>CM041544.1:5349500-6737000 GCA_023238725.1 Scortum barcoo
ATCTCAGAGATTGAAATTGCATCTGTGGTCTTCTTAAAGACGCTCTAAATGATATATTTATATCAACAGATGATCAGATGAATTGTCAGGGGTTGTCTTTGAAGTCTTTGTTTTGCATCTACTGTTTTGGTTCATTGTCATTGTCCTCATCAACCTTATTTTCAGATGTAAGCAGCAGGAAGCAAAAAGCTCTAATAGAGTCATAGTATGTTATTCGATCAGCACCAAAAGTTGAGTTGGTAAACATAGTTATGCTTTAAGCAGCTAAAGAGCTGGACATTTCCCTGAGGAGTTGATGGAGACCAAAACAGAGCAAAAAGGATGGTGGACGTTCATCAGGTGGCCAGAAACCTGTGTGCTACTTATTGTACTGCCCCCCAGGCGCGGAAAAACGTAACTAGCAAGTGTAACTCATGGGAGCAAACCAGTAAATAATACCCCGGATGATGCAACATTTGCTTGTATCAGATCTTTTTTTTTTTAAACAAGCACAGCGACATAATTGCATCTTTGTTTATTGTCACTAAATCACACTCAAGCAGAGCACCCAATTAAAGCGATCTCACCTGTATGAAAAAGTGTGATTTTAAGGCCTCACACACAGACACGTGCTCTCTGCAGCCAGTCTGTCAACTGTCATGTTGTTTTAGCAGCAGCACGGAGTCAGCGCTGCAGGCCCAAAAAAACCAACCCCGCAAACGCGCTCATCTAATTAATGAGGAGTTAAGGCTGGTAGGGGGATTTGGTGAGCAGGGACGTTGATATAGCGTGCCGATTTACCCCCCGCCACCGGATATCACGGGCATGCCTGCGAGTCATGTTCGCACAGCAGCCCACCTCCCTGCATGCGCAAAAAGAAACCATGAAAGGAGGTCAGAGAACCCACTGAGAAGAGTTTTAACATGATTAGCAGCTAGGAGATGGATTTTATCTATCCCATTTCTAATGAATAAGTAGTGGACGTAATTCGGGTTTTTTTTTTTTTTCATGTAATTTTTCTCAGAAGGGGGGAAGAAGTTTGTTTAACTTGATTTCTACAAATACCTTCAAAGGAAAGTTAAAGTCTTTTAACATGAAAGATTAACAAGATGTATTCATGGCAAAAGTATTAAAACCTTTGTACATCTTTCTAAAACAAGTACTGAACAAGCACTGCTCTGATCCTCACAGCTTTCTGTTTGTTAGCTCTTTAAGTTGAGATTGTTAACTCCACTGGGGGAAGGAGGGGATCAATTTGATGCATTTAAGGTCCAGTGCTCCCACACCCCCCTCCACCCATCCCCTCATTCGCAGCGTTGCTCGCATCAATATGTTAGAGGCTTTGAGCTAAAGGGAAACAAATTCAAGATGTTTAGTCCATTCTCTCTGTACCTCGTTCTCTCACTAACTCTCTCTATTCCCCTCATTAGTCTGGCCAACTGTGTGTGCTTGTTTGTGTGTGTCTGTGTGCGTGCGTGTGTATATACCACTATATGTGTGTATGTTTGTGATGCCATAAGAGGAAGGCATTCAACGCTGCACGTCAATCAGCCAAGACAGAAATGTCAATTTTTGTGTCGGCGTACATCAGGCTTATGGCGAAATTATGACAGCACAAGACTCATGGTTGAGTAGATTAAAAAAAAATTTAAAAAGAGGGGAGCGTAGGCTTTCCTTGTGTTTGCACATACACAGAGACAGTGTGGATTTCCCAGTCACAGCGAGAGCAAGACAGCGAGAGACAAGAGTGAGAGGCAGGCTGGTGTTAAACATAACAAAAGGGCCGGGAGAAGTGCTACGGGAGTGAAAAAGTGTGAGGCAGAGATGGTGAGGGATAAAGGGGAAGCAGGGATGAATAAATCAATAGTGCACGGCTGTGGAATGAAGGGCTGCTCGCTGCCAGTGCGTGATTGACACCTCACTGGGGTGCTGTTGCTGAGATGATGCTCATCCCCTCTTCCTGATCCTGACACCTCTCTGCACCGTCTACTTCCTCCTCCTCCTCCACCAGCACACCCCACGCTGGCCCCGGATGCACCCCTCCCTCCTAAAATCATTGCAGGCTGTTTCCTCCAACACCTCCTCTGTCTGCCTAATGGATCCCACAGTATACAGTATACTCCGAGGTGTGCTCAAACACGCAGCAGTGCACAAACAGTCACATACATATACGTGTCACTTAAATCCCCTGGGTGTTTCCCTCACTGCACTGTTCATTGTCAAACTGATCGGTTGGTTGCTTAAATAAATTGTTTTTCGGCAGTGATGAAAATTCATCCTTGGGTGAGACTACCACTAGTTTAGCTTAGCATAAGGACTAAAAGCAGGGGGAAACAGCTAGAATGGCCAAATGTACAGACTTCTAAAGTTTAAATGTTGTATCTCATTAATAATAAGACTTGATCCTTGGCTTAACTATCTACATAAACCCTGAGAGGCATTTTTGTTTCTTGCTGTAATAATACATTTGGGTGGGGGTTCGCTCTGTGATTGGCCTGAGATACAGGTGGGAATAAAAAGGTTTTCATGCTCATATTTTCCAAGTGTTTCTTGTTGTAATTCAAATTTCAGCCACAAGAGGCCAAAATGCAGCACTACCCCATGTTCTCAATTGGACTGAAACTCTAAACAAAAGGCACATGCTGTACTGTTCCTAAGCAGATTATGTAACATTGCTGCCATGTGGACGGTGCCTCACCTCCTTCTGTTTAAACAATGAAATGCAACAAATTACAAACACACTATGTTTTTTGAATAATAGTGACTTTTACATGTCAAGACCTGTTCCTTATGTGGTACCCTGGTGGCTCACTGGATAGACCATGTACCACTGAGGCTTCGACCTCTTTGCAGCCGTAGGGGGGTTTGACTCTAACCCTGGGGCTTATTGCTTAGTTTATATGAATTTTACTAAAACTCAGCTTGAGCCTGAAATACTTTTTTTTCACCTTCCTCACAGGGATTTCACAGGTACAAAACAAAAAACTCTTTAGCTTCTGGCTGTATCTAGAATGCAACATCAAACAAAAAATGGGCCCAGAAACTTTTTTTCTCATTTGCCTCTCCAGGCTCCTTATTCTATTTGTATACAGCCTTTGTAGCAGTTGAAAATTTTTAACAAAGTGATCTTAAAGAACAACATCATTTGTTGGTTCTATTGTAGCTTGGTTTGGTTCTTTTATTGCTGTTATATCTGCCGACCATTCGGCCCTCTTTGTTTTACTATTATTACAGCCACGTCTAAAGAAGCCCACTACACATGCGCTTTAATGTTTGTCCCAGTGGTTACATCCATCACACACTTTAAAATCACTTTTCTAGTCCTGGGAAAATTTAACAAATATAAGAAGATAAAAAATATTTGTAATACAAAAGAAACTTTTAATAGAAGAAGAATCCTTTATTTATCCCACATGGGAAAATTAACATTTTTCACTCTGTTTTTGTTAACACACATTTTTACATATACATAGGGAATACACACACATGCACATGCATGCACATGCACATGCAAGCTGGCGGAGAGATGCCAGAGTGAGGGGGACTGCACCTGTAAGTGCGCCAGCCGCCCCGAGCAAGTTTTGGGGTTCGGTGCCTTGCTCAAGGGCACCTCGGCAGTGCTCAGGAGGTGAACTGGCACCTCTCCAGCTACCAGTCCACCTCCATGTAGACTGGTCTGTGGGGACTTGAACCGGCATGACCCTCTGGTTCCCAAGCCAAGTCCCCACAGACTGAGCACTTACAAAGACTTTTAACTGACCAATTGTCTGTAATTGGTGGTGTCCTGTCAAAGGTTTTACCAATATCTCTGAACACTGCAGTCTGTAAGATTCTCGACGGTGAGCTCCAGCTCCAAAGCCGCTTCCCACAGAGTCGCTCAATCTAATTCTCAAACGGCTTTAGAGGCAGCAGGTGGACACAGAGGAATCTGATTTTTTTATAGATTATCTGTCTCATGTACTACTGTTAGGGCATAGTGACAGTTAAAGTATTAGGTATTAAAGTTATTTTAAAAGTTATTTTTTAGAAGTTAACTACTTCTGCTTTAAGCAACATTTCCACTAAATGCTTTGGGATGGTAGCTTTTGGCTGAGAGACGTTCTCAACCAGCACTACGTTCAGCAGTACGACATTTATGCACAGTTTTCTATCTTGTGTGGTACCTCAACAGAGGGGTAACGGAAATTGGGGATGGTATGAGGTGGTTCTTTTGCCAACTTTCACAACTTTTGACAGTGGAAATGTGAAAATGGGAATTCAAAAATGCAGAAAATCATTACAATAAGTACCAAACTGAACTAAGATAAACTGAATTGGACTGCTTGGTAGAAAAAAGCCTATCTAAGATGGGGCTCTGTGGGTGAACTGCACCACCTAATGCTGAAAAACGTTATGCTCCAGATGTTTTCTGTAATTTGCATTATTTCAATGTTAGTTCAAATGAGGGTTTCTTATTTGCTGAAAGAATATTCTGACCTTCTTGTTTGGATTTCTAAAGTTACAAAATAGGACAGCTTCTGGTCAGCGTACTACCAGCCTGTCAGCCAATCCTGTTTTATTACCATATGTTAGCTGATGGAGAAGCATTGCTAGTGAAAGCTTTATTTTTGTGAAAGAACTACATTGTGAGTACTGGGCATATTAAATATATCTTCATTTAATTGAGATGAAAGATTCCAACTGACCTGCTTTTGCTCCTGATAAATACCTCTCTTACCATGGGAAAAATAATTATCTTTCTGGGTTGTTCTGGACAGTTTGAGGTCCCCTGTTGTGGAAGTTTTGTAGATTTTTACTCTGAAGTCTGCATTGGAGACATAAAAACCTACCTCGAGGGGATTCATGGCGGATACTGGAGGACCAAAGCCACAGGACCCTTTATCTAAAATCATGTTATTTTCAGTTTCATCCCTTGGTATACACGTCATGTACTGGGCAAAGCTTTGGAAGTTACATAAATACTGCAAAAAACAGTTGAGGTTTTATGAGTCAGCTGCATATGTCGGATTGGAAGGGCCTCTTTTGTTTTTTTTTGCAAATAATATAAAAATAGCCAAATAAATGATGAAAGAAAAACTGTGGATCTCTCTTGAAGACAAACTCATATGGTTGTGGTTGCTAGGTGACAGTGGCACTGGCTAGCCATGGCACACAGCAGTGCATGTACAACAAATATTATCTAGCAATATACTGGACAAATACTGCTGTATGTTTGAGCAAGATGAGCACCATGAAAGGAAGCTCAACAATTAACTGAATACAACTGTGTCAATCAGTTTTTTTGTTTTGTTTGTTTTTTTGTTTTTTTTTTTTTTACAAGTTGTAATATTTTTAGAGTAAAAAAAATCCTACCTCAACTGACAACTAATCTGCTAATGAATAAGGATGAACTTTTCAAGCACATTATTGACACTGTAAATAAAGAGCAGCAGAAATCCATATTTGGTCAATGTGACATGACTCGACCCCAACTAACTAACGGTACTATATTGTTTTTTTTTGTTCAAATCAGTTATCATCTGTCCTACAAACACTCACTTAAGTGGAGAATACATATCAGCCTTTAAATCTGCCACTTCATCACAAAGAGTACAAACTGTATACCAGCACATATACATGCACAAAAACATACATACCCACATAGTTAAAAACCAACATAAAGACAGAGACACATATGTGCACGTATTAATGTATCTCATTACCCCTCAAAGCTTCATTAGATGTGTATTCATTCTTCCTGTGCTTTGTAATCAAGCTGATGCAGGACCGATCAAGAATAGCTTCACCATCGTGGATCAATAAGTTGCCCCTCATTAGCGCTGCTTGAATACAGTAGGTCATGTCCCTTGTCTATTGGTTTGCTGTTAAGCATTTCCAAGGCCAAACATTTTTTTTGGTTTCTGGCTGTAACTAAATATTTCAAGTTACTGCATTTCATCTGTGGAGTGTTTTAACTGTGGCTTTCTCAAGACCACATCTAGAACAACCTTCCCCTCTAATCAGAAAGTCTTCTTTGATGTGGCTTTATGTGGGGATAATGAGTTAATCGTGGGGATAGGGAAATTGAGTGGGATTGCTAATTATGGAGTTTATGCTGTGGAAAGAAACAGGGGATAAGAAACTGAACAGCAGCCCTTCGCAGGTGAGATGTGTATGTCTGCGCACATCTGTACATCTCCGTCCATGTGGATGACGCGCGCAGGCAAGCACATGTGTGAGTTTCTGTACACGTGTGTGCATCTATTATGTACATTTTACCGTCACCGGGAGATAAAAAGTCATTATGAAACAGATGCCTCACAGGCCCTCGGTGAGCTATGCTTAATAGGTCTTACAGAAACTCATCAGCGGGTCTCTACACTCCCACACAAACACACACACAGGTTTGCCAGTCACTTCATGGTGATATTGCACATCTCAGACCTCAGATTTCATATTCGGTGCCAAATATGGCATCGAGACAGTGCCTCCGAGAAGGATCGCAAAAAGCAAAATGGAAAAGAATGAAATGCAAAGAATACACCAGTGCTGATGTGTTTTTGCATACAGTCTATGTATTCTGTATTCTATGTATTATTTTTGTTTTTGGACGGATTGTCAATGTACCTTTAGGTCATAGCAATGCTATTAAACTTATAGGAAATTACTCTTACTCTTACTTTTATTAAGAATTAATATGCTATTAATGTTTGCTTATTTTCTAGATTAATTATTTAGTCGAAAATGGCTACAAATGTCCATCATGTTTACTCGAGCTCAAAGCGACATATTCGAATTGCTTGGGGGAATTTTTTCCAACTAACAGTTCCAAACCTGTAGATATTTTATATTATTATAAAGTAATATATAATCATTTTAGAATAATAAGAGAAAGGCAGTTTGGGATTGTTGCTTAATAAAATGTGTTTCAGTATTACTCACAATACTTAATACTTTAAACAGTGGTTTATTGTTTGTTTGGTTAACACACTGACGGTGTACTGACACTGGCTTGTTCCTATTTTTGGTACAGTTTCACACACGGCACCTGCAGCTACTTTGCCATTATCCAAATGCAGCTTCATTTCCCGTTTCTTTCACACTCATCGACACCTAAACCAATCAGCCGATGAACCACTTCCCCATTCTGTGTGGGAACCTGAGCGTCCCTTCCTTAGCCGCCCATCGCACCCCTCCCTCCAACTCTGCCCACCGGATGGCAGAGCAACAGATCCATCATTGCTTGTGAGGAATGTCACGTCCGTCGCCCATCTTGGCGTAGCGCGCGGCGCCTCAGGGCGTGTCCATGCCAGCCCCCGTGCCAGGGATCGTGGGCATGTCAGCTGTTGCACCTCCAACGTGCCGCAGCTGCAGATGCTGCTCATTTGCAGGTTAATGTATTTTGGGACGAGTTGTGTCAGAGCGCTGGTGAGTGAAGCAAGCCAGCCATCCAATTAGAGCAGAACAGATTATGGGGGGTTTTTACATTGCAAAGTTGGAGCGACTGCCTCTGGTGGGCGAACGTGGAAAAGTGCACTTGTGTCCAGGGTGAGGTTAGATAACAGTTTCTTACTGTAAAAATCTTGTTATTGTTTTCTGTTGTTGTCCGTCTCTGGCAGGCATATTGAGAAACCACAGTCACGGAAGTGGGTGAGGAAGCCTCTGGCGTTATGGGAAGGGTGTCCTGTGTACAAAAATAACAAGAGACGTATGAACACACACACACATGCACTCATATATCGTCTTAATTTCGGAGCTCCTGCAAATTGTTGACAGGCTAAATGTGTAAATGTGTGTAAGGCCATTCCTGACTAGCACAGAGGCAAGAGTTCAAATTGAATTACATAAAAATGTAGCCATTTGCCTTGGAGAAGTTATTTTTATGACTGTGTGTCTCCAGGGCAACAGGCTAATGACACTCATCTCACAGTCTGGTGGCATCCAAATCCATTACGCTACCTAACCCGTGGCATTACAAATCTGCTTGCCATCATCCAATTTGCCTCCTGTAAATTGCCTTTTCATTCTATGAAGAAATGGTTCCCCATTTGTAATATATGTGTCAAAAGGATTACCAATGTAATATTAATATTCTTGCAGACAATTAGACGTCATAAAAGGGAACATTGTGTCCATAAAATTACCCGTGGATTGGGTGGGACAATGATACAGAGCGGGGAGGAAGAGGAGAAAGAGGAAGATGGAGAGATTGTCACCACTCAGTGTTGACTGGGACCCGTGCAGCAGACGGAACAGGGGTGTCTCAAAAAGATAATGAAAAGAGCTCGTACCTCTCACACTGCTGGGTTGAATCAATCAGTAAGGGATTCAAAAAATGTTCATCATTTATTCTCTGCCAGGAGCCTTTCCTGTTCTCAAAAAAAAATTGAATAACTTTGAATATATTTCACGGCACAATTTTTCTGCCAATCAAAAGTAAAACTGTCTCAGAAACTCCCTAACTGCGCTCCTTCTAAATACAACAGGGGGTTCTCCATCACTTTTCCACCTCAGCTGCAGTTTGTTTAATCCAATATGGGATTGTGGGTCCATGGAGACAAACGTCTGTGCATCAGCATGCAGAGGTTGGTTTTCCCCATCTGGGCTCGGTTATTATACAGGCCTATAACTCTGAGGAAGTTAAAGCTCTCACACTGATCTCAGAGGCAGCGTATCCCCTCCTGGCCTTCTCTCCAGTGTCCTCTCCCCCCTTGCTGTATGGCTTAGATGTAACTAAGCTAATGTGTTCAGTCTACACGCCACAGCTCCATTTCTCCACATACCATCTGCCAAGATGAAAAGGTACGCTAAGCGTTGCAGGACCTCGCCTACTCCCATGCCCTCCGCTAAACCGTGGAGACATTCCAGGTCTGTTCCTGCCTCCATGTTAATGCCTGTCATGCAGGCAAAGAAGTGCAGTCGGGTGGGCTAATGAAATCCTCTCGGGCCGCTGCGCAGGGCAAAGGTCACCGGGGTCCCACCTCTTAAGGGAGGATGCTCGCCTCTGCACCCACGCACCTACATAGTAACCCACAAACATCCTTCTCAGACGCTCAGTCCACCTGTCTCCCAACAGAAGAGCGAAGGCAGACACATGTTCACCAGCCAACTGCAAGCTCTGGATTCCTGGCAATCTTTTCCATTTTTGTTCCTTCTAAACAGTGTATCCTTTCATCTTTCCACCTCTTCACTTAAACAGGCTGAACATCCTCTCTGCAAGCCAGGAAGTAATGCTATATTACAAATACAAATATTACATTTCAATAGGTTTAATACTTAAAATTCCTCCCTGACTTTCTTTGGAATATTTATGACTGTAAAAAAAACATTTCCAGGCTATCAGGAAGAGCCGCAGGCTGTGCTCAAGACGAATCCTGTTTGGGGAATATTTTACCCCTACATGGTAGCTCCTTAAATGGATTTATGACTCATAAAAACAATCTACTAGAAGCGCCACGCACATAAATGCCACTGCGCGTTACCTCGTTCACTTCAGAAAAGAGCGGCATCACAAAACAAGAAGTGGGCTTGTGGTTACCTGGGGAGATGGGTCAATAAATGTCAGCATGGCATCATTAGCCTTGTCACTTAATGATGCAGCCGACTAGAAGCGCACCGTGGATGTGCCACACTCACGTGGCCATGTGGAAACAATGCTAGAACAAGACAAAAGCATTTTTCTGGGATATTTCGCACTGAGGCACAAAATGTCATTGTGCCCGCCGTCACAGGCTGTTAGGAGAAAACATAGATGGAGCTTGGCAATCGTGACTTCAGGAGTGTTTCTCCCTCTCCACTGTGGGAGGAACAGGAGACAACATATTTCTTTATTTTGGATCCATATGCTGCCAAGCCCTCACAGCTCCATCCACAAGGGGTAATATGTGTGTGTTTCAGTTAGTGCTCTGAGCCCTGACGTACAGCTGATGGGTTTATTTGACACTCCCACGCAATATGGGGGATGTTTCTGTTGCTATCAGTGAGGTGAAGTGTGGTAATATGAGCAGAGGCAGGGGGAAGTTAGCTGTGTCCTCTTTTTACGAGCTCCCTGTCAGGGGGGTTGACGTTATAGATTTTGCAGGCAGAGATAGGAGCTCGCTACACACCTAGACACAGAAGAATTACCTCCACAATATGCATGAAAGAGTATTCAATTATTGTGTATCGTCAAATACTGCAAGCACATGCATATTGCATTTCTTTTTGTGGTGACACACTTAATGGAAAGCTTCCTGTTTGGCTCATAGTGCCATCTAGTGCTTTCCCCATATCTATCTAGATATTTCTGTCTGGGTGGTGACACACACACACCTGAATGAGGTGTCTGGTCTCCACAGCAACAGGTCTCCCCTCTCTCATGCTGTCAGTGAACCAGCTGATGTCCAAAACGTGCACGTTGGGTAGATCGTTGTGGGCACACTCTTTTAGCCACTGCCACAGGGATGAAGCTCGGCTGTCCTCTGACACCACATGAGTGACCTTGTCGCTGTAGAGGGAGAAGAAAAACGCTGTCAGAAGGGTTTGTGGTTCAGCTTTTGGTTGTATTCCATTCAAAGCTCAAGGATAGTGGTGAACATTACTGAGGCTTAAACAAGTTCAAATTTTCAAGCATCTGTACAGGAGCGCTCATGAATCCATACAATGAATTTTTCTGCACAGTTTCTCTCAAGTCATATCCACAAAAGTCTAAGATCAAAAAAATTTCATATAAAATAAAATACACATTTTAACATGTACAGTACATCAGCTCTAAATCTGCAACAGCTGATTTTTTTTGTCCACTTGGAGTCAGCCAAAAAAAGCTGCGAAAACAACACTGACATATTATCACCTCCTGAGCTGATATGGCAAACAGTTGCATTTACACACCCAGCAGTTATGGAGCAGCATTCATTCATTCATTCATTCTGAGTTGTGTTTCTGGCCACCTACTGAATGTGATGATGAAAGTCCAATATTTCACCTTTTCGCTCTCCTCTGATCCACACTGAGGGACATACTTGACTGGCCTTATATCTGCTAAATGCTCCACCATGTTCACCCGCTAGTCTCAAACTTTGTCTGCCATTTAGTGCTGGACAAACCCAGAAAACCAAAACAATGAGCTCAAAGGGAACTACAGCCCTTTCACATTCACTGTCATTAGAATTTGAATATTGATTATGGCTGCTTTATATCTGCTGAAATCTTGGTTTAAATTATTCAAGAAATAAAAAAATAATATGAAATCGATTAACATTTAAGTTTTGATAACTGTGCATATCATCTATTAAGAGTTTAACACTCAAAACAAAGCCTGCCTCTCAGGGTGGGTGTGGTCTCATTAGATTTGACTGACAGTAGCCAACACAGCCGTTAAACTGCCACTTCATTTTGATTAAAATATTGCTAACTTCTGATTGGTGGACATTGTCTTTTTCCTGCCAAGGCCCGCCCACTATACCACTGAGGAGAACACAGAAATGCAAATGCATACCAAACAAAACTGTCCTAATGTACGACCAAATCACCCATGGTAAATGTGTGTTTGGAGCCTTTAAGTAATTAAATTTCTCTAAACACAACATATGAGGAGACAAAAGCCTTGCTACAGTGTTTATGGATTAGTAGGATTCCCTGGACACCTTGAATTGTTTGACTGAAAGATTTCCTTCACTGCTTGACTGAACAAAAAGAACTTTCCTGTCTCTGTCTCAGCATCCTTCAGAGGGTGTCGCGGTTCAAGTGAGGCTTTCGAAATGCAGCTCAGATCTCAGCATCATGGTCTTACTCCTGCTGTTTGGGGATCAACACTGGGTGAACAACAATCAGCACAGACCTTCAGTGCCTCCCTCCACTGTTTGATAGCTGAACTCATTCAACCGGTGCCTCCTACAGCTCCGTCGAGACTTTCTCAACAGACTTTTTATCACGGCCTCCTCCCCTCCGCTTCCTGCCACGGAATCTAACGACCATACCCAATCAGGGCGCCCAGCCGTGCATAATTACCCTCAGCACGCTCCTCCTCTTCCTCTCCTGGCATGGGTAAATCAGTGGAAAGACTCCTTAAGAGATGTCCCAGCAGAGCTCAGGCTGAGGCCTAATTGGCCAAATCACTGGCGAAACTAATCCTCTATCTGCTCGGCATACTAGTCTGGCCACCGAAAAAATCCTTCCCAGCACAAAGACATTGACAAAGAGCCTCTCAGACACACATTTGAGGTATCTAAAGGGACACTGCTATTATCTCCAAAAGCTTAAATTCACTTGCCGTGAACAGTTGTCAAACCACAGTAATAGAGATTTGGCTCTTGGGTTCATTTTCCACTAGAATCACAGGGGGTGGAGCTGCTGTGTTGGAACAAGATTGAATATCATAGTAAAAAAAAAAAAACTCTCTCCCCATGCCATGTTTACCTAGACATAATCCAGCCCCTGAATTTGGGTCCTTATCTTATGCATAGCCGCACAGAATGTAAAATGGCAGATTGACATGCAAATGAGCGAGAATGCAAGCCTAGCACCAGATTGTACTCCCCAGAATCAGTGGGACTCTGACACAAGGACAGACTAAAGTCAATGGGCTTTGATATGGAGAACTCTCTCGAGTTGTCTCTCTGCCCCCATTCATGTAAGCAGCTACCCTCCTATTCCTCCCAGTGAAAACCAACAGGCAGATCAAAGACAGAGTATGTCCATTGCACATTTTTACACCATGGCAAAGGGGGTTCATCTGTTTGCCTTTCACAGCGGCGCCCATGAGACATCTTTACTGAGGTGCACATGACCACTGTTAGTAGTAAATTAATCAGAAAATATGAACATTCAAATGCAATTTGTTATGGTTAAACTCACTCAAGAAGAGCTGCTTCAGTACTGTCTATGTTGTTACTGTTCTAGGTTGTTACAATGAAATAATGGTCTGATTCAATTTTTTTCTTACCATACTAACACAGGACTAACTAACTCTAAACAACACTGCAGTAGAAAGGCAATGCATTTTCTTTATTTCTTCACGGATCATCAACTGTGAAGATGCTGATTTATTGCCCGAGAGATGCAGCATTAGTCCAAGTTTTTCAGCACAATATTGTAATTATAAATATGTATAGATCCCCTTACAGAGTTCTTATCATCTGAAAACAATTATCTAGCTAACTACAACTGATCAAATATGCTCATAACATTTATTATCTCAGACACCAAATCCACGGCTGCTGCTTCAAAGTGAGGCGCCTGCTTTTGTCTACCACTGATATGAAATCACAGACCCATTGTCTCAAAATTCTTGAGGAACTCTGAGTGTTAAATCTGCCTCTGTTTCCACTGTAAACTGTACATGTGCCACAGGAGAACAGACAACACACATAGAAACAGTAATTGAAAGGTTCAGGACTGATCAAACAGTTAAATACGACACCAACGACCCCTGAGCTTAAACTTTAGAGTGATGATTATATTTTAAACAGTGTTACAAGGTCAAAGGCCAACGTGTTTATAGGGGGTGTGTGTGTGTGTGTGTGTGTGCTTCCTGACACTTATGTGCCACAGTGAATTTAGTTTAAAGTCAGAAGTGTGTCTTTTTACTCACTATGCTGAGGGTATATAAAGTCAGTGGCTAAAACAGTGACGTGAAACACACCAGACTGAATGAGACTGACAGGCATCGTGTTTATGGCTTTCTGTTTAATAAAGTTGTTTTTAAAAAAAAATAAAATAAAAAAAACGTTGATAGCTTGCTAGCCGGCTTTGTCAAACACTGTTTTCTAGCTATCACACAGAGGCTCATCATCATCAGCAAAGCTACATTACCGGAGGAAAATGCTGAGTGACTTAGAAGGAATTTTAAATAAGATGAGTTGACGTTAGCTTAGCTGACTGCACTTACTACTACAATGAGTCAGAGAAGAAACACATTTTGCTCTGATTTAATCATCAAAAGGATGCTGAAACAACCGCATCATAAAGGTGATTTGTAAAAAGTCTGAATTCATGCTTTGTCAGTTCTGTCTGCAACACCACAGGCAAACAACTTTTAAAATGCTTGTTTTGTGAATGGGGTCTGGCTAAATCAGGGCTTTGTTAACACTGTCCATGCTCCATCGACATTCAAAATAACATCATCTGAATTCTGTAAAAAATATGAAGTAGTATTAGATATTAAGTAGTTATATTAGTTATATGAAGTAGTATTCTATACACGCAACACTGTCCCAAGGCCTTTACACAGAAATGAGTCTACAGGATGTTACAGTCAACTGAAAGAGGAAGTTGTTACAATGTATTTACACAGTAGCAACAACAAAAAAAAAAAATTAAAAATTCTTGTAAGTTGTTACATACAGCGCCTTTAATTATAATTTTTACTAATAGAGCAATGTGCGCATGACGGTGTTGATAGAATATATCTATTGTGTCATTTCTCAGTGGTCCCCTACTAGTCAACACCCTGAGGTGACCTGACACTCTCCGTACTGCCAACACGGGTGAAAGACAAAGCCTCTGGAATGCTTGTCGAATGTCCAACTTCAGACTGACTTCACGGCTGTCATTCGTGAAAGAGCATTTCATGCAGCTCATCAATCAGCCAGGACAAACATGTCGATAGTTGGAGCCATGTTCATGTGCATCAGACTTGAAATTAGGACGAGAGAAGACTGATGCGTGTGTGTCTGTGTGTGCATGTGAGTGTGCGTATGTGTGTTTATGAGCATTTTTCTCCTTGCACGGAGGAATGCACACAGCGTATCTGACCATATGCTCAAGTCAGTGTGCCTATAGCTAGTGGAAGAAGATATGAGAGGTGTTGCTATCAAACTGCAGCTGATATCAGTTTTGTCAGCTTGCAGAATTAATGTCAGTTTGAGGCAGGCACGCTCTACTTCCTGTCGTTGGTTTCAAACAATTGTATCAAGCCAAGTGTAACCGTAGGAGCGCTCAAGCTGTGTTTCTGGGAATGCTGCCATGGCCAAGCTGGTGCACGGCTGGCATGCACACTTAGACGCACATTCACAGACACACACACACACAGACACATGTGTTTGTTATACTATACCCATGAGGACCCCTCATTGACCTACACATGCTAACTTTAACCATTTTTTTTATTCTTAAGGGAACTTAAATTTGGAAAAACTGCCCCTACTATGAATTTCTAAAAGTTATATTGGTTCTTGCAAAGATAGAAGCAGAGAGGCACACATACACACGCTCAACAAATGCGGTCAAAGTCTGAGTTTGAGCTGCTCATCCCCGAACACAAAGTCGACTTTTAAAATGGGAGGTTGCATCAACAGTATCACTCGCCTCAAAGGAACCTGTCTCTGAAGCGTCGCGGGTGTCAAGCAGAGGACGTCTGCTGTGTTCACAGTTTGGGATTTAAAAGCAACTTTCAATTAGAGACAGAAAAAAATGAAGAAGAAATCACACAGCTTTCATAATTACACACAATAGATGATGCATCATCGCAAGGAACAAGCCCACAAACATCTCTCCTTAAGTGTGACTTCCGCCAAGCTCATTAAAAAAGTTTGTCTTTGTTCTCTTACCTTTCTTCCACAGTTTTTAGTTCTCTCACTTGCAACTAGATGTATCTGGATTAGCCAATTTCTTCCCCTTCCTAAATGTATTTATGTAGAAGCTGTGAGTTATTGCTAAGGGGGAAAATCCACTAAGATGTAGCAGGGACAGGATGGATGCCCTAACCCTCCCCAGTTAAGTATTTATGAGACAAAAGTGGCTCTCTAATAAGCTAATTGGACCTTAACTTCTTAAAAAGAAACATGTTTTTAAGAAAATGGCACAAAGTAAGACTGAGTATCTCAGTGGAGAACTGGTCTTTTCAACTCCGTCCTGACCTTTTTTTTTCAGAGCATCAGCCTGATCTGTAAACACTTGGGGTGTCGATTCAGAATGAAAATTCTGCACAGACAAGGATGGTTGCCTTGCACAGACAATCATTACATTATCTACATCAATTTAACAGCATCTACAGACTATAAATGAATGTTTATCTGAGCGTGAAAATAAGTCTTCATATTGCATGCACCGGCCCGACAGCTAGACAGTACAGCCATGCTCAAGCAGGCCTTCAATTAGGACTGCGACCTTCCATTTCACCAGAGTTACAAAAGAGGCCTTGAATGCTGACTACAAGGTCAAGCTATTCTGCCGGTCTAAGCAAAAAAAAAACAAAAAAAACACAAATCCAAAGTCCTCCTGCATCTCTCTAAGCTCTACATTTGCGTGTTCTCTCACGCTTCACAATCATAAAAGCTTTTAAGCACAGAGGCCTGCTCAGTCAGTGAACAACAAAGTGGAAAGCTTTTTTTTCCAACCTGAGGACGTCTTCCACAATAAAGCCCTTTGACCTGGCCAGCTGGGTCAGAAAGCTTCTCCTGCTGCGGCCCATTTTCCTCTCCACCAGGTACAGTCTGACATCCTCAAACTTCACCTCCTCACGCCTGGGAGAGCCGGGTTCCGCTGGTCTCGACCTTTTTCTCACACGAGGCACTATAGGAGAGTGGAACATCTCTTTTGAGGCACCTCTAGGAATTTCTGCTTTTTTTGAGCAATTTTTTGTTGTTGTTGTTGTTGTGTGTGCCTCTTAACTTCCATCCAGGAAAAACACCCACTTTGGTAAAGCCACAGTTATTTATTTCACAGTTGTAGCTGTCTTTTTTTTTTTTATTTTGCCTGAGAGTGGCACATTCTGTCAGTTAGAGCAGGGTTGGTGAGAGTTGGCAGACAGGAAAAGCCTCTGGCAACAGGTGTTTAGGATTTGGTGTTTACCAAAAACCACCTGCCAACATCAAATGATTGAAGATGGGAGAAAAAAAACAAAAGAAAAAACAAAAAACACCCTGCTGGTGTGGTATTATTCATTTCCAGTGAAAGTAGTTCTGAAAACACATGTTTGGAGGAAGTAAGCGCCTCTTGATCAAGTCCCTTCTTAAAAAGCTGCTCAAAAGTTTTCATCCAGTTGTACCTTCCTCTCTCTTGGCTGGAGTGAAGACTCACTCCTGGGAGATCCCTCAATTCTGGTCACCTCACAAACCCCTCACAGCTGTCCTGCCATGTCCGGTTCGTCTCGCCACTCACCATCTCATTATGTCCGGACCAAGTCTGCACCATCTGCTCCACCACTTTAATTAGCTTACTGCCTAAAATGAGAGCCTTTGTGGCCATTTCCCCTGAGACTCCACAAGCTCATACACGGCCTCTGCACACACGTGGGCACTGTATATGCGAGCCATTGATGATTAGGGACGTTTATCGGGGGAGAAGAGCGACGTATATGGCGCACAGGAACGCAACCAGAAAATAGATTTTAATCTGTTTAATTCATCTATTCCCTTTGTTTTCAAAGAGGAGAACATGAGTAATTGCCTGGTGTTATTTTGATTTCTCTGCTACAGCAGTCAACAATGTGGAAGAAAAGGTTTAAATGTCACTTTGCTGTAATTATCTACAATAATTCATCTGCTTCAGTAGCCCAAATAGAAAGGATTTGTTGATTCAGGAGAAGGGGGTAAGAATCATTACCGGCCTTAATTCTACATCTAATTACCAAAGTCCAGTCATTTCTTCACTTTAATAAGCACATCTTGCCTCTGTCACCTTGACAGAATTTATGACACTGCTCTCATTAGCACGGAGTACTGAGGGTTAACGGGTGTCACAGGGCAGACGTGACTAATTGTTTGACTATTTACCTCCCCCAATCATTCAGCTGCGTATGAGGGTGCTGGCCTCCGTCCAGACGGAGACCGATGTAAATCTACCATCACTAAGACAAATGGCTCTCACGCTGCCAGCGGCAATCACTGCAAGAGCAATGAACCCAATTTCTCATCTTTCTTCAGCAGCTCTATGGATGCATGATGAAATCGCCCAATAATCGGCTGGGATCATCATACAGTCAGTTTGGACAATGTGACAGTGCTAGTGCTAGTGTGAGCCAAACACTGTAACACACACAGCTCAGTGCATTTGCTCAAATAGTGCAGTCAAGTACAATTTTAGGTGCTTTGACTTTACATGAATATTCTATTTTATGCTACTTTATGCTTCTATTCCAATCATTCAGGAGAGAAATATTATACTTTTTAGTGTACTGTTACTAGTTACATTTCAGATAAAAGTTTCATATAACTGTGATTATAATGAATTGTAATCAACTACTCAACACTGAATAGAGAAGCTTAGGTTTGCTCCAACTTAAAGAGTTGCAAAATGCAATCTCCACATCACTGTGTCAATAACAATAATCCAGTATTATATCATAAATCACTCTGAAAGGGCCCTGTGATGAGATAATACTTCTGTACCTTAACAGCTGGAATTTTACATGTAAACAAGTAGTTTTATTCCTGTTTCGTGGTTACTTTTACCCAAGTAAAGTGGCTAAATAACCCTTCTCCCACTGACATATAAAATCAATGAATCATGCAAACCCTTGAGTTTGAGTTTTTCAATCAGCGTATCAGAGTATATATTTAGTGGGGAAAGTAGTATTCTTAAAAAATATATATATACTTAAAAATACTCCATTAAAGGTAAAAGTTCTATATCAAAATGTAAATATTATCAACAAACTGTAGTACAATAATTAAAAGTTCAAGAACTTGCAGAATGGCTTCTCTTAATCTTACATTATTATAATACTGGCCTTTAATGTTAGAGTTTGCTGAGGTGGAAATAAACTTGGTTTGTATATTTATAATGCTGGATCATATTTTATAAAGTGATCACATGAGAATGCAAAATATCAGTAACTAAAGCTGTTAAATTAATGTATCAGGGCAAAAAGTATAGTTTCCTCTGAAATATAGAGGAGCAAAGGTATAAAGTATGATCATATGAAATACAGCACTTGAGAAAAAGCATTTTGTTACATTCACCACTCTGAGCAAGATGATTTTAATAACTTTAAAGTGATAATCATTTGTTTGGGCCACATGGAGGCAGCAGAACAAGCTGAAAACAAAGCACCTGACACTCTGTCTATCACACCCTGTGAGAAATATCTGTCTCTTTCCGTGCAAAATGAATCAGAACAAAAACTTAAAACAATTATATTAAAGATGCCAGAGTCTGGGTGGCAGTAGCTCAGTCTGTGGGGAACCAGAGGGTCACTGGGTCGCTGAGTGAAGTCCCCCACGGTCTGGGGCTGCCAGTTCACCTCCTGAACATTGCAGAGATGCCCTTGAGCAAGGCACTGAACCCCAAAACCTACTCGGGGTGCTTCAAGAGGGCAGCCCCTTCACTCTGGCATCTCTCTGCCAGTTTGCATGTGTGTGTTCCTATATGTATGTGTATATGTAAAGAAATAACAACAGAGTGTAAATGTAAATTTCCCCATGAGGGGACTAATAAAGGGTCTTCTTCTTCTAATTCTCAGAGGGTTTACCACTACAAACGCACCCCTTTCACATTACATAATAGTCATTTTATTTTCTTTGTGAATATCAATAGTGGTTTAACACAAAGCAGAAATCTGGATGATAAGACATAAAAAAGTGTCTTCCTCATCTATTTATCTAGATTACAAAATTACTGATGAAACATTGATATAAAATCAAAAGCTTGGTGCTTGCAGCAGACAGCACTGTTCTGACAGCACTGTTTTCTTCATGTCAGTTCCCATATGGTGTCAAAACGTGCAGTAGGTCTTCTGCATTGAACATTTCTAAATCAATACTCAACAGAGCATCAAAAAGGGAGGGGGAGAAAAGCACAGCCTGAAGGTAAGTCTTATTATCCAGTTTTCTTGCTGTTTTGTATCATCAATATTTCAGGTTCAGAAAGCTTCCTAACAAAGTAAAAGACCATACTGAAGAAATTCCCCGCTAACAAAACACAGTGACATAAAAAGACGTAATGGTTTCCCTTTGTTTTACTGGATGTACGTCCTCATTAGTTTGCATATGTTGAGGAAGTTAGCTGTGTTTTAACGTTGTAGTTATTATCTAGTGGGGGATTTCAATTTGCTGTTGGGTAATTAGAAGATCAAACACATGCACACTATTAGAACAAATAAAACTGGAAAATGTAGGAAATAAAGTACCTACAATCTTCCATCTAGCAAAGGAGGATTCTGTAGTTAAAGATAAAGGACTTTACACAAGCACTGTTTCAGATCACAAAGCCTCCCATTCACCATGATTATCCTCAGTCTCTGACTTTTGACAAATGTTTGACATATTGGGAAATATGCTAATAATGACAAAAATATATGCTTATAATGCTTTCTTGCCGAGAGCTAGATGAGAAGATGGATACCACGCTCATGTCTGTAGATTAAGTATGGAGCCAGAGTCGGGCAGTGATTAGCTTACAGCTAACTATCACAAATTTAGGTAACGCCGACATTGTTAGGGTAAAAAAGAAACTGTTCAAATTTAACTTAGTTATAAGAGTTATGTTTGTATATGTATTAAAGAAGCAAGGTACAACAATTGTGAGCTTTGGTGGTGCTAGTAGGCGTGTTTTTAAACTTTAGATAGCCGGGCTAACATTAGCTGTCTTCCCCTGTTTGCATCCTTTATGCTAAGCTAACAGCTCATCATAAGATTTAATGCACACGCATTCACACACACACACACACACACCCTACTAGTATAATTAAAAAAAAACACACACACGCACACATAAATTTAATTATTATTATATTTTGGAAAGTATTTTTATCTGCATTCTTGCAAAGAGTTAGAAGAGAAGTTAGCTTAGCTTAGCTTTACAAAGACTGGAAACAGAGGGAAGTAGCTAGCAGTTTGGCTCTGTCCAAAAATAACAAGGCACTGTGTGCCGTTTTTAAAGCGTGTGTGTGTGTGTGTGTGGGGTGAGAATGTGTAGAAATGTAAGGTTTATTACATATATCCAAATGTTGCTCGATGTTTTAATAGGCAACTGTTTAGTAATGAGTTTACAATAACAACTGAAAAGGTGATCACCATGATGGAGATGCCCTGGCACTATAATGATGAACTGAGTGATGATTAACGTTAAACATATGTTCAAATACATGTTAGAAAATATGCCCAGCCTTTGTGCTAAATTAAGATAACCGGCTGTTAGCAGCAGTTTCATGTTTACTGCACAGACCGGTATCTATTTTCTCATCTAAGTCCCGGAAAGAAAGCACATACGTATATTTCCCAAAATGATGAACTATTCATGTCCATCTGTCTTTTTTTATAAGCCTGAGACATCCAGCCTGACTCACTCCTATTTTGAATATTCACTGGTACATCCAAAAATTAAATTTAGATTCTCCATTTTGGCAGAGCTGCTTTTGTTATCTCCAACACTATACGGCTCGGCCTGATAAAAAATAAAATCCATTTAATTTTAAGTCTTTTATCGTATTTGGAGATCTCTCGTTCTCCTGACATGCCTGATCACAGTCATATTTCTCGCATCAGAGAAACTAGTCAACGAAAAGCGCCACATTTCCCGTCCTAATGAAAGTTTCCAAAAGTTGAAGGAACACACTCTCTACAGATGGCTGTCATTAAAGGTCTTGCAGCTTTTGGTACCACCTCAGCGGTCTTTCTTCTTACTGTCCTTATTCAGCTGATATTTGAGTTTGAAGAGTATTGCAATTTATCGATTACACCTTGAAATAAAAAAGAAATGTATGATATATTACGCACTCTGCCTGACTGTCAGTGAAGTGGGCGCTGACTGAAAGTTGAAAACCAAGTTCCACTCTATTATGACACTATTGTTTCTTAAGGCTTTTCAACAGCATGACTTAGGGGAAGTCACGGCTTCCCTTTTGTGAGCGCAATATCAAGACCAGTTTAGATTCTTTTTTTTTTTTTACATTACTTATGGATGAAGGAGGGGAAGACGGAGAATATGTGTTGATTTTAATGAGGTGACCTCCCTGTGTGTACTTCTCCCTGACGAAGCTGGCTGGTGTGTTGGAGCCGCGGTGCGTGACGGGTCAGTCTATTACTGTACTTCCAAAAGCACACTTCTGCTCAGAGGTCCCCTGTTGAGAAAAAAATGAACCTGCCGTCCAGAGAGGAGTGCGAGGGGTGGGACCAGGCGCAAGTAGCCTTCTTCATGTGCAAGGTGAGTGCAATAAGAATAGGAGACAAAGTAAGGCACTATCAGAAAACCTCTTCACCTATTTTTCTCAGCATTTAGTTCAGGACAAGTTTAGCACTTCAGTCAGGCTAATAAGGACACGTGGATCATGTGTAATCCCATGTTTCACAATTTCTCTTCACACATGCTGTACAGATATTGCTCAGCGTGTATTAAAATAAACAGATCATTGCATAAAATTACAGAAAGACAAGTATTTATTGTGTCTGTGTAGTAAACTAAATCAATGTGTTTACTGCCCTCAGAACAAAATGCCAGAATGCGCATCCACGATAAACAGACTCAGAATTAATGGACAAAGATTTCTGGTGAGTGACTCCCTCACATTTTCCTTCCTTCACCTGAATTTCCCAGAAAAGGCTCCCTCTGTCCGTCTCGCAGTTACATAATCCACTAATCCATTCAGGATCATATCTGGGTTGTGGCTGTGTTCAGTTTGTTATTCTAATTACATCAAAATGGACAAATCCTCCCAAGCAAGTATTATCATGATTACAGTATTAAAACAGCAGAATAATTACACTCCCTTCAGCTATTTGTGCCTGTCTTGTTGGGGGAAAAAAAAAATATTTCTAACATTTTCTCTCTTCTCTTTCAGTCATATTAGTGTGTTTGCCTGTTTTGACTTATTAAGATTTAGCTGAATACTAAATGCCTTTTCTTGTATAACACTTGAATGTATTTTACTGCGAATCTTAAGCCAGCGCTTCAAATTTCCTAAGTTGGAAAATGGAAGAAAGTTTACAGGATATGAAACATGACGTCACAAACGCACTCACATTACCTTCCGTACGCTTTCAGTATTTAATCAGTGGGCCTCTTAATATGGAAGTGAGTAAATCAGCTGCAACTTCTGCTTTGATACTGTTCTCATTGTTTTGTCTCTGAGGGCTTTCCGATGTTACCAAGAAGCACACTGACACAATGAGTGCAAGTGATAATTGTCTGTGTGTCAGTTTCAGAGTGTAAGAACTGTGAAATGAGACTTGGGGCTAATAAAGCTGTGATCCCTACTTTAACTAAGTATCATTAAATCAGCTTCAGTCGTGAAGGGTTTAAAGAGGATTTAATGCAGTGAAAGAAGTGAAGCATGGGTTTGGCAACTTCCTAATATTTAGTATTTTGAGGATCTTGAGCATTTATTTAGTGGCCACTTATAAACCCTTCTTAACATGCTTAACAAATCAGAGAAACAGCCTTCCCTTCTATTCATTATTCACTGACCCTGAAGTGATTCCATTTTAAGCAGGATATTGCATCATGGAAATATTTCCCCCATATCTCACAGGCTTATCCCCCCCTAAAATATGCTCACTGTGGATTTTTATCTGTCTAAATGATTAATGTTTCAGAGCAGAGACTTTGATGTGCAAGTTACCAGTGCAGATCTGAAAAATACATATACATACAGTATGTGTATTGACTGATGGATCCCACAGCTACAGATCCAGTCGGCATACCCCGGCTATATTAAGGTCAGGTAAACCCGTGCTCGTATTGAACAAGAATATTTTCACCACGGTTGCATAGCCCACACACACCCTCAATTTAAGCAGCCTCGAGCCTCAGGCTGCACACTCTCACAGACATTCACAAGGTATCAGTTAAATTTTTGCCCCTAGTTGTGTGGATATTTGTTTGATCTATTTGATTTTAGCCTCACTAGCAGTCGGGAAGCCCACCACTTCAGACTTTAATATCCCAGCTGTTGAATGGATTTCCATGCAATTTCCTGCAGATATTCAAGGTTCCTAGAGGATAACTTCAAATTACTATGGTGGTTCCATACATTGACCTATAACCTATATGTTCAATACTGCAGACACAGGAGGCCTCTTTTTTCTTATTTTTTTTCCATAGTCATGCTCTGGGAATGATTATGTCACTCACTTGCACGATCACTTAGGTCTGGAGTGAAATAGTTCAATAACAATGGCTGCATTGCCATGAAGTTGTATACAGATTGTATTGTCCCCAAAGCATGAAGCCTACGTGGTGAAACAACTTTTCATTTGGCACTTTTCATTTTTAATTTTCAAAGGTCATAATCAACATCTGCTGAATGGATTGGCTCAAACTTTTATAATTTAGTTACATTTGAACAATACTCAAGACCTACCGAGCATGTTGACATACTACAGCCTTGTTTAGGAGTTTGTATAATGATGGGGGCTTGACCGAAAAAGGTTGAGAACCACTGAGTTAGCTGGTGGGTTACCTGACCAGTATCCTGTAAAAAGAGAGCCTTGTGTGTGTATATAAAGAGTGATTTATCTGTTTGTCCTTGTGTGTCCTTGTACCTGGTCCTCACCACACACTGCACAGTGTGTGTTAGACAGAACAGTGTTAATATTTAATCTGCGATCTGCACCCTCATACATTTTTTTTGACATCTTTAGTTCTAGAAAGTCATTACACTAAAGGCATTTGTCAGTGTAAGAAATGTTTCATCTTGGTGTTTTATATTGTAGGAGTAATTTTCAGTAGGTGGCGCTCTTTTCCTCTTCAGTAATGAGTATTGTTGCTCTTTATAACGATTCGGTTCCTTTTCTATTTTTGACAAACAACGTGCTCTTGCCTCCGGCAGAGAAATTTCACTTCCTGTTGCAAGAGGATTTTACAACAGCAACTGTAAGCTTGTTACTGTGTTACAGGGTTTAGACGGAAACAAAACAGATAATTGCTTACTTACATATTTACATAAGGGTTTTTTTTTACAGTAGGAATATCAAGAACCCCAACTCTCAAAAAAATGTGTTTTGCTAACAAGAAGCACAAATGTCTGTGTTTCACCGTGCAGAGTGATGTATGTGCAGTTTGACATGAGAAGGCACAGCTAGTCTCAACTAGTTTGGAAAGACATTGTTGTCAAGTATGCAAGTGACACAAGTGTGATGTGGAAACCTCCAGTGCACATACTGAATGGACTTCCAACTTGTTGAAAAAACACATTAGACACAAAACATTATTCAAAGGAGAATCTTTCTATATAATGTCTACGTCTGGAGGGGATCTCTAAATGTATGATGTGTCCTTGCACCATTACCATTACTATACATATATGTTCCCTAATGTTTTTTCTTAAACCTATGTAGTACAGCATTTATTTAAACCTAAATATATGTAAAAATATGTAATATGTACATAAATATCTAAAGATTTAAAGTTGTAGCAGCAATGTACAATGGGGGGTCAATGATGGAATTTAGGGAAAAGAAAACTGCCTTTAACTCGACGTGGTTAAAGTCTCCGGCCACGATCACAGCCGCCTCTGGATTGTTGTTCACCTGCAGACTGATCATGCAGTACAGCTCCTCCAGTGCAAATTTAGCATTAGCTCGCGGTGATATGTGATATTCATGTGATGTTTATACAGTAGATGGAGCAAAGGTCATAAAATCATCAAGTAAATAGGCACAAGTAAGTAGGCAACGCAGCTCTAAACTGCTATCATAGGCCAACATTGGACACTGCCTTGAATGCATCTTGTTCACATTACACCTACAACATCTCCACATCGTTTAGTGGAAAGAATGACCAGTGGAAAGAAAAAGCCAATCTAATTCTGTCTGAGTGGTGGGTGGCTGTATGCTACACTGTGGCTGAGAATGACAGTCAGCACACTGTAGATGAAGGTAATCTTCATCTTTTTGATGCCATGTTTGCTCACACAGGTAGTCAGGTTAAAAGAGATATGTAGCAGATCAAAAGAGCTGTTAGCCTCTATCTTTGTGACGCTGACTGTGTGTGACTGCTGCACGAGGGAGTCGATTTCAACTTCTGTGCATGACATCAACAGTGCAAACAAAGGCCACTTCAAAATAAAGGACAGCCCATGCACTCATATCTGGCAATATATATGACATGATTGCTTTGTTGTTGGCACAAAACATTACAGTGGCATGCTGAAATACAAATGATATGTGCTTAATAAAGATGGTTTATAAAATGTGTACAGGCTATAGTTAAATGGGATACTTTTCCAAAGAGATTAGGTGCCAATATAGTCCAGCTGTAGCCTAACTAAATCTAATTAGAATTTTGACACAGTCCCCTTGTAATGGATAATGGAGGAAACAGAGCAAAGTATTAGTGCCTTGAAGGATAAAAACACCTTAAACCAGAATTAGCTTGTTACACTTGTGATTTTGAAACATTTAGTGCAGATTTGTGAACATGTAGAAAGTCTGGCACCTAATGACAGTCATGAGAGTTTGCACAGCTGCTGGGAAAGAACCAAAGGTAATTTTGTGGGCATGTAGCTGCAAAGCTGTTCTCTCTATCGTGAAATGAAACTCATTTCAAAGGAAAGCATTTGCAAATGTTCCATCCATACGTCAAGCCCTCCACTTGCCACTTGCTATTCCATCTAAACAGACAGCTACATATGAACAGAAACAAAGAGGGGCCATCCATGTGGCTGTTTCAGGATGAAACTGAGGTTTCACAATGACAGCACAGTGCAATATATGTGTCCTTGCCAGGTTATGTGCTTTAAACTTTGGCAGTTATATGCTGAGTATTTGGGCCTCAGGTAATTTTACCCAACATCTGCAGAGATGTCTGACAGCAAAAACCTTGAGGAAATAGATCTGTCCCTTTGCCAATATAATGTTCAGCATCCAGAGTATATTACAGTGTTAGGTTGTTTTAGCACAGTGAATTAAAGCCACTATATGTAAAAATTTCACATGTTTATAGTTTCTCTTAAACTTTGTCAATGTCATCTTATTAGTCAGCGGAGCAGGCTTTCTGATCCATGTAAGCAGCTGATCATTGTAACCGTGATCACTATAAACAGTTTCCACTGGATCTGCAAACTCTTTCAAGTAGCATTAGCTGTAGCTTGTGTTATTGCTAATTTGCAAATGTTGGCACGCTAAACAATTGAACATGGTAAACATTATATCTGCTAAGGAACTGCATGTTAGGATTGTTAGAGCTTGTTAACATTTTATATCACAGCTTGACTGTAGACTACAGTCACGCTAATGCCACCACCAGATGGGGCCAGTTTCCAAAATTATGATTATTGCACATATGGTGGCTTTAGACAAAATAGGAAAGGAACTAAATTTATGAACCAGTAAACCATTAATTCAGGTAATCTTCATCTCAATATTTGACATGTGTGCTAATGACATGTGTGCTAATGATTGATGTTCACACAAATCAAGTTACAATCCAAAATGGAAAAAGATTGGAGCTTGAAGACAGAATTTTATACTGAATCTGTCTTCCTTTTCACTATTTCCCATGTAGAGAAGAACTAACTGGACTTTATGTAGGTTATAAAAACATGTACAAAATTAAGAAGTAATTGAGTGCTGTTTGAGTGAGGACTCCTGGCCTAAAGTACAATGGAGAGGCTGCCGCTTGTAGAGCTGTTGTGTCTCATTTGAACAAGCACAGACACTCTTATAAATAATTCAATGTGGGAGCAGTGCCTGGGAATATCCACTGGGGCGGACTATTTGATATTTCATTTGGTGTCAAAAGGCTAAGTCTGATTTTATACCGATATGTTTTTTTACTCCTGTAAGCCAGTGGGATGATCAAGTGTGTATCTGTGAGGCCAAGGTTCAGTTCTTTGAAGGAGGTAAAGCTTTTCATATTAAGTGATCTCCCTCTCTGATTTACAAATGATTAAATCACGCGCTCAGCTCAAATGGCTTTCACTGCTACAGGTTTATTCCTAGAGGTAATACATCCTTTTGTTTCACCAAGGTTCCCATATTCACACAGTAGGGTTAGGTAAAGTGAGCTGTATTTTAAAGCCCCCTCCGTGGAATAACCCATAAATCATAAATATGTTTGAAAAAAGTATCATACAATCAACTGTAAGCATCTGTAAGCAACGTAATAGTACATTGTTACACTTGTTCCATGGGAGAGTCTGCACATAAAGGGCCATCTGTACATTATTCATATCTAAATTAGCTTGCCATATTAGACTCATACATTAGCCTCTTATCACAAGCTTCTCTCTGTTTGTCCATTTGACATCTTACAAACTCAAACATAATAAAAAAAAAACACAATATCTGAACTTTCACAAACAATTTTCGTCTTGAGCGTTCATTACGTTATGACAAATATAAAACAGAGAAGAGACAGAGCAAGTAACGACCCGGAGCAATGAATTATGAATGAAGAGGGGAATACATAATTTAGCGGGATTTGTTGCATATTTTATGGTAATCATTTCCTTTCATTTACGAATCACAGTTGCCCTACTATAAAGCAGACAGTAAATGCAACAAAGATGACAATGCAGCGGGCTGCAGCTGGATACACTTTTTTAAATATTTGACGTTTTATGAGATTGTGTAATATGGAGGTGGTGGTGTGTTTTTAGAAGAGCGAGCTCTTCTACTGAATGTACAGCAGTATTAATTCACATCACTAGGGAAACTAGACAACAGTGCACAAAAGACACATTTTTATCTTTGTGTTATTTTTTAAAGATTGAATCATCAGGTCTGTGTCCTTTATGGACTGTTAACTACCATTGTGTTTGTAAATCACTCTTAGTTACATTGCTGTGTTAAATAAGCTACATACAGTACATGAATAAAATGATTTGATTTTAATATCCCATTCTTGAGAATCCCACTGTCTTCAAGTGCAATACACCACAATAACTTCTCCATGGAGCTACTGCAGTATCTGACCAATAATACTGACAGCTGAAGTGCTTCTGGGTGTTAATGCATTTATGTAATGTTTGTTGTCATCACTGACCCTGCAGTTTCCATACTGCATGTATGAACTAATGAAAGGATTTCTCTTCTTCTTTGGTTTAGTTTATAAACAATGTGGAAAAACTTAACTGTGCTGTTGAGATGGCCGTTAGTGTAATGCTGCCACCTCCTGTTAGCTAAGAGGTGATGCATGACTCTAAACATATTTGCACTGTAACCTTAACACAATAATATCTTTTATATAGCACTTTAAAGACAAGTTATAAAGCATGTTAAATACAATAAAAAAAACAACAAGCAAATATTTAATGAAATATGATCAAATACAGATGATAAAACAAACAGTGAAGTCAATAAAATGAATAGTATGTTACGCTGGCACAAGGCAGGCAGACCCAAATGCAGGACGTACGCACAAACCAGGCAAAGTGAGATTTGGAATGCACTTTAATTGAGCGAGATCTTTCTGCAATCTTTACATGAAGAGCGTGATCTTGACATGGCAAAGGGTTAGAGAACGATCTGGCAACAAGACAGGGGAGACGCAGACAATATATACAAGAGGTAATGGGAAACAGGTGGAAACAATCAGGGCGGAGGATGACAATCACACGGCAGTGGCAGGAACACACAATGAGGGGAAGTCAAGGGACCTGAAACGAGAGGAGAGTTAGGGTTTCAAAATAAAAGGACATGCCAGGACAGGAAACAGAAAACATGACAGACAAAACTCAACAGATCTGACGAGACATTACATAGTAAAGTCAACTAGTGAGTTTTTAAAAAAGATTTTAAAATTTTCCTTGCTCTCTTCTACCAGGTCATTCCACAACTGAGGGGCTTGACGAAAAAAACACCTGGCCACCTGTGGTTTAAAGTTTTGACTGAGGAATGTCAATGTCTAAATGTCAACAAATAATATGCTTTTAATCTGTATTGTTTATTAATGTCTTTATTATTATGTTTTGACCTGCCAAAGGACTAGAGATGCAAAGTAGCTTATAGCCATAATCTGGTACAGTGCATCAATTGGTGACATTTATATTTAAACTGTCCATGGTCCCTTTTTTATAAAATAAAATGAATGAAAAATAAAACAAATTGTCAGGAATGGCTTGCCAGAGGATACCAGGTTGCATTCAGGCTTGCAGCAGGTCAGAAGGTCAACTTATGTATTCTGGAGCTAACCCTCTTAGAGCCTTAAAAGTAATCATTAAAATTTTAAAGCTACTCTCAGATGGACTGTCCAGTGAAGTGATTTTAAAATCAGTGTAGTCTATTCTGTTGGACCTGGTAAGGAGTCTGGCAGCTGTATTTTGAATCAGGTCAAACGTGTGTGAGGAAAAAGAAGAAAAAAATCTAATTTATTGAAATGAATCAGTGAATGAAATGAATTACTGTTTCTTGGCAGTTCTTGGCAGATAAATATGATCTGATCTTAGTTGGAAAAATATGGCTGGACAGCACAATGAATATATTGGTCATAATTGAGGTGTATATCAAACATGTCAGGTTCCCGTATGAGGTAGAAATATTTGGTGAGAGGGGACCAAGATGGGAGGAAATGTAATTATGCAATGAGTCTGGACCTATGGTAATAGTCTCATTTTGTTGTTGTGTTTAAGTATAGAAAATTTAATGCCATCTAGTTATCTATGTCTGAGAGGACATGAGGAGGTTGTTTAAATGATTGGTGTCATTAATGTCAAAGTAGACATATAATTGTGAGTCATCTGCATAGAAATGGTAATTGACATATACAGTGACTGCTCAAATGTACATGTTTAGTGAAGATGACCTACCTGTAGTACTATCCCTGCTACAAGGAATCACAGTCATTTGGGATGTCTCTAGCCTGTAATTTTGCGTTTACAGTTGATTTCTCTGATGCTTTCACAGAACCTGTCTGACAATGACATGAGCAAGTTTAGTCTCATCTACCAACCGTAAGTAACACTTTTTATACTGCTGTCATCACACACCTCAATCATACTTTTCTTTTCTTACCTTACCTCCCTTATCCTATTATTTTTCTCTTTTGCCTTCCTTTTAATTGAGGTCATGAGAACCAACCATTTTCAGGAACACCAAAGTTTTTCACAGTATAATGTATAAAAACCTAAATACTCACTTGAAAATAAGAGTGTGCCTCAAAAATAAGATTACAATGTGTTTATTATACGTATGGGTGTACACGTGTGTGTGCATACCGTTTGTTTGTACTTGTGTACACATACAGCTGGCTTTGTGTGTATGCAGATGTGTGTACAGAGGTTTTGTCTGTCCGCCTGACTGCACCTGCACATTTGTCTGTTTGTGTTTGTTCTTGTTTGTCAAGTATGTTCCTGTTCATGTATTCCCATGAGTAAGTGTGTCTGTCCCACATAAACATATCTGACAATATTAAAGGGAATTCAGTCAGTCTGTAAAACTGAAAAGTTTTGCAACATGTGTATAAATCTCTTGTGGGAAAATACTTTATTTCTGGTAAACTCTTAATGAATAGATAGGAAAAATAATATTTAAATTCTGTAAAAAGGAGCTAAATCATCACAAAAAAGGAAAACTTTCATGTTTACATTTTAACTTTAAAGTTTTAATTAGTTATTCTCTATCAATATCATAATGAAAAACCCATTTCAGGGTCCACCTCACATCCAGTTTCAAGTGGATTACATCTTCTTTAGTTTGCTGATCAAAACCATCACCAGTTTGTCAGTCTGAATCTGAAAGTCCCAAAGGCTCTTAGCTTAGTCATTCTCAAAAACTTTGGTAGGTGCCTTCCACTCTGACTGGGGACTTCCAGCCCATCCAGTGCAGATTTTCCTCTAAACTATGCCAGCCACTTGGTTATGGCGACCCATATAGGCTGTTCCTGCGTGCATCTTGCACCCTGCTATTATGTGCTGGACTGTCTCAGGAGCATCTTTGCACAGCCTGCACCTTGTACTAAGTACATGCTCCTCTGTTGCCATAACAAGTGCTTCCTGTGCTGTCTTGCTGACATATATATAGCACAAGTACAAGTGTATGAACACCAAGACAGTATCAAGTGGAGCTCATCAAACTACCCTGACAGGGAGCAGTAAAGGCAGACCTGTCAACAAAATGACAGAATGAATGACAAAATGATCTTTCACAAATAATACAACTAATACAACAAAGCAAAGATGTAAAATAAAACAAAAAAATTCAAGTTGTAATTGTCAGTCCTGGGCTTCCATATTTATCCCCTTAAGTTCCTGTTTTTACTTGGTTAATCATACACTTCTTGAACCAGGAAGTTACACATTACTGCTGTAGCGTGGATAGTCTCCACTGATCCTCTGTGATAGTTCAGCTCAATGTAGACAAATTTCTATTTTTTAACACTTTTAGAGGATTTGAGATTGACAAATATACATATCACAGCTGAAGAATTGACTTAAAAATGACATAAAATGTTAGTCACATACAGTAGGTCAGTTACTATATACCACAATATAATCTGTTATCTCACATAAACCATAGACCTTTTGCCACTCATTCACCCAGTCTGGAACACAGCTGGGATACATAGAGCATATAGAGATATATAGACATAAATACAGAGAATGAACTGAAATTTTCCATAAGCATAAAAGTGTCTCCAGTAGTTTCACATTAATTTATAACTGAGCAGCTCCACACCTAATGATGACAAAAGGCTGACTAAAGCTTATTTTCTCAACATGAATCACATACTTGGTTCCTTAAAAATAAAAAAAATTAAAAATGAATCCTTGAACGGTGTGGATGTTTCCCACAACAGACTGGTTCTTGGTTTTTCCTCCTCGGCTGTGGTTTTGTGTAATCAGAGGTAAAGCAGACATTTATGTAGCAAAAAATCCCCATGGTCATTATCCTGCCATTCTAAGCTTGCACACTCATTTTCATTCGTCCTGCTGTATTTATAGAAAACACTTTACATCACAATTACAACACGGTACTTATCATAACTTACCATGGTCATGATTATGACCTTACACGTTGACCTTTTTAAAGCGGAAAACTGTGGAAACATCTTATACCCACCAATAGGAGTCACTTAAAATACTACAATTTATGTGGAAAGGGTGGATAGAAATTGACAGTAGTAATAATACAGAAAGATCCCTGGTGAGGAAGCTTTTAAAACAGGAGCAAAGTTCTTTGCAGACCACACAATGTTAAGAAGTAAAAGTCAGTGTTGGGGTAAAAATAAACTGTTCCTAAATATGCCCCAATTAAATTCCTTCCTTCAGTGATCGCATTCAGGTGATTTATATATGTATTTATGAGCAGCAACTAAAATAGCATTGTTTGAATGGAAATTGGACTGATGAGTAAAGAGAGATGTGATGTAAGAGATTTGTTGAAAGTGTGTTCACTGAAACATGTTTTTGAAAAAAATGTGTGTGTGTATGTGTGTGTGTGTGTGTGTGTGCGTGAGAGACAGAGAGTGGAAAAGAGAAGTGATTTTTCTCACAGACGCTCACTGGCTAGAGTGAATACCCTCCCCTCCCTGACAAAGACGTGACTGGTAGCCAAACGCAATGTTCACTTACATTTCTGCAGACAATCTGGCAGCACAAACCTAATGCATGAGAGGAATAAGGCGCAAAATGTAAACTCTTGGATTAAACATGAATATGGATACGTTAGGTAAACTCGCTGCTCCTGCTACAGCAAAGATTCGGTAAGAACTTGAGTTTTGTTTGAAATGTTGTTTCCACGTGGACGAAACTGTGTCTGTACTTGGCATATTAGACAAAAAAGAAGAAGTTTCTTACATGCTCGCTGTGTAGTGTCAGCGAAAGCATCGTGTCACATCTGTTTTTTCTTTTCTCCACTTTTCTCCCCTTTTTTGAACATCAAAAGGTGTAAAAAGGGGGGCAAAAGCTGTCATATCAATATAATATTGATGTGAATACTACAATTGTCTTTCCAAAGTATACTTGTAAGCAGAAAAACAACACTAACAGAAACAACAGTAACAGTAATAGTAAAATGAAACTTATCTAACTCTTTTGTTCAGTAGATAATACTGCAAACTTTATTTTATTTTTTTATTATTATTTACTTGTTTCTGAAATGACAAAGCCAAATTCTGTGTTTTCCAGGCAGCTTCAGAAGATCGTTCAAGACATCAAGAAAAATGACGGCAGCTTACTGAATAAACTGAGAAAGTTAGTTTCCTGAATTTTCCGCTAACATTACGGATGAAAATGCATGTGTGTTGTTTAGTAGGCGACAAATCTTAAATCTCAAAGGTCTGGTGATCAATTAATTCTGGTGTGTGCGGTGCGGTGTATGTATGCATCAGTGGAGAATGTCAATTCCTCTTTCACAACCGTTGGAATAAGAGAGGTCGACAAAACAAAAATAACTTAAAACAGATGGCTACTCTCTCACTTTCCTTTCCCGAAATGAGTCCCCTTAAGGTACATAAAGAGAGATACTATAAGGCAAACAGAACTCATCTATTCTTGTCCTGTCTAGTAAATATGTACGAAAGTGTGCTAACTCCTTAAGTAAATATGGATTTCGCAGATTTATACACAGCTGTCTGAAATGCACGTCACACCAAGCCTTTTATTCACATCTTGTATAAACAGTAAGAGGGATGTGTTCTCTTAAATGATTGTCAAATCATAGCTAAGTCATTCATTGCCTGCTGCTGATCAGTATCTTTCTGTATGGCAGACTGAAAAGCAAACCACTTCCAAAAGTGCCGGCAAGAGATTACAGAGGTAAGAAATGAGTCATTATCACTTGTTTAACAAGAAATTGTGTGAGCGAAGTGTAAGTCTCACATGTGAGAACACTCCAGTGAGTTTGATAAATCAGGTGGATATCTTACAAGTTACTGTCTTTAGTCAAAAAACAAACAAAAAAAAGCCTCATATTAACCTCAGCTGATCCTATGTTGTATTTTTAAACAGAGCGATTTACTTTTGGAAGTAAATCATTAACATCCACTATGTATATAGCGTATATGTATGTCTATATGTATATAGAGTTAAAACTATAACTCAGTGTACTCAGTGTACATATGACATGCAAGTACTGTATTAAGATATTACATTTAAAAAAATGTAAAAGTAAATAGTGCAGAGAAGTTTGTATATTTTATCAAATAAGTTGTAAATCAGCAACATATTTATATATTTGATGTATAATATTTTTTATCTCCATACAGACAGTATTACATTTTTCAAATGCAGGTGATCACCTGTTTCACTGTGTAGAGTACTGACCTGTGGTTGGAGAGCACATTTCTCATTTCTCTGCTGTTATCCAAACACAATGAAGTCAAATGGAGTCTAGTTTCATGACAACACATCCCCTTCATCCACTGATCTTTTAGATTGCACTGGTGATTACACTGTATTTTTATAGTACTCATTCATAAAAGACAGTGTACATAATTTAATAAACGGATCAACAGATCATAGTTTGTGTATGTAAAATCTTAAATCTAGTCAAATCTAGTGAGTTCAAATCAATGTAATTGAGTAAAAAGTATCACATTTTCCGTTTTAAATGTAAAAGCATAGCATAAGTTTAAGAAACACAAGTGTTAAGTGTAAATCTTTGTTACTTCCCACTGCTGCAGTAAAAAATTAAGATTGAAATTAAGATTATTAAGATTATATCAGAATTGTACCCACTTGTAATTGGATGTTACTTATCACTTATGTGCTGTGTTATACAGTGCTGTTTTTAAAAGTAAGACCTCTGCGGACCACGTACATTGACAGTTTGGCCAAAGTTTGGTTTCATCTCAGTACTTCAGCCTGATAGAAGCTGACATGTCCAAATTTTCAAAAACATTTCAACTGAACTGCAAAAACATATAGATATCACTTTACCTGCTGTACATGTAGCTTCTGTTCAAAGTGTATAATAAATACAGCAATTAAATAACAGTTAGTTCAAGAGGTGAGGAGACACGCTCTGCTGAGCTCTCAAAAGAGAAGCTGGATCAAAGATGGTTCTAAAATTAGAAAAAATGTGCTAGACACCTGCGAAGATGAAATTAATGATTTTTTTATACTATTTTAGTAAGATGGGTTTAATAAAATCCACTATTTGAATGTGTGCTTTGACCCACCCAGGCTCATTTATCCCTCTTTAAAAATCTCTTTACATTTTTGTTTCCAGATGATGGCAGGACAGATGATGATCAACTGTCCGAACCTGATTATGTAAGTTGGGAAATGTGTGAACTGTAAATCATTTAAAGTGTTTTTGTCTGAGATATTAGTTTCAAACATTAAGTGTGTTGTTCTCAGGATAATGACATGTATGTGGAGCCTCATGAGGACCATGATGACAGCTACGAGCCTCCTCCCAGCCACAGAGCCTTCACCGCAACTCCTTCTGCTTCCTTCCCGAGGGGGGAGTATCTTGGTCAGTACAGTCATTTGACAAAAGAAACTATTTATATCTGCACCATGAACCTCAGACCTTTTCACCATAAATGTCTGCTGGTCAGTGTGCTGATTTTCATCATTTCTTCAAATGATGAAATTCAAAATTCCAATGAGCTTTGATTCCTTGAATTACACAAAGTTTCTTTATCCTCAGTTGTTTCTCCTTTGCAGTCAGCCCTCTCTTCCTGCTGACGCTGCAACGTTGCACTAAAGCCACAATGCCCAGAGGTCTTAGAAATGATGTTTCATGCAAATTTTGATGTTCTCTTTCCATCTCTGCTTCTGCTTTCCAGACAACTGCCGTACCCGACCTCACCGGCCACCCACGAAGCCCCTCCGCCCAGGCAAAGGCTCCAAACAGCTGCCCCCTGAACCTGCCCACGTGGAGAGTGACGAAGTAAAGCAACTTCCCCAGCTCAAGCTTACATAAATACTGTATTGCAGGCCCACGTCATGCTGAGACTGTGACACATGTTCTTTAGTGTTGGAGAATTTTGACATTTCCTGTATATTGGTAAATGCCTTCCAATGAATGTGAACAGCTGACGTTGCACCTTTTTCACAATATGTTGTCTTTGTTGTTTTGTAGGAAGACTACATCAATCCAGACGGCAGTAATGATGATGACAACTACATAGAACCTGCAGAGAATCCATCTTCCAGTAAGATAACAGCTATACTACTATACTATTAATACTACTACTAATAATAATAATAATAATAATTACAATAATAATAATAATAATCCCCATGCTTTCCTTCAGACCCTGTGGTGCATGGTAGGAGCAGAGCAGGGAGAGACCTCCCCAATCTGCCTACACATTTAACGGAGCGTTCACCCAGCCCAGGTAGGTACAACAATAACTGTCTTGTACCTCAACACATAGTCACAAGGGGTTAGCATATAATAATAATAGAATAATAATAGAATAATAATCCAAATAACCTGTACTCATTCCGTAACACAAGAAGAGACTGTGCATCGTATACTGCGTGAACTCACTCTGTATATTAGCCATGTATCTGTATTTGATTATACTAAACAAATGCATTGTGACTACTGTAGATTTAAAACAAGGTTGTTAAAAGTTAGATATTTCTGAAATACGTGGATAGTGGTGATACAGTTTACACCGTGTTATGAACAGAAACGGTCCACAGCCAGTCTAGCAGCTCTGTGCAGGTCTGTGAGCTGTACCAGGACACCACAGTGCTTTAAGCTGAGTGGTATTGTGGTATTGTTGATGCTGATGCCATGTAGGTATTTTTCCTTGTTAACCATGTTATTGTAGTGTAAATTTAAAGTACATCTGAGACTGATGGGAAAGTCTTTAGTTTGGCAGGTATATGCTCAGAAACAAAAGTACTGGATGAAATTCTGACCAGACCATGGTGCCAGATGACAAATTAAGTAACTACCAAATTTATTACAGTTCATCCTGAGTGAGGCACGATTGCATGTAGTGTCAACCTAATGAAGGTGCTACAGGGAATGTCAGGGGATGGTAGGGGAACAATGGATGTCTGTACAAATGTTTTCTTCCAATCCAGCCATAGATTCAGAGATAGTTCACTTGGTAAAGGAATTTCTGTAGTATTTATCCTCCAGGGACCATGAATATCTGTACAGAATTTCACATTAATCCATCCAATTGTTAAGATATTTCAGTCTAGACCGAAGTGGTGGATCATGCCATCCTGAGATCCACGCTGCTAGCATGGATAAACACAGAAAAAAATCAAGGTCCATTATGTGTATAGTACTGGATGAATATAATCTTTTACAGTCAATGAGACAATCAAAAAACAATCAATCAAAAACAGTTAAATATAGAAAAATGTAGCTAATGTAGTGTCCTGAATACATGTGTAATGTCATGAAAAGGCTTTTGTGGTTTTTACCGATTAGCTAATTCTGGCTTTGGTTATTTTTCAGATGTCTATGAAGTTCCTGACCAAGAGGTAGGCTGTTTATGTAGCTGCAATTACAGGTATTTTTTAAAAGTACATTTATATGTGGAATTTATCATGGCTTTGTTTTATGGCATCTTTGCAGGAGAAGTCATTGTCTCTTCCAGCAAACAGGTCAGTTTGAGGATGTCTTTACTTCAGTCCATTCATGTATTTGTATGAACATACAATATAAAATGACAGTATTTTAGAAATAACTTTGACTACAGTCTGAGACTAATCATTTCCTTCTATCTACATTTCAGACTGTGTCTGATCCCTCCCACAACACATTCACATTCTTTACCACCGAAACCCAGCCCCAGGTAGGACTGACAACATTTCATTTAGAGGCCTGAAAGATACTTAATTAAGTCCAAGTCTCTCTGTCTGTTATGAAGTTATTACATTGTTTTTCCTATTACTACCATTACAAATAATGAGTTGTTTTCCTCTTTCAGAATAAATACAAGGCGATCTCCTACGGCTGTAAGTGATGACAAATATGCACAATCCCATTTAAAGGAGGTGTTTTGCATAGATGGACCGTATGCTGCACATTCAGGCAGACTCTGACTTACTGGTGTTGTGATTTTCCAGGTCCAGGAGCCCGCAGGTGACGACGAATATGAAGTCTGTGATCCAGATGACGGTGAGTATTAAATCAAACAATAAGTGTTGTTGATGTTTTCTGCTACTATGAATCATTCTAACATATGATGCCATCTAGAGGAAGATGAGTGGAAGGAGAAAAATATATTTATAGTGAATGAACAATAGTAACACATGACGTCACCAAAGCTGACAGCAGTTATAATAACTGGTAAATCATCATTGTGTGCCCCTTCAGGTTTCAGTGATAAACCTGCAGAGGGTCCTCCTGCACTCCGACCCAAACCATTACCCAGAGAGTAAGCATCACTTAGCAAATTACATACACTGGAATGTGTCTCAGCTTTAAGAGGGGAAAGACTGAATGTCTGATCATCTTATTTTTCTCCCAGGAGGTCACCTAAACCACCTTTAAAACCGGTAGGTGCGCTCTAAATACTTGTTCCAAATAACACATTGAGTACTCATGGCTTTACTGTCTTTTGTTTTTTTATGTGGTCAGCTGATGTCTGTCAACATTACAGTGTGTACTTTTGTTTATGATGCTGAAAATCATAACCTGTCATTATATAACTGTGTCTTTTTTTGCAGAGGCCAGACTTAAACAAGCCTAGGGAATTTGAAAGTAAGTGTTTATATTCATTCAGTAAGTATATGTGCACATTATTAATCCCTTGTATAAGTGAAGTTTTTCTCAGAAACACTGTTTGACCCACACTGAAGTGTTACCAGCGCACATTTAATTTCCATCTGTGGGGCTTTTTTGGAAATCAGTTCTCAATGTGAAGTCAGTACTGTGGCCCAGTTGGCATCTTTCAGTTTTTTCAGCTTTTATCTAATTACATACATACAAGCGGCACATACATAAGTGTTTATTGATATACACTACTGACTTAAATTAAAGTCATTATCACTTACAGATTTTCCACATTAAATCTGTTCCAGTGAGAATGAAGCAGATAAAGGCAGTTAAATGTGTGCAATATAAGCAGTGAAATCCCTTTTCATGAATTAAATTTGTGGACATTTTCTTTAGTTTATGCTAACCACTAACCAGTAAACCATATGCTTGGATTTCTACAGGCCGAACGCTGCCTGTGATGCAAACTGACCAGAAGCCTCAACCAAGAGCATTTACACTCGACTTGAAACGACCAAAGTAAGAAATGCAACATACGGTTATACACTAAGCTATATATATATTTATGCATTTTTTTAATGATCCTCAAGTGAGTAAAATTGCCTTTAATCGCAGCTTTGGACTGTGTATTTACTGTGCTGTGCTCTGTTTGTGGTCTCTTGCAGAATTCCTCTCCCACAGTTTACCTCCCCCAGTGAGTACAGTTAACAGCCATATGCATTTTACCGTGACCTGAAAGAATTCACAAACAAAATGTTACCTTTCTACATTGTCAAACAAAACACAATTATTATAATGTTTGTGTCTCTGTTGTCCCAGAACCGACTGACAGAGCAAGTGTTTCTGCTGAAAATGAACCAATAGACCAAGATAAGGTGTGCTCTTACTTCTGGATATTGTAAAGAGGAATAAATATCAAACTCTTTTCATCGATTGTATCCAGAGTGATGGTTTTCAAACTCTTCTATGCTCCATTTACTTTATTTTAGGATGCAGACGTGTACAAGAAACCCTGGTATGCCAGCACATGTGACCGCAAGACTGCTGACGATGTCTTGTTCCGCTCAAATAAAGTGAGAATCTTATTATTTAGGAGATCACAGTCATCTAAATGAGTTGGCGTGTGGCTTAAATGCCATGACCCACTGCTGGGTTTCAACATGAGCGCTTTGTGTTTCAGGACGGGGCGTTCATGGTGAGGAAGAGCTCCGGTCAGGACGCGCAGCAGCCGTACACATTAGTGGTGTTTTACAAGAGCAGAGTGTACAACATCCCAATCCGCTTTATACCAACAAGTCAGCAGTACGCTCTGGGGAGAGAGAAGAAAGGGGAGGAGGTACGGTGGAGGACTTTTTTCTCAGCTTGAATGTCACTGTGGCCTGTGATTGGTGACAAAAGGGAGTTTGTTTTGCCCAATATGCTTTAGGTATATGTGTGAATTGTAGAAAGAGCCATGTTTACCCTGGGTAATGTAATGTTATACAAGTAAAGCTTGTCTATGGCTTTTTAAGTCCTATAATGCTACTGTGATTCTTAGACTAAAGCTGTACAAACTGTACTTATATTCATTTTCTGAATAATGCTTAAAAAGTTGAGAATGTAATTGTATGCAGGGTGAAATAACAGCGAGACAAATAAGACCAAACTCACACTGTAAATATACAGTTTATCATCCCCTCAGACAGGATGAGCTTGATTTTACTGCATATTTGATCATCTAAATTCAACCTCACCTGCATCATACTAGACATTTTGGACAGTCTTTAAGGGCTCAATATTGAGCATGAACTTCACACTCAAATAAAATGGCAGACACCTAGTATAGTAAATAAGGTGTGCTTTTCCTATCCAGGTCCTCCCTGTTTGTTTCTGTTGTAGATTTTAGTACACACTTTCTAAATGATTTTGCTTTTTTGTTTCTTTTATCATTCTGGCAACTGGAACATTTTCAGCACTTGTGCCCAACAACCACTGAATACAGGATGTACACAGAATGAAGTGTAAGGCTGAAAACTGAAAGGGAAATGACTCTGTGTCAATTAAATATACAAAACTACTCTCCAGTTGGATTGTTTGTAACCAAGTTAGCTGAAATAGGAAGTGGAATACTTTGTGTTAAATCTTGCAAATCAACATCCAGGATCATATAAAAATGTTTCCAGCATGAGGAAACTGTAAAACTTCAGCTCATTAACCTAATTTGCAGATGTCAAGGATAAATAAACTTTTTATTCTAACTTTGCTGTCATCCTTTTTTTTTTTTGCAGTATTTCAGCAGTGTCTCCCACATCATCGAGAACCACCAGAGGACTCCTCTAGTGCTGATTGACAGCCAGAGTAACACCAAGGATGCCACCAAACTGTGCTACCCTGTGAAGCCCTAGTTCAGTGGTCCCCAACCTTTTTTGCAGCTGGGAGAATAATCGTACAATTAAATTCAATGACATAATAATTATCAGTGTGTAATCAGTGGGAACCGTGCGCATGTTTCTCTGCAACGAGCCGGTGACTTGTCAAGCAAGCGCAGAGAGGAACAGACGAAACGTTAGTAAACCAATATCCGGTAAAGTAAAAAAAAACTAAAAAAAAAAACTAAAATGGAAATATAACAATTTTTTTTTATTCTTTCTTCGTGGACCAGTACCAAATGACCCATGGACAAGTACCGGTCCGCGGCCCAAGGGTTGGGGACCCCTGCCCTAGATGACCCTCGATGATAGCAAACAGCCAGTGTTTACGGTCTGACTGCTGTTCCCACAACTTATTATGCGATGCTTTTCTCCTCCTTCCCTGTTCATTTGAGGTCCTGTCAACAGGAATGTGTGCTGGACTCACCTGCACTGCTGGCCATGCAGGGCTAAAGTAGCACTGACTCAGAAAACTTTTGGACTTGTGTTTTATTCAAATGTTTTTTTTAATGCTCAGTCACAAAGCAGTTTAGTGAAATTAATGCAAAAAAATTAGCTCTAGCTAAAGGAAGCAGGCAGACAAATGATTTGTTTATGACAGCAATACTTTGGGGAGCCAAAAAAATACAAGGTTGTATATTTTCTTTTAATAAAATTCATTTCTTGTGTTGTATAACTCGACTCACATCTTCAGTAATCACAAAATGCCACCAGGAAATTATAAAGTGGTTCATTTATTTCCAGGTCAACAAGTAATGCTATCATACTCATGCACTTTTGTTGCATAGCAAAAATCCTAGGCACTTGGTAAAGGTTCTCAGGTAATATTTTACAGTACCTCTATCTGGACTATATACAATTATAAATCTTTTATCTAAATTGAAAAAGAAGTATATATACACAGTGAGTTATTGACACTGAAGTGTGCATTCCAGAAACAGGGATACATGCACAATATCAGCATAAAGGACAGGTAGATCTGTCCAATGGTCCTTGACTAACTACACACACACACACACACACACACACACACACAGGAGCCACTTTTCCCTTGCTGAGAATACTGAGGGATCATGGCTGCATGTGGAAATATTCAGCCACAGTAGGACACTGGTTGAGATTGTCAAAGGCTTAGGCCTGATAAGGTGAGGTAACGGGAAATATAAATCCTCCTTTCATAGTGCAATTAAAAGATAAGATTATCGTTTCAAGTCAAAAAAAAGAGGAAACTCATTGAGGGGGGAAAAACACATGATCAAATCATCTAGTCTGCTTGAATCCAAATTTTAAAAAGAAACGCTGCTAGTATTTCACTGACTTCACAAATCAAAGGATTACTTTTTTAAATTAATCGTGTCTTTAGGGATGCTTCCACTTAATGAACACATGAAAATATATCTCTTTCAGATAACACTATACTTAATAATTTTAAGTATTTTTGTTTATACAAAATTATTTATACAAATACACTGATTCTTCCAATGCCCCCCCCCAAAAAAAGCATAACAAAAAGCATATAAAGGCTTAACCTACGAGTCATAAATAAATGTTGAATAAAACAGCTTATTGTCTTCTTAAACACACAGTTTTGGTATATCTGAGTAACTTGTGGATCTCTGCGTCCCATTTCAAAAACATAAATATGATAGCTACCACGCTGTATAGCCTACCCGTACATAAACTGATTCATAAAACTCAGATGGTATGGCAAATATACATATTACAGTGTTCTATAAAAGATTCCATACAACAGTGTACTTAAATCACCTTAAATAAAGCTATAGCGTAGACAAAATACAAACAATACAAAGTATACTAAATTATCCACCCCACGTCCTTGTGGCTTTACAGAGAATAACTAATCTACAAAGAGTTTGTTTCAAGCTACTCAAACTGGGAGAGACAACAGGTAAATGTTTCAATTACCCTGAGAATGTGTACCCTCCAGGATGATTTGATTCTCCTCAAAACCAACCAATCAAAATTAAGACTTTAAAAAAAAAAAAACTTAGGAGGCTGGCTATCACTGTTTCCATTATTGTTTTGTTGTATTGCAAAAAGTCATCTTTTCCTCAACTACTTTCATCCAGTGTGTGCGACATTTAAGAGTTTTCACAGTTTGGCCTTTTCCACTCCATCAGATGTCGCTGCCGATGGGCCTTCCATGGTTCCTGACTTGCAAACGCCCTGCCGCAAAACCAGCAACGAAACTTCTTCGCGTCATCCCTGCTGGGAGAGACCGCACCAACTACTTCATATTTTTTCCTGCTCAACCTACGCAGTGTCAGTTTCAGCAGAAACCTCTCCTGTACAGAGTTTTTACCATGCCCCACAGTATCGGGTTGGGCATCTGTTAGCTCATTGGTCTCGGGGGCCTCACCGTTCATGGCTGAGAGAGCTTTCACAGTTCTCCGGGACAGTATGACCTTCTGCACCTCCCCTCTGTACCTGTTGATGACCTCCATGATCCTGGCCACTTCAGGGATGTCAGCATCCGGATGGTTTAGCACCACAACAGGCTGGTCTCCCACTGGACGCTTCACCAGCTGGGATGGATTTATGGCTACTAACTTCAGGGTCCTCTCCAGGTTTTTCAGGACCAGCTGCCGCTGCTGTCCACAGGCTGGTGAGGGCTCCTGTTGCATGGCTTTCCCTGCAGGGAAGGTGGTGTTGCTGAGAAGATCTGAGCGGGAATCTGCGGGCACCTCACCATCTCTCATCTCCTCGACACTCTGCTTACTCTGCTCTGAAGAGCGAGCAAGGCTTAAATCTTTATCGGTTATCTTACCTGCAAGACAAAAAGGTGAATACGCTCACTTTAATACACACAATCTTGAGAGGTAAATTTCAAACTGGGCATTCAAATGTGTGTCAAGAAAATGGCACTGCATGTTGAATCCCTAACCATTATGTCTATGTAGAAACTGTAATTTGCCGTCTTACCCTGTGGTGTAATAACGGGGTGGGAAACACTTGAAGACTTGGTGCAACTGTGATGAGGAGTCACTGCATCAGTGGCTGCACTCAGCTCATCGCCTGACACATGGGAGTCACTGCCTGATGTTTGGAGCTGTACGTTCATGGGGCTCACCCCTACTTCAGTCAGGGCTGCAGCCCTCCAATTAGCCTGACTCATCTTAACAGTTGAACTTCTGTCGTCAGCGTCTGTTTTCAAGAACTGCAGTGACTTCTCGGCATCATCTTGCATTTCTTGATGCATCGACGGCAAGCCATTGAGCACCATAGACGTGCTTCTGTCTGTATTTTTAGACCCCACTGCCTTTACGGCACAACTGGAGGTTACTTCTTGTCCTGGGTTTGATTGTGGAATTGAAGTGATGGCCTCAGAAGGCTTGCCAAGGTTAGTCTTGGAGGCTTTGGTCCATTTCTTCTGCTGCGCTTCTGTGAGCAGCTTATTTTGGAGAATTCCCACCATCCCCTCCGATGCTGCATGAGGATTCCCTCCTCCTGAAGCCAGCGAGCTCTGAGACACCCACTGTTTCTCCTTCACTGGATTCTTCTTCAACACCAATTTTAAGGCCAGTCCCAGCGACCTTTTGCCCAGTTTTTTACATCTGGCCTTTTTTCGTCTTCGATTTTGTCTTTTGTTTTTTGGTATAACTTTCTGAGCGGACGTCTGCTTTTCGCTCTTGTTTGTCAGCCTCAGCTCGCTGGAGATATCAACCTCGTCCTCATGCACCGGCTCCTCGTGCTTTCTACCATTTTCCTCCATTTCCTGATCCCTCTTAAGTTGCCGGTTCTCTCGGTTTTCCTGCATTTGAGAACACTCGGATGGCTCATGCTGGACTGGCACTGAGGCATCATTATAAAGTTTGGCTTCAGTCTGTGGACAAGGTGTATGATCGTTCAGATTTGACTGACATCCGTTTTGGTCAGCGACACAGCGAGCATCATCAGGCGCACTTTCAGGGGAGAGGGTTTCCTTATCCGATGACGTCATCATCTGCAACCTTTTGGCATAAGCAGCGCCATTCTGAGCGACAGTTATCTTGTTCTTGACAGTAAGGACAGTAAGATCTGACGCGTTCGACGTGATGCCGTTCTCTGACTTCGAGTGAAGATTTATATCTTGAGGGACATTTGACAGAACGGTTTTAAGAGCCTTGGTCCATTTCTGGTCACCGGTTTCCCCAGCAACAGATTTCATCAAAAACTGTTGAGTCTCCTCTAGTGTGGTTTGTGGATCTGACAGATGGCAGTATTTATCCAGGAATTCCCTCCCTGGCAGAGAAAGGCAGTCTTGTGTCAGCCAGCACATTTCCCTAACTGCACTTCTTGTTAATCTAGGCTTAATTTTTGGGATTGGGTCATTTGGTTTCATTGCTATGGAATGAACCTCCTCCTCCTTCTTCTTCTTCTTCTTCCTCTGCGTACCATTCTGGCAAACATGGACAGCTTTGACATGCTTAGCAAGCAACCATTTCTGAGATGCCTCATAGCCACAGTGCTGACAACGTAAAGTCTGAGCGGTTGTTTTGGGTCCAAACTTATCCCCGTCCTTTGCGTGTGGTGAAAGATCATCGCTGGCTCCTTCCAGGCCCAGATTATGTACATAAGTGTGCTCTAAAAAGACTCTAACGTCACTTGTAGAGAATGTCTGACACATTTCACAAGAATATTTGTCATTTTTGCAGTGACACATAGTCAGGTGTGCACTGAATTCAGGCCATGTTCGTTGAACATTGTCATTGCAAATGCTGCAGCTCGAAAAAGTGTCCTTGTGGCTTAATAGATGAACCTGAAGGTAGGAGAACTCGTGTGTGGTAAAAGTACATGTGTGACAGGGGAAAACTGGCGGGCTCCCTCTATGTTTTTCCCCAAAGTGTCTCACCAAGTCTTTGGGAACATACTCCAAGTTGTCCCTGCACTGAGAGCACATGAACCTGAGTGTATTTCCACTGTCGTGTGTCCTGCGCTGACTCCGCTGTGCTCCGCGGGGGGGCTTCTTTGATGAAGGCCACGCTGCGCCTCGCTCCCACTCCTCCGCTATCTTCTTTGGTCTGTGCTTATCTTGGCTTTGCATAGCTGGGGTCTGAACGGCAGTCTTCCTGAGGTCGAGCCGTTTGTGCCAATCTCTATTCTTCTTGTTGACGTGCCGTTTGCGATCTCCCGTGGAGGCAGCTGCGCCAACATCCACCAAGTCCATGCTTTCACAGGTTCCTAAGGAGGCACACACACAAAGACAAAAACAATATGAGTGCAACGCACAGAGGAGTGCTTGTTGGATCTACTGTGTGTTGAGGCTGCGGTTTAATCATTTCACAGTGAACCCATAAAGTCAAGCTGCATTCAGTCCTGCCCTGCACGTTATTTCACAAAGTCCACCTGTTGCTGGCCTTGCTTCAAAATGCCTCAGCATGCACACAGCTTCAGCACACCCCCAACAGACAGAGAACTACCAAGTTAGACTGCTGTGAGCCACCAGCTGCAGGGAACCGTACCTCACCTGCCCTCACAACACTTTCTAACTTCTCACTAAAACACTGCTCTGTGGTGGGAGGTGCAAGCAAAAAAAAAAAAAAAAAAACCTGTGAAACGATCAAACGCACCAATAAAGAGAGCAGAGTATCGAGAGCAGCGCCTCGGTGGCAGATTAATCGGAGAATTGTGCGGCCATTGTGCAGTTTGACCTGACCACAACAAAGTGATGAGCCTGCCTTTGTGCCGCCCCGGGAACACACAAGTTCCAATAAAAAGAAAAAAAACTACCCCGCCGTGAAACCATAAGAGCCCCCCTTCCCCCCTCAAACCTTTAGTTGTTGTTGTTCAGCTTTGGACCGAGCCGCCGACACGTTTAGTCAAACACCGTCCGGCCGCGACGGGAGCTCACAAAGCCGGAGACAACTTGAGGAACAGCGCGGCGACAAAGTTACAGCTCGACGCTTTGTTCGCCTTCAGACGAGCTGCTGGTGCGGGCGAAGCCGCCGGGAGCTGCACACAAAACACAAAGCTGCAGTTGCGTGTGTAGTTGTATCCTGTTTTTCTCTCTTTTTTTACCTTTTCTTTTGTAGGGAGCTTGACAGCTCAGCGAGTGGCAGCCATGATGGTTTCATACGGGGGATTACAGGCTGTGAGCTGCTTTAGCCTTTAGCCTCCGACAGAGCCGTCCTGTCCCGGGCCTGCAGACAAACACCGACACCGAGCTCCTCCAGCGCACACCCCGCTTCAGTGTGCTGTTTCATTCACACGAGTGGGGGCTTCATTTCATTTCTTCATTTGCAACAAGCCCCAAAAAACGGTGTTTAAAGAGCCCTCTGAGCGTTGAGCCCTCTCCCCCCTTTAAAGGCTGCCTCCACCAAACTCACATCAACTGGCAGCTACATCCGTCACTCACTGTTTCTACTCCAAACTGACTGCTCAGGGTGAGGAGGGGGAAACTACCGGGCTCAAATCTACCCCAGTGTCATTAAAAACTACCACAATCTCACACACACTCACGACCCCCTGTGTCTGCCCCTCGCACAGCATGTACCCTCCTCCACCTGCACACAGGTGAGCTGAGACACTGACAGTGAACATTCATCAGCCTCTGGACCGAAGGACTTCAGACTAAAGGTTCCTCTTTAAAAGACACAATACAAGAAATGAATGTAAAACTTACATGATAACGAGTCGCTGTACTATCCTTATTTTTGTTTTTGTCAACAGTGTTTCATAACCAAATACTTAAACACAACATTTATGACAAATGAATAGAATATGCAAAAGTTTACTATAACTATATGGTAGAAAATAGAAAATAATCCAATAAAAAATTAATGACTTTGAAATGGGAAATGTTTTAGTGAGAATACATGAAATCTTTTTAAAGTCTTGTTTTCATGCAGGTGTGCGCCCTGTTGTTATTCCAGACAGGTACTCTATGTAAGGTAATGTAATTATCTTGCAAACACTGAGGGAGACAGACTGGAGGTTACCCGTGCTGGAGGCTCAGCCCCCTTTGGGTCTGCCCAGCAGTTCACAGATCACATTAACACACAATGAAGGGCTGCTCCCCGCGGTTCAATAACAGCCATAAAAAGAGCCCACTGGACCTGACTTCAGTAAATGTGAGACACTTTATTGCATGTAGATGATGGGCTGTAGATTAATTCACACCACTGACCTTTTAGTGATCTTTAATCAGCCTGATTTCATTAGACTTGTAAATATATATATTCATTAACTGTTTTAGAGACATGGAGCAAGTCTTTTTAATATGTAACTTCATGTAGCTAAAGTAAGCATGTGATCTTCATGTGTTGGACCACCTTACTTTTTACTACACATATACACTCCACACTCCATATGTTACATCACTCCTGTGTGACTAGTTGGTTTGTCATTAAATGTTATGTGAATCAGTCTGTATGGGCAAGAGTGACCTTTGTTCTGCCAACAACTTGGAACAGAGCCCACCCAAAACCAAGATAAAGTAAAGATGGACATCTGTGTTACCAAGGAACGAACAATGTACAGAGAAAGGAAAGATCAATGGTTCAGATTTGGAAACAAAGTGACTCCCTCAAGATCTCACCAACACCAACACCAGAGTATTTCAGATATTAACAGACCCAGAAAACGATTTTCCTTCAGCAAACACAGAGGAGGCCCGCAGCCAGCATTCACCCAGGGTAATATTAAAAAATGGAGGGACTGTTTTTTTCTGTCTGGCTCTTCAGAAAAAGAGCATCAGCGGATTGTTCACACCCTTGAGCAGGTCAATGGCTGTCAGCTCCCCTACACCAAGGCACTGCATGACACCCGGCTGGAAGAAAAGCACAGAAAGGACGGCCACCGGCTCCCTCCACCCAGGACACCATTTGTTTCCTCAGGGAGACTGTTTCAGTTCATAAAGAACAACACTACTCACCACCTCAGCAGCTCCTACCACACTGCAGCTAGCATTACCATTCCTCTGAAGACTCACCCCCTGCATGCAGCTTTTTTTTATTATTCAACAACAAAAAGGAACCACTGTGGTGTCTGTCACTTTATTTTTTAATTGCAATTGCACCAATGCTTCCTACAGAAAGAAATAAAAAGAAAGTAATGTTACTTCCAGCGTAGCATGACTCCCACAATTATGAGGAAATGTAATCAGTATACAACACATTAGCATTATACATATGGTTCCTGGATTTCAGTAGATGTTTCCAAAGTAACACACTCAGTTAATTATATATGCCATCTCTTTTCAGGAGGAGGTTTGTGAGTGATCCACACTTACAGGAGAGGTTTTCTGATACAAAATGACTGGATAAGAAACAGTTAGATCATACTGACTTCATGAATACATGTCCTAGAAAGCCACAGAGAATAGACACACTAGTTTCACCTTCTGGAATAATTTTATAAATCTTGTTTTCTCTCTGCGCTATCAGCTCAACACAGCAGACTGCTTGTTGCTGCTTCAGTGCACAAAGCAATACGTGATTTATCTGCTGAGGTAATTAATGACATACGCAGTAAATTTCTCTCTGTGTGCCTTCACCAAATTGAGGTGTGTGGGTAACCTGGAACAGTGGATTAGACCAGCTCCTTTGCTCTTTAAAAAAACAGGGACGCCATTGTTACATTGATGTTTCTTTAACTTATTTGGGTCAATTTGACTTGCACTGTGCTGTCAGGTCAAACTGACCTATTTGAAGGTTGTGCTACAAAGACGACCCAATAAATCATTTTGTCATCATAAAACTTAGCATGCATGGCTTCTTTTTCTAGGAAGAACACATACAGGAATACATCCGATACACATGAAGGATTTTAAGATTAAATTCTTCATCTAATCTAGAGTAAGGGAAGTAAAGTGGCAAAGGTGAACCCATACTGCCTGTACTGAAAGTGTCAAAAAAAGGGGATTTCACATTTTGTAACACTAGTTAGATCTCAGCACTGCTTTCACAGCAATGTACCTACACAGCTCATTACACTTGTAGAGATAGTGACAGATTGTTTTCTCAATACTTTAGAAAAATATCAGTTAATTTGTTTTTCACAGATTTTATTTCCACATCGCCTCAAAAGGCCCTAAATGTCCTTGATCAAGTTGACTAATGTCAGTATCGAAATATAAATGGCAGGAAAAGAAATCAGTGAGAACAATTTATAAATGCTATGGAGATCACATGGAAGTAAACCTGTCACCTTTCAAGTGATAAATGAGAAAGTGATCCATGTAAATCTGCCATGTTATCATGAGCTCTGACCTGAGGTGCCGCTGACAACACCAAGTTCTTATTTCTCACATAAGCTAGAGACATTTATCTGAAAATGCCTGTATTCAGGCAACACTTTCTACTAAGAAACTGCATACAGTAGTTTTAAAAGGTTTAAAAGGTTACAGTGAACTGTATTTGTTTGTTTTTCCACTTTGGGTTTTTTTTTTTTTTTGATAGCATAAATAACATGAAATCCTGTTGGCCAGACCACTAGTGATCTGTTCCTTTTCATGCTGATTCCAGTAACATGTGTGGAGTCATCATGTGGATATCTTGCTCAGGAAATGTCGTGTAATACCAGTTATTGAGTCGTGGCTGCATCAGGTCAGTGATTGGATGCAGACAGTTTCTACACTTACTTGTAATTGGCTGCGCCCTGTGTGCAAATACCAGTCCTGGCAATGGAGCGATGCGTTCATGTGCTAATCGGAAACGTCCGACTCACCCAAAAATTCAAAAGATTCAAAAATTCAAAAGAAATCCTGTCTTAAATATTGCTGGTTAAAAATGATACCATGTGACACCAAAATATGACAATAATGACACCATAATACAAATTAGAAGGTAATTTCAACTGTGAATCAAGCGTGTGTGAAATTATTTGAACTTTAGATGGGAGGATAAAACAACATAATAAGATAAGGCAGTAATGTGGGCTTGTAGCAAAACTGTGCTGCACATAAATCAGTTTTGTGTTTTTCTTCACCCCCTTAAAGCAACTTTTTTGTCTCTGTGCTTCGCTCCCGTCGGTCGCACACGGGCTCTCACCTTAAAGCCGGTGTTTCCGCCAGCACCCGAAGGCAGCAGCGGCGTTTGCTGAACTCGTGCTGCGCCGAGGAGCCTCACAGACTACAACAATGAGAGAGGGCAGGCATGGTCGGCTGGAGTGAAGTGAGCTGTGCTTCAGTGAAACTGCCCGTGATTTTCACTACATGTGCTCATTGGGTGAGTGTCCACTCTGTCAACGCGAACATTTCTCATTTCCCACTTCAGATGAGCACAGTGAACGGCGGGCTGCTGGCCTCGCTCCTTGACCTGCTAACGCGATCAGTTGTTTGAGTGAGTGTGTGTGTTGTGAGTTTTTGTTAAAGAGCCACTGCGCCTCTGGCACTCAGTTTTTAGCAGCATCTTCAGTGCAGAGCATGCGTTGGTAGATGTGACCCTGTGTTGTCCTGCAGGGTCTCCACAGCACTGTGTTAAATGGAGCTGGAGGACCAGTGGTGGAAAGGACAGCTCGCTGCAGACATCTACCAGGCGCTCCGGTACAAAGTGAGTGAGGCACGGTGACTTTTGTGACAGGACAGTGAGTCTGTCTGCAGTCCTGCTTCGTGTCGTCTCAGTTTCATGCTGTTACTTTTGAGCAGTGTGTTTACACTGTTTACACAGTCCAGCCCGTTGAATGTGTGCCCTTTGTATTGGATGTGTGTGTGTGTGTTAGAGCAACCCATACCATACCATTTTGAAGCTGATACCAATTAGTCAGAGAAATAATCTGATGATGTATTGTTCATTTTAAAATAAATTCATAACCTAAACAGTTTTATAAAGATCCTTCACCCTCAGGCGTCAGTTTAATTTACTACCCTCTTAAGTCATTAAGGACAAAAATGTCCACTTCCAAAAACTGCTATAAAAACTTAACAGATTCATATTTTTCTGCTTTTTTTTCTGCACGAATCTCTTAAACAACTTCAAAAAAAAAAACTACCAAACATTCAATCATTTTGTGGATTTTAACCCCTTAAATGCCATGTTTGATTACATGATGTCACTGTTGTTATTTATGAAAAAAAAAACGCAAATAAGTTATTTTCCATATAACAAATTTTGGGGGGACTGGGGGATTTTCTTTTAAATCAGTCTTAGATATGTCAAAGATTAGCAAAAATATTGACTTTGATGCATTATTAGTTTTTGTGTAACATCGGATTTAAATTTTACTACCCTCTTAAGGGTACTGCTATAAAAATAGTACAGATTAATATTTTTTCTGCCTTTTTTGAGTCAAGTCTTTTGATCAACTTCAGTCCTGATCAAAACAATCAAATATGTAATAATTATCAGGATTTGAACAATTTAAATGCCAGTTTGATTACATGATAATATTTTTAATGGAAAAAACACACAAAAAAATTAGTTATTTTCCAACAAATGTTGGGGGGGGGGCTGAGTTTTTTTTTGTTTGTTTGTTTTTTATATCAGTTTTGGATATGTCAAAGATTAGCAAAAATCTTGACTTTGATGCATTATTAGTTTTTGTGTACCGTCAGATTTGAAATTTACTACCCTCTTAAGTCACTTGAGGACAAAAATGTCCCATTAAAACCACATTTTTTAATATCATTGCCATTACAAAATATAATCATGCATTCTGTAATGTTAGGGTTTTATTTAAGAGAAAAATAGTCAAATTTGTTGTTTTTACTGTTCACCACTAAAATCAGCCCATTTTCCCCATTATAGGCCTCTGCATAACATGCCTATCATTTCATTCGTTTCTGTGCATGTATTATTGAGCTTTGTCTGCTATTTTAGGAGTGTGTGTGTGTGTGTGTGTGTGTGTGTGTGTGTGTGTGTCTGCTTTTTCATGTGTCTTCGAAGTAGACAAATTGACCTTAAGCTTGACCTTATTCTAGCGCTTGTAATGTCTGATAAAGGTACTTTAGTCTGCTGTAATACACAGCCATACATGCACTCTTTCATGTAAATAAAAACATGGCTCCTTCTCTTACTGCACTTCAAAGTGTCACTGTGGAGAAAACAACAACAACAGTTAGTGAGTTTATGCTGTTGGATGGAGTCCTGTCACAAACTGTGTGTAGCTTGGCTGTCTGGACATTTCATTCCATTGACAACCAGAGAGCAAGATGAAGAGGAGCTTCTCTGTGGAAGAGGCCCGGGATATGATCATGCAGCCTGTAACTCCCAGAGAGATGCTGGAAAGTGAAACATCCACATCCTCAGAAGGAGAGTCTGATGTGGACTTTGTGGTGGAGTCAGATCATTCTGCATCCTCTTCTTCCTCTCCTGACCTTTCCACTGAGAGTGGAGAAGACTCAAAGGATCCTGCAACAGGATGGACTTCAAAAAGTGGGCAAGTCTGCTTTCCTCCTAATGCAGAGACTACCCTCTGTGTTCCTGCTGCCAGAGGTTTGACTCCAGGGCCGACACGGTGCGCCATCACCAGGATTTACAACGTGGAATCCTCTTTTGATTTATTTTTCACTCAGGAGATAATCAACATTATTGTCAACATGACTAACCTGACTAGAGAAAGTGTCATGTGAAATCAGTTTCCATTCAGGTTTGTCATGTTCTTGTGGCGTGTTTTGTCTTTGTGTCCCCTCCACTCTCAGTGGAAATGTCAGGAGAGGAACAAGAGGAATGAAATGACCAGACAGCCAAGCTACAAACAGTTTGTGACAGGACTCCAGCCAACAGCATAAACTCACTAACTGTTGTTTCACAGTGATACTTTGAAGTGCAGTAAGAGAAGGAGCCATGTTTTTATTTACTTGAAAGAGCGCGCACACACACACACACTTTCTTAAGCTTAATAATACATGGACAGAAACAAATGAAATGATAGGCTTGTTGTGCAGAGGCCTATAATGGGGAAAATGGCTGATTTTAGTGGTGAACAGTAAAAACGACAAATTTGACTATTTTTCTCTTAAATAAAACCCCTAACATTACAGAATGCATGATTATATTTTGTAATGGCAATGAGATTAAAAAATGTGATTTTAATGGGACATTTTTGTCCTCAAGTGACTTAAGAGGGTAGTAAACTTTTTTCAGTGTTCTATTGATCTTTCAGAAAAAATTAAATATGAATTCCAAAATTTGTCAAGAGAGACTTTCTCACAAAAAATTGTGCCATATGCACTAACACAGCCAAAACAAGAGGAAACATTTCCTCAAATGGACAAAAATGTCCTTAATGATGCATTAGGGTTAATTATTTTTTTAAGATATAAAAAAAATAGAGTTTAAAAAAAAAAAAAGTCTTCTCTTTGCAGTGGACAAAACAGTGTAGTAGAGAAACCTTCTCCGAATTATGTCGAGCACTTTTTCATCTCACCTCAGTGTCTTGTTGTGCTTATATCAGTCTGTCTGTGATGACCTGATGTGGGCAGAATATCGTAACAGAATAAAGCCAAACTTTAATCAAGTGACATTAGGTGTGCGTGCTCTGAACGCAGTGTGTTGTCCAACAGGAGCTCAAGTTGCCGTCCTACAAAGGCCAGTCCCCTCAGCTCAACTTGAGACGATACTTCGCCGACCTCATAGCCATCGTCAGCAACCGCTTCAGGCTGTGTCCTGCAGCCAGACACCTGGCCGTCTACCTGCTCGACCTCTTCATGGACCGCTACGATGTCACGGTGCAGCAGCTTCACATAGTCTCACTCTCGTGTCTCCTTTTGGCCAGTAAGTCTGGAACCATCTCTGGCAGTCGACTGTTCAGTGTCAGTGTAGGGTGACATTATGAAACTCTTCCCTCGTTGCAGGTAAATTTGAGGAAAGGGAGGACCGGGTGCCCAAGCTGGAGACCCTGAACAGCCTAGGCTGCATGGGCTCCATGAACCTGGTCCTGACCAAGCAGGGTTTACTTCACATGGAGCTGCTCCTGCTGGAGACCTTCCAGTGGAACCTGTACCTCCCCACAGCCGCTCATTTCACAGAGTACTACCTTTCTATCGCTGTACACGAGGGAGACCTCCATGACGGCTGGCCCATGACCTGCCTGGAGAAGACCAAACTATACATGGCCAAGTATGCTGATTACTTCCTGGAGGTTTCATTGCAAGGTGCGTTGTATTTTACAAGGTATTTAGGCCTCTTAGTGTTACAGCCTTCAATGTGTGATCAGAAGACCTACAGGGGTCTTTGAAGAAGTTCATTCAGATCCTGGAACTGAAAGAAAAGTTCACTTTCATTCATGTACATGAATTCATGTTGGTTGGCAAACTGTGTAGCAGATTTGCAGTGCTTTCATTTATCCATTTTCAAGCAGAATTTTAATGCAAAATAACAATAGTCTTTGTCTTATCCTCACAGAATTCATTTAGAAACAAACTGCATGAATTCCACGAGAGTCTAAACAAAAGCTGAGATAGCTACGATGACTATGTTAACTTTAGCGGGAGTTTGTATACTCTCAGGGTTGGTTCTCTGTGTGATATGTGTGGTTATGTGGAATAAAAAACTTAATTACTAAGAAAGTAAATGTATTTTTAGCTTAATCTAAGGGTACCCAGGTCCCCCTGAATAGTTAGCTTTCACTTGATATCGCACCCTTCTTCTACCTACTACCATTTGTCTTGGTTTTTAGCTCTGTATGTACACATTTTCTAGGCTGTTTCTGGCATAATAATGTCTTATATGATAAAACAAACATTGAAATTCCATTAAAACTCAATTTTAGCCACTTGTAAAGTTACTGTGTTTGGGCTTACAGAGCACTACAGTTTTCTGCTGCTTGTGGTAGTTTGCTTTTCTTTCTTTTCTTTCTTCCCTCAGACCATGTGTTTTTGTATTTTGCCCCCTCCCTGGTGGCTGCTGCGTGTGTGGCCACCTCCCGCCTCATCCTCCACCTGTCCCCTACATGGCCACCCCGACTGCAGTGCCTCACAGGCTACACGTGGGAGAACCTCGTCCCATGTGCCGAGAAACTACTTATGTGCGTATCTGTGGATCTCGCAGATGGTAGCTTATAAACTATACATTCAACAAGAGACACACGTCTGTAGTCAGCTTGTGTCTTTTCACTAATCAGCAGTGTAACTTTTCTCCTGTTTTTCTAGTGCACACGACAGTGATGTCAAAGAGGCCAACAAGCAGAAGTGCCAGCAGCCCGGCCAGCAGCAGCAGCAGCAGGGTCAGACAGTGTACCACAGTTCAGGTCAGACAGCCGCTGTGGCCCAGTACCTGCACCGGCCCAGCTTGCAGTATTCCCAGCAGGCTCCGCAGCCCGGCCTGGCCGCTAACCACAGGCCCGCCTCCTACCTCGGCCACTCCGCCACCGGCCTGCAGGCTCCTACTGGAGCACAGCACAGCAGCACCCAGGCCATCACCGCCTCCCTAGATCCAAAGTCCAACGGTCCCAACAGGGCCTATCAAGTCAGCATGCACTACACCTGCACTGCTCCGTGCTTTGACAGATGATGGGTTTTAGGGATTTGGTCATTTTTGAGGCGGGAGAGATGAGAGATCTGTTTTTCTTGACCATAACAGAATACACTGAAGGAAAAGGCCAGTTTTTAATTTGAAGAGACTTGATGAGATTGGTTCAGCACTTTCGATCAGAAGGTGTATGCAATGTGCAATATGCAAACTCTGCTGTAATTTTCTGTGGAAAACCTGCATTGGGATTTTTTTTTTCTTTTGAGATATAGGGTGTGAATGTTGTTGTGGGGTGCCTAGAGGCAGAGTTTGCACCTCTGCGCCGACTAGTATTACTGTATAATTTAGCTACAGACCAAAAGTCTTGTATTTATTTGAGCCAAAGTACCTCAGAAGTATTGAACATACAAATACCTCGTGCCTGTATCCTTAATGACTGTTACTGTGTGACGTTAATGGCAGTTATAAAAAGGGACTTATGCTGGTTTGTGGTTGAAATAAGCGAGCACAGTTTGTGTAAGTGTTCTGTTCATCAAACTTTCATTTTTGTGTTTTTTTTTTTCTTCAATTAGTGTAATTTGTAAAAGTAGGAAAGAATATAGTCCTCTAGATGTCACAATTTATTTGCAGAGAAAATTGTTGCTCTTCTGTACACAGAGGATTTCAGTCAGTGCTGTGCACTTCTACGATGATAATTTTAAATAAAATACAAATCTGTGTTAGTTGAAGTGAAATTTTTGTTCTCTTGATTTCTTCTTCTTCTTTTGTTTTCCACTGACATAGTTTAAGGGTGCAGAATATTAGAAACCTCTCAGTATAATGCAATCCACCTATAACTATGATTTCAATAATAAACATATAATTCCACATTGCTGACAATTTCACCGAAACCTGAACATTACAAGCTTCTTAAAGACAGCTGTTGTGGCAGAGCTGCTTTATCAGATTGCATTATGTAACTTATGAAGTGGCCCCTGAGTGTATTTCTAGTTGGCACTTTGAGGTTTTAGTCAGAAGACGAAGACTGGAAACTTAGCTGTGTGTGTTTTTGTATACAAGTCACTTTAGATGTTTTAAAATAAAATTTGTTGCGGGTGATCTCTGAAGGAGCAGCCAGTTTATGAAACAAAAATAATTTCAAGCTATATGCTGTTCAAAACAGAGAAAGTAAGCTTGCCCCCGGGGGTTAAGGCCCCTTTATTGCATGTTATTCTCTCTTTTTTTTTCCTGTCCTCTTTCTACTGTTGTAGTTGTGAAGAAAGCTGTTCAGTAAACGTGTGGCAGTTTCTCTGTTTTCTGGGATCTAACAGGGTTTTTTATTCATGCAGCACATAGTGTGTATAGAGGATCGAAAGTGACAAAATTAAATAAATAAATACACCATTAAATAATTAATTAAATGTGTCATTAATTAATTAAAATACCAATTCTTTAAATGTAAAAAACTTGTATAATTATTTCACTATTTAATTAATTATTTCATGGTCCTGTGTTGCTGTGTTTCATGAATTTATTTTATCTGTCAAACTCGCCCATCAAAGTCAGTGGGCGGGGCTAAAGCCTGATTAACGCGAATCTAGTCTAATCCATTGCTTTGGTCTGAAGTGTTTCAAAACATGGCGGCTACGTTCATGGAGGACCTCCATGAGCTCTCAAGGGAGTTGGTGAGAGATATTTTAGATCTTGCTGAGTATGTGGAAGCAGGACCTGCTAACCCAGAGCATGTACAGTGTAAAGCAGAGGAATTTATTGAAGTTGTTGGAGTTATTTCCGCACTTTCCGACCAAGATAGCTCTGCATCAATCCATTATCTGGAATCGATTTGCCTTGACTTGATGAGCAGGGTTAACCAATCAGGTGTTAGGATCTGCCCAACCGACTTTGATGGGAGAGTTTGACAGATAAAATAAATTCATGAAACACAGCAACACAGGACCATGAAATAATTAATTAAATAGTGAAATAATTAAATACGTTTTTTACATTAAATGAAATGGTATTTTAATTATTTAATGACCCATTTAATAACACATTTATTTATTTCATTCCATATTTAATTAATTAATGACACATTTAATTAATTATTTAATGGTGTATTTATTTATTTAATTTTGTCACTTTCAATCCTCCATAATTTATGTGCGGTGACAAGGCAATCTCCAGCCTGCAGAGGGCAGTATGTGCCACATTTCTGTTGCTGCTTTTTCATCTCTGTGGCTTCAAGTGTTCTGTGTTATTCTCACATGTGGCTGTCTCTCCTGTAAAAAAAAAAAAAAAAACTGGGCCACATATTGTCATGAAAACATGCCAGCAGTCTGCGTAATTCAAAAGGCTGCTAATGTGTTCAGGACTCAGCTTTCTGAAATCCCCCAAAGAAGCTCAAATATGTTGCACAGAGACATCAGATGATTTTTAGCAGTTCATTATGGTGGTCACATTCATCATCATTTAACCCTGTATTCCAGCCTATGTCGGACTCATTTCCTATCCTCTGAACATTTAACCAGATGGTCAAAGCTTGGAACAGGACGAGCTAAATATTTATTCCAGTATATTAACATTGTGTACCTCTGAGGTGATCCACATGCCCCTCGCTCTCCTGGACATCAGAGGGAGAGTACAAGTTAAGGATCAGACACAAAGCCATCCTCCTCTTAGTCACATAAAATCCAAATCTATTTGTTTCTCTTCTCTCCAACAACTTTTTGTAACTGCAACCATGGCTGCACTCTTACGGAAACCCGGCAGGGTCTCGATAGATTCTAATTAAAGTCAGTTCCTGTCATAAAACAATGTGGTCATGTCTGATGGAAACAATGCTTCCAAGTAAACCCCTAATGCACTCCCGATTCCTACATGTCATGGCAGGCCTACTAAAATAGCATTTCCGCTGTGGGGTTACACGCTGCAGAGCTTCCTGTGGAGGAGGAAGCACACAGATGAACCTAGTGGTGAGCGCCCCAGTCTCTCTCGCCGTTGAGGCTTCGCTGCCGCTCCTCCCAAACGCTGCTGTTCACTTACTGCGGGTATCAGCTCAGCAGCCAAACCAGTAGGTGGACCAAGATTTATGAAGTCATCCATTTATTCGCTGCCTCCTCCCGTGTCTGGGCACAGGCCAGCGGGAGAGAAGCTATTAACTCACTCGCCTTTCAGAATACACATGAGCTCGGCGTCGATCCCCCTGTCAGATTTTTGACTTCACAGAGGTGTTTAGTGTGTGGTCAGGGTGATGCAGGAAAACCACAGAGAGCAGCGCTGTAGGAACAAAAGTCTAAAGTAAACGCATCCCACCAGGCAGCAATGAGAGCAGAAACCTGAAATCTCATTGCCATATGAGCGTTAAAATAAATTCCAGACAAGGTTCAAGAGAAAAGCAGTCGAAGAAATAAGTTATAAATGACTTTTGCATGCTTGTCTGTGGTTGCTAAAATGTTGTATCTGAAAAACCAAACCGCCCACGCATCCATCTGTTACTGCGTGCACGCTAACACAGTTACTGACAGGATTTAGCTAATGCAGAATGCACATTTATGCACACAATAGTCAGAGTGATGTAATCCTGATACATGGAGTCAACATGGAGTCCATCCATAAAAGTAAAAAAAAACAAAAAAAAACACTGGTAATATCATTGGTCACAATGAGAGAGAGAATTTGTTTTGTCCACTGCATGAATTCACTCTTGACAACAGCAGAGTTTCACCCTCTAAATTTGGGATCACAGAAATCATGACCTTTGAGTAATGTTCATTATACAGTCTGGTAGAGCGGTTGTGAGAATTCAACATTTTCACATCCTCCACGGTGAAACTGATGTGCAGCGAAGTCCTCTTTTATCTATCAAATAAACACTGCACTTCATAACAATGCTACAAATTGAATATGAATTTTTGCTTCTTTTTCTTTTTTTACAGTCTTCTCACTGCTCCTTTGTTCTCTTTCCTACTCCTTAATTTGCCTATACTTTTTTCGCTTGGACAAGTTCAAAAGTAAGACATTTTGTTTCATTTTATCCAGCATTAATAGTCTAGAATAACTAGGCTGTTGGGGATTTGGAGCAGGACATGCATAACTTCAGCATAGTTACTGGGAGAAAAGATGGCAAATATTGTTCTCCTTGATGAACATCTAAATGAAGACATAAAAAGGCCTTAAACCGGTCCCTGGCTGACATGCATGAGATACAGTATAAAAAGATATATGCAATGCAAAGAGTGGAACATATAGAGTCCTATCTTTCAAAAATAAGACTCACATGCCCATATGTACTTTACACTGAAAAAGGAAGTGGTGGCTATAATTGTTCATCCCAGCCACAGCGGTCATGAAGAAATCCCTTCATGGTATGATTCCAATGTAAGTTTTTTCCACAGCCCTCATTCTGTGCAACAATATACTCCAATGTCTAGCTCAAGTTAATTCTAGACACTCTTAGTGAGCCAAAGTAAGTGGGTGTCTTCTAAAGTTATGAAGTATGAAATGTCCCCTGACAGTGGAGGGACAGTAACACAAGAGGACATTTTGTACTAAAAACCTTCAGAAGATACTTACACAGATGGCCTCATATTATCTTTGGCGGATCTTTCAAATGCTTTTTTTGTTGTTCCACAGAATGAATACTTTTGATTTTGTCTCCATCTCTTTATTTGAAGTTAAGACCTTGGAAGGATAACTTCACAGCGAGTATGGACAGGAGGAATGATTGTAGCGCTCTCTTTCAGTGCACACATGGGCACGCGAGTATGAGCAGACATTATTTAAAGTAGTTAAATAATGTAGAAGCACAGTCCACTAATATCGAACGCTGCATCCACGCCCCAGATATTAACCTTGATTTCAGCTGTTTTAGTATGTCGGAGATTTCTCCAAAGAGGAGGACAGTAGAGAGGTAGAAGTACCAAAAGGATAAGCAATAACAAAGAAAGTTCTGGTTATACTTCTTTCCCACTCAGAGGAATGGGCTGTGCTTACAAAGGGAGAGCTTCCAAACTTCAAACCCTGAGAACAGCCAGACTTATCAAGCTTTTCTTCCTCTGTGAAGTCAAACTGCTCCTTCAGGGCATGCAGGCGAAAGCTCACATTTGTCTGTGTCTGCGTCCACAAAACAGCAACTAGAGGAGATTGTTGTTAGGTCTGCTCTGAGGTATACTTTGGTAGGCTACACCGTGTTTCATATGGCCAAAAACACACTTTCACATCTCTAAAGATAATAGTAAAGCTGACTATAGCAACAAAAAAAAAAATTACCGCTCTGAATGCAAATGTCTTCAGACCACTTTAAAAGGTTTTACTTCGACTGCCGCCAATGTTTGGGTTGATATTTTGGGGGCAAATAGGTATAAATGGTTTCAGAAAAGAAAAGGTGAAATAGATCTTTATTTCAAAATTCCCCTTTTCAACACCTGTAACTATATGTGACCCAGTTAGCTTAGTGATTTAAATCAACCACCCAGCTGCTGCTTCAGAAAAGAGCATCTCCTTTTCTTTAATTTAACAAGGCCGCTCAGCTACCTGACTGCCTGGCTAACAAGCTAGGTGGGACGACAGAAGCTATGGTTCTTTCAGAGCTACTTTCTGCCACATTTTGAACCTAAAGTCTTTCTCTGTGGTCTCGCTCCAGCCAACAGGAGCTAGCTAACAATGCTAAGACTCTGACGCTGAGTAATTACCCAAGCTCACAAGGCTGGTAGCTTTAAAAGCCTTGTTAAACTAAAGCTTAAAAGCTAAAGAGGTTGAAGGTTGCTCACTGTGTCTGCGTACTGTGCTTATTTGCAGCAGCAGCTTGGCTGGTTAATTGAGAGTGACGTTAGTATTATTGTTGCTCCAGCTAACAGGAGCTAAGTGGCTACATGAGGTAGCAGAGACAAAGAGGGCGATGTTTTTATTAATAAGTGATAGGATGAAGTAAAATATATTATTGGGGAAAAAAAATAGAAAACAAAAGGTGTGTCATGGAATGAAATAAATAAAACTAAATAATTTTAAACAACTCATTTTAATAATTTTATCAATTCATTCACAAATTATTCACTGTTTCTATTTATTTCATAATGTTTCAATTATCTTCAAGGATCCATACTCTGCTACAAGAAATCCCTTTAAATGTTGCTAGAAGGAAACAAATTAGTCTAGTTTCTCTGTGTGTATCTTGTTCTAATACAATAATGGGGTGACTGGAGTTTGTTGCAAGTTCAATATAAAACCATATTAAGACACTTTACATGTACAGTCCTTTTCCTGAGATTAAGGTAAATAAGGGTTGGCTGTCAACAAAGGAGACTGAGACATTTAAACAGAAGCAGCACCGCTCTCACACAGTCAAGCACTTAACTTTCTAAGTTAAGAGTTGTTTACAGATTTAAATCCCTTGCCTCCAGATCAAGCACATTTCTGAATATTTCTGTCAAAAAGGACCATATCCCTGGACTCAGCTGGAGGCCGCCTCTGAGGTCACTGTAAGAAACAGCTGCCTCTTCTCTGTAGTCTTTCTGTATATAGCTATATTGTTAAAACTCAAATCATAATCACCATCATTTAAAGATATTTGACATGGTGGGATATTAAATGAGCTACAGTATGTCCTCTGACACATGAAGACATATTATCCAGTGCAGAGTTCATCAGAGTATGGGTTTTGCTGTAGTACCATTACACGGGGAAGCTTAATCTGAGAGTGACAACCTCACTCAAGGATTTAACAGGGATCAAACCAGGGCATTGCGCATGGTGATAAAAGAAAAAAAAACAACTTCTTTTTCTACAGCGGCTGATGCATCATCCTCCTCCAGATTCATGAGCTCATTAAAGTGCCTCACATTGTCCACCTTCTGAAGGAGGATGAATAAGTCTGTTACATACATTCAGATGACAGATTGTATTCAAAGTTTTGAAAATACATTTTCTATCATTGCGTTATGATAAGCAGCTCTTTTCTATTCAGTTTGGATGATCCATCGGCCTTCACTCTGTTCAGAAGGCAGATGGTACAAATGCAAGCCAGCATGAATATGTCATTGTGATCCCGACAGTGCATTCAAAGCAGATGAGGAGGCCTGATGTGTCACACAATGGAACAGCAACATGCTGTTTGTGACTGCTGTGATAGAAACTTTTGCAGATTTCATTTGACAGGTGTCAGTGTGTTTTATGATCATCTCCCAGCAACATTATTCATCAGATCTGTTTCTCTCTTTTTATAGTTCAAATCAGGTATTCGTGTTGTGACTGAGCTGAAGAAATCCAGTGTTATATGGTTAGAATTCAACCCAGCAATATTTATTTTCATGTTTCATGTCCACACATTTTGATTCTGAAGCTTTGTCTATTTTTAAACAGGATTCCAGCTGTTTCTCAACTCTGCAGCCCATTTACTGACATAGCTTAGTTTCAAAATACGCTGTGTGTTGCCAGTTCTAAAATAAATGTGCTCAATATTAAGGTATGTAGCTTCTTTAACAAGCCATCAAATACAACTGATCTCTGACAGCTTTGCTCATGTTCTCTAATACTCATGCTGCGCTATACAATACTAATGCTGCACTGAGCAAACATGTTCAGGTCAAGCTGCTACATCTCAGTATATATGTACTATGCTGTTGTTATTTTTAATTGTCAACACATTAAATGTGTATTTTTACAAGTCAAGCAGTCGTGACATAATAAACCCTCCTTTCAATGACCCAGAAAGGTTCTTTTCCCACATTGTGTAGTCAGCAGTCAGGCCAGGGTCATGGCTGGGTCGCTGTTATATTTCACTTTCACTTGTTTGTTTGGCTTTAAATATAAATGAACAAAACAGGTGAAAAAGGCTTAGCATATCCGTTACTAGTTTAAAAAAGCTTATTAATCATTTCATAATACTACAGTCAAAATTACTTTCACAATGCATTGTAGCATCTTTAGATTATATACTTGGAGTATCCCCAGAGAGGTAAAACAGGATTTACTGTAATCTAAATGTGAGCACACACTCCAAACCACACTGTGCTTATTTTAGACATTGCATAACAATGTTTCATAACCGAAATTCTGAAAACAGACAGGATGCTCATTATGTGATAAAACTCATTTGAAATTCAGATTCTGCATGGCAGATCTGCAGTAATGCTTTCATACCTCATCATACATTAGATGCACTTCTGTCATCTCAACACCTGCCCTCTGCTTCAAGCCACGTGTCTGGTTTGCTGTTCCTCCACAATGTTCACATGAACATGCAATGATAGTTTCAAATTGTCTGTGTGCTTTTGTCTGTGTTTTTATTCATATCAAGAATATTATATTGGATATTCTGCATACCTGAAAATATGTGGATTCCAGTCTCAACCTCCGACAGTGATTACCACTTATAGTTTTAAATTAATTTTTAAAATACTTTATTGGATGAGGAAAAAAAAACCCTCAAATAATAGAGGTCACAGTGTACTTGATATATTCAATCATCACATTTATGGCAGAAAGATAGTACTCCTCCTTTGGGATACTTAAACTTATGAGAAAGAAATAAAGGCTGTGATATGAAAGTCTCCCAAGTCTCCCAAGACCATGAAATATTATGAGGACAGACTGAGAAAGGTCACCTATAAAGTCATGCTTTCTTTTCACTGTGTCCTGCACTGAATGCTAAAATTCAACTATGAGGAGAAACCACACACACACAGCGACTCTGAAGTGTTTGTGCTCCAAACTGCTGCAGTGTATCGTTTTGCTCCTGTACTTTGTGCAAAGCCATTGTGTTACACTATACTGCAGAGATGATGAAAGGTGTTTGATTTTGTCAGTACAGAAACTTTCAGTAACACTTGGCATGACATCAGTCAGTAAATTGTGAATATTCATATGCTTAGTAAGTGAAGTATACAATCTGATAAACTATTAAAATACAGTTGTATGGCGCGTGTGTGTGATTGTACCTACACATGTAGGCTTACTAATAACAGTCATGTTGTCAGAGTGCTAGTTCAATAAAATACATATTTCACTTGCACACTGCAAATACCTTGGAGGCCAGCAATATGACCTGTCAGCTGACTTGTCTGCATATCTGCCCAGCTGGGTAATCCTCCATGATACAGGAGCACCTAACCTCTCAGCTCTCAGAAACACTGAGCATGATTAGCCTTCAATGAATGTCTCTTGTGGCCATTCATAACTCAAGGCACTGGGTTCACTGAAACTATTGAAAGTTAACCTTTGGCTTTTGTTCAGGACCATGGTCAGCTCAGTGTTTAAATGCAACTCAAATAAGACCAACGACAGCAAATACCAAGAAATGTGGTGAAAATGCAAGAAAACATCGCAACAAATGTAAAAACAGTGTCCATTAAAAATAATTTCATATAACGTTGGAGGAATATTCAGTTAATGTCGATTAAATGATATATGTATTGCACACTGTCGAGTAACAAATCAGTCAATGATAAACGTAGATATTTTAGATAAACTCGAGCCACGTAGGATGCAACAATATATCTGATATTGTTCGGAAAAAATGTAACTATCCCTTTTTCTCTCTTTCTACTCGCCATTCGTTTCTTCTTTTAACGTGCCCTCTGATTGGTTCCCTTCGAGGTCTCCAGCCAATCAGCCTCCGCCTGCTATGGAGGAAGGAATAAATGCAAGATGGCTCCTCATATAAAAACAGTCTTCTGGGCTGCCCTCGGCGTGCTACAAAATAACTCTTTACACCTTGTGAGGCTGAAATATTTATCCGCGGAGAGCTCAGAAGGGTGACTCGAGCTACGGGTTGATGTGTGTGCGGTGTCTGGCGATATTTCAGGGCGAAGAGACGAGAGGGGTCAACTTTGTGGCGATGAACCGGCGGTGAGCTGCCTCCCCTCGGCGGACTGAGTCGGGCTGCTCGGTGGACGCGCACAGCCTGGGCCTCGGCTAGCTTGCTAACCAGCTCATGACTTCATCCGCTGCTGTCTGCGCTGGAAACGTCAAACAGCGGAGAGGGACGCGGCTCAAACTACCGGCTGCCTGTTGAATGTGGGACGTGGAGGGCCGCATAACAACGGAGCATGGCTGTGTCGAGGTGAACTTAACTTTACTGTCTCGGTGGTATCTCTCCCCGGACTTTCCCCCAACAATCGGCTAGCGGTCGTGCTAACACCTGCTGGCATGGCGACGGCCGACCACCTTTAGCAACCGAGCTAACCCGGTGCAACTTGGTCGGTGTTAGTGGCATAGAGCTGCAGGCCGTCCGGCTCACTTAGGATGTAAATGTCTACTGAAGGTGCAAAATGTCAATTAACATTAATTTAGCAGCGCATTTGGTGTGGCTCGCCTGCTGATGCTCTCCAATATATGTTGACTGATGTTATCGTGGAGTTGTCTGTAAAGCCAGTTTGCAAACGCCAGAAACAAACATTGAAGACTACATGTGTAGAGTTGTATTGTAAGACTTGTGTTGAATTACCAGTACAGGACCACAGGTGAGTTTACAGCCCGTCCTCCATGCTAAAGATGGGTAACCTTATTAAAGATGCACCAGTGTCCTCAAAATTCTTATTTATTTTTATGTGTAATTGGATGACATTTCCCGTTGTGATTGTTGTGGAGTTTACACGTGGTGTCAATCGTCTTCATTTGCATAGCACGATAGACTGGTCCGCAGCTGAGCTTAAGTATCAGACAGGTTACCTTGGTGCAAAGCCAAACAATTAACAATACACGGTGGTTTTTATCCATGCAAATACATGTCGCTGTGAGCCAAGAGAGCATCTGCCATAAGGTGTCAAATTGTGAGACTGCATTTGTTTTAACTGTTTCAAAAAAAAAAAAAAAAAGCTCGGAATAATGCATTCAAACAGAGGTCCAAGAGCAAATATATTCTAGTCTTCTCTTTAGGGTCAAATCTTAGATGTGATTCTTGAATATTAGAGAAGGACCAGGGTGTTTGTGCTGTGTGTTGCATGATCTCTAATGTTTCTGTTGACCCTGTTTGTTTTTTGTTTTATTTTTTTCCTCTCTGAAGACTTGATCGTTTGTTTATCCTGCTTGATACCGGGACAACACCAGTAACCAGGAAAGCTGCAGCCCAGCAGCTTGGAGAAGTGGTCAAACTCCACCCACATGAACTCAATAATCTCCTATCAAAGGTATGTGTGGGGAAGTTTTGTCCAAACCTTTTGTGGGTTTCTATGAGATAATGTCCCTGCAGTCAAATTTGTGAAATAGCAGTCATTTAGAACAATGTAATTCTTGCTGGCAGATCAGAGAGCTGTCTGTGCTGTCTGCACATAACATAAACACCTGGATTGAATTTTGTATGCAGTTCTGACCCTGCAACCATAACAAACCACCTTAATGTCTTGTCAAAGGGGGAAAATGCATTGGCACACATTCTGATGTGTGTCAGATGCTTTTTTTTTTTCCTTGTCGTTTTCCTTTCCTTTATAGGTCAGACAGTTTTAAATTTAAGTTGTATGTGTAATAAATCTATTCTGTCAATTACAAGGTCTTGACCTATCTAAGGAGTCCCAACTGGGACACTCGTATAGCAGCGGGCCAAGCTGTTGAGGCCATTGTGAAGAATGTCCCCGAGTGGGACCCAGCGCCAAAGCCTAAAGAAGGTGAGCATTTAGGTTGATTCATTAATAAAAAAAGAAGTCAGCCAAGTACTGAGCCACTTGTGCCACATTTAACACTGCATTTGCAGTTGTTTTTGTGAAATTATCTCCTACCTCCCTTCAACTTCAGTGATTATGGAAAGGCACATAGCACTAATTTTTACTTTGGCTTTAGTTACAAGACATGTGATCACTGTGTTAATTGTATGTGCTGTTTCATTTGGCAGCTCACAGATGTTACAGGGAATTTGGGTGATTTGACCAAAATCTCACGCCTGATATATAGGTCATTTCATTTCCAGATAAAGATACATGTCGTGATATGGCCCATTTTCTGCAGAGGTGTAGTGCTATTTGCACCAAGTACCGAAGCGCACCTATGACGCACATGCATGCATAGACGCACACTGGTTACATAACCTTCAAAACCAGGTGCAACATAACACTGTTCCTCTGGTTTAACACTAGTTAAAGTTAGCTAGTTATAGATCAGAGAGAAAATAATTAAATTCACTATGCTACCATGTCCCAAACCATGTCCATGTGACAGATGGTCTGTGTCCCGTTTACTAGTTTTAGGGTTTTTATTTTGTTGCCTTTATGCTTTTATTTAACAAACAATAAAATGATGCATTACAATCATCACATAAGGGCTAGTGTTGAAAGACTGTACCTTTTGCTAGACAGTTACTACACTTTATCTCAGCAGGTTAAATCCTGTTCTGTTGCATCATACTTGCCATGGGCACTTACTGTATTTCAGTGTGGTCAGGCACACAGGTTAGATGTGACACATTTCTGTTTCAGTTTTTCACTTCACTGTGGGATTATATAGGGTTGACATAATCATGGGTTGTAAATGATGTGTTAACAAAACCATTCTCTTTCTCTATTTATCTATCATTTATTTTTGGGTCTGCTACATTTTAAATCAATCAGTATTTGTTTCACAATCTAACAGCATTCATAAATACCACTGCACCTATATTGTCAAACAAAAGGAGTTCACACAGGGGAAGTGAGTCAGAAAGGCTTTGTGACATTTCTTCTGCTTAGTTAGATCTGATAAAAACATTGGACTTCCGTTTTTTTTTTTTTTTTTTTTTTAAGATTCATCCATTGTGCACACTGTTTTCAAAATGCAGATTGTTCTTGAGGAAGGGCATTGATGTAGACTTGACCCCCAGATTCATTAAGTGGATTAGAAGGACACGTGCAGTCATGAGAATCTCTTTTGTTTGTTTCCTGTAGAGTCTTGCGAAGACTTGTCTCCAGAGGACTCGTCTTGTGACCGGTTGACTTTCTACCACTTTGACATCTCCCGCCTTCTCAAACACGGGGCCTCTCTGCTGGGATCTGCTGGAGCTGAGTTTGAGCTGCAGGATGACAAAACTGGTTAGTACTGATTATTTGTCGGTTCATTACTAGTTGCGTTAACATGTTACACTTTCACACAGATACACGAATATTAGAAAACATAATTATACAATGTGTTAATTCTCTTTGTAACTCATTTGTAATATAAGAGTAGGATACAACATTGAGGATACTTGGCGTGAATGAATTCATTTGAATGCGATTTGAATAGGTAAATAATTCGTCTTTATCTTTTGATGATTATCATTTGATGATGTCATTTGAATTTGAACTTTCCTTTGTATCTGGCAGTGGGTTGTTATGAGTCAGTGCTTCTCTGTGATCTGATTTCTCTTCTTGGTCCTTTGTACTGTTGATGTTTACTATTGTTTAGTTTTTTTATTATTATTATTATTATTATTATTATTATTATTATTATTATTATTGTTGTTGTTGTTGTTGTTATATGTATTTGTGGTTCCAAACACTTTGCAGTTCACATACACATAATGAGTATTCCTCACACAGCTACAATGTACCTGTTTTCAAAGTTATCCAAAATTTTCCCCCAACTTCCTGTCATTTGTTGTCAGGTGAGATGGACCCTAAGGAACGCTTGGCCCGCCAGAGAAAGCTCCTTCAGAAGAAGTTGGGTCTGGACATGGGTGCTGCAATTGGCATGGACACAGAGGAGCTGTTCAACGACGAGGACCTAGACTATACCTGCCAACCCACTGGGCTTAGAGCCCATGGAAGCAAAGCCACCGCTGGATCCAGCTCCCGCAACCACATGGTGGGTCTCACTTTAGCCCCTTAGCTTTGATTGATCAGTGCTTCGAGCATGCACTTTGTGTCACATGGTTCACTTCTGCAAGCTGCAGCCTTTGGTCGACTATGAAGTTCAAAAATAGGTGAGGATAAATCAGAAGTGTGAGGCAGGAAGTGGGTGCCTGTTGTCACTGCTTCTGTCAGCAGTTGAATGTTGCCCTGTAGAGAGATAAGCTAGCTTAACGTCATAGCCTGACTGACCTGGCCACGTTGAATTGAGTGCAGTGAAGGAAGGCAGGCTTTAACTTGTCTCATAATGGCAGAGGCTGCTGTTCTGGAGCTCTGCAGTGCCTAGTCACAAATGTGACTTTCACCATGTTATGTTATTGTACACCTTTTTGCATTCCTGCAGAAAAGCTTGTCTTGGCAGGATATCTGTTTGGAAAGTTTGATCAAACTCATGAATTCATTGTCATTTTCTCTTTGGTCTGACAATCTTTGCGTGAATCATTCTTCTCTCTTCCTTTTTATGAATACAGCCTCAGTGTTTTTTCATTTCTAGTTTGTGTCTTGGAACATGCTGTCTGATCCTCCTATCTTCCAGGCCCGTGTGCCTTATCTATTTTGAGGTGCTGCAAAGACAGGGAATATGTGTATTGTCAGTGTGGGACTACAGTATAATAAAAACCTTTATTATGTATATTTATTTTTCTCCCTGATCTGTATGTAATGTAAGATGTCAGCCAAGCCACAAATGATATTCATCTAAATATTTGAGGCATTGGTAGCTGTAGTTGAACTGTCAGTATGGGTCTTCAGGACTTGTGCATGAACAGGTACAATGCAGGTTGGGTGGAGGAGGGTCGTTACTTGACGTGGTATGCACCACTTAGTTTTGTGGTACTTTGAATCATTTGACAAACGCATTCCCCGGCTCACTCTCATTCTGCTCTAAATAGTCGTGCACCTGATGAGTGAATGTGTTCAGTTAGTTGATTTTAACTTTTAAATGGAAAATCAACTTGGCTGTATTCTTTCAGCCCATTCAGGCTGCTGAGTTGATCGACTCAGAGTTTCGTCCAGGCATGAGCAATCGTCAGAAGAATAAGGCGAAAAGGATGGCCAAGCTAGTGGCGAAACAAAGATCCAGAGACGTGGATCCAAATGAAAAGAGGTAAGTTTTTACTGTATACCATCTTTTTGTTTTTTAAATTTCAAGGTTTTGACTGATTTTCATCTTGACAAATCTTGGCCTTTGATTGTTTTTAATGTTAAAATGGTTCACTTTAATCTCTCCACCCTTTAAGTAATGACAGTTTTGAGGGTGAACCTGAAGAGAAACGAAGGAAAACCACCAATGTAGTTATTGACCAACCGGCAACGGAACATAAAGTCTTAATTGACAACGTTCCTGATAACTCCAGTCTTTTAGAGGAGGTAAGAAATAACACTTCCATAACTCACTGATGTCAATCCCTGAACCACTTAGTTGCTATAAATGACATGATAACCGTTACGTAACTGATGTCTCATGGTTTTGTGTTTAGACACACGAGTGGCCCCTGGAGAGCTTTTGTGAGGAGCTCTGCAATGACCTCTTCAATCCTTCATGGGAGGTAAAGACGAAGCCTGTCTCTTCCAAATTTGTTGATCGGTCGTTTAATACAGTAATACGGTCATACAAACGTTTTAAAAAGATCTCCATTTTAACAGCTTTTGCATGACCAGCACAGAGTACATGTAAACATATAAAGTGATCTTGTGTGTGCTTGTGTACAGGTTCGTCATGGTGCAGGCACAGGTCTTAGAGAAATCCTCAAGTCCCATGGTGCTGGGGGTGGGAAGATTGTGGGAAGCACTGCTGAACAGGTAAATCTTCAGGTTCAGGGTTTCTAACATTTGGGTAAGAATTAAAAATGACACAAACTGTCTGACCTCTCGGTTTAGATGTTGCGGCAGCATCAGGAGTGGATAGAAGACCTGGTCATCCGGCTGCTCTGTGTCTTCGCTCTGGACCGCTTTGGAGATTTTGTATCTGATGAGGTAAGTCTCTTAAGTTAAATGAACCAGTTGTACTTAGATATGTAGGTAGTCGGGCCTGTAATACGCAGATGTTTTTGTTTTTTTTGTTTTTTGTTTTTGTTTTAATTGTCAACAGGATATTTGTGTGATGTGGTGGGGATTTTTTTTGTTGTTGTTGCATGGCATGTCTGTTCTACTGCAGATTAAGTAGCTTTATATTGGCTTCCCTCTGTGACAAATCTATAAAATAAAGTGAGTTAACAAATGACATTAAGGAACAAGGGAATTTTTCAAAGGTCAAAGTTTTCTTGTGAAACATTTCCTCTTTACTGTGCGACTAAATCAGAGTTCAACCAGAGAGCAGGAAGTAATCTGTAAATTGACCGGGTATATGGTTTCATTGATTTGAAGACTTTCATAATAACCTCGAATGGACATACAGCTATATGTTGCCACTGAGACTTAATAAAATGACAGAATTATAAAATATCTATATCATAGTGTAAACCATAATAATCAATAGTAATCAAGTGCATACATGTCATACTCTCCCTCCCTTTGCCAGGTGGTGGCTCCTGTCAGGGAGACGTGTGCCCAGACACTCGGTGTGGCCCTTCGCCACATGAATGAAAATGGTGTTTCCATGACAGTAGACGTCCTGCTGAAGCTGCTAAAAGAAGACCAGTGGGAGGTCCGTCATGGAGGCCTCCTCGGGATCAAGTATGCCCTGGCTGTTCGGCAGGTACCACCTGTTCTGTGTGTATATGATGAGCTCTTAAATAAGCATAGCAGGGTTCTACATGTCTTCGATTTGAGCACCATATGGTCATGAATATAAATTTAGACGAGGGAGGACATGTGCATGGACAAAAAGCATATGTGCTCCTTTGGAGAGGAGTCGTTGTAAAGGCCTTGTGTCTGATCTGAGCCCCATACATCCATGCCGATCTTGATCTGTCTGTTCATTTGTGTCCCAGGATCTGATCTCTGTTTTACTGCCCCGGGTGCTCCCTGCCGTCACTGAAGGTCTACAGGACCTCGATGATGATGTGAGGGCCGTGGCAGCGTCAGCCCTCATCCCTGTGGTGGAAGGCTTGGTACAGCTACTGCCCAACAAGGTCAGAGAGACATCAGCTGTTGTGCCTTTTTTTAATAGTACATCCTCATTAAAGTACGCATCGTCCTCCTTAGGGAGGTCTTCATTAAGTTGTGAAATTCTGTATCTGTCTCTCAGGTACCCTTTATAGTGAACACACTATGGGATGCTCTCTTGGACCTGGATGACCTCACTGCTTCCACCAACAGCATCATGACATTGCTGTCCTCGCTACTCACCTACCCACAGGTCCGACAGTGCAGGTCAGTACAGGTTCATACCTTAAATGCTTCTGCCACCAAATCAGCTGTTTTTGAGTGATGGCAGGCTCTAAGACACAATACTGTGATGTAGAGATTCATATTGCATGATCCATTTGATAACATTTAGCTGGCTCCCAGCTACAGCATATGAACAAAAGGCAAGGCCTGGGAAAAAGAATGAGCACCAAGAAGGGAATAATGTGGTGCATGGGAGGAGGTTTTATCAAGTCTCTTCATTCATTTATTCATTCATTCATTCATTCATTTATTCATTCATTCATCCATCCATCCATCCATCACTGATGGAACTGTGTTCATATGTTGTCATTAAGCTCTGGGTAGGCAGGTTGTCTTTTCTGTATTCTGTGGTTGTGCCTTAGGTGGAGTATCAGTACTGTGTCAAGAAGTTAGGTGAACTTAATTTGAACTTGATTTGCATAAAACCAACAATCTGACAATGCAAACTTAGTACAAACACACAATTAGACAAGCACTGCTTCTTGAAGTTGTGCAGGGGCTGAGTGATTACCCATGTAATAATGCATTATTTCTACTCTTAAAATTATGATCTTGTATGGCCCTTCCTGAATATGTATTTATATTGACACATTTTCCTGTCCACTCTAGCATTCAGCAGTCATTAACAGTCCTGGTCCCTCGGGTTTGGCCGTTCTTGAGACACACCATATCATCAGTAAGACGAGCAGCACTGGAAACCCTTTACACACTGCTGTCTAAAGCAGACCAGGTAAAGTAGAGTAAAGAGGATGGTAATTGAATATTCATTAAATGTGGCGAAGTACTTAGCCAATAATAATACACACAGGATTTAACAAATTATAAGAAATGCAATCAATTACCATAGTTTTATTTACACCAGGGAGTGTTACTGTCAGAGCTTTTCTTTCTTCGGTTGATTTAGTTGATTCACTGCTTTAATGCTGACTCAGATGTTGTGTGCCTAATAAGACAGTATGGTATGTTTTTTGTTCTTCAGAGCTGTGCAATATGGATTAACCCAATCCTACAAGATATGCTTCGGCACATCTTCCAGTCCTGCATACTGGAGAGCAATGAAGAAATCCTTGAATTGGTCCAGAAGGTTTGTTGCATGACCCACACCACCACTTTATCTCATGGCTGAAAATGACTAAGATGGCCAAAGCTTGGAGACAATAGATGTTCCTTCTTTTGCCTTGACTTGTTAATGTATATCACTGTGCAGGTATGGATGGAGCTGCTGTCTCAGGCCCCCCAGCAGTACGTGGTAGCAGCCAGCTGTCCATGGATGGGTGCCTGGCTCTGTCTCATGATGCAAGCCTCACACATTCCCATAGACCTGAACATGCTTCTGGAAGTGAAGGCCCGTGCCAAGGTTATACACTTATTCATAGCTGAAAAAGAATTCTTAAATTGTTCTTTTCTCTGCTGATCTTTTGTTTTATAGAATATGCAGGTGTGTTGTCAAATGCAGAATAATGCCCCATTCAAAGAACTATTGCTGCTCATTGGTATCAATTTTAACCAGTGACAAAAACAAAATTTTACATTTAAGATTAAGGAAAACTAATGTCAATGTCAATTTTTTTCCAAATGTATAAATGGCTATAGGTGTTGTTTACCAGCACATCTGAAAATTGAAAGTATCAATCAAATAAATGACCTAAAAGGAGCTTTTTTGTATGTCAAGTCCATGCAAATAATGCCATTGACTTTAAGATAACACCTAAAAACTTGCTGAGGTTGCTAGGCGACGGACTAGCAGACAGCGTGAAGGTAAGAATCTTACAGCCGTGGCTCGCATGTCTTTAAGTTTGAGCCAGAGGACATTTAGCAAGTTGAACAGTCTGGAGGAGGTGATTAAAAAATACAGCAGAGAAGCCATGTTTGACCAAGGAGTAGTTAAACTTCCAGTTTGTGCAATTAAATGTGTTTGATTGCTGAAGAAGAATGAATGCAGGTTATGCAGAGTTGCAATTTTTTTTTTTTTTTTTTTTAGTTGCTTTAACCTTTATAGTTAATGTTGTGTTGACCCAACAGGATAAGGCTGGTGCAAAGGCACACGTCAAGGGACCAATCAGGTGAAGGAAACGGTCCAGGAGTATATAGCCGGTGCAGAGACGGTGACAGACGACCCAGTGACGAGGGACTATGTGGTGGTCCGTGCTCGCCTAATGGCTGCCAAGTAAGTTGTTTTTTGTTTTTTTTTTTGTTTTGTTTTTTTAAATTGTTGCATTAGAAGGAAAAAGTTGTCAATCCTGATTGTTAGTCTCTTCTCTGAAGTTCACCTTTCTCTGAATAAATAAAGAAACTAGAATTTCCAGGTAAATTCGTCAGAACTGTGAGCATCTTTCTCTTGTTTTCATTAAGTGTTTCCCTGCTCTCTTTGTATCTCTGCAATCTAGATTGCTGGGGGCTCTGTGTAGGTGCATCTGTGACCCTCAGCTCAATGCTGCATCTCAGGAGATCCGACCAGCTGAGTCTCTAGGCCAGCTGTTGCTTTTCCACCTCAACTCCAAGTCTGCCCTGCAGCGCATAGCTGTAGCCCTGGTGCTCTGCGAGTGGGCTGCACTGCAGAAGGTGAAAAGCTCAGACACAGGAGTTTGATTGTTGTGTAATCACCAGAAATTGGGCCCTTTTTTGGATAACAGAATCAGCCACGTAATGAATAAATTTATTTCCTTTTTTTGATATCACTTTCTTTCAGGATTGTCAGGTGGTGTCTTCCATGGTGCAGCCTCGCCTTCTGGCCATTCTGTCAGAGCAGTTGTACTATGATGAGATTGCCATCCCCTTCACACGCATGCAGAATGAGTGCAAGCAGCTCATTGCGCTGCTGGCTGATTCCCACATAGACCTGCAAGATCGCCTCAATTGTAGCGTTTTCACCATAGATCAAGCCAGTGAATTGGTAGGTGCACACAAGCACAAACATGACAGGCAACTTGATTGGATGAGGTGTAAACCCTCTCACCATCCACTATACTCTGAAATGAGTGAAAAGAGAGGCATATCCTGCCTGAACCAAATGAATTTTTTTTTTTTTTAACAGATCCCACAAACTGCATCTTTCAAGGTGTGATCCAAAGGCATTAACTACCCTTTAAATGTGCGTTCTAATGGTCTACAAAGAGTGCATTTTCATTTTTTAAATACACCGTGGTTTCCTAACAATATCACTTTCATACGGAGCAGTCTCACTGTATACGTTTTATATTAAATTGACAGAAATTCCATTGAAGGCTGAAATTTGCATACTATTACACCCCCAGCTAGAATAAATTGCCCCGTGAACAACATCAGTAATATTGCTGTTCTAACAAAATAAAAAAGTAAATATTATGCTGTTTAGGCTTTCAAGGTATTTGCCTACTATTACCATGACATTGATGAATGACACAATATACCTTTTTTTTTTTTTTTTTTTTTTTTTTTTCACATCATCCAACTGTAATTTTTTCCGTGCAGATCTTTATTTCCTGGTAATTTTCCTGGTAATGGTTTGTAACCCAGCTGATTCTCAGCTTCAAAGGTCAATGGGTTGCTCCCATCCCTCACTTACAATCACCCCCCCCCCTCCCACTTGTTCTCTAGGTAACCACCATCTTCACTGAGTCAACAGCAGGTCTGAACGTAAAGTCCAAACAGTGGCAGGCGCTGGACAGTAAACGACAGCAGGCTCAATCAACAGTGATGGAGACCAGCACAGAATGGCAGCAGCTGCATCTGCGTGTCCACATGTTCACAGCCTGTGCGGTGATAAACCTGCAGGTGCTTCCTGACAAGCTCAACCCACTGGTCAGGCCTCTGATGGAGTCCATCAAGCGGGAGGAGAACACTCTTATCCAGGGATATGCTGCGTCTTTCATAGCCAAGCTGCTGCAGCAGTGTGCCGGACGCTTGCCGTGTCCCAACCCCAAGATCATCAAAAACCTCTGTGCCTCGGCCTGTGTGGACTCTGCAGCCACACCCTCATCTGCTTGTCCTGTACCCCCTACACAGGAAAATGCCAAAGGTACAAGTTGTTGAGACTTGGGGATATTTTCAATACCCTTATTCTACTTGTCAGCTACCAAGAGGATTTCAAAACAATTTATGGACATTTTAATCATTGTCTTGATCTTTGAGAGTGACCTATAAATACACAACAGTGTTTTTCTGTATTTGTAATGCAAAAAGCACAATGGAAGCCCTTCAGTTATCTGTCAACACTGAAGAAATGCTTGGATGCTACTGACCGCATTTCTCTCATGTCTCATGCCATTAGGCAGTGGTTTGGAGAAAGACTGCATGCATCACATGGTCAACAAAACCAGAGGCATCATCACCCTTTACCGTCACCAAAGGGCAGCATTTGCCATCACTAGTAAGCGTGGGCCAGCCCCCAAAGCCCCAAAGACCCCCACCACAGAGCTTCCTCCTGGCAGCACCATCAGCGCTGATAATGATGAGGTACAGAGGAGTGCTACAGTACATTTTCCTCACATTTAGGTCACGTCATGTTTACCTCCTTTTTTAAACATTTTTATGCGACTTGTTCCTTTTTAGAGCAAGAAGCCGTTCCTTATTCAGAGACGAGGGGCAGAATTCTCCTTAACAACTGTTGCTAGGCACTTCGGTGCAGATCTTACCAAGTCTCTGCCATACCTGTGGGAGAACACAGTGGGACCACTGAGGACAGTGGTGACTGAAAATCACTGCATTGGTATGTTTATAAGGTTGATCAGAATTTTTGCCAAAATAGCCACTACCCTGTTTTTAGTGTGTTGTGCAGAGGGTGTAAATAGCTTGTACTCTGAATTACTGTTTCTGTCTACTGTGTGTTCTAGATAGGCAGGTCCAGCTGGAGAGGGGAGACGCTGCAGCTCAGGAACTAGTCAACTCTCTACAAGTGCTGGAAATCATGGCTGGGGCCATGGCAGCTGAACTCAAACCTTTGGTAAGACTGCTGCTCCACTGAGACCGCTTTACTGTACTTCTGCACATCACGTGACTATAGAGGGTCTGTCTCAAAAGGTTCATTTACAAGAGTAATGGACTTAGCATGGAAGGAAAGGTTTTTAGGAGAACTGTTATTATAATGTGAATAAATGACTGAATTTGTGTCTTGTTTGTTTTGTTTTTTTGCTGTTTTTTTTTTTTTTCCCCCTGTAGCTACTGGAACACCTCCCTCATCTGTTCACCTGCCTGCAGCACCCATACACAGCAGTGCGTCACATGACAGCACGCTGTGTGGGTGTGCTTAGTAAGATCGCTATGCTAGAGACCATGAACAGTTTCCTTGAGTGCGTACTCCCCTGGTTAGCTGCTATTGATGACTGCACCAAACAGGAAGGCGCCATCGAGGCTTTGGCCTGTATCCTTCACACAGTGGCATAACTTCAGATTCAGTTTTCTTACCTTGCACAATATAAATTCACTGCATAACCAGTATGCAGTGATACTGTTTTGAGGCTAACTGTAAGTTTGAAAGCAGTGGGGGGATGTTATGTGTAAGATATTCAGAATTAAAGCATTAACCTTGTAGTTGTTGCTGTTTTTCTGCAGTAATGTCCTTGACTAACATCCCTCCAGGTGTCATGGAGCAGCTGGATGTGGACATTGTACCCTACATTGTACTGCTCGTAGTACCAGTGTTGGGCCGCATGAGCGACCCCAGTGACAGCATTCGTTTCATGGCCACGCAGTGCTTCGCTACACTCATCCGCCTGTTGCCCTTAGAGGTAGGAGCACAAGTGTTGATTCTGAGTTACAAAACCCCTGCAAAATGATTACATCACTCAATTAATAAAAATAATCACACAGTGTGATTATTCAATGTTTTTCGTCTAAAGTTTTTTTCCCTCTTTTTTAACAGGCAGGTATACCAGACCCTCCAGCTATGTCTGCTGACCTGATCCGCCAGAAAGCCAGGGAACGCCACTTCCTGGAGCAACTACTAGATGGCAGGAAACTGGAGAACTATAAGATCCCTGTGCCCATTAAGGCTGAGCTCAGAAAGTACCAGCAGGTGTGTGTGTGTAAAATGTGTGTGTGTGTGTGTGTTTCACTTTTCAGGGTCCACTGCGTCTCTGCAATACATCCTCAAGCAGCAGATGAAGGATGCCCAACCTGTGTTTTTCCACATTTAAACAACTCCTGGAACACTGCTTCTTCATCTTGAGTTTGATCATTTGTCTGCCAGATTTGCTTCAAATGCTGCAGGCTGTTTAAAAAAAGCCAGAGAAACTGACAACAAATGGTTTTCTTGACAGATTTAATTTAAAGCAGTTGAATGGATATGGGGTATGTGTGCAGGCTCCTTCTAGAAATGTTGGTCGCTGACAGCTCTGCTGAGATCAGTCTTCAATCTCTTTAATGGAGCAGTGCAGATATCCAGTTTCGAAACTTGTACTATTGTTGCTACTGTTCGTCAGCACACTGCCACCAAGTCCTCAATAAATCAACCTTAACTGAGTCAGGAGGGCGGGCCACTCTGAAACTAACTACAGTTACAGTGGATGCTTTTATGTCTGTTTACAGTGAGCACACATTTGTTGGTGTTTTCAGTGCGGATCTTTTGTGTCATCTTGCAGGACGGAGTCAACTGGCTGTCCTTCCTGAACAAATACAAGCTGCATGGGATCCTGTGTGACGACATGGGCCTCGGCAAGACACTGCAGTCCATCTGCATTCTGGCAGGAGATCACTACCTCAGGTACTGAGTCCAAACACAATCACTGTTATTATTGTTTGACTTTCAAACTCAGCAGCATCAGTTCACTGACTCGCCTCCTCTGTCAGACACCACATATTGCATCATTCAGGACACATGATTGTTCCAGCTATGACAATTTCATATCTGTAGGACTATGGAAGGACATTTATCAGAACATTTAGACATGAATAATAGAATGTTCGTATGAATATTATCCATTGTTTGTATGCTGTTGTATGTAATCATTGTCACTTCTCTTAGCACAAAATCTCAGAAAGGATTAAACTTAATCACTTAAAGGCTTTCTTTCCTCCTTTCCTTTTAAATGGATTCTGTTCTTGTTTGGGCAGGGTTAGGGTTCCATATCTCTACATAAGACTGAATACTTGTTAATTGTGAACATGATTTGTCTACAGATAAAATGTTTCACAAAAGTTGTTCACAAATAAAAAGCAAAATGCATATAAAAAGATTTTACCATCTCAACATGAACAGTGATTTGATCTAATTTTGATCCGTGTTCTTTAAAAAACGTTTTTCTGTTTGCAGTGCTGTAAAAGTGAACTTGACTCAGCTTTCTGTACATTTGATGTCTATTCAGGGCACAGGAATATGCCAAGACTAAGGCTGCAGACTGCTGCCCCATGCCCTCATTGGTGGTGTGTCCTCCCACACTGACTGGTCACTGGGTGGACGAGGTGGGCAAGTTCTGCACCAAAGAGTACCTCAACCCACTGCACTACACTGGGCCTCCTACAGAACGAATGCGGTAAGGCTTAGTCAGAAGCCTGCCAGTAAACACAAAGATTTATTTACTTTTGAAAGTCTAAAACCTTCAAAACAAGGACTCATTTGTTAATGCTGATTTGGATTTATTATTGTATGTAAATGTTGGTTTACAGCGTTTTAGCCAAACACGCACGCCCTTTGTGATATTTTCTCAAAAATCATGAACCTAAACAAACATTCCCTTTTCCAGGTTGCAACACCAAGTGAAGAAACACAATCTTATAGTGGCCTCTTACGATGTTGTACGGAATGACATCGACTTTTTTAGGTGAGCATCATTCTAATTATGAAAAAAAGCCTTTGAGTTTTTTTTTTTGGAAGTAGGTGGTCAGTTTTAATTTTTTTTTTAATGTGTTTTTTTTTTTTTTTTTCCTACTTTTTTAGAAATATAAAATTTAACTACTGTATCCTTGATGAGGGTCATGTCATCAAGAACGGAAAAACCAAGCTTTCCAAAGCCATTAAGCAGCTGGCGGCCAACTTCCGAGTCATCTTGTCAGGAACACCCATTCAGGTGAGCTGCACCTGAGCTTTGAGATATTTGGCCTGTTAAATTATTCTTGTTTCTTGTATCTTTACTTGTCAGAGGATAAATATTTCCCACTCTCTCTGTCCCCAGAACAATGTCCTGGAGCTCTGGTCGTTGTTTGACTTCCTCATGCCGGGCTTCCTCGGGACAGAACGGCAGTTTGCTGCCCGCTACGGTAAACCAATTCTGGCCAGCCGTGACGCCAAAAGTTCCTCACGGGAACAGGAGGCAGGTATGTCGGTTCTCCATCAGCCTTTCAAGAATATTGCCGTTTGCTGAACTTGTTTAATTTCTAACTGAATATTAACTTCTGTAAGATTAATTTCTGTTAAGAGGCTTGTTAAGGACATTACCTGTGGTTCATGTTCATCTCCCTTTAGGTGTCCTTGCGATGGAGGCCCTACATCGACAGGTGCTGCCCTTCCTCCTGAGGAGGATGAAGGAGGATGTCCTCCAGGACCTTCCTCCCAAAATAATTCAGGACTATTACTGCAACCTGAGTCCTCTACAGGTACCTGTGGTCCCCAACAACTATCTAATAGGCAGTTCCAGCACCAAAATATTGTCTTAGCCTAACTTTTTTTCCACTTTTCTTGCCACTGAATTATTATATTTATTATTACCATTAGTATTATGTTTTGTAAATGGGGATGTGTAGTTACATAATTTTAAGTTGAATGTGACTGTCTTCCACATGAACTATGACTGGATAATGGCTCAAGCTTTGAGTAACAACCTGGTTTTCTCACTGTCTGCAGGTTCAGTTATATGAAGACTTTGCAAAGTCTAGAGCCAAGGCCAACGTGGAGGACACCATCTCTACAGCTGCTACAGAAGAGGAGGAGAAGCCTAAACTGAAGGCCACAGGCCACGTCTTCCAGGTGCAGACTCTCTTTTGTTTATCACTTGCTGACATCAAATGCAAACCTGTTCTCCAGGAACAGTCAGATGTGAAGATGTCAGATGTGGTCAAAGATAGCCACCTGTCAATCACTGCGTTTTGAGTCTGTTACGTTCCCCAGTTGGGTCCAGGAGATGAGGGGAGTAACAATAAAAATTCACCTGAGGGAAAAGGGAAAGAGAAAATTAAGGTATCAAACCAAATAAAGATTTATTGAAAAACTGAATTCAAAATCAAGTAACACAGAGGCCACAGGCCAGAAAGCAAGCTTTACATACGGCAAGAGCTGATTCACAAAAGGAAATTAGTAAACACAGAAAAGGCAAGAAACAATAAACCAAAAGGTAGCACACCTCCCCCAAAAGGGATTCACAAAGCCAGCCTTGGCACACTACAACACGCTCACAAACAGACCAACATGGCCACACTGCCATCCAGGAAAAAAGGGAAGGGCAGAAGGGCCGTCTGCAGCCTCTTTTTGCACACCAGCCCTGATGAGCAAGTGGAGGCAGCTGCTCTCAACCCACCAGCTGCACCAGAGGGGAGAGCAGTACCTGAAGGCACACAGGAGAGAGAGAAAGCAGAACACACACCATAGTTCATGACACTAGGGCCGTAACAGAGTCACATTAACATCTTATATAATGTTTTTTTTTTTTGTTTTACAGAGCAGTTGGATCAGAGTCAAACACTAATTATTGAACCTTCCTATGCCTTTTATGTTTTGTAGATGCATCTCATTATGACCACTCAGTAACATTTACCTTCATGTCTACATTATTTCAGGCGCTGCAGTACCTGAGAAAGCTGTGTAACCACCCCAGCTTGGTCTTGACCCCACAGCATCCAGAGTACAAACGCATCACTGAGCAGCTGGCAGGACAAAGCTCCAGCCTGCGGGACATTCAGCACGCACCCAAACTCTCTGCTCTTAAACAGGTAACATCAGCTTTTAGTTCAACTGCTCGCTCACATCATCTTATTCATCATCATCATCGTCATAATGTGGAATCTGTTTTTATGAGAGTCATATGCGTAAGAATGGAAATCAAATCAACCAGTAAAGACCACATTTCCTAATGAAGAGTTGGTACAAGTGATTTTTCATGCATTGGATTTTCCCCTGTCAGCCCCTCCGCTGTGTCTCACTGTGGCCCTGTGTTTTCTGTTATCCAGTTGCTGTTGGACTGCGGTCTTGGCGGTGGTGGAGGATCAGAGGGGGGCACTGAGGCAGTGGTGGCCCAGCATCGTGTGCTCATTTTCTGCCAGCTGAAGAGCATGCTGGATATTGTCGAGCATGACCTGTTGAAACCCAAACTGCCCTCCGTCACCTACCTGAGGCTGGACGGCAGCGTGCAGGCCGGCCTGCGCCACTCCATCGTTTCCAGGTCAGTAGACTGAATTCACATGGATGCTTTTTATCAACAAGTTTGACATTTGGTTCAGAACTCTGTTTAGTGCTGCCTGTTTTTGTAAATGTGAGCTGCCACTGATGTCCAATTCTTTTCCTGGTTCTCTTCTCTCAATCTCAGGTTCAACAATGACCCATCCATTGATGTGCTGCTGCTGACCACCCATGTTGGAGGACTGGGTCTTAACCTGACGGGGGCAGACACCGTGGTGTTTGTGGAACATGACTGGAACCCCATGAGGGACCTGCAGGCCATGGATCGTGCCCACAGGATAGGACAGGTACTGTGGTTGGGTGCACTTGGCCCAGGCCGGGGACCCCAACAACACTCAGATCATTTGCTTTGATGGATTCAGTTTCATTAAGATGATACTGAATCCAGTGTTCCTCTGTGGGGCCTGCAGTACGATGTAACGTGTTCATCAGCGTTTCCCCGATGCATTATTAAACACGGCCTTTGAACAGCCTTGGATTGTGTGACACTGCTGCTCTTATTTGAAACCAGCGATGCAAACTGAACCAAAGAGAAATGAAATGGGAGAAATAAAATTCTGTTGACCTTTCTCATCGTGTTTGTGTGGTGCAGAAACGGGTCGTGAACGTGTACAGGCTGATCACACGAGGCACGCTGGAGGAGAAGATCATGGGTCTGCAGAAATTCAAGATGAGCATTGCCAACACCATCATCAGCCAAGAGAACGCCAGCCTGCAGAGCATGGGCACAGACCAGCTCCTCAACCTCTTCACTCTCGACAAGGTGACAAGTGTTTCTGCCTCAGTATAGTGTGACCAGTTTGAGGGGGAACAGATCCACCCTGCAGATTGAAAGGTTGACAAATTTTGCTTCAATCTGCTAGCTTTAGCAGGCCTGGCAAAAGTTACTAGTAGCAATAACTATCAAGACTTCCCGTGATTCAGAAAGTCGTCCATGACCTTGCCTTCCTTGACCGGGACACAGCATGGTCGTCCACCAGCCCGGCCTAACTCATTTACATAATTGAGATTTCAGCACAATGAGGCAGGAATCAAGATAACAAGAGTGCTTCTTAATACCAGGTGTAAATGCAAAGGCCCGAGGATCAGATGTCATTATCCAGATACAGATCACATGTTCATATGTAAATGAGGTCATTCAGCTGAGCTTATTACAGCAGAGGTATCCGGCTTCTTGAACTAAAGACTCGTGCCGGCTCATGTCAGAGGAAATTATAACCCTTAAGAAACATAACATTGTCCAGAGCAGTTGAGCATAGTGGCCAATCCACACAGTTCAGAACACCTTTAATGAGTGAGGCTGATGTTTAGACTATCATCAAGTACAAACCCAGGTGGTGTTTGTACTGTATTTCAGCTTCATTCTGCTTAGAAAAAAACACGGTGACCAAAACCTGTCTGCTCACATTCCTCTGTGTTCTCATGTATGTGTTTGTCTGAACTGTCTTTTGTGTAAATGTGTTTCAGGGCGAGAAAGGCGAGAAGGGTGAGCAGTCGCCATCAACCTCAGGGAAGGCCTCCATGAAGTCTGTGCTGGACGGCCTGGGAGAGTTATGGGACCAGCAGCAGTACGACTCTGAGTACAACCTGGACAACTTCATGCACTCCCTGCAATAGCACTGTACGAACCCCCCCACCCCCCCAACGCCCCCTATGCAGCCTTCATCCACTGACCATGCAGGACCTGGTCAGAGCCTGAAGAGAGACCCTCTACTGCTGCAATCATCTGCCCCACTCCCCAGCTCACCCCCACACCTTACAGTCACTGATGGCTAAAAGTTAAAGTACATGTCCCAAAGCAATAACTAAAACACAGCCAAAATAACTAAAATCTCTATTTTTAGTGCATTCAGATTGATGGCTAAGCTGCATCAGTGTTCAAACATTTTTCTTCTGTTTCTGAACATTGTTAGACTTCTCATAATTCTCTATTGAAACCACCGAGGTTTTCCACAAGCCCCCTACAAAACTGCTACAAGAATATAATGGTATGATGACTATGTACCATCTGCAACAAACATCTCTAGCATTAGTTTACATCCTCTCCATCTCCACCAATGTACAGTGATAATGCTGTAGTCTCAAGCATACAGTGTATCCTAATCATAGTCGTCCTTTCAACACCCGGTGCTACTTCTACAGCCCACTGCCCTCCTACATTTCATTGCCAGAGTATACAGTGTTAACTGCTTAACAGACGCCATCACCCAGTGTCGCCTCCATCCTATCTGCCCCACTACTCCACCCCCTCCTCATCACAAGGTCTTAAAAGCACTGCGATACCCAGCCACACCTGTCACCACCTCTCTGACTGATGGATACAAACATGTTTTTGTACAACAAAGGGAAACTGGGTGAGAGCGACGAGCTCGCTGGAGAAGCCGCAGGATGTCATCACAGTGGCTTTTTATAGCACACTGGCGAGTTCTGGAGCAGTTTGTGCTCTGACAAGATGGCTCCCATCCTCCAGAGGGCGCTGGTTTGTGCTCGCCCCAGGAGAGTCTGTTCACGTGACCCCTGTGGCCGTCAAGAGGTTTTGGTGGAGAGACAATTGAATCCACAGTGTCCAGTTCCACCAAACGTGGTGCGAACATGAGCTGGGAAAGCACTGCACTTGAAGCAGCGTTGCAGACTGAACATGGGCCCAAGCTGAAACTGGTCCCTTAAACTTGCCACAAGTATTTTAAAAAAATAATAATAGACTTGTACATATTTCTGTAATTGCTGCTTTTTGTTTATGATTGCAGAATTGTAATAAATTCTACAGACCTTTGAACTACACTCGCATCTTCTTTCTTTAATGTGAACTGTGATGGCCAGTAGATGGTGTGATTGCACATCTAAGGATAATAACACTGATAAGATGTGAGTGAACCTGAAATATAGTCTTTTGACACAAGCGTATATATTTAAGGATCATCTAATGCTTTATTACAGCCACACACTGCCAAGGGAAACATTAAAAAAGATGCAGATGCTGCAGCACATGAAGCTGTCACCAGTTTTCCATCCCTCTGAATCTATTTCAGTCAAAGGCAGACATAGACAGGACCTCCTTAGTATTCAGAGTTCGTTCTTGACCTATTAATACTAATAAATGGACCTTGTGGGGATATAGTTTCGTTTGTGTTTGTCAAGAAGTTTCATTCTCAATTTGTAAACCAAGAGGGACGAGGATTGCTTCAAATGTTCAGACAAGTGGAAATTTTATGGAAGCAAAGAGGCAACACTTATCTGTTGCTTATGTGAGCTCATCTTTCTTGGGTCATGTGACTGACCGGATGGGACATGTTGGCTCTGGTGTAATTCTGAATTTTTCATCGAGTTATGGCCTCTAAATTTTATCTCAACTTTTGTTTTACTTTTAGGCCTTAATTAGATTCACAATTTAAGCAACTTAAATATGGATGTTTTTTGTTTTTTTTTTACATTAGACAGAATTTCCTATCTGAATTTATGAACATCAAGATTTGTTTGCACAACTTAAAATGATTAAATGTCACATTTCAAAGAGGAGGATTAAAACCACATGAATTTAAACGTGGATTTTCAAAGCGAAATATTTCAGTGCTGTACTTCTTTGCTCCCACAAAATCCGATCCTCAGCTATATCATTACAAACTCTGTCTAACTGAAGATCAAGTGATCTGGTGAAAAAGCTCCAGAAAACAAACAACATCGTTATGGACGTTAAGCCTGCTTTACCATCTGAATCTGAAGAATGACTCCGTGACCGTGAATGACCGAGAGGAAGTGTATGAATATGACATCAGAGTTAGTACTGGTCAGCTCTTTTATAGGGCCTGGTGGGGGGACAGAGACAGATGACAGAGAGAGGATGCCATGCCAAAGACCACAAGTTTTCACAGCGTCATACAACTACGTTTAATAAGATTTGCTTATTAGTACAGAAAAAGGAAAAATTAAGGTGGGAACTACAAACTCTGAAGCAGTAGTAAGCATTAGCAGCATTGAGCTCCATGTTTTCAAATCACAGTTATACTGCAAAAAAGTTCAGACCAAGTCAACAATCTCAAAAAGCCTCGCCAAGATAGAACCAGTGTTCAAGTCAGGAAATAAAAAACCTACAAAATAAAAAAAAAAAAAAGCACAGATGCCGTACGAAAACAAACAAAAACAAATGTACATTTCAAAAGTCGTGGGATGTTTGTGAAAAAAAACCCAACACATTACCAATCTTTTTTTTCTTCTATTTTGAGATCACAACATGACGAGACCTACAGTGTTTACCTACCCAGAGAACGCCCATGAAGCAGAAGTGAATATACAGTATACTATCCAAGTCTAGTTACATGAAATACATACGTATATCTATAGAGAGGAGTATATAAAATGGTTGCCATCCTCCAAATCATGATCTTTTTCATTTGCACATACACTTTTTGTTATAGTTCAGATATAAACTGTTCTGTTAAGTGAAAGAGGAACTTAAGAAAAAAAAAGGCAGGAGATAGAGTGGATACTTGGTGGTATGGTGGTGAATAATACTGAACCCTGGGGAGAGAGGAAAGTGTGGGACTATTTAAACGACATGAGGGGAGGGGGGTGGTATTAGCATCAGCTGTATAAACTGGTAGAAAAGGCCAGCCAGAAATAACATTCCCTCATGAGCACTGCAGTCTCTTTTTGGATGAAGACAGCAGAGGAAGGGACGTCGAAAACACTTCAAAATGGAGCTTCGGCCTGAACATTTGGGCAGAAATACGCTAATTTGTCACTTTAATGAGAGTTGGACATGAAGATCAACACCGCTCTCATGTCTGTACTGTACATGTGTTAGCTAAGTTTAGCATAAAGATTGGAAACACCAAGCCTGGCTTTGTCTAAAGATGAGAAAATCTGCAACCGAGCCCCTTCAAGGCTCGCTAATCAACACGTTTCATCTTGTTTGTGTGTTATGGTGTCGTGAGGCTAATATGGAGGACTTGTTCTCGGACCAAACTCCAGGAAGTCACTGCTCCCGGCCAATAAATAGTCCCAGCGTGTGGTTTTTAAACCAGCAAGGTACATTAGTGAGTTTTAGAGCTCACTAATTGACTGTCACCTTTGGACATAGCCCTGCTAGCCATTTACACCAGTTTGTACTCTTTATGCTAAGCTAACTAGCTTTGGGCTGTAGCTTCGTACAGCTATCAAACTCTTAGCAAGAAAACTAAAAAGATAAAGGATGGATGCCAATCTCACGTCTGTCCATTAAATTTCAGGCTACAGCTAATGACCAGTTGTCTTAGCTTAGCATAAAGAGTCAGGGCTGAAACAGGTAACCCGGCTCTGTCCAAAAAAAAAAAAAAAGTGCCAACCACCACCTCTAAAACTCACTAATGAACCTGTTCTCTCTCTTTTCTTTAATATAGAAGTAAACTAAAGTGTAAAAACTCTGAGCTGCAGTTTTATGGGGTTATGTGCCAGACTACTTCTTGGCCGGGTGCTAATGCTAGGCTAAGCTAACAGTCTTTTGCGGACACATGAGCGGTGTCAATCTTCTCGTCTGACTCTTGGCAAGAAGCGGAATTCCCAAAATGTCCAACTTTTCTTTTAAGGCAGGAGAGCGGGAGGGGAAACGGAAGGACTTTACAAAAAAAAAATTATAGTACAGAAACAAACCAGAAATTGGGGAAGAAAACCAAACCCAGCTTTAGACCATCGCCTCCTTCGAATAATTACGATGCTACAGTGACACGTGCTCTTCCCAAACTTCGCATATTGTACAGTGCATCTCTACGTTTACGTTCGTACTTAAATACAATCACACGGGTGCACTCTGCGGGGGCGACACCTACGAGGGAGAGGAGGCTGTGACGTGGCGGTTTTCTTGAGGAGGAGCCGTTAACATGAATATTTCACGTGAGGAAACGTCGCTCTCCACCGCACGAGGTGAGGAGGAGTTACTGCGGAGTTTAGTGGTGACAGTCGTCGGAGCAGAAGCGATGGAAATGGTCAGCGGTGTCGTCCATCTTTCACAATTACATCACAACATACTGCATGTGTATGCTCCATTCTGCCATTTTTATTTTATTGCCCATTCATTTGTTTACACTGCGAATCACTTAAAACATCACCAACCACCAATCTGTTGTTTTGAGTAGTACTTTTTTTTTTCTCCGTAGATCATTTTCACACTAATGTAAGCAACATCAGCGAGTTAACACATAAAGCTTAGCATTTCAAGAATCGAGACACTTTAGTAACAATATTACAAAGTTGTTGTTTTTTTTTTAGCTTCAAAAAAATGAAAAAAGTGAACAAACGAAAAAAAAAAACTTTTAAAGAATTAGCATCATAAAATTAATTTATTCCAAGTAAAAATACAAAATAATATTAATGACATTGACCAGATATGAAAGTCTCCCCCAGAAATAACTATTAATGGTTGAGAAATAAGTCTGTAAAGAAAAATACGAAATAAAAATGAAAATATGTAAATATGTTTAAATTCTTTTCTTTTTTAGCAAAACTTTCTAAAAATAATGAAAATTTTTCTCAGTACAAAGGCTACATTACTACTGGAAGGTACTAGCAGGTAGAGTAGGTAAATACACAGTAGAAAATGATTTTAGTGAATCACAATGCTTGCAATGAAAATAATTCTGCAATAAAGATTTATGCCTCTTTTTTCTTGTTTTCTTCTTTTCTACAAACAGTACAAACAGTATTGCACATTACAACAAAGAATCAAGGTTCTTAGCCTTAAAAAATGGGACTAATTCAAGTCTTGCGTGAATAGAAGGCCACCAGTCAATTGATGCACCTTTTGGGGGCTTCCGATCAAGTTACAGGTGAAAACACTTGTGTCTGCTTTGTGTTAAAAATAACATTCGCGTCTCTCTACCTCCAGCTGTTCCGTGACTCTCACAAGTCTGCGTTTATTTCTACTTCCCGACCTCGTCAGGCTAACAAATCAGGGTCACGTTGCCTCTTTTTTTTTTTTTTTACAAAACAAAAAAGGGAGCACATACGTTTAGGAAACATAAAAAACTTCTCTTAAAAAAATAATGAACAGAAGATCTCTTTCACAACTCTGGTCAGCATAGTAAATGATTGATTATAAATATACAAAAACGTGGGAAATATGTTCAGTTTTCTCTCTGAGCACCTGATAGTTAGTTGTTTTTTTTTTTTTCCTAAAGAGCTCTTCTCTGATGTTTAGACCAATTTTGACCAGTGGGACACTCTCCCGACCCTCCACTGTAATAAAGTAGACTGTACTCTCACTAACTACATCGTTATATTAGTTATAAAGCTCTAGCTCCTTCAGTTGTTGTCTTTTTCAAAAAAATAAATTCTGAAAATAAAAGCAAATAAGCATGATAAAAATAAAAAAAAATCAACCATCTGTTAAATCATTTCTCTCGAAGAATTAAATTAATATATATTTTTTTCATCTGAATAAACTTACTTAGAAAATATCAGTTTCTCTCCTAATATATTTCAAAATTGAGGTATTGCAAAAGATCTTGTCAGTCAGAAAGCACGCTTTGTCTTTTTTTTTGTCTTTTAACAAAAAGAACTGCTGACCGTCGAAAACTGTTCAGATACAAAGAGTAGTGCATAACAAATATCTATCATAGAGAAGGAACAAACATAGAAAACCTGTCTGGGTGGGGAAAGAAATGTCACAAAAACACCCAGAATTCACTTTGATAGGGATACTTATTATTACTCATGGTTAGCCTCTTATTTTTTTTAGGTCAGTAAAAAAAAAAAAGGATCTTCCGCTTAGTTTTAATTAGTTTTTTTGTTTTCTTGGACAACAAAAACATCTATCCTAAAGCAAAGGGAAAAAAAAAAACAGTTTGCGACTAAAATGAGAGGAGAGGGACTGCGGGGTGCCAGCACGGGACAATCACAAGTCACGGACAAAAAGAAAAGGAAAAAAGAGGCGGGGTGGGGAGGGGGGGGACGACACACACATTAACTTGCAATGATGCAGGATCCGGTTCGGATTGTCTGCAAAACTGCTAAAACCAGTGTAACTTGGGCCCCTCACCCCCTAAAAACCAAAAACCAGAGCCGCCCCTGTCTTCAGCAGCCAATACTTAAGTTTCTATGCATTCAGCCAAACACCCCCACCCCACCCCACCCATCCTGTTTTAACTGTTTTAACTGCGCACCTTAAACTTTTGATAAAAACTATATTTCCACCATTCTTTTTTTAGCAGGTCCATTACTTCAAGCTTTGCAGGAAAAAAAATATAATCTGGATAAATATGATAACCCCAGCCTGCACGTCTGCATCTTCTGGCGATGCCCCCCTCCCCCCACATCCCCCCAGCCATGTAGTGAGAGCATGTGCAGAGCTCAGTTTTTTCACCTCAAGTCTCCAGTAGCTTCAATGTGTCATTTTCACCCTCCCACCCAAAAAAAATCTCTCCTCCTCTGATCGACTCGCACCTTCAGCTCATGCGCGTCGGAGGCCGTGGGGCTCGTCAGGTGGTCTGCTAAAAGTCGAACACGTGAGCTCTTTGGTTGCATTCTGGGACGTAAACGTGCAGTTTTTCGTCAACGGTGGGACAAACTATATTTATATATAAAAAAGAACAGAGAAAAAAAAGAAAAGACCTCAGTTCTCGGTTTAAGCTCACATTGTTGCGTCTTCTCTTCAGATCAGACTCTGTGTTTGTAGGCCTGTTTGTGTGCGTAACAAAGACAGCCGTCTGTGTGTGTGTGTGTGTGTCGAGAGGCTTCTGTGTGTATACTGGTGCAAGTGTATGTATGTGTGTGTGTGTGTACAAGAGAACATATATACGTGTGCATACACTAGTTATGAAGTTTCACAGGACTTCTATGTCGGACATTAACGACAGTTAAAGCGAATCACAGTTCTAGGCATTACTCAGACCTAACTACGTACGGTATAAAAAATTGCACAATTATATCAACAATCACTGCAAAAAAGTACTTCACCTATCATAGACAGTTTTAAATGGTAATCCTACATTTAATCTGATTTGTGATTATTAAGGTTGTTTTTTTTTTTTTAATCCCCCCCTGTCGTCTGAATGCGTTCACTGCCCGTTTTGTGCAGGAATGATCAGCTCCGGCCGCCATAGAGCTGCCATGGCTCCTCCGGCCGGTCCTCCCTGTTTCTGTCCAGTTTCGTGCGAGTTGAACGTACGTCTATAGCCTGTTGTGCAAACATGGGCAGAATCTGATAGTAGACATGATACTGAAAAGTCTATTGCATGCAGCAACCTGATTGAAATAAACATGCAGTTAGGGGCGACCCACCCCGACCCCCCCCACCCCACAAAGGTAGCCATCGTTGCCTAGGGGGCGCCCCCTCCCCCCGTGATAGCTCGTCATTCCGCAACACCAGGTGCCTCTCTGTTATTCATTATTTTACGCCCTAGCCTGAATAAAGTACTTATGGTATGTGTTTATACCATGGATTTAGCAGCAAAGCTATTGCAGCATTACATTTACATAACACTAGAAAATAATGTTATTATAAAAATAAAGACCTAGAAATCGAAAAGCAAACTAATCCGATTGCGCATATGAGGTATTAATATTTTCAGAGTCAAAATTGAGAGCGAATATAGTCTGTTATTTTTACTCTGGGCGGTACGGGCCCACACTACTGGATAGTTGTTACATCTTGCTACATCTTATGCCACCTATTTAGCTTTTCTGTATGCATTAAATTTCATTTGCCTTTGGTAATGATTTTTTACTAGGGGCAATATAACTACAGCTTTTGAAAATAAGTGCATGCTCCTTTTACATAAAATTTAAATTATCTATATATGTATAGATAGGTACAAAACAAAAAATATATACTTTTTAAATATTTGTATTGTCCCACCTCTGTCTCAGTAAAGGGGGGGTCCAACAGGACGTACCACACCACCCAAGTCAACAGAACGGGGAACTGAAGAGTAGCTAGGCGTCTAACATACCATCCTGTGTGTGTGTGTTGAGTGAGATTTTGTGCCAAAGTGCAAATTCTAAGCTGATAGACTTTCGCATTTCCTTTCCCCACAATGCTTCATCAGAGGGGAAACACTAGACAATGAGTTCAGAGCCATGTGGTATGAAGAAAGTTCCATGTATTTGACGGTATCCTTTTTGCTTTTTTCATGAGGTGCTTGTGGGGAGCAGGGTGGAGTAGGTGGGGCTGTGGGGGAAGGAGGTGAGGGGGGGGGTTGCAGCGCTGTCCCGGCCTGTGGGGTAGGAAGGTGTGGGGGGTTAATTTAGGGCTCGGGTGAGGGTGCGCCGGGGCAGGGCTGACTCGCAGGCCCCCCCTCAGCTCCAGCGGAAGGACACGTGTCGAGGGCGGTCGCCCCCCTCCTTCACCAGTGGCTTGTGAAACTCTCGCCCGGCTCGCGAGTGGATGCTGGCCCAGCAGTACTCGCAGTAGTACTGCAGGCAGGTGACGTTGGCACAGAAGAAGGGGGCGAATTTCCCCCCACAGCGCGCCCCCTGGCACTCATCACACATCTGGTCGTCTAGGACGTACGGCTTCACCTCCACCTAGGGAGAGAAAAAGAGGGATTTGACAGAGAAGAGATCAAGTATTTCTTCTTCAAATTATTTGAAAAAGCTAGGTTGATTGGTATTAAATGGTAAAACCAACACAGTATTTAAATGTGCTAAAGCAACAGCGATGTTGATGCGGTTGTGTTGGCTACTTTAAGCTTTTATCCTCAGACCCCATGAGAGCCAATCTGTGTATTTTCTAAAATAAAACCGGGCTACACTGAGGCAGGTATCCTCTCGTCCACCAGTGAAATGAGTTTGACCACTAAGCCGAGAGACAAGAAATGAGAGCTCAGTCGCCATGGAGACGCCTCAGCACAGGGGTGGATGCTAACCTTGTTATAGCGTAGCCACAAAATGAAAGGTTATCGAAACCCTGAACAGACGGAGACCGTCCCTCTTAGCTAAACTCTGCAACGATTCACAGTGACGAATGAGAGCAAGGCCGGGTAGAAACGGCGCTGCCGCCACACTATTAAATACCAATCTCAACTCAGTGGACATGAAGCTGAACAGGGGTAGTGAGCTTCCATGTCCTGTCATCAAGAGGCATTTACAGTTAATGGAATTGCAGACACTGAAGGCAAGAAAAGAGAAAATTAAAAAGAAAAAGTGGCAAAAAACAGAGCATCCTTGTTCCAGACCACAACTTTAAACTCAACAGTGATTCTCAAGGATGTGCTCTCCTTCTGCTCCACTTTCTACTGTGGATATACAGTAATTCTTTAAAAATACATATATAACCTGAAAATGAAAAATCTTCATCAATTAACTTGTTCAAAAGGCTCTAAATATTTTGTTTTCACACCTTTTGTTGCTTTCATAAATGTTTTTAAATCTTGAACTAGTTTTGAACATTATTTGCATTCCACCCAGTTCCAGTCATAATAAAGACACCCTACACCCCCACTGAAGATCGATGGCGATGGCTGATGTGGGGTGGGCCGCCCCACCCTGCAGAGTGTTGGCTTCCTGGCTGACAACCAGTCTCTCTTGGTCACGATCTGTCCCGCTGCAATTTGGCCGAGGTGCCCAAAATAACCGGGCTGCAGTACAGCCAGAGTGGATATACATGTATAGGGAACTACTATAATTAAACCAGCCCTGTGTGTCTGCAACTTGAAACATCTGTCGGGACTCCGGCAGCCATGGTGATTGCACAGCCGAGCCCGGCCTCCCATTATTGTAGGCTGTGCAGAGCAGTTGGCTGAAAACCCAGCGATAATGAAAGCTCTGATACATGGGAGAGGGCTCAGGCAGAGTTCAGCTCTGCAGCATGCCTTAGGAATGACTGCGAAAACCTCAGCTTTGGTGGAGACGCTGCTTTCTTTCAGAGGAAGGATATTGTGAATGAAGCGCATGAACTCACTCACCCTTTTGTCTATGTCATTGTGCTGCAGCTGAACGAAGCGAGCGCTGATGGCAGCAATGTAGCTCTGCTGATTGGAGAAAGCCACGCGGCCGGCTCCCTTCGGGTATTTGAGCTCTGGGTCGGTGTCGATGCCAGCGTAGCAAACACCTCCGTACAGCCGGTCCATGATCATAGCCAGCTCCACTGGAGAGAAGGGGTGAAGAAAAGATGAGGGAGAGAGATGATTAGTGCTACAGCTGGACTTCTGTTTTGTGAGCTAAAAACCATTTTGGCATTTCTTTTATCCTCAAAGTGAAAGCCTGAAGCCTTTCTTAAAAAAATAAAAGGTTTAACTTGGACCTTTCTGATTGACGCTGTTATTAACCGATGTAAAAATCTAGCCCACTATACTATTCATCAGGGTAGCAGTCTCAAACTGCTGGTATAATTAGCAGGGGTCACATTGCAGACAAGCCAGCGATGTTTATCCCAAGAACAGAAGGACTGAGCCTTCCATTACACCATGAATTCTTAACATGACGACCACTTGGCCTGCTTCCTGGAAACCCAAGTAGAGGATTGCTTTCTCACAGGGAGAACTTTCATTATAGCCTCCAGCCTCTGCGCTCCATGCCAGCCAACGTTATGAAGCCAACTTAGAGGCTTTTGGGGGATCGCAAAAAAAAAAAAACCACACAATATCCATTCATATCAGTTAGTTACCTGCACGCAGGGGGCGCGGCACACCCCCTACGAAGATGGTCTTGCGGGGGTCCAGAGGCTGGGAGCCGTCCATGACAAAGTCACTATCGCTCAGGTTCCAGGGACGGATCTGGACCTGTGTAAGAAAGAAAATACACGGTCAGAAGGTAATGTGTGGTATACCTACCTTTATTTATTTATGAACAGATTATTTAAGGTTTCACTTATTCAGTGAATCATGTTAACATCATTAATGGCTTCCAGACGATGTGCCCTAATGTCTTTGGTGATCCCCTGACCTTTTATCTATAATTGTCAGGTCAAAATTTTATACAACCATTTTCCTATTTTTACATGTATAAGCACGTGAAAATTGTGATGACTGGATTCTAATAAATTAAAGCAAAAAATGTTGTACCCTAAAATCACAACTATAGTTCAGGAACAGATGGGGGAATGCTGGTGGCTTACCGGTTTGTCTTTGATGGTGGGACTGGATACACACAGGTAGAGCTTTCCGTCCTCCTCGATGCAGGCATCGATCAAGGCCTGAACAGAAGTCTCTTCCTGGAAGAGCAGGAAGGCGTAGCCTGGAAAGAAGAGCAAAGAGGGACTTTAGGGAGAAAAGCTGATATTCTTTGACAAAAACTGCATTGGTTGCATTTAATAGTCATACCCTCGTGACCATGATGCTTTAAACTCAGTCCTCTGGGACTGACATTTAGACATCTAGACATTTGAGTATTTTTGACAGTGTCTACATTGTACAAGTCACAATCCTCTGACTAAGTTCTGTACTTTTTTCCCTTGTAATTATTCATAGTTTCAGACAACTTTGTCTCTGCGCCGGCAAATGACCTTGTGTCCCGTTCTGCTGTCCTCATTTGCTTCGCCTGCCTCTGTAAGACAGGCTACACCCGGCACCTTGCTGGCTGCGCTGCAGATTAAATGGCTTGAGAGTGCTCCACTCCTAAAGGAACCATGCAAAATTGATCAGCCTAACGCGCTGCAGATCTTCCCTGAGAATTGGTTCAGGTGGAGAGAGTTTGGTGATGTATTTGCGAAGCAGAGAGAACGAGCAATTCAGACAGTCACTCTGTACTGCTGAATTATTTAGCACGGGGAGCAGAGACCTTACCCAAGGTCAGAGCTATTAAACCGTTTTGGGAGGGAGAGAAAGCCAGCTCAATAGGGTTCATCCATCACACAATGCTAAAGGGGTCGGTGAGCAAAAAAAGGGATGTGATTTATACCGAGACAGGAACTACAGCTGAGAGCCCAAAGCCACTTTTTGACAGCCAAATAATAAACACGCACAAACACTCAGCCTAAAGAGACAAAGGACAATGAATATATTTACAATACTGTCAAAAAGCAGCAGATGTTGGTCTACACAGTCATCTCTGAGAGGGCTTTAAATTATAAGTGTATCACTCTGGTTGTGTTTGCAGCACCACCTGTGGCACCCATGAGTCAGGGGAATATGAGCTGCTCTCTGAGTGGAGCAAGTGGGGATGGGTAGATATGCACAAGTGCACACCATCACAAGTACACACCCTGAAACTACTCTCTACGAGGGTACACTCGGTCTCCACTCACTTCGCAGCGTCTCTGGGGACTACTACAGGAGCCATGTGTTCCAGCGTCTCTTGAGAAACTGGCTCTGATAAAAGGCCTCTCAGTATCACTCTCGCACACACACATGACCTCATACGCATGCACTTATGCAGACAAATGCATGAGTGAAAATGGTGAGGACGAGGAATGTGCAACTGTCATGTTTCACTTTCAACATTCTGGCGTGGAGCTGCCGCAGATGAGACGAGGGGAACGGAGAAATAAAGCCTGGCTCAGTTAAGCGTGGTATGTGGATAGGCCTGAGCGAGTGTGTGCGTCAGGACAGGGAGGGAGGAAGGGCGTGAGCGTGTGCCTCTGGAGAGGGAGGGGAGGGAGCAGGAGGGGGAATAAAAGCAAGACAAGAAGGGAAAAAAATGCAGTGATCATCAAAGGTGGAGTGGAAAAAAAAAACAGGCCTGCGCGTCCTCATGAAAGCGGCTTGTGAGTGCGTGTGACTGCATGTGTGTGACGTGCGTGTCCTGACGCATCATGTGATGCCTCCCCTGTCACAGTGACACAATGATGTGACAGTGTCCTGTGCGGAGAAGCTTTCATTGTGTCTTTCTGACATTTCCATCTATCACCACGAGAAGCACCAGTGTTACGGTCTGATAACGTTGAAGTGTGACAAAAGCTTGTGTGTACACAGATTAGTGGACGAATGTGAAACAAGATCTGATAAAACAGGATTTTTATGTACAAACCTAGCTGAAGTAGAGCTACAGCTTGTCAAGTCAGTTGATTAATGGATAGACAGGAAAGAGATCGGCAGCTACTTTGATAATATTTCATTGATTTTCAAGCAAAAACGTCCAACATTTGCTGCATCTAGCTTCTCAAGTGTGAGGACTTGTTGCTTATCTTTATCACCTGTGGGATAAAAATAGTGTCTTTTGATTTTAAACCGTTGATCATATAAAAAAAACTACCTGAAAACAAAAAAACAAACCATTGCATTGGTAGTTGCAGCCTTCTTATGAATCCACCAAGCACCATTCATAATTAATGGTAATTTTGGTTGCAGAGAAAAGAGAAAATGGCATCAAGAGACATCTTGTTCCTAACTAAACTTTAAAGTGTTTACCATCATAAATCATTTTGTTGCTGACCACTCACACTGTGATCATAACTCTATACTGATGACCTAAGTCTCACCTCTGAAAATTAGAATAAAAAAAATATTTATATAACAGAAATAATATTAGCATAATTACCTCACTTAAAGGCTGCTCAGTACTTTAATTGAATATGCTGGAAAAAGGGTATTATAATAACAGCAACAATGATAGAAAGAAAAGTACAGAGAAGCAGGTCTTTGCGTCCTTAAAAAGATCATCAGTGAGTGACGGCAACACAGACACCATCACCATCACTGTGTCCCGATTTGGATCGATAGCACGTTTCGCTGCATGCCAATGAATTAGCATACACAGTGTTGAATGACTGTGTGCATCCAGGATTATGCAAAATAACCACAGAGGCTCTGGCTAATTAACAGTTTTTTAGCCCTTGTTATTATGAGCCCTGTAGAGTCAAGTAACAGGCTGATAACCTCAGTGGGGCTATAATGTTGTCTCTAATAACAAACTGTACACCATCATGAGCAAAACAGGAATATTCACAATGCAAAACCAATTGCTATCAGCTGCTTTAAGTGACCAGCTAATCTCTGTCTTTTTCAAACTGGTCAACACTGATCCAGCTCCTCTCTGCACAGGCCAGCAAAAAAAACAATTAAAATCAACACATGAGGATTTTCTGCACCGTCATCTGTCTCCATGTGCCTCGTCATCAACCAACAGAAGACCCCTGTCTCTATGTTGCCGGGTTACATAAAGAGGGTTTGTCATTGGGAGAAATCATGTGGTCTAGCGCTGACATCCCCCCTCAGAAAAAACAACTGCAGTCTTACACACACACACACACACACAAACAGCATGAAAAGGCAGAGCTAGCCAGCAGCTCATACAGTCTGAAGGAGGGAACAACGTGTTCCATGACCCAGGGCAGAGAGAGAGAGAGAGAGAGAGAGAGAGAGAGAGAGAAAAGAAGGAGGGGGAGAGGAGCGGGACAGATGGAAAGTGTGGGGGGAAAAAAGTGAGAAAAGGTAGGGAGAGAAGGAGAGAAGCAGCATGAATGACTGCCATACAAACAGTTTGAAAATACATGGGAGGGCACGGGGAGCAGGAGGAGCGTGAGGGATGTAAAGACAGTGGGGACCGACGCAAGGCTGCTGCTGCTTTAATGGACCCTGTTAGAAAGTTACAGAACTGATGCAAGAGGCCTGGAAAGCCTTTTCAGTGTGCTACACTCCATTTCACACTGAAGGGTGATGTAAAAGCTCGGTATTGAATTCTGTTTTATCTTTCAAACCTGTCGAAATATGAAGTTTACAAGTAAGGACACCTAACTTCTGGGTAAACTTCATGACTTTGATAGAAATCAGTGTTATGAATGGAAGAAAATTAGACAAAATAACAGGCCTGTGTTTTATAAATCCTGAGTCATTGTTATAAGGTACTTGGGTTTAATATGTCACATATCATGGTCTGCTTTTGCTGTTTTCTCTGCCAGTAAAGGTTCCATCAGGACACAGTACAGGATGTCTTCTTGATCAATAGCCTCAACAACATGGATATTCAGTTTAGTCAGTGTGTACACAGTGGCATAATCACGGTGGTGCTTTACACTAAACTGATTCAACACTGAGGGCTTCTCATTACAGCCGGCTGCACCAGATTCCATAGGGCTCTATGCCACTTTAATGCTCTGATATTTAGTCTGAATGGTGCTAAGGATCTGTCTTTTTCCATCAGCATTGCGCAGTGCAGAGGCTTACGCCACGGGAGGAAAGCGCAGATCTGCAGTGGCTCGTGCCTGAGATTTATAAGGCTTTGCTGCTGAGCTACCGGCACTGTCCAGGGAGGAAGGGAATACGTACACCGGCAGCATTTTCCAGCCTAAAGGGCGCTGTTTACAGGCAAACGATAGGCTGAGTGCCTCGTGGGTTGCGAGAACAAACCAATGAGCTCATGCAGGCCCGAGTCTTTCCTGTAGTGGAGTCCAGAAGTTTGACTCATGGGGAGAACCGTTACCTCAACAGCAACCTGATGACAATTTGTCAAATTGCCGTGAAAACAAAGACATTAACTGACTCACTGCAACCACTTAACCAGCAACGATGCTACATAAAATAGTCAGTCAGAGTTCAAGGCAAAACAGAAAGAAAATGCTAACATCTCCATCAGTTTGGAGTTATGACCCCAGGTTAATGGTCTAAAAATTTACTGCTGAGTGAAAGTATTGCCTTCGTACCTGGTGCGAGCTGATACTTTGCATTACCCACATACCACGGTTGTGTCTTTTGGAACTGATACCGTAAAATCAGTCACTAAGTAGCACACAAACATGTTTCCACCGCTATGTCAAAGTCCCACATTGCTATCCTTTTCTCTCCATTACCTCATCAACTGAAAGTTGTGTCGACTTTGCTGAAATCGGATCCACCATGACTAGATAACCTGAGTGAGCGCAGACACAATGTGCACCTCTCTGGCTTTAATTTAAATCCAGGCCTATCTGATCATATGCAGCAACAGACATGTGTCTGCAGATTTATCTCACATAGGTAAGGACAGAGACCCTGTTTGGACCATGTGACCAAAATGGCCGAGAAGTAAATCAGCTGCTATCTATTTATCAATCAGAGAAATCTGCGAAAGCACAGATGAAGCAAATCCTCCATGTATACTACCTATCCCATGACAGTAAGCAGGGCTGTAACTCAAAGTGTAAACAGATCAACTAGTGACAACAGCTTTCATGATGAGGGGAGAGAAGATGAAGAAGAAGGAATGGATGGAGGAACAGGGAGACACAAACATCTGCTCTCCTAAAAACAAACACGGGCCCCCCGAGGCTTTAGAGCAATTGGAGAGTAGTCAGTGATAGAGGAGGGGTGAAATCAAGCGTCGCTAATAATCTCAATTTGAAGAAGTCACTCACTGGGTATAATCCCAACACAGGGCCGAAAAAGATAAATCGAGGCCCGGGTAATGCGCTACAACGTAATACAGCCACTGCTGCCACTGCAGCACTTCCCTGCTGCCATTATTTGAGCCTTGCTGCATTCATCTTATACGGAAAAGAGAACATATCTGTTTTTGCCTCATGACAGCGTTAAAAAAAAAAAAAAAGCTGATAATGACTGTCTTGCAGTCAAAAGCGAGCCTCAGTTGTAACCTTTTGAAACCAACAAGTCTGACACACTGTTATTTCAGCATGACGTGAGCATTAGCATTTGTAGCAGTTTATAGCTCCCAGCACTCAGTCCTCCGGCGTACAGACAGCGTCACCTCCTCCTCCTCCTCCTCCCACCCCCAATCACAGACAGAAATAGCCTCCCTAACATTTCCAGCTTATTGCCAACAACAGTGACGACAGTGTTGGCCGATAGGAGAGGGTGTGAGCAGCAGCACCGCAGTGACTGCAGCTTGTTGGTCACAAGAGTGAGTTGGCCAAGAAAAATAGGGGTCAAATTATCCCCTTATCATATTGTTCATGATAAGGGTTAGGGTTCAGGTTATTTTTTGACCAATTGTGGGCATTGGAACAAGTTGAAAATACAACACTGACATATTACCTCCTCATGAAAGGTTATATGGTGAACATGTTAGCAAGAAGTTGCCTATTTACACATCCAACAGACACAGAACAACATTAGCATTCGTTTGGAGTCATGTTTCTGGTCGCCTGATGAATGCAAGAACAATATTTACTTTCCTTTTAGCTCTGTTTTGCTCTCCACTGAGGGGACTATCTGACTCTTTAGCTGTGAAATGCTCCACTACACATTCACCAGCTAGTCATCAGTTTGTCTGTAGTTTGGTGCAGTATAGTGGATTTATCTGAGATTTTGCTGCCTGCTTTGATTTAGAAATAGGCTTGACGGGAGTGAGTGAACCAAAACAGTGATGTTGTGGGTAGTAAAAAACAAACAGACAGACAAAACAAGCTAAAAGAAGCTAAAATGTTCTATAGACCTGAAGACATCTGCTGAGTCAGATAGTAATTCTCTGAGGGGTCACTATAAGTGACCTCTATCAGATTAACACAGTAATTTGATTTATTGTTGATATAAAAATATCGATTGATGCAACTTTAATGTCATAACATAATATTAGTGATAAGTGTTGATGTCATGACTACAGACAACATGGCTGAAAGCAAACATGACATTGCTGGTGGCTCCATTCTGGATGAATTAATTCTAACATGGGCATCTTTGGTAATGTGGAAGTGGTGGTTTAAAAGGTCACATTTACAACAAACCACTGTAATATATAGCCAGTGTCAGAAGAACAGTGACAGCAAAAAGTATTTTTTGATAACCTTCCGGACTGTAAAAACATTTTTGGGACTGGGGAGAGAGCTGAACTTTTCACTTTTCACTTTATAAAAACGCAAAGCCCCAGCAATAATGATACTTTCTTTCATTCTGCCAGTATATAAAAATAATATACTGGTGCAATGGTAACAATGGTGCAGTTTGTTTCAATATTAACAAGTAAATGAGCATAAAGATAAAGATGGTATAATACATGGGAAATATAATGAAATGGTATGTCATGTTTACTGACCTTTCTGTCTACTACCATTTATTTTTCATTTTTCTTGCAAATGAATAATGAAACATCCTCCCCTGCTTTCCCCCAAATTATAGACTACTCTCCATTTAGCTTTAAAAAAACAAAAACAGATAGACCATGTTAGCAAATCTATTCTTTGGGAATCGCTTTTCTAAGGGGAGTGATTATTTCATACACCACCTGGGAGGGCAGGAGCAGAAAACAGCGCCTTAAAGTTCTCACTGGCCAAATTCATCAGCTGGACTGTAAATATTTGACTTCTCCCACCCCTGAACTTTTAAAGGAGAGATCAATGCTGCAGACAGAGTTTGACTTGTTGACCACCCATTATACAGAGCAGCTACTGCTTCAGTCTCGCTCTAATCTGTATGAACACTCAGATAAGGCAGGCAAGTTTTTTGCCCAACAGATTAGGCAGTTCACAACCTCTACCCTGATCACAAGTATCCGTAAACATGATGGTCAGATCTCTAACGATGTGCAGGAGATAAATAATGAGTTTAAAGTATTTTATTCCTCCCTTTACACCTCTGAGGTGATCCACGACCCTTTTAGGCTGGAGTCATTTTTTCAGAGCTTGGATCTACCTCAAAAAAGTGAATCATTTATGGAGCAATTGGAAGAGCCTCTGTCTTTGGAGGAAACTAGATCAGCTCTTTACAGTATGCAAAATGTTAAAGCTCCAGGACCTGATGGATTCACGGTCGAATTCTTTAAGAGATTTGGAGATAAAATGCTGCCAGTTTTACTCACTGTTTTTGAGGAATCCGAACTTTCATCCACATTCTCTCAGGCTTCTATCTCAGTTATATTGAAAGAGGGTAAGGATCCCCTTAGTTGCCAACAACTAACAACCGTCCGATGTCGCTCCTGAATGTGGACTACAAATTGTTAGCTAAGGTCTTAGCTCACCGCCTAGAAGCCACCCTACCTTCAATTATCTCTCCAGATCAAACTGGTTTTATAAAAAACGCCTCTTTTTTTAATATTCGCCGGGTTTTAAATATTATGCAGAACGCAGATCCCAATCAACCATTACCCAAAGTAATTATCTCTCTGGATGCTAAAAAAGCGTTCGATAGGGACGAGTGGGGCTATCGTTTTCAGTGTCTAGAGAGATTTAAATTTGGTCCAAAATTCATATCATGGTTAAAATTGTTATATGAATCCCCAATGTCGTCAGTACACACTAATAGTATGGACTCCCAATATTTCCTGTTGCAACGTGGCACGAGGCAAGGATGCCCAATCTCACCCCTTTTATTCCCGATAGCTATCGAGCCTCTTGCAGCATCACTGTGCTCTTCACCTGAGATTCGTGGCATATTAAGAAGTGAAAAGGAACAGGAAGTTATTGTTATATACTGACGATTTATTGTTATATGTTACTGACCCTCAGAATACTTTACCGCATATTATGACTACACTAGATCGTTTTACTAAGCCTTCTGGGTATAAGATTAATGTTTCGAAAAGTGAACTTTTTCCTGTCAACTCTGTTGCACAATTACTTTATTTTAATTCCTATCCTTTCAAGGTGACTACTGATAAATCCACGTACCTGGGTATAGTTGTAACTCGGAAAATGTCAGACCTCTTTAAACTTAATTTTACTACTCTTTTAGTGTGCACCACAATGGCCCTTGACAAATGGTCTACACTTCCTGTCTCATTAGCTGGCAGAATTAACCTAATAAAAATGAACAAATTACCCAAATTCTTATACCTGTTCTTATACCTGTTTTTTTTCCACATCTCGATAAGATTATCTCTGACTTCATTTGGAATAAGAAACCACCTCGTATCCGTAAGGAACTTTTACAAAGACCCAAATCAATAGGTGGATGGCCTTACCTCATTTCCAAATATACTATTGGGCGAGTAACCTGAGAGCCTTGGTCTTACTGGCTTCAAACCTATGCTAACAAGGAGGCCTCCACCTGGGTCCAAATGGAGGCTGACGCAAGCCTCCCACTATCCCTCCCAGCCTTGTTGTATTCGGCAACAACTATCACACCATGCCGTGCATGTACTGCCCCCCTAGTTTATAAATCTCTGCGTATATGGGCTTATGTACGAAAACACTTCGGCTGGCAGGCTGGATCACTTTAACCTATAAACGCCCTCCTATAAACATACACTACAACTCTTGAAGTTAGAAAAGATCAGACTGGCTCTACGACTACGACCTAATGATAATTTCAGCAGGATGTGGCAACCTTTTATTACATACCTGCTCGAACAGGTATGAGGTTTTGTCCTATATGTCATTTATATATTGTCATTTATTATCACTGAAAACCATATGATTGCTCTCACACACACACCTTATGTTTTTTTTTTTTTTTCTCTGCTTGTCCCCTGGGGTGGTGGGTGGGGGTGGGAGAAAAAGTTTGTTCTTGTTTTTGTATTTCTATATATATGCTGTTATATTTACAATTGTAAAAACCAATAAATAAAGTGGAAAAAAAATAAAAAACAAACAAACAAACAAAAACACATAAAACCTTGCATTTATATCACTATTGCATATCATGATATCAAGTCAGCATGACACACACACAGACATTGCACATAGACAGTGCTCGACAAAATATGAAAGAGAATAAATTTAAAAAACTAGGAGGAAGTCAGAATACAATACTGGAGCTCTGAAAACATTCAGTGCAGTTAGCTGATCCCTGTTCCTACTTCCTCTCTGAGTCGCCAGTTCTCCCCAAGTACCAAATGAGTTTGAGACTGTCCCTGAAGTCAGACTGAGCCACAATATGAGTCATCTCTCAACCAAAACACTTTCATAACTGTTCAGACACACATCGCCGTTAGCTTAATGTGAAGCAGGACGGAAAGTGACAACTATCTTCCATTCGGTCAAGCTTGGAAGGACATTTAACACGAGGAGAGGCTGATGACCTCTTGATGCGAGTCCCTCGTCCATAAATCAGCCGTTACACAGTCCACATGACAGTAGGACACACTGACACACGCATGCAGATGTGCACTGGCTCTCAACCCCGAAGCCATTAGTGCTAAGAACTCTCTCAACAGGCATCTGCCCAAGCTCCCTTGCCAGTTAATATGGAGAGTGTGACATAAACAGGATATTTTAACGGTTTCCCTAAGAGTTTTGGAGTGGGGGGGGGGTGTTAAATTAGAGTGGAAGATGATTTCTACACAGATCACTATCCCACATGTCTCCTCCCCTTACACGGCGGCATCCTCCAGCTGCCGTAAGCTCATTCATTCCCCTAAAAGGATGCTGCATTTTTCCTCCTGGCTTTGGATATTAGTAGAGCCAAGCCTATTCAAAATAATCCTCCCAAGCTAAAAAAAAAAAAAAAAGGATGTTGAAAAATGAGAGTGGGGGAGAAACTGGCAGAGATTTTCGCAGGTCCTCCAGATGCAGCGTATTACCATCTGCCTATGGAATGTCAGTTATTTCCAGAACGTCTTTAATAGCTTTCCTAATATGACACACAGCAGCAGCTCCCAGGCCAGAGGGAGAGATGTGGAGGCTCGGAGGAGGGTGGTGCTGCTCTGATCACCTGCCTGAAAATGACACCAGAGAAGCTGCGCAGAGAGGTGAACAACTTTCACACTCCTCAGGTGCTCATTCAAGCAAACAGTTCTTGGGTCAAAACTCTTGGTGGCCTGTTATGGAGTCATTACTTGCTGCATGTGTCTTTCTGCGAGACGACTACAGGGGGTAGCTCACATAAACAGACACATCCATGCTTGCCCAGCATGACCTACGAATTCTGGGTAATCCGATTCTTTACAAAACTCAAACACACCGACGTGCCCGAGGTGATATTTATTGGTGTAGACTTTGATGTCTGATGGGAAAATACAGATTACACTCTGAGAAACTTTTGTTACCTTTAGGTGGGAAGTAGGATTTGCTCTCAGCTTTGTGGGGCCAGTCTACCACCAGGTGCCCATAGCGACGGAAACTGTTGGTGATTTCATCTAGAAAAAATGAAGAAAGTAGGAGAAAGAACAGATGTTAATGTTATTCTTGTGACATTATCAGATAATATTTATGGCTATCTGTGTAATATGCATTTGAAATAAAGGATTGTATCCGCAGCCACACTCAGTGCTGAGACAGGCACAGTTTCTATTTTTTGCTGCGTTCCTGCTGCAGTAGTAGCCACTGCATTAAACAGGAACACAGATGGGGCACATCCAGTCTGCACTGGGCTGACTCGTGCTGTGGAAACTCATCAATGTTTTAACCAGCTAAGGGCATGTATTGTGCATCTCTTCAGTAGAACATGTGCTTGTTCACCAGTGTGGACGCACATGAAAGTAAACAGTCTGTATTAATGTTAAACTCTCTGGCATGCTCCAGAGTTTGTGGAAACAATTACAGGTCCATGATGTAACCAGCCACGGACGTTACACTGAGGCATTGTAAGGGACTGTAAGGGAAAAAAAAAACTACACATTTTGGGGCATAAAAAAATCTTCAGCTATGTGGACAATTGTTTGAGGCACATATAAAGCAGAAAGTACCGTAATTATTTGGCTTTTGTCTGGACAACAAATGACTTCCTTACTTTGACTCTGATAAACCGTCAAAAGTCTAGTTTTTAAGTTACAAATCATTGGTGTAAAAGTTTACAGCATTTTATTAATTTAATTTGGCTAATCTGTGGATAATTGTGGATGATTACTTCCGTATTTTGGGAAATAGACATAAGATTGATATCTCTCTCATGTCTGTACAGTAAATGTGAGTCTGTCAGATGCCGGTTAGCTTAGCTTAGCACAAACTGGAATCAGGGGAATCAGTTAGCCTGGTTCTATCCAAAAGTAGAGAAAACCTTGTTTGCTTAATCTATACGTGTAAAAACAACACATCGTAGCTTTATGGAAGTTATGTAGTATACTAATTATTTCCCACTGCTTTCAGTCTTTGTGCGAAGCTAAGCTAACTGGCTGCCGGCAGTAGCTTCATAGATGCTGCACATGTGAGAGTAGCATCAATCGTCTCATCCAGCTCTTGGTGAGGAAGTGAATATGTTTGATTCCTAAAATGTTGAAATATCCCTTTATCCCTGAAATATCCCATTCTTTGCTAAATTCAAACTGTCAAAAAACATTTCGATGCTCAGTGGTCATTAAAGGATGTAAAAGCTTCAAAATGTACAGCAAACTTTACCAGAAGTTTAAAGTGTGTTAAGGAGTGTCAAGGTGCCCTTAAGAATGGCTCAAATACTTTGGCATAATTGTTGATGGCACACATCCCAAAACAAAGGCTGAACTGGGCGGCTTCCGGTCCTGAATGTACAGTATGTATCATTATAAACCAGCAGCAGGGCAGTGCTAAAAAGGGCCTAAGGTCGAGGCGTAAATGACAAACAATCCTTTGTTTACCTTCATCTATGTCAGGGGGGAGGCCTCCGACAAAGACCTTCCTGGAGTAGCGCTCCATCCTCTCCCCGTTCTGACAGCGGGTTGGTGAGTTCAGGCCCGGGGTCAAGGAGGGGTCACCATGGCCGTCGTCGAGGAAACCATCTTCAAAGGGGAAGAGACAGGAACGACCTGGAAGGAGAGGAAAAGAGAAGGACACCAGGAAGACAGACAGGGATAACGGGGGAGGACAGAGAGGTACAAGAGTGTGAAGTAAAAAGGGAGGGAGGGTGTGAAGATAGAGTGAATTAACCACATCTGTAAGGTTTTACTGTAGCAGAATCAGCTGGGACATTGGGATTACTATTAGAAGTTCTACTAAACTTTGTTCTGTTAGCAAAGATGTTTGTCTGTTTTCTTCAACCTCTAAACACATCCATTCTGACTCGTATTTCATAGAGACGTTAAATAAAACCCACTGACACTATAATAGGAAACTTCTCAAATCCATTAGAAAGCATTAAGATTTCCCATATGATCATACTTTCATTAGATGGGTTGGTTTCATGGCTAAAACTACTCTTCAGGTAGATTTTATTGCTACTCTGTTATAATTTGAATTAAAAAATGTATGGCCAAAAGTATGAAGTGAACCAGGCTCCAAAGTCGAGTTGAAAGAAGAATTTCAGCAATCACAAACGGATGTACTGTCTGGCTGTCCATAGACTTTTGGCCATAGCGTGTATCAAATTATAATCGTATCCTAATGTCGTCCTGGCAACTTCCTGGTGACTCCTGCTCCTAATCTTCATTACAATACCAGTCTTCCTGACTGGCAGGCAACATGCTGAACTGCAGCACATAATGAGAACGGAGGGACTGCTGATCAGTCAGTAATGAGCACGGTTATGGTTTTCTCTCCTAGTCGGACACATCATGCCTGTGGTGGTCTAAACAAACTATGTCTCTCGCTGAAAGGCTTCCACTGGTGCAGCATTATCTTGGCAATATTTTATCTTACTTTCTGACTGTGGTGTACCCAAACACATCTCTTTTTCTTTAGCAGCCCTGATATATGACTTTTTGATAAATGTGGTAATGCTGCACTCCCTGTCTCCTCCTCTGCGTCCATGTCAGCACCTCATGAACTTCTTACATTATTCATTATTTATTAGACATTATTCATTGCACTTTATCAGCTTCACCATACAACAACTAGGACATATAACTCCTGCCATGTATTGCAGTGACCTTACAAATGTCACACAGCAGCTTTCCTCCTCGCTGAAGAAAGACAGAATTAGTCAAGAAAAGCACATCAAATCAGGGATGAGCCATGTTGGAAGCACCCATCTTTGCCATTCAGATGATGAATCACTTCTGAGTCAGCGTACTCCTTCGTAAAGACCCTCGAGATTCATTTTGACACAGCAACGAAACACACTAGAACATTTGAAAAGGTTCAGTGTTTCATTTGGTGGCAGCATCACACTACCGGTGACTGGAGAAATGGAGGTCCTCCCTGTTGTGCCCCAAATATCACAAACAGATCTTTGCTTTTTGTTACTTTTATTTTATAATGGGATACAGTTACAATCAAACATCCCTAATTTGCACTATTGCTTGTATTATAAAGATTACAGGTAGAACACTGACTCAGAACAGAGAGAAAAGAAAATTGGCAGACAGATTTTTTTTCCTCTCCCATCAAGCAAAACGAGATTCATATAGACAGATTTGGAGGACCCTTGCACCATGTTGATTAAATGCACAACATGGAAAAAAAACTGTGTGTCAAAATTAATATGATTTCATTCAATCACAGCACAGATGAGAAGCAGATAGTGACACCACACTAAGACCCCGCTCAGCCTCAGAGAGAGAGATAGAGACACGGCCGGCATGGCAAACAGAACCCCAGAGAAAATGCCACACGTTACCTCTTCTGCGGCCATAGCTCCGGGCTGCTTGTCAGCACAGTGGGGGAAGGAGAGAGACACAAGGAGAGAGAGGGTTGGGGCAGGAACAAGGGTAGGAAAGAGATACAGAGACATGGGTTTTGTGCAAATAAACCAAAACCAGGAACATCTCTAAGGCAACGGTGAAACCACAGATGGCCACACCTAAGGTTCGGCAAAGGGAGGAGGGCGATTATTATAGCCTGGCACCAGCCCACAATAAACCTGCCGCACCTGCCTTGGCAACAAACACATACAGATGCTGCACAAGGGTTGGGGGGGCGGGGGGGTTGAGCGATAGGTGAGGCCAAACCACGGAAATGGCAGAGATATTTAGCAGCATAATGCATCGCCCCATAGCCAGAGATCATAATCTCAGCTTAATGAACCCGCAATGGCTCGCGTTCGTGCTAATCTTCTGTGAATATCCACAAATGAGGCCATAAAGCAGAGTGCATACAGGACTGGAGGTAGAGCGGGTTAGTCATTATCATGGCCTTGGTGAAATATTAAAAGTTGCTCTCAGGTCAGGTATGGCAGGCCAGGTGCGAGTGGAAACTTCCCACAGGATAAGGAGAGGGTAGGGAGGTGGCTGGCAGCCTCTGGGCTCTGAGAAGGAAGGATAACATGCAGAGGAGGTGGTGGTGGTGGAGGGGGGGGGGGCAGTGGGGAGCGGGCTGTGATGTCTGAACTGATCTAAATCCTCGGCAAGGCAAATTGTACCGCATTGTGATCACTTGTATCTGATAAGCTGGTCACATGAGCCCGTTCTCAGAAGGAACTTATCTTTTTCAGATTTTTAGTGCTCATCTCACTGCAGTGATAAAAAATAAAGACACGGGTATGAGTATTTCTGGTGTCATCAGTGCACTTCTCTCGAATTTAGCTTTAGAATAACTGGAAACAATGCCCACGCGACCAACTGTTATCACGTGACATAAAAAATTCCATCCGCTAAGGTAGACTATGAGATGCAGCTTAAAGCTCCAGGAAAGCTAGTTAGGTTACCTAAAGTTTTTTTCTTTTCATCCAGATAAGGTCCAATTTATGTCCAAAATCCCTCTCTTGGTCACTCATTCACTACTCCCTATACAGTGGGAAAATAATAGTTTACTGAATAGTGAGCAGGAAATCTTTTGGGCACTTCATAGTTTTCATCATTTTGCATCACTATTCAGGATTCCTTTGGGGGACTGTAAACAGAAACTAGACAGACAGAAGAGACAACTAGACTAGACAGAAACTCGTTTTGTGCAATTGCGGAACTTGTGAGGGCACTACAGTAAATAGAGGATAAATATACATACCTAAAATAAATGGTGAATAGGAAATGCAGTGCACTAATAAAGTAAATATGGAACAACCTTAAACATAGCCTTTGTCAGAGTGGACTTCATTATTTCCAGTGAGTTGAAAATAAAATCTGTATATTTTTCCAGAGCTTTCGACTGCATCGCACATCTACATCCATTTTTAATCACATGACAGAATACCCATTCTTAAATCACGATTATGTCCATGACAATTGAGCAGATTTCATCCACTGACAAAGGCCATGAGATGCAGTCAGAATCTCTGGGAAAAACAGTAAGTGGACTTCGGGTTCAGATTTTGAAACTGGAAATAACATTGTTTCTTTTGGCACTTAGCAGCTATATCCAAAGCTCTGACTAACTCTGATAACTGGGCTTTCTCCAAGACAACCATGCCAGTGCCATCCAATGAGAAAGACCAGTAGATTCACTTGAAAGATCTGGAAAGATTAGACACTCATTACTCTTTTTGTCTAAAAGGGCTACCGTACTGTCATGGTTCACATAGTAGCTTTTTTCAATTGAATTTTACCATCCATGTTTTAACATGACAACATTTCCATACTTAGATCATGTAATGACAGCTGAGCTATGACCATGACAACTAAATAACTACATAACAGACTATTTTCCTTTGCCATACCACTGTCTCCAATATCAAAAAGGAACACACTAAATTCAACTCAAGTTTTATGTGCAGAAACACCGCATCTTGTTTCAGGATTGTGGAGTGTTTCTCTAATCTCTGAAATAGTCTCACAAACACGTTCAATTTGAGTCTGCAGTGAATGCATGCCACAGAGGAGGTAATATGTGGCTTAAGACAGTGCAAATTCCAGCAAACAGCAGGAGGGTTAAGATAGTACTAAACAGATCCTTCCTGCTCTTCTAAACGCATCAGTCACAAAGCAGACTCAACCCCTCAAAAACCAATATGGGCCTTTGCATTGTGAGCTCCCCACTATGCGACTTGCCCTTCTGGCTTCTTCCGGGGAATATATTGTCTCTGAGCCTATTCTCCTTTGCTATGTTTTCATTAAAAAGATCTGTCTCTCAAATCCAAAAAAACCTGGGCAGTCTCTCTGCAGCTTTGCCCTCTCGCCGTCTGGCCTTGGCAGAAACAAAGTCACCTAGCAACCGGGGCAAAATTAAGAAAACGTTGCACTGGGAAACCGTCAGATGCCTCAGTGAGAGAGAACATAACCCATGAGGGAGAGGAGGGAAGGGAAGGGAAAGTGAGGGTTAAGAATAAGCACCAACTTCAAACTGTGTGGTGTCTGAGAGAGAGAGAGAGAGAGAGAGATGAGATGTTTGAAAGGAAACTGGGTGATTCCTCTGGGCATGATGAGTTTGATGTCTCCCGCTCTGCCTGGCTTCAAAGCCTTAGACACTTCAACTGAGCTGTCAAGTGAACAACAGCAATAAATCTGGATAGAGGACCTGCGCTTACTACTCTCCACTCTCTTTTTTTTTCACTTCAAGTGCTAACACCAGCCGGAGAAGGCAGAGGCCTTACAGGTTCTCACAGCATGAAGCCTCAAAGTAAATGGGACGAAATGAAGGAGAAAGACTGGATAAAACACTTTAAAGTTGAAAACAAAGCTTCCTTGTCTACACACATCACAGGCTACAGCGGAGAGAGCCAGTTCTGACAGACTTGGAAGATCTGGGCAGATCTGTGCTTGCCTGAGTGTAATCCCATGACACAACAGTTTAACATCAATCCGGGACACGTTCTCCGAGGATACGAGCAATGAAAAGAACAAAATGAGGAAGGAGCGCCAGCGTTGTCAAGATGTGTCGGTAGAAACTGCTTCACCAAAAAAGTTTTTATGTTACGCATCCTTTGCCTTCACCCCTTTCTATGCCCTGTAGGCAGACCGAACGTGGGCTTATAGTCAGTCTAGATATCCTTGATATTTTGCTGAGGTTTAAACAAAAAGAAACATGATTTCCCCTAAAAAGAACTAAAGAACATGTCTAAAAAAAAATCAACGTGTATCTAAGAAATCATGTCCCCAATCCTCTTGGGAAGACTAACAAAGAGATCACAGAAGGGCATGGCCTGGCCTGGAAACCTTTGTGTCGTCCATGTAGCAGCATATGGGATTGAGACCTGATTTCTCTCTCTGGTTCGTGTCCTGTCGCTGTTAGTTATCTTCCGGCTGGTAGGACACTGGGGGGGGGAGTTCTAGTTTTACATGTTGGGATATTTTTGGAAGTGCTATTCACAGGTCAACTGTGCACCCCCCCCACCCCCGACCCCTCTCCCAGTGCTAAGAGGTCTGTCGTAGGTTTATGGTGTCAGGGAATCCAGGCCATAGCAAAGGGTAGGCAGGTGCATACTGACATGGGCCCCTGCGGTTAAGGGAGCGTATGTTTTCCATGGGAACATGCCACAAAAATCCTTTCCATTCTTAACTCCTTCACAACATCACTATCGGTAAAAACGAAACAATTGTTATTAATTCCAGATGGAGTAGAAGGTGATGGGTGCTACAATGAAATGTGACTTACTATTCAATGGCATTATGTGGTCTGCTCCGGGATGATGAAAGTTGAGGCCCATGCGTCCTGTCGAACACAAAAATAAAAGATTTTACAAAAGAGGGAAAACATGGAAATCCCTGATAAAAGCCGCCCTGTTGACAGACTGTTTTTTTTTCTTAATCTTCCATTCTACTGTCAGCAATGGGAAAAGGACAGCCATGATGAAATGTTAAACAAGAAATGAGTAAACAACAAATTTACTCAATGGGATACAGTGGCACAACGGACGACCATAGAAAACAGATGTGAAAAGCAAGGTGGAAGCACACATTCCTTTGTTGTCACATATCTCATATGCACACACACACGCAAAACAAAGGCAGCTATAAGGCTAGGAATTCAACAGAGCGTGCTGCAAGGGCCCATCTGTCAGTGCTTTCATGGGGAGAGGGGTGGTGTGGGACATCTAAATGGGAGCCTTCCTGGTTATCTCCGTCTCCATCATCCTATCGAAAACCAGAAAAATACACCTAAGCCGAGGCAGAAATAGCCTAGCTGGTTTAGGACAAACATTGCTGTCTCACTGTCAACATCATTTGCAGTGGCAGCCGCAGAGGCACACCCTTTATCCCTAACCACTTAAAATTAGGGCCCTCTGTCAAAATCCGCCTACACCAGCTTTTTACTCAACACACAGCAAACAAGCAGCCTACCTAGCGTCATTTTAGTAAGACCGAAGGTGACGCAACAATTTCACTGGGACACACATTGATGTTTGACAAATACCCTTCAGGTTTAATAGGACACAGCCTTCGCGAGTCAGCCCATCCATTTGTGCAGAGCTTCACCTCAATACTGGCGTGGTGGGGGAGGGGGGTAAATGTTGAGGGGCACAACTGTAAGGGATAGCTTGCTTTACTGCTAGTGTATGTTTCCACATATGTAACATGGACTTTGAGAAACGGACCCGGCTGCATGTTGCAAGCTGCTATGGCGCAAACAAGAATGACATGTCAGAAGTTTCAAAGTTTGGCCACGGAAGACAGATAGCGAGGACGGCAAGGAGGCCTCTTCCTGGCACTAGCAGTTAGACTAGGCTGAAAACCAGAAAGGCAGCCAAAGGGGGAGGACAAAGGGGCGGCCACCCTGCAGCTCCACAGATGTGGATTTCCACACTAATCTCAGCCAGTTAGAATCAAGGCAACAGTGTGGCTCGAGGGCAAATGGAGTGTGACAAGCCTATATGTTTACACACGTTTGTTTGAACATGTGGATATGTATGACTTAGCTCAGTGTTACACTATGTTTGCTCTTTCCAACTTACTTATCATGAGGAAATGAACACTGATGTATCCAAAAGGAGGACATCGAGTGTTGTGTCCTGACACTGAGGCTTTTTTTTTAGTCCAATCATCCACTGCTTTCTCGATCTCACCAGCTTTACACCTGACAGTCAGGCCAGGCTTTCATCCAAGTGGCCCAAGAGGTAGCTGCACAGAATCATGTGTATTGATAAACACGTGGGTGGTCTATTTGTTGGTTCTCCCACCAAATTACAGGGCTTGAGGCCAAATGTCTGTCTGGCTGAAGTGTCCTTGAGAGAGAGTCCCTTACAGTTCCCGAGCAGACAGTGCACTACACTACACGCCAGAGACAAGTACACTCCATAGAATGCATTCACAATCAAAGCCATGACTTTGCTGATAGGAAGGCAAAAAATGCAACAGTGTTTGCCTCTACATTAGTCATTTTGGGAGACAGAGGGGGACAGTTGTCCTCCTGAAGCCTTAAAATATCTCTGGGCATGTGCCATCTGCTTCCCCCCAGGAGTTGAGTGGCAGGACCTGAGGGGCCCCTGGGTTGTTGCCGCCACTGCTGCCGCTCTTCTGGTGACATTTCCTCACCAAGAGCCTGAGCTATTCTCAACCTCCCCATGATGGCTGCAAAGCAGCGCAGCCACTCGGGAGACACGCCATCAGCTTTCGTCAGGCATGGATCCAACAGTACCTCCCCAACAATCCTCATGACTGGGCAGTAACCTCGCTCTGACCGCTTCGGTAGAAGTGGGATAAAGAGTACGATGGATTAGCTGGACACAGCCGGTGGCCATCAATTTGGGACCTGGCGCTCTGGTGGGGACGATCCAAACTGGTCATTGTGGGGGAGTGTAAGGCCTCTGAGAGGTTTGAGCAGAGAATTAAAAGAGTGCAAGAAACCAGGATAAATGTGGTTAGAAGCAACATCTGCTGTGTAACTTTGCTGTAAAGAGATGAATATCTTTCATCAACTGCTATCAACAATTGAGAAATTGGTCTGCTGATGTTGAGATTCAGCAGACCATGACTGTGCCCCCAGTTAATACGGCATTATTTTGCTTTTGAGGGCAGAGTACCTCATAGCACCATCTTTAATTAATGAAAATGTGAGAGCATTGTTTATTATGGGAAGGGAAGTAAGTGAGAAAAGCCAAAAATCTCTGTATCTCTGTAATCTCTGTTTGTATACTGTATCAAAATAATTGTGTTGGACACAGCATGTGGTCCTCTCCAGGGCGTACAGGTTTTTAGAAATCTACCAAAACTATCAGAAACTATTGAGGTTCAAGTCCCTGAGTGATTTAGTCATTTTCACTAGACTCCATGTGGCTGATGACCGCCGACTGAGTCTCACCTGGAGCTCGTCTCAACTGCTTTGGTCACATTTTGTTCCCTCTGTTCCACATTATAACACATATTTAAGCCCCCAATAACACCTCTAGGAGAAGGCTCCAGCATGAGTTATAAGAGGAGAGTGGGTGTGCCAACAGCAAGGTGTGGAAATGTTAGCACTAATGAAAAAAACACCTCAGCAGCAGGGTGCCCCAAAGCTACACTTCTTGCTGACTACCGCCAAATAAAGCTTCAATTGCCAACATTACACTGGCAAAAGGGGGTGTAAAAAAAAAGAGAGAGAGATAGAGAGAGAGATGAGAGATGACAATACCCGCTGAGGGGCATGTGTTTTGCACACAGCCAAGAAATGACTGAAAAGATTGAGAGGGATGGATGTTCCTGTAAGACAGCCTGCTGAGAGAATTACTTTGTGTGCCTCTGTTTGTCAGTATGGCCTACTTCTTTCCTGTCATTCCAGCTCGAGCTGAACCCAACAACCCTGGACAGCGTGATTACAACAGGGCCAAAGTTCCTTTAGCCATTAAGCCATAACACGTGAAGCTATATAAAATTATGCACACAATAAAACACGAATGGTTAGGCTGTATTTTGAGACGTAAATCCCCAAATATGCCAGCCACCCACTGCTATTTAGTGTTTCATAAAAGTAATCATCAGAAAACTATTAAATGTCTTTCGTGTAGTAATAGAGGATTTCCTAAATCCAGTTAAGCCTGATGCACAACTTGGCAGTAATGGATATTCTTTCAATAGTATTTCATGGCTTGTGAGACCTGGACAAACCATGATTTTTATAGACAAAACAAGCCCAGACTTGTTGTGTTGCCTCGACTCAATTAGCTCAGCCATGCTTGCAGGAGTCATGAATTTTCCACCATAACAAAACACAGCACTCTGACAGCATAGTTTATTGGAGGCAAGGTGTGATTTAACCTTTAACACAGCCAACAAACACATCCTCTTATCTCTGTACAGTCATTACAGGCCGTTTAAAGTACAGGGCATCCCTCTGACTTTAAGATCAAGTGCTGTTAACTGCAGCGGTTGAAAAGTTGAGAGGTCAAGTCCAGCCTGTCAGCCAAACTTCAGCCCGACCAGGCGGTTCAGATATTGACCTTTCTGCAAAAGGTTAGCCGTTTGTGACCACTCTCTGAACCTGACCAAAGATGAAAGTTGACACAAGACCTCCTCTTCCAAACCAGCATGATCTTTGAGGACCTAGTTAAGGCAGAGGAACGTTTTTCAAAGTATTTTTTTCTTTGTTGAAGCTAAAACTTTATAAACATTGAGTCTGAACTTAAACCTTCACTACCATTACATATTCTAATGTAGAGACAGAAGGTGTGTTGTGTGGGCTCTATCTTCACAAAGGTTTCAGAAATGGAGGTGCCTACTTCTTCCTGAAGCACCTTGCTTAACCACGCTGTTACTCATCTGACCTGCATTACACTTGCAATTTTTGTTTTCCTACTGATAAAAAGCCCCTGTGTGTCAGCTCTTATCCATTGACCAATGCTCTTGTCAACAAGCGCACAAAGTCAGCACCCGTGTTTGCTCTCTCTCGACTACCGATTTCAATCATAGCTGGCACCCTCTGTCCGTCACAGCAACAATATACCTCTGACAGGCTGTTAACTAACGCCTGATGGGTGACACCCAAACACACACAGCTTATAAAATCAGTGGAAAACTGCTTGTTTGTAGCTAAACTAGTTAGCATTTTTAACAAATGCCAGTTGGTGGAAGAAAAAAACAATAAATGTTATAAACAGAAAAGCTTTTTTCTCAAATAAATGTCCTAATATGTGTTTGTTTCTCTGAAGTGTGAGCTTGTCGAAACTTTTAACTGTTGCTCATGCATAACATGAAATGTCCACATTTTGTGACTTTTTATTATATTCGACAGTTAAAGGAATAGTCTGACATTTTTGGAAATATATTTACTTTCTTGCCAAGGGTTAGAGGAGTAGATTGACACCCCTCTCATGTCTGTATGCTAACTATGAAGCTACAGCCGAGAGACGTTAGCACCTGGCCGCCAAGAAACAGCCCAGTGTATAAATCCCCTATAAAACCACGAAATTCATTTTAACACTTCAGTTTTTGAAAGGATTAAAGAAACAAGATAAAACATGTATACCTGTGAGCATTTGAGGGGCTGGTAGGTGGACTTGTTTCACATTTGGGTCTAGCCAGGCTAACAGCTCCCCACTCCTTCCAGTCAGTGCAAGGCTAGTTAGCTACAGGTATTAGCTTCATTTTTATCATACAGACACCAGGGTGATATACATCTTCTCATTTTACTTTTGGGAAGAAAATGAATGAGCACACTTCTCAAAATGTCTAACTATTCCTTTGATTAGAGGAATGATAAAGAAAATAATCAAGTTGGGAGGTTACTGCAGTTCTGCTTCCTAAAAGCTGCATCCACACACAAAGAGTCGATGTAAATCTTAACCGACGGGTGAGTAAGATCATGTGAGTCAGACCAGCTGAGGCAACGTGTGTGTGTTCAGAGGAGGAGAGGGAAGAGACATTGTGGGTGGGGTGGGATACACACACAGCTTCCACGAGGACTTAAGGGACTTATTAACACGGTTGAGCATCTCAAGTGGTTCGTGACAACATTAAGAGTGTGTTTTGTGTGTGTGGTGTGTGTGTGTGTGTGGGGAGCGGCATGCCATGCATGCACTGCAGACACAGTATCATTTCTGTCGAGTCGTCTTTGCCAGAGACAGACCATGACAGCCTGAGAGTGTGTGTGAGGTGAGATTGCTTCGCGTGGAATGTCGCAGTTGATTTACATGTCAGAAACAATTTGGATGTGTGTATCCTCTGTGTGTGTGTGAGAGACGACATCGCTGGCAGCAGTGGCGGTGGTGGCTGTTGTCAAACTGGTGGTGTTTTTCCAGGCCAAGGGGAGACTCTGTGTGTGTGTGTGTGTGTGTGTGTGTGTGTGTTTGTATGGGGGTGCCTAGTTCTCCACACGTGAGCTCAGCTGACCCAGTTCAGGAACTACATGCAGACCAGTGTGTGTCTCTTTGTGTGTGTTCAGACGTCCCCGTGGCCCCGTTCCCCTTACCCAGGAGTAAAGAGCTTTTAGAAAGTTTGAGAGGACTGCGAGAATAAAGTGTCTCTCTCACAGACACACACACACACACACACAACCTCTGATGCTGACTCTTCTCCAAACAAGTGTTAAGAGAGAAAAAAAAACAAAAAAAAACAGTCGAATCGAGATCGTCTCACCCTCCTCCCTGGTGGAGGGTGGGGTGACCTCACACTCACTTTAGAAGACCCACCAATTCTAATTCGCATCACAGTACAAGCGCCTCTCCTTCTTAAAAAAAACAAACAAAAAAAAAACAACAGAGACTCATAAAACACTCAAGGAAAAACAACTATTCTGGTCACAATGAGAAGTATGCCACAAATGTCTGTGATGGGATGGATGTGGGTGGGACCCAGTCAGTTGGGAATGTGAAACTGGGCCTACTGGGTTAATTAGTTTTGACTGGTGGCTCTCCGCTGGTGGGTAGCATCCTGAAAGCGGGATGTCAGACATACTAGGACAGCAGCTAAAAAAAATATGTTTTCTCTGTTATCGTCTAGTCGGTTTCAATTAAGAATGACTGACCCGATCTGTGACTTAGCACCCAACAACAGTTAACTTAAAGTGCATAATGTCAAATTAAAATATCCACTCTATGTCCATATGGTGGATATTTTCATTGGTTGACTATGCTTGCTTTGCTCATCAGATCAATGTCGCACCTGTCCAGTTGACATTGCTGACTCTCAGTGCTACAGTAAATAATACATTCGGGTTTCACAGTACCTGTGCCCCGATTTCGCAAACACATCTTGGAGCTAACATGATCTTAGCCCACAGACTTACAGTGGGATGGGAAGTTCTTCTTAGCCTAAAGCTGTGGTTGGCCTATGACATTTTCACTGCATACCAGCAACTGAGAGGTAAAACGACAAAAACCTCACTACGGCAGCCTTATGTTCTGTCATCTCTGCTGCAGTGTGACAGTGCAAAAACACCTGCACAAGACATTTGTATCACCACCCACATCTGATTTGTTCTGCGTTGGTGAGAGCTTAATAGGCATGATTAGCGATGGGGACCTCATCTCCCTAAACTACAGATTTAGTGTCACCGGAAAATTATGTTGGCGACATTTCTTCAGTTACTGACATTTAGCTTGTAAATAGATTTGGTGTGCTGAGCATTGCAAATCTACTTACAAACATAGATGCAGATCAGTGCCACATTTCTTAACAAATTACTTTTAAAAATGACCAAACTTGACCCCTGCTTTGCACAATACAAATGGCCCAGATCTGTTGGGGTCAGGTGGCAAAACTTTGAATCTATTGTCAGAGGCATCTCCCTACGGGGGCTCCATGATACAAAATGTGCCCTAACTTTTAAAATAACAAAGCCGATCTGAACGACCTCCTGAGTCGAAAAAAGCAGCTGCAGCTATGTTTTCTGCAGCAGATTACACAGCATACGGGCCTTCTCAGACAGTGAGTAGGTACGCTGGCAGGGTGGAGCTCTGTTCTGTGGTTGGCACGGTAGCTCACTGCAGCCCCACGGTGTCTACATGACGACGAGAGGGGCAAACAAGCAGAGAGTGGCGCTGGAATGCATCCGTGTCCGAGCGCCGCTCTGCCTGCCTTTCCCTGTATCCCCTCCGTCTCTGTTGTGCTTTGATAAACAATCATAAGGGAAGCCTCGCAGGACATTACGGCACCTTTCCAGTGAACTCAGGCCAGGCCAGGGCGACCGTTTCGCTGTGACAATGCTCCCTCAGCACAAGATTGGGAAAACAGACTCCACGCATGAGAAAGCGACATGCTCTGCTCATTATATACCCCTCCCACCAATCTTTCCATTGTTAAGATGGGAGGATGGGGGAGCATAAAAACCCTACACCCAACCTGACAGGGCCCCATCTGGGAGACTGGATCCAAAGTTTTAACAATAGACACGTGACCTGTGCTAGAAAAATATTGGCTTAGAAGGCCTGACATACATTGGATGGCCTTAAAAGGGTACGAAGTGAGATTCCGTAATATTCTGTTCTGATTTCATAATTTCTCCATGCGTCCTAGGAGATAAAACTGTCAATCTACTTTAGTAGGAATCTGCATTGTACCATTTAGAAAAGAAACTGCTCCTGTGTATTAAGGTTGCTTAGAAACACTGATTTGATCTTCAGGCTATGACTCAGTCATGGCATGTCCACGTCCACAATCACACACAAAATAAGTGCCCCGAGCATGATTTCTGAATTCTGCTTTGTGGCGATCACGCCGGCGAGGGAATACGCAAACTGTAAATACACTCAGTCACTCAACATTTGTGCTCACGACATATTCAGTCAACAAAAGCACAAATCACGTGACATCATCACTCAATCCATCGATTCACATCAGCCGACAGTCAACAGGCAAAGAAGAGGAAGAAGAAAGGGCAAAGGAAAAAGCGTTTTGCAAGGAAGGCCACGTTAGTGCACACTGCTGCACATCTGGTCCACCATACACACACACACACATTACAAAAATTAGGTGAGATTTTGCAGGTAAGGCTCATAATGTTAATTACTCATGTCAATTTCAAACAGAACATGATGATCCATACCAGATTGGTTAGGAGATTGGCAAATAGAGCAAAAGAAAAACAAATGTACCCAGACATGATAAATGCCCATGAAGCAAAAAAAAAAAAGAAAAACCCCAAAACAACCCAGATACTGTAAGCATGGACGTATGAATATTCCTAACCTGCAAAATGATTCCTCCATATAATATCAGCGATAGTCATTGGTGGGCCACCGGCAGGGTGTGGTTTACCTTTGTCATGGTCAGTCCTTATCATATCCATTAAGGAATTCTCCAAAGAGTGCAAGCTAAAAGCATCAAAGGGCCGATTCCGGTCCTGCAACACAACAAAAACAGGAAGAGGGTTAGGATTAGAGCCACCACAGTGGATCATACTCAACATACGCACATTTATCATTTTATGGCTGCGACAGTAAGAGCTACTGACAGTTATGAGATGTCCCCCAAAGTTTGCAAACACCAAGAGAGTGGGGAACAATTTGAGTGAAAACTTTGTGCGGAGGATGTGATTTGTCAGACTTGCACATTTAGCCCTGCTGTTGAAATTCTGGTTGGTTTCTTACCTTGCTCAAGGGCAAATCACTGGCAACAACGTGCAAGAATCAACAGCTCCCATTTTTGTTAGAGAAACAGGACAGGCTGGGAAACGTTCTGAGATAATGTAGACTGATATACATGAAGGAGCTGAGACGTGATGTGACACAAAGAAGAGGGGAAAACAGAACGTATGTGTCAGCCCTGGGGATGATGGCGAACACAGATGATATTGAAAAGGAGATACAGATCTTAGTCAGAGGCTCCTTAAGCCCTTTCATGTCAAAAAGTTACAGTGAAGGCGCAGACGAGATTCTGCCCTGAGAAACATCATCTGTCTGGATGTATACAATTTAGTAGAGAGTTTCTCAACTGTGAAGTCTGTAGGTAGAGAGTGTACAGATGGGAAAATTAAATTTGTGATAAAACAGTTACTCCTTGGGCTTTTTTTTGTAGTTGATGAAATGCTCCTCACTTTTGCTCATTAACCTCTGGGGGGTCAGTCTGGCGTTGAACAAATACCTAAAATTCTTCTCTGGCTTTTCAAATGTAATATTTGCTCTTTTTCTTACTCCTCTATGATGGCAAACTGAATATCTTTGGGTTTTATACTATTGGTTGGACAAAAGAAACTAAGTTGAAGACAATGTCAGAGGCCCTGGAAACTTGAGATGGACATTTAAAAAAAGAAATTGTGATATTTAATATATATATATATATATATATATATATATATATATATATATATATATATAGTTAATATATTAATATCACAATTAATTCACTAATATGATTGATATTTTGATTGATATCCATATTAATCATATTAATCACGTGTGTGTGTGTATGTTTTTCTGCTTAATCCTCCATTTAAAAAAGTCTAAAATGTCAAAATAAAATCTACCATACAATAACTTTCCTTTGTCTAAAAAATATTTTGATTTAAATCATGAAATGACTGATCAAAGACTAACTAAACATTGTGTAAAAATGTTATGAAAGCACCTTGACACACACTAAGACTCCTACATATGGATAACTAGTGATTTATAAAAACAATTTCCTGATCCTGTGAGCTCGATTGGTCACTGCACCAAACGCCTCAAGGTTGAACCGCTCGCTGCTGACGGAACATTTAGACGGCCTCTGTGTGTGTGTGAGTGAATTTATGAGGCCGACGTGTGTGCCAAAGGTAAAGCCTGAGAGCGAGCCCAACCGGAGCTGGAGGCTGCAGGCCTGGCAGCTGTGTCCTGTGTCCGCTGCCCGGGCCGGGGCCACATTGTTTGCGCACCACAGCTATTGTTGCCCATTCGGCTGAGCATTCAAAAGTGTTATTCCCTCCACTCTGGACCCGACAGCGCCACGTAGATAAAAATCTGCCCACTTGGTACAAACGGTAAACACTTAAAACGCTGAGCTTTGAGTTTCCCCCCCCCCCCCTCCTCTCTGACACATGTGGATGAGCGCAGTGACGGGTGGGGGTCGGAGAGCTCACTGTAGTCGAATTACCTAAAGAGATAACATATATGAAAGTCCCAAACAAACTTCTCTGTTTCACACATAAGGTAAGAAACCCAGCGTGTGGAATGCAGGTTCAAGCTGTCCTATCTTGACTCTGCTGCAGCTCGTCTTTCCTCATGACACATAAACAAAATATGACGGAGTGTTTATAAGCGAGATCGAGATCAGACACAGAGTGCACATCTAAGATATGGCTGGAATACCTGTTTTCAATGAATAAGGTCTGCTCAGTGAGGTTAAGGGTTGCCAGATTCGGGAGCAGATGGGGAAGTTATAATCTATTGTTCGTTTTTCCTTTATGAACTGGAAGAGGTTTGAGCAGCAGTTCATTTGTTTCATGCTAAAAATGAATGTGCAGCTTCATTGACACACAATCAATCAACCTATTAATTAATAAATCAATGAGAATAGCCACACAACCCCCCCCCGCCAAGAAAATAGCCTAAGGGGCACAGCCGAAGGAGTTGAGAGTGTATTTAAGTACCCCATCCAATATTTGTCTTCCCACCTTTATTAAAAGCTGTTAAATCCATGACAGGTCACCCAAAATATATAAATTTGAAATTTATTTACAATCACTATGAATGATGCTCTGAAAGAATTAAAGAACCTTTTCCAACTTGGGATGCAACTAACAATTATTTTCATTATCGGCTAATCTGATGATTATTGTTTTTTAACGTGATCCATTGTTTTGTCTCGAGAACATCCTGAAAATAGTTAAAAATTCCAAAGTGTCCTCCGTGAATTGGTTGATTAGTCTGACTGACAGTGAATATTTGGCATTTTTGCTTGATAAATGACAATTCAATAATTACTGAAATTATTGGTAAATTTTCTGTCAAATAATTCATTTAATCATTTCAGCTCTAATGTGAACAATCCCAGAGGACATGGACCAAGATGCCCTCTGTTCCCTGGTCCCTCCAGCAGTTGGTTGTGCCTTTCAAGCCAAACGTATATTTAAATGTCTTATTTAAAACACATGCAAGGTTAAATGCGGGTTACTTTAAAACTAAGATGACACAAAAACATCAGCAAAAAGCAGTATGGCCAGTTTTGGTAGAAGATAAATGACAAAATGATGAAGAAACTAACTAACAATATTAAAATACCTAATGGACATCACGCTGTTTGAAACTCCTGCCACTGTGCGTGACTATCAAACAGCGTTTGACTGCGAGACTCCACCTGTCAGTCTGTTGACTGACTTCTTGATCTGATCTGATGCGATTGCCATCACAGAGGGAAGCACAAGCCACTGACATCATTTCGAATCAGAGCTCATGTGACTCTGTGTCTCGAGCCTCACACTGACATGTTAAGTTAAATTGCGCCTGTTCCTCAGCCTTAAAACGGCAGCAGGTGAGTACGAGCACATATCGGAGAACACGAGACTCAGCGCTTCACCCGGAGCTTCATCTGGGGCGCCTGAAGAATTCTAACAGAGATCTGCAGAATGACAACGAGTACACCTGTCACCAGCTGTCCGGGTGACAGCATGGGACCGGTGTGTATGCCGAGGCCTGCTGCTCGGCTCAGCAATTTGCCCGAGTTTCACTTTGGCAAACAGAACAGTTGACATGTGGCACTCTGACCTTGCATCCTGGTGATAACGCTTCTCCAATTATGGGTGTGATTGCTAAACAGCTAAGTGTGAGCTACAACTAGGATTGCATCACGAAATCCCCATGACCTCTTAAAAAAGACCCTCACGCAGGAACTTGCTCGCAGATCTACAGAATGACTACTGACACAACTATTATTACATAGTTGAATTTACACATTAAACGGTCCATTTGTTTTTATGTTGAGTCAGGCTTGAGAATTCAAACATTTACCCAGTTACCCGTGCCCTGCATTATAAAATGGGGGCATAAAGTTGAAAAGATAAGGCCATTTAACAGGAAGGGAAGGTCTAAAGAACAATGGCACTGAGTTGCATGACAGAAAATGTAGGAGCTCGATTTATACCAGGGTCTAAACAGTCCCAATGTTTTGGCCTCGGCTACTTCAGTTTTGACCACTCATTTTATTTATGTCTCTCTCACTAGCTGCCCAACTTTATGGGAGAGCAGTATTAGTTTAGTATCTAGTTTGAAGAGGTATATGCTCAAAACATCCTCAAGAAATAAAAGTAATTTGATCAGAGCCAAACGTTGAGAACATTTTTGGTTTTAAGATAAGATTTATCACTTTACCTTTATCAATCCTACATCAGGGAAATTCACTTGTTACAGCAGCTCAATAGAAATATAGCAAATATGAAAAAAAAAATTAATTACAAAAAACCATAGAAAATATAGCAGGTAAAAATGTACAACATAAGTACACTATATACATTGTTCTGTCTCGCAGAGAGAAACCCCCACTGTATCAGTGATATCACGACAAACTGATACTACAAATAATGAAGAAATAAATATGCATGTAAAGACTAACCACTTAATAATTATCTTCATTATTGCTGAATATGTTCTTAATTAAACACTGAATTGTCTATACTATGTTTCCATGGGGGGAACTTAATCAGATTACTCATCTTGTCTGTCCAACACTCTGACATTAAATACTCCTATTTAATAAGAGTTGGCATTTTCACTTACTTTTTATTTTACTCAAACAACAGATTATCAGAATCATTGCAGATTAATTTTCTGTCCGCTGACTAATCACTTCAGCTCTAAATGGCATATATATGAGTGAGCTACTGTAACATGTCACTTTAACCCTGATGTTTCAGCTGGCAACACTTAAAGGTGGATGATTTACTTCATCGCTGCTATTTGCCTGCGTCTCACTCCAGCAAACAGACCGCGCTATACAGCATGACATGTGGCCTCTTGACCTTGTCTCCTGGTGACAACTGGAGCTGTACGCTGGCCAAGCCAAGAGAAAAGAGATAGAGGCACTCAGCAGAGGAAACTGTGTAATAAAGCCACAGGAGGCCTGACTGACACACACAATCATTATCTCCTCAAAAGGCTATACGTTTCAGGCCGGCTGGAATTTCACCCTGCGCCGAGCTGTGTTTCGTCTGCACATGTAGTCCTCGCTGCAGTAACAGGTTAACGTTTTGGCTGGTGCTCCGTTCTCCCGAGTCCTTGCTTTGACCGGGCGAACAAGTACTCCTTTTTAACTAAGGGGGGTGACTAAAGGGGGGAGTCTTCAGCTGGCTTATTTTTATGTTGGCTTCTTTGTCGGGGAAGCATAACTAAACATAGGGAAAACACATGACCGGCCATGTGAAAAAGCCATACAGTATTGGGACTGTTCATGTCAGTCCCCTCTGCAATCACGTCAATTCAGCCAGACTGAAATAAGCTGCATACCACTATGACTCTCTGGTGTATAATACAGTACTGGTGAACATTACAACTGCAACTAAGGATTATCTTAATTATCAATAAATGTGTTGATAATTTATTGACGAATCGGTTTGGTTCGTAAAATGCCCGAAAATGATGAAAAATGTTGATCAGAGTTTTCCAAAGCCAAAGATGATGTTTCAAATGTTGTGAGCCGTTCATAACAAAAAGATATTCAGTTTACTGTCATAGAGGGCTTAAGAAACCAGAAAATATTCACATTTGACTAGATAAAATAAGAGAATTTGAACATTTTTTCTTTTTAAAATAATTAATCAAGTCGACAACTGACTGATTAATCAACTAATTGTTCTCTAGTGAACATAAACGGGTCCCTTGGAAGACTATGTGTGGACCAAAAGACAGGTAACAATTCTTTAAGTCATCTTCTTACATATCACTGTGGGGTGGCTGTTGATAGAGGAAATACAAGGGAAGACTGGGATCTGACAGGGAAACTGCAATAAAAAAGGATCCCAGTTAACATCAGCTGTCACTTTATGTAGGTACAACTCTGTATTCAAAAAATAAACAGGACATACTTTCTATACTTTCCTTACTGGAGATTGAAGATGCTGGTCACATGTGGTGATATGAGCCAACAGCCAAAGGTAATTGTTTGGCTGTAGGTTACTGTTGACACTACACAGTAACACTTTTTCCTTTTTTCTGGGGTTATGTCATTGTAATGCTGCTCTGCTTGTTAGCTGTCACTTCTTTTTAACATGAAAATAACTAAATTTGCGACCTATTAACATTTTTGGACACTGAATAAAGTCGGCTTTCCTTGTCTTGTCGCGGCAGAAATGGACATAAATCGATGTGAGCACTCATTTTATGTAATACTTGTTGTTTAAAGTCAGAATACGAGCTTAATTTGTCTTCTTCTTATAATAGTGAAAAACTTCCTTCCTTCACCTTCCGGGTCCGACCTGCGCAGCGTTTCCATATGGAACTCAAACTCCGCCCACTACTCGATTCCAAGCCAATCAAATGAGAGTATGGAAATTGCCTTCACGTACTGTCGAAAATCTTGAAACTACGTAGTATGAAGTACTACCGCTACCGAAATTTACGACTGAAAAATAAAGACTTTTCTACGAGATAAAGAAGGGAGGGCAAGGGAAACATGTTAAAGATTTAAAGACAGATTTCATGCAACACAATATAATAATAATAATAATAATAATAATAATAATAATAATAGTACATATTGGTGATCTGACTTTTTAATAATGATCATAAATAAGGCCCTCTGGTTAGCCTACTAACCCAGACCATAAACTCTTACACAAAACATTCATTTAATAGAGCGCATGAATGATAGATTACGAATCTTAATGGCTAATGTATGATTTCTCCTTTTTACTGTGCAATACATTCTTTCTACAGATTACCGTGCTGTAATTTATAAAAACACATGGCTGACAAAAAGAAACCCTCTCTGATCAACGATCACTGGGGCTGAACTGGTAATCCAACGCGCATATACAGGTACTGCCGGTCTGAATTGAGAAGGTTACGAGGAGCCCTCGAACGCGTCATATGTCCTTTAAACCTCACGGTAAGAGCAGGCGGAGGAGATTTAACCATTTAGAGCAATAAACCGTGAGCGGCGGCGATTTCTGCGACCGACTCGGTCTGTTCGTCCTTGAATGCGTAATACCAATTGATGATCGATTATCAACATTTGAAGGACTCGCTGTCTCATTCGCTTTCTCTGACCTCCACCACACAACCTGCCTGCAGACGAGCCTCATAAAAATGTTGACCGCAGCCGGCAAACACCCGACGCTCATTTGTCAGCGCAACTAAAACACACAAGTCACGGCCTCGGTGTGTGTGTCGCACATTAAGAGCTCTCTCATGCCAAATGTTCTCAATCGAATCGAAATGAATGCCTCTGCCCCCCCTATAATCACCGTGTGAACAGCACAGCGGGATGTAAGGCTGGGTGGATGCAATGACTGATAATGTGCATGACTCATGCGATAAAATGATTCATTACTAGCACATCTGACTATGACATAAAGGGCTCATCAATCACTATGATATATGCTGCTATAATGAAGCCGTGCTGCTGATAAGTTCAGGGTGACCTTATCCTGGGCGAGCCTACTTTGACATGTTTCCATCTCACTTTCCCTTCAGTATTTACGTACAGCACATTAAAAACAATCGTCCTATAGCTTTACATTTTTTAAAAGCTCCACCATCTGATTAAAAGTGCCAACATGTCACAGTGATCGGCGTGTTTAAATGGATGCAGAGCTAGGCCCGGGCCTGCATTTACCTGGAAAGGCAGTATGTTGTTGCTGTTGTCAGTCCTGAAGGCGCTGTCCTCCATCCAGGGCTTGGGCGTGAGGGGACCGGGTCTCGGGAACTTGGGGGGTGCTATAACGTTGCTGGTGTAGGGCTTTTTCATGGGCGAGATGGGGTTGAGGGGGGACGGCACCCCGACGCCGACTCCGACCCCGACCCCCACCCCGACGCCCACCGCTCTGCGCGGGTCCCTGCCCGCCTGCAGCCCGCTCCACGGGTTGGAGGGCGCGCTCCAGGCGGCGTTCTGGTGGTTATTCCAAGCGGAGGACGGGGCCGAGGAGGACGACGATGACCCCTTGCTGTTGTTCATGATGGTCTGATAAGCGTTTCTCTGGGGGAAGGGGCCCTGGCTGGGGCTGACGGGGGATCTCCTCTGCTGGGGCTGCTGCTGCTGCTGCTGCTGGGCTTGCTGCTGATGCTGCTGCTGCTGCTGCTGCTGCTGCTGCTGGGACTGGGGGGCCAGGCCGATCTGCGGGGAGAAATTGCCCCCGAAGACCGGGTTGACGTGGTGGGGGAAGTTCTGGAAAAGCATCGTCCCGTTCACCGACGGTATTCCCTGGAAAAAGCTGTCGTCCACGGCGTTCGTGGTTCCCGTGGACCAAGTGCTCCCGAACGAGGAGGAAGGGGAGGAAAGGGGGCCGCCGGTCTCCTGCGGCTGGTGGTGGAAGCTCAACCCGGGCAGGATCGGCGACTCCATCGGCACTTTGTCCTTGCTGCTGCTGCCGCCGCCGCTGCTGCTGCTGCTGCTGAGCGCTGACGCCGCTTGGTTGCTGCCGGCTGACGGGCTCTCCGACTCCGATGAAGAAGAACTGGGCTCCGATGACGGGGTCGGGGTGGAAGGAGGAGGGTCTACTTGCGTCGGATCTTGCTGATGGTGAGGCTGGGCTTTGTTTTTGTCCATCAGTAAATCATCCTGCATGGTTTGCTGAGCTGCAACGAGGGGAAACAGAGACGGGCAGTTATTATTATTGTGGTTGTGATTGAGGAGGTCGTGCGCCGGGCTGGCCGGGCTGCTGCTGTACTGTCTGATGAAGTGGGACAACTCCGACAAGGATATGATGTTAGAAGGACCGGGCGGCTGCAAAGCGAATGCGTGATCACCCATTAAGACGAGAGGAAGCAGAAGGAGGAGAAGAAGAAGAGGAGGAAAAAAAGCACACTTCCCAAAAGACTACACCAGAATGATTCACAAATCCCACAAATTACACACGGAGCACACGGCTGCAGATATTCACCAGATTTCGCCACGTCTCGTTTTTCCCTTCCACGCAGGAACTCCCGGAGCTGCAATGTGAAACTGATTCAGTGTGTGTTTTCAGCCCAAGGACCTCCCCTACATTCATTTACATACGTCAGTAAATACAGCTGTCCTTCAGCAAGGTTAAAAGACAGCTCTGCCTTGACCCAGGCGCTCCGACAGCACACAGCGCCTTTTAAACTACAGCGACTCCCACCAAAAAGCACACTTCAACCCCCCCTCTCCTCTTTTTTCTTTTTACGCAGTAGAAAGTGACGCACCTGAGCCACTTTCTTATACCGCAAAGACCTTTCACGTACCGGCTTACCCTTACAATAAAGCATGCATCAGTCTTAATATATCTATTTGAACAATGTGTGTAGATGTAGTTTCATACATAAGATGAAGTTGGCTAACTAAATGAGTGCGCAATACCAGAGTCCGTGCAGGAATGATATGATTTATAGTTAAGGATTTTATTATAGCACAAAGAGGGACTCTGCCCGAGGTCCGCATTGACACAGCCACAGGCTGCCACTACCAAAATACAACATGTACCCGTGCTGCCTGCAGTTTAAGGCAGTGATATAACAACTTAAAGCCTGGGCTGGGATATCAGTGGAAGCTCCACTTGGTTAGTCAAAGTTATACAGCTATTGAACCTTTCATGCAATATTATCACTCAGTTTGCATGTCAGAGACAACGCCTTTAAGCCAAATTAAAGAGCACACCCTCGAGTATTATAAAGACGCATTTTTTTCTGTGCATTCAGAAAGCCAATAAAGGTACCACACTATTGCATCCAGCAGAGAGCAGGACGGTGTAAAATGTAAATAGAGCACAATATGCCTGATTATCGCAGCGAGCAATGGAGCACATTCTGTCAGCTTGGAGCACACGCAAGGCGCAACAATATGCCATGGCACGGTGTCAGACTATCCAGGGCTCACAGACTGCCAAATGAAAAGCCCATGAGAACACTGATGAGGCTCCCTTCGGTGTGTCGGGGACCTGGCTGCAGGGGAGCTAGAAGGGTGCGCTGAGGCCTGTCAATAACACGGATGCATTAGTCAGGAGACTTTAAAAATGAGGCTCCGGATGGCACCCGGGACCCTCTCGGCGGCGTGATGACACCGACACGAGTTTTACTTTTAAAGGCGATCGCAATCTAGCCTGCACCGCACACACACCCCGCCTGTTAATCCGTGTTTTCTCCTCCAAGAGCTGCGCTTCCAAGGTCATCAAAGCAGCACAACCGGCGCTGGCTCACCTCGGCGGCCCCTCAGCACACTCGCTGCGGGGACCCAGACACCCTGATGCCCAATTTACCGCGTCGTCCGAGGCGTCCGACACATTTCACAGAGCTGTCTTGCCTTAAAATACACCACACACACACACACACACACACACACACACACACACACTCCTTTAATCCATATGTGTCCCTCCACACAAACGACAAAACAGCATGCACACACACATTCACACTCACACACACGCAGCGTGCTCGCCTCTCTGGCCATCGTGAAGTCTCAATTACCTTTATCGTTCACCTTTTGGGGACTCTGCAAATAAAGATATTTCTGTTTGCCTCGTCTGGGTTTAGGTATGACAAACGAGCTACCCTTGTGCCGTGGTAGTCAGCAGTTGCCTCAACAGCTGATTGACTGCGGCGCATGGGTGATGCCGAGGAGGCTGCAGGGAGTTGTAGTTCCTCACGATTGCAGTGGCTCGGTCAACAAATGTGTGTTCCTGCTGGACTGTGTGACGGCCCCTGCTTAGGCTACAGTGAAATGAATAAAACAATAAAAGATCATCTTCAAAGCTTACCTGTAGGCGATGAAGCAACAAGATATATGAAGATGATTCACAATAACAGAGCTCTCTCTCTCTCTCTCTCTCTTTCTGTTTAACACGCACACACGCACGCGCATGGTTTATAAACTCAATTGTGCCAGCTTGATGTGACATGATGGAAAAACTTCCATAATAAACTGAACACAAGCAGAGGAGGAGTGGGGGGAACTTTGTCAATTATTATAATAATAATAATGATGCTAATAATGCAGCCTCATTTCAAGCTCTTACCGCCATTAGAAGTGTTCTGCAGCCATATGTGCATCTTCATTATGGGTCTACCTCCAAGAAACCGCCGCCTCTCTCTTTGTCACATCTACCGGGAGCAGATTCAGAACATTAATTTGATATTTTTGGCCATAAGAGGGAGGGAAGCCTCGTGGAACTACATTTCCCATCGCGGGGCGCCGGAGCGCTGCTTGTTTTGATGATGCACACACGCACGGCTGCGCTTCCTCCGCGTTACCTCAGAGACGGCCAGTCAATGGAGTCAAGCGGTCACGGCTATGCGATAACATAAGTGACAAACGAGGCCGCAGCCGATTTGAAGAGGATTTTTTAGTTGAAATGGTGCGCGGGTTGCATGTGGAGGCCAATGAGTAGCGCCATGTCCGCGGAGGAATCGTTTTATGCTGAATAATTGACTCGTTTGCAGGCGGTCAACACAAAGGCCCGTGGCGCTAGTTAGCTAGCGAGTGAGTTAACGTCAAGCTCAGCTGCAGCAAAAATCAACAGGCGTGCCATTTTTTAAATGTTTTACCTGTAACACACTTAGTCTGCTCCACCGACAAGACAGCACCCGGGTGTTTTCCCTCTCTTCTCCTTGATAATGGCGGAGCAGAGTGCCGTGGTCATGCAGCAGAATCTGGACAGGTGAGTTCAAGTTGAAGGCTAACATGCTAACGGCGGCTACGTAGCTGTAAAATCATTACAGGTGACTCAAGGGGGGGACCTCAGGGGAAGGTTGACTTTGTTTTGGCTAAATATTGAGAAACCCATCGGTTTTAATATGTATTAATGGTTTTATACCCACTGCCTGGCTGTTTAGAATACTATTTATTAGTTAGTTGTTAGTGTTTTTTAATGTTGATACAGGACGCCCTCTGATACTATTTTCAGATTAACACATCTTCATCACCTGCAAATGTAAATTCACCTTAACTTTATATATGTAGTTCTTTAGCATTTACTTTGTTACCCGTAGATTAACTAAAGGTTAGAAAAGGTCAAGGTGTCAGCTGCCACAGACATTTGGCCTGTTAACTCTTGACCCTCAGAGAGGAGAGGGTTGATTTGTGAAGTAGTCACGTCCATAGCTAACAATCATAATGGCACTGAGTGAGCAAACCATCTTCTTATCTTCTTTTACAGAAGACACTGAATACAATTCTCATAGAAAGTTTGTCTTTATCCCCCTGGATATGTACTATTTAAACACACACTTGTGCCCTGACTGACCCAAACTTAAGTAAGTCTTAAGTAACTTGATAAGATGTCTGAATGGTGTGCAGGGGAAAGGTTTGTGTCGGCACGCAGATTTGTAAAAGAGATAGAAAATCTTACTGGGCATACACAGACGACAAAAACTGAGTGGTGGTTTAGACATCTTTGGGCAAGAGAGGTACTTGCAGGTGTCATAACTGCTGCATGAATTAATTGATCAACTGTCAACAATTGAATTAGTCACATACCCTATTGATAACCAATTTACTGATTTACTTTGAGTGTTTTAAGAAAAAGTATCCAAACTCTCTTATTTCAGTTTCTTAGATGTGAATATTTTCTGGTTTCTTTATTCTTCCATAACAGTAAACCTGAATATTTTTGGGTTGTAGACAAAGCGAGACACCTGAGGACATCACCTTGGGATTTGGAAAATCATGAACAACATTTTTTTTTCATTTTCTGACATTTTATGGATTAAACACTAAGATAAACAACAGATCTATTACTAAGCAAAATAATAATTAGTTGCACCCCTAATCTTACACTATATCAGGAAAGATCAAAGCAACAGAATCCAAACTGTGCACTGTGAGGGTTTGGGTTGTAAATGAGTGTTGAAAAGTTAAACTACAACTAAAAACCTGTTTTAAACAAAAAAGAGGCATCATGGGAACTACATGAAGCTCTAAGAGGGAAGAGAAACAAACATATGAAAATGTATGAAGAAGAGAAACTTCATCCAGAAAGCAACAAAGCAAAGTTGCGACTGGGGAAAAATTATGTTTGATGACCAACGCTTTTCCTGTGGCTTTGACACATAAGTGAACATGTTTGGCAAAATGTCACGCTGCCAGACTGTCGTAGCTGTCCAGTGCCTGTACACACAAGTCAGTGAATTCCTTTTGAAGCCTTAGAGGTAAGTGGTACAGTGACAAGTTTTATAGCTGATATAAGAAGTTCAAACGTGTCTCCTGACATTGAAATGTCTGACAGCAAAAGTTCGCCTCAGCTGAATGCGGCACCTCAGGTTGAACAGTTTCATGGTCACATTGAGATCCATTGTGACAGGTGGGGATTTATTTTGAGCTATGAACACATACAATCCTACCCTCTGTACATCTCTTCAGGGATGTCGAGGCACAGCTCTTCAGGTGCCTTGGAGCAGCAAGAGGCCCTGGACCTCACTCAAAGCTGGAGCTTGTCTCCGTAGCGGTCACACTAGACATGGAATCCAGACAACAAGTTAAATTCACATTCAGCACATTATTATTCTGCCAGTGTTTGGTTTCCTGGGTCGTGTTGGCTAGAGTATCGTTTCCTACTGTGAACATTTTCAGTGTTTATTTTTTTGGTTAGTGATGCACCTTTTTTGTGCTGCTCTACAAAGAAATGGTGATCCACAGGCATTTCACAGTCACAGAGTATCATTTCACACTATCACCCTTAAAAGTCTAACAATTTCTGTATCAAACCAGCTAGAAGTATTAAATATTTACAAAGTCACACTGACAGTGAAGACAAAGGTGAGTTCAGTTCAGGGACTTAAATTTGTGTGTTTCTGTAATATCACATCACAATATTTAGGTGTACCTGTAGGATTGTAGCTAGATAACTTCAGTGCTCAGCTAATATCAACAGATGGCTCAATTTGTTGTAGCCAATGGTGGCTTGGGTTGATGAAAATTTAAAGCTTTTTATCTTGTAGTTTTATTCTGTACAGTAAAATAAGGTAGCTTATAAGGTAGGTAAGGTAGCTAATTTCATGTCAACTTTCCAGATGTAGAGAGGGAAAACCCCACTTTTAATCTACAGAATACAGTTGACTAAAGACTGCATTAAATCATACAGGACTGAATTCATAGAGAATTAAAATAGTTCTCGTCTTAATTAAAAGCAGTCAGATATTCTTGGGTCTAACCAACAAAACCAGCAAAGAATAATTAAGTTAGCAGTTAGCATTTTAGGACACTTGATCAAATCACTTTCTTACAGTTGTGGAGGCTGCTGACAGCTGGAGGAAAGACATGTCAACAACATGTATTGTGTGATCTGCTGTTTTGAAACGCAAAGTAAGCAATGCCATGTACCAGGTACCATGGAAAGTTCTTACCTGCCAAGATCAAGTTGAAGATCAGTGGCCATAAAAACCTACCATTTTGTGGCCTTATTTACCAGCTCAGTCTGTGATCGAATGTAAACAAAAAGGGTTACCACACAAAATTGGAACTTGTCCTCAGTTTTAAGTTAAGGCTGATTTCATCTTTGTGGACAAACCCTGCACAACAAGTAAATCTATTCATGTCATTTATGTTTTTGTTAGTTTCCAGAAGTTTGTAAAACTTAACTTTTAAAATTATGCTGGTTTCTAAATGTTACACACACACTGGTTTCAAATTAGATTTATATTGTTAAAAACACTACACATCAGGTCTTTTATTCACTGATTATATCTAAATTCATGAACTAAGTAACCATCATTTGTATTTTTTATTAAGTTTTGTGCCTTGAAAGTTTTTGCACCTTTTAGTAAACCTGCTTGGAAGGATGAATCGTATAGTTCACCGATCAGTCGCAGTTCTGGTTGATTGTAATGCAGTTGTATAACAAGATAACACAATCTGCCTCATCAAATGTAAAATTAGATTTCTGTCAGAATGGGAAGTGATTAGATTACAATTGGTGTTATCTTTGTATAGTGTTTTTTTCCATATTAAAGTAATTGGGGGAGGGGGGTTGTCATGATATGCAAAGTCTTATCTTGCTGTATTATTATTGGCATACGCAGGTAATTTTATGCCTCGCTTCAAAATGTGGGAATGGATAATTGAAGTCCTTGTGATGAATTCAGTGAAATAATCACGATTGAATGGGTAGGTGATGCACAATATGTTTTAATGCTTTGACATACTAATCAGCTGTTTGCATATGCGTGGAAATAAAAATGAATTGAAGTGAACTTTGACTTGGCTTCACAAACACTGCAGAATAAGATTAAGAGCATTTTACCCTGTGTGAGTAGGGAGTCTTGTTAACTTGAGGCAAAGATAAATCTGAAACATTTCTCACAACTGCTCATCTTCATTGTGTATGTCAGGATAAAGCAAAGGTTCATGTGTATGTATAGGTTCACTTTTTTAAAAGCCAAGTGTTGTTATTCTACATGTGTGATCGCCGTTTTCCATCCTCTTTGTGGACGATGGTGAGCAGATGCTGCAAAATTAGGTTCAAACATACTGGTGTGCCGTTTCCCCTCAATAGGCACTGGCACCTGATAGCTTGTGCAGTGTGTACTAAAAGGCATTTGTAGGCATTTGACGCAGCACTTTCTGTCAATATTGAACTTTGGACTTTGAAACCATTTCCCAAGCACATGGTACAGTAGCAGAAAGAAAAGGAAGGGCTTGTGAGCTTTGTGAAATGTGCCTTAGGTGCATGCTGCGGGTGTGTAGCAGAGGCAATAACCCTGACGGTGTTTGAGGAGCCGATAGCAGGAAGATGTATGTCATGTCCCCTTGCTTCTAGACGGTTGTGTACCCAGCCTCTATCGCTGACAAACATAAGGCTCTTATCTGGGCCTGCCACAAGCAGCCAGCTGCCCCTGCAATGCAGTGTTTCACAAATAGATGTGTGGTACACATTTCAATCCAGCCTGACCTTTTTATTGGCTCTCACACAACCTCCCTGTTTTACTTCTTTATTGTCCGCTTTTGTTGTCCAGATCGCTTAACCTGTTTCTGTCTGTATGAAAGGATTAATGAGTATGTGCAAAGGTGTGTGTGTGTGTGTGTGTGTGTGTGTGTGTGTGTGTGTGTGTGCATGGGGGCTAATAATGACTGAGCCTGTAGCCATGGTTTTATACAGTTTTGGTAAGGGGTGGTGGCATCGTCGACAAGACCTCATCATTCAGTCTCTTGTTTAACGCAAAATTTAAAAATGAGAGCTCATAGTCATATTGATATCCACACATAGTACATACATATACTGTATTTTATCAACATGTATTGGTAGAGATCTATCTTACCATAATTTGATGTAAAAAAAAAAAACAGGTGCTCAGTCCTCAGTGCAGATGAAGTAGTATTTAGCCCTGATTCTGACAAATTCATCAGTCAGCCAATTTATCTTTATTTATATAACTTTTTACTGTAGGTATTAATATATATATATATTTTCCTTTTAGACTAACATTCTTAAGTTTACACATTTTTCCTTTTCTTCAAAGGCTTGTGTTACTGCTTAGTGATGCAGTACTTTGATTGTTGTAGAGTGAAATGAAAGGCATTTACTTGCCATCATGGCTGTATAAGTTATTTTTCCACACACACACACACACACACACACACACACACATTGGTACTCAACTAAACTGTATTTTCTCAATCAGGATTTTAAAGACATCCAAATAGAAGCAGTTATGACTTGGTAACCAACAGCTGTAGCTGGTAGAGTTATTTAAATCACATGCTATGAACTGGACACCATCCTGTTTACATTGTTGGCTCCAAACGCATTAAAATGTCCAGGATATTTAAGCCAAATGTGTCATGTGAACATGAAATGTGAGCCATGTGACTCCAGAGACTTCCATATAAAGGAAGTTTTGGATTAATGGATTGTAATCCACCACTGATCATAGTCTCCTTAGCTCTGGAAGGCAGCCACCCAGGGGCCAATCAAGGCAAAAACAAAGGCCTTTTCTTGGACGCCTGTGCACATGTTAATGTAACACAAAGGTCACAGTGTTGAATATTGCAGGGAGTAAAAGTACACATTTGTTATGGAGTGTCCTGAGGCTCCTAGTTGACTCAGTGGACAAACATTAATTACTTGTCAACGATAAACAACATAAACGCTCTTCTCTGAATAATGTTTTAAATGTCACAAACTATTGTATACCATAAAGCAATATACATGCAGTACCTGCGAGAATAAAATGGTTTTAACACTGTCAACAACGTGTAGATTCAGATCTGGTATTTGTAGACGCTGGAGTGTCTGATGTTGTATTCAATTGCACAACATTGTAAGGACATCCTGTTATTTGCCCACCTCATGTGGAAAATACTCAAGACTATATAACTGATGCATCTTTTCAGAGTCAGTGTCGCTCACCAATTTATCTGCCAAAGTGTCACTTAACCAGAGGCTGACACACGAAGGGTACTAATCTTAGACTCTGGGTAGTTACAGACTACACTGTTAGAGTCTGGGTTGTTGTTGTTTAACTGACACGGACAAGACTAGTTTGTGATTGAGTAGAAGCAGTAAGACATGGAGACCCCCCCCCCCCACACACCTCCCTTTTAAAATCTTTGTGGTCCAGAATCCGGTGCTCCTTTGCCCTGCCTTTGTCCTGAGGAACCTCCAGCTTTCCCACAGTCACGTGAGCGCTGCTGAGTGAAAGGAGCCTTTGTGGGGTGACTTATATGCTACTTAAAGGACGGGAGCCTCACTTGTGAGACGATGAGAAAGTAGCTATGTTATCACACTCATGTTTGTAAACAGTGTCAATCACGCAGGGAGACCCCCCACACACACACACACACACACACACACACACACACACACACACACACACCCTCCCTACCCTGTGCTTGTGTGACTTTATGATACAGTTCTGTGCTTTCTTAGATCGTCAAAATTACATTCTCAGCTAAAGTGGTGGTTGGCCTAGCTCGACTTGAAAGATCTGCAGTCCTCCATTGCTGCACTTTCTTTTGATCCTGGCAGCCTTTGAAAATACCTGGTGAAATAAAAAGGATAATACACACTGCTGTATGCCTGCCCTTGAAGTTTCAAAGCAGTCGCTTAGCATTAGGTGGATTAAAGCTCATTGTGGAAACAGAAAATCCCCACTTGAATTTGCCTGTTTATCGTGGAAATAAGCGGTTGAGGCGACAGGTCACCTTGCTTCAGCAAGGTCCAGGCAAGTCGCCATCGTCGGATCTCGTGTGCTTGAAGAGCGTTTTAATGGAAACAGTCCAGACCACGGTGAGTAGTAACAGGGAATGTGTGATGTATGCTGGCATCTGTCAACATTATGTGTCTGTAGGTTTGGGCTTAGTTTTGTCATGTGTAAATATGTAAATACATGTTGTGAACACATTGTCGAATCACCAGCAAACAAATACTTATTCATTAATTAAATCTCTGTTAGATTATATATATTATAGATTTATATAGTTATAAACACTGGTTCTACTTTGTTTTTTTACTGGCTAATGTTTTTAATCTATAGGCGTACTATCCAGTTTTTATGTCACATTGTTTCTGTTTGCAGGAGACCATTTTATACATGTGCAGGGCAGACTTATCTGCCCGAGTGCTCTGTTAAACAGGGTTGAGGCGATGGCGGGCTGGAGATTAAGGTTTCGCACCGAGGATAGCATTTCGGTGCTGTTGTATTGGGTCCTGTCATGCTGCGGGGCTAGGTTACAGGAATAAGAGCCAGTGAATCAAAGGGAGCGCTGGGTTTTGTTCTCCACTGCCGTGCTCCCGTGGAGACATCTGTCCACTGTTTTACTCATCCTCTTCTCCTCATGTTTTATAGCTGCGTCACTTTCAGTCTCTGTACTACTTTATGGGACATTAAGACACCCAGTGTAGTGACATTGGATATGACCACAAGATGCATATTTCTTCTTATTAGCCTTTTTCCAGTTTTGCTGTACAAAAGATTTTCCTCAGATGGGCTGGCATGGGCTGAGCTGCATAAACACAGCAGACCGAAGTGTGACTGGAGGATTGATGTTTGCGTCACACTCGGATTCACCACACGTGCCCGTCGAGGCCCTTAAACCGGCCGTGTCACACGAGCGCCGCGACCCCAAGGCTCCTCTCCTGCATCGTCATGTTTTATTTAGCACCAGGGAAGTATTGGAAAAATCATCTATTGCAGGCAGGCAGCAACCCGAGCAAATAATCCAAGCTGGCCATCCACAGTCTGTCACAGATGAGGCCCCCCCTACACCCCAGTAACAGAGCACACCGAGACCTCAGTGTGATGATGACAGAAGGCCACAGATTTGACATCCATTATTCAGCTGTGGGAGCAGGAGAGTTGAAATATACATGGTGTACTGTGGGTATTCGCTGAGTCAAGTGTTGAAAAAATGTTGAAGCCAATGTGGAAGTGAAAGTTTTTTTTGCTTTGAGGTGACTAGAAAACCCACTGACATCTCCCAAAGAGCATTTTGTTTGCTTGTTTCATAAGAGGGAGTTTTAGGGCATGTTTGTACTTATTTACAGAGTGAAGTCTTTATCTCAGTGAGTTCTGGTGCTTTCCACAACTCAAATGAACTGCCAACAAGACATAGGCCAGTGAAACTTCACTTAATTTTGTCTGTGTCTTCCCTACAGATCTGAAGATAGATGTGAGTGAAATAAGGAATGCGCCAAACAAGCAATGTGGTTTATCAGCACTGGGACAATGTGGAAATCGGCTGGCAGAACATTGACAGTCAGAGGCAGTAGATCATTGTAGGACCTGATAGAGTCCGGTGTTTCCTTGCATAATAATAACCCTCAACAAATTCACAGACCTTCTCCACATTAATGCGTTGTAACATTACGTGCCTCTGCATACTGGGAAGTTTAGCAATCAGAATGTTCAACTGTAGTATGAAGTGCGACTTCACTATTCCTCGTGCGATGAGAAACATTTCCTTCTTCCTAGTGAGAGTAAAAAAGCAGCAGGTTTCCTCCATTCCGGGCATACCTGTTGTGAAAAACAGGAAATGGAACAGTCAATTCCAGGTACGTCTTATCAGGTCAGACACAGGCTAGTTGTCTAAACCCTGTCAGAGAAGGGTTCTGTCTGGTACCTCTCAAACTGCGCTGGGCCCTGGTTTAAACTGACCCTTTGCGTGATTGTCACAGACTTAGACATGATTTTAAATTTGTGTTAATGCAGTAGAATCTGTGACGGAGTTAATCTTCATCTGTAATTTCTAATGGTGGAGGTGGTGCTGTTTGCATGTTTTTCATGGATTTTGTGAATATTAATCTGCCAGTTTTTTTCCCAGATGTCCTAATGCGATTGATACTAAAAATGTACATAATCACAGCCTGAGAGGAAAAAAAACAAGCATCTCTATTACAGTTTGTCTCTCCTCTTTGAATTTATGCCATGGGTGTATGGGAGGTGTGTGTAGACTAATCATTGTTTCATTCATCCAGTGAAATGCCAACTGTTCAAGGTTCAGTGTAATTATGAAAATGGGAACGTAAATGTCACACATGGACAGTCAGGCTGTAAATGGGTCAAAGGCATCAGTCAGCACCTGAACCAACAGATCTCCTAGCAACAAGGTAGTCCCACGCTGAATTGAATTGACATTTTGGATTTTAGCTGGTTATTTTTCTTCAACAGTGGTAGCAGAAAAAATCATTTGTTCCTTGTTTTTATTAAAAGCAATAGAGCTCCATCGCCATATTTTGGGAGCTTGGCTGTGGTAGTCATGGCCGGGTGTTGCTGATTTTTCTTGAATCAATTATTTAGGTCTAACCTATGATTATTTTCATTTGTACATAGCGGCTAAAATGAGAACGTCAGTGGTCTGGATTCTTGAACTCAGCCTCATGCAGTGAGACACGGGTGGTGAACCTTCCAGCCAGTCGAATGCTGCTGATTAATTATGGAAAAGCGATATAATGTCACAGTCAGAGATGTACCACCGCAGTAAGGTCAGGGAACTTGGATATCAAATTACCCCCCAGATATTGGACAGACATGCAGTGGAGCACAAAAGGAGTCCAATTAATTGGAAGATAGTACAACAGACAGGCCAAACATACTAATGGCTCCTTTTGTGTAAGTGAGGAGGCACAAGTTTGAGGAGGTGGACTCTTATCTCATGCCTCCTACCCCTCTTCAAGTGGAAGAACAGTTTACTCAGAAAGACTTTCTCTGTGTATCGGAGGAGAGGAGGGAGGATGTGTCGGGATACTTGTGGGCAGGAGGTGGTGGTGGGGTAAAATATGGTTTGGCTTGAGGCCAGAACAAGGCATTTGTCTGGATGTCACACACAAGGGAGACTGTGTCTCCTCAGTTTGTCTGCAGCTGAGGCCCCGTCTGCTTTCACTGCATATCCTTGCTGTGGTTTATCAGCATATTGTGTTCACAGGGATGCCCGTGTGAATAAAGGTTTGAATAGCAATGTGATTAAGCCTAAAGGCAAAGTTGGGGCTCAGACTAGAGAGGCTATAGTTGTTGATAAGCAAGAGAAGTTGTGCACACAAGGTAAATGTATTCCTCTTTTGAGTATGTTGGTCCAAAAAATATCGATTGAAGTGTTTCTCTCTGTCATTGTGAATGGATGTGAAATGTAATCCCATAGAAATTCTTTCCTTGTATCCAGATCGCAGGATGAGGGGCCTGTTTGGATGAATGTGTGTATCTGTGTGTGTGCATTGAACAGATCCTGCCGTGCTGTCAGATATGCTTGACAAGCAGTCAGCATAACAGCTTGTTTGCCTATAGGGTTTATGTATTGATATTGGCTGATTTCATGCAGCGTCACAGGCCCAGAGTAACGCTGTGTGTGTGTTCCACCTAGCCCATTTAGTCTGGAGTTATTTGAGAGACTTGGATCACTACTTCTATTATTGTTCCCTAATGCAGAGAAATGGCCTCGCCAACACTTCTCTCAGGTAAGAACTCCAAATAAGCCTGATCTAAGCCGAAACCTTTGACTTCATGTTTGAAGTGACTTTGTGCTGACTGCCCACTTTTCACTCAAAGGGGACACGAAAGATTACATTAGCCTAGCTTGCTCTCTTTCACACTCTTCCTCCGGTCTATCACACACAAACCCATGGATGCTCTCACACACTGGCCTCAATGTTAACAAGCATCACCTGCTTACAAACAAACACAGCGACAGGCCCATAAAGCGGAAATACAGCATTTTATTAAAGGTTATTCCATGGTCAGACCTGTTTAGAAGAAACAGCTTCAGGAGGAGAGGCCGCTGAATCTCCCTAATTTGCCTTTGCCTGTGTGTTGTGCCAGTGGGCAGGGGCTCTGCTTGGCTTTTCTTTTACTAGAGCCAGGGTATTCATCAGAGCACTTTGATTTAGAAATGCAGGAGCTCGATCTAATCTGGCTTTGTCTCCTCTGAATTCCAATATCAGTTGTCATCAGCTTTAACACAACTGTTCAGACGTTTTTCACACTTGAGAGAAGTGTAAAACTGTGACATGGCGTAATTACCAAAATTGTTTATTTAGAAATCTTTAATCTTTTTTTTTTCCAGTTATCAGGGCGTGTGTTTGTGTGTTTTAATGTCCTCATCCCACCTGTGGGTGTGTGTGTTTGTTTTTAGGAGCTGCTGGGTGTGCTTCGCCACAGACGAGGACGACCGCACTGCAGAGTGGGTGCGTCCATGTCGCTGCCGAGGCTCTACCAAATGGGTTCACCAGTCCTGCCTGCAGCGCTGGGTGGACGAGAAGCAGCGGGGCAACAGCACGGCACGCGTGGCATGCCCACAGTGCAATGCAGAATACCTAATCGTCTTTCCCAAACTAGGTGGGTTGCACCTCAGAAAAAGGATAAAATTAGGTCTGGGTAGACCAGGTGGAGGCTTAGGAATAACAAGACATTCACGAAGTAAGTAGTGAGTTAAACAAAGTCTTCTTGCAGAAAAATTAAGTGTGACGGCACATAGCTTTAGCTAGCTTCTTGAGTGAACAGTAACATGTTAAAGATTTCAAGAATTTAATGTCATATGTGCACAACAATTTACATCAAGCAATCATTGGCAATGAAATTCTTAAATCTCAGGCTCCAAAAATATTAACAAGAATAGAACCACTCAAGCAAAAAATAGATTAAAGAAATAAAAATATAAAAATAAATAATAGCTCTAGAGTAATAAAATATAAATTATACTGTTAAAATTATTATACTATTAAATATAAATTTGAAACTTGGTGAAGGTATACTTAAAAATTGGATAAAATTTGTACAGGACATTGTAATTATTGTGATGCAAACTGCTCGAAAGGAATGGGGAAAAGGAGTCTGTTTCATTATTATTTTTGTTAATAGCATAAAACACCCAAATCACTGAATGAACTGTTGGTGGTCTAGTTGCATTGTGGGTAATGTAGGCACCAGTGTTTTACAAGGAAGACAAATGCATCTAATAAAAAGCATCAGTTTCGATCTTTTGTGTGTTGAAGCACAGCGTTGGAGCACAATGCTAAAATGTCTTCTTAGGTCTGCATGCTTAAACTATGAAAGTGAAAAAGATGGTTTCTTATAAAGCACTAAGATAGACTGAGAAGCTGACAAAAAGTTTCCAACTTGTTAGATTTGTTGTTCTGTCAAAATTGCCATGACATCTCTCATTTTCAACTAGTTGTCAACAGTGAAGCAGCATTATAGAGCACATTTCCACGTAAATAGACTGCCGAATCTCCCCTTTGACTGCGCTCTTAATGGCTACTGCCTGTAACTGTACCCAAAGCTCTGAGAGCTATTCAGTTTGTCTTGCCTGAGTGCATGTTTATTTACTCCGGAGCCAGGACAGGTTCTGTGGTGATCTGGGTAAATATTTCCTTTCAGCCTGACGAGAAACAGAAGGGTGCTCACTTGTTATACGGCCCAGCTCCTGGCTGATTGACCAGCAGCAGTTTAGAAAAGCCACTGCCTCAATTATCCTGACACGTCAGAGTGACGAGGGCTCCAATTGTTCCCAAACACCGTCTATGACTCATCAGTAAACATGCAGCATACACGGCTATCTCAGATCCTGTCATACCTCTCTAAGACAACGATGTCTTACTGTTGTTTCTTTCCCAGTATTTTTGTAGTGGTAATAAATGTTGAAGGCACAGTGAAAAGAGTAGTTTTACCTTTGTTGGATCTTTACAGGTAAATGTCAAAATCTGAACACACATGAGGAAAATACTGCACAGTTGTCACTGGGTTACCCATAAGCCAGTGGGCCACTGCTATTTCAACCTCAAACAGAGCGAAGTTGCAATATGAGACAGTAGCTGGCCCTAAGACAATGTTAGTCTGCAGGAGGCTTGGCCCGGCTGGTAAATAGGTTCATGTATATTTATAGTGGCCAAGGCTGTGCTGTCAGTCACTTTGGTACTATAAGCAGAAGGTTCAGCTCAGCTTCTTTAAACCCTTCCTCCTCCTCCTCAGTAGATAACTGTGTGTGTCTGTATCTCCCTCTGAGAGCCGATAATTGGCACTTGGCTGGTTTGTGGGTATTTGTGAATATGTCTGTTAGGCCCTTTCCTTTTTGTATTTAAGGCCATGTTAATTGGCTCATTAGGACTGTCAATTAGTGCTGTATCAACCTTTACATGCAAAAACCAAAATAACATCCAGTAGAGCAGTCCAACAGGCTTGGTAACACTCTTAATTATTTGTATGTGTGAAGTGATAATTAATAAGTCTTTTAAATACCACAATTATTGGTTCACAAATGAAATAAAAGATCAGTTTACAAGGTTCCAACAGGGATGTCTGTGTGAGTTTATAAATTAAAGTGGTTCACAAAAGGCCTTTTTCAGAGGATGTTTTGACTTGTCACAGTAGGAAACACACAGGTGCCGATGATAAAACTATTGATGGCTGAATTCCATTTAGCTGCTTCAGATCCAGGCCTGGCATGGTGCCTGCTGGCTCACTGTCACAGACGTTTGAACAGAACAGAGCCATCATTAATGTTATCAGAAACACCTTTGCCTTTCCAACTGCAACATGTGAAAATGTCTGCTGTGAAAAAGTTAATTTTATTGGGGGTATTAATGATTTTTATTCATAACTTTCTTGAATTGTTTAGAAAATCGCATATGCATACTGATGTTCACCACAGTCAGCTAAGTTCAGTTAAAGATGTTTTCAACTCTCAACTTCAATTTATGTCACAGAAATGAGGTTTACATTATTTTGTGCAAGTAGGTCAGTAGTGTAAACAGCTCTGGGTTTCCATTACCTCGCACACCCAGTGTTTGTGTTGTCAGTAAAGAATTTCTCTATTACTTACACATTCATCAATGTATAGCAAAGAGGGAAGCACAAAATGTGTATTGATTCAGCGAAACTGAGGTGAAGCCATGCCTGACTGGTTGCCAGGCAACATGGTGAAAGGAAGTCTGTACTTTAGGCTATATTCGAACAAATCTGTAACAGTTAGAGAGACACTGGATATTCATATATGTATCCTCCTGCTGTGGGTTTTATTGACAGATTACACATCTGAAATCAAAGACAACCTACAAAAGGACTGAACATGGATCTTGTATTTTTGTTTTGTAATGTTGCAACGTATTTTCTAGGTTAATGCTCAAGCTAAATTGAAATCAAATCTATTCTTGTCCAGAGTGAAAGAACTCATCTGACTGTTTTTTTTTTTTTCCAAAAAAGATGTACAAACATGTTTGTGTTTTCTAATGTGAATCTCTCTCTCATGCTCTGGCTCTGAGACACCTTATGAATTGAGACTCTGTTTCACACAGTAGCTTATGAAGATATGATTTTGACACATTGCATCAGTGTTTTCTCTCAGTGTGCCACATCATTATGTCTGTGTGGTTAGTTATTCTTGTCCAGCTCTTTTTTTGTAACAGTCAGTTGGGGAATTGTGGTCCAGAATGTAAAATGTTTACGCTCATCAGCTCCTGACGCCCCCTCCAAAGTTTGTCTTCCTTTATCATGTGTTCAAATGCCAACAGCAAAAGAGCATTGTGATGAATGGGCCAGTGGTTTATTTTGAAAGAGAACTTCCTCTTTACTGCAGCTGATCTGCTGAGTGATGGCGCCCTTAGAAAATGATGCAGGTTTTGCCACTATCGCTGCTCATTTGAGGACCGGGGCTATACCTTTTGATTTAGCAGTGTGTGACTGCTTCTTCTCTGGTTTCCCTTCAGTTTAGATGACAGACTGTGAGGATGTGTGGGAGGAGGCTGCACATCTAACTGAGGCAAAACTCAGTTTTGTGTTCTTTAAGTGAGAGAAGTGTCTAGACATGTCCTCTGGGAATCAGGATATCCATCCCCTCTAAGTAAAGTTTTGTTTAGTGAGGCTCAAAGTAGGAGGGTGGTAGAGCTGTGGAGGTGGGATGTATTCACAAAGTATCTTACCTCTCGGTCTTAAATAAAGTACCCAAAGCTGCAGAGAGCAACCTTTCCTAAGAATCTGAGAGTAGAGACATGAGAGGGGGCAGTGTTGTCCACCCTGCTAAATATGGCTGACGTGTCATGTATGAACCTTCGATGACCACAGTGACTGGTTGACCTGTAATCGGGCTGAATGTGAAATACAGTATTCATCGATACACAGGAGCTTAAAGAATGCTATAATTCTGTAGCGTGATTAAAAAGATAAACACACATTGACTGGTATTTTATAACCAAACATATTTTCATTCTGATGACTTTATTCTACATTAAGCTGGATTTTTGTCATTACGCCTTTGAAATTAGCTTCATTTAGTCATTGCACTTGGTGATTATTTAATGTTGACTTAATTAACTTAATAACCCTAAACAAAATGTGGTCTGAAGAGTGTATTTTTGGTTTGATGAATACTTCTCAGTTCATCAGTGTTACAAACAGCATCCAGTGTTGTTGCAGAGATCCAGAGATCATCTCCTACTGAGTGTTTCAGTTGTCTTCAGGAGATTGGACCCTTATGAACTCTATTTATTTGGACGTTTTTCATTTTTTGATATTATTTATATTAACATGACGAGGTGCATCACCTACAGCAGCTGACTGAATATAATGTATGGATTACACAAAAACTAGTCTTGTAGTTAGACCCATCCAAGTATTTTCATTTTTGAACCCAGGATCTGGCCAGAGAACCTTTTTTTTCCTACAGACCCATTTCCCCTTTTGATTAATAAGTGTTTGGTAATAAGAATATACTGATGGATCAATAAGCTTTAGTTTATTGATTTCAGAGTCTAACCCAGCACTTCCCATTTGAATACTTAAGTCATAAACAAACCTGTTCTGCCACAGGAAAAACCAGCAACTATTTGCAGCCTTTGCTATGTCAACTATGGATTCCTTGTTCTATTTTTATTTAAGTATTAAAGCCAAAAGCACTGACGTCAAGCAGTGGTCGGTTTTATGTGTAGAGCCTGTTGAATTTACCTGAGAGCCTCTTCATCCTGTAGGGGAAAGTGTCTTTTTCCCAATCCCATTAGCTGGTGTCAGACAGAGGTGGTGAGGGAGCCGTGTGGGGATGCTGGATGTGTCTGGCAGAGGGGTGAGGGGAGCGTGATGGAAATTGGGTCACAGGAGGAGCTGACGGAGCAGCTCATCAAAGGCTGACAGAGCAGAGAGGAGATGAGCAGAGTAACGCAGACGCTCCGCCGATGAATCTGTGAAATTACAGTCATCCTCCAGAGTTTTCCCTTAAACTCCACTTCAACGTTCACACACGGATGGAGCTCATGCCTGTGCCGGCGACGGTGACATTTCTAGATCCTAAAGAGCAGGCTGCGCTCAGACCTGATCCCCTCCAACAGAGCACCACATGCAAAAGTTACATGCTGATTTGCTCATTTTGCGTCTCCAGCACTACATGATGTCAGGTGTGGGTCAAGCTGCATTTGCAAAGTATCTGGGTTTTTATCATGTTCAGACATTTTACCTCAGGGTCTGATTTAGATTTCCATTTCCATAGATTTCCATTTTCAGTCTTGTTGTACTTGATGAATAATATGACTATTGCTGATAAATAGATCTTAGCTGGGATTTTATTTGTGCCGTCTGAGGAGTTCTTCCAGTCTGTAGCTGCAGGATACGCTGGGCATTAGTGCCCTTCAAAGCTCACAGGAGGAATGCAGCGTTGTCTGTTTTGCTGCATCATTGCTGCAGTGTTCCTTTCCTATTTTTATTCCTTATCGTGGTTATATAGACACAACGTTAGCTCAATTTTATGATTTTCTCATTACACAGACAGCCAATTGCTCCATCTGTGTCTCTTAAATATAATTTTTGAGACTCAGCTTCACAAGCTATGGCGTTTGCAACAGCTTTAATTAACCTTCAGAATAATAGCAATTTCACAGCTTGGTGACAACACAGGATGATGCCTTTCAATTTGGATGACGGAGGCGAAGCTGCGGGCAGGTAGAGACAGGGAGCGCTGTTGGGGGCTGCCACAGTAGTTATTTTCTCAGGGTTGCTGCAGAGGCCAGCTCATTTCTAGAGGCTTGACAGGCATTACTCGCGTTTGACTTCCAGGGTGGGACCCCCGCTCACTACCAGATGAGATGGAGGGTGGGGGGGTGGTTGATTTGGAGCCATGGATCACCTTTTCTATTAACCCAGGTTTTCGACTGTTTTCAGTGACCTATTGGCACAGGAGCAGCACTGCAGCACACAAAGAGCAGGGTGGCTATATGCTGCTCTGGCCCTGTTCCCACCAGCACCTGCTGCAGAGCCGAAGCCAGCCGATCATGCTAATTTGGCTGGCAGTATAACTCTGAGGACGGCGTGTCCTTGCTGCTCCTTCTTCACTGACACTCCTGCCTAGAGAGAGTAAACAAGCCAGCTGGAACAGTGTGCCTGCGCGCGTGCCCACTACTGAGGAATTGCAGTTGCACTTTTCCCCTCCCTCCTTCACTTCCCCCCCACCCACCTTTTTAATTATCTTAATTATGGAATGTGCTGCCAGCGGCTGAAATGAATTGCTCAGCTCTCCGTCCTGCCAGCGGCCATTAAGGGCGACCCAGTTCCCTTCGGCCGCAGTGGCGTAATGCTTAGGCAGGGAGAAAGCAGAAGAGATTCCAACCCTGTCATCAGAATATGCCGTATTAATGCGCTCAAGCAGTGCGAGATCAATCTGTTCAGCAAGCACAGGTGCAGTTTTAAAAAAAAAAAAAAAAAAGAGCTGTGGAGAGCGTCAAACGGCTGGCAGCGGACGAGAGAGAGCTCCTGTGTTTATAGCCACTTTTAAAATAAAAGTGTGATATTTCCGTTGCACGCTCAGTAGCCTTCAAAGCGCCCAGTGCTTGCTTTGGTTTCCTTTCTCAACAAGTGGCCAGAACTGTCTCCATCGACATTTAGCATATGCTGCTTTAAGTGCTGCACTGAACTGTGCTCTGACCTCTTTTATAGAGTGAATGTGCTCAGCTGCAGAAATAGGTGTACAGAAAACAGTGGCTGAATTGTACGCAACTTGTGGCAAGTGCTTATGGGTAACAGCCTCACGCTGGCCTGGCTGTACAAACAGCTTAATAAAGTCCATGTTATGTCCCAACTGCAGAAACCCATAACACCAAAATAACCACGGAGCCCCAGGATAACTTGAGAAAGCTGCTGCTCTTTTTACACTTGATGTGCAAGCTAATGTAAGTGTTGTAGGTCGAGATGACGCTTTGGTCTCAGCCCTTTGGTTTCCTCTGCAGGCTCATGAAAATGTATCTGCTCAGGTGTTTGCATTAAATCTGTCCACGTCCTGAATGATAACTCTGAGATGGCTCGGCAGCTCGGCCAGTAATTCCCTTGCCAGCGTCCCGTGACCAACTACGGCTCAGTCGTCCTTAAACTTTAAGTGAAGCTCTCGGTGAAACAAGGTTGACGTGTTTTTACCTGCCTTACACGCCTGTCTTGTAGCGCAAATGAACAGGATAATATATTTATCAATCTGCTGCTGACATGGCCAGAGGGGAATGTGTTCTTGAACCAAGTCCTGCTTTCACAATGACCAATGACTCAGCACTGTTTTTAATACCACTCCACTGCTTTATTTCTCGACTAGACAAGACGTGTGTCAAAATCACTACTTTAAAAAAAGATTGAGTGTCACCCCTCCCGCGAGACGAGCATCTTGCTTAGAAAGCCTGTTGAAACGACCTTTGATCCACTTTTCTGAGTATGTGAGACTGTTTCACATCCTGTCTAACAATCCATCATCAAACGTATGAAGGCGAAAGGTTTTAACAGCTCAAACACGTTCTGTCAGGTCGTCTGTTTTTACACACAGTATTTGAATTTTGGTGAATGTATTGACCTTTGCTCGTCAGGGAAACTCGGCTTCATTTTTATGGCTCTTTCAATTGATTGAAAATAAATAATTCATAAATAAATACCTATTATTTAGTAGGGAACCTGTCACCCTTTGTTTCTCTTCACACGCTGAAGCAGTTCATCAGGCTGTTGTAAAAGAATTTTTTTTGCCTCTCTAAAACAGAAACCAAAAACAAAAGAGGAAGAGTGTAAATAAAGGTTTGAACAGTGTTTCAAGCTTTAGTTTTCAAGCAGTAGTTTACTGCTGTACCAGCAGTGCCTACATAAATACAGCACCACAACAGTAACTACATTATGTGTGGCTTACAGGAAAACGTCTGAATCCCTGTTCATAACTAGCACATCTACTGTGTAGTATTTTCCACCTCGTCTGTCCTGGTGGAAGGTGGAGGCTAAAGTTTTTATTTGTGGAACTTTACAGTCCAGCTGATGTAGCCAAACTTGTTATCCAAGATGGGGTTACATTTGCCAAACACATTAGTCAGTCTTCATCCTTAAAGCGTTTCCTCCTCTAATGTGAAGAGCCAAACATGCTGTTTGAAAATACAAACAATGGCTTGTCAAAGTGCGTAAGCTAAGCAGCTAAACAGGGTTGTAATAAAGTGAAGTACCTTATTGTACCTGCTGTATAACACTAAGTCTGCCTGGCTCTACACTGAAATACTGTGAGTGTTTTTAACCATCTTATCAGATTAAATAGGTGGCTAATTGTAGCTGATCAAATCTGCCAGCGACAGTTGTTACCTCATGCTACAAACAGACCGCAGATGAGTAAATGTGTCTACTTGTGTCTATCACTGTCTGAAATCAAGGATTGTTTTATCATTGTACACCGCCATGAGAGAACTGACACACATATTAACAGTAACTAAGCCTTAATGAACGTGCAGTTATTAAAAAAAAAAAAAAACCTCTGACATGAAATACACAACACTGTTAATGGTGAGAAGGTGAGAAAATGGGCTCTCTAAAGCCGAGCTGCTCGTCTTGCAGTTAGTTTACAGAGTTGCAGTGTAACACAGAGGCCGGGTGCTCTGCTGGGCTCAGTCCCTCTGGTAGCATCCCGCCTCGCTCTCCTCCCACTGACTCTTGGGCTAGTTATTAATAGAAAGTGGATGGGTCTGTCTGAGTGAGGAAATCAGGTTGCCTTCCTGTAAATATTGCATGATTTCCCTCGAGTCAGCCAGGAATGCCAGAGAGGAGGATGCAGCAGAGAATTTACTCAAGTTTTTTTATTTATGTTTTTTATTTTAATGCCCTGATGACATGCAAGTTTGGACTTCAGATTAATTCTTCTTACATGCACGTCAGTCCTTTTTTAATCTCGGTGGAAGCTGCCTGGGCGGCTCCTCCCTGTCTGTCAGTAAGCCTGCGGTGCGAGGTATGTGCACCATACCTGGCCTCCTTCAAACGTTCTTCTCTTCAACTTTCACATGACTGCATCATTCTCATTTTTCTTGTTTCAGTGGAAGGCCACCTGACCAAACGGCATTTGTTCAGTGCGAGCTTCCTTGTGTCCTCAGTTCCTCTGCTGTTTGTTTAATACAGTTCGTTCAGCCTGTAGGCAGAAAGAATTCCTGCGTCTCTTTACCTGCCAGCTTGGCATCCTCACAGGACTGGGACATGCAGGCAGAGAGGGCCGGAGCCTCTCTCTCTCTGAAGACGACGCAGAGCTGTAGGTGTTGAGTTTGGATGCTTTTCTAGTTCCACTGGTTGTTTAGCAGCAGGAGTCTCATGACCCCTGCTGTACGCTCACACACTCTTTATTGGCTCGTACTGTCCCCCACAATACCTTGCACTTGGCTTCAGTGTTGACTCACAAACGGGATCTGCAGACTTTACGCTCTCGAGATGTCATTAGAGATGCTGTAACAGAAATGTGACTGAATGTCTTTTTTTTTTTTTTTTTTTACACTGATGTTCAGTGGGATTTAATTAAAACAGGCTATAACATATTATCATATTATTTTTGACAAAATACCATGATGTTGGTAGGTGGATACATTTCTGATCTTGTAACAGTAGTGATATAATAAACTTTTGACGGACAGTCTATTGTAGGTTATGAATGTCAGTGTTCATGTAAGATGTACATCAGTATTATGTAGATGTTGGTCATTTCATAAAAATAAATCGACATGCTTTGATTTAATTTTGAATCAGTGTCTCCATTACTGACAAGGTGATTTTGAAAAATGTCTCGCTCACCGTGAATCAAAGAACTCTGTCTTCCTCCATCAGGTCCGGTGGTTTACGTGCTGGACCTGGCTGACCGGCTCATCTCTAAGGCCGGCCCCTTCGCTGCTGCCGGCATCATGGTGGGCTCCATCTACTGGACGGCTGTCACCTACGGAGCTGTCACTGTCATGCAGGTGAGACCAATGATCCCCCCCCTGAGAGGCTCGGCTTTATAAGATCTGTTCAGTCTAGTTAAGGTTGTGACTTTGACTGCAAATGAAATCATGATGTACTTAGAAGCAGCCATGCATCTATTTCTGTTTGGACGTTTATCCATTTTACACAATAGCAGACAGTGGTCAGACCACAGGAGCCTGTTTGTGCTTCTTTCTTCAGTTGTTTCTTTCTCATCTGTGAGGAGAAGACGAACAGTGTCCCTCCTCTGCTGTAGTTTTCCATTCTGACGTCCTGTCTGCTCTCCAGGTGGTGGGCCATAAAGAGGGCCTGGACGTTATGGAGAGGGCCGACCCTCTGTTCCTGCTCATCGGCCTGCCCACCATCCCTGTCATGCTGATTCTCGGCAAGATGATCCGCTGGGAGGACTACGTCCTGCGCCTGTGGAGGAAGTACTCGAATAAACTGCAGATCCTCAATAGCATCTTCCCAGGTCGGGACACACACTTGCGTCGTATCCAAGTGTCTTTTTGCTTCTTTTACTGTTGCTAATCAGAAATCCTGACAAGAGATGTTAAATGAATAAAAACGGCTTCTCTGCTCATTATATCAATCATGTATGTTTCAACTGGCTCCCTGCTGCTTTCCCTCACGTCTCTGCAGGGATTGGCTGCCCAGTTCCTCGTATCCCGGCAGAGGCCAGCCCCCTGGCGGACCACGTGTCGGCCACACGGATCCTGTGCGGCGCTCTGGTCTTCCCCACCATCGCCACCATTGTGGGGAAGCTCATGTTCAGCAGCGTCAACTCCAACCTGCAGAGGACCATCTTGGTGTGTACAGCCAGAAAATATTTGATATAAATGCCATCAGACTGTCAGCAACCCAACACAGAGTTACAGTCACAGTCCTTTAGAGAGCTGCTGTCGTATGTGTGACTGATTATATTCATTAATCTAAATAATTCTGTAGGTGTGCTGATACTTCCTCCTTTGTCTGATTTAAAGCAACAATGCGAGTCAATCAGTAACTCAGTGAGGCCAAATGAGCAAAATACGAGCCCTCCCTACATGAGACTAACCCCACCTCCTCTCTCACCTAGTGGTGAGGGCAGAGCGGTAACCAGAGCGGCTCATGTGATCAGACGCCTCCGAACACTCTGTCCTCGCCTACCGAGCTCCACGAGCGACGGACAGGCTGCTGACTGACAGAGTTTGAGCTCTGCAGGAAGGAGGAAGTTCAGTCAGTCAGATTTCGAGCCGGTTCAGACTGTTCAACCTCGCATATTAGAGGAACATTTATCATGTGGCTGAAAATGAAAACGTATAATAATGAAAAATAGATATCACAGGGTTTTTACTTTACAGCCGCAAACATTAAAGGAGAGTTTTTACATTAACAGTATTTAATGATTATTTTGATTTCACCATTCTTTGTCATTCTTTGTCTTCACCTTTTTTATTTAAATTCAGGAGTACAGTTAATTTTTTTATTAGTATTTAAAATAGAAAAAAATCAATATTTGTCATTCTAACAGATACTAAAGTGAGAAACAATCAGAATGATGAATAATGTTCTTAAACAAATAAATAAACAAACCAAACGTACTCGGTGCAGTAACTTTGAAGTCTCCGCTGGTTGCCTGGCAACCCCACTGTGGCGATGTGAAACAGTCCGGCATGAAATTGGTATCCACTGGATCCACTGGAAAAACACAAGTAGTTGTTTTTTACTCTTCAGTTTTTCTTTAGATGAAACAAAGGAGTTATGACACGTTCATTTGCTGCTTGGAGATGAAACCCTGATACATACAATACACTGATATATGAAATGTGCTGCGCACAGGAGGATGTCCTCTGTTTATCTGTCTGTGTGTTTATGGGATGTTTGGTGCTGTCATAGGTGTGACAGTTGGCATGGAAATGAAAGAAGATCTATCTTAAGCCACGAGTGGGGAAAAGCTTTGATGTCTTTAAGTCCTCTTTCCACAAACTGTTTTTTTTTTCCTTACAGGGAGGTATCGCCTTTGTGGCCATTAAGGGGGCATTTAAGGTCTACTTCAAACAGCAGCAATACCTGAGGCAAGCCCACCGCAAGATCCTCAACTTCCCCGAGCAGGAGGAAGCCTGAGGAGGCTCCGCCGTCCGGAGAGAGGACGAAACCACACACCTCTGCTGCAGGGGTGAGGGAGGGGAAGATATGAACTGTCGAACTCCGAGCAGGAAGTGCCGGTGAAACAGACTTATGATCAGTGTCACCCCTCACCACCTGTCCTCCCTGCGTCTCCCCCCCTCACCCCTCCTGGAGTGATTCACCGCACCGTCGCTGACATTCATGCAAAGATCCCTCCCCCCACCACCGCCACAACACATTGTTTTTAAACTTTACACGCTTTTGTTAAGGTGAAAGACGAACGAGACTCGTGGATGCAGACTGGAGCATGTTTTTGCGGCCACATACACACACACTCATTAACACACATCTCTTTCCCAAGAACTCGTGCTGTGTGACTGTAGAGTGGATGTGCTTCTACAATCACGTAACTAACACTTATTGTAAACTTGCTGTATTTTAAAGAAGAATAAAAATGCGGGGCATGTGTAATTAGAAAGTTTTATAATAATAAATAATTGTTTTATAATGTTTATTTTGCAGATTTAACCCCCCCCCCCTTTGCCAATGTTAGGGGTTTCTATTGAATGAGGAGTCAGTGTGGAATGTATTAAAACAATAAAATGTGTTCAACTGTTGTGAGGATGTAGTACATTAACCACAGCCAGGACGTACTTCATCTCCGTGCCCACATGAAGGGAGTTAACACAGAGCTGGGTTTTAGATCTCGCGTTAATCGTGATATTAAAGCTTCGGCAGTGCCCTGTGTTCGGTCGAGCTCCTGCGGGACGAGCCTGTTGCCATGACGCCGCCTCCGCCTGATGGGTGGATGGGGGGACGCGAACGATTTGTCCCTTTTTCAGAGCATTTTGCAGTGACGGAGCCTTTTGAAGCTTCGGGGTGGCTCTCGCATGACGCCCCATGTGGCACTTTTCACCGGGAGACACTTCAGTCTGGACTTTTGCTGTTGGGGGTTTTATTTAAGATACAGTTCTCTCTCTCTCTTTTTTTTTTTATTTCTTTTTTCCCTCCCCACAACATTTAATGATTGAACTGTTGCTGAACTGTAGGCTCAAGTCAGTCGTTGCCATGCTGAGAAAAGTGAAACTTGGACACACTTGGTGGCTGAAAATGAGTCAGCGGAGCAGTTGACATTTTGGCAGAGCTCGTGGGGAAATTAAAGGGTTCAAGTAAATGCCAAAAGCTGTATTTTCCTCACGTACTGGTAGTGGTATTGCAGATAGTTCTGGTTTTATTTGCCCAGGTTTGTGATCGCCTGTACAAAAAAAAGTTTTCCAAATGTCATGTAATTTGGGACCATTTCTCCAGTAGAAAATAAAAAAGTGAAATCAGGAGGCAATTTCAGATGGTTTTCTTTTTAAATGTAATATAAATGTGACTGCAACAGGAAAGTGTATTGCGTTAGGATTAGAAACCTCCAAACCTGTACAAATAAAACAAAGGACTATCTGTGTGAGAGGTGTGTGTGAAAACAGGGCTCAGTGAACTGATGCTAACAAAGCACTACATGATGGTACCTTTTATGTTTTAAATCACTGAGCCCTAACTTACTGTCTTCTGCCTCTCAGAGGAGCTAGAAATCATCAGTATGTGACTTCCTGTGTAAAAGGTGCGACGTATAGCTGACCACTTGGAATATTTAACCCGCACATAGAAACTGTGCCTGCTTTAGAGATGTTGGCCTGCGAAACCACAGCTTCCCCACTACATCCACCGTCACGTCTCCACTCTGCCAAAGGAGACGAAGTCTGAACTGTATCGTACAGACGTCGCTTCTCAGTTTTAAGGTCTATCGTATCAGTTCTGTGAATAAATGTATTTTTCCAATGCCCAGGTGCTTGTGTTGGGATTTCTTTCTGGGCGAGGAGGGAAGTGTTGCATTGAAAAACACACATGGTTCCATTCAGTAGTTTATTAATTAGAAACACGCAGGAAACAATAAAAAGAAACTGAAAATGTCAGCACTCGTTTATCACCAGCCAATCACAGACTCTTGTGTTGCCAAAGACAAGAAATGAAAAAAAATTGCTTCTGATTTTTCTAAATGTAAACCAATCACTAGGTACTTCATAAGGTAAACAGTGCACGGCCCACCAAAGCCTGATATGTAATGTTGCTAGTTTCTACTGAACACTGCATGAAAACAGCTGTGTCACCTCCCCCAGGTGCTGCCTGTGGGAGAGAGTCTACCTAATGCTGCTGCTGCTGGTTGTCTTTGGGTTCTGACAACAAAAGGGAATGGGGCCTTTAACAAAGTAGCATTTGACATTGAGGGGGGTCCTCGATTCTAAAAGAATTGAAATGGTTTTGATCTAGTTGAGACGTAGTAAAATGCTGGAAATCATTGAAGAAGCTTTTGATAAAGCACAATCGTACAGGTGCTCCCTTATAACTTTAAATTGCTCTTAAACTGCAGCATTGTATGAGTGAGCGGTGAACTCTGCCTGAGAACAGGTTTGGGAGGGCAGGGGGAAAGAAATCTAACTCTGATTTTTTTTGGCTGTTTGAACAGGGCGGGTGGCAGCTCCACCAGCAGTGTTTTGTCACAGCAAAGCTGGCTAGCACCTGAGAGAGCAGGTCATGCTCGCACACCACCGACGTCACTGTCCACGCACCGCCGAGCGCTCAGAGCAGACGTGTTCCTCTCCGCGGATCAGTATGGATCCAGCTGCTGTAGTACTGTGCAGTGCAGAGCCACGTCTCATTCTGCCTCACACTGTTTCCTGTCCACATCATTAAGTTTATTGCTTAGTGAGAGAAGTGCATATATTCAGAAAAATAAATTCAGACTGGAGCTTTTCTTTTCAACCCCTTAAACACTGTAGACATCAACATGATTTTTTTTCTCAGAGAAAAAGGCTAGCTGCTTTTGACATCTCTGCTGGAAGAGCCAGTGCACAGTCCAGCGATTCAGGGAGGTTAGATCCTCCAGGTTTACGCCCCGGATCAGACCAGGAGCAGCTCAGTGCAGCCACATACAAACTAAGTGATGCCCCCCTGGAAAGGCACAAGCTGCAGAGGGTCTCTGCAAGTCTCAGACACAGAGTGTAAGAATAATGACAACCTCCCCAGAGCTTATACAATGGAAAAATAAAAATACTGTTTGTCTCTACAGCTGTTACTTCCTTCTTACAAAAATAAGTTGGAGAATAAGGATCTGATCTGATCACATTTAGTGAAGTGAACAAAATACTACAGTAGATGGTAAGTGTTTATTTCTATCAGTCACTGGTAAAATTGAGTGTAAAAAAAAAAAAAAAACAGCATGGAGGTACCCCTGAGATGTCTGATTTACATACTACTGTAAAATGCATTAAAAAAATTCAAATAAAACAACTTTCATGGGATGGCTGTGATTAGCAATTTCAAACAGCTCCTCAAAAGGGTCCCAACATTTTACCAGTTTACAAGCAAAAACATTTCAAAAGCTGCAGAGGATAAAATCGTAATTTTAAAGGCAGATATTCTTTAGAAACGCCTAAATTTGAATAAAATCATTCCATTTGACCGAGTGCGTCTTTTGTGGTGACGTTTTCACGAGAGTTACATTGCAAACATACCAGTCCGACAAATAAAAGAAGACCTTCCTGGAGCTACTGTCTTCACCTTCTACAGCCCCCGGTTCATCACAGTACACCAGCCATCCTTTCTCAAAGCAGCATGTTTGAATAATTCAAATAAAACGCCTCCTACTGTGAAGCTTCTGCAGTATACTTGAACTTGTTTAAAGGGATCTGGCCCTCATCTTTTTTCTTCTTTTTTTTTTTGATGTTTCTATTTCCTTTACAACAGCCTACACAGTTTTGTGATGCGTGAGTGTCGCGTCTCCTTTTAGAGATTTTAGAGAACATGAGGTGAGTCTGATGTGACCTCTAATCGTCATCACGGCTATGTAGACAACCACGGCTAACTTTGTGATTCAAACACACGCATTTTGTTTCCAAGCATCTCTTCTAGTGGCTCCAGCCTGCCACACATGCTCACACACACACACACAGTCCCATACAAACACACACGCCAATGCAGGCTCAGTCAGATGAGTGTCTCCCTGACGGGGGGAGGGATGTACATGGGAGAAACAGCAGGCGTCCCTTGCGGTCGCTCTCCCCGACGTCCCCTCCATGGCCGCTGCGTGTCGCCCTGCCGACCCCGCTCACAGTTTGGCCGCCATGAAGTTGATGTGAGGCTTGACGAGGGGGAAGAGAGGCAGGCTCCTCTTGAACTCTGTCATGTCCTGAACCAACGTGGGCTAAGAAACAAACAAACCAAAAAAAAAAGTCCAACTGGTCTGTTTCGTCTGTTGAGGACAACGCCCTCCTTAAACTGCATTTGGTGCCGATGGCAAAAAGAGCTACATGCACATTGTTTCCATGGTAACTAGTTAAGGTAACCTACGCTGTAGGAGCTTAGTTTAAGCACTAACAATGGAGTCAGTGTGCTTGTATCCACTACAGCTGCTGCAGAAATGTCTTTGGTTTTCATTTAGCATGAAACGCATTTGATATTTTCACAGTTTACAGAAACAGGCCGAGCTTCAAAGATCAGACCACCGTTATTCTTCTGTAACACAAGAATTTGGAGATATAAACTTTATTTCTCTCACTGCAAATTAGAAAAAAATATAAGAAAAATCTGAATGAAGTGAGAATGTCTTGTGTTAGGAAAAGTCCTGTGAATGAATGCAGCAGCATAAATACTGAAGGTGATCATTACCTGTGGCAGGGAGGGAGCAGGGGCCAGGTTGACGTCATTCTGAGCGGGGAACTCTCCCACTATTGGACCTGTTAAACACACACGCAGGTTCAGTCAGAGTCGTGTCAACCTGTTGGTCACTGAGAGTCTAAATAAGGTACATGAAATAACGCAGATACTCACAGGAGTCCATCTCTCTGGACAGGACGTGCACGGACACTTTGTGTCTCCTCGGGGCTTCGACTGTCAGTCGATCCTGCGGGGACACAAACAGACAGGTGATGCACGGAGGGGGGGGGGGTCCTTTTTCAACAGCGTCTTATACTACATAAAAACTGGACATTCATCCATCATTTAAATGTGCACACACTTCTTAGTTTTTGAACTTTAAAAGCAGTTACTGTGAGGAGCCGGAATGACTCGTCATTATTTGGAGGACAGTGTTGCTACCACAGAAGAAGAGGCCGTGTGTGGCCCGGACGGCCGAGTGTTTTCACAGTCAGTCTGGACTGAGTTGTGACAGCCCTGTGGAGACTCAGCTACAGAGTCAGGTCTGTCTCAGGATGGAGGATTATATTAGACTGAAGATTTGGCTCATCTGCAGTCAGACAGCATCAACTCAGGTGACAAAAAAAAAAAAAGAAAATGCCCCCGCGATGGCAGCCGATATAACATTAGAAATGCATAAGCTTTATTCTGCATGGGGCCTGTAATGGTTTCTGCCGGGCTGAGATAATGCCAATTCTTTCAGCGGCTATGTGTCTTTGGCCCTTTATCCCCCTTGAAACAGGCTGGCTGGCTGTCATTATGGCAGCTGATATGCTGCGAGCGTCCTGTGTCAGTGTCACCTCCACGGCTATGAATAGAAGCAGGAGATGAAAGCTCGGAGGGCACACTGAATCCAGTAAAATCATGTGTGTCTGGACACACACACACTCACAAATAGATTTAAAGTAGGAGGTGTGTTCATGCTGAAAATTGGATCAATGCTGCTCTTTTATCAAAAACATGATCACTGTGCAGTCTTTGGACTAAAAAACTAACATGATTTTTTTTTGTTACCCTTACATTTAACTACAGTTCTTTACTGAGCTCCTTGATTGTGAATTGATAAAATAATTTAAATTAGGCATTTCTAAATTATATTTTAAAAAATAATTTAAATGTAAATAGCTGTCAGTGGGTTCTGTATCAAAATTTGCTTTGAAGACAACACAGGTCCTGAAAGCCTTTACAGAAATTCAAAAGTCTAACAGTTACTGGACAAACTTGATATGAATTATACAGAGAGACATGGCCAAAAGCTCCACAACAACTATAAATGGAGCTTGTGGTTGGACAGTTTTCTCATGAATGAATGGTTAATAAATAATCATGGTCAGTCAGTCATGAGTGATCTGATTGAAAGTTTAAGGTCAGGGTTACGTCATTGTACAAAGGCTTGAGATGGTAATAGCGGACTGCGTCAACACATTTTATCATTATAGAATTGTGAATATCACATTTATCAGCAGAGAGTTCAAATGTGTATTTAACAATGATTGATAGACCTCTGAAAGATTTCCTGACTCCAGCATGTCATTAAAGGCAGCGTTATTGTTGTAATTTATGTAGCCGTCTCCTAATGACACCTTTGCTGTCAGTGCAGCATTAACCACCACCACAAAGTACCACAATTAAAGTCAAATGAATGTCATAATTTAAGGCTGTTCATATAAAACAGTGGCTGTTGGGTAGTAAATGCACCCGGGGAGTAATTCCAGAAACATCATGTTGTTATTTTCATATTAAATAATAATCTAAAATCCTCAAAGCTCATATTTGTTTGGTGTTTATGGTTTTAACATCCACTCATTACATGTGAATATTAGACTGTCTGTCTTCCTTATTTAAAAGGCTGCCATTAAACCGTACTGATTCTCAGCTCACACCTTCATCATCCTGTCTTTATTGATTCTAAATGGCTCACAACATGAATCATGTTTCAATTTGGGAAATATATATATATATATATATATATATATATATATATATATATATATATATATATATATATATATATATATATATATATATATATATATACACACACACACACACACACACACACACACACACACACACACACACACACACACACACTTATATTTATATATATTTTCTAGTTCTTTTTTAACCAGCCTTAAACAGTCAATAACAGTTTGAAGAGTCAGTGTGAGCTCAGGTTTGGGACTGAGTGAGAGGGGCAGCAGAGGACAGTGAGCAGGGAGACATGTCTCCGTCATGTGATGCCTCTTCATCTGACATTGAGTTGTACTACTCACTCTGTAGAACTCCATTATGTTTTCCTTTGTCAAAGTCTTCAGATATGCCACTTCAATGTTATCTGCAACACAAAAGGAAATACACAAGTGTTAACAGTATTAATGTGTCAATGACCCCGAGAGGAGAAAAGAGGGGCTGGACCACACACAGAGAACATGTTAGCATATATATTCTTCATGTAAATCAGATGAATACTGACAGTACCAACAGCTGTGTTGTTTCCCTTTACAGGCAGACAGCAGTTTCAGTTCAGTGAGGTTTAAAAGACAAACCTGCAGAGACTTTTAAGTTCCTCCATACTAGTTATCCATCATAGTGAAAGCTGGTCAGGTTCAAATGTGGTTAGACTTCTTATTGATGCATAATAAAGCAACTGAAAGCACCAAGTGTTACATATCAGTGCGCTCAAGTGCTTGTAGATATCTGAATTGCTCAATTACGTTGATATGTGTGATGTCCAATATCTGAGACGGCCAAGTATAATTTCATGCTATTAATTTTTCCTTATTACTTGTCACCACTAGGATAGGAAGTTTATGTTTTCCAAATCATAAGAGCTCAACCAACTGACGAAGCTCCCGGCTCAACCAATCGGCTGCTGAGGTTGACCACGAGAGCCTCCAGGACAATGGGAGGGACGTCGCAAAAGTCTGCCAGTAAACTAAAGCTTTATTCACAACAGAACCTAACCATATTAAATAAGCATCTTTTTGCACAACACATAAGAAATGATTACTGAATGAAGCGAAGAGAAACAAACACCTATCAGCATCTCTTCCTCACAGTGAGCTGGTGGGGTAGACGCTGTGTGAGCTCTGACTAATGGCGTGTGTTGTATGTTTTTCTGTGCCCTTGGCGTCGAGCGTGTTAGCTGGCCTCGCTCTTCCGACTCTCCTCCCCTCCTCAAACACCGCTAGTATCAGTAATCACCACCACTCCCTTGGCAGCCTTTCAGCGTTACCATCACTCATGGCTTTAGGCAGATTACCAGTGAATCAGGCCCATTACAATCCATTATGACACTCCGGAGAGTGCTGCAAGAGAGGTGTGCTATGGCTGCAGAATATTTTGGGCTTTAATCGATCCCAATTTGTGCAGCTCTAAGCAACATCCTGCTCACCTCTGGGACTGACCGAAATATTGATAACGCCCGAGAACTTGTATCTGACTTTCCACGTAACACAATCTACTTATAACAGCAGGTAGATCAGAGAGAGTTTGGAATTATGTTTCAACATACTTAAAAATGTGGATTTGGCCTGAAACCTAAAAATAATTAAGAGTTCACAGTGAGGTGAAGAGGACTGTAGGGAGGCCTAACCTCTGTCGAAATTATACTGCTGCGAGATGATCTCTCCCCAGTACTTAGCGCACTCAGCAGACAGCTTCTTAGGCTTGTCCAGGCGACGGATGGCCAGGGCCTGGATGTGTTTCTGAAAGGCTTCCTCAGTCATCTCCTCCACAGCCTTCTCCATGGTGCAGAGGAAAGCCTCTACCCGGCTCTCCAGGTAGTGGGGCGCCTTCTCTGACTGGATGATGAAGCGCAGGCCCTGCACTCCGTTAGCCCGCCGGGGCCCGCTGAACACAATGTAGCCTGGGGTGGGAGGATATGTGAAAGCTCAGCACAATGGACAGGAAGGATACTTTGACTTGTGCAGAAAAACTGTTCAAAGGCCATTTTTCTCTGAACTATTAACTTCACAATCACACACTTGTGTGCTGAAGCCTTTTAAGTGGTTTCAAAAACATTTTCCTCCCAATATGGTCTCTGTATTTAATTTGACGTTAGGCTCTATCATCAGACTTCGTCCATTAATTCCACAACTTATTAAACATCATCACGCTTGACGACACTTTACAAACTTCACTTACTCAGTTTCTGGCCTTTATAGAGTAATATCTAGTTAGGACATGCGGATTAAAGCTGCATAATTCCCAAAGAACAATGCATGAATACATATTCACAACGTGGTAGCAAAATATAACAACTGTCACTGTTCTTTCTTGTCTCTACTGTTCAGTATGTTAAAAGCCATGTTGGAAAATGCGACTGTTGTGTTCGGTGTGCTCACCCAGCTGCTCTTTGGTTCTCAGAGTGTTGAAGCAGGGCTCGGAGATGATCTGACAGAACAGCTCCAGCAGCATGTTGTCGTGGGTGGTCTGCATGTCTGTCTGATAGTAGATCTCAATGCCACAGTTGTTGTGCACCTCGTTCCTCTGCTGGTAAACGTACCAGCCACCTGAGAGGAACAGAAGCATGTGTGTTTATTTTCTCTGGTGCGGGAACCATTCCAAGTAAACACACTCACTTAGAAATGCATTATTGAGACAGAAAGAAAAGGCAGACCTCTCAAGCTGGGCATGAAAATAAAATAATAAAAAAAAAAGACTAATGTAATATAAGTGGGGACATGTATTCATGCGTTTGTACACATTTGAAAGAGGCACTGGAGAGGTAAGGAAACTATTCATATGTAGAAAAATACTACAAAATTTTGCTATCTCCAATATAATAAAACCCCTTTCCCTCCAATGTCTTACTCCAGTTTTTAAATGTAAAACAGATAATGGAACAGGCGGTGAAAGGCAGAATACAATCACAGATGTATTTCAATTTCTTTCTGGTGCGTGTGTGCAGATTTAATTCAGATTGTAAAGCCTGGGAAAGTTCAAATGATTCTGCCAAACGTGGCTGTATTTCTGAACATATCTCAGAACAGCCCCCCTCAACATGTAGACCAGCATAAGTAAAGTAGAATTCTTTTCATTGACCTAAAAACGCACAGTGATCTATGAAGTGAGATTAGCATGGAAATGAATTTCAGCAGCCTGGCTGTACACTTCTATAATCCATTCCAGATGATCCCTGTATGAATAATGGGGCCTTTTTAAATACATAATCAATGCTGCCCTAACAGGAAAAAAAAACTGATGAGCTGTTTCAATTGTAGATATGCAGTACTGCGCTGGAGGCATGAATTAGTGTAAAACAGTAAAACAGGAAAGTTCAAACAGAGGACAGAGGGGACACTCTCCAGAAAGACGTTCTGCTCAGTGCTGACAGACTTTTTTTTGTGTGTGATTCCAAATTGGTCTCATCTAACCTTTCATCTGTTCTTTACATTTTCTATTGAGCAGAAGGCGGAGAGGAGCCATCCATTCTAGCGTAGGGAAAACTGGTTCCTTTCACACCCAGCCTCAATTTGTTTGACTCCATTGTGTTCAAGCTCACTCTGAATGGTGGACAAGTTGAGGCTGGGATAATGCAGGTACCGTTATGCACATGCTGATGGAGCACTTTAGCTCAGTGCTCGGGGAGTGTCTACAGCCCTCAACATCTCCCCCTCACATTACTCTCAACATGTCAAAAGTTTTCCTTAAGTTTACTTAGAAAATGTATGAAAGGAACAGGAAAACATTTTGGGCAGATAAGCTCTTTGATTAATCAAAGCTCTAATGTGAAGTGTGGACATTTCAGGCCTGTGTCATTGTGTATTTGTTTTGTCACAGCGTGTTAGCATCACGCTGTCAGTGCAGCATAGGCAAGCTTTCAGTCAACTCAAAAAAGCTGTGACTCACTAAATACTGCATACTAGGAGGTGAAACTACACAGTTTTGTAAAACTTGCAGGTTTAAATGCCCAATAAATCATTTCTGACCACATAAATTACAGATATGTCAACATATCATGTCTTTGTTGCAGCAACAGTGGACATTAATAACTTAAATTGTAGATTCAGTTGTTTGCTAGTGTTAGCCCTTATATTAAAAGCCTATCAATCAATTTAAGAGTGATAGCAGGCTCTGAAATCGCTCAGATTGCATCTGGATCATATGGAGGCTCAAACAATGGTTAATCTTTAACTGGACAGATTTATATGCCCTAAAGCTGTCAGTTGTGAACATTAAAACGTGTTTCTAGCCTGTCAGCCAGTCAGTCATTTCATAAGCCAACTTTGTGTTAACATCCTTTACGTCCTTCTCCAGCACTCCTGCTCTGTGTCTGACTGACAGTCTGGAGCCAAGCCTGGAAAATCCCTCGGAGAGACACAGGATGTGTCCAGGTGGCCCTGCACAGCTCTGCTTTTCCTCTCCACATCACTCCACTTTCCTAATGTAATCAGGGAGGCAGTACAGGTGTTGTGCTTGGCGTGTGTGCATTCGTCTTTGAGCTGAGGGGAGGCCGGTGTCTACGTATTTTTCCCAATGACGTCCATTTCCACTGAGTGACTATTCCTCTGAGGGAAATGAGGGTTGTTGAATTTAATCAAGTCTTTCCAAACGCAATGCAGCGTCACCAATGATGAAGGCAAAAACGCTCGGCAAAGACTCTTCTGCATGGTCACCGTGGAGACAGGCATGACTGGCAGAGGAAGATTAAGTGTGCTTAAGTGGTGTGTGTGTGTGTATATATATAGTGTGGGGGAGTAGAGCACCTACCGTCTGGAACCTGCACCTCTCTGTAGCGAATCAGTTGGCTTGGGAGGAGGGGCTTTGTGTGAGCATGCTCAATGAGTGTGTCCTCCACCATTTGCATCATACCAAGAGCAGACTAGAGAGATGCAAGACAGGGAGGGAAAACAAAACATTTTAGTCCTCTTTTTTTAAAGAAAACTCTGCACACTATGTACATTTTCCCTTACCCTGGCCCCTCTTTCAATTAGTGATTTTACTGTGGCTATCATTACCTAACACGCTGCATTAAACTGTGGATTCTACATGTGCAGGCGTGATATTAAAATCCTAAATTTGTATCACAAATCCTCTCAAACTCCACCTAAAGACTGCAGTGAAGTTAGTTTTGTATTCCAAATTTTTTTTTTGGGGGGGGTGGGTGGTTACACCCTTTATTGTTTTTATAGATAAGACAGTGAGAGAGAGACAGGAAAGACAGGAGAGAGAAGGGGGAAGACACGCAGCAAAGGGACCCCAGGAGTTGAACAGGGGTCCGCTGCACCTGAGACTCAGGCCTCAAACATGTGTGCACGCGCTCTACCACTGAGCCACCTGCGGCACTGGTATTCCACATTCAATGTACATTCCCACGTCATTAACTTTAACTTTATTAACAGATTTTCTTTCATTGGCATTGCTTGTGGTCTTTCATTGCTTTTGATTGTGGTGCTCAGAGCATAACCAGAAACAATGTACAGCTTACTCAGGATAATCCACAGACCTCATTCTGCCCGCTTTCAGTATTTGTTTTTTAACCTTTGGCAGAAAATTGGTTAAAAATAGTTCTGTGTGTAATCCTGAGCAGAGGTCTCCGTAGACAGATCCCAAAGTACTCTGGGTCAAAATGAGAAATTTGGGTTTTTCGTCATTTAGATCACTCACTCATTAAAAGTTACTGCAGGAAAGAGCAGTTTATAGACTCAGCAGTGTAATAGCCAGAGGTGTACAGAATCCCTATGGAACGAATGAACTTTAGCTAACCCTCAGATGGTTAGATGTTTCCGAATCAGAGAGTCATAAGTTAAAATCAATATACTGTCTGAAAACATTAGGATTGTGGAACGAAGTTGTCATAATTAAATTATAATATCAAATATTTAATGTCAACAATTAAATAGGCACATGTACCATATGTGAACAGGTTTAGCTGTTGAAAGTAATTGTAATGTAAATGTAATGTAAATGTAATGTGTTCCTGCCCCTAATTTTCAAATTCACTGACAAATTTCTCATAAAAAACGTGACTACCTGATTCTTCATCCGTCATACAGCCTCATATTCTGTGCCAAACTACTTGGTTGGTTCTTTCTCTGGCATTACAGGAGCTCCACTGTAGCTTGATGATAAGAAATGGATCATTGTTCCCACTGGTGAGTCTTTTTCTCTGTCTACCAGACTGTGACGCCGTCATCATTACAGGGCGTAACGTGCCGCGACAGGTGGGACCTCATAAAAAGTGTGACTTGATTGTAGGGATTTATCAGAGATTTTGATCAATAATCCTCTGGGATACCATTGGCGGCTTATATAAAAGGCTGAGTGTGAACCAGTCGTTCAGGAATAAGAGGTGTATTTAATATTCACTTTTAAAAAAACATACACGTATTTGATAAAACTTAAAGCCTCCATATGAAGAGAAAGCTGCACTTTTGCAAATTTACAAATCCATCAGGATGGAGTTAACAACATTTCCCCTCAGCTGGCAGTAAAAACACAGTGACAAACCTCCTTGGTGATGTTGCCATGGAGAAGGGCTTCAATATGTAACCGTGACAATAGCTGAGGTATGAAGGCCTTGAGGCGTGGGAGAGTTACATCTGGAATACAGATCACAGACAACAGCAATCAATCAAAGAGCAATTTCCTAAGCTGCTATCGAGGCTGAATCAGTGAAATAAAACAGAATAATGCTGCGTATGTGACGATTGCATCGTACAGTATTCTCATCACGAACGAAACAACAGTGGTCACGCCTTAGACAACCATGAAAGCCTGGCAAAGACACACTTACACATTCAGTTACACATGCACAAAACTCAAGTCTGTCTCGATGTGGGCTAGCCAATCTGAATTCAAGAAACGTCTGACCCAGTTTCAAGGATGAGCTACTACAGGGACACACACACACACACTCTTCATCTAAATGATTGTTTGTCCACAGCAACATCAACACACACGCACAAGGAAACAAGAGACTGAAAGTGTCTCATAGACCCCAGACAGGAAACAGCAGGAGGGCGAGGGCACTGATAAAGGAACAAGCCGTGGTAATTGGAGGCCCTGGTGACTGTGCTACAGGCTTTGACCCTGCAGGTTAATAGAGTCTAATGTGAATCTGAGGATGGTCTGCGTAAGCTCCGTGGTAAAAATATAACAATCTGCCCTTCAGGTTCCAGACTTGCACTGCGCAGAGAAAAGACTGCAGCGAGGGAGGCATCTGCTGGAGAACAGCCTTAGCATTCAAATGAGGATTTATGGAGAAAACTTGGAGAAAAAAGGACCTAAAGTGAGAGAAAGACTGTAAATCAAACACCTTGAAACCTTAACCCAAGAACTACAGCCTTAGAAATAATGAGTAATAATGAAATTTCTTATGGCCATAAATTTGCCATTAAATCTACCAAGTTATTTAACCCCATACAACTAGCTTCACAGTCCAAGCTTCACTTCCTCTCTTCTAGCCTGAAGAAGGGCTTGACTGTGCAATTATTCTGTATTTCAGTGACCTCCGTTTGGCCTACAGTGGAACAGGGGCTAATAAGCACAAGAGCTGGGACTCTGATACAAAAGTGAAGAGAAAGAGAGGGATTAAGAGCAAACATCTCACCATCCAGAGCCTCTCTGAGCTCATCTTTGGTCCAAGCGACTTCGGTCATTAGTAGACGGAGGTAGTACATGGCGTGCTGGTGAGGCTGCTCGGCTCTGAAGTTATTCAAAGACCTCATGTACTGCAGGGAGAAGGAGAAGCAAGTCAGTTCGACATCAGTGCTTGAATTTGATATAAAAAAATGCATATATGTAAAAACTACTACTACTGTTATTTTACTGGTCTGGCAAATTAAACCAAGTTCTGAACAATGAGGGATTAAAGTTAGCTCTTTAATATATTGCTAAAAGCCATTTGCTGTGTCCATCATGACTCATCATATCTTTGTACCGTGACCACGCTCAAGTCAGAGCTTACCGCTTCTTTGATGATGTCAAAGCGCTTCTCGTCTATCTCAAAGGTGGCCATCTTCTCAATGATTTTCTTCAGCAGGATGTGCTGTTTGTCATTGTAACCTTTAACAGACAGCTGCGGCAGACAGTGATAGAGGACAGATGGTACATTATCAACAAGCAGAAAAGATAAGGTGAGCCTGCCATGATCACTTTTCTGACTAACAGATCATACTGCAGTTTCACTTGTTCATTTGAAGGTCTGGACCTCTTTATTTATAACGTGTAATTACTGGCTGACCAAATGATTGTCAGGAAAGGCTGATTAATCCCTCACTTAAGATGAGTCACCACCACCACTACAATATCACAAAATACGTAACCACACATCTATATTTGACTAAACTGTTCCAATAAACCCAATCTGAAAATTTAGAGGAACATACATTAAGAAAGGATCCCTACTGACTACAAGGATTTTAAAAACAAAAGGCTGATCTATATTAGGAAGCATCACTTCATCTCCTGCAGTGCAAACATATTTCACTGTAATCTCTCAGGGAGTCAGAGCAGACCTAAGCTGTCGATGACGAGGTTTTTCTATGCAAATGAGCAGTTTAAAAATGGAAAAGAACAGTCAAGGTTATATAAAGCTTCCACTTTAGGCAATGTCATCGGCACCTTATGGCTGTTCATGACTCAGCAAAACCTCTGGCTACGTGGCTACGTGCTCAGACTCATCCCATCCCTCCCCACTCCCTGTCGCTAGGTCCCTGCGGTGACACCTGTTAAAAGTAATCTCTCCTAACATCATTAACCTTGACAAACACTCAGCCAGCCACGCCAACACTGCTGACTCAGATCACTTACATACAGCCCTTCACACAACTACACAGATAGTGTGCTGAATAGGCGTCTCTAAGGACACACCACAATCTTGAATTTGCTGGTGAATTTGCGGCTAATGAATGCAGGTTACTGGGTCAAGTGACAAAGAGTGTAGAGTGTTAGTGCAGAAGTCAAAAGCTTGAAAGAAATGCCACCACCGCAAACCAGTTTCATTCGTAGGCAGACTGTTACTTTGCTGTGTGTGTGACACATTAACACAAACACACACACATACACACACATATAATCTTCTATATTCATAAATGTGGGAAACAAAGGGTTGAGAATATGGCACTTATGTCCATCAAACCTTCTGGATACAGATCCACTTCCGGTGTCCTTTGTGCACTAGCATCAGCAGAAATGGGACTATAAATATGTCAGAGAATCTGCATCATTTGACACTAACACAATAGAAGCAAGAGACTGGCAGCCAAAAGCCCAGAGTGGGTAAAATTGTGCCATCATCTCTTCTATTTGTCTTTCTCCTGGACATGCACCGAATATATTACCCTAAGCAAATTTTCAAGTCGAGGCAGTCTGTAATATCAATCACTCATGCGTCCTTGACTGAACTGGCCAGGTTTCAGTGTAAACTGAGAGTCTGCACAAAGTTTTAAATGTGTTCGTTTTATTGCTATGAGGGCCTAAAATGAAAACCCACTGTATTAATTCATTACAAAAATACTAATCCTGTCCTTCTGACAAAGAAGGTGCCAAGGCAATTTAAAAACAAAACAACCAGAAAACAGGTTTGCTTGTGTGCTCTTCTCACAAAATGTAATGAACAGATTCTCTCAAATATAATTCTGTGAAATAAAGTATATAATCCAAACCAGATATAAAAAGCCAATGTAGTGAGCGTACGGCATTTTCCAGAGGACATTATTCAGCTATCCTAAGTGACATATTAAGTTGGTGTTTGCAGAGAAGGCAGCAGCAGTTAGTAGAGCATCCTATGAATCATTCAGGTTAGACAAACAGGACACACATTATCAAACTGAGCATAGAAAACCAAGCCATAACCACACTCTCAACGTCTTAAAGCAGACCCTACATTGGCACCCACCCCCCATTTCCCTTCAGACTTCAAACGGCTTACTTACGAGGATGGCATTCATCCCCGAGGCTACGCCATACACCAGCCCGGCCAGGCGGGCTGCATATGTATACTCTTTTAAATCATCCTTCAGTAACCTGAGAAACAAGTAGGTCATGTTGCAGTGCAGGGGATCTGCGTATAGGTAGCGACTAATGGAAGGGAAAAAAGAAAAAAAAACAAACAAAAATACAAGTTTGTTGGGAATGAGGGCTTGTCAAAAAACAAACATAAAAATAAGCAACAAAAAACACAAGACAATGCAAGTATGAGAAGAACGACAAGAAGAGTATGTATATGCAGCCTCATGACCAGCTTTCTGTGCCGTAAAAACTCAGACAACTATCATCTTTAGAAGACTCGTGCCAACGCTGTTTTTAGATCAACCTTTAAATCATAAATTCCATGCCGCTGTTGGACCGTCGCTTCACCGGATGTGATAACTATAGGTGTGTATTTAACCCTGATACATCTAAAACATAGAAATGACAACGATTCGGTGTGCCAGACAACGTGAAATAATAAAAACCTCTTAAGAACTCATAAGGATTTCGTGGGAGGTGGGTGAACAAAAAGGGAAAAGGGACTGATGAAGAATGAAGAGGAAGATACAGACAGAACAGAGGCTGGACCAGCCAGATCTGGGTTGCAAGGTCTTTCAAATGTTTTATTTTTCCTTTGCATTTTTCTAAACTGCATGGATAGGGTTTACCACATGAGATAAATCTCAAATTGTCAAGTAGTCTGACAGTACAGGCAACAGACAATGGTATACAGAAGTTTTCTGTTATTGTTTAATCTTTTTTGTCATTAGCTGCATCATTATGTGTGATAAAACCTTCCAATCTGGCCGTACAGATGGCTACCTGTCAACCCAGGCTCGGCTGAGCCTCAGCAGCCCAGTCTGAGGATGATACACGACGTGTGTGGGGACGTTAACTCCGGGATGCAGCATGAAGGCGATGGGGAGGGACTTTGAATACTTACATACATCCCATAGACGGTATTTTGGAGGTCATAGTTCAAGCCAGCTAGCTCGGCTGCATATGCATACTCGTTGAGGGAGTCCTTGAGGAGCTCCAGGTATAAATATGCCATGTTACAATGCAATGGGTCCACATACGCAAACGGGCTGTAGAGAAAATGGCAGTGGTCAAACAAAGAATGGTAACAGAGTGTAGAGATACTGCTCTCTACATTTTCTCACAGTAGGAGCTGAGGGTACGGTACTGTACATGATTCTGCATATAACTGAACATATAATTAATTGTACTTATTCGGGGTGAAACAGTATAAATATCCATCATGTTCTGGGATGTTTGGTTTGGTTTCTTTGGTATTTGACTTGTTACAGTTTGTTTTAACCTATGAATTGAACAATTACACTATTTATTGACTATTACTGTCTAATTACAGTCCAATACACAAGATCTCAGTTGTAGACTACTGGCTAAATCATGTTAATCAGGCCCATCCAATTTTACAAAGTAATATCTTCTGTGTGGCATATAAAAATTTTTGTAGAATGGTTTATATAGTGTTTCTACAGGCAATGTATTTCACTCATTTGTATTTCCATTGCTGTTAACATGCTGACCTGCTGCTCCTCATGATCAAACTGTGACAGTCTTCACCTGAACAGAGTTGTGTTGATATTATACTAAATAACTAATGAGAATTAGCAGTTTTAAAGAGTTCACATTTCAGCTTCCAGTAGATTTGCAGCCTCAGTATAACAGCGGCTGCAGTTTGGAGGTTTGCTTTCCTGCTACATTCTTGTTCCTGCCTTCATCAAAGAGGTAAGCTTAACTATTTTAGCTTTGTTTGATGTTCTCCTGGTGTTAGTGCTAAATTAACCTTCCCTCCAGCTCACAACATTCAAGTTTTTTGTGACTGTAGAGCAGGTAACAGGAATTATTGAAACAGGAATCACTAAAAGTCTATTCAGACCAAACTCAAAGCAGATCTTCGCCTTACAATGCTTGCATGAATACGGCAGTTCTGTCCCTGTACAGTAAAGAAGTTGAATTGTAGTGCTCTGGGTGCCCACTGACGGTGACCAAAATCACGTGACTTTTCCCTCAAGCTGAGACATTACTCATGTGGACGCATATTCGGATCTATTTGCATCACCTGGTGTGAATTTGAATCATTCATGTCTTTTCATGTAACTGCACCATGTGACAAATTTACTTCTTTCTAGACATGTTTACACACTGATACGTTGGCCTATTACTTTAAAATATTGATTATTTACCTATTGCATTAGTAATATTACTATTAGTTTTTATTTGTTATTGGGAAATAATGAAAACTAGTTAGCTCTACACATTTAGTTGATGGTATACTGTTAAGTATTGAAAAGTAAAAAGTTGAGTTACTGGGTAGGACCTTGAGTTTGTTACGCACCTGAAGAACTCAAAGTTCAGGCATGCCTTGGGCAGGAAGAACTTGTCATCCTGCTTGAACCACACCTTGCTCATTGCAGTGTCCTAGAAGAACCCAACATCACACACACAGTTCTCATTTTCATATTCATTAGAGGTCCATCCATGCGAAGATAATCATTTGCAGTCTCTGGAAATTCTAGCCAAGGCACATTCAGCTACACGCCACAAGTAGAAATAGAGGGTTTGCAGTAACTTTGATAAACATATTACAATTTGGTCTTTAATCAATAAAAGAAAATGCACAGTGGCTTTAACTTAGTCTTCCTTCAGAGAAATGAGTATGCACACTGTTGTTAATAGCTTAGTTTCTCTCATCTTGACATTGTGGCCACAACAGTACTAAATGCTTCATGTTGAAATCACATAGCAAATTACCATATGAAAGCATAACAGAAGAGAGAGATTTTAACAATATGCAGTTAAGCAAAAATTGCCAGTACCGTTAGAAAAAAGGAGTGACAGTACTTTGATGATAGAAGTGCACAGCAAAAACACTTGCCTTGATTAAAGTGGGGACTGATGGAGCGTCTTTCTCAAGAGGGTAGATCTCAAAGTTGGTGGGGATGAACTCGTTTTTCATCGGCAATTTGAACTTGCCATTGAGGTCTGCATTTTCCCATTTCTGAAACACAGACGTACAATCAGCAAGCATTGTCCTGTACTTAAGCAGTGGTCATACACTCATTACAAAGCAGAGAAAAAGACTTCTGGTGCGATTTGATTAGAGCACTATGACCACAGTGGTTCACCTTGATGGTCTCTTCAGAGATGGCTTCCTGTTTGTACTGCGTGCCATACCACTCTTCTGTCTTGTCCGTCTGCCCTTCAAATGACTTTGACACCACTGCAACTCTGGAAAAAGAAAAGAGTGAGCAAGGTCATATTACAAAAACCTCTCTGTCAGAGCTTATTAGATACTCTCTATCTGTAACCATTCCACAAGAGCAGACGTGAGTGCTTTTCTATTAACATTGCATTTTGATCATGATGGAGGTAGCTCAGACTCACTGACATGCCTCTAACTGCTAAGCTAAGTTTAAAATTCCTATACAGCCACCCTCAGTGTGCTGCATTTAAAGTGGGTTTCACAGGTACCTAAACATTTATTCAATCTCAAAGTGGCAATAGTAGACTAGGAATCAGTGTAAAACAAGTGTGACTATAATTTCTGGAACTTTAATGATGACACTTAACCTGCCGTTACTTCACAAACAGCTGCTAGAATGAGACTGATGCGTAAGCAAACAGTCATGAATTTGAAGTAGCCCTGGCAAAACCCCAATGTTAAATAGCCACTTCAGTAAAAGGAAGAGATTGGCATGCCAACAATCAGGGTCAGCCAACAAGTGCACGCAATCTCCTCCCTGGTAAGCATTAAGGAATGGACTACTTATGAAGCTGCACTTTGCTCATCACAGGCAGCATAACCATAAAATGACTCAGCGTTAAAGGTACACTAGGCAGGATTTTAACATGAAGTGGGGCTGTGCCAGAAAAGACATTGCTTTCATTTTCCAAAATGAATCACTTGTTCAGTTTGGTCCCCGGTAGGGATTCATTCTGTCACACAGGGGGAAGTCAAACTCTTCAACATCTTCAAAGAAAAAAAATCATAGGTCCAACTGTATGGTTTACTGATATCTTCTTAGCCAAGCATGTGATGTTCCAGTTTGAAAAAGATAAAACTTACAGTATCAAGGTGTCCAACTCACGGGGTGGTACAACGGATTAGTTAGGACAACATTTTATATTGGCCAAATAGTTTATGTAAAAATCCTATGAGGGTACCAGCATTTCGAATTCTGAGAGCAAAACTTGCTAATGTATTCCCAAGCACACGTATCCATCTCCTGATATAACAAACTGAACCTTTGAGGCTGCACAGATAATCAAATCTGTGAAGTTGTCTGGCATTTCTTTTCAAGACAGAAAATTGAAAAGTTGTTTCATCCAAATATCAAAGCAGACCAACAGCACATTGTCACAGCTGGCAGGCAACAAAGATTATTTACTATCTGAATACATTATCCTCTGTACCATTATCCTCTTATTCTCTCTCACAGATTCCAGTTATTAAGCTGCTTCAAACTTCCTGGAATATTTCTTTGTTGTTATGCATAAATACATACGTTACATGTATATAAGGCTTGCAATGCATCTATTTTCAATAAATAGCACTGATATTGAAACCAGTAAGGCAATAGGCTTTTCCTTAACATAATATACATGACATTATTCACACCACTTACCTGAAGCCACACGTACTTTAGTGGTGTGTTTCAGTTAACTCTGTTATACTTTATAAGATTGTTGCTGAAAGTGCAATCAGATATTGATGTTCTCTCACTGACCTGACATGTTCTGGTCTCAGCTTGTCTAGCACCATCTCGATCAGATCCGGCCTGAAGTCCTCCAAAAGGTACTCTGCTGCTAGAACCTCTTCAATAGGGTAGTACTGAAACACAGAGAGCAGAAAGCTGTCAGTGCTGTACAGCTTGAGGTGGGGTGATTAACTGTTAACACTACTGGAAAAGGCATAAAAATCAATTACTTCCTCCGCTTTTTCTTTGAAGCCAAACAATTTTAAGTCACTTGGGAGGACCAACAGCAAAACACATTAGTTGATAAAGCTCTTTATTTCATGGTGCATCAATCTCAAATCAATAGTTCTGTAACTGAATCAAAGCTTGCAAACTGTTGAGAAAAAAAAATTAGACCAAGTAGCTGTTATAACACAACATGACTGCAGACCTATGCAAAAATATTCCTGTCATTACTGCAGTGGTGACCATTTGGTTAATAAGTCAGTCATACCGTAACTGTGGTAAATCTAAAAGCTTAATTCTAACTATGCCTCTGCAAAATCTCAGTTCTCTCAAGACACAGCCAACAGCAGCCAGATGACGACAGCAGGTACAGACAATGAGCTGCATTGTGTCTCCCTGAAAACCACTGTAGAGGGGACCTACGTGTAGTAAACCAGCCACTTTGGAAGTGTAGCCACGGGGTCGCTCCTTGTCCTTGAACCTGAAGGCCACTTTGTTTAAATCCTACAGAGAGAGACAGAGATGGAGGATGTAACAGGCGAAGTCGCAGCACATTCAATAGTTACACAGTTGAAGGAAATTCAGAGCGAGATTCTGGAATGGATCTTGCTCTAATCTGCATGTTATTTGACTCTCTTAGGAAAGATACTTTTTTATAAAAACAGACTTCAACAGTGTGGCATAGAAAATTAATAAATCCAGCTTCATCTGACATGCCTACATCTGACATGGTTTATTAGTTTCACCACAAACCAGAAATAAGTGGGTCAAGTTTGTCCTGCCTCTCTGTCTGAAATGTTGTTACTGAATAGTCAAGATTAATTACCTTGCACTCCTCAAATACCCACTCCTGAGGTCCCTCTGTGCGCAGTTTCTGGATGTACTGGAACATGTGGAAGATGATGTCCTCAACATGCACTGCAATGACACATGTGCTTCAGTGTACATTATCTACATTTAATTTACTCACACACACACAAACAAATCTGACCACAAGAGGTAATAATCACATGCAAAGAACAACAGCAAATGCTGACTGAAGTACTGAACAACTTACAGAGGCCTTCCTCAGTCAAGTCCACATTGATGATGAAGAACATGAATCCTCTGGCTCCTTCTTTTTGCCCTCCGACAAGTGTGTTAACCCAGCCTTGAAAATAATAATCATGGTCATTTTCAGTTCATCGTGAGTACACTCTTTTCATTTTTTGATAAAACAATTAACATCTTAAGTTTAATAGAAGACATCATATTATTACAACATAATCCTGGAGCTCTGCTTTATGTCCTACCTTTAGATTTTAACTCAGATAACAAACTTCCGGGTCCTTCATGACCAATCAGATGCCCGAGGTAATGTCCTGGGTTAGATTTGTAGTACTTCTGAAGGTCCAGGATGGGGAAAGTCACGTATAGGTTCCTGATGTCTTTAACGGGGACCACTTTGTAGAATTGCTATGACAAAAGATAAAGAACTTGTTACTTAGGAAAAGTCCTTCATACAATATTTCAGAAAATGAGTTTTCATTATATAGTGCCTGAATACTAAAAGAAAATCTTTCATTAAACACTGGATATAACCTTTTATTACAGTGAAAGTGCAATAAGTATACAGTAAAGTGTGAGAAACACTTGAGAAAGAGAGGCTCACTTGGAGGTGTTCTTCCTGGAAGGGATGTTCAGGGAATTCTGGGATAGGCACGTTCTTGTTCTCCACTTCTCCAAACAGTTTAACCACCATGGAGGTCAACTCATCTAACGATTCTGTCGGCAAAGAGGAAAAATATTAAGTGGAACTTAGATTCACTGAGAAGTCGACAAAAAGTAGCTCTTCATCTCTCATACACCAACTATCAGATTTTGAGCTTTGATAAAGTGTTTAAGATGTGCACACCTGCTCAACTCCTGTGGTATTTTTGACCAAAAAATACACAAGAAGGCTCACTAAACTTGCAGCAGTTACTTTTATTTTAAATTAAGCAGTATCAGCTTTACTTTATTGATAAATTTGTTAAACTGTCCTGTAGACTGTTATCAATGGCAAAACAGGACGATGGGGTTGTTCTCTTTATCACAAAGGAAGCAGAGGTTTTCAGAGTTTCTTACTATTATAGAGCATTACAAACAGTTGAAACTAGTAAAAGAGAAATGGCAAGATATTAAAAAATAAAAGAATGAAATCACTTCCACCATGCTAGCAAACTAAACCTACAAAGATGAGAAATGACAAAGAGGAGGTGTAACTTTTAGGAAATGCTACAACCAGCAGTGGGTAGAGGCGTCTCGTGTCTAGACTACAATCGCATTTGTTTTTAGTAATTACACCAAGTTACAGTAACAAAATCATCAGTGACAATGATATGAATGTGAAATATGTTTTAGGCTACATACATATGAAAGTCATCATAGATGACTTGCCTTTTTTTGTTCCCCTTTTTTGTCTTGAGTAAAAGACAGAACAAGGGTTTGGCAAGCTGCAGGCTGTTAAGGCCAGGGGAGGTTTTTGCAACACTTGAACATCATTATTGGAAGATATGAACTCTTACCTCTTCCTAACACACAGAGACCCATGAGGTTGGATGAATAGTATGTAGAGTGAAATTTCAGGAGCTCCTGACGGATGTCAATCCCATCCTTAGATGGTCGGGTCTCAAGGGTCAGTTTGTTTCCTATAAGATAAATAATGCGTGAGTAGTGAATATTTGTTTTTTAAAATCATTCCACAACTTCTACATGGCAAAGCACGATTGTAATAACCAGTTTGAATAAATCCTTCAGTTTCATCTTCACTGTCCAACTGCAATCATCAATGTAGTTTAAATAAACAGATCCACAAACACAAGCAGTGTATTGGCAGATCATTAGATGGAGCATTATGGGGAATGGACAGATAATGATCACTGCAGGATGAGACAACGACTGTTCCTCCTTTTGGAACACAAAGGACGCAGACACAAAAAAACATCTGCGTGGACTTCTTGATAGCTACATAAATATTCAGAGCACATAAAAGGTTGGGCTACTTTTGTATACTTAGTTTAGTATCACACAGTGATCCTTCTCTGAGGCAAGTCAAGTGCCAGTGGTTGAGGTTCTTTGAAACACAGACAGAAAAACAAAGCACTAGTCTTGAGAAGATTATGTTGATCCACTATGAGTGCATGACTCTCAGGCCTGTCTGATCCTCTTCTATTCTTGACTGGAATAAAGATTATACAATTCAAGACTGCCATCAGGTGGCTATTTTGAGCTCGGAGCTGCTCCAAGTCCATGCAACTCTGATCTGGGAATTCATTCCCCTCATGCTATGAGACGCTTTCCCTCACAACACTTCAGTGACAGTTGAGTGAATCTTAGTGTGCTAAAAATGTCACAGATCAAAGCCTATGATTGTAGCATATAAAAATGGTGGATTTAAATAAATTGCTGGTAAAGAATAGTGTTCTTTCATTTATACAGATAAAGTGCAACCTAATGTCTCATAATATACATTACGATGAGGTCATTAAAATGAATAAACATTAATACCACACTAATGTACTACTTAATGTACTGTGCTACTTGTTTCTCTATGAGCCTAAATGCCTGTCATGATACAGCATGGATTGTGCGATATTCATCAATAGTCATAGTTTAATTTACCTTCAATATTTATCTGCAAATACATCAGTACACAAAATGTACATAATCATCTAGTATGTACTGGATACTTTTGTTTCAATAACATGCACTATTTAAGTTGTGCTGAGTGTGTGTTCTACACGACAAAGACAAATGGAGGCAGACTGCAATATGCAGAGTGTGAGCATTGGTGGTAACTCTGGAGATGTTTTACCTGTTCCAAATTTACTGAACGGGTGGTCGGGGTTGCCAGTGGCCTTCTCCAGTTGAAACAGCCTCCAGGCATCGTTCATCAGGTTTTTCTCATGCTCGGAGTCCACAGCATTCACCTCCCGGTCTTTACAGCTCTCATCAAACAATGGACACAGAAAGAATTGGGCAAACCTGCAGAGATTGCATAATGAAAATAAAGGGAATCTTAAACAATATAGTTCAGTATAAGAATCTATTTTCACATGCATCATACTACTACTTCAGTAATTATACACATTTTATGATTTGATGTGCAGTCATAGCATATTGCTGTTCTGGGTTAAATGAAGATTGTTGGTGTGTTGGGCCATTTATAGACAGAAAAGGCCAGAAAGCAGGACATGGTGAAAATACTATTTGCATGAATACAAAGTGACAGCAACTGCCATGCAAATGAGGAAACGATAGGCACACCAAATTTGAATGTTTTTAAAGCTACATCCAGAGTTGGTTACTGGTGTATATTTATGCAGCATTGTACCAAGTCATGACTAAAATTGTTGTTGGAGCTTATTAAAATTGTCAGAAGAGGTGGTGGTTTAGATCAATAAAACGTTCTTGCAAAGAATTACACCATGACCTTTGGCACTGAGATGTGTTTATTGTATGAGGTGCTTGTTGTTGTCATTCATAGTAAAATGCACCCTTCAAAGCTCACTCGTCATGAAAAGAACATTGCTCTTTGATTACAAATTACTAAATGTGTAAACTTAATAGAAATTGTTATTTAAATAGTCATTCTGATAATAATAATCAGGCTATGATTAAAAAAAAGGGGCCAGCTAATGACACATACAATCCTCACAAACATAATGCTCTTCCATTTTCAAAGAGGCAGCATCATCAATATTTCAACATACTCTGCACTGTCCTTTCCTACCACTATCGTCCAGATGGCTTCTGCAATTCACTGGTACAGGCGAACAATTAGCCTATGACACATAAACAGGTGCTTGCTAGACTATCATTCATTTGTAAGTAGGTAAGCTTATCCCAATAGGTTAAATTCTGATATTGTCCCACTGTCTCCAAACAAACACAGCTGACACGTAAGCAGAGACCCCTGCAAGGCTGTGGCCATTGACCTCACCCTGCGCCTGAGGTTTCTAGCCTGAGTTGGGGGTTGGGACTATGCTGGGGGTTTTTTAAAAGAGAGGACAACAAAGCTGGGTCTGGTAACCACGACCGACAGACAATGACTTGGCAGCTCACTTGGATTAACACCTGGACTCCCAAGGGAAACAATGCATACAGATCATTAAACAACCATTTAGGTAAAGAGCTGAGATCCGTTTTAGTAAGACAGAAGGTTTGAACAACCTAAAAAGAGACTTGAGAGCTTTAAAATCATGTAAGTATGTATTGTGGACAAAATGTTAGAGACTGAATGAATGCATTTGACTACCTGCCACATAGTTAACATCAGGGTTTTGTAATGTCAAGTAAGAGCTGTAGAGGCATAGTCAGAGGGTACAAAGCATGAAGATGCCTAAATCAACACAAATTAATACAGGTGGACCCACCCATGCAAAAAAGAACAACTTAAACTTAATACCGGACACACCTCAGATATACATGATATGCATGACCTACATGAAAATAATTACTTTTAGTACAGGTCAAATTAGTCCCACCAAACGAACAGGAACGTACCTATCTAATGCTCCTTGCAAGTGTTCGTGTGACACATCAAAGTAATAGTTGGTGTGCTCTCCACTCGTAAAGGCATTAGAGCTGCCCGCATGCTCGCTGAGGAACTGGCTGTACTCGTTCTCCTTGGGGTACTTCTTTGTTCCCAGGAAGAGCATGTGCTCACAAAAGTGTGCCAGGCCTGCAATGTTCGCAGGGTCCGATAATGAACCTGTGAATTCAAGAAAAAGGTCCATAGAAAATCATTTGATTGCAACATAGATCTTAGCTCACAAAAGGTCATAAGGACAACATCTTGGATGACCAAACTGGAGAGTGCAAAGACAGACCTAGACATATAATGTGACATGATAATGGCTATGTTTATATATGTGGAGAATTAACTTATCTAATCAACACAAAGAAAAAATGATGCATACCATAAGCATAGGACAGTAGCATGAAATGTATGGAGGTTACTCTGTGCATGTAAACTATGAAACTCTTTTGCTTTCATGTGTCACTGTAACATAGTCTATTTCCATAGTATAGTGATTTTCCAAAAAGGTGTGATAAGGGTCCCTATAAGCAGGAAAGCCACATGAAAGTACATGTCTGCAAGACAATAGTGATATAAAACCTTTACCTATGTGAACATCCAAAGCAGCTGAGGATTTGTCTGTTGTTGGGTCACTGATGAGCATGGCCTTCAGGCCATTTGTGAACTCCAGGCCCCTGTAAACCCGTTTGTCCTCAGGAGAGCGAATAATGTCACTAACCACCCTCTTCACAGCCGGGTCTGTCATTCTGAGTGGCAAGGATGACACCAGCCTGCAGACCAGGGAGACAAATGTTTAATCAAAGAGCCAAGGAGCCTGTCTTGCCACGTTTAGTTGAGATCTCAGCACTGAGTGCGACTCCTTTGTCTGTCTGGCACATTTTCTTAATTAGAAGACTGGCAAATACCGTGTAAACATACTGTAACGTTATATATAACACGTTCATTTCAGTCATAACTTATTGAACGGCCCTTACTGAGGTGGGTGACCTTCAACAGATGCAACTTGTCACCTCGACTCTGGTCAAAATTCAAACAATTAAATGCACCGGGTCAGATCAATAAAGAGGAGCTGCTGTCTGTGGCTGGATATAGACGCCCTCTGTAGGAATGTGCCAATTAATCATTTAACTACAAACACGCGGTAGTTTTGAAGCTCTACAGAAGAAAACAAACCTGTTAATTGCTGTGAAGTGAAGAGTTAGTACTTTGCTATAGCTTACAGTACACAAAAAAAGTGTGGTTAGCAAGAAAAAACGCACAAATAAAAAAGAAAAGCTTTTTTTTTATTCCCAGTTTAATATTGGGTAGTTGAATGAAAACACGAATACAGCTGCTTCGCCCAAAGTAGAGCAGAGATTAACTCTCGTTTCTCGGTAGAGGACAAGTAATAATCCCAGCCAAGCATTAGCAAGCTAAATTAGCAACAAAAGCTCAAAACAAGGCATAACACATCAAGGTGTCAGTCGAGTTACTTTGCCTAAATTTGTTGTTATATGTGTTATGTGTGTATGTTTTTTCCCATTCCCATTTGTTTTAAAATGTTTACAATTCTCTCAGGAGCTCCCCTCACAGGCCGGTTTAGCTGCCAGCTTCAGTAGCATCAAAGCTAACAGTTTCCCCAGGGAGCTTAACTCAGTAATATTACCGGCTCTAACGGCCCGCTGTTTGCTAGGAAAATTAGACAAATATTTTAAAGAAAAAGTCGCGACATTTACCTGCCAAAATGTACCTAAAGTCTCGGTTAAGGTATAAACTGCTGCCCGCTGCTTGTAGGTCTCTGACACACTGGGCCGCTCGGTTAAAGCACCTCAACATACTTTGATCCGGTGAAAAACAAACTCTGCTCCTTCGGCGCCATATTGGACTAGACCAGAGCAACAGATCACAGACGAGTCATTTCTTCAACACGGTAGGCGATTAATTTAGACTGATACACAAAGTCATGACCATGGTTATCAGTTAGATACTCTTAATTAATCTGTCTAAGACAATACAAATTGTCCAGTTCAATCTGTGGTATATTTATGAAATTTATGATGCGTCATTGACTCTGGTATCGATTATGGTAGCCTGCGTTGTGGATTTCCTTTTACGTCCTGCGTATCAGGTCAGGTTCAAGCTGCAGAGACATGAAGCAGTGAGAAATAAATACACTGCTCAAAACATATTCTTATTAAATACTTTGTTCTTTAACATAGTTGAATGTGCTGACAACAAAATCACACAAAAATTATCAATGGAAATCAAATTTATTAACCCATGGAGGTCTGGATTTGGAGTCACACTCAAAATTAAAGTGGAAAAACACACTACAGGACTGATTCCAACTTTGATGTAATGTCCTTAAAACAAGTCAAAATGAGGCTCAGTAATGTGTGTGGCCTCCATGTGCCTGTATGACCTCCCTACAACGCCTGGGCATGCTCCTGATGAGGTGGCGGACGGATGGTCTCCTGAGGGATCTCCTCCCAGACCTGGACTAAAGCATCCGCCAACTCCTGGACAGTCTGTGGTGCAACGTGGCGTTGGTGGATGGAGCGAGACATGATGTCCCAGATGTGCTCAATTGGATTCAGGTCTGGGGAACGGGCGGGCCAGTCCATAGCATCAATGCCTTGCCTTCATTTTGTCTTGCAGGAACTGCTGACACACTCCAGCCACATGAGGTCTAGCATTGTCTTGCATTAGGAGGAACCCAGGGCCAACCGCACCAGCATATGGTCTCACAAGGAGTCTGAGGATCTCATCTCAGTACCTAATGACAGTCAGGCAACCTCTGGCGAGCACATGGAGGGCTGTGCGGCCCCCCAAAGAAATGCCACCCCACACCATTACTGACCCACTGCCAAACCGGTCATGCTGGAGGATGTTGCAGGCAGCAGAACGTTCTCCACGGCGTCTCCAGACTCTGTCACGTCTGTCACATGTGCTCAGTGTGAACCTGCTTTCATCTGTGAAGAGCACAGGGCACCAGTGGCGAATTTGCCAATCTTGGTGTTCTCTGCATCCTGCACGGTGTTGGGCTGTAAGCACAACCCCCACCTGTGGACGTCAGGCCCTCATACCACCCCCTGATGGAGTCTGTTTCTGACCGTTTGAGCAGACACATGCACATTTTGTGGCCTTGCTGGAGGTCATTTTGCAGGGCTCTGGCAGTGCTCCTCCTGTTCCTCCTTGCACAAAGGCGGAGGTAGCGGTCCTGCTGCTGGGTTGTTGCCCTCCTACAGCCTCCTCCACGTCTCCTGATGTACTGGCCTGTCTCCTGGTAGCGCCTCCATGCTCTGGACACTACGCTGACAGACACAGCAAACCTTCTTGCCACAGCTCTAACATTGATGTGCCATCCTGGATGAGCTGCACTACCTGAGCCACTTGTGTGGGTTGTAGACTCCGAAAATGAAAGTGTGATTGACTTGGAGTTACATTGTGTTGTTTAAGTGTTCCCTTTATTTTTTTGAGCAGTGTATATTATATAGTTATACAACACTGCATGCAATTTAACTCCTCCCTTTGTGCAACATTAAACTGGCATAAACTATAGTTAACTGGTTAGTACTGTACTTGTACTAAAGTCATAGATCTCTAGAATGAATGTAATAACTGTAATAACTGTAATATCTCTAGAATGTAATAACTTAAACTTAACTTATCCATAAAACTAATACTGCACAGTTCCTGTAATTTAGTAGCTGAATAAAAAATACTATTATTATTACTACCGTGTTTGTTTGACCTTTTTACTCTCTCTCTCATGTTCTTTGTTTTATTCCTAACTGTCTGTATTTTATCACTTAGACAGATGCCAAAGAGTGTAATGCAGTGCCACGACTATACTGTCCTGTTGTTTGAAAAGTCTTTGTTCAAAAAGGCAATGCCTTTTTAATTTAGCTAAAAAAGATGCTTCTTTAAGAAATATAGTAAAACATGAGTTGGAGAAGTTGGATATTAAACATGATTTTGAGAAATATATAAGGAAACTAGTTACCATTTGTTGTCTTATTGCAAATGAACAAAATCTGCTGGATCAATGCTGAACATTTTATTTTAAAAAAGGGAAGAAAGACTGACTGAATGATACATCTATATAAGATGAAACTATGTTTTCTTTGCTTTAAAAGCAACAAGATAGACAAAGCTTTGACTTCTTTGTATTAGTATTGGGTATTCCACATTCTTCATGGATTGAAAGGAATTAAACTAACTTTGGACTCTTCAACCAAGAAGTATTTCAACATGGAATCACAGTTAAAGAGATAAATAAAACATGAGAAGGGTTTTATAGTTTAGTCAAATAAAATATGAACACATTCAGACTATATTTATCTATTTTATCTCTTCTTATTTGCATATATACTGTATGCAGCCCTTTTACTGCTCCATTAATAATGAAACTGATGATAACATAAACTTTGTTCTGCACACATGCCCTTTGTGCTGGAGGACTTATGTAGTGGCCGATATTGGTGTCATCATACAGCCACTAGATGGCGACACATTTCTACACTTGTACATTTCACTGACTTTCACTACCTGTCACGTCAGACAGGCAGTGATCCACTACATTGTTCCTCTTATTACTTAACAGTTGCACATGACCCCTTGAACATTAACTAAGCTGTAATAACCTCATGTTTTCTCCCATTAATATCGACTCGACACTTATCATTTTTGGGAGATTGTTCAATTGTTAAACTAGGTTGTTGTACAGACTTTTGACCTTTAACACCTGTTTTGCACCTGCAAGCATAATATCCAACAGACAGGTAGAGATTTTTTCTGCAATTCAACACCAGCTTCTTTGTATTCCACCCAAATGAGTTGTCTAAGCTTCAGTATCTTGTTTAGGCCCTTTGGCACCAGAGCAGTGTGTGGAGTTCTCACTTATCTCTCGACTGTTTGCTTTGAAAAGGGGAACTGATTTCGAGAGTGACATTCATGGGATTCGCTGTGCTCCTCCTCTTTAAATCTTTACCCACCACTTCTGTCGATCACTTTGAACTGGACATTGAGGCAGTCAGACCACCAGGAAACAATGGGGGAATCAACCAACAGGTCAACCAAGAAGAAAGTTGTAGCAGTGGTAGGCGGTGGTTTGGTAAGAAAGGAAAATGAAAGTGAATTAGTCATTGTACAGTACCTCTTGTCTTTTGATCTCTTGACTGCATTTTGACCTCTACTAAGGCAACTGTAATGGAAATGGAAAGGAGGACTTTTTGTATATTGTTGTCAAATATGAATTTTCACATAAAAGTGTAGAATAAAGTAAGGATCACAAAGTTGTGTTTATCTATGCAGTCTATATAGTGTAAAAATTGGTGAAAGATCATTATTTACATATGGTTGTGTAAAGAGCAGTGATTTTGGCAGGATTTTCAAAGAACTGTCCTTATTCCCCTTCATCCTTTAGGTTGGAGCACTGAATGCCTGCTACTTTGCCAAAAGGGGCTTTGATGTGGAGGTCTTTGAAACTCGGGAAGGTAGTATTAAAAAGCTCTTTAAAAACAATTTAATTAAGTAAACACATCACTCTTCAATCTGAGGAGTAGACCCAAAATGTCAAAATTACAATATACCTGAACAGTATATCCACATGGATGAAGAGAAGCATTGTTTTTTCAACGGAAGACAAAATAATTACCAGGTTGAAACACTGTGTCTTTTGGTCAGACATCCGTAAAGCCAAAGTTGTGAAGGGGAGAAGCATCAACCTGGCTTTATCTCACAGGGGCCGGCAAGCACTGAAGCATGTTGGAATGGAGGATAAGGTATGCTGATCAAATACATTCACTGTTAATATATTAAAGTCTAAATGAGCCTCACTTTGCCTGGTTATTGGTTTAAAAGTGATGTGTGACCAGAAACAAATTAGTTGCAGAACTTGTGAAGGTCATCCATTATTCCTGCACTATGTTCACACATCATAGACTGAAGTGGAGGCAAGTGGGTGGAAAGCCTCCATTTTTTGTTTAGCTGGTTTTCTAATAATGAAAATTAAATTGTGCCAGGCCCAGGGAATCTGTCCACCACGCTTTACTTTTCTTGTATTTGACTCAAGATGTTTTATTCTGGCATCTGAGGTCAGCAGTCTTTTTTGTTAGTCCACATTTGCTGCACTGAGCATGTTATGCACGCTCGAGAAGTCTACATCAGACCCTTTTTTGTACACTTGCATGACTTTTCAGCATGACAAAGCAAGGCCTGATTACAAGGTTTTCATGTATACTTTCAAGGACAGATAGTGGGTGACCACACAGAGTCACCCAGGGCTCCTGTCCATGGCATTATAGCCTGTTTCCACTAAACCACTTATACACTGAGACTGAAAATATGGACTTGGCCAGTGCAAAGTGTAATACTAGACTGACCAATTTATCCCAAATGTCAATAAATGTCAGAATTTAACAATGATTTTTCTTAAGATTGTCTCCAAGGGGATTGCCATGCATGCAAGAATGATCCATTCCCTGAGTGGGAAACAGTCCCCGATCCCTTACGGCAGGAAAGGCCAGGTAAGGTGGCCATTCTTTGTCATTTATTTTATCATGAAACATGCAGAGCCAGGATAAACTGACACTACCCCCTTGCTAGTTGTCATTTACCAAACAACTGTACATTTCTTATATTTCTGTGATTTAAAAACCATGCTAATGATGGGCTAGGAAGATATCCTACAACACAGCACTCAATAAGACATTTGAACCTGTATCAAACTACTACATACCTCAATTAACCACATAACTCTGTAATAACCTATTAGTAAGTTTTTCTAACATTTCTAACAGATTGGGTTAGATTTGCATAGTTATGCAGTGTTAATATATCTTGTTACATTGATACATTGATACATTGATAGATGACTTCATTAAGGGACCTGTTATCTATCTACTTTGTATAGAACTGTATGTGTTCACAAGCACACACAAACAGAAACACAAAGAAACTGCAGAGTGTGTGTACATAGATCTGTTGGTAACATATTAACAGAAGGTCAACAAAAATTAGGTTTGTACGTCTTTATGAAACATGTGTGTTGTTTATTGTTTGTATGTGTGAAAATCATTGTTTTGATTACACTCCTGCCTGTTTGGCAGTGATACTCAATCCCACGGTGACTTGGGATATGGGTAATTAAAACAAAAATACACAAGAAAGGCAGTGAAAGCATGTAGAGTCATGGATGTTGGGAGGCAGAGTGTAAACCCCAGAGGATTCCTGTTCCCATTTTAAATTAACAGTGTTTCAGTTCTGTCTGTGGAGCTGTAGTACCTGTGGAATTGCACTTCAATACAGATTGTTCTCCTTTCAGTACATCCTGTCAGTAGACCGAGCCAATCTGAACAAAGAGCTGCTAACAGGTAAGACCATTAACAGTGTCTTTCTAGAATTAGAAGCTGCCTTGGAGCATGAACAGTGAACACAGTGTTATAAGAGGTGTGCTGAAATAATGGTTTAATTAGCAGCTTTATCAATCAACATTCAAATGATCCACCCTGTCATCAGTTTAATGTAAAGGAAGCACAGAGGTGAAATATATATAAGGAGAATGTGTTAAATGTTGCTGCCCTCTAACGGCACTGTAATAAATGTATAATCTCTATCTTCATCTCTCATGCACAAAAATTTTAATCAGTTTAATAAACTATCAAACACAGTTAAAACAGCCAATTTTAAGGTACTGAGAAGATTTCATTTTTAATTTATGAGGTAACAAAAACAATTTTCCTCTTGTGATGTGACCATGATAGATAATGTTAAAAAAAACCCTCATACAACCCCCAGAATATCTAACAGTCTCTCTCTATATCTTTTATTTACATTCACACCAGCTGTCTAGATTAATTAATTAATTAAGCAAACTTATTTACATAAAACACATGAACTAATAGGAATTAATTAATCCACATTTCCTTCAATGTTATCTTGCATATTATAACAACTGTGGGATAAAAGAAATGCTAAAGTTTATCAGAAGCACCAGTCAAAGGATAACTATAATCTATATCAGTATATGTACTGCTGGCCACTTTATTTGATGTTTGATGTTTGATAATGTTTGTTAAAGTTTTTTTGTTGCTAATGAATGCAACTTTTTATTCCTATGAGAAGGAATATGTTATTAATTTTTTTCAGAAGTTACACAGTATTGCTTAAAAAACAGCATATTATACAGTATATTACCTCATATTCCTGAAGTGTATGTAGGCCTCAATCAAGTTATAAGTCTTCACCCTCAATTCATTGTTAATTCATTAAGCTCCAGTTTAAAAGACACACTGTTTCTTCCCACCAATTGCCCTTAATTATGCTTTTTGCTGGTGAGCCGAGCCCCATCCACTGCAGATACTCCCTGTGTGTTAGCTTCATGTGACACTTTAAACCGCATGAGTACTTCAGGGGATGTCGAGGGATGTGTTCGTCTTTTCTGGCTAAAAGGATTTTGCCTAATATTTAATGAAGCACGTCAGTGTACGCTCAGAGACAATGTGTGACAGCACGGGTCTGTGTTTAATTGTGTGTAATGAAAAAGAGGCCAATTGTTAAAGCAAGCCCCCTCTTATCAAGGCCAATCCAGACTCTTGGAATGAACAGTGAGAAAAAGGGATTTTGGCGAATGCGACAACCTAAACACCCATTTTCACAAAACCAGATCCACTGACTGCTGCGGTGTGTCGTTCATGTGACTCGCGCTGATCGGCGCGAGGTCATTCCCCTTCAGCGACTGTTTGCTGACGGCCTGTGTCCTCATGCATTTTATTAGATGAGTTAAGGCTTTGTGTGTGTTTTAACGAGAGGCTGCCTATCACATTAAACAGTTTGGTGTTATGCCAGGTCTTGCATGTGTGATATAAGTGCCTTTTGTAATGTTTCACTCCCACAGCGGCAGAGACGTATCCAAACACAAAGTTGAACTTTGACCACAAACTGCAGGACTGGAGTGCTGAAACTGGGGAAATGACCTTTGTCAGGTAAATAGTTACCGATCATACACACATGCACCCCCATACTCACAGCACACACTCTCTCTCTCTTGCACATGTAATGTATGGAGGGAAATCTAGGGGGAGGATCTGCTCATTTGCATTCTTTGTTTTAACTGTGGCTTTATTGATCCTGCTCCCTCTGTGCTCCTACATGTAAACACAGAAGTGACCTTGTTACATGTTAACTGCCAGAGATCTGGGATGGCGATAAACATGCTGTCTGTGCGTGACTTTTTTGTAGCTCTGTAATAAGTGGTTGTCCTTAAGGAAATGTGACACACAATTTACAACCCAATTAATACCGCAACACCGCCAGGTCTCTTTAGTTGTAGGAATTAGTGTACCCATGCTGAGAATTATTAACACAGTATGCAGAGGCACACATTCTGTTTAATTTGATCTCAGAGTTTTTTAATTGAATTCAACCTTATCTAAAATGTGTAAGAAATCCATTTCACGTGTATGTTGTCATTTCTACTAATTTATTCATTTTTGTGCCTGGTGGTCCAACATATGCCGAGTTAAAAATGTGGATTAGAATGAGTCACTGTGCGTTGTTTTGCCAGGGTGTGCAAACATGTTTCTTTGCTTTAATTAAATCAAGTTTTATGTAAATGCTGTGGGTGTGCCCTGAATCCAGAAGTCACCCTGCCATGCACCTTACGCATCCAGGACGCAGCCTTCCTGCTACCCTGTGGCAGAACTGTGACAGCTCATGTTTGCTCTCTCCGGCTTGCATAATTAAATGTACGCGGAGAGCCTGATGCCACTCCGATAACTGGTTTCCTCCCATACTGACCAGGAAATATTCAGAGATAGCCATCGGAATGAAATAGATGCACATGACTCGCCTTCTCCTTATAGTCTGGTCTATAATTGTGTTGTAACCTAGCTTATTGTACCATATCTAATAACATGTTAATGAGGGCTTATAATGTCACTGAACACCAGTCAATATTGTAATTTGATTTGTTTTTGAGATACCATAGGGGACATCACATGGTGCACACACAGCAAAAGGATTGTCAAAGAGCCTCACCAAGTTAGGAAACCACAAATTATACACACACAGATTTACTATACCCTGGTTAATTACAGATTAATTGGTCGCTGTCATTTCTATGTGAGATAAAGAAGGTCTAATAATATTATATATAATAATAGGTGGACTAATAATATCTTTTGTCTGGTGATGCACAGGCTCATTTAAGATATAACCCGTAATGCAATAACATATACACTAATGACCGTTGGGTCAAGGGGAATGAAATGAATTACACTTTGCAGCAGTGTTGATTGGAATTGTGTTTAAAGCAATGTGGTATCATTATGTCCTCTGCAGGGATCATTAAATGTGACGACAGAGTGCCAAGAATATATTCAGATGTACTTAACATTGAGTTTAACAGGTGCACCAGCATTTGACCTCGGCCCATTCATGTGTGCTGTCCCGTGAACAGATTCAGATCTCTCAGCCAACACTTATCTTCCCGTGTAACTCCAGGGTCTATGACAGGAGGCTTCTCCATGTGGCACATCAGGCAGGGATGTCCAGGAATGTTGGGAATATTGCATGCTGCTTTTTGGAACAGCTTTTAAAGGCAATGAGCACATAACTTAAAACTTTAAGTTTAAGTGGCCCTGTGCCATATAAATCTCCAGATCTTGTGAAAAAGGGATTAAAATACTTTAGTTGTTTAACTTTCAGTTGTAAAACATGAAATTAGAAAAAAATCAATGACCTAATTTTCCAGTGTACTAGTGAGAAAGCAAGTAAACTCCAGCAGAGGAAGAGATACTCCCAAAGTGTGCATGATGAAAAGGCCAAGTGTGAGAAAGAAAAGCTCCCATGCAGCTCTCAGTCTGCATTAGGCTTGTGTCTGAATCAGACCTGCAGCATGAAGCCTGAGGGCCCCATACTTTTTTCAGGCTCAGCATACACAAAGGAACACTTTTTACACCCCTGAGTGTCAGCCTGGGTGACAGGTGTGGAGAGGTACCTTGCTTCTAGGAAGTCTGATGAAGCTCTCCGACGTAAAAGTTGCCTCTGCTCATTAAATTATTTAACAAGTAGACTGCTTACTTGTACTTTTTTGTAATGTTAAGGACTCTCCAGTGAAGCATGAAAATGTTTAGCCTGTCAAGTCATAAACAAGTAAAGCGTAGTTATTATCTTATTATACGTATGGATGTCAGTATACTGTTCTCTTAGGTTAATTTGTAATGTTACCGGTGTGTCTCTCAGGTCAGATGGGTCCGAGGAGCAGATCAAGGCAGACCTGATTGTGGGCTGTGATGGAGCGTTCTCTGCCATCCGCAAGCAATTCCTCCGTCGCAGCCGCTTCAACTACAGCCAGACCTACATCCCCCATGGCTACATGGAGCTCACCATGCCACCCATCAACGGAGAGGTCAGTACACTCTGCTGTACCCTCCTTACATCGGAGCCTCTCTTCGTACTAGACCTGCCATCTTCAGGTACCAATGTAGATGTCTTCTTCTTGTTTATTTCATTTTGTTTGTCCCACTTTCATCATCATCATCCCCAGTTTGCCATGAAGCCCGGATATCTGCACATCTGGCCACGGAACACATTCATGATGATCGCCCTGCCCAACTTGGTGAGTGTATATTTGTGAGGTTATAAGCGCACATTTTTTCGGCAATCCCCTAGCTGTTACAAACAGACTGAAGCATAATCACTTCAGAAAAATTCGAGGCCTGATTAACCTCTGGGATGTCCTCATAGAGTTAATTAGCCTTGTTTACGGACGCTTCATAGCCGAGAGAGGTTGAGTCAACAAAAGTCTTACCTACTTTTCACACGGCAGTAGTGTCCTCCTTCTCATCAGTCTCTCTGTCTGTTTTCCACACGTCTCTCCTGTACCTCTTAACCCTACAATGATTTTTCTGCATGGCTGACTCAGCACAGCACTCACTTCAGTGAGACCAGGTTCAGGCAGCTGACTTTGGAGACTGTTTGCTCTGTCACTCAACGCCCAAGTTCCCAGGAACACATTAGGGCTGAGAAAACAAAAACACATCCCTGCTGCTGAGAGTACCATGGTAACAGTGACAGCACTAAAAGGTCCTGGGAGAGGACTTTGTAATCTTGACAGATAGCACCTGCTCTGTGGGGCACATAATGGCACACCCACAACCCCAGCACACTTTCATCCATCACTTTGGCTTTATGTTTGCATTAAGGGTGGGACATCCTACAGTAATGAAATAATTGAACATTTAACATGTGAAATTTCACAGTATCCCACAAGGTGCAGTATTCATGAAAGGATGCTACTTTATTTGTGATTTATTCATTCTTGTGAACACATTTTTTTCTAAATGCAAAATATGAACTATTCATGAAACCTTTGATCATGTGTTGTGTTGTGCAATTATTGTTTTCCTAATACAAAACTATTAGCAACTATTATTACTATTTTTGATGATTAGATTGTTGCGTTTATGTCTGACATAGAGACACCATATTTCAGGTTCCCATTGTGTACTTTTCTATATGTTATATGCGTATTATTTTCAGCAAGGCCCATGGAAATCCTTTATTTGTTAGTCCATCTGTTGACAATTTGGTCCGTCACTCTGTTCCCCACTTTGGTCTGGACTGAGGTATCTCAACAATGATCAAATAGATTGATATTAAATTTCAATTTTGTACATGAGAATGAAGCCTGATAACTTTGGTGATCTTGGTTAAACCTTTCACTTCTGCAATCAAATATGTCTCATAAATATTGAATATTACATCATTACATCATTACTCATAACTTTAACTTTATTACTATGCTCCACAAAAAAATGAGCCATGAGACAAAAAAAGAGAAGTTACACACTCTCCAACTCCTGAATGTATGCTTACCAGTAGCTAATATTAGCAAGCCAGCCAAGAACACGCAACATCTGAGCAAGACTTTGGAGTTACAGGGAGTTTGGGACTAGCTGTTTTTACTGATGCATATATTATAAAGATTTTGCATAACACAGGCAGTTCTACACTGTGCCTTTTTCCCATTGCTGGAGCAGTGGGTGGTTATAATCTTGTCATAATCTTGTAAAGCTACAACTGTATGTCTTGGTGTAAATAACCATGACTGGATTCAACCTGACCAGACAGGTGTCACAATGGGTTTGACGGATCACATGACTGGACACTGTTTGTTTTCCAATTTAGGACAAGACATTCACCTGTACCCTCTTCATGCCCTTTGAAGAGTTTGAGAAGATCACCACAGGAGATGAAGTCATCGACTTCTTCCAGCAATACTTCCCCGACGCCATCCCGCTAATAGGGGTGTAAGTGGTTTTTTCACCTCTACCTGTCTCTCCCTCCACCTTCTGTCATCAGTGCCTTCCCCTTCCTCTCCCCGTTCTGTGTTTATCTCTTCATCCAACCTGCTAAGCCATCCTCTGAAACACTTTTGTTTCCCATCATCCCGGCACCTCTAGGTGCATTCGCAGCCATGATCTGCCATGTGTAAAATTGCAGACTTGCAGTTACATGGCTTTGTGCGCTGAGGTTTTAATTTGAGGTGAAGTGTATGTTGTGTTTGTACGGAGAAATAGCGGAGGCATGAGCTGTTCAAACGCTTAAGGCCTTCAGTCACTCACTTCCTCTCCGGGTTGACTTTATTTGGACTGCTCAGGCTTAAATAACCGAACGTATGCTTTTGTTCCTCTGTTTGGCAGTTTAACTTCACCAGGGCAGACAGAGCATGGTTGTTTTGGCTCACTCGGATGTGACAGATGCTTTTGTAACAAGCAAATAATAGAGTCTGTTGTTTAGAAAGATACAACTGTCAAAATGAATATCTCAAAATTGTTTGTTTGTAATTGTTTTATTTCCATGTGTGCCTCACAGTGATGCTCTCAAGAGGGATTATTTCCGATTGCCTGGGCAAGCCATGGTGTCTGTCAAGTGCTCCCCATATCACATTGACGACAGATGCGTCCTCATGGGCGATGCAGCCCACGCCGTTGTGCCTTTCTACGGGCAGGGGATGAACGCTGTAAGTAACACTAAATGGAGGCGAAGAAAAGGCAGAGGAGAATTAAATGGAGACTCATTCATCCGTTCATGCTTTATAGGGCTTTGAGGACTGCATTGTCTTTGACGAAATAATGGAGCAGTTCAATGAGGATTTCAGTAAGTACTTTTGAAATGAACTGAGATTAAAGGGGACACGAAGAATGAACTGACAATTCATGGCCGTTTTCCTCTTCATATCCGCCCAGGTGCTGTCCTGCCCGAGTACAGCAGAGTGCGAGTCCCAGACGACCACGCGATTGCAGACCTGGCCATGTACAACTACATTGAAGTAATGCTTATTTAGTTACTCTAATTTAACCACATACTTCAAAATGCCATATACAACATTTGAAAGAGTAACCTGGAGTTAAAGAATTTACTAGAAATTGTTTAATCCTACTATTTCATAGAAAATTCAACACAAAAACACTGGGACAGCAGTGGGAGAAGTACAGTTGTGGTCAAATGTTTACATACACTTGTAAAGAACATAATGTCATGGCTCTCTTGAGTTTCCAGTTATTTCTAAAACTCTGATTTTTCTCTGATAGAGTGATTGGGACAGATACTTCTTTGTCACAAAAGAACATTCATGAATGTTTGGTTCTTTTATAACTTTATTATGGGTTAACAGAAAAAGTGACCAAATCTGCTGGGTCAAAAATATACATACAGCAATGCTAATATTTGGTTACATGTCCCTTGGCCATTTCCACTTCAATTAGGCACTTTTGGTAGCCATCCACAAGCTTCTGGCAAGCTTCTGGTTGAATCTTTGACCACTCCTCTTGACAGAATTGGTACAGTTCAGTTAAATTTGTTGGCTTTCTGACATGGACTTGTTTCTTCAGCATTGTCCACATGTTCTCAATGGGTGTTTAAGTCAGGACTTTGGGAAGGCCATTCTAAAACCTTAATTCTAGCCTGATTTAGCCATTCCATTACCACTTTTGATGTGTGTTTGGAGTCATTGTCCTGTTGGAACACCCAACTGCGCCCAAGACCCAACCTGCGGCCTGATGATTTTAGGTTATCTTGAAGAATTTGAAGGTAATCCTACTTCTTCATTATCCCATTTACCTCTCTGTAAAGCACCAGTTCCATTGGCAGCAAAACAGCCCCACAGCATAATACTACCACCACCGTGCTTGACGGTAGGCATGGTGTTCTTGGGGTTAAAGGCCTCACCTTTTCTCCTCGAAACATATTGCTGGACACTGCCAAACAGCTCGATTTTTGTTTCGTCTGACCACAGAACTTTCCTCCAGAAGGTCTTATCTTTGTCCATGTGATCAGCAGCAAACTTCAGTCGAGCCTTAAGGTGCCACGATGCAAAACACACTTGACTGTGGACACAGACACCTGTGTTCCAGCAGCTTCTAATTCTTGGCACATCTGCTTTTTGGTGGTCCTCGGTTGACTCTTCACCCTCCTGAACAATTTTCTCTCAGCAGCAGGTGATAGCTTGCATTTTCTTCCTGATCGTGGCAGTGACAAAACAGTGCCATGCACTTTAGGCTTACAAACAATTGTTTGCACTGTTGCTCTTGGGACCTGCAGCTGCTTTGAAATGGCAGGAAATGACTTTCCTGACTTGTTCAAATCAATGATTCGCTTTTTCAGATCCATGCTGAGCTCCTTTGACTTTCCCATTGTAGCGTTTGTGGGCGTTTGTATCCAATGAGCTCTATTTAAATGGCCTTAGAGAAGTCACCAGCTGTAGTCACTCATAATCACTCACAAGAAGTTAAGAGGCCATGCTATGAAGCTCATTTCATTGACACAACTTTCTAAGTCACCAAAATTGCTAATTCATGTTGCTGTATGTATATTTTTGACCCAGCAGATTTGGTCACATTTACAGTTGACCCATAATAAAGTCATAAAAGAACCAAACTTCATGAATGTTTTTTGTGACAAAGGAGTATCTGTTCCAATCACTCCATCAGAGAAAAATCAGAGTTGTAGAAATAACTGGAAACTCAAGAGAGCCATGACATTATGTTCAAGTGTATGTAAACGTTTGACCAGAACTGTATATTTTAGTAGCAAAACCACAGTATAGCAATAGTCCATTACAAGTGAGATAATTGCATTTAAAATAAGCAATAATGTGTGTAATGGGAAAAGATGTTGAACCCACACAGAATTATCTAATATAATAATAATTCCCTTTTCTCCTCAGCTCCACAGTTCTTTGCTTTGGTTTATTGCTCTGTTTTGGTTTCTCTCTCAACACTCTTATCAGCGTTGTGGTTGGCAGCAGCAGGCAGCTGCTTTTAACAAATAAGGTCTAAAAGCCCACCATACACTACCTGCAAACAGACAGTTAGTGACTAGCTGGTGAATGTATCATTTTTAAAACATATATCAACCCAATTGGGCCAAGAGCGATTTATTTAACAACATTACAATATAAAGTGACAGATGGTTCACTTTACCAACACAAGGACTGTTTTGTTTTGCAGATGCGAGCCCATGTCAACTCCAGGTGGTTCCTTTTCAGGAAACATGTTGATAACTTCCTCCACTTTTTCATGCCAAAGACAATAATTCCACTTTACACAATGGTAAGTGTTCTAATAAATAGAGAGATTACTGACAGTGTTTGGTATACCACAAAATCTATGTCATTTGTCATCTACAGGTCACTTTCACTCGGACGAGGTACCATCATGCTCTGGAGCGCTGGCATTGGCAAGACAAAGTAAGACCCTTTGAGAAAATGTGTTTTCTCTTTCTCTTTCATTTCATCTTCACTGTATACAATTGACTTTTTGGGGGATATTTGATACCTTTGAATTCTTTTTGTATTGTAATTCGGGACTCTTTTGAAGTGGCAGTATTATTATCAGTGAGCATGAAAGGTGGATGTGACTCTCACTGGGTAAGTACTTCCCCTTTTAGAAACATTTGATGTATTCTACTGCAAACACAGAGCCCAACTGCACAAAGAATTGTCTCTGATTTTTTTTGGTTTGGCTGTAATGAGCCAGTTAGTCTTTGGCACTGTGCTGAACTGTGTGATGTGATCTGTGCTGATGGCTTCTTCACTAATAGTCAGAAGTGCGGCTGGGATTTCACAGCCTCCCATGTAAACTATTAAAACCTGTAGGGATGTTTGGGCAAAGGTCAAAATGACCCCTATGGGGAGGAAGGAAAACTGCTGTATGAAGCATCATATGCTTGTTATCGGAGAATGGTCTGTTGTGTCACATTTATAAGCAGTTTTTACTAGAAATTAAACGCTGCCTCCATGATTAGAACCAAGTTACAGTGAGTCCTTCCTATGAATTTACAGTAACATGTCAGTTCCTTTGTACACAATAATCTAAAAAGGGACACCCATGTAATAAAGTGTGAAGCATGTCGGGGCATTTTCTTTGCAACTGTGATGTTCTCAGTGCTTTTGAGAGACTGTTCCTCAAGTCATTGACAAAGCCTTATGTGAGGCTGCAAGGACTGTGCAGAAAACTGGCTAAACTGAATTCAAGTTCATTAAGATTTTTATCAAATGTTCTTCTTGCAGGTGATAAACCGTGGCCTCCTGTTAATCGCTACAGGAGCTGTTTTGGGAGGCTCCTACTTGCTCTTTAAAACTCGTCCTGACATCAGCAAGCTCATCATCCCCGCTGAGAAAATGTGGGACAGGCTTATGGCCCTCAGGACCGCCTGAGCACTGGCACCGGAGTGCAGAGACTAGAGCATCAAACACCAGAGGGTCCATTTAATTAGAGGTTGATTGATTAGAGGTCCTCTAATGAACACAGTGAAGACTCTGCCAGGGAAATTAATGTTCTGTAATAATGATTATTGTAACTTATACTAGACATAATGATTGATACTGATTTTATAGCATTTCATCAGTGTTTAACTGAGAATGCTTTGGCTGAAAGAACTCAGATTTTTGACAATTTTGTACAATTACCTGACCTGTAAATAAATGTTCCCTCAGCTCATGGTTACTGTCAGATTTTTATTTGTGTTTGGCTCCGAGCCTCCCAGCATCATTTACACATCTAGTAGTCACAGAACAACATTATCATTCGTCTGGAGTTGTGTTTCTGGGCAACTGGTGTTTTTAGTCTCTACCAAACCTAGAAGGAAATATCTGGCTCCTTAGCTGTTAAATGCTTCACTGTGCCCACCACCCAGTCTCTAACTCCGTCAGTCTGCTGTTTGGTGTTGAGCAGATAGCGTACAGGTGGTTTTTCGAAGCTACTGTGACTGAAACTATGAGGGCAGTGAAAGTGAACCAAAATAGTGAATTTGCAGAACTCACTATAAAAGCTTGGTAAAACTTATTGTTAGAATTATCTAATAACAATAATAACAACAATAATTTTCTGTAGGTTAATCACTGCAAGTGATGCCTTTAACACTGTAACATTGTTTTCATGTTGTCATTTGAAACAGTTATTATAAAACTTATCATAGTTAAAGACATAATTAAAAAAATCTTGAAATTTGGTCTCTTTAAAGTTCAGTCCTTAAAATATAAAGCTACAACCAGCAGGTTGTAAGCTTGGCTTAGCACAAAGACTGAAAACAGAGGCAAACGGAGGGTTTTGTGTTGGACTATTGTTTTGACTGGGTGCAGAGACACATCCTCCATATGTCTACAACCTGTTGGTTTTTTGTATTAAAGTTAAATTAACACAATACAGATGCTAATTTGCAAGCTTCAAGAGTTCTCTCAAAAGAAGAAGGCACTGGAGCAAACTTATTGAATTGAAACATTGAATTGTGGAAAGTGTCTGAGGGTTTGCAGTGAAACAGGGCTCTCTGTGCTTCTTCTTCTAACAAATCAGTAAGTGTGCTGTCCTTGAACTGAGAACCACCTGATTCAGCGACATACTGCTGGAAGATGCACACAAACCCTGCTCCACAGCCAGGCTAGCTGTCTCCATTCTTTAAGCTAAGCGTCTCCTGGTTATAACTTCATACTTAAGAAACAAATATGAGAGTGGTATCAATCTTCTCCTCTAACTCTTGGCATGAGAGCAAACAAGTCTATTCGCCTACTCTTAACCACTCTTTTAACTAAACAACATAAAAACAAAGACCACTCACTCAGTCACTCACTCACACATCCTCACTGAATAAGTGAGGGCCTTATCAGCCTTGGAAATCCATTCATCAAGTCTATTCATAGCTGACACCCAGGAGGTTATGAAAGGAGTCTCACTGGAGCATACCGAGGTCCCAGTCTCATCTCCTCTTATCTAATTACACTCCTGTAGTCCTCATACATATAAATCCACCAAATGTCATTTCACAGAGACTGCTCTCGTCACACTGGTGATTTAGATTGAAATGAGATAAGGTACACAAGCTGGGTAGCTTAAAATAGCATCTCTTTATTGAATCCATACACAATAATGTCAGTTTGTGTATTACGGTTTATGGCTAAGGAGCTAAGGCTTATTTTCCATGTTACACACTTGCAGTTGGGTACCAACCAAAACCAACCATCTGCTATCACATGTCGATCCTCACTCAGGGTCCAGATCACCGCCAGCCTCTAAATACTCGACACAGTTGTGCGGCTGTCACGTATACCGTGGGGGCAAATTAGACAAATATGATTCATTTTCTAAGAGAAACATATCACTACTTTTGATCTACATCATTATGTACTTCTATCACCACAGCTGATGTTAGACAAGGATGTCACACTTTCGCACTACCTGCTTGGACGACACACTGTCAGGAAATAGGTTTAGCTGAGATCTTGGGCTGACAGTGGGATATTTACAATTAGTTGTAAGAAGTCTGTAGCTGTTTGTAGATGCATGTGTCCAGGGAGGTCAGACGGGGTTATTTTGGCTTGGAATTACATGTTACATGTTACATGTTAGGTCCTAAGGCATACTGAGTGGTGGGGTGAGAAGTCCAGTCCAGTTGTGGATCACAATGGCCTCACTTGAATGACGTTGACCCCTGCAGAATCTCTGGATTTGGAGCTCACGTCCAGGTGTTGGCAGTCATCGCTGGTGATGATGAAGACGATGGAGGAGGAGCTGAAGGTCACCCTCTTCTTGGGCCGGTCCCTGCTGCTGCACGTCCTGGACATGACGATCGGCCTGATGGGACGCTCGACCGGAGCCAGGGGTCGCTCTTTGAGGCTGCGCTGCAACCAGGAGAGCCGCGAACAGAGCAGCTGCAGCAAACAGCGCCGGAACTGTGAGGGGAAGCAGGGGGAAGAGACAGACAGATGGTATTTAACACGGGGATGAAATTGCACCCTTTCGTCATTCATTTGTCTGTCAAACACAAAGAATATCAGCCTGTAAGGATGCAAGAAAGACTAATGTATATGATAATTTCACTCCTACACATGCAATATTATACAGATGAAGGCATATAAAAATGTAATAGAACGCTTAATCTCACAATCTGCATCAATATACAATGATGCTGATTTTTTTCTCATTTTGAAATAGATCTTTTCCCAATGTTTTACAGAATCTTGCCTCTTAAAAAAATTAAAATCAAATTCTGCACTTTCACTTTCTCTACTCAAACCACAAACTGAAGCAGCACAAGAGGAGAGCAAACCACCCCTCCTAATTGACATGCCATTGATTTGACCTATTTCTCCATAAAGAGTTCAGCTGTGGTCACTGGAGAGGCAAAGAAAATCGACTGAACACACAGGAAGCGGCTATTCAGAAGTCAGAACAGCAAAACATGAATTGTATTCAAATCTGTAGCAAAGATATTAAGACTTGATGGGTCCACAGATTGGTGCTGTCCCATTATTTCTTCTTAAGATTGACCCAGAATTGAAAGTTCCTTCTCATATAAGTAAAAAGAACTTGAGGAGTACAAACCTTTCTGCTCATGAACACGTAGATGAGGGGGTTGTATGCCGTGCTGGACTTGGCAAAGAAGGAGGGGATGATGGCCACCGTGGGAGAGACCATGCTCTGTCTGCCAAAGGCCTCCATCATGGACACAACTGCATACGGTGTCCAACAGACCAGGAAGCAGGAGATCATCAGGAAAAACATAACGGCGACCTTTTTCTCGTACTGCAAGATCTTGATGATCTGAACCGTCTGGAGGTCCTGGATGGAGCGTAGCTACAAGACACAGAGTAGGAAGCTATCATGACAGAGGGAAGAGTTCAGTAGTCCCCAAGGGTACTCAGGTTTGATGATTTGACAAAAGTATTGGTATGTGGAGAAGGGTGGGAGAAAAGTAGGAATAAAGAAAAGGTTCTCAAAATGCCTTAATCTGATGCTGTTTGAAATACATGAAGTTGTGATGTCATCTAAAATAGTACCAGAAATGCTTTTTGTCTTTTTCCTTTGACAAATGAGCTTGAATGCATCTGTGAACACATCCTATACAACCCTGCTGGACTGGTCACTCTGATAAAAACTAAGAACTGTGCTTTGGAACTAACCATACTATGGAACAAGTACAAGCGTGGGGGGGGGGGACAAGAAAGTTGAAATAAAAGTGACATCTTTGTAATTTGCACATTATCTAACTACAATGGAGGGGAAAAAAAAGAAAGTCTCTCTTTTCATTTATTTACTATGAAGTTATTTATGGAGACCTTTGAAGTGAGACTATATAACCTTTGCTGAGCTGCACCTTGTACCTGTAACAGTAGAGTGGAGAGGAGTCATAAAGTCAGTGAGGTGCATTATCTACCGACAGTCTTCTAACATTAACCGCCAGACCAAGTAAGACTGTAAAAGAGAAACCACTGAGTGTATTGAATTATGAAACATCAAATAATGAGTCAAACAATGGATTTTTAAGAATGTATAGGTTATTCATATTTCAAAATGAACATAATGTTACTTTAACTCATTAATAAAAGCTGCTCTAACTAAATGGAGAGGTACCTGAAATTTAAAACGTTTCTATTTAAGACCACGCAACTTATATGCTCACAGTAGAGCAGTATTTCCATAGTCTTAATTGTTGACAACTGATGGAGGTAACGTTGTAATACCACAACAACAGACTCTGTGACTGACACTGTAGAATAGATTATACCCTTCGGCTAAAGTGATGAGATAATAGAGTATATGGCAAATCTCTAGACACCCTCAAGACAGTCTAAAGCAGCTGAATCACTGCAAGCTTCTATTTTTATTCATGAATTCACATGGTCTGTTTTTACTGATGTTCTACATTTCTGACGGAGTGACACTTCGTTCCCGTGTTAATGTTCCATACCGCAGGTTTTCAGACATCTACAGTTTTCCAGCTGCTTTTGTAACCAGCCAAAAATACTCTGTGGGTTCAGTGGGTTCCCTTTGAAGATTTTCATAGCATCTCCCAAAATGCTGTGATGTGTGATGAGACCTCCCAGGCCTCTGAGGTGTTCAGAGTGTTCTGCGGTGCCGGAGCTTGAAGCTCTGAGGAAGTAGCAGCTCACTCTTCCTAGAAGACTGCAAACACTTAAGGACAGGAAGATAGCAGCTGCACCAAACTGTGATGCACACAGAGATCTGGGTCATTTGATTAGAAGTGCATGGTGTTTTTCCTCATTCACACGTTTGCTTAAATACTATCCTGTTCAAACACTTCGCTGGCCATCTGCTTGATACGAACAGATAAGGATGATGCAGGCGCAAACGGATTAGAGAGTCTGGAGGATCTCCAATCTCTGTCAGACACACTTTCTTCAGTGTTTTTTTTTGCTGTAATTATTACCGTGAGCACAAATGCTTAACTCCTTACCTCAGACAGTGCTCACATGTCACATATTACCAGGCTGTCTGCTGCGATTGATGACATCCGTGACACTTAAGGGCTGCGCTTCTAAGGCTCAGTCCAGGCACGGTGAACAATGAGCTTTTCAATGAATTCCACTGTACAGGACAAGCCCCGAAGGCACAGCAGCGTATTATGATAATTTAGGGTCTAATGAAAGACGAGTGAAAGGCAGTGCATGGCCAGTGAGGGTCAAGGAGTTTCTTTTGATTAAAATGAAAACCCATAAGAGTCTGCAAAGTCTGTATCTCTACAGACTCTGATCAAAAGTAATAATGGTCTGAATATATTCGGCACACATCTAATTTCACTTGTTAGTTTTAGAAAAGGCCAACTACTTTGAAGGAATGTGTGTGTATGTGTGCTGAAATAGTTGAAATACTGAATTTGCTGAAATTTGAGTTAAAGAAAATGAGAAGGAAACGAAAATATTGAAAACAGTAGCAGGCAAGTTTTAGGCAGTTAAAACAGAGGTGCTGAAAGAAGTTGAAGTGGAAGTTTAAGTTGGGTTTACGCGATGAACGAAGTGGAAGTCCTGAAATAGTAATAGGAATAGAAATAGGAAGTCCCAGTTCTAGTAACTAAACTGAACGGAAATGGCAGTTGAAGTCTACGTACTGAAAGCAGTTGGAGGAAAATGTGTACGAACAGTGGAAGTTGTGGAAGATAGAACAAGTTTTTTTGTTTGTTGGAAGGTGAGGAGGAAGTGTCACTCAAACTGCTTAACTGTGCTTAAAGCAGTTAAACTGCTGTTTGAAGATTAAGGGATGCATGCAGAGGAGCAAAAAATGAAGACATTTAAAATGTCAGTTGATGTGCTGCACAGAAAAAGATGAAAGCAGATGAAATGTCTGCTGACATGTATGTAAATGGTAAAAATTGTTGACATTTCAGTTAAAATGAAGGCACTGACAGTTCAAGTGTGTGTACTGTAAGCAGTTGAAATGTCAGCTGTGGTATTGGTCTTAAAGTTGTTAGAGAATAAAAATCACTCTAAGTGTCACATTGAGGTGAATTAGTAAATAATACTAATTATAATAATATGTAACACCTTTTACTTTTTCTTTTACATCTGTAAAAATAAGCAGTTCAAATGGCACAAGATAAATTGGTTCAGGCATAATAAGGGTGGAGAATAATCACCAGCTTCTACAGTTTCCTGATTTTGGTCCAAAGATTTTGATCAGCCAGCCTCCATTCACAATTCATTCTCTTCAGTAGTCTAACACATTCATAATTTATTAAATATGCAAACAACTGAACAGTAAAAAGCACATTTGCATGACTTACCATTTGCACAGTATAGAGGATGTTCCCATAGCAGTAGATCATGATGCCCACAGGCACAAAGAAACACGCCAGTAGGAAGAAGAGGATGAAGGAGGCATCATTTGGGTCCTTAGAAGCCCAGTCCAGGGAGCAACCCAGCTGGTGGATCTCCAGCGTGTATCGGTTCCACCCCAGCAGAGGAGCCCCCGTCCAGGCCAGGGAGTACAACCAGATGTGGCCGATGGCCCGCCATGCCCAGGGGAAGTCCACCACCTGCGCATGGACCACCCGGATGTAGCGCTCATAGGCCAGGGCCGATAAAGTCATGATGGAAACGATGCCTGGCAACGGAGGGAGACAGACAGCCAGGGTGAGTTATGCAGAGAGCTGGGTGTAGGATCTGGGTCAGTGGCTGCTGAGTGGTCAGCAGCATCTCTCTGGACGAGCGAGTTTCATTATGCTCTTTATAAACAGAATTCTGAACATCTCGGTGCCGAACACCGCATTCATGCATTTTGTTGTTGCGAATCCTTGAAAAACCTCACAGAAAATAAAAAAAAAAAAAAAAAAAAAGTCTTTCTTCCCACTCACACACACCTTTAAGACCTGCATTATATAAAAAGTGAAGTGGTTTGGCTCTAACAGTGTGCAATTTATATATATGTTCATCGTTAATGTCATTCCCTCTTTTATATGCATGAACATCAAAGAGTAAATCTACAGTCATGGCACATGGTTTCTAAACTTGATTCTGCATCTTTTCAGTCAATACACATAACACACACCTACATAACCTATATATCCAGCATCTCTGTCTGTAATTCATTATTCTTCATTAATGGGCACAAACGTGTCAATGAACACACACATACATACATACACACACACAAAAACACACTATCCAGTGACTTGTTTCAGCTTATGCACTTAGCTTGAGCCACAGTTACCCAGCTGGAGTTTCAGCAGGACAGACATGCACTGACAGACCTGCCAGGGCTTAATGCTGCAGCCCCTGTGGTCTGTCCGTGTGTGTGTATGTGTGTGTGTGTGTCAGACACACTGACACCAACCTCCTCTGAGTAATAATACATACGATAAGGCGGAGTGATGGCGTCATGTTTGCGCACCGCCGACTAGAGGACACAGATAGAGCAATGGGATTTATTTTTATGCACTTCAATTTGTACGTTGCAGCCTGTGCCAGCAGCAGCGAGTCATATACTGTATGGGAAGCAGGTTTTATGTGTAAAAACGTCACACAGTACACCGAGCACGAACGTTTCCTGTTGCTGTAAGACAAAGAAGGGGCAGGTGACTTCTCAGGATGAGCTGTCACTGTAATTTAAATCTTCATTATCTTCCAGGTTTGTCCTTCCCATCCGAGGGTGGGTCAGAGCAGCAGGACAACACATCCTCTCTGCTCAGTGTCATTTCAGTGAAGAACACCTTCTCACATATCTGGACTCAATATCAACCCTTAATCTGAATGCAAGCGCCAACTCTGCACGCTTTTGATTTGAAAAGTCTCATCTGTGTCATATCTGCAAACATACCACATCAACAAAGTCAACTAACTGTGGGGACACATGACAGAGGCAGGCGGGAGTGAAGAAGCCAATGTCAGTCAAAGGACAGTGAGGTGATGGGAGAGGCGGGCCGACCGTCCAGCACATCTCTTGAGCTCCGTTTGCTGATAAAGAGGCTCGAGGGTTCGCTCTAAATGAGCTCATTAACACACATCCAACCTCCTGAGCTGTGATTCCTACAGGGGTGGGACCCAGGGAGTGACCCTCAGCGTTCATTCACACTTCACCACTGAACACAGTTAAGGCTGGTAACAAATGGACAGGCGTGTTAGAGGGAAAGAAACCGCAGCCGCAGGCGTGTCGAGGCAACAAAAACATCCCTCTGCATGAAGACATGACCTGCAGAATGCGCTCAGTGTGCACAAAACACCACACACTGTCTTATGAAGGCAGGGACAAAGAGGATGTAACTGGATTCAAGGTCGTCAGAATTTACTGCAGCTCATGGTGGAGGGTCAGTGAACAGTTTGTGACTCACACTGTAGAGAAACCATCCACACATTCTGTGAGGAAGAGTGCACAAGAGCTAAAGGACACTATTGAAAAATAATGTGCAGATTTGGCCTTGCGTGCATTTTACAGAAATTCTTTCTAAGTGTAGTATCACTCTTCAATGCCTCACACAGTGATCTGTAAAGTGGATGAGCTCACCTCCGTCTTTAACATGTTTACACTGAATTCAGCTGTTTTTGCTCACATTCTGAATTTGATTCATTAAGAAAAACACATCTTTTAACACATCTATCTTTAACTAATTTGGTTAAAAAAAAGAAAAAAAAAACTTTGTGACAGCATCAACCCATGTGAAATACACGCTCATATAAAGAAGTCATTTCATGCCCATGTTTTATTTCTCTCACCGAATAAGCTGTTGCTGAAGCCGTCCCAGACGCATGTCGCCTGGCTCCAGATCCAGCCGCCTCTGACGCACGAAGCGAAGGTAAAGTTTATCCCGATGACAGAAACCAGCAGATCGCTCAAACTTATGTTGACCAGCAGCAGATTGGTGGGCGTGCGGAGCCGCTTGAATTTGCAGTAGAGGATGAGGACGACCACGTTGTTGCAGAAGCCGCACACTCCGATGGTGCCGATGGTGAAGGCGAGAAGTTTGTAGGTGCCAAGTGTGAAAACATAGTGCTCGGCGCTTCTCCCGGCCCTGGTGTCGTTGGCAGGATTCATCGCGCGGCTGAAAACTTGTTTTCCAGCATGGTGCTGCGCGCGGAGTGAGAGCGCGCGACCTTCACGCGACACACCGAGCGCTCCACGCCGCTCCGCCACGCGCCCCCCGCGCCGCCAATTCAAACCAGCCCGACACTGCCTCAGTGAAAGTGGGTCAATGTACCACTGTGAAGACGCACGCGTCAGACACGGCGCACTTCCGGCGTCACTTTCAAAGTAAAATCGTTTTTGACCTACATATCTGGCGACGGACACGTGAATACTTTTTACATCATATTTAAAACTATATTTGAAAAATATAGAAAAAATAGATCATTTAAAAACAACGTCCATTATGTACAAAAAGTAGAAAATGAATTGATGATGTACAAATGATCCAGAATTTCACTTGTATTTCATGATGTAAACTCTTTAATATTTCACTCTTTTATTTTGAGAACAAAGTCTCCACATGATCTCCTGTCTCTTTGTGACTAACTGTGGGGAAATTGATCAAGCCTTCAGTTCAATAAGAAAGACAGGGATGTGTTGTGGTGAAATAGTTAGTTGATACCTTCACACAGCACAGTGTTTGACCTCTTTTGTATAAATGTTTAGACATTGTGTTTAAATTTTCACTCATTTTTCACCTCACACACACATATTATCATATTATATATCTTCAGGTACTCCTCACACTCCAGCGACTCACTGGAACCTTACAGGTGAAATTGAATCCTGTATATTGGACGTACACCATTTTTCACATGACAGCATGATAAGAGAGTGCATGAAAGTGTGAAAGAGGAACCAAAAGGAAAAAAAGTGCATTCCCAGGATCCAAAAGTAATGACACTGACTGAGATGAGATGAAGGCCCGCTCACTGGTCAAGTCCCTTATCCAACCTGGCAGACCCACAGCTTCACGTGTACCGACCACAAAATGACGACAACGCAGCAACTCTCCTGATTTCGCCATGGGTCTGTGCCTCCTGTGACATTTGGAGGTGCTCTTCTTCCGCCAGCTGTCACGTTTGCGTGTCCACACATAGAAAATGTCACTTTGCTGAAATGTTGGACACCCGCAGTGGCGCGACGTTGTTTGCGTCTGACCTCATTTCTCAGTGCCTACAGGTTGATTCAAAATAGCAGATCGCTCTCGAACAACACAGGAGACGAGCGGCTGCATTGTGGATGTGCATGACACAGACTCGAGGAATGTCTTAATTATGTTGCAGCTCATCCTCTGACGCACTTGTGATGTTCATTCAGACTTTGAAGGCACCCAAGCTGTAGATGAAGCTTTACGCTACTCTTGATGTGATCAGAGTTGCCAGGATTCATGCTGTTTTCTGGCACCAAAAGGTCTCATGTCATCACACGTCACATCGCTTTATTTTGATTAATACTGACTTCTCAGTATACAGACGTGCTGCTGAAGAATAGCAGTGCAGTGACGCTGCTGTGCTGCAAAAACAGTCACATCACCAGTGATCCGTAGATGTGCTGTTCAGGCCAGCATCACTTCAAAATAAAGCAGCAAAATCCAGTTAATAAATAGGTCAGCGCCATTCAAATAGCATCATGAAGACAAATTCCAGTATGTGTTGTAAATGCCAGTAACAGAAGAGGCCTTATTAACAAGATGTCTTTCAAGGTCTCAGATGTTCTGTGGAGGCGTCACTCTCCTTGTTGGTTTCTCTAAAGGGACTCTATAGGCTTTGACAAAATCACTATCACAACACATTTCCTTTTATGCTTTTTTCTTTCTTTTATCTCTTGTCAGTTTCTGCAACTTGGTCTAAGCTTCAAGTCAAAGCATTTCTCACGCTCCGCACGATCTGTTCGTCCCTCTTCTTCCATTAGTTTGTCTCCCTCTCAGTTTAATAAGAGCATAACAGGTTCTGTTGAGTGAGTCTTATTATTGTCTGAACAGATGAGCCTTCACTCTTTAGCAAAGCACATCTGCTCGCATTCACACACACACAAGCAACCGCCGTTGTGCCCCCTGAGATGCAATTACTGTAGCATTATACTCACCGTACTGTGAATCTGTTCTATAATGAATTTTTAAGTGGCTTTTCACTGTCACAAACATCAACACTTCCGCACCACAAAGTTCTTCCACACGTTGAGACGTAATTCAGTTTAGCTACGCCTTCACTGACTCTCTCCCATCGAGCTGCAGCGGATCACTGAGCAAACTGTCTCTTGTGAACGGGCCGACGTAGATAGTAGGTCAGCGTTTTCAGTCATTAGAGACACTTTTATGCACGCAGAGTTAAAGGCAGTAATTTGTTGACTTTTTCATTTTTGCTGGGAAGGCAGTTCTGAGGAAATTATGAGGAAATTAAAAGCACAAACCTTATCTAAAGTGGGAAAAGCACCAGAAAGAAATCAGGACAAGGGAGTTAATGACTTGAATGAGTTAGCAGAGAGATTAGTGCAGGGTGGGATATTCTCATAATATGTCTGTATACTAAATATGGATATAGATAGCTTGGCTTCTCACTGTCTTTCTCAACAGCAAACATAGTAAAGCTTGTTAATCAACCTGCTGCTTTGCAAAAGTTCTTTCATCATTATTTTGTGATCTTACCAATGAAAACCTTTGAAATGGTGATCACACAGGAACTAAACTAAAAGTAGCAAGCTAACTACTCCAAAACAACATATACATTTATTATGAATATTCAGCCAAACAAACACAGATTTTAAAAACACAAAGGAGAAATAATTATTTTATTTTATTTTATTTTATTTTATTTTATTTTATTTTATTTTATTTTATTTGACTGGCTGGTAAAACTACTATTTTTATCATATTCAGTGACTTTAATATATAGAACTGAAAATGTAGACATATCGAAAGCACAAACCGTCTTAATATTCTGGATTGAGATTCAGGATTAAGTATAATACCCTTCAATATACAGTTTTTCTTTGTGTTCATTTCATTGTTACCAACTCTGACCTCCTGGGTGAAATCCGTCTGTCACATCAGAAGGCACGAATAATTTATGTATTTCTCAAATTGTTGTTATAATCCCTGCTCTCTCTGAGGGATTAACAGAGAGGAGAATATGAATGTGGAAGTGGATGGTGCAGTAGTAATACTGTATACAGTGCTTGCATAGGTTAAAAGAGAGTGTGCTTTTAGCCTCTCACATTTGCTGTAGCGGCTCAAATGCTTATGTATTTTCAGACTTGCTGTTGGATTTAAGCTGTTTAATTTCATGAAGTTAAAATTAATGTAAGAGATCATTTCTATCTCAGGGATAGTGACCGTCATGATCACACTTCGGCGTTCGGCCATTTATCATTACATATTATCATTCCTCCCCACTGTCACTGCAAAGTGTCTTTGAGGATTTGCCAGGGGAGCTCTGCTGTCTGTCTGAGGAGTAAAAATGTGTGAACATTTCAGTCCTGCAGCGCCTTTCTCTTTGACATGTAAAACATATATTCAAGGTTATTCCAGGGTAAGATAAAACAGAGATGCGAACAAAATATTAGGTTATGTGCTCGTTGTATCAACCAGAAAACAATCTCTTATTTCCAAATTTGCTGTAATGACTGAGGAGTAGAGATAAATATTTTCACATGGAAATGATGTGCATGTGTGCATGGTTAGACTGTGGTGAGACAATGTCAGGAATTTTCCTCTAAACTAGCTGAATCACTTTGTTCAGTCAAATTTCACGCAGCTATGAGGGCAGCAGCATTAAACTGTAATCACGGTGAGTCACAGATTGGTGGCCCAGTTTTGCCCCCGCAAAAAGCAACTTAATTACAGCGGGCAAAGATGTTGGCTGAATTCAAGAAATAATCTTTTGAAGGGATTCCGAGCGGCAGACTCTAAATGAACGCGCTAACCTTTGTGGTGTATCTTTATCTAGTTATGAATTATTCATTACAGTAAACCATATCTTTCTCCTGCAGTAATTGGATGAGACAGATGTGTGTGTATGTGTGAAGAAAAATTACCTCAGAGCTCACAATTGTGCTTTTGCACAGGTGTTAATGTGCCATAGTGAGACACATAAAAATGCTGTCATTGTCATTGAGGTCTACATTTCTCAGATCCACAGAGGAGCAGTAGAGGTATTCTTGGATGCCTCAGATCTATTTCTCAGCCCTGGAGGTTTCTCTCCTCCAGTGGAGGCACCGATCCAAAAGGGTTTTGTTGTCAGGCTGGCGTCTGGTGTTGCACCCAGTGTTTTTGAGTTGTGCCAGTGCTATGAAGCGCTGCCAGAGGGACGCAGAGGTAATTTCTGAAATGCAGCATATTTATAGCTGCTTTAATCTATATTTTCATATACATGACTGACTAAATGAAACATTAATGGGACTCTGCTGCTCACAGTTTTTGCCTTCTTTAGTCAATTGTTTTGGTTTTCCAAAGCTCTAATAAACTCACTCTGACTAGCTGGTTATCACTAAGTCAGTAAGTTTGTTATTTGTCTATCCCCTTTATGGAAATGACAAGGTTTTGCATACAATGCTAAATATACCATCACATTTTGCATAATTTACTATATTTTTTGCAATAACATTTTTCTTATAAATTTTCTCCAAATTTGACTTAAAACACATAAGAAAAGTGACATTAAAAGAATCATAATTGTACAAGTATTCAATTTACCAGATAGTTTCTATTAAAAGTAGTGCAAGCGAGACACTGTGTGGTTTGTTCACAAATGTTAGCTGACAGTATTTGCGTGCACATCCACAGCTTTATTTCCCCATTTTTTCGCTTCGTGTCATGGTCTCAGTGGCTCATTTGTGTTTCAAAGTGATGGAATAGATTTTATATGTATTTTTTTTGTTCCACACTCTCTCCTGACCTACATCTCTCTTCACAGACATAGTTTGAAGCTGTTATGTCAGTACAGCAGCACTTACTTTAGTGCATGTCTCTCTCTTTTGTTGATCTCTCTTTTGAGCAATGACATCTCCCTCTTCCTCTCAAGTGTTTTTTCACTTTTCTCTCTGATGTTACTGACATCTCTGGAGCTTTCTGGCGCGATGCTCCAAAAGGTTTGAAGTCAGCACAGGACATAACACACATGATGAATGACTCTTGTGCCAGTGTATGCCAAAAGTCTCAGAGTCAGTTTTACCTCTCATATTAGTTGTTTTTGCTGATGCGCTCGCCATTTATTGGTTTTATGTGACCGTGGACTTTAAAAGAATTCACCACACACTCACCCAGTGGGACCTGTCAGTGTTGGCTATTATCTGCACAGCTCAATCAGCCTGTCTCTTCACCTCAACGCCGGATAATGTCATGCCCGTCAGGTGTTGCTTTCTGAATCTGCAAAGAGTGTTTGTATTTATCTCAGGCCAACTTCTCTGCAGTGGTCATCATTATATAACTCACAGCTTTGCCGACAATGTCCCTTCACCTCACTCCAAAACATGCACTGCAAGCAGCCCTCAGTGTCATCTTCAATGTCCTTTACTGTCATGGTGAGAAATGCTGATTCATAAACAAGTGGTGGTCCTCCTCATCACATTAACTGGATTGATGTCCCCAGGACACCCACAGACATGTGCACATTATAATAATTAGAGGCATCTCTTAATTTACAAAAAGTCATTTGCGTATTCAAAAGCGTGGTGGTGGTGGGTGGTTTAAACAGAAGCAAAAAACATCCACTCTATACTGGGAGTCTGAAGGAGGCTCCCCTAAGGAATTGTGGCTATTTAAAATCAATTTATTGCAATTTCACAACTGATTTGCATAATTAACATCCGTCTGAATTGCTTTCTGTCCTGCAGGTCAGGCAATCACAACACTCCAATCCTACATTAGATGTGTTGCACTTCCAGCAGCACTGCCTTGCTTAAGGCAATTTACTAAACGTGACTCTATCTACAACATATAAATTAGAATGAATTTAAAGAAAATATTATCAAAAGTATGTCATACTAAGGTACTGAACTGAGTTATTTCTCCTTTAGCTTATACTTGCTTTGGTACAAGCCTTCAGTTTTAACTGCTAATGTAGCTATAGTCCAATAATACTGGCAGGCAGGTCTGTAGGGGTTTAACCTATAATATAATCAGCTATAGATAGTGGTTGTATATACATTTACAATGTACTGAAACAATGGTAGTAACCAGATTCTTGTTTAAATCTTTAGCAGGCATTACAAAAGACATGACAGATGCCTGTCCAAGACGTTTCCTCTGGACTGGCTCTGTCAAACTCTGCTTCCACATTTCCTGACCTCCTCCTGCTGATGTCTCTCTCTCAACTTGCTCCCATTTTGTTTTGCCTCCCCACTCCAACTTCGGCCTCTGCTGTCGGCTTTGTAACATACCAAATTAGGCTGAGCAGACATGCACACACGCACACGTGCACACACACACACACACATCTTCTTTAAGTGCTCCGTACTTTGTTCTGTTTTTCCCGACTGTAATGATGGTTCATTGCTCTCAGACAACAAAACCAAAAGAGAACTGAAGGGCATGTGCAGTGTGTATGAATGTTCCTTTGTCAGTTTTTTAGTCAGTTTATTATTATGAGGCATTGTCTTGCTGCTCTGTTTCGCTCCGTCCTTCTGTTTTGTTTCTGTGGCTCAGACTGGATGGATCAGGACATCAGTGTGCAGTGACTGGTGAGGTGATAATGTCCAGTCCACCATATGTTATCCTGCTTTTTACACAGATATGTCTCAATGAATATAAATCATGTGATTAGCACTGAGCAGTGCTGTTTATAGCTTGTCAGAGGAAATAATGACCTGTGACGGGGAAAAGGTGTGTGCCATTTTTTCAAGCGTATTGCTGCTGAACTAAATGACATCAGAGTGTAGTTGTTTCTTTCTCATTACGTTTGGATATCTTTGAATATGCTGTGAGAACTCTGTATTTACATGCTGCACTAAATAACACATAGTTTCATCTTCTTTCCTTATTTATACAGGCCATTGAGTGGGCATTTGCTATATGATGTCTATTAATTACCATACTGTAGCTGGCCAATTCATATTCCTCACAGTGCCATGTAAAATGCATTTCAAAGCAGTCACTAATTCATTTGCTGTACCACATAACAGCAATCTAAAATCAAGGTTTCTGAGAAGATGGTGCTAGACCTCACAGACTATTTCAAAATCCAAAATGCTTATTGAACAGTGCAGTTTTTTATCAAATGATTACACAAACTACAGAAACACACATATTCATTAAAATACATCACCAACAACAACAACAAAACAGGATCAAACTGCAGAACAAGGTTAGTCTCAGTGCTGTAGGGGAGGGTCTAATCAGAGATCACAGTCTTTGCTAGCAGGCATAAGCAGATGGCATTTTTACTGCATATTTTATAGTTTTCACCATTCTCACCAGCAGACCATATTGTCGATGCAGTGCTGAGGAATCAAAAAACAACAGGTCATAGCAGAAGTGATGAGAAAGAGCAGAGCACTGGGACTGCAAAATCCAGGATTAGTGTATTTCAGTGTCAGGCAATACAGTAATCTATTTTACTTTCAACCAGGACTCCCGGGGGGAGACAGAGGAAGATGACTGGAAATCACAGTGAAAGTGAAAATGACCCACTGGAGCTCTAAAGGTCAGGTAAATGTCAGACAGGGACTGCAGCAGAACAGGTATTGACTCCGGCTCTGCTCATAGAAGATCTCATTACTTGCACCGATGTTTTGGTGTAACTTTACAGCCTGAAATCAATATTAGCATGTAGCACCTGTGATGTGTGGTACCTGACGCTGAATTACTCGATGAAAGATGATAAGCCTTGAATGCTCAGTGATTTTCCTTGTTAACTCTAATGCAGAGAAACACTGACAGAAACTCATCTAACGTATACCCTCAGATGGGGATAAACCGAGGCGGCTGCTTACCATTGGCTAAAACTGTGAGGTTCCTTGCAATAGCCAGAATGGACACTCGTCTGCCATTTGATATGACAGTGTTGGCCCTGTGGTGAAGTTGATGATACGTGATGAAGAGAACTCCTCAGACTTCCATTCTCACTTGGCAGACCCCCACAGGGCCTGAAAACTTATACCTATAAATGTGGGGGTGAAACCAGATAACGCAGTCAGAGGATGGCGGCCACCTGATCCTCCCTGCGTCACCATCACTGTCCTGATAATCTCATAGTGAGAACAGATCTGTGGCTTTGTCCTGGTGAGGCTTAAGGTTGAGGGAGGTCAGATGGAGGCTTGTTTGTGGCTGCGGAGCCCCTCATGGTTGGGACAGTTACTTTTAAATATCATCATCTGCCCTCAATGCAAAAGCATGACTGTGCTCCAAGTTATTAGTTGCTTACCAGGGTTTAAGTTGTACACCAACCAAATCAAATAACCAAGTCCTTATAAAGGAAGGGTCAAATGACTCCTCTGTCAACATCAAGCTAAGTGTGCATACGTCAATTTGGACACTGACCAAGGTAGTTTGAATCTAAGAAAATACAGTATTTGTGCAACGACCTTGGTGGAGTGACAATGTACGTAGCACTATACTCTCATTTTACACGAATTCAAAATTCATTTGAGACGCAAACATAAAGGAAATGAAACACTGCCAGACAAACTACACACCAGTGTTGAGTGTAATGAATCACTTCCAGCTGTGGAGGCCAAACAATGTGATATCCCTTACCTCCATCTGATCCAGGTGGGTGCACAGAGAGACAAATCCGGCTGGTCAGATAACCTAGGAAGGTAAAGAAATCCTGTCAATGCCCAATGAAGAGGTAGTGTTCAGTTCAGTTTAACAATTCTTTTTCGTATGTCACTTTAAAAAGACCACTCAATGGATACTTTAAAATGCCTCCATATGTTATTGCTAAATGCTAGAGGCAGCAGTTAGTTAGCTTAGATTGATAGTCACTGTACCTGGCCAAGAAATATTTTAACTTCAGCCCCAGAAAAATGGCAACATATTGTTTTTACACTTGTTTTTTGTAAAGATTAAGTAAATTAGATAAAATGTGTTGATTGGAAATGGAGCCCAGTTGAGCTGCAGAGGTGCTGGCAGGTGGACTTTGTTACTTTGGAAAGAGCCAAATTAGCTGTTTTGCTGTTTCCAGGCTTTATGCTAACATAAGTTAAGTGGCTGCTACAGCGAGTTAAAATTGTATATGTCTTTTTTAAAATGTCAAACTATATGGAACTTTTTACGGCATGTTGATTTTGACAAAGGCAGTAGTGTTTCACCTAATGTTCGGTTACACGTTCCTCCACTCTGAAACAACTCAAATTCAGCCTGAGAAAACCCCATCTCCATTCAGTCTGATTTGTAGAAGAATCATTGGCAGGAATTAAGAGTAACAATCAGAAACAAGTAAAAAGAGACAATTTTCTCACTGCTTGTTTGCTTATGTAAGTCATATAGATGCATTAGAATTAATTCCATACAGTGCTTTTAACTACAGCATGGAGCTAGGACGGGTTAGCTTAGCTTTCCATAAGTACTGAACAGTCTATAATAAGACACCAACCAACGCCTCTAAAGCTCATTAATTAACACATTGTATCTCCTTTGTTTAATCTGCACAGAAACTTAAATGTGAGAAGAAAAAAGTTGTGGTACTGCAGGGGATTAACTGCTGGAATTATTTCTTGGCCAGATGCAGTGATTCAGAACAAGATGTTTAAAAAAATAGAGCCATGCTTCCAAATACTAACAATTCCTCTCATGATTTGCTCAGTTATTGCTGATACGAGATTAAAAAGACACATTCGCACATCATGTACGCATTTCCTGCATGGCTCCAGTGTAATCAAACTTCAAAGAGACAAATTAATTAGGTGCTGCTGTGGTGATGAATGAGTACATCGTGCTGAGGCTGGATGCCAGTCATGCCAACTTTGCAACATGAGGGAATTTGTCTGTTGTATCCTGCAGGAAGATTGAGTTTGTGCCATCTGAGTTTTTAAAAGCCTCAAAGCAAATTGAAATGTGTGGTGCTTTACTTATTATTTCTCAATGGATAACATGCATACCTGCTCCACCTTGATCCATGAGTGTGTGTGTGTGTGTGCTGGCTTTGTGCATTGTGTGTACCATCACTTTGATTGTTTCACAAGTCTAGTATAATTACTGAAATGCCAACATGCCGCAGTTCTTATTAATATCTACATTGTGGGTAGTTCGTTTCCTACTGATGTCTTTGTCACTGCCTGGGTTATTGGCCAGAGAAAATAATATTCCTTCTTCAACTCCATAACTCCAGCTGCCTCAGCATATCATAACATGGTAAATGGCAAAAACACATGAGGGACAGACACGGAGCAAAGTTTTCAAAAAGCTCATTTGAGATTGCACACAGCGATGCTCACAGCGATACACTTATTACTAGTTGTTTTTGGCAACATTACTCCACATGCAAAATCCCATCTGATAGGGTTTCCTTATGTAACACCAGCAGAAGCCTGAAATGTAAAGAAATAGCTTTTTTGATGTAAGTGCATGCTGCAGACTTCCAGGTTGTCTAAAAACATTGGGTCAGGGAGCAGTGGCAGCTGGTCAGTAGAGGGCGCTAAGGCGGTGCACACAACCCCCCTACGACTCCACTCCTCCTAGACCTTCATTTAATAAGACTTTAAAAAATTAATTATCTTTAAAACCTATGTACAAGAAGTATATTTCACATCTCATATGGCAGCAGTCGCCATTGTTTGAGTTTCAGGAAAAGTCACAGCAGAATAAAATGCCATAATGGGCATGAGGGCAACTCATTTTTACTTATGGGAATGAAACTAATTTCTATACTAATACTATCTGGAACAAAACTCCATTAGTCCACAGGGTCAGTCATTAAATCACTATTAATGGACGAATTCCAAAATGTGACATTTGATTCAGATCATAACTGTAATACTTGGTGCTTGATGTAAATTGTGTTTTAATTTTGTCCTTTTGAATGTGTGCTGTCAGGATGTCCTTGAACAAGACTCTTCAAAAAATATTTTAGGAATATTTTAGGAAGTTCGAGTTTCTGACGGTCCTTGGTTTAGTCATGGTAGCTGTGGTTTCCTGGATTTGTTCTATATATGAATCACAGCAACTCTAATTTCAGTGTTTTTCCTGTTTGAGCTCTTGTACTTCTAATGAGTGGCGTGCTATTGGCATGACTTAAGAAATAGCAATGTTTAAATGTTTCTTTTGTAGAGACATTCATGGGTCTGTGAATCATAATAACTTTACCCTGATATTTCATCTAGTGCCACTTTGAGACATTTGTGAATTTGAGTGAAATGTCTTTGCAAATGTTTATGAGCAAATACTTTCAGACTCAGTTGTAACCATACTAGCATACTATTTTGTTTGCCAGAAAAATATGTAGTGTCTGCTGCAATGATTAGTCAAATAATCAATTAGCTGTCAATTAATTACGAACTATTCTAATATTCATCATGAGTCATGTTTTAAGACAATATCAAAATTCTCTAATTTTTTCTTCTCAAATTTCTTCATCCTCAGCCAGCAAACCAAATGTCTTTGGGTTGTGTGCAAATCAAGACATTTGAGGTAATCACCATGACCTTTGGGAAATAACATTTGATCAATATTTTTCACCATTCTCTGATATTTTATGGCCAAAACAACTAAACAGTTGATTGAGAACACAACAGGCAGATATATTGATGAAAATTATAGTTAGTTTCAGCCCTATTCCCAATGCATAGTATGTCAAATGCAGTATACCAAAAATACCAGGATGTCCTACTGCATCATGTCACATTTTGCAGTGGGCAAGCTAGCATGCTTTTCTAGCTGTCCTGACCCACAGTCCTCTGTACAAGGGAAGATATGTCATCAACTGAGCCGCTGAGAGAGCACGGACAAATTACAGCTCATTGACAGACAACAGAATCTTTTAAGTACTATGTAGTTTTTGCGTTTTGTGTGTATAATCAATACATTATACTACTGGTGCACGAAGCTAAGTGGATAAGTGAGTACAAATGTAAATGTAAAGTCTATATTTAAAGGAAAATAACCTCAGCCTTAGCTTAGAAAGCGTTTTAGCTAGCTAGCTTAATTTTTACCTCAGTATCTAACTAGGAATGTAGTTTACTGAAGTTACCTCACTTACTCTTCAGGGGAAAGAGCAACGCTGGTTTCGAGTGAGTAACGCTTCTGCTGTAACGCTTCGAAGCCGATGATATGATAACGTGAACTCGCGTGTTCAGGGCTGCCCTCCCAAAACATTTCTAAGTGTCCTGGGTAAGGGGTCAGCACAGAGGGAGTGGAGGGCACAGCAGCCTCCTGGAAACGGTACGGGCCGATGGGCTGATGGATACAGCACTGGAACAGCGCTTATCAAGCCAGGAGACCCAGCTTTTCGTCAAGCCAGGAGACCCCCGCTGATGCTGATCCGGTCTTTCAGAATGACTGGATACCATTAAGAAAGAGAGGAAGGGAGAGGAGCCGAACAGCAGGCAAAAGAGGAGCAGAGATACGAGGAGGCCAGGAGAAGGGAGGAGAAATTAAGGGCAAGAGAAGAGACGAAAGGAAGACAGATTTTTGGCATTGCTGGATGCACTTGTTAAAAAGTATGTTTTTTTGTTTTGTCATTTTATTTAACAGTTTAACAGTGTATTTGTGTTTGCTTCAATAAATGTTGTCTAATCAACAAGCCAACTATCAATCAACTATTGTACAGTATGTTCTTTATTATAGCTCAATCACTCAAAAATACTAATACATTTTAACTTAGCTACCACTAAACTTAAAATGATCTTTCCAGCATCCACACGTTTTCCCTGTCTGGACATCTTTTCAACTGCATGTATATCAGGTCTCTCTTTGTGAACAGTGAGGCGATCACCCTGGACCCGTGTGACCGCGTCGCTGTTGATCCACAGTAACCTGGTGGCAGGCATTAAGAATAAGTATTAAAAACTAATAAAAATAACCCATCTTCTCACTGTTGGTCTTGTTTGCTTATGTAGGTTATATAGAGGCATCAGTATTAAATTGAGGGTATTTCATAACTAGTTAGAAAATCCTTGTAGCTGCTTTCAATAACGATTTACAAAGCCAACACCCTGAGCCACTTTATTTGCCTCAAAAGTGAACCTGGCAGTCTCACAGAGTGTTTTTTGATCTTGCTGCTGCACTTGAATTTAACCACCTGAAGTCACTGGGTTGAACAGCTTTCCAGATCTACACGTAAGCACATTTCAGTTAGCTGGCAGGGAAATACAACCCCCAACTTACGGGTAAAGTTCAACAGCACATAATGAGCAATGAAGTAACCAGAACTCAATTTAGGCAGCCTCTGTTTGTTTGACGTAAAGCTGGTTGTGTTTGTCTAACGTCGCAATGTTCCCAGTTATATAACTCAGGAAAGGGGAGCAGAGGTGCCCTCAGCCACCTCTGAGGAAATGATCCTCCTGGTGGACACAGAAAGACTCTGCTCTCAGGAATCTTATCAATGAAACAAAGAACTGGGCCAATGCTGTGAATGTGGAGCTCTGAACGTGTGTGGAGGTGCCAGGTGGAAAACAGAGGCAGACATAAGACGATCAGCTTGTCTCATCGTTAATACATTACCCATCGTCTTTGTGGGCGCAGGGCTGAGTCAGAGCCCCGTTTGAAGTCTTCCAACCTCATTAGGAATCCGTTTGCTGATGGGGGATGAGGTCTCATCTTCTGCACGTCTTTGAGGACTAAGACCCTCAAGGAAATGGTTTGGATGCTTCTTTGATGTCTGCATCAAGGGATTGTGTGTTGCATCCCAGGAGAATGGTCCATTGTGGCTGTGAATCCACGTCTTCCAATCCCATTCGCACAAACACACACAGATATTGTTTGATGTCTCAGAGTAAGGCCTCTTTCAGACAACAGATAGAAATCTAAACTTTTTTTCAAATGAGAGACTGTTTTATTTTCTGTGACTCTTCACCTTAATTCCTCTCTGATCATCCCTCTGTCCACTCTTTCTTTTTCACCTCCTACCACTTACTGATTTTTCCAGGTGGGGGCTCTTTCATCCATGTGATTACAGCTGAAAGCCCGCTGATGGCTGCCCAACATTTCAACTAAGTGAAAGCCAATTTCTTGCAACTAGCAATCAGTCGCAAATGGCCCGGCATGGTGACACGGAAGATTTTTGTAGAGGAGCCAGAAGACTTTATTCCTCCACAAACATCAACACGCCGTCAAAACGCACCTCAGTTTAGCCACAGCATTTCAATTATTGATCACCGAGAGGAAATGAGGTTACTGCCACAGCAAATGTTTATGCATACATCAACAAAGAAAACCAGTTTAAAGATTATGAATATGATTTATTCACAGCCCAATGAATCATAAGCATTAACTGTTTACCTACATTTAATACACACACACACATTTTCACACCTTTTACTGACACACAGCTGACACTTCTAAGTATAAACAAGGGATATCTGTCTGTCTTTCTGTGCTTCGATCATCTCGACAACTGTTCATCTGACTGACTTCACACTTGGTGGTAATATTGCTGAGGACCCAAAGAACGTAAGTGCCTGGTGTGAAATTGTTGAGATGTTCTCAAGGAAGCTGCACGCACAGGCACATTTTTGAACAGGCACGCTAAACTAGTATTAGTGTGTTGGTGTAATTCTGCGTAGCATAAAAGGTATAATGTGCTGTGGTAATAGCACAGTCTTAAACAGCAGGTGTTTACTGCTTCTTGCTGTGACTTGGAGCATGTGCAGGATAAAATTTACGCCGTGCTCTCCGTCAAAGTCACGGTTCTCCGAGGGAAAACCTTTGAAGGGATAATATATTCTCTTTCTGATCAGACAAAAAACAACTGTTTGTGCAGGAAATTGCTTGTCCATGCTGTGCGGTTGTATATTAAAGATAAATGTTGAGGGCGACAGCAGTGATCATGGAGAAAGGCATGTTTTCTTCTGACCTAGGATACTATTCTATTACATACTGTATTTCAGTAGCCTTTAATTTGTCCCTACTCAGTTTATTGTTTTTCTTAAGGGTCACCAGTTGAGTGATGATGACTGTTTATATTCTCTCAGAGGAGAAAATATGTTAACAACCGCTCTGTGTCTGAATAAAATCACACCGACAGTCATCCCTCCAAGTTCTTTTCATCTTGTAACCTACTTAGAGATTCACCTCATGCTCCTTTGACTGTACGTCATTCTGAACTGAGCTTTACTTTCTGTAGGAAGGATTACTTTTTACACTGTAATTACCATGGAAAATGTCACAGAGGTTGATTGCTATTCAGAATCAATTTTAGCGTTTGAGAAGATAATCTAGGCGGCACATCAGTCTGTCATGATCTGTCAGTGAGCTGCAAGCTACCTGGAGGGACGTGAGCAACCCATTAATGATCCTCTATCTTGCATCCATCCATCCAGCCATCCACTGGCAAGTTACTCACTCGCTGTTACATGAGGGAAGTGGCCTTCTGTTAAGCTAAAATATACAATTTTCTCCGGGCTGTTTCCCTCTGTTATATTAATTATAATAATTATAAAAATTGGTTAAGAAACATTATGAATACCAGCTTTAAAGTGACGGCAATGCCTGTAGGCAGGTCATTTTTTATTAATACTTTTTATCTAGATCAAATTCATGTCTTATGTATGGGATTGTGGTGGAAAGCCATGAAAGGTTTTTTTCATTTTCAAAGGAGTGAACAAAATGATTCCATACAGTCCATGTGTATGGGAAAAGTTAGCGATACAGACAGCAAGAGTTTTCACATAAGGCAGGTATGTACAAGTGTAGGCAATGCAATTTATACATTATACGTTACAGTCTTTAAATTTGCTAATTGACAAGCTTTTTACCTTAACTTGAATTAAGGGTTTACTGCACAGTGTAATGGCTTTCGAAAAATCGATCTCCTGAGAAAATGAAAACTCGATTTATGGCAGGGGTAAGGGGTAAGTGCCCCAACTTCTTTCTGTTGTCTTATTGCTGTTTGACTGATGTGGACAGGCAAATCTGATGACACACTACTTATATCTGTGAACGCTTCTTAGTTAGTTGCATTGAGCATACTACCTGATCAGGGCTTTCTTCCTGTCAGCTATCAGCCAAACAGCTGTAGAATAACATCACCACTCGGCTGACTGGATCGCAGGTAAGACAGATTTTATTGTTCACTTGAAAATTAACGGACGGAAAATATATTCTCACCATCTCTGTGATACCTGCTAATTTTGGACTAAATGAAAGAATGAACACACACTTTTTCGCCTACTGCCTGTACATTAATGCTGAATGTAAGTGCAAAATGTTGCAAAAATGAAAGGCAAACATTTATTACAAATGTAATGTCATGCCGTTTGCTGGAAATGATGTATTCAGCTCTCACATGCTAAAACACCGACTACATGATTATGAGCAGGAAAACGTAAGAGCATTCAGAACAAACTCTGTTAGATTTTCCTACAAGTGTTTTTTCTATGCTTGTATAAAACTGAGTCATAAATGTTCACAGTGCTATTATGGGAGCAGAATGGCACGGGGAATGGACACATGCAGGCACTCGCAGTGAGCTTATTACAGCGTCACAACTTTCTCTGAAATCCTCATATAGGTTTTGACCTTTTACAGTTCACTTTAGAGAACATTAATGTCTCTCATTATATTGTGAACCTTTGTGCACATAGCACGTCACTGCAGTGCTCTTTGAGGTGCAGGACGTCACCATATCTATATGTATAAGGGTAACATGGAAACCCAGTCCTGAGTGAAATATCGTAATGAAATTGTAGGTCCTGAGTGAGAGTTGTTCACCTTTTATTTAAAGCAGAAGTGTCTGGCTTCTTTTAAAATAATCCATTGCATTTAAGCTCTTGGTAAACAAGAAGACGAAACTTCCACTCTTTTTTCTTTCTTTCTTTCTTTTTTTTTTGTAGCCATGCTAGCGCCAAGGCGGAATGTAAACGAATAAGAACGGCAATGTTGTTTGATCCGAACTAGAATATTTCAACCACTGTTGAATGGACTGTCATTATATTTCATACAGATGTTGATGTTCTCCAGTTAATTATTCTTACTAACTTTTTAAGTGCCAACAGGTTGCCATTTTTGCTTTTCAGTTTAGTGTCTCAATATCCACTAGATAGACTGTTATGATTTGGTACTGACATTTATGTAATATTTTGGTTATTTGGTTTTAAGGCTGACACTTTTTATCTGAAATTAGAACTTGAGTGTAACATATGAAATTTATGCGCAACAGACAATTTTTAGTAGTTTCTCTTGTGATTCAGCACAGTGCACTATGAAAATGTACTTATTCACACATTCAAATTTCAAATGAATCGCATGTGAATCGAAGTTTATTCAAACTTGATTTTTGGGTTAGTGATAATCCTATTCATTGCCTTAGGCATTATTACTCAAATGTGTCCAATACAATAACCAATTTCTTCAATATAATTATAAACATTGTTGATCAGTTTCAGGTGTACCTTGTGTTTAGTGCTAATAGCAAACATGCTAACATGCTATACTAAGAAGGTAAACATGTTCATGTTAGCACGCTATGAATAGCATGGCAGTAAGGTCTGTGTTCGAAAACCACATACTTACGTACCACATACCTGATCAGTATGTACTGCATTCTAAATTAAACATTAAGTATGCATTTACCTGTCCACTCCCTGTCCACTGACTCAGCTGACCGTGTTGTTATTTGTTTGTTAGCTGAAAATATACATGGCTGTATTGTTAGAGTCCTCATGAATATTCATCACTACAACATGTGTATTCTTTTACATGTTTGTTTTTCTTATGTAACAAGCTACTGCTAGAGTCACCCTCTTATCTATTAGATTTGACAACATTGTTCTCTGGTTCTGTCGAGTTACTTTTTTAAGACACTTTTTCACCTTTTTAGTGATGATCTTATTGATACTCAAAACATTGCAGATGATAAAGATGGATTTTTGTATTGCTTAGCACAGTTTCCTATTGACGCTTTAATCTATTATAGACTACTGTACCTGTCAAATCTATGAGCCTTGAGATACAATTATGAAACACTACAATGATCATTTGTAGGCACAGATGCCACAGCTGAGGGCTTTTTAAATTTTTTTTTTATCATGAATTACTCTTGCAAAAGCTATGTTTGACCTCCCAGATGTGATCACATCATTATCACTCTGATCATGTCTAATGAGCATGTGTGGGAGAACAATGGCATTTCTGTCTGATGATGAGCGGACATGCATCTGTGTGTAGGATGCAGACTATGTGATAATGGTATATATTTTATATATATATATATATATATAGATATATATATATATATACATACATATATATATATATATATATATATACACACACACATACATATATGATATGATGTCTCATCAACATTTGTATCCACATTGTACAACAATATCATAACTTAACTTGTCAGAACAAGCTTATGTTGCCTGTCATAACTGGAAAAACTGATTTACTATGAGTGGAAATTGGGCGCAAGATTTCACCCTGGATTGTTGTCAAATGATTTTAGCTTTATTTAAAGCCACCAGCAGATGCTCTCGACTCCCACGTTGCTTTCAGATGCGGTGGGGGTGGACAGCCCGCCCGCATCAGCAAATTATTCTAAGCAAATAGCAACTGACAGAGAAAATGCGACGATCAATATTGTGCTCTGCTCACTTTCATGACAGAGCGTGCTGTGGAGGAGGTCTTGTAACGTGTTGTGGCAGTTAATGTCACTGCTGCAGTGATATAGATGTAGAGCTAATGCCAAGGACAAAATCGCTCACAGAGATGTAATTAACATTAGAGAATTCATTAGGTGTAATGAGGTGAAGCAGTTTTACATCTATTTTATTTGCTCATTTGCTCCTTTTTTATGATACTGGTGAAATATTCAGAAAACAGACACTTATTCTCAATTAAAAAAAAAAACAAAAAAACAAATTCAACTCATATAAGAGCATCGTGATGGATCCCTGGGGAAAACGCTTTAAAGTACAAATATCAATTGGGTTTCTTTTTTTTTTGTGAAGTCCCAGTTTGTCAAACACACAACTGCTTCACAGCAAACAGTCACTATCAGCCACCATGGACCAAGTGAAGCAGCACAATCTGTTCTACTGGAAGATTTACAGGGAAATACCATCAACGATGAACTGGAACCGCTGAGGCGTCGTGTCCAGCTGCTGTGCACCACCTCTGCCTGGAAGTAGATCAGAGGCGCCTCACAGTCGAGAGATTACAAGTGTCTAGAATTGGAAGGGATATTTAAAAAGGAAGTGGGTAAGAAGATTTGGAGGACAGACTTTGAGACGATCAATTTTTCTCTCTTAAAAACCTGCATGCATGTCTGATGCACAATGTGACCAATACAGGCGGAGTTAAAGCTGCTCTGACACTGAGCTTCTAACCTGCGCTCTCTCTGCAGCTGTGAGGTTTAGTATATGATGCTGAGCTATTCAGGAGGAAACAGTCATCTAGTAAATGCAGAGCTGGAATACTACACTTTATATTATAAATCAATATCATAACTGTCTTTAATGAAGAATTTATATTTTATGTAGCAACAGAAAAACATTTGTTAGTGGTGTCAGAACCTGATGACTCTGTTGTATTGTTTAACTAGTTTTCAGATCAAGTGTTGGCTTAATTTCACACAAGAAATTCTACCTTTTCTCCAACCAGTATTGATGCCTCAGCTGAGAGTATGTGCTGTCAGATCTACCCATTTGATGCTTTTCAAACCCAAACATGTCTCATAGTTCTCAGCACTCTGAAAAATATTCTGAGTCAGATTCTTTAAAGGCCAAGTGCTTTGTGGGTCATTATAGCTGGTGCTAACACTGACTGTCAACATGCATTCATCAGTTCAGCTTATAGAACTGTGTGATAGCTACATGAATGGAAAGTCTCCTGCTTGTGTTTCATATAAGTTGAATGTGTCTGAACCTGCATCCCAGTGCCAAGGTCAGGGAAAAAAGCCAGAAACATGATAATGAAGTTTCATGAAAGATAATAGCTACTTGTTGTGTGACATCAGTGTCAGCATATAACTGAGTCGATATGTTCACAGCTGCATCTATAAAGCACTAACATCTGCACAATCACTCAATTCATGCTGGATAATCAATTATTTGACATTTGAAAGAACTATTTTTGTTGCATTATAATAAGGAGAGTCTAACTTAGACATTGACATGCTCATTGTTAAAAGTGTGAGTGTTAAACTGAGGGGAAAAGTGACAGATTATGTACTAATGACATTTGAAGCAGCATTCTCAGCAGAATGATGTGAATGTGTGTGTGTGTGTGTGTGTGTGCCTGAAGGTGGTAGACAGCTTGGTGTTGTGTGTGCAAGGGGAGTACAGTATCTCAAGGACAAGGTCAGTGTGGAAGACACAGCAGGGAGAGGGGGAGGGAGAGCACCAGTGGAGAAACAAATTGAGCAAATTATGTAGAGGCTGGGGTCCTTCTGTGTGGAGTTTGCAGGCAGCATGGTGGTGCAGTGGCTTCGCCTTGCAACAAGAGGGTTCATGTTTCTGTGTGGTTGTCCCTGAGAACATGGCTCCAAAGACATGCATGTTAGGGTAATTGGCGACTGATTTCCTGTAGGTGTCAATCTGAGTGGTTTGTCTGTTTCTATATGTGACTTTCTATGGGAAAGTTGCTGGGATAGGCTCCAGCACCCCCCATGACTCTATGTCATGCTAAATGCTAAGAGCGCTAGTAGGTGCAAACTTCCTTACGCTGATGCCATGCCAGCCTTCAATGTCTTGAACCGTGAACATTTCTTAGAGCTGCTGTTGGAAGTGTAGCTGGATAAGTGTGGTCACTGACAGCTGCATAGATTTTTCATCTGCATTCATTACTTGCTTTTTTCCAGCCTTTGCGTTGAGCCTAGCTTTCTATCTCATTTGCGGCCTTGGCTTTCATTTCTTCCCCTCCTGTCTCCTCCCATGATCCTCCTCCTTCATCACACTGTAGAGGAGGTGGTAAATGGTGAAAGCAGAGGAAGGCACTGCTGAGACAAATGAGAGGCAGACTCCTGCTGCAGTTGCCTGCTTCACACTTCTAATGAGCCCGCCTGTCCGTCCGTCCGCCTGCTACCACACACACACACACACACACTGACAAACCATACCTGACCACAGGGCATTGTTTATGGTGTCTCTGCACATTGCAGCTCAATCTTATTGCACAGACAGGACCTCAAAGCCATGGTCAGGTAAGCAAAAGTTATTTTTGGCATCAAAACTGCAGTTTTGTTTTTGTGTGTGAATGAGACCAAAAACCTTAAGGCACCACATACAATTATTAGGCAAGTGAGTATTTTGACCATATTGTCATTTTTATGCATACTTTCCAACTTCAAGTTGAATAAACTTGAATGCCTGTTGGATTTAAGCATACTAGGTTATGTGCATTTGTGTAATGAGGGAGGTGTGGCCTTAGGAGATCAACACCCTATATCAGGTGTGCACAATTATTAGGCAGCTTCTTTTCCTTAGGCAAAATGGGCCAGAAAAGAGATCTAACAGACTCTGAAAAGTCAAAAACTATAAAACATCTTTCAGAGCAGAGATTCCCAAATTGGGGGTCCCGACCCCGTGGGGGGTCGCAAGACGCTGAGGGGGGGTTGCGAGATGATTTTCACAATTCTTCTAAGGTGATTTTATATATATATATATATATAGATATGTAGATATATATAAATATATAATACATGACTCTGGGGATAGTGGGGGTCGCCAGTCACTGTTATTATAGTATAGTTTTGTTGCAAATACCCAAAAGGATCGCAAGAGACGTGTTAACGAGAGAAAAAGATGCAAATTAACTGCCAAAGATTTGAGAAGAATCAAACGTGAAGCTACCAGGAACCCATTATCCTCCAGTGCTGTCATATTCCAGAACTGCAACCAACCTGGAGTGTCCAGAAGTACGAGGTGTTCAGTGCTCAGAAACATGGCCAAGGTAAGAAAGGCTGAAACCCGACCACCACTGAACAAGACACAGTTGAAACGAAGTTGAAACGCCATGACTGGGCCAAAAAATATCTGAAGACAGATTTTTCTAAGGTTTTATGGACTGATGAGATGAGAGTGACTCTTGATGGACCAGATGGATGGGCCCTGTGGCTGGATCAGCAATGGGCATAGGGCTCCACTCTGATTCAGATGCCAGCAAGGTGGAGGTGGGGTCCTGGTATGGGCTGGAATTATTAAAGATGAGCTTGTTGGACCTTTTTGGGTTGAAGATGGACTCAGAATCAGCTCCCAAACCTACTGCCAGTTTCTAGAAGACACTTTCTTCACACAGTGGTACAGGAAAAAGTCTGCATCTTTCAGGAAGACCATGATTTTTATGCAGGACAATGCTCCACTGCATGGCTAGCCAGTAAAGGCCTTAAAGATGAAAGAATAATGACATGGCCCCCTTCCTCACCTGACCTAAACCCTATTGAGAACTTGTGGGCCCTTCTTAAATGTGAGATGTACAGTGAATGAAAACAGTACACCTCTCTGAACAGTGTCTGGGAGGCTGTGGTTGCTGCTGCACAAAAAGTTGATGGTCAAGTGATCAAGAAACTGACAGACTCCATGGATGGAAGACTTTTGAGTGTTATTGAAAAGAAGGGTGGCTATATTGGTCACTGATTTATTTTTTGAAATGTCAGAAATGTTTATTTGTAAAGATTGAGTTGTTTATTATTCTGACTTTAAAAGATGAAAATAGTGAGATGGGAATATTTTTGTTTTTCTTGGAGTTGCGTAATAATTCTGCACACACAGATATTCTCATACAAAAGCCTAAACCTCACTTTCACTTCCTTAAATATTCAGGTTTGAGGTTTATTAACAGGTTTGAGGTTTATTAACATTTTGGATTAACCAAGAGCACTGTTGTTGTTGTTGTTAAATAATAAAACGAATCCTCAAAAATGCAACTTGCCTAATAATTGTGCACGCAGTGTAGTTCCTGATGCAAGAAATATCTCTGTGTTTCTAGTCTAGCTGTAGACAAAAAGGACCAGAGTGATGTTTTTAAAATATGTGTAAGTGCTGTCTGAGTCATGAAATCACAAGTGTCAACATAAGGAAGAATTAAAATTCTACTATATTGTCATCTGGTGATTACGGGTGAATGTACGGACATGAGAAGAGAGATGGAGGCAGGAAATGGGCAATAAACAGAGGGGGGTGATGCTGATGGTGCCCGCCTGTTTTTGTACTGCAGGGTACCGGCAGCCGATGCCTGCGGCACCCGCAGATCAATACAGACCAGCAGCCTACTTGAGAAGTGGTGAACTGACAAACCCCAGCTCTGCTTACCCTGAGGATGTTGTGCCTCCTGCTGCAGCCCATCCAAAACACTGACAGTTACTTGCACTGTTGACTCACAGTGTCTGGCCACCTGTGTGCATTCATGCTCAATGATGGCGACTCAGTTTTACTGGTAGCATCTATTCAATTTATCAATTTATAGCAGTTCATTTAAAGTTTATTAATTTCAAAGGATGTGTGGGAGCTTGGGGATGTGTTGTTTAAGTTGTATTTATGCTACCTTTTCAGTACATGCATGTATAAATTGCAACTGCTCCAGTTAATTTCAAAACACTAAATAAAAGCAATGTCACTACATTTTTATCGTCATTTGAAGTTTGCCTTGAAGCTTTTGTGTTGCTAATTGCCTAAAACTGAAGTGTAAGATTTCATGCATGTCTTTTGTATTTAAATTTCTTAAAATATTTAAACCTGCATTAACTGATTGTTTTGCCTCTTAGGGGCAGCAGAATCTGTAAACGTGTCACTGACATACTGTATATCGTATTTTTAATTAGCTTAAAAAGCTGATAAGGACAATGGCAAATGTGTCTGATGGAAATCTTTGTCTTTTCAGCCACCTGAACACCTTTTACATCACGTATGGTGATATGCACTGTCATTTATCCCACTGTTCAAATACTAATTAGTGTAGCTTTATTGACATTTAAATAATAATAAATAATAATAAAAATACAATAGTTTGCACTCCTCCATCTCTTCATTATAGCCAGATGAATCTTGCATGCTGATCCACTAAACCCATCAACCCAATAATAAAATACTGATATGCTTATCAGGGTAGAAATATTATTAATATTAAATAAAAGACATATATGTTAAGATTTCAGTATGAAAGATGTGAATGTAAGATTTCAGTACCACGTTTCCTCCTCTCACTTTGACTTGCTTTTGGACAGTGGAAAGGGAGTCGTGCTGATACATAAACCTTGTATGCATTAGACTTTATTAAAGGATGCCCATGCCTGCTCCCACAATGCATATCTAATTGTGCTGCAATGGTTCAATGACTTTTCCAACCACCCTTTGGCTCAGGAGAATGGTGACTACAGGAATGGTCACAGGCGGAAAGGACTCTGCACCCTGTGACAAATTCAACCGTCCTTACTGTAGGAGCGAAGGGCTTTTTTCCCCGCTGACGCAGCTGCAATTTACTGAAACAAATCTGCAAAGATTTGTGCAGACTGTGCAGGGCACTGTATAGCCATCTATCTTTAGTTATGTTTGTTAGTTTTTCAGTAGTTTTTCTTTTTCTTGATAAGGCAGAAATAAGTTTTATATCATCATGTGGGACTGACTTTCCATGAATTCAGCTTTTCAGTTATAATTAATCCAAATACTGTGGGCACAATCAGCAGCTCCAAACAGCAGGAATCAGAATAAAGCATGCAGCAGGCAGCACACCATTGTCATTGCATTCTTAAGGGTGACTGGCTTTGTTTGCAATCTGCTTCTGTAACATCTGTGAGAAGTTGCTGGGAGCAAAACAGCTGCAGGCTATATGTGATGTCAAAGTAGACAGCTTAACAGGATGAACCATATTGGAAGTGTTTAGGTACAAACTTTGCTGCAGGAAGGCAATTTGTAAAGTTATCGCAACTTTAGACTTTATTTTTCATCTTATTCTGACCTTTAGTTTAATTGTGTATACTTTCTTTATGCCCTGTTTTCTGTCCTGTGCAGCTGTGCAGTCCTTGAACTGTCAGTCAGTCCCACTTAAAGTCCCACAACTCTGTGTGACTCCTCGATCGCTGTAGTTGAACCCATCACTCCTGAATTACGCCTGTTCAGCTGAATCCCCAGCAGAGAGGAGTCAGCCCAGCTCTGATTAAATGATCTTATCTCCTCTACAGCTCCACTGGCAGGCCGGTGACAGACCGTTAAAGGGGTTGTTTCAGTCTTTAAAGTAGTCTGGAACATTGCTCTCTCCTTTTAAACACCTTTACCTGCTTTGCTGCTTATGTCTTCATCATTTTAACCAGCAGTCCTCTGTAGAAAATCCTCTGGCACAAGATTAAAGCACACATAAAAGAACAAAAAGAAGCAGAGGAAACGATGGAGAGGCAAGCCTACATAAGATGTGAATGTTATGCTATTTTATCATTATGATAAAATTCCCACTCAACCGGTAAAACACAGCACTTCATTTCCGAGCACTTTAAAATTACAAGGCCGTGATATTTATTATTCATTCTCTACCTTTAATGTATGACCGTGTGTCATTCCCACAAATACAATTTCAGCATGAATACCAATGATTGATTGCTAACACTGTTGACATAGTTTAAACGCAAGCTATTTAACTTGACCCTAATTTCCACATGCTTTGTTTTGAGTGGGACATTTATTCCACCGTGCCGTGAATATGCTTTCATTAAATTGCTTTAGAAGTGATCAATCAAAAGTGCTTTTCCTGCCTCCTTTCATGGAATTCCTGATGAGTCTTCTTTGAGTAGTGAGAGGCGATGGCTCAACATAATCATTGTAAATTAATTACTTGTTTTTTTTTCCCCTGGAGCATTCATCCTCTGTGTGGGAGATTGGATGGTGAGACGGCTTAGAGCCACTTTGAAAACCCACGTGTTGCTCCTTTTTAATTTCCACAATCCCATAAAAAATGCGAACATCAGTACCATAATTTTGTATAAGTTTTAAATGACTGTCAAAGATGTATGTTTCAACGTGGTTGGATCATAATCAGTTCCTGCAGACTCCCATGACTCTCCTCTCTGCACAGTAATATGAAGCTTCTGTCAGCAGCAGATTAGCTTACCTTATCGCAAAGACTGTAAACAGGAGGAAACAGCTAGCCTGGCTCTGTGCAAAAAAATATCCACCACCACCTCTCAGACTCACTAATAAACGTGTTGTCTCTTGTTTGTCTGACCCGTTCAAACTTAAGTATAAGAATGACAAGTTGTAGTTTAAGGAGGGATTATGTGCAGGAATTGTTTATTGACAAGACATGGTTACACAGAGGAGAGACAATTAACTAGTGAGCTTTAAAGGTGCTGATGGGCAGACATTTAGATGGAGTCATATTTCCTGTTTAATCCTATTTAGTCTTTATGCTAGGATAAGCTAGATGTCTCCAGCTTCATATCGACTGTGCACAGAGTCACCCTAGGCGAGATTTTATATGGCACCCCCCTCCATCGGTGATTTACATACACTTACAAAATAATAATATATAATATTCTAATACTATATATATATATATATATATATATATATATAAATGTGTACTTTAACAGTGATGTAAAGTTTAAAACAATTAACATGCTTTAGACAATATGAACTGTAACAACGAACAACTAGGGTTGAAAATCTGATATATAAAGGGGTGAAAAGGGAAAAGCATTTTGATTGACTATTAAAAGCAGGAAAAACGTTAGCTAGCCAGATGTAAATAAAACAAATAATAAAAGCGTAGATTAGGCCAATGTAGACACCTACTGAGCAGGTTTAATCTTTACAAATGATCCATAAAGTAAAGAGCCTCCATGCCGCCCAGCTACAGAAATATAAAACTGCTTATTTACTGATTAGCATGTTGAGGCTAATCGCTCAGAAGAAGTTATCAACTTCACAGTACACTGTGAGATAACTGATGCTTCATTTCATTACTGTATCTCTTTACTTTACCTCTTTCTTTCTCCCGTTTTTCCTCCTGTTTCTTCTCTTCTTTTTTTCTTCCCCTGTGTCTCCGGACAGTTCAGCTCGTTTTCACATTTTTACAAACTTCTCTGGTCACATCAATAAATCTGCCCCTCCCCCCACAGAGAGCGAGCAGGTACCATCAGCCGGAGGAAATAAGCCCTTATTATCATTTGTAGTAATATTAATTGGGCATTGCTTTACATTTGAATCTATGTGAGCTTTTCTAAATAACTAAATATATTTATACTGAAGGTGAATTTTTTTTCCCGATTTTGTGGCGCCCCCTGGAGGCCACTTGGCGCCCTTAGCATTTGCCTATATTGCCTAATGGGGCAGCCGGCTCTGACAGAGCAGATATGAAAGTGGTATTGGGTGGTATGGGTTTTGACTTAAAGAAGAAGCCGAGCAGTATATTTTATGTGCAGTCCAGTAAATTTCATCTATACGGCTTCTAATTTAGTTGTTGACCATTTCACCAGAACCCTTTCATATTTCTCTGACTGAAGCAGTTGGATTGCTGTTCGGTAATGAGCTGAATGTCTGACACCTTCAGAGATAAAAGGAAAGAAGCAAATACAGGGAAGCGGGAAAAAAATTAATGGCTAAGAGCTGGAAGGTTTAATGTCTCTTGGATCTTCTGTCCTTTTGTATCAATTATATGAAGGTGTAAGTCAGGCATCGCAAAACTCTAACACACACACTGAACTGTCATAATACATGGAAATAGTGTATTTCACAGGTGAAATACTGAGCCAATATCTGTGTAGGATGTGTGGGAGAGTAAGATTGACAGTTGAAAATAACACAACAACAGAGAAACGACAGACTGTGGTAACTCAAGTCAGCCAGTCGTATGCCAGTCAAGTCATTTAATTTCACATTTCCACGGGTATACTAAGTATTATATGTCATATTTCACCACCAAAGCTTGAAATATTATTACAGGTTGTCCTCGTGGCTATTCATTGCATGTGCTTTTTAAGAAACGCTGACAAAATGTATTAATTAAATCAGTTTAACATTTAAATAGTGAAATCAAATCATTTTGCTAACAGGCAGCATTTGAACATCTCTGGAAAAGTCTAACAATGGAAGACAGTTAGAGTAGTGGTCACCGTGGGAGCCAGAAGTTTAATTTGTTTGTGTCCTGCTTTTCAGCCTCTTCTTCGGCTCTTCCTGCTGTGAGAGTCTGCAGCAATAAAGAAAGAAAGGAAAATATCTCTGATTTCTATCTCCAGCATAGCTTTTTATGCAACCTAACAATGTTCAGAAGGCTGCTATGATTAAAGACAGTGACAGATCCAGCCACCAGACTTCCTCCTGTTTGTGTCGTATCTGGGGTCAATGGCCTTAAAATCCGACATGGACCTTGCATGCTTGGCAGTCGGTTGTGTTGCATTTCAATGAGGTGTGTGACAATCACAGCGAAGTCCGGGCTCTGCAGGGATTTATAATGACAGCGTGAGTCAGCACTCGGTGCAGAACTTTTCAGCGGATTTGACAAATTCATTCATTTTTGTTGGAGACGTGATTTGACAAGCACTGGACAGGTAATTGCACTGGTGATGAAGTGTTTTATAAGTGCTGGACCTTGAGAATTAATGGATTTTAGGGCAGTCACATGATAAGAGTAAAACCAGGTGACGTACAGGAAAGCTTTGAAATGCTCCATTTATTTTTAAGTAAAGAGGAGGTGGTCCGTGGGTGCTGAGATACACTGTTGGGCCCTCAGCTGTGGGCCCAGCTCAACAATGCTGACAGTCCAGAAGACCCAGTCACAGTAATTCAGGTTTTGGATACCAGAGGGGTTGCTGATTTGTTAGACTGGCAGTGTGAAGTTATGTTAAAGCGACAGTCGGTAAGATTAGGAGAACGTGCTCTTATTTTGAAAATTACAGCAAGTATAACCTCTAGGTCTCTTCCTCTCTCTCTATTGTGCGCACCAGCTTGCCTCTCTCGTGTGGAAAAGTCTCGGATACCAGAGAGTTTGCTAATTAACGACGGTTTGTCTTCATAGTGGGTGTTTCAGCTGCCCGTCTCATACACGTTCTATTTCAGTCAGTCCAGCTGTCTGTACAGGCTGCCTAATGATCCCGCGCTGTATGAGCATAACCGTGACCTGAAGCATATTGTGTCTGTTTGTTGGGCTCTGAATGTTGCCAAAATACTCAGTCCTGTGCCTGAATGCATCCTCTTTAGATACAGACTGACCTAGAAAACTCATTGTGCCTAGTTATTCTTAATGCCTGTCACTGAGTCAGATTCCTGCAAAATCAGATGAAATTAATGTTACAATGGGCTACAGAGCAGGTGGACCCAAATGCAGGACAGGAGACTGGTACAAGTTTAAAGGTTTTAATGAAGAAAGTCTTACAACAAAACAAGCTTGGTTTCTTTGGTCTTGACGTGGATGTTGGCTCGATCGCTGAATACAAAGAACACTTAAACATGGACACAGAAACTACAATCTGGCAACGAGACAGAGGAAACGCACACAATATATACACATGAGGTAATGAGGAACAGGTGGAAACAATCAGGGCGGGGCAGACAATCACAACAGCGGGAAACATGCAATGGCAGGAAGTTAAGGGACCTGAAACCTGAGGAGAGTTAGGGATTTCAAAATAAAAGACACGCCAGAATGGGAAACAGAAACATGACACACATGAAAACTTAACAAACATGACATAACAATTAGTTAAGAATTAATAATTATGAGACCGTCAGAGCCTATTTACATTTTCTTAGGCAAAATTTCAGAGTGAGTTGTACATTAGCCTGTTAAAAGGAAGCAGGATGAGCATTTTCTTTAGAGGGCCATTTTCTTTTGCGTTCATGGCTGATATTGGGGTAGAATCAGCAAAGAAAAAAAAAGAAAAGAATTGAGCAAAGAACAAGAAAAGCTAAAAGGGATAGTGATGGAGTACACCAAAACACAAACCAGACTTGTAGGTCATTAAACAGATGGAGAGAAATACAGGATTTGAAGGGACTGGCGACAGTAGTAATGAAAGACATCTTTAGTCACCGGTCAATGGTGATTTATGACAGCACAACCTGATATGCACTGTGGGACCAAATGATAGGTAAAAACAGACCTACATCCTTCCTCTGTCCTGCTCTCTCTACATCTCGAGCTGTTGAACTGTTACCAAAATGTCTCTCCACCAGCGTCGCCCGTGGAAACTGCCAGACTGTGATATTGACAGTTTAACTGTTCTGACATCACAGTTTGCCGCACGTATTTCCTGGTAAGCTCCCGTCCGCTGAGCTGGATTTAGAGATCAGCTGACAGGCCGATGACGGCGCTGCAGGCAGCAGACACGTTTCTGTCCCTTAATTTATCCGAGGTATGTAAATCACCCTAACTGCCACCCTAAAGCGCCCAAGCACATGCGAGAGTGCAGCAAGGGCCCATACGGCTCAGTAGGTCTCTTAAATGGTGTCATAATGCTGCAGAACAGTGACGTACTCTCAGTTGGGAGAGTGGTGAGGGCTGACCAGGAGATATATCTCACTGCATCACCTTGTGCACACGATCCCCGAGGGTCGCGCCGTCTGTCATCTCTCATTTCTCCCGCTACCACGGAGCTGCAGTCGAAGTAGGAGCTGGACCTCAGGTGGATGGATGGGGATTTTTTCCTGTTGTTAAAAATTGCTTTGAAAAGCATTTAAAATAATTGATTGTCTACGTTTCTGTCCCTCAGGTGCAGCTTCTCTCTCAAATCACTGGAGAAAATGCTTGTTGTCTTTGCATGCTGCTCCATCTCCAAAAGAGTGCATGGAGAGTATTATACTAGAGAGCAGAGGATGAAACCCTGCTGACATAGACTGCACCTTTGTGTCGTCCTCTCACCATGGAGGTGCAACAAACATCCATAATTCATCTGATAAAAACAGTTTTGAGTCGAAATGTGGAGAGACAGGCAGACAAACACTGAGTAGTAATTGGCTGGAAAAACGTACAAATCTTACTCAGTGGGGGGGCTAGTGCTCATGGGGACAGCTTAGCATGAAATTACAGTGTGTCATACCTGAACACCTCCCAGCTATTTCACAGGCAACTGAGCATCTACATTAACATTCATTGGTATTTTCTCAAAAGGAGGCTGTCCTGGATTAGAATTCAACAGAGGTGCTTAAGCAGACCTCATGATGGTAATGTATTAAAGATGCTGTCTCTGTTTACGCATCTGAGGATTAAGGGGGTTAAAGACTGAATTAATCAACTACTAGTCTTGTTTATTACTTCCTTCATTTACGCTATTGGCAGGGTGCTTCAGTATATTGCGGTCTGTTCAATTAATTAATTGCAAATGATGCTGGATGAGAGAGAGTCTTGATTGCAGAAAAACTCTTTTATGTTTTTGTACTCATGTTAGATCAATACTTTCCAAAGACGCTGACACTTCTCTGTACAAATCAAACTTCAAACAGCTCCAGCCTCATTTGCCCCGTTCTCTCTTTGACTCAGCCCGTCACTGCTTTAGAGAGTCTCTGCTGCTCGCCGCCCTGGCAGTGCCCCAGCACTGAGGGAGTCCCTTTGATTGCTTTTTTTCCTGGGGGAGGCAGCTGGCCACTCTGTGACAGCAGAGATTTCACTGTTGCAGGCAAATATCTGTAATTCCACCCACATGTCCGCTCCCACCTGTCGGTGATAAAAATCTTGGCCAGTGGGCAAAGCTGGATAACTGTGGAAATTTGCGTACGGGGGACAATATTCAGCGTGCTGTGCTGCATTTGCTTGCTGTGTGCAGAAAACAGTTTTTTGTTCAGTCTTGGTAAAGAATCCAAAAGGAAACAAGGATATGAAATGGTTGTATTTTTTAAAGTAAATCTACTTTGATCTACTTTTCTACAAAACAAGCTGCTAGGTAACCAAACAGCTAGACTGGTTAGCAAATTGGCATTAATCTGCAGTAATGACATTTATTCCAATGTACAATTGCTAATCCAGGGAGGTATTTTCTGTACATACTTATTGTTGGACTCAGAGATAAGCATTTGTAATATCTCTATAAAACTGAAGTTTATTCAGAAAGAAAGGCTAGAGCTGCCCTGATGTACAATGTTTCGCTGCAAGTGTAGTCCCCAAATCTCTCCATCAGAGGTGGCAAGTACAAAGTTAGCATGACCCATCAACACGGGCAAAAATATAAGAAAATATGGTAGAAAAATACAGCTTTGTCCTTTTAAAGCATCTCTCACTGATGAAATCATCAATCAAGGATTCCAAGACGGGTAATGATACATCACCCTGTATCATTTCAGAGGCCAGGTGATTTATGACACTTGAGTCACTGTTGGGCAGCAGGCAAGGTGTAGACTGGGAGTTGTAGCTGAACTGGGGGGACACCGAAGTCTCATCGTTGCTACGGATACACTGATGGATGATCTGTATTGATGAGGATTTAACATGCTCCCTCCTGCCGGCCTTTAAAAAAAAAAAAAAATTTAATTTAATCTAGCCACACGGTTAATGCCATTACCTCCCATTCTATACATACAAAATGGTTATACATCTGATGACCTTTACAAAACAGTGCAGAGGGAATAAATTATGACCTCCTGCAGATGATGCCTGGGATAGCGTAGGGTGAAGCCCTACATTTAATCATATAGATGCGTTTATAATTACCCATCGCTGACAGAAGCTCAGGGATATTTCCAGCTGGTGTTTGACTCATGTTTAAAATATGCAGCGCTTGAGTTGAGTAGTATCATTACAGTTTTAAATGTAAGAAGTTTTTCTTTTTTATTTAATTTCCTCTCTTGACAAAATGACAGTGATATTTTAGGATGTGAAGTAACCTAAATCAAGAATACAAAAAGTGATTCCATAGAAAAAGAAAAAACCAGGAGAAAAGGAAATACCACCTGCAGAACTAAAAAGTACCACTGAATGATAAATGGTGGAGACTGAAAGGTTGCCCAAGTTTGTTCAAACACAGTCAGCAAAAATAACACCTTCCTGTTGTGACTGCTTTTGAAATTGACTCCTGTTGTCTCATCTCTGTAATCTAATGAACAATGCTAATGTAATAAGCCTCAACTGCAATGTTCTTTTGGTCATATTAGTTCTCCATCCGCCTTTATGGTTATAAATGAGTCCACCAGCCAAAAGATACAAATCTTAAACGGATCAGCCCTTTCTCTAGATTACAATCAGGGTTTGATGTATTAGTTCTTGCATTGTGCTTTACACAGTTAAGATCTGATTGCTGATTCCCAAAGATTAATTATGGGTTGGTTAAAAGAAGAAGATTTGTCAACAGTTCCTGATAGAAATGATACACTTATTTACTTTGGGCTCTTGATTTAAATATTATTCAGACTTTTTTGTGCAGTTTCTCATCCTCAGTCTTCCAAACAGATAATATTTTCCACTCACTTTTTAATAACACAGCTTAATAAGACAGCTGTTGGTGTTGCACCATGTTGATTTGAACACTAGATGGCACATGAGGTTAAATAATCAACACTGTCTCGCTGTCAAAAAGCATCGCAAACATGACTATTTCCTGGGAAGGGTTCCTCACTGTGATACATCAACTCCCTTTGATTTTACACCCCTCGTTTGAAGTCTGAGAAATTTACATTACTTTATATTCTGAAGACAGCAAACACTTCAAAACTGTATGTTCGACAACCCGCTCTGCTTTGAAGAGCTTTCCTTGATCTCGTCAACATGAAACAAGCAGCCAGTTAAGACCAAACAAAAACTTTCCACATGGCTTGCTAAATCAGTGGTTTTCATGTGAGATTACAGGGGAGATTTAAAAAACAACACAATTTTCCTGCGTTCTCCGATGAGATTTCAGTCATATGGCGTCTGTATTGTGACCGCTTTACTTTCTGAGTTGTTAAACTCCTCTAATAAGGTTTATGTAATTTAGAAAAGCTGGCTTGGATCGGATCATTTTAGGGCTTTAATGGATCAGTTAGCATGCAAGGACTAAGCTGCTCCCTCATAATTTTCTGTATTAGTGCCAGATAGGAGCCTTTCTTAATACAAACAAAGGGTGCGGGTTATAATAAGATGGTGCTGAACTTGAACTGTTTGTATTGTATGTACACTTTAGTTTGAACATAAAGTCATGGGCATGTATGAAGTTGTTTAATGAATCACTAAAATGACTGCACCCTGGGGAGAACTTCGATGACATCATCTGTCTCTGAAGGATGATGGTGGCAGATTCGATGTTTATGTTGTGTCTCTTCCTTGCTTTCCTAGCAGTTTCCTTCAGGACAAAGACGTCTGGTGCCTCAGATTATAAAGATGTAACTTTCTTTTCTGTTCCAGCCACTCTTTTTAAAATTTTTTTTAAAAATGAGAATAAAACTGTGATATTTGTACACAGACATCTCCGACTGCAGTGGTTCCCAACCCGGGGATCGGGACACCCCAAAGGGACTCAGAGATTAATCTCATCGGATGATAACAGAAAATGGTCACAATTTATTTTATTTTTGAACTTCTCTGTTTATTTGTTTTTTATTTTTTTGACTTTTACCATTTCTGATCTTAAAAAGATCCTTCAAATATTAAATAAACAAGAAGGAAATTCATTTTTTTATTTGAACTCCTAAACCTTCATGTCCACACCTTGTGATAAGGTTTTTTTTAATTTAAGCCACAAATGTTGGTAACTGCTATCCTACTGTGCAGCTTTAAAGGTACCTTGTGGAGATTTATACCATCGCAGTAGTGCTGGTCAGTGTTTTTACAAGTGGTTTCCTGTTTTGTTTGTGAACATCAGTGAAGCCTTTGTATGCACAAGGCGCACATGTACATGTGTGAGCAAAGCGCAACGCAACACTTGCTCTTGCCAACTGTTTCATGATATTTAGCTTGTTGAGAGTTGGTGGCCGTAACGCACAAAGAGGAAAGAGGAAAAAAAAACGAAGGCAGTGAAGAAAAAGAAGACTGCTGGAAGCCAAACATGGATGTCAACAACATACTAGGTAGAATATTTAGAAAACTGTCATTTCTTTATGTGGTATAAAATGCACTCAACATGTTGGTTACTGCTCAAGGATACATATGTTTGGTGAGTAACACTTAATGTGAATGTAAATTTTGTTTTGTTTTGTTTTTTTTACAAGAAAATCCACAGGGCGCCTTTAAGGGGTCACAAGCCAAAGTTTGGGAAGCACCAAACCACCCCTATGCAACTACATGTTAGAATCCTAAATAGTGAATGAAACTTATGTAATGATGAAAGACTAAATTGTTGTAAAATTGGTCACATAATGTTCCAAAAACTTTTTTTCACTGCAGTATCATGCTCTTTATTTTTTTTCAATGAAAAGGAAAATGGAGGTTTACAGACCTGGTGCTGCTGCTACTAAGTGGAATGATGAATGATGAGTGTTTGAACAGCTGCCTCACCTACACTGGGAGGGGTGTATGTTGGAGCACATAAATGATGAGTACGCATACATGCACAATGGAAATATTAAATACAGTCATAGACATGTTAATTCCTCCATGTCTTTGTTTAATGAAATCTTCAAAACACACCTTATGGACTGAAAAGTCCAAAAGATCTCCCTGTTTAAAGGCATTTATTCACTCTCAGTGTCTCAAGGTTATGTGCCATGTGGAGACAAAATTCAGAGCCATTTGCAATTTCATGACAACACAGAGAAATCATCATCTGTTGTCAGTTTGAAAGACAATTTCATAATGACAGGGTGCCACCCAGTGGCTCCACACATTACAATAAAACACAACACACTGAATAAGACACATAGTTGTGCTGTATCTGTTTAGCTCAGCACCACGAAGTAATATGATTTCTGACCACAGTAAAGTTTCAGTTTCACACGTGACAAGGACCAAACATGTAAAATATGCTCTTAGAAATAGTAATAATTAGATTTCAAACTCACTCCATGGACCAAAACAAGAATCTACTCTATTTTTTTTATTTCCTCTCTCCCTGTAAATCAGAAATAGGCTTCATACATTGTGTTTTGCTTGGAGAGAAAAACTGGCCTCAGCACCCAGTCATCCTTACAGTGAGTCAGAGAGGAACATACAGTAACAATCATCAAACCACAATCCTCCTTCTTCTCTGTTGTTTTTTTAAAATCTACATCTGCCTTTAAACTATATGGCACTGTGGTCTGAAATTGTAGTACTTTTCTTGCTACCAGTAGCTTTTTGTTTTTTACTTATAAGGGTTCCCTGTCTGACAATATGATTTATGACAGTTGACTTTGGGGATGGTTGCACCAAAGAAAATGAGAAGTTCTTGTTGTTGAACGCCACAGCTTGTACAGCACCTAGTGTTTTTCTGTTTTAGTAATTTGCAAAATGTGTGCCAATTGTAACAAATTACAGCCACATGAACAGTACACAGTGAGAAATACAGAAAACAGAAGTAGCTGAGTATGTAAGTACAGAATATTACATATGAGTGCATGGCTAGAATACCCTTTTGGATATGCAAATTGCATGTTTAGCATATTTAACCACCAGCTTCTCTGTGATAACTGTATTTCAAAATTTCTTTCTTTTTTATGTCTTAAATACTTCAACCTGTCCAAACAACACTATTTTGTAAATCACAGTCCAACAGTTTATTTGAGTCTAGAAGCACATTTTAGTGTTCTAATTATTTTAAGGCAGGAATAATTAAACTGGCAGAAATCATACAAACAGTATCCCTAACTGCTTTTTATAGCCTTGTTGTTTCTCACTGCCAGTTCATTTATTTTTTCCAAGCATTGTGGCTGTGTGTGTCATGGACGTCTCTGCTCAAGCGCGGCCCCCCAGCGGACGGCCTTGAATAGAGTGACCGGGGGCATGTGACATGTTTGGTGACCGTTTCTGACGGGGCGCTAATGATCGACTGGCACGCAAGCACGTTGTTAGCCAGCCGGACGAATTAGCAGGTTGCATGCAAAGGACTTGGGATCAGGCCAGACCACAAAATAGTTGAGTCATTTTCATTCTTCCTCTCCCTGCCCTTGGAGGGAAGTGCAAATGCAGATAATCTCATTAGTAAACTATAACTTTTGTAAAAGAACTTTAGAGTAACCCTTGATTGAACATTTTCAGTGGCTGTGAATTGATACGCCTGCACAGCTATTGCAGGTATGACTTGAGTCGATCTGAGCAAATTAAAACTTATTATATCACCCTCACATGATGTTCTTTACTCAGCATGCCATGTGACCAACTTCAGTTTTATCTTACTGTTTCATCTGCCACCCAACCAGCTTGGCGTTTCAGTGGTTAGCTCTTGTACTGACCCTTTGACCTGACCCTGCTATGAAGGATGGATGGTGCACGACCCTGGAGGTGTCATGATCATCTTAAGATCTTCTGATTTGTGGTGTTTAAGCACAAAAATGTTGATCTGTTTTGTCATCTGCATGCTTTGATCGCTGAAACACTTTTCACACACTATTCAGCAGTAACAATAGTTTGACAGTCCAGCGGCAGGTTATGAAAGGACAAACACCACAACATTTTCAGATTTTAGTATATCCCTGTAAACAAAATAGATCCCTGCATATGATCAACATATTATCCAGAGAAAAATTTAACTACCGTCACGTAGATGAATGTCTCTACGCTAAGGAGATCTTAGTCCCAGGACAAATGAGGGCACATCCAGTCCTAATTGTGTTTGACATTCATAAGTGAGGAATGTTCTGATCAAGAGCTGAGACAAATCTGGGTGGTCTGGCTTCATGCCAACAAAGTGAAAAATCCTTTTATTAAAGTTAAAGCTGACGATGATTATTAAAGCGCTGGGTTTCTGCTAAATGTGGCTGTCTTCTAATGATTGTGGTCTTGAGAGTGAGAGCAGCAGACAGACACTATTGTAACAGAGGAGGGTGCTGCTCACTGTTTTCTGACTCTGATATCATTATGACCATTGTGAAGCTTTGTGCCTGACACATTTTCAAGAATTTGACCAAACATTTTCTGTTATCTGTGTTGTCTGTCTTGCAAGTTAAGTTCTTATGTTCAAATGTCTTACTTCATTTTAATAGGTCATGAATAAAATAAACTAATAAACTATTCCTTCATTTCATTAAATAAATGAGCACAGTAAAAGTTATACAGTAGGAGCAAAAGAATTCCTACAAATTGAGGAAGGATTTTATGGCATCTTTAATGACGCCCATTTTTGATCACAATTTAGTTCTTCTTCTAATTTTGTTTTGCTTTTTATTAAACTTTTCTGCCTTTATTTGACGGATGAGCAGGAGCAGGGGGGCTAACATGCAACAAATGTTCCAACCATAACTGAACTGATGGAGGTAAAAGCACTAAACAGAGGGGACACCAAATTCATATATTTGTAGAAAAATGTGTAGTACCTCTACTCACCTCAAAATACATTAATCTGTCTTGTGACATAACCAAAACTATTCCTGCTTTGTTAGAAAATGTAAAAGAAAGCATTTCTTATAATAAGTAGCTTATAGGTTTCCAGGGCCTTTAAAAAGCCACAATGGGGCTTCAAACGCACACAATCAGCTACAGTACTAAAATATAATTGAGAAATAGCATTATCTAATTGAATAAACTCAATGCATATTTTCAATTCAATTTAAAAAGAAGATCATATATTACTAAAATTACTTTGTGCTAAACTGACATGGAAAAGCTGGCATATGGCCCTTTTCATTGACAGCGGTTTAATGGATTTGAACAGATTATCTTGTAAATGTCTGCTGATTTGGTTAAAATTTGAACATTCTGATGGAAAGCTTTCTTGTTCCTGTGTGTTTACCACTCTCTGATCACAGAAAACCTGCTGCTAGTGGGAGCAGTCTGGCATTAGCAGTATTTAACCCTGTTCCTGTTTGTGTGCTCCTTATCTGATTAAATTCAGCAATTCATCACTTTGACCCGTTACAAAAACTGGACGCCAGAGCAGCTCCCTAAGGCCATGAGCACTCAGGTCATCGGAGGACATCAACTTAGACCTCTGTGATTTGTCTTGGGTTTGGGATATTCCTCACAAAATGCCGTGTTCCTCAGACTCACTGACAGCCGAAGAGCGAGCTGCATCTGGGAGACTTCTTTGCTGGTATTTGCCCCCGTGGCAAGAAGAAGACCCTGTGACCTGTGATCCCTGGGAAAGGTCAGTTATGTAAGAGTTGGTGTGTGGGATTAATGAGGCTGTTGTGCAACAATGTAGAAGATGTTGTGCCATCAGCAAAGGAAACCTGAGGTAACTGGGAAAGTGACCGCTCAAAAACAATATTCTAGTGTTTCATTCAGTGTTATGGCACGACTTGCCTACAGGGGGCTCACTCGAGTTACTTTTTTTCTTCTGTCAGCTTAGTGAGGAATTGATAACTTGAATCACAGGCCTGTGGGGAAGAGATTTAAAGGTGTATTTTTACAGGGGAATATTGGAAAAAAAAGAATGACATCCTGCTTTGAGTTATTGAGTCATCCTCGGTGATCCAGACATCCAACTCCTATTGTATTGTTCAATGTTAAAACTCTGGGTAGTCATTTAATGCAGATCCTGATGCATACTGGGAAGAGAGCCAGGGCTCCTCAGTCCTCACAGATGATTGACAATCCAGTGAAAGAGGCTGAAGTATAAGCTGTTATATTGCTTTACTCCCCGCGGTGTCAAATGGAAATGAGATGAATTTCGCAGACGTAACTTGGTGTGTTTCAGGTGGAGGCACAATGCAGCTCTTGAGAGCCGGACAGAGGTCACAGCACCATGAGAATATCATCAGCACTCATTCATAACTCTTTATCATTTTGTTTTTCTAAAATTGGAAGTTTGGAGATCTTGTGTCTTGCTCTCTATCTTTCTCTCCATGCTGAGTGTTGTTCCGCTTTACTGCCTGGCTGTAATTCAGCTGTGCAAACCTGAAGTGTAAAAGCTCCTCCAAACAAAGCGTAAAATGAATGGCCGCCAGCTGCTGTTTCTTTTTACGGTCCTAGGAAAGGAACCTGCTTGGAAATTTCCTGCAGATGTGATCGCTTGACTGGCTGGTGACAACTTATAAAAAGAGACTCTGGGGCACCCGGTGAGCCCCCGGGAGAGAGGGATCAAGCCTGCATGGGGATAAGGAGAAACGGAGTGGGGTCTTACCTTAAAAGGCAGAATCCTGAAGGCTGTAGGCCGTAACAGCAGGAATGTAGTCCTCTGACCTGAATGTTCGGTACTTTCAGACACGCTTTCTATAGCTGTGCAATTTCATACAGGTATAACGCACATTTTATCCTTCACAAATACACTTTGTGAAATATGACCAAATGGTCGGCACGGCTGGATGTTCTTGGACAGTTCAGCACTGAGTCATCCCTCTTGCAGATATAAGGCAGGAATTCAGCATGTTATCAGGAGACCAGAAGCCACTCTACTGAAAATAAGCAGGAGGCTAACGTTCAAGAGCCAAGGTAATTTTCTAGCAATGTGGGAAGATTTGCTTTTTGAGACCCGTAAGATTTACAAAGGCCTTGTGAGAGTAAAAAGCACTAAATAATGCTCATCAGGCTGTAGCAAGTCGTGAATCAACACAGCAAGGTCCCTGTTCGTTGTCTGTGGAACAGCTGAAGTACATCACTTTTAAAGCAAAGGTTCAACATTTTGGAAAATACGCTTGTTCTCCTTCTTTCTGAGAGTTGGATGAGAAGATTGATACCGCTCTCATGTCTGTGTGCCAAATATGAATATACAGCCAGAGGCCGGTCAGCCCAGCTTAGCGTAAAGATTGGAAACAGGGAGAGACAACTAACCTGGCTCTGTCCAAAATTTAAAAAAATTCTGCCTACCAGCACTTTTGAAACTTACCAATTTATATGTTACTAGTACGTGGATTGTGTTACATTCGGACAGACCCAGGGAAGCTGTTTCCAATTTTTTTGTGCTAAACTAAGCTAGCTGGCAGCTGGCAGCTTGGCTAGGGGGACCATATTTTAAATCCCCCACAGGAACCCTTTGGAGTACGACAGGTCCATGGGTTAAAGTGAGGTGTATGCACGCGTGTGCACGTGTATGGGGTTATGCATGCACTATAGACGTTTTCATCGGGATGGCAGACATTATTTCAGCATCCAGCACACCCACTGAGTGCACCTTTTGACACCATGAATGCAATGAACACAGCATTTTCATTGCCTTGATAGCACAGCTAACACACAGACAAATTCAGACGTGTAGTGCATTGGTTATGTTAGTGAATGTTGAAAACCAGGACATATTAGTGTTTTACAGATATGTTGGGACTCGGGACATCCAGCCTGAAACTGGGACAGTCCGGGACAAACCCGGACAAACCAGGATAAACCAGGGCGTCTGCCTGGTATTCAATGCACAGACATGAGCAGGATCAGACTGGGAACAAAATTCGGCCCTGGCAATTTTCATCTGGACCAGCCCCATTTTCCCCAAAATACGCCCCAAGTATCAGGCTATTCTTGGTCCAGGCTAAGAAAAAGACATCAGGTTAGCAGTAGTGCTGATCTTAAAGCACCAATTAAATCTGGCCTGGCACCATGAGGGTCTTATGGGGTCATACAACCACAGACAGCGCTGTTGTGTGTGCACGACCTGTCTCAGCAGCTGACCCCCCTTCCCCCTGACTGTGACGGAGAGTCCATAATTTCAAAAGATATTTAACGCACTGCTCATGCTCCGTTTTTATGTGAGTGCTGATTAACAAATCTATTCTTTGATTTTGAAACAGTAGCCTTATGTTGCTTTTCTGAAGATATTATACAGTTAAATCAGTAAGTAAGTACCACAGGGCACATCATTTGCTCTGTAAATGCAATGAAGAAAGTAAACTGCTGACTTTGAAATGAGCGCGCACAGGTGTTTGGTATCTGTGGCTGAATGTTAAATAACAATATATATATATATATATATATATAAATAAAACATGGCAGCCACAGACCCGGAGAGCAAATCACCGTCCAGCTGTGTTTTTTTGTTAAGAAATAGTTACAGCCCATGAGCTCTCTTGGCGCGACAAATTGTTATTTTTGCATATTTGTGAACTTGTGAGAGAGCTAGCTGTTTTAATGCTATGCTAGGCTGTGTCCCCACACAAGCTCCGTACTTGTGTCGCGTTCACGTCATATCATTCGGACATAATTACGAGGTGAGTAACTGAGTCAGAGGAAGAGGATACGGTTGATCCAGTTAATTTAAAAGAACGTATATGAAACATTTCACTTTTTTTTTCCTCATTAAAAACTGCTCCAGATAAGTAACACTGCTAAACTAGTTAATTTATGCCATGTAAGTGGTGTGAGTGCAAGGCTAGCAGTGACCATGTGTAACCATGTGTGAAAGTGCCATAATGGGGAGGTTTTCCTGTTCTTTCCACTCTGTCAACATTGTGTGAATGTAGCATTTAACACAAGGAAATGAATACTGAACTACATTTCTTTGATGTCACAAGGACGACAATCTCTCAACAAATGATTCCTGGCTTAGTTACAGAAGGGGGCTTATCGACAGGCTGTATATACTAAATGTGTTAAAAACAATACTGTAAATCACACAATGCTACAGAAAAATGTTTTGCATTTAAATCTTATAAACAGTATAAACTATTCTAAGGGGTGGCATGTATTCACCAATAAACACCACTCCCAGGGCAGTGACCTGTCCTCATTATTGGATCCCAGAAGGTGACTGAGTACAGTCGTCTCATTACAGTGCCAGAGATGTTGTTGTCCTGTGAGAGGAAAAGGTGGTAAGTGATGTCACCCCACATCTATAAGGGGAGATACCCCATAAGCCCGTTCCCCTCCTCGCCCTTCCCTCTGCAAGGCGCCAAAGGAATTCTCAGAGGGTTGTCTGGGTGAAATGCAGGAAAGAGCAAATATATAAATACCTCCTATGGGTGAATATAGGCTATGGGTGAATATAGGCTATGGGTGAATGGGCAGTTGCTGCCCTGGGTTGAGGGCATGCCATTTGAAAAGAGACAAAATATAGACAAGGGTGATCTTAGAAAGACTCACATGATCACTGCCTTTGGTTTCATTCCCTTGGACTGCCTTAGAAGGAGAGCTAAGATACACTGAGCATACATTACTGTCCCTTCTTAGTCGCAGTCCCATTCTTCCCAGGCTGGAATGAATATGAATAAATATAAATAATTCATGGATTGTTTGCAGCGTGGGGGTTGTTGTAAGTTAAGCCGATTAGAATGGCAAGCACAGACTTTGTGTTAACCCCGATGTCTCAGAGCACCCGTGCATCAAAAAGCAGACAAGAGGACAGTGAATGTCACTGACTGCAGGCTGAATCTCACACAGAAACGTACATTATCTAGAGAGTATGTGGAAAAATGTTCTGCACCGTAGCATCTGACAATGGGCTGATTTGCAAGGCTCAACATAATAAAACACAGTTGTCAGATTAAACACCAGTGTATCTAAATTACTTTGAAGATATTGCTTATTGGTAAATTCAGAACTGTAATTTAGATTTTTATTGATTCCTTTGATGTGTTATTGTGTTTTTCTAATGAAGCAGTTTTAGCATGTAGGTTACATTTGACATGAGCTTAAAAAAGCTTTAAGACAGACTATTTAAAGCCAGACTATGCACAGTTGCTCCTGTGACAACAAAACAGGATGATGCTAAATGCTCAAACATATTATTAGAATAACACGGGCAGGAAGCTATCATTAACAAAGTGAGGTCAGTTGCACAGCAATGTCTATCTTAAGTTTGCTAACAAATTAGTTTAGTTACTGGTCATACCAGACCAATTAAGTCTGTAGCAGCAAAACCACTGAGTGTACTGATTTAAGTGAGGGTGCGTTTTATTGTTTAGGAATCCAAAGTTTCAATAGGAAGTTGTTAGGACTTACATAGTCTCTCGTTAAATCTTTTTCTGTTTCTTTTTATCATCTTTATCTTGCTTTACTCGGGCAAAGCTCCTGGACCCTAAGGATGAAACGAAAAATGTCATTTATATCAGAGGACAACTTAGTTTTTATCATGCAGGCCTCCAGCTAAACACTAATACATTTTTCTTCATTCCTGTTTTGATACTCAGACATCATGCAACACGACAAGTAATATACTGTTTAAAAAACACCACTGGTCTGTAATGCTTAATACTAAATTACACTCATTTATAAAGTATGCAAATGAAAAATATTCAACATTTAATAATGAAATGAACTTTTAAAAATGACAGTTAATAGCTGTACTGACTATATTTTTGTGTAGCACAGTTCACAGAGACCAGGTGTTGTGCTGAGTACTGCCCAGTGCAAATAACCCCAAAATTATGATCCACATTAGAGATAAATGAAGTATCTGATTAAGCGTACAGTAGCTCTTGTTTTGCCACACATAATGTGCTACCTCGATTAACTGGGCCTGGGTTTTGTCACAGAGGCATTCTGGTGCCTAAGGTGACACTGCTCTGTTTCACTCTTGTCCTCTCTCTGCCCTCCTTTCCGCTCAGCCCTCACGTGCTGAAGATACAGACTCAACTTGCTATGGTTACTGTCGGCCAAACAACAGTCAACAGTGCAGTGAACCTGAGGTATTCATTGCCTGCCAGACCAAACTGCATACGAGCCCGCTCATATCTGCACTGCATCAACCCCTGCTCAAGCTCCTTTTATTCACCCCTGAGAATAAGTTCTCCCTGCTCTCTCCTGTTGTTGTCTTTTGAAAAGGAGCTGCAGCCCTGTGCTGCTAAATCAGCAGATCTGCAGAACACTTGATTCCAAGCTCCATGCTCAGCATCCCAAAGTAAACGTTCCCAAGAAACTTCTACTACTTAGGCCCCGATATCATAGTTGCTGCATTCAATTTTGGGTCACGTACAGTATGTATCAGCAATGAATCATATCTCTCCGGCAAGCAAGAGAAATGTTTAACAGTAATATTTCTGAGTAAAGCTGTGTTCATACTTCAGATATTTCCTCCTGCCCTGTCTGTTGGCTGGATGGAAAGTACTGTATCTGTGTTTGGGCTCATTTTGTGCTGTGGGACATTTACAGCAGGTGAAAACAAGAGGAGCTTTATCCTGCTGCTGAAGTCTCTGCTGTCTCCATCTAGAGCCGGTGAGCAGGGAAACATCTTATTAAAGTCCTCTCATCCGCCTGACAAGGCTCGAGCCCTGTTATAAGGGGCTCCTTCACCAACACCTCTATGTGAAAGACAGTGTGCACATTATGCAGCTCTGTTGTGGAGGTTGAGTGGAAAATTTTGCTGGGTCTGAGCTGTGCTTTCTTTGGCACTGGTGGCCTCTGGGCCAAAGCTTATTCATCTGAGAACTGACAGCTTCACCTTAGCCCAGGAAACCGAGGAGCCGGATCCCTCGGATCACATTCATAAAATGTTCTTGAAAGATTTACCTTTTAATGTAAGGGCAAATACTTAGAGGAAACTACCTTTGTGTGCCTTTTTGTCTTAAAAATGTCTATCATTTGTCATAGAATTTTCCTCACAAGATGTGTTCAATGTATATTTCCTGGTTACCATAAACCAAAACATGCTTGAAAAGTTGGGTATATTCTTTTTGCTGCTGTTTTTAACTATCTCACCAAACCACGGCATCAAAGTCAAAGAGACAGAATTTAGCAATTAGGCTTTTTTGTTTTTGTCAAGAAAGCAACTGGTTGGGAAATTACAAGGCAGCAGGTAGTGGCAACACCCGTGTCACCTCCCTCCCTCGGCTAGCGTCACCAATTTGGCAGCTGCTCCTCAGTCACACCAGTTTGGCTGCCCAAAACATATTTGAACCAAAAAACTACATTGATTTTCTAGAAAACTCATCTTGAGAGAGTGTCAAGCAAACTGAAAAACATGAAGCCCAGCTAAACTAAGCTGACTTTCTAAGAAAACAACAGGCGTATTGTCTTGTTTGTGAGTCTGTGGGTGTCACAATGAGTGGCCTGATTGTGTTGCTGAGTGACATCGACATGGAATATCAGAGGCAGTTGGAATCAAGGTCTTCTCTGGTCAAACTTGGCCCTGTGGTAATGGGAAACAGTCCACCAGCATTGTTTCTACCTTCTATCTCTGGTATTTTCTCATCTGCCCTCAGGCTCCCAAAGAAGACTAAAGCCAGGAACAAGACAAGACACCCTGCGTCTGCAGGTAGCCAACACACTGTTCAAGTTGTGCAGTTCAAAAACAGATGCATTGATCTGTTATCTAGGCAATAAGATTGAAATAATAGAAACACCAATCTTACATAAGACAAGCCTCTATAAAATGAGGGCTCAAAATAAAAAAAAAAAACAAAATCTTGTCATGTAGAGCGCTGAACTCACATTCAGAGAACATGGAGGCAACATGCAGGGTGTAACATATGTTGAGTATTTGTATTGGATTTCATAAAACACTGGTATTTCCTGGTATTTTGTGTCCAAGAGCTTTGGCATCTCTACAGAAATATTTCTAGTATGTTACACAACGCACTACACTGCTGTGGTTGCAACTTTTGTAAACCAAAGAGAGTTTGCTTGGGGTCCAAGCCTGTCAAGGTGAAGGCTGTCATCAAGTCAATGATGTACCATTGCAGGTATAAGCATAGTAATTTCCTTGACAGCAAAGGTTTTCATTACTCATATTCCGAGGTTGTATGCTTCAGCTCAGCATATGCAAACTCTTTAGTGCTAACACTGGGATTTTCCAATGGCTGGGGCATCTGCTATAACATGGGTTTTCATGTGTGGGGAAATGTTCATGTCTCCTTGAACATCTGGTTTTATGGCGGCTTCAGATGCCTCGGCTGGGCTGGTCACGGTTGTTTACGGACATTCTGGGACCTTTGAGGGATTCGGAGAGGTTTGCCACATTGGCCGCTCAATGACAGAAGTGGAATCGAACCGAGAGAATTATCTGCACGGGAAATTAGCTCGCTAAGACAAGTACTTTTGGCACAGGATGTGTTAGGATGGATGCAATCTTGTTTTCTCTAAACAAGCGTGACATAGTGGCACGTGGGTGTTTAGGCCTCTATGAGGTCTTGTTATGACTTACCCTTCGTGTGTCTACACCGCAGGGCCCATAGGGACAGAGGATCAGGGTGAGGAGGCCACTGGTGAGGGGTGGTTGAGTTCAAGAGGCTGCTTGTATGGGTAATCACTGGTATCCCGCTCTTTCAGGCTGTTGCTTCAACACTGCTGGGTCAACATGTCTTTATTGTAACTAGACAGAAGGAGAGGACTCATCTGTCTCTCAACGCTGAACAAAGTTTGCTTGTGGGTTGTAAGCGTGTGTTTTATAACCTCGTGTCATTATACATTCTGGCGGACGATAGCGTGGCTCCAAAGCTGGAGTCCTCCCTTCTCACTTGAAACAGCTGATTTATGTCTGGTGCTGGACACTTGTGCTCTGTGGCTGGAATGCAGGGAATTTCAAAGACCCCTCCTCTGCCTGTCCCATCCACATGCAAACAAATGGAGCAGGCGCCTGGTTGGGCAGATGAAGGCCCACCGGTGCTCCCACTGCAGGGCAGGGAGGCAGAATGTAAGGAATGTCAGAGGCGAGAAAATAAATCCATTCTATCCTTCTTTCTGTCAATCTGTAGCTTTTTCTTTCCTCTGTATCTTTCTTGTCTCTTTCTTGTCTCTTTCTTGCCTTTTTGCTTTTGTGCTACTTCTTTTTCAAGCATTATTCTGTCTTTGATTATTATTCTGACAGATCTTGTCAGTCCTGGTGTATGCATGCATCGCATGCAAGAAATTAGCCAGAATAAGACAAAATGAATTTATTTGTGTTGCAACTTTAAAAACACAAATATGCATAGTGTTCTGCTGTTTAAAATATGGCAAATGAATTACGTGACAAATAAAATAAAGCTCTGTTAAACACACTTAAAGTCACAAAATGCAATATGTTCAAGACTGTGTAAAAAAAAAAAGCAAATGACCTCAAAGTTATGTATATACCATGAAAGTCAACATAACAACACAAATCTATCATTTAGCATTTTTACAGTTAAAGGCACGATGGCTGTGTATTAGCTGTAACTCAATAGTACATGCGTCTTAAACATGCGGCTGGCATGGCAAACAAAAACAAGAAGAATCAACACTCCATAGAAGCTAGAATAGTTATATGTTTTGACAATAAAAACATAAGCAGCTCTGTCTATTGCAGCTCATTTTCATCTCAATGATATATCCAGACACCATTTTGATTGCTTTGTGAGTCTTTCTCTCCTCTCATGGCTATAGTTTAACAATTCCCTTTCTCCTCCTGAAGCCTCGGCGCAGCTCAAGGCCTGCTCTTTGCTGCGGGTTTATCCATTATGTTGAGCACATCGTCCAGGATGGACGGGCCCAGATCGAGTTCAAGGGAGAGGAATGACCCTGTGATCTGGGCGAGGGAATCCTGCGACGTGCTCTTCTCCTTGGAAAACTCAAACTCAAAATCACAGATGCGGCCCTCCTCCACCCCACTGTCCCTGTCCACCCACTCTCCATCACACTTTGAGAGCTCCTGCTTGAATCCCAGGGTAATGTCATTGTTAAAGGGTCCATAACCATTGCAGTTGCCGTTGCCATTGAGACTCCCGTTGCCATTGCAGATCTTGTTCTGGAAGTCCCCTTTGCCACTAAAGCTGTCAAAGCTCTCGCTGCTTGTGTTGCTGTTCAGGCTTCCGTTAGCTTTGAAGGTGCCATTGCTGTGGCCGTTGATGTAATAGGATGATGGCTGGTCAAACCTGGTTTCACTTTTGTTTATTTTATTGGCTTTGGCAACTGCCTTAGAGGTGGACTTATCTGTGTTCTCCAGCAGATCAAGCAGGACGTCAGGCTTTGACTGGATATCTGCGGAGGGAGACGAAGGCTCGCTGATGAAGACATCCATGGAGTGCAAAAGAGCGTCCATCTGCAGGATCTCTACCTCCTCTGCACTGTTAGGCTTCATAGTGGTTGAAGGCCCGATGATGTCCTCCAGCGGCTCTGGGGGCATGGAGAACACAGTGGAGGAGATCATTGGAAGGGTAAGTGCCTGGCAGCCACCGATAGTTGGGAGGGAGATGGCATTCTTAAGTACTGGAGAGGGGGTCTCAGCAAAAGAAGCATCACCGGTGCTATTGGCTCTCAGAAACTCACTTTGGATGCCATACTGAGGGTGGACGTCTGCCTTACCAGGTAGGAGTTCATACTTCCCCTGGAGGAAAGACATATCTCCAAAGGCATCTCTCTCCCCGCCCTTGCCAATGTGGATGGTGTGGCGAAAGTCTCCAAGTGGCGGACTGATCATGTCTGGGGACAAAATATCTCTGAGGCGACATTTCTTTCCTTTCTTATTATTGGTGGGTTTCAGGTATATGGGTGCCTTTGCTGGCATGGCTGTCACTGCAGAAGAGGTCTCAGATACGGCAGATAGAAGAGTCAGAAATGCTCTCTAAGTTCTGGACAGTTACAGTTCCCCAGGGGAGCAGCTCGAATTACATTCTCAGCGAAACACCGGTCATACTGGACTCCAAAAATAAGTTCAGCAGTTGCATCGATCAGAAAACGGGATTCCAAGCAGGACCGGTGATGTCTGGCAGTGGAGAAAGATCAAATGACCACTTTCCTGAAATCAGAGACAAACAGAGAATATGTCAGCATTATTTTTAAAAACATGAACTCAGCACTAACAAATTTCCTGAAGGTTACTTTGCTGAGTGCTGCTACCACTGAAAAAAGTCTTGTATCGCTTTCCAGAAAAAGAAATCTGGTCACCAACACAAGTTCCGCAAAGAAAAGAAAAAAATATCCTCATCCTCCTCCTGCATCTGGCGAGCTTAGAAGCCAGAGCAGAGGAGGATGAAGGCCTGGGTCTAGGGCTGTCTGCTGCTCTATTCACATTTCCACACATGAGCCTCCTTTGGCCTCTACCACTCTAGATGTGCTAATGTGGAACAGCTGGACCGCAGATTGGGAGAAGAGAAGCAAAGCGGGACTTTAGGAGGATCAGAGCAGGGCGGCCTGTTTTAGGAACGAGCTACTGCTCAGACACGCACAGAGACAGAAGAAGATGGACGGGGGGGAGAAAGAGGGGAGGAAAGGGGTTTAGTGGGTTTAGGGGGATTGTGTGAGAGAGATAGAATGAGGGATTACACAGCAAGTGGATCTTAAGAAAGAAGGTGATGCAGAATGTGAATTGATTTGATGGGCAGAGGGTCAGCTCCAAGTTTAATAAGAGTTGAGATACCAGCTCGCTTGCACAATACATCAGGTTAGGTAAACATTATTAAGGGGGTATTGAATTTGATAAAAGGTGCCTGACTGCATGCTGCCTTCTCAGAGCTTTTCTATTACAAATCCAACCGAGAATGTCCCCACACTGGCCGCCAGCTTAATGTAGGATGAACTGAGTTAAAAGAGGAGAGAATCAGTTTGACCGTTTGAAATGACATAGCAACCAAAGAGAAAGGGAAAAAAACTTGATGGAGGAAGGGAGTTGTCAGTGTGTGTGTGTGTGTGTGTGTGTGATGGTTTGGGTGGGTGGGAGGTAGAGAGCACCAGTGAGAAGAGAGCTTGCCCATTTATAGACATATTTACGTATGAGAGGTCTGTCAGCAGTGACCGTCTGACAGGCTGCACCGCCGCACAAAAGTGCCTGGGCGGTCAAGTTCACCCGAAGACAAAAAAAGAAAGAGAAAGGTTTCACAATGAAAACATCCACATTCCTGCTGCAACCGACCCCATAGAGACGCACGGCATCAGCCTTATCAGAGACACTTTAAGTAGGCTATGTTTATTCAGCAGGCACATTAGTGTGGAGCCAGAGAGACAGACACTTGCTGCACATTTGAATCCAAATAGCAGGCTGGAAAGCATTGCACTGACAACATGGATTCTTGTGTTTCCAACCTGTTTGATGAAGTGCCATAGCATCGATTTCTGCCACAACTTCAAGAAACTGTGTGGGAAGAATAAGTTGAAATCCTTTCACTTTAGGGGATGCCATTACAGCGCAAACAGGTCTGTCACCCAACAAACACTATGGGGCTATATATAGCCATGACAAACACTGAGGGATGTGGAACATGTGTGAGTGTGTTGAATGGCAATGCCACTCTTTGAGCGTCCTTGTGTGTTGAGTGCTGGTGCAAGTGTGAGTGTGTGCGCGAGGTGCCTGACTACGCTCGTGAGAGATAGCAGTTTTGAATGCAGGCCATGTGTGCGAAGGGGAGCATGTTTGTTTGCTAAAAGTGAGAGAGAGAGAAAGGGAAGGGGAAGGAGGAGGGCGAAGAGGAGTGCTGCAGTGTTTGATGAAGGGAGGGGGGTGTGGGGGGGGGGGGAGCAAAATCCCTCACTTGTTTAGCTCAAGCTTTTCTCCTCTATTTTTTCCTTCCATTTCTCTTCCTCTCACTTGTTTTTTCTTTTTGTAGTGTCTCTCCTTTTTTGCCGCTGCTCCTCAATCCTGTCTGACCTTGACAGCTGATGCTCACTGCAGTGGGAGAGTGGGCTTGGATGGGAAGCTGAACAAATGCACCACCAAGCCAAAAGCTGTTTCCTGTGGGCTCGGAGTGCACATATCCATATCTGTATTAAGTTTTGCACAGCTACTCCCAAGAATAGAAGGTCAGCACTGCACTGCTGGCTGAAACACTTCCTATCAAACATACCTATTGATTTATTGGTCTGCCCTGATTAAATGATAACGTGTGCCTGGCCTGTGTGGATCCTCTCCTCTCCATCGGCTTGAGAAAACGCACAGCCCATGCATTATAATACATTATAATTAGTTTCAAATCAATAGTATGGACAGAACATATAGGAATTCCTCTTGCAGGAGAGCAATCCAACTCTTGCTACCCTCACAGGGGAACATCTGCTGTGCATCCTACCCAAGGTCAACACTTATGGCCCGTGAGAAGTCAACTGGTGCAGTGAGAGCCTGAAGGTCTGACCTTCACGTCAGCCATCCTGCTGGTGGCTCACTTTGGCTTATATGGCAAACATGACTGGAATTCCAGAGGCCAACAGCAAAGTATGAGGAAAACAACATCCTCAAGTCGGTCTTCTACGGATCCACTGCATAACCAGTGCAAGAGTTAATTTAATGAGAGCTTAGCAGTGATTTGTCTATATGTAGAGAATCTCAAGAGTCATAGCAATGTTAGTTAAGCTTGTGTTGGCCCAAGAGGAAATTAATCAATTACAAAAGCTCAGGAAATCCCAGGATGGACCCATATGGCCTGCAGACCAAATCAATCAATCTATGTCTCTGTAGGCTGTTCATAATGTAGCAGGTATATTCTGGTACATATCAAAGCCAAGGCCGGATTTGCACCCTGCTTTTGGAACTGCTCCAAAAAGAGGTGGCGTGGCACGTGTTGAAGTCCAAGCCCGGCGCCAGCGCCGCCTCTGCAGAATGCGGTCGCGGGTTTCATTTACACCTCTGGGGAAGTGGAGATTTGATGGCACCTTCTTTTCAGAATTGCTTGCCTGAGCAGCTGGGATAAAGCCACTATGTCATTGGGTCAGCAACAGCTATCTGTCTGGGCATGAAGTGATCTGGAGCCACTCCAGCCTCTTTAAGAATGGAGCTTTGCCTCATCAGTTCGTGCTCGGAGGATTATTTATTATTGAGAGGGCAGCAGAAGGAGTGAGGTGATGAAAGTTTGAGTGTGGAGGCAGATAAATGTGAGGTTGGTATCTGGTAATTGAACTAATGGCTCATGATTTGTCTAGATATTTCTGGACACCTACAAGTCACGTGCGATATAATTGGGTCAGTCCATTCTTAGAGGCAGCGTAATTCTACAGTAGCCTAAGCAAATGCTGCAGTTGATGTTTTATAGTTTAGTGTTCACCAAACTGACCCACAGCCTCTGATGATAGATGCTCAGGAGAGCAGCTGTTCAAAATATGACCTGTATATGACTTCGCTATTCTTTAAAATAGAAATCGTGCATCCCCTAAATATTCCTCCCATGATGGGATTACTGTGCTGAGATTTCACATCAGTGCTGCCGAAAAATACCATGCTACTCTGCACTTCTTCTGTAGCTGTGGTCAGTTTAACATCATCAGCGTGTGGGAGACACACACACAACACACACACACACACACACACACACACAGACTACGTCTTCAAAGCGACTTTGTGGAAGTTTGAAGTTTTACAAATACTCTATACCCATGGCCTTGACTTCTGTCACGCCTTTGAATAGCAGAAAGACCCCCTCTTTGGGGTTGTTATAAAAAGCAAATGCACATACCACAGAGGGTAATGGTAGCTTTACAGAATAGACTGAGCTGTTTGTTACATAAAAAAACCCCTCAATTATAGGCAAAGGCCTTACTTTCTGGGGGCCTGGTGGTGTAGAGACTATGGTGAATAGCAGGGTGGAGTATTTGTTCTGCCTTTCTTTCTCGCTCCCCTTGTGCCACCCGCAAGCATGGCCGGCACATGCCAGAGTTATCCTTGGCAGAGATGAGCAGGAAACCGAATCAAAGCATATGAAACATGAAGGGAATGTCAACATATACTGGCAAAAAAAAGTCCTTTCCTCCCAGTCTACCGGTAAAAGCCTCCTCAGTATCTGCTCCCCTCCAGAGATAAAAGCGAAGTCAGCTCTGCATTTCAGAGGAACATGCCTTGAGCGTGTAGCCGGACTAAAAATGCCTCTCTTGGAAAGCAGGATATCAGGATATCAGGATATCATGTTGCTCTTCACAGTTCAGCTCTTGTGTTACATGTATGAGCTGGACAAATGCTCCTGTACAAGCTTAAGTCATGCACGCTTTCACACACTGCACCGTTACTAAGCAATATCCTATTCTGCTCCCAGACATTCAGGAAAAAGCAAAGCTTGACACTTCCATGACAACGGAGGAGGGGGGGGACTGCAGCAACATTACCCCATCAGCTCATTCAGATTACTGTCTGAGCAGAGTGTGAAATGAAACATGTTCCCGCTCTCACTCACCTCAGGTATTCCGATGGAGGGATCTTGATCCTTCGCAGGTATGGCTGGTGCTCTCCTGTATGCTGCAGCTTCTGGTTGATGTGTGTGTCTGAGTGTGTGTGTTCTCAGTGGCTGCTGCGCTGCTCCTGTGGCATGTTGACACTGCCCTGCCTCCTGTTTCTGCCTCGGGGCTGCACTTCTGTCGACTGGGACGTCTGCCGGACAGCTGTTTTGGAATTGCACTCCAGCTCCTATTCCCTTCTGAACCAAGTCAAGTCTCCTCCTACACCTCCCCCTTCTTCCTCTCTCTCTCTTGCGCTCTCTCTCTCTCTCTGCTAGTGTCTCTCCCTCTGTGTTCTCGCTCGCTTCTCTCTCTCTCTAGCAGCACCTGTGCATGTCTGTCCTCTCTCCTACCTAGAGCTTGGATTTTTTAGGCAGCTCTGTGGTGTCTGAGGATCTTCCTTGCTTCCTGTGCCTTGGTGGAGCTGCGGTGATGAGCGATCACAAGCCCTGGTTTAGCGCAGTGTGGGGAGCTGCTCATGCCTCATGGGATGCCTGGCTGTCTCTCCTCTCTAAAACAGTCCTTCATGATACTGACTATGTGTGCACTCGCCCCCCCCCCTCTCCTGTCTTTCTGCCTCACCCTGTCTGACTTTGCGAATGCCTACATCTGATAAGAGCTATTCTGTAAAGGCAGCTGGCAGACACTTGACTGGACTCTCCCTGTCTCTATCTATCTCCTCTCTATCCTTATCTGTCCATCACACACGCACACCCATACCCTCCCATTATTTTCCCAGACAATAACTCTGCAAAATCACTTCATATTCTATCCAGTTCTATTCATTTTGTACAGAGTCCTGTATCCCTCAAAGCTGCAGCAGACTAAGGCAGCACTGTTTGGATGGGCTAATTTCTGCAGAATACTGCAGCACTGCATCACATGTAGGGGACATTTACAAAGGCTAATGGGCAACACATGGGTAGAGCTGCATCAAGTTCCTCAGTGGAAAGCTTCATTTCTCTGTAATAATTTTAAATGCAAAGACAGCGACACATGTGCATAAAGGTTCTAACCTAATGCCCTCAAGTCAAGGACATGGCAAACCTTGCCTGTGCAAACCAGTTTTCTGGGGGGTTGTATTCTTGTATAGAAAAAAACCCCATCACCTTGGTAACCAGTGCAGCTCATAGGTGATGTCACTGTAGTTTCCCTCCAAAGGGGCTGGGGAAAGCAGAAGAGAAGTGTGTGTTTCTGCTTGTGTAGTGTATTACAAAAGGGTAAAAAAGATAAATGTGGGGGAGGGGTGCTTGTATTTCAATCAACGTGTGTGCATCTGCGGTTAAGAAAAGGGGTGAATGCATTCCCTCACAAGCCGTACTAGTACCTTAACAATAATCCTGCCTTGTCCAGTATATGAAGCAGCACATCCTTCTACAAACACCACAAATTCTCACTTCTCTTTCCTGCTAAATCTGGCCCGCATAGCTCATTCCCCTTAATCCACTTTCTCCCTATTGCTATATTTCATGTGATGGATGCACTACTGTAATAACTAGCCATGTATAGTGCTTTGCAAAGTCTTACACTGAAATGAATGCAGGGTTGTGTCTGTTTGTGGACAGCTTACGTTGCTGAGACACCCTCTATTTAACTTACACAGGCGTTATTTAGCACCAGTTAAACAGCAGTTGTGAATGAAGCCTTTTTAGCACTGTGTTGTCGTGTCGCCTCGGGGTGATGTCATCTCGGTGTCCATGTGGCCGGCACATGATCTGTAAGTAGAACACACACCACTGTCTTCTCATTTAGGAAGACCATTAAACCTCGGAAAGTCCAGAGGTACTGCTTGAAAAGGAAACTCTGTGTAATTCCCTCCAAAAGATAACATGCTCAGTAGTAGAGTGATGGGGAGTTCAGTCAATGAAGTAGAAATTCTAGACAATTACTTCTTAAATGCTCAATCAATCATTTCATTTACCTATTTAGTAGGACAATGCACATTAATCAGCATATCTGTAAAAGTGCCAGTGCTCGCTGGCTACCTGATTTTCAGCTGTACTTCTTTGGTAAGATGTAATAAACCAATAGCCCTTTTTTCATTACAGACGCTTTGACTTTTAGTATTGGTAGTAAAATCTAATCTAATCACATTAATGATGCTCTGACTCTGAAAATGATAAAGAAAGACAAGCAAAACTGTTAATAACCACTGTTAAGCTGAATACACACAATACAAAAGTTAACCCCAGTATTCAAGTTTAATTAGTGAAATATTGACAGAAATATCAGACTTTGGAATCAGATTTTTTTATTTATGTTTAAGTCTGCACAATTATCTGCTCATAACAACGGTCATGTTGTAATCTGTAGTGTTTTGAAAAACCCATTTTGCCTGGTAGCTTTATCAGTACACATCAGGCAATTCCACAGAGTAAGAAAGACATTTAAGTTTTTGCAAATTGCATATTAGCTCACCCAGAAATACTCTGTGGAGCAAATTGCTACACTATTTGGTTTTACTTAACTTCTAATATATCATTATGTCTGTAATTCCATGGCTAAGTCATTCATACATACACATTTGACCTTTTAATAAGCCAACCAGTCTGTACTTCTAAATGTTGCCTGACTAAAAGAAACAAGTTATGCTGTGTATACACCAGCCAAACAGATGTTTTTTTAGCCTGGCAAAGATTGACATTATTACAGTCTTATTACTGATCTATAAAACCTTAATAAATATTTTCTGCTATTTGTGAAGTATCATTTTTCAGAGTTACTAAATCTTCACACCCACCTAATGTTAGATTATTGACCTTGATGGAGATTTTTTTTTGCTTCCATGATTATTTGTTTTTCCCCTCAAATATTCTCAGATATTCTCTTTCCAAACTCAAGACGACAGTATAAACTTATACTGTAAGCTGTGTTCTACTGAATACACAGAGTTTGCCAGGATTATGCTTGTCATCTTATTTATGTTTTGCCATCATAAGTTGTGTTTTAGGTCGTGCTATGGGAGGAATTACACTTGTTTTTTATTCCAGTTCAGGACTAATTTGCCTTGGTCTGCTTTGGCTCGTGCCTTTGCCGTTTACACAAGGAGACCTTTCTAAGTGAGGTCTCTCTACAGTCTGAGGTGTCCTGTCTAAACTGTTCCACTGAGGTTACTTTTCTCCAACGGACACACCATGTGCCGATTACTGGTCAGGTAAACAAGCCTGTCCTTGTCTACTAAAGTAAATCTACTGAGAAAAACAAGATTTAAAGAGGTATACTCTGCTTTTTACATATTTACCACTTCCACTTCCTTGACTGTTGTAACTCATGAGGTATAACAAGTGTCTAGAGTAAACGATGTTGATGACTCTCTCCTGTCTCACAGATTGAATTTTAATCTCATGTTATCACCTCACTCAACTGACACATCAGGCATCTCCACCCTTCCTCCCCCAGCTGCTGCGACACGTATGTTCACACCCATTATGGAGTAAGCTACATCATTATCACCTTCTGTCTTAGGTTGGCCAAGTGAAAGAGTTGAGGAATATGAAACTCTAACGTGAAGCACCACTATAGACGCCTTTTAAAAAAGTTTGCTACTGCTGGCTTCTCAGTGCAGTTATTTTATTTTAAAGTTTGCCCAGTCTTTACTTGTACTGTAATCCATTGATCATGTGACTCAACATGAGACAGATGGAGAGGATATGGTAAAAATACTGAGTAATGTCATCTCGTGACCTCTCATTTGTATGATTAAATCTGATTAAAAACATTTTGTGTGACTAATTCCACTGAACAATTCTAAGATCGAAGATATAGATAAACATATATTATGTAGCTGTAACAACAATGTTCCTCTCTACCACTTTGGAGGGGTTTCGGTGGCATTTGTAAACATTTTTCTTAGCTGATAATGATAGTGTACTGAACAAAATGTTCAGCACACATACATTGTCAATAGTTGGAGACGTGACGCCACATGTTGCACTATTTCACTCTAAGTCTGGATGTGCACATTTATTTTCATCCTGACAGAAAACATGTCACAATGTTCCCAGCCCTGCAGGCAGCACACAAGGAGGGACCCGATCCTGAGGGCACTGGCCAATTTCTGAGCGCAGGAGATGTGCAGCCGAGCGGAGAGGAGGAGGGGATTGTGGGTAGTCTAAACACTGTCTTGCTCTGTGGCTGTATCCCAAAATGTTTTTGTGTGTGTGTGCACGGGCAATGCACCATCCTGATTTACAGCAGACCACACACACCAGAGGTAGCACCTCGGCTTTTGTGCCTTTTTTAGCAACTGACCAAACTTGGCACAAGGTGAAAGGTGGAGTTCAAGAGCAAGGACTGCGAGAGGTCAAGATTTAAAATGCTCATATCTATTAGTAATGCAGCTTACAGTGCAGGCAGTATGTTCTGTAACTGTTCAAGCAACAGTAACAGTAACTACACCCCTCTGTGGATTTAAACTTTTGAAAGAAAAATTCACCTATAGTACTTCAATAATGTTAATAATTATGAGAAACAACACCAGACTTTCCAATCTTTCAGCTCATTGTTTTGTTCAACTTCAATTTCTTGTCTCATCAACCTCGATTCCAACTGAAGAGGCAGCTGTTTTCACAAATTACTGTACATTACCTGCTCAACACCAAACGGCTCACTGAAAAAGTTACAGAATAAGTCATACATATAAATCTTTAGTTGCTAAAAAACCAGATAAAAGATAAAAAAAGATCTTACAAAACAGATCTTAAATAAGAGTGAGTATCGGATTATGTTTGTCAGGTGGCCAGAAACGTAACTCTTAATTTATGCTAATGTTGTTCCCTGCGTAATTAGGTAAGCCTTTGCCAGCATTTTATTTTTTCACAGCTTGTTTCACTGCCCCTTAGTGACCAAAAAAATCAATACGGCTTTAAACAGTCAAACTGGAAGAAATCATCACAAACAAGGCACAGATGCCAACCACTTGACAGCCTCCAAAGATCAGAATACAGTGCAACCACAATCATGCTGCATTTGGAGTAATGGGGCATAACTCTTTAATTCTGTTATTGAGAAAAACTTGCCAACGCTCACTCATTAATGTTACTGCTTGCTATCATTACTGTTACGCCTCTCTACACCGACATGACGTCCATGTATAAACCACAACTGATTGCAGTAAATTGAGGCATGGTCTGGGGGAGATTGGAACAGGACAAACGTAACTTCAACTTAATGTAACTTAATGTAACACTTCATCACTTCATTTTTCCTTAACCTTGAGGAGATGAACTCTCTCTTCAACAGTGGACTATCTGACCACATCCATGCTAGTGTGTTGATGTCTGGCTCACATCCTTGGAAAGAGAGCAAGTGATACATCATTTGGTAAGGAGTGAGTCTTCCCACTGGAATTCCAGTAGTCGTGCCACAGGCCACCCTATTGCAATCAGCTTGTGGTCGTCCATTTCCACCAGCCTACATCCTGCTTCATCCACAACCAAGGCGCTATTATGTCCACGAGAGCTGGCAGACTGCCCTCACCCGTATCATGAGGGGTGCGTGGAGTAGGATACCAGCTAGAGTCAAACTGAGGCCAGCTGGGGCCCTAAACCTGAACTGGGTTCACATCATTGGCTAGAAGGAGGATATTAGCTTGAACACACGTCATCGATGTCTCACTTGGTGCTGGTGCAGATCTTTAGATAGCTTGAGGGACACAATGTACTGAACATACACTGTCCTTAGCACATCTTTGATTTATTGTCCAGCTCCTGGCAGTCTGGTCTCATTAGAAGTATGTTTCAGGCTCAGAGAACATGCTCCACCATGTCGGAATTTGGAGAATGTAGACAGCAGTGGTTATGTAAAGCTTTTTCATGTAAGGAGCTAATGTGAGTAAACTGATGGTTAGACGCAATTACAGAGCAACGAGCCAGACAGTAAAGTTTTCAGTCGTGTATCTTATGGGTCACATGGGGAAGAAAAGAATATTCAGCATTCCTCGTGAGATACAAGTGAGATATTGAGTGAATAGCTGCTGACTTCTAATTTTGAAACTAGGATATGACATGGTCATGACAGCTTTGGGAGGGAAATGACCTCAACTGAAGCCCATCGTTGTCGGGTTACCTCCTATCTGATCGAATGATTACTTCCTGTTTGTCTCCATGCCCACTTGGAGGTCCTCTGGGGATCCATGTGTCACTCCCGTTTGGATTATGAAAGTCTTATCTGTTTGGTCGGTAAATAACATTCCAAGACAAAAAAAAAAATTAAATAAAATAAAAAGGTTCTGTTTGTAGCAAAGACTTTAAATTCAGTTGTGTCCATTAAAAAAATCACTTTGTTGCTACTGGAAACACCAGCAGAAAGGAAGACTCCTAAATCACAGACAGAAAGTTATGTCTTTGATTTCATTTCCCTGAACTGATAATGCCAAGCATAATAATGAGTATTTATGATCTCTGGGAGTGTTTTGCAGCTCTGTACATTATCAGAGTGAGCATGTTGGCTACTTTTCCACCAGCTTTACATAGAGGTATGTGTGGTTTTATTTCCAGCAGCAGCAATGTGCTTTGTAACATCTGGTGAGATTATCTCCCAAAGCTCACTTCATTAGAACTGCTGGAGGTTTCCAGCTGTTGACTTAGAAACACTTTGATTACGTTGATTGCATTCATGCTTCTTATAAAATTGCTTAATTGTGTAATTTGAAATAAGAAACGCATTCTTGAGGATTTCTTGGGCATTGTTGCTCCTTTTAGTGGCAGCTCTATGTATGGCACGCATCCCACAGCAAAGCATATGATTGGTTCCAAAACAGCGCTCAGCACGGAAAGGCAAAAAGGCACAGGAAGATTTTTAAAGACAGGATTTTTAAAGATACCCAGACACCATCTGCTGTACTTTTTTTTCTCTCAACAGTTTTAATTGGAGAATTTCATTCTTTTAAACAGTGAATGTAACTCAGCGTGCAATTCCTAACTCTCCTAAATGGAGCCAATTAATCTCTGTCCTTTCTTTTTGCCAAAGAATATTGGATTAAGACTTGTGACAGCTGAAAATGCACATCATGGCCACATCCTGTAAGTGTTCTGTAACAAAATGACAACTCAAGTGCCACCAACTTTTAACAACATATATTCTTTATATGAAATTTGGATTTGGGTAAACACTGCATTCAGTTTAATTATATAGCATGATGAGATTACCTTTGCTTGATCTTTTTTTAATATTATTATACAATAAATTTGCTCTAATGTATTTATTTATATATCCAACAGACAGAGTAATACTAGCATTAATTTCTAGTCATGTTTATGGTCTTTTTCATTGGGGTTCTGCTGGTTCTTTAGCTGCTAAATGCTCCACTTTGTCCTGCAGCCAACTTCATCTTTGCTAACTTCGGCCGTTGTGGTGCTGGGCAGGCTGTGTACAGTGGATACATCAGCTTTTTAGCTAAAAAACAGCTGCCTGCTGTGACTGGAAACAAGGTTGTTGGTGAGGTGAGAAGATGGAGCCAAACAGTTAAGCTGCAGGTCGTTTACAGTGAGCTGAAAGAGACCAAAACACTAGATATACCTAAGGGGAACTGATCTAGTTTTGTCAAAAACCACAAACAACCCCTTTCACATTATACAGACTCATTTTATCCGCTGTATCCGCTGTATATAAATATTGATTAGCACAGCTTTAAGTAAATTTAGTGGATTTATTTATATTAGGTTTTCAAATATGAGGAGCTTTGGGCAGAGCTGCTGCTGATCTCACAGCTACACAGCCACTGAGCTAAAACAGTTTAATTTGACCATTCACGTGCACTTTCACACTGCGGCAGTGATCTTTGAAGAAGGAACTGTGAGAGAGATGAATAAGAAAAATCCAAACAGTATTTGTTTAAAGGACAGCCAGTAAATTCACTTTATTGGCTCACGGCCTGGGCCAAAAAAAACAAGATGCTATTGATGCCTAGATATTTCTAAAATGTTTTCCCCCTGAACAAAGTAGCGTCTCTTACTGGCTGCCTCGACCGTGAAGCTGACGCTGTTCTTTAAAAGCTGACAGCGGTAATGCGGCGGTGACCTGTCCGAACCTGCCGACAGAAGAAGAGAACACTGCAGGTATTTTAACTTGACACCTCTGCAGTTAGTCTGTCTCGCTAAATGAAGTCCGCTGACCCTGACATTCCTCTCAGCCTCTGTTCAACTTCCCAAACGGATCCCTCACTTTATGTAACATCAATACTTGCCACACACAGTCTGCATTTCTCAACTCGAACATAGAAATTAGCTCAGAGAGGATCGTGCAGAGGTCTGTGATAATGGCCTGTTCCTCAGAAACTCTAGCATGTGTCGAAGGCAGAGGGAGCTGCTGTGGGGGCAAGACAAATACCAGGGATACCTCAGGCTTTATTGTATTCAGAGCCAGTGAGCGTGTACAGAAGTATTGAGACACCGAGCGTGTGCTGTGAAACTGAGCGTGTGCAAAAAAGGCAGAGGGCGCTGGGAGGCCACAAAAGAGCTGATCATGTGAAAGGAAGGGCATTTGATAGCTTGGACACAAACCGTGTGTGGCGTCAACACGGAGACCATCAAAGAGGACGGTGATTAAAAGCCGAGCTGATAATTAACCGACAAATGCATCTTTCAGAGTTAACAAATTAGTAGTTTCAAAAATGTTTAGCTGAGGTTATGATCTGATGTTGACTGTAAGCATTCAATAATGTGGATTAAAGGTTTAGATAATGAAAGGAGGAGGTGCTGAGAATACAAGGTTTTGTCAATCATTACTCATGCGTTGTCCAAAGCATTTCAGTTTATCAGTACATTGCCTTGAAAAGCTGCCATAACTTAAAGTGTTAGGTATGGATGTGTTAGTAATACACTGTGTTTTTTCAATTTAAAACCATCCGCATTAAACTTATGTGATAAACTTCCCCTTTTTAGCCAAGCTAGCTACATGGGTTGTAATGTCTGTCCCTCGACTTCTTATGTAGCGCCATCATCAGGTCTGAATTTGAAATTGTACAACACTCTGGTTGAGGAACAAATATCTGCAATACTAATGACACAACCATCGGTCTCAGCTGTGTTTTTTTGTATGCTAATGAGCAAGTGCTAGCATGGTAATACACTAGCTAGCACGCAGCTCACTATAATGACAAACGCATAAACATTATACTTGCTCAACACCTGCATGTGAGCGCGCCATTGTGCGCATGTTGGCGCTGTGACGTTAGCATGTAGCTCAAAGCACATACAGCCTCACAGAGCCGCCAGCACGTCGGGTGACTGTTAATCAATGTCTCTTCTAAATATAATACGTAATTTTCAGTTGTGCTTGACCTCGCCTTCAGCAAGAAGTTATATTTCTGCTTTTTTTGGGTCCTCCCTACAATGAGCAGCTCCCAGGCTAAAAGACGACATAAATCAGTGTAAACCATAATGGAAGCATATAGCACTTTAGGCCTGAACTCCTTAAACATTTGTTAAGATGGAGCTAAGAGGAGTAAATGTTTCTCTACTATTACAGAGCTATTAAGATTGGATTGAAATGATAGACGCCTACAGTTTGGCTCAAAGAATGTGGCTTATCTGTGAGGCTTCTGTAATATATTGACTTATTATTATTATGTTGTAATTTAGGAAGAAAAAAGGCTGAACAATGAACTATGTGAAATACATATCATAGAGGTACTTGCTTGGGATATTTTAGTAAAAGCTGTTGCTTTGTACTATATAAAACAGCTGTTATATGTGTCAGAGAAAGACGATGGGGATCAAATTCACCTCCAGATTTGTTTTCTGTCTGCCGATCAAAACTGTGGCACTGACTAGTTATCCATTATAGTTTACATCAGAAACACTTATTCTTACATGATAACATCTGCTACTATTACGGGGCCATCATTCATTGTCTGTGATTAGTTGCCGTTTTTTAACCTACTCTGTTTAACTGCAGCACAAATCTACATTACACTTCTATAAAATCGATTAAGTTTATCCATTTTATCACTTTTGCACTCCTGCCTCCATGTTAAATTTGTATTGTATTTGATCTCATTGTGTTATATTTTATTTAATATACATTTTAAAAATCTATTCCTAAATTTGAAGCTGTTGCACTATTTCTCATCTTGTTTCTTAACTTCTGCTTTTACTTTAATTTTCTTTATACATGTTCTTGAGCACTGTTGAAGGCAGCATGACAATATATGTCTTGAATCTTGCAACCCCCTAACCTTAGCAGTAAGCAGAGTCATAGAAAGAGTGCACCACTGTAAAATGATGAGACTAGAGTCCAAGATCAACCTATCAGCTCTCCTCCGTGGCATAATGGGCAGCCATATATTTTATCCTTCACAATTTACTGTGCAGTAAACCATCACGACCTCTCTGTTCGTGGTAGCTGGGTCATGCAGAGGCTGACGACAGAGAAACACATCAGCCCCCGCCTGGATATCCTGATTCCCCCACAGAGCAGATCAAACGGTGATCTACACCTCTCCCATGTGGTATGTATTTGACACAGAGTGATATTGGGGGGTGCTCGGCCGTGGTCTCCTCCACTGTCCCAGGCTCGGGGCTAAATCAAGTGGGCAGACACATCCGACCTGCCCCATCTGGGCCTGCTTATCTTGTGCTTTCTGGAGCCGAGGCTCGCCGTCAATCAGAGCCTTCAGCCGCTGATACAGACAGAAGTGTCTGAGCTGAGATGTGAAGACAAGACCGGGGTGCGTCATGGGGGATGGATGGTGAGGGGATTTCTTTACATCTCTGAGCTGAAATGTGTTGGGTTTGACAGTGCAGGCAGCTTAAGCTACCAAACCATAAAGAGCGGGCCTCTGCTGTGTGTCATGTATGTAATGCACAGTAGAGAAATACAGTAGGCTGAGCTGGCATGTTTCCAGGCCACTAAAGTGTAGTAAATGTGAGTGTGGGAGAGAAAGAGGGAGATAGAGGGAGTAAGAGAATTTGAGTGGGAGATATAGCAGCGGTTGAAGTTTTATACAGTGTTCAGTGGATGCATTCTTCTACAGTGAGTGTCTGTGTGTTTGTGCTTCACCAGGTGCCTGGAATGCCTCCGGACAAACAGGCAATATTTCACGCTTATGGTCCTTTGTGTCGCTGAATACTGCACATTTAAGTCAGCAAAGAAAGCTGGAGACTAACAAATGTTAACTTTAGGCCTCCCTAAAACAATACCACTCTCTGTGCGGCTGCAGAATTCCCCAACAGCCCGTTATTACGTTGTTTTGAATTTATATTTCCCAGCGGCGCAGTTTGCCGACACATTCAGATAGTGAACAAAAGGAATGTTTCACATTTCTGTTCAGATTATAATGCCCTGCCTCGAGCTAGCCAAACATTCATTAGTCACTGTATTAGACTCAATCAGCTCCACATAATTGTGTGATCAGCAACAGTAATGCCCCAGGAATGTCAGTGTTATCGTTAAAAGTGCATTTTACTCTGATGACTGGTGCTGTGATTAACAACTCCTCGGGGTGTGTTTATCCTTTTTCCTGTACTGCTTGCATTCTCTTTTTCTACAAAAATCCACAAATAGCACCATGTATTTAACTCACTGCATCTCTTGTTTCTTTCATTTACATTTAGGCATTTGCGTCCCCAGAGCAGTTTACGACGAGGGAAAAAATAGATAAATATTCTTGTGTCACCAGTATTATATTACAGCTAACTGGGCTAAAAATAAGACGTGCATAGTTCACAACAGAAAGTATGTGGAATAAATAAGTCAAATAACTATAATAATAAAGTAATTTAGCTCATAATAAATTGTAAAATAAGAATAGTGGGAATACAGGTGTAGAAAAAGATATGTATTACATCTGTAGTGAAGTAGGATCAGGTAAAAATTAGGGGAGAGTCAATCTGGCTATTCTCCTCTTCAAACTCAATTTCCTCCCTTCTCCTCTCTTACTTGATGCTTCCACTGCATTTCCAAATGTTTTAGAACTCTAAAAAGCAGCTGTATGTGAAAAAGAGACAGACGGAGGGAGAGAAAGGGTGCGAGAAAATGAAAAAGAGTGAGAGGGGAGGACAGAAATAGTTGAGGGCGTGTAGGCCCGGCTCTGACCACCGGCATGCATGAGGAAGCAGCCTCCATTCCACAGGCCAGCGAACGGGTTAGAGACACTACAGAGCGCACAGCTCAGCAGCCCACATGCAAGTACCGCTGGCCTTCCCCACCCTCGGCTATTCTGGGCCTCTCTGCCACTGTGGTGGCTTTCACTCAGCAACCACACAAATAAAGCCTGAGAGAGAAAAACATGAGAAATTGAAGCTTCAGGCGAGGAGGGGAGGAGATGCATTGTTTACTGTTTGTCTTGTTTTTTATTATGTCCTGCCATCATATGGTTTCTGGGCTGATTTATGTGACTGCGGCATCGCCAAAACAAAGACATCCGGCTGCAGTTTGCAATATGCTGGCCAGAGCATCACCAGCACTCATGTTTAAAGGTCTATTATGAGCTGGGTCTTATTTTTGCAGCGGTGGTTTCAGTTATGATAACATTATATGCACTGTTTTTAGATCTGACAGGAAGGTGACATTGCTACAACAATAGCCAATGGTGCATTCATGTAGGTATAAAATCAAGTGAGCATATGCTTGGATTTTGATACTTACCCCTTGTTGCACAAGAAAACTGTGTTTGCACCTAAGGTCAGCAGGGTAAGTCAGCTGTATGTGACTGATGCTAATAATGGATTGTTTGGATAATAATCTTTCACTTTTCCCTTGTTTTCTCTACCAAATAGGTTTGGCTAAACTGATGATTTGTTTAAAACCTGACAACTCATGTTTTCATTTCTTTTCAGTAATGTCAGTTCATTCTCAGACCTCACAAATCAATTTGAACTGTAATAACTGAAAGGGATGGTGGCCAAAGCTATGCTAATAAGACCCAAGTTGTAATACTCCTGAATGATCCTTCAAGGGAGCACCACCCAAGTTAGAGTTACAGTAAGATATTAAAAGAAATTCCCCAAATTCCTCAACAATCAAGATGCTGTAAGTCTGGTGACATAACATAAATTCTGGTAAGTAGTGTTGTCATTTGTCCGCCCACAAGGAAAGAAAAAGTCAGATGTTATTGTTGAGTGGGAGTTCTCACAAATGGAGTAAGTATTTCATAAACTGTCCTGTGTGAGCAGCATGATAGCACTGATTCCATGATAGCACTCCCTTAATTGAAATAAAAGTTTTGTAGGCATACTCAGGCCTCTATAGGACATGGACATTAGAGTTCTTCACGACTCCCCACAGAACATGAATGAAATAAATCTGCCGACACTACTCTTTGAGATGACTTACATTCTGATAACACAGGGAATCATGTCATTGTTTTACAGCAGTTTCTTAAATAATTTTTTATGTTTATTGGAAAACGGGCATGTTACATGCAATTTTACTTGTGGCCAGTGTGCCAAAATCATCAAAGGTCACAAATGCTGGAATCCAGGCAGTACCACACATTTATTTCTTGCTTGGATGGGTTGGGGACTTATTTATTGGTAGGCTATGAAATGTGTAATATTCTGTTTAACCCGGTGTTTCAAAAGCACAAAACACAATGAATAATGAATTTCAGAATCAAAACTATAACACACACACACATATGTGTATGTGTGTGTGTGTGTGTGTATATAGTTAAATTGCTGACAGAGGGCAGGCAGACAACTTCAGAAAACTGACTGAAAAACTGCAGGCAGAAAAATGGAGAAACTATGCAGCTCACATCTTGATAAACATGCTCTAAGTCAGGAGTCCTGCTCACATCAGCTCTGAATGAAGCTCCTTTGCTAGTTGTGGAATTTTTGCGTGGGGAACTTTTTCGTTCCCTCTGGCTGCCGGGCGGCTAACATCATGTGAGTAGCACCAGAGGAGCTACAGCAGTCTGTTACAGGTACTCAACTGTTCGAACTCTCCGTATCTCACTGCCTGCATCCACTTTCTCATTTTCACTATTTTGTCTCCTCTTGACAAGGTCATTTGATGATGAAATATTGCATTTTTTTATGTTAAACTCCTGGTAATTGATTGGTGGGGGTGGTGGGGCTATTGTAGTTCTTGATGGGGCTTTAGACGCATCTAGCTCCGCCCTCACACCAGCTTTACTCTCATCCCTTTTGTATCCTTTGTTATAAACCTTCACACAATAACTGGCCATCAGTGTATAGTGATGTCAACATTACAATTTTTACAGAGTCCTTGCTGCAGTGTGCACTGATACCTGATATATATACTAGAGTTATAACAAGGTTTAACCAAGAGAATGAAGATTTATACTAGTAATGGCATGTGCAGTAATGTGAAGGATATTCCTCAGAACAACAAATGGATTTATTCCACCAAAATGCCCCCATCTGTTCTTCTAAGAACTTTTACTAGCTCATGTTTTAGAAATAACAGAAAGCTTTCCTCATTTCCCCTGTAAGGCCTCACTGGCCTCAGACAGTACAAGTCTGTGCTGGATGCTTGTGCAGTTCATTGTGTCATGGACAATAAACCATCTTCTCAACCTCCTGCTGAACCTTCTCTAACTGGGTGACACAGCCCCTCTGCAGTTTGCCTCATCTTAATGACTTCACCGTAGTCTACTCTGAAGAGGCTAATAAGCTCTGCTTATACCGCAGTTCCACAATAAATTACCTGCACCTGCATTTCCCATCAGGATGGAAAAGACATTTTACAACTCACTCATGATAGACAGCAGTAAGAGTGATGCATTCTGTGGCATCTTGTGGCACTGGTGAAAAGGGATGGCCATGCACACGCTTAGCAGTACTTCCCTTGAATTCCCTTTTACATGCTGTGCACTCACCATTCTCCCTTTGAGAAACCATTAAACATTGATCAAAAGAAAATGAAGAAAGAACCAACTAATTCAGCTGCTCTTTGAAGCTGATGGATGTTCTGCAACAGTGTCTCCTGGGGCTACTACAAACGTTGAATTACTTGTTTCTCTCTTGCTGTTTTATCTCATGCATCTTGGTTATAGGGCGTAACAGCAACAACGATTTTGTTCAACATCGAGAAGACTTTTATCAGCTATTCTAGTGGTCTGGTGGATGGCAGTGTTGGTCTCTCTGTTAGCCGGCCTGTCCGTCCACATTATGTCCCAAACTGAAATATTTCGCTACATACTACATACTTTTTATTCTTACATTAATGGTTTATGGGTGATGGATCCTAATCCATTTGGAAAACCTCTGATTTTTCCCCTGGCACTATCAGAATTTCAAAGCAAAATTCATAATGATTTCAAAACTAGTGACATTCCCATCACCCACTGAGTAACATGGTAATTAACAAATGCTGAAAAGCGAAACTAAGATGGTGAACTGGTGAAGCATGATGATGTTTGCACTTTGCACAAAGTACAGCCTCACAGAGGAATGAGAATGGATGTAGACTCCTTCCTTCCTTTATTAACACCTGTTTTATTTTCAGATGCTCTATATAACTTTCCGCCTTCTGATTTATGGAAATGTACTTGGAGTTCTTGTGTCAGACTTAAATATGCAATGTCAATTAGTTTCAAAATACATGAGCATTACATCAGAAAGTTTGGTAAGATCTAATTATCATGTTTGGGTCTACCTGAGGAGAGCAGACATAATGTCACGACCCAGATAGACGTGACTCAAGCTTTCCTCACCTTCACATACACAGATGCAGGCTGGGTAATATGTCTGGAGCTGTCGACATGAAGCACAGGCTGTGTTTAGGAGCAGATTATCTTGATCTTTGGCTTATTCCACCCTGAGCCACAAAGAGCTGTTGTGTCTTGGCCAATACATGCCAGTGATGAAAGTCATTTGGTCTATCGTAGAGTAACAAATCTGCTGAGGATGGCTATGTAATGAATCCTGTATCCTGTATGAAACCCTACCTGTGCTCCTCACCCACACCTAATCCTTTCAGTGGCAACAAAAAACTAACTCTTTAGGCGCCACCTGCTGGCCATGTTCTGCCAGCAACTGAAAAAGTGCCTATTTCATCATCAGATACTCTTTTAGGGACTTAGACTGCATTAACACTGAAGAAAAAGTAATGAGAGAGGTTATTAAAGTCACATTCATTCACTTCAATTAAGATTAACGTTACAAGATAATTTCAAGTAGTAGAGGATATAAATGGTAGAAGCCTGTGTGTTTACTTAGTAGAGAGACGACAGGCAAGGTTGATCAAAGTTCAAGTCCAGGACTATGTTGGTGTTATTTTTGAATGTCTGTTATCGAACGACATGTTCTTACTAACTATTTGATGTTTTGGGGAAAAAAACAAACAAGACAGAAGAAACAAAAAAAGTTTAATTTTGATTGTGGGGGACAGTAATCTCTGCAACGTTTGTTGGTGATGTGTGAGGTGATGATGTGTATCTGTTCTCTCGTGAGAAATGCACGATGTCTGATGGCATGACTGATTGTGTGCCTGAGTCACTGCAAAGGAGGAGAGGAAGGAAGAAATCATTAGAGCACAATGTCAAAAGTCACAGAGAGGTCTCTCATGCAGATTTTCCCAGCAATCATCAGATGTTAGGGAGTGAAAATAGTTTGTCATAATCTTAATCACTCATTTAGCTACTATAAATCACTTAAAACTTAAGTCCCTGTTTAGCTAAAATACCCAGCAAGTCACACCAATATCGTCTTCTTTACTAGATGCACAAATTCTCAGTGTAGCATTGTAAGGCAGTCTAGTGGATCGGGAAATTCACCATTTTAAAGGTCTTCTAGACACCACTTTTCTCGCTTTCATTTAGAATTGTATACTTGTTATGTTTTCCTTTTCTTCCCATAGATGTATAATATAGAGTTTTATTATGTAAAAACTACATGAACATTCATCATTTGTAATGTTCATGCTGATCTGTTATTTTAAAATGTGTAAGAATTATTTTATTCATAAAATTACCGCAGGCTTGAAAGTTTAAGAGTCTTGAAATTTACAGAAAGAAGAATCTATATACTATTATATAAAATATAAACTATTGATGACTGCACTTTCAAATATGCATACACAGTGCACACATTCAGCATCTGTACAGTATGAGTTCTGAGATATTAGTGCTGTCAAAGTGTCAAAGTCATACTCATACAGGCCTTGAAACAACAGCCTGACGGACAACTTGATGAGTTGACACATGGGTGTGAATGCTACTGTATGTGATGTAACTTTGTCAGGATACTGATTTTACTGGCAATTCATGGTACTCATACAGCAAGTATCTTAATCATGCTTTGGCAAAAAACATTACAACTTTGGTTGAACTTAGTGCAGTAGAGACAGTGACAGACTTTTCTAGACTTCATGTCACTCATGAAAAAACACGTTACAGTGCAGGATTATGTCCTTAGTGAAAAGTAGTGTAAAATCTCATCTTTTTGTACAGATACATACAAAAATTTGAAAAAGTCTAAGCAGCAAAGATTTGCATGTTATAATATGACTAAGTAGAAATAATTATATGGTTCCTCTAACCATTATTGTTTCAGGGTATGCAGTGTCTTTCTTTTTGTTTGCCACACCAGGGTGCAGTGGCTGTCAGACAGGGGAAACAGGATTTTAATAAGGTAAGTGAAGTGGATGCATATTGAAAGTATATGCATATTTGAAAGTGCATAGTCATCAATAGTTTATATTGATGAGATTCTTTTGCTGTAAATTTCAAGACTCTTAAACTTTCAAGCCTAAAAAATAAAAGAATTCTTAATTCTAAGTAAAAAATAATTCTTACACATTTTTTAAATAAATGATCAGCATGATCATTGGAGGTGTGTGTGTGTGTGTGTTTCCCTGAGAGACAGAACACATTGTCTACATACTAATGAACTTTATTCTCACGATCCAGATCTGGTTTAGCCTCTTTTTCTATGGAGCGTCAGTATTAAAGTGAAAGTAAGCAGTGGAACAGTGACTTCTCAAGATAAGTTGAATGAACAATGTTAAGCACAGGTATAACCAACAGCATTATCACCTGCTTCATTCCTTTACAGAAATGACTGGAAGTGACTCATCGTTTATGGTATTAGTCCCACATGTGCTTTTCCTGCTGTGGCAAGTCAAAATGCTGTCTCCTGTTGGACAAAAAGGTCTATAAATCTGATTCTTTTGGCAATCATAAGGAAACAAGATGTGCACAATGTTGCATACAGGATCGAAACATGCTGTTCATGTGCTTTAATTATATATTATATTATATTATATTTATATTATATTATATTATATTATATTATATTATATTATATTATATTATATTATATTATATTATATATTTAATAATATAGTATAGTATAGTAATAGTAGGTATGACAGAAAAGGTTTGGGAAACACTATGATAGACTACAATACATTGGACTGGGATCACCACATGAAGAATATTCATAAAAATCCAACTTAGGGCCACATGAATAAATTAAATGATTTGAGGTTTCAGTTTGGTTGGATGCTGGTAACACTGGTTGAGCTTGACAGTTGAGAGCTAAAGGCTGACAAACTAGCCTGAGGGACCAGGAGTTAAGATCGAGTTTACCGACGAGTTTACCTGCCTGCCTTTTAGTTTCAGGGTATTAGTTGCCATTCAAGGATGGACCTGGACTTTATGTAAAACTGGTTTATAGAAGAAGGGAAGAAGTATTTCCTGAATCTCATTCTTTTCTCTCGTATACCCTCGAGAGACTGAGCATTCGTCTCTGACAAGGCTGGTACATGTACGCAAACCATTTCAATTATCAGTCCCCACTTTAAATGGACAAGGCAGTGAGTCATCCAGAAAATCAGCTGCGACTGTCAACAGTTTCTGAGTTTAATACACAAAGCTGCTTAAGGGCAGAGCTCAAATGCAACACCAGTCAAAGCAACTGTCACCATACAAGGCTTGTCAGAGTTTTATGTTTTTTGTTAAAAGTTTTCATGCCTGTGTTGACACACACATATAGTAACTTGCCAAGTCTCCTGTTTACGCCTAAAAATAATGCACACTGCTTGCAGCTCAGATAGATATCAGTAAAGCAAGTGGAGGCCCATGAGTTGGACTTCCCCAGTTCATCACCAACTCAATATTGTGCCTTCTGTTACACAAGACTTGCCACATCTTTATGGCTGAATGAATGTTCATCTGCAGACACGGCACGCAACTGTTACAGCACTTTTCCTCCCACTGCGTCTCATGCATACAAATAGAAAACACTCCTAAAGCACTGACAGGGAACAATTGGGCTTCACACTCCGTGGTCTGTCAGTGGAGTCCTGATAGTGATGCCTTATTTCACCTGATTCTTCTCCCATGTATTGTTTGACAACTGTAATGGGCTCATTTCAGTGCACAAAGGCAAATCTGAGGCTGCTTTTATTTCTGCCCCTGTGGTATGAGAGACTGGGCAGATGTGTGGCGGGTGGATAAAACGACCGTGTTGACAATATCTGCTAATCTGCTGGCTTTGACCTGATGGGAGCAAGGCCATGGCTGGATGCGCCTCCCTTATCGCCATATCTACGTCTGCGGGACAAACCCAGAACCACTAGGCCAAGCTTTTTTTTTTTTTTTCTGCACTGCCATGCCTCAGGGTTTCAGGTGGGCTTTTTGTTCCCTGTGCAGGCAGAATGCAGGCTGTGGGCTGAGGAACAATACTGTGTTCAGGGAGCAGGGAAGAAACTGCACGTAGCGATCTTCACATCATATTATGCAAGGGAACCCCGTCCTACCCCTGCTTCTAAGAAAGTATGGCTCTCTACCTCTCTATAGTCTGAAAGAAGTAACCATTTAGAGAGCTCACGTACCTCTGCCAAGTACAAATAAACACCATCGTCCCAGAAAGAGACCATTTATGTAATGAACTAACTCTGGAGGTCATCAAAGTCGTTGTTGTTTGTTTTGTTTTGTCAGATAGAAAGTTTCCAAAATCATTAATCATGAACTTGTCTCTACGTGCAGATGAACAAGTTATATGAGGAAAATGTACACATAAATATATAAAAATCACAAATTTAGACAAAGAATTGCAGAAGATGTAATGTGGAGAACATAAAGTAAATCATTAGTTAACCACTCTAACTCTCCTCCACAGTGAATGACACTTGTAACACTTGAATAAGACCCAGACAGGACAGCTCCCTGTCTGCTGACAACAGGTCCAAGGTTGATGTGATAATGTGTGTGTGCTTAGTTTTTTAATCTTGGTACACATTCTGTCCAAGCTCACTGCGGGGACATACTTGTGAGAGGAGCGAATCATCAAGGTAGGTCTTTGTTTGGGCTTCTTTTTAGAGAATAGTTATTAGAAGCAGCATGCTATTAATTTATAGTTTGTAGTGTGTAAGATCATAAAATATTGATAGTCAGTATAGATAGACATATTTATAGGTGCAACAAATACAAATAAGTACAAGTAAGAACATTCAGTTTGAAATCAAACTTGTTGAAAGCAGATGTTATAGCTAGTTTTATGTAACACAGTCATTATTCTTTTGTGGCTGTTGTATTGAACTTTGCTCACTGCTCAGTCACTCACGTGTTGTGATGATAAGGCTGATGAAAGAGAGCTCTTCTTAAGGATAACAACTCTAATGCAAAAGGTCAAAACAGGGTAAAGTGTCCCAGTAGATTTCATCCACATCTAATTACTCAAACTTAAACAATGGCAGCACGCAGACACCAAATATCCACAACCACAATTATCCACAACCAGTGAAATAACATATAAGTAACTTAAAGCTTTATTTATATAGCACTTAAAACAGTTAGTGCTTCACAAACACATAGATGAAAAAATGGAAATGTGTAAGTTAAATAATAAAAATACAAAAAATACACAGCACAGTGAAAGACAGACCAAACTAATGAACCAAAACATAAGATGGTGATGGTCGGTCTACAGAAAAGCTCACCTTTGATGAGTTTTGGAAGTTTTTAGAAGCTTCTTAACAGTCCAAAGATTCAGCGAATCTGATAGATGGGGAAGATGTTCCCAGAGAAGTGTGGCTAAGACAGCAAAGGCATAGTCACCTTTTGTTTTGCAGTTATAGGGGAGAATGGATAAAAGGCTGAGATTTGGAGAGGGGAGTAGTCGACAAGTGGAATGAGGAACGAGGAATATAGGGTAATGTGGGACAGCTAGTTCTAGTCAATAGTCTGGCAGCTGCATTTTGAACTAGCTATAAATGGTTTATTCCAGCTTGACTGAGGCGTGTGTAGAGAGAATAACAGTAAGAAAGGAAAAAGGAATTAATAGTTCAGTCTCCGCAGAAGACAAGATACATCTGACTTTTGCAATATTTCATTGTTGGAGAAAACAGGACTGGATGAGCTTATTGGTCAAAAGTCATATAGTGGTCAAAGATGATACCAAGATTCTTATCAGTAGGTTTGACATTTGACCGAAATGGACCAATAAACCACTTCGCTGCGGTCATAAAGTTATCAGGTCTTTTCAGAATTTCTGTTTTGTCACAGTTTAGGTGGAGAAAATTAAGGATTTGGTGGCAGCTGGGCCAGTCATGGAGAGAGGACAGTTGATTTAGGTTACTGGATTTGGTGGCTGAACAATTGACCCAGAGGAAGCATCTACAGTGAACAGAGGATTGGTCCAAGGACTGACCCCTGAGGGACTCCACACAGCAGGGTATTGAAGGTATTGAAGGCAGCAGTCAATAAAAAAACAAAATATTCACTTTTGTCTGCATACATAATAGTGTCACTGGTCACTCTTTGTAAGTCGTCTGGTCTGTTGTTCTTGTGGCAAAAGCCAGATCGAAATTTGTCAAAGATTTTATAACCATCAGCCATTAACCATCAGGCAATATTGAAATAGTTGGATATGTAGCCTGATATGAGAGAGAAGTTAATAATAGAGAGGAAAACAGAGATAAACCAAACCTTGATGTGTACAATAATGAAATGTTTTATTGTATTGTGAGAGGGTTAGGGTAGGTTAGGTTATGACAGACAAATAATTTTGTTTGTGCAGTGTTAGATGCAGTGCATAACAAAGTGTACAACTTTAATAATCTGATGGACAAGTATGTTTATGATTTCAATTTAGAGCCAATGATATTTCCTGAGATTTGAAGGAATTCACAGTATTCAGATTACTGCCATCAAAATACATTGAGAGCTTCATTCACTCCCCATGGGGAGGTCAGGAACAGGTCTACAGTAATCCCCTCTGGCAGACAGACCACACCAAATGGATATTCAGAGCTTCTTTTTTATTTGACATGCATCATACTGGACTGAGGGAGACTGGGGGGCACAAAGTGGAAACTCCACATAACTACACCAGTAAGGCACTAATAAAGACAAGACTTGACATCACAACCAACTTATCTAACAAAATTGTGGGATTAATTGCGCCAAACTTACAAATAAGGCGTGCTTAAAGAAAAAAAAAAAAAAAGGAAAAAAAAGAAACAAAAAGAAGAAAAAAATAAAAACAAAAACAAAACAGAAAGCCCGGAACGTTTCTTTCGTGTCGCCCGTTGCCCCGCACGGACTTTTTGAAAAGTTACACCCGACAGTTGTCAAGTCAACACAAGTGTCTCCTGATCACCTGCACGGTAAGACCTCTAATAATGTCATTTCTGAGTTTATTTGGACACAGCCTGTCCGTGTGTCGGGCTGTGGGGACACTGTACTGTCGGCAGTGAGCAACAAACGTGTCTGAAGCTTTTAACCTCCGACAGTAACTTTGTTCTCAGTGTTAGCTCGAGCTTTGGGCCACTCTTAGCTAGCATCAGGACTTTGTCATTGACAGGTAACCAGCGTGACCGATCCCCCAGACGGAATATGAAATCAACAAGGAGGACGTGTGATTGAGACTCTGAATTTGTCACGTCGTTTGCGGTTCTTCGGAGCGGTGACTGCTGGCTAACATGCTGTCTGAGTGATTAGTGAGCTTGATCCAATTATCTGATCCAGCCAGCCTGAACCGAGTAAACAATGCAGATACATGTTTACAGACACACAGTAGCTGTCTCATCAATTCTTTGTCATATTGTCTTCCACTGACTCTAACACATGAAGTTAAAGAGTATGAAAACTGAAAGCAAAGCGCTTAAAAAGGTGTCCCTCATCTCCTGTATGGTAAATGTACCTGCTGCTTTGAGGGTGTTTTTGTCTCGCACAGGGAAACATGATGTTCAAACACAGATGAGAGGATCATTTTTTTTCTTTTTAGAGGAGACACACATTGCTTCACATTAGAGATACAAGCCTCTTTACAGTCTGTATGACACTGTAAGGTTTATAGTGCTCCGGTGAGATATTCACTGCAGATCAGAAGTGACAGCTGTGTTAAAAGTGGAAGGTCATTATCTGACAAACATCTTTTTGCCTGCCATTTTTTCCTCTTCCTGTCACTACGTAAAAAATCCTAAGGATGCACACTTCTCTGGTATGTTATACAGTCTAGTGTTTGCATTCATAGAAGTGTCAGCTCACTAGAAGTTCAATTTTATAACTGAAGTAGTGTTAATATTGCACTTAGTATGAACTAATTATTGCTTGCCATTGTTAACATTCATGGCTATTTAGTAACCATGAGCACACACTGAGCCATAAATTGGTTATAGAGTTAAGTTTTAACATCAAATGGTAAAAAAAAAGAAAACAACAGAAACCACAAGGTTCTTTTTAACTGAAAAAAAATGTTTTTCTTTAACTAAAAAAAAAAGCTTAGTTGCTTCACAGAAAATCAAAACTCAGCGATTTTGGTAATTAGTTAATTGTGTCAGTCATTTATTAAGTAGAAGCGCCAAGTATTTGCTTTTTCTGGATTTTCAATTATGAGTTGCTGCTTTTTGTTGTTTCATCATTGTGAATTGATACATCTGTGTATCATTGATTAGAAAAAAGATATAATGATAATTATATATTTATAACAGTATAAATACTTGTAGCCCTGCTTTTTTATATATCTATTACACAATATGAGCTCATTGTTTATCAGTAGCTTAAAACTTTCTTTTCTTTCTTTCTGTACTGTGCAGGCCTGCAGGATGGCCCAGACAGACAGCAAGGTGCTGGTTCTGGGAGCTTTGGCTGGTGTGGCTGGCATCAGTTTGGCTGTGGTGTGTTACCAGGGCTTTAAGTCAAGACGAAGAGCCTCATCCCCGGGGCTCTACTGCAGCCGCTCTAATGAACAGAGGACTGGCTTCATGTTGGTGGATGGTCCAGGTCTGCCTCAGGGTCAGGCCGAGGTGCTGGAGCGCCTCGAGGCCTTGATCCAGTGTGTGTCTGAGCTGAAGGATGAGATGAAGTCGCTGAAGAACGCTCTGCCAACACTGCAGGGCCAAGTCAGAGAGGAGTTGAGGGGACGCAGTGAGGCACGCAGAGCCAGCCCTCTCCACAGGACCACACCAACGCGACGGAAAAGGGCGGCAGGCACCCTCAGCGGACCCAGAGCTGAGGGTCGGAGCTCAGAGGAGGCAGAGAGTGAAGGAGGGTGAGTAGGTTAAAAGTTGGGGGATTCAGTATTTCAGTTTTATGATTAATGAATATACATTTCTCAGTAATGTATCTTCACATCCAACCTCACTTTTGTTGCCACAGATTCTAAGGCAGTCATGTGTTTTTCTAATGTCATACTGTCACCCCCTTTTCCTCACCCCCTGACAATGACACACACATATTGAATTGAAATGCTTTATGTATACAATATATAAGGTTCAAATGATTCACACTCACAGTATAACATAACATGATAAAAGTTGTTCAACAAAACGCATATTCACACACAGTCACTGACTTATTCGTAAACCAGTTATTAATTTCACATGGTAGACTTGGACCTTTGATCACAATCAGTTATTTGCCATCTCTGTGTGCACTAATCATACACTATTACATACCTGAATATATATTTTGTACCAAATGCATGACTGAACAAGGCTCTAAAGTGTGAACGTTATTTTGGCATGCTGGTACGAGTTCAGATGCCTTGACGTGCTCTGCTAAGCTCCCATGCTGAACTTAAACTTGTCTGTTGTCCAGTTAAAGTGCTCTCTGTAAGCTGATGTCAGCACTCAGCCAGAGAGATGAACCTCCACTCTGTAATGACACGTAATCATTGCGAGTGGATTTAGGGTGGTGTTTTTGTAGTTCCCACAACACAAACAGAGTGACACATCTTTACGAGTAAAAAGATTTAGCTGATCGTTTCACATCAGGTTCTGGAGCCTCCATTAATAACATCAAGGTTTCATTTATGCTAGAGATAGAACAAACAAAAAACTGTTGATACTGGTGAAGTCTCAGAGCCTGAGGAAAGAAGCTGCTCTGGCTGGAGGCTATTGTCTTTATCCTTCAGGCTCTGCCTAGGCACTTCACATCACTGATACTCAGTAGATGGGAACCAGTAATATTCAGGGTGGTTTTAATCCCCCGCTGCACAAGTTTCCCTAAGAAATACAACAGTTTTTGAGTTTTTTTGATCAGGGTGGAGATGTGAGACAGCTGGTTCTTTGTGATGCTGATTCTCAGGAACCTGAAACTGTTCACCTGCTCCGCCTCAGGTCCACTAATGTGAACAGGGTGTGTTTTCACCTCCTCCTTTCTAAAATCAACAATCAGCTCCTTGGTTTTGTTGACGTTCAGTAGTAGGTTGTTCTCTGCGCGCGGCTGTGCAACAGTGTTGATTTCTTCCCGATATGAAGTGTCTTCACTGTTTGTAGTCCATTTGAATTGTTTATTCTCTCCATGTCAGGGTATATAAATATAGTGTGAACATAATTTAAGCTTTGTTTTATTAGTTTAATAGTTCTGAATCAGGACCTCCAGTCAATAGGCTTCTGATGATCAACATTTCATATCTGTTGCTACTTTGAACATTTATTTTACTCTGGAAATTGAGCACCTTTGACACATAAAAGTGATGATCTTTTTTGACTTGTAGTTATTCATAACTTTAATAGGTAAAGTTAGCCTGTCTTTTTTCAATAGTGATTGCTAAACCTGAATGAATCAGTAAAGGACCTGAATGGATTCAGATCTGATAAGTAGATTTAACTGTGAAATCTCATTCAGCAAGCGGAATCGATTGGATCCAGGCTGGCTAAAATGGGATTAAATCTCAGCCTCACAAGACTCAGCAGCCTTTGTGCTATTTGAAAAGTGATGCATTAATGAAACACAGTGTATGCCTGTCCTATACTTTGGTCCTATGTACATCCTATATTTTGACATTCTTCAGTAATCTCTTAATTAGCTTGTCTGTGGACCTTGTGCACATTGTGTGTGTTCAATGTTAAAAAATGCATCAAATACATTTATGTTAATTCTAAAAGAACGTTTACGGTCTGATTCATCACATACATTTCCATATGCACACGGTAGCTGATACTGAGTGACATTAAAACATTTCTTGTCATAATGTAGAATCAGTGTTTTCATTACATCGTCTGTCCAGCAGACTCCACTGTTCATTCAGCTGCTGCTGTGAATTATCAGTATCAGCTTCAGCCATAATGTGTCATCCTGCATGACTGTCTTCAAGTAAATAATTCCAGCAGATAAAACCCAAATAAATAAGCATTATCGCAACTCAGGTGGCAAACTGTAAATTAAAATCAGGTTCATTTTTGCAGTCTTATCTGCTGATCAGTATGCGAATCAAAAGTCTTGCGGCCCTCCTACTTTACCAGTTAAACTTGCGTGCTCATTTTATGTGCTAAATTATAGTCATGACAGTATGTACATTTGCCTCCGGTGCTGCAGAGAACAGCAGACTAATCAAGTATCACATGCCCAGTCAACCACCTCCATCCTCAGCCAAATGCCTTGAACTCATGCCAGCCTTGGATAACATAAACAACAGATGTGTTTCTTTTGAATGGACTATCATTTTAAATCTCATCTCGTGAAAACAAATGCCAACTGTTAAATGATTATAATTAAGCTAAGTCTTTAATGTCAGGCAGTCTTCAGTTTTTCTTGGACATGACAAGAATATATTTTAAATACACCATTCGGAAACAGTATCAATTCAGAAAACGCTGAGTTTAAATATTGTAGCGCTTGAAGATGTTCTGCAAGGACTTGGATTTCATCTGTTGCTCGCCCACTTAACCTGGATTGACTTATGCTTCCTTTGTGTAGGAAGTAGATTATATGAAGTGCCAAGAAGACGTCACAACACAGAGTGCATCTGCTCTTACATCTAAACCACACAGTTTTTTAGGTGTGCAGCGAGCCTTAGATCACAGCTGTATGGCTCCTCCTCATCCCTGTTACTGTCCTTGCAATGATTAATCAGTTGCCTTGGAGCGATATGTATTAACAATAACAACACAAAGTAGGCCAACTGAACCACCAGTGTTCACGGGATAATTAACCAGTGTTGTGTTTTACTGTCTGGGTCCTCTAAGAATCACATTCCATGCAAAGGTTGGGTCGAGCTGACGTCAGGTGATGTACAATGTTTCTGATTTCTGAGATAATTGAGATCCAACCAGATACATGTGTCCATAAACATTTGCTGTTAGAAAAGATGAATTACACATTTTTTCAGGGCAATTTACTGCAAAATGCGTGACGTATTGACACAGAACCAGACGTGTAAAGTATTGATATCATTTCATTATGGATAAACATTTGAGATCAGTCTGCCTCTACTTATGTTACCTTCGCCCTCCTCATTGGCTGCAAGAGCAGATTGAAGTGTAAGACTGCCCTCTAGCAGATGCGGTTCACAGGTTTTGAGTGACAGTCGTTGGCCTCATCAAATGCTTTTAATTACAGCCCGGGTTATTATGCTGTAAAAGGAATCACATCACATACACACCTCCCATAATTAAAGAGCCCTCCCTGCCGCTCTGTTATTTGTAAGAGCAGAGGGTGTGGGGGATAGTGGGAATGGTACAGTGAAGAAATTTCAGCCCCTTAGGTAACGTGTAGTGTTCCCCCAGAGGGGCCTGTTACACCCCTAATTCTCACATGCATTTAAAGGGAAGTGTTTTGGTGCGCAATGTCTACACATAGTATTACCCCTAAGAGTCGTGATGCTAAGGGTTGGTTAACAGTTATTGCATGTTTGTTGAAACCTAAAGCCTTGAGAATACATTTAAGGTGAGCTAGATTGGTGCATTTATTGCTTGGTGCAATATGTCGGCTTGCAAACGCCTCATTTCAACATATTTCTGCCTTTAGGTGTTTATCAGCAATCCTCAAATTGAGAGACAAACATGTCTTAAAGTGTGGGGCAGCAGATTTCCAACAGGGGGCATCATGCAAGTATGAGCAACAATCCCCCAAACTCCGCTGCAGAACATGATAGATGCACATCACGAACAGGCAAAGGCTTTTGTTTATCCCCCTCTGGAGCTGACTGCCTTTGAAGCCTTAATGGTTTTCTAATCATTATGTTGAAATGTTTTTTCTAGATGCATAATTGCACTTGATTGGTTGAAGACAATATATAAATGATAATTTTTTCAAATCAAAGCTTTGTCCTTTGTATGTTTTCAGACATTACAAGTGTGACCAGTGCCGGCACATTGTCTGATTAGACATTCGAGCTCCAGCCTCAGTCTGTGCAGTAATGCATATTGTTTCTTCAGAAATGTTTGCAAATAACAGAACAATTAGTAAGATATAATGACAAAAATTATGGAGCAGGACAGAGCTGATCAAAACGGGGAAGGTGTAGGCCCAGCCACTGAAAGGTTGAAAGTTCCAGCTGTTTATTCTGTTCACTCCTCATGTGTCACAACGGCTTGCTCAGAGCTACCTCTCTGCAGGTAAGGAGACCCATCAATCACCCCGTCTGTGTGCCAAGCTGTCAGAGGCCTCATTTAGAAGTGTCTTGTAGGAACTTGTAGGAACTCCTTGAACAGTTCCCACTGAGTTTATTCACATCACGTCGCTGTAGCTCAAGGACATTACCACTTCTTTTTTCCTTTTCCAAAAAAATAGCATTTATGATATTGGATAGTTGTTGATTTAAGCAGAATTAAGCAGGAGTTTTGTTTAGTGACGGGCAAGCCTGATCAACACACAGAAATGTTTAGAAAGAGAGAAGGGCGCTCATTGTCTGCTTTGTGATTAAAAGCTTTACTCTGACTTCCCTGTGACAACATGGTACGTATTGCTCTGCAGCTGTCCGTGCCTAACACCTCAACATCTGTATCCTCAGATTCATACTTTAATGAAAGGCTTTAACCACACAAACACAGTTACAATGTATATGCAGTGCACAGGGAGCAGACAGCTGTCTGGTGTGTGTTTAGGTTAATGACCACCCTCGTCTATCATTCAGGCTTGCTTTAATAGTTAATGCTGGCTTTTCTGTCATCCTACAACCTTGACAATTTTATATTAACAATGGAACGCATGACTGCTCATGTGAATGGGTCACTCTTTGTGAACTGTGAACCCCCAGAGAATTTTATTAAACTCTGCAGTTTGTTTCAGATTGATGGAGCATTTTAGCATCTATTAGCTTGTTTTAGTTTTCCAGTCAACAGATGTACTGTTGTGGTTCACACTCACCTGCATCAATAATATGAACTATTTCATGTCCTTGGATGCTTGTTCAAATCGTGACAAAGCTGTCATTACCATTATTAGAGGAGAAAACTTTTCGTCAGGTCACTCTCACCAACTGTGACTCTTTGTGTTTCATACTTCTTTCATTCCCTGGAAGAGAGGCATCATCCCACCTCCTGTGCAGGTGTGTTTTTGCTCACCCATTGTGCCTATGTGCCTATTTGCTCTTTGGCAAAATTACAAAGCCCAGTTTCCAAACTTGTTACTTCCTCCTACTATTTTAGGACCAAAGTGTTACAACATCCTTATGGGTATGCTATTTATGGTTGCTCAGTAGAAATGACAGTAGTGTGTTGACGTGAGCATGAATTATTGCATTCATCAAAACATAGTAGTGTTATCATGTGTCTGTAACAAATGAATGACAGGTTCTTTTTTACCCACACCTTTTCTTCTGCCTGACTTATTTAACCCCAACAAAGGGTGGCATAGTTAGAAACCCTGTGATGTTGATCAGTGGGAAAGTGGGCGTTAACACCCAAAGAATCAATCCCTGCCAAGCCATTAGTGGGGAGAGAAAATTGAACTTCACTCAGTCATTCATTGTTACGGAGCACGCTTTCAATGGTCCTGTCACCACAGCTACACGGTCTGAATAAGCTGGTCTGCATGTTCCAAGGCCCGATGATGTTGGGATGGTAACTCAGGTTTGTTTTGAACCGTGTAACCGCAGAGACTACCATTGCTAAGCTCTACTGAGAGATCCCTTCATTGCCCCTTGGGGTCTGTATACTGAGGAGTTGATCTCCTGTAGTGCAAACATGGCCTGTTGAAAATGAAAGTTAAAGCTCTCCAGTGTTAAACTTTACATAGTACGCAGAGTGTTAAAAGGTTGGACACAGCGTGGGCAGAGGTATTACAGTGTTTGTTGTCACTAAATACAGTGTGGAAGATAAAACCAAATGTTGCAGTTGGCTGTGTTTCATACAAGTGACAGATTTATTGATTCTGGCACTGCCTTGGTGTAATGATAATGTCCATCCATAGAGTTAAATGCTTCATCTAACTATTATATTGATATGGATTTAAACTAGCATTTAACACCTATCATTGCCTGGAACTCTGCTTGTAAAAAGAAAGACCTCACATGGGGCTCTGGGAAGTTGTGATGGGCATTTTACAATTTTAAAAAAGTAATTGACAGACTAGTTGATAATGGAAATAGAGAACAGTTTCTTACATTTCTGAAACTTTTTTCTGATGATCAGAATGATCAGTTTGTCTGCCAGATCAATAGTAAATGCTCTGACCACTCCTTCAATAATAAAAAGTATTATCTCAGTCGCTACTTCTTCCACTAAATCTGCACCTTGAGTATCGGCTCAAGTCACAAATCATTGCCCCGTCTGTCTCTCTGTCATGAGCTCTCACTGCTTCCATGTGCATCACAATCAAACACTTTCCTTCATATTGTTTTGCACTTAAGAGCAAGTATTAAATATTTTCTCCTTATACAAACTGAATGTGCCTGCAGAAAATAATATTTCTTGTCATGTGTGAGTCATAGGAATGCCCGCTGGTATATTATGTACCTAGTAAGTGTTGAAACACTAATGACAATATTTAGACTTGCTCTTTCAGATGCAAGTAACATTACAAGTATAATAATGGTTCCTGCACAAACATATATGCACTACATAAACTCACACAGTAATACAAATAGATCCTCAGCTTCTTTTTTCTTTCAACTCAAGTGATTCATGAGCCATGGAATGGCGTGACAGGAATGCGCTGATCACTCAGTACTCTGCTGCCTGTCTCTCCAGCTCCACTGAATAAATAACTGCAGGGAGGGAGGGAAAACGGACTGCTGAATGAATAAAAGGACAAAAGGATGAATGAATTAGGGAATGAATGAATGACACAAGTCCAACAGTGGGACTGTCTTGCTAGATTTAAAAGCCAGGCTTGTTTGTTGCAAGGCACTGCTTTATAACAGGGTGTGGGCAGACAAAAAAGGAAGACCACAATAGTCAGAGTAAACACAAAAGCACACCCTTTCAGATTTTTTATTAAGCTGGGGTGTATTGGCCAATAAATGGTTTGAGCCTTACTTGAAGGTTTTAGGGTTTACTCAGGGGTTAGTGCAGAGAGGGGGATTGTAGAAAGGCTTTAGCGCACTATCACAAAATTACAGTATAAATACAGATGGAGATTAAAATAAAGGTGCTGCCAAGTCTAGTTTCTCTTACAGCTATAGTGATTCTCCATCACTCACACCTGGATTTGAATTTAGTATAATCCTATTGATAAGAGTGGCTAATGCTTCTATCAGACTCTCATTAATTGAAAAATTGAAAAGTGAGTACAATTAACAAACATATGAACAGTTGAACGTGGCCCATAAAACCGGAATAATGAGCTGAGATACAGTGAATCACTCCGTAAAGCTGAGGAGAAGTGCAGGTTTCAATCAGTTGGGTTCTAACATTTGGTGAGTTTCTCACTATGAGTCAGATCTTTGACACACACTTAGCCACGCGATCCATTATTTATATAAAAACACTGAATACTGCCACTTTAAAGCATCCACAGAATTATCTCAGCACGCCGTCGCAAGCCTCATTGGCTGTTGCTGTTGACGGCCGTGGTGCCTTACTCTTGACAGTTCCTTTCTCGACTGAAGAAAATCTCATGCCCTCATATTACTCCTGTAATCACAGCACTCGGGATTGAAGGTGTGTGTCGTGAGGTGGAGTCGGGAAGCAGCCTCCGGCACGAGGCACCTGTTGGGTCCGTGGCGTTTCTGTTTGTGGCCCGCTCCGACACATCCCTCCAGAACCATGGCTCAGAGCCCAAAATATTCCCTAAACCACCAATGACGCACATGCAGCCACTGCCAACACTTAATAGAGGCTTTTCATATTTTCACCCTCATCTGTGTCTTTCAATTTTACCTGTGCTGTTAATACAGCTTTTTCTTTTTACTGCTTTCTGCTCCTTAAGTGTTAGCTTAGGATGTTTGTACTTACTTACAGTAGTTGAAAGGACACCATAAAGCATTGAATGTGAGTGTTGCGTGTCTCACCCTGACAAACAAGTCTGCCTGAGTTTGTGGAAAAGCCTTCAGGTACACGTTAAGACGTCAAGAGTTTCTTAACAGCTAGTGCTTATAAACAGTTAAGTGACCTTCTTATATAAACAAACCCTGTGTCATTTGTGTGTAAACAGGCAGCGAAGATTGATCCTGTATAATCAGCGCCTGGCAGAAAAGTGATTGTAAAAATGCTTGTTAAGACGAGATTGTGATTGATCTGAAAAACGGAGGTGTTTTCGTTCCACCTCACAAGTAGATGATGGTTTTACATTGAATTACTGGATGCAGGCCATCGTCTCATAACTCATTGAAACTGGCAGCATTTAGGCTGTTTATTGATGCTTCCTGAGGCCAAATTGCATCTTGCTGATGGCAGGATGGAGTCAGTCTGGTCTGGTGATTGGAACCACCCAGATATTCACTTCAGCTTTCTAATCCACATCAGTAAAGTTTAATTGCACATGCTGACATCAAATCGAACCTGCAACTTTTCTTTTACCAACACGTTGTCTTCTGTGTTTGTTTGTGCTTCCAGGTATATGACTGCACTGACCGACTCTGAGGAAGAAGAGTCAAATGATGCAGAACAGGGAGATGATGAACAACCTGCAGACGAGTTGTTTCTCCTGCTGGAGAGGATCGACCGTCTGCATCACGGCTCTGAATATGACAAAAGGGAAAGTCTCAGCATCCTCTTGGAGCAGAGAGAGGAGGTGTGTTAAAGTGGTTGATAATTCCCTGCTTACATTCGGTTGATAAATGTTAGCTATCCTGTCGGTCAGTACAGAGCGGAGCGTGTTAACATTTTGATTTGTGCCTCTGTAGTTTGGACAGACCTCAACATTTCTTTGGCGGCTAATCCGAGCTTACTGTGATGTTCATGACGTCAGCTCCAGTCTGGAGGAGAAGAAGACCCATGCAGAAGCTGGTAATCTACCAAACCTTGTGTTGCACCTCATTTACCAGGCGTCCCACTCTGGAAGTATGATACTATAATGTCATAACCACGGCTGTTATACTGTCCAAACCATAAATGTCAGTGTTGACCTACGATAGCTTAACAGACAAATCGTCTGTGGTAACAGCCTACAATAGACCAGACAGGGTTAGTTTCAAGTGTAACCATTGTTATCCATTTTAGTAGGGTATAACTCATTGATGCTATTATGTCATACTAAACACTAGGCTGACTGTTATTATATCCCTATGTAATGTCATAGTGCTCACGTTAAATGAACAGCAGCTAGACGTTGTGTTGATTATTAGCCCTACACACTGACGTTTATCATCAAGTCAAAGGTTAAATCCTCAGTCGGTGTATGGACCAGCACCCTTTTCGCCATAATAGTCAAATCATGATTAATAATCTAATCTATGATCTTGTAATTAAGTGAAATTTCTGACTGTCGTGGCTGAAGGGGCACTGTGCCAACAGATTTTGAGCTTCAATGGCCAAAGACGGGACACATCAAGATTCTGATGCTATCTGAAGTTTCTATTTACATAGTAGCACTACAATTTATGTGACTGATGTGGCTCACAATTGATATCAACTCAGATTGAATCCATGATTTTTTAGAGCCGTCTCATACAGATTGTTGTTTTGGCACAGTCTATAAAATATTTTTAATAATCTATTGCATCCTGAACTAACACTTTGAAATACAATGTCTGATATAACCATACTGCAAATAAGTTATACACTCAACAAAGAGTCTTTTCAGTCTTTAAAGTCAACTTCCGGTTGACAAAACACTTTTTTTTGCAACCTCCCACAGGCTAGTTAAAAGCAGGGCACAAGGACTTTCCGTGCCTGTCTTGTGTTACACTCTAAGACGTTGTACAGAGGACCGTAATGCTTTTTCTTCTCAAACAGAGGCTGTTTTGTGATTCTGCCGAAGTTCAGACTGGATTGACCTGTTTCTCTGTAATCCTTCCTCATCAATGTGCCTCTAATCAGAGTTGGTCAGGTGCTTCCTGCAGAGACACTTGTGTCAAATCATTTGACAGCGTTAGAGACACGGATATTTAAAGCAACAGGGCATCATATTTAACATTCATGTAGATAATAATAGAGCAGATGGAATGAGACACTTTCCACTGAGTGATGAAGGATTAAAACTGAGCTCTCTTCTTGGATTGTATTTCATATCACTTGTGTTTTTATTGCTTTAATCCAGCACCTGGTGATGCGTCTTGATTTATGTATATCCTATTGTGTTTTCTCAGTCAACACACCCCTTGACTCCGCTAATCCACTCTCTCTTCTTTTGTCGTGTGAACAAGAATATCCGGGGTGAATTGCGTGTGTTGAATTTGTGTCTCAGTGGAGCATCATTATCTGTTGTCTATCTTTTCTTTCCTCTCAGGGAAGGCGGTTGGCGAGGAGGCTGTGAGCCTGAACCCCACATGTGCTGAAAGTCACCAGTGGTAGGTTTGCGTAGTTTCTCTCTTTCCACCTGTCATCATTTAAAACCTACTTGTTGTTCTGTTCAGTGAAGTTTTCAATCCATCAAATTAATCAAATCATCAAGGCTACATGAGGATACAGTTTGACAGTACATGACTTGCTTTTACTGAGCCCCGTTTTGTGAATCACCTATGGTTAAATTCTAATCCACTTCACCTTTTTCAGTAAAGCCAGTGTGACAGAATGAAAGCAAAAACACAGGTGAGAGGTGCTGGGGGGCCTCTGCTTTTGAGTGATGCGTCGGCCTAAAGCAGCTGTTTGAACGATGAATGGTTTGGCTTAGGCATCTCTTTGGGCAGTTTAGCAAATGTAATTTGAACCAATCCAGAGGAATTGCAAAGAAATATGCAAAGAAAAGTGCAGATTTTGTCAAATGAAGGTGTGGAATAGTGCTGTCCAGCAGAGTTTTGCTGCATGTTTTGCAGACGTGGATGTTTTTGAGATAATAGCAGCATACCTTCTAAACATCTCCTTCCTGCAGATCACCCCTCAGCCACTCGATAGCATCACATCCAGTCTGAGGAATGTAAACACTTCCTACAGTGGGTTAACTTTTGCTCTGATAGACTGACGGTGGAATAACTCCTGTGATAAATGGCCCTCTGTTATTGCAGTTGCTGTTCCTGTGCGTAGGTGGTTGCTTCACAGCATGAGCTGTCCATATTTACAGCTGTACATACTTACTTGTTGGGTTATGCTGGTGATACATGTGGTGCCAAGGCATTGTGGATTTGTATCCAGCTGAGCCCAGTCCATTTGTCTGCATTTTGTGTACGGTGGCTGTGGTCTGTTGTTGAACTAGTGGACAATTCAGAATGGCTAATAAATATCTTTCCAATTGGTCCTTAGTATAAAAATAAGTTGAGGGGAGTTTTGTCGCCGTAGGTGATTCTTAGACAAAGGAAATCAGGAGAACCTCCTCTCCCCTTGTATACCACCCCGGTTGCTCTGTTACTCAGGGAAAAATCCCCTTGCTTTTAATTAGTTGAGCAGAGTGGGCCTGATGGCATGAATCCCATTTGTTTTTGTGCAGGTCCCAGTGGTGCATTCCTCATCTGAAACACTGCTCATGTCAAAACTTGACTGCTGATCATACATGGAATCCATGGCTGGGATAGGGAGATGAAGATTGCACCAGATGCAGCTCTGAGTTCAGCTTTCTGGTGTTTGAAAACAACTGCAAAGTCTGCTTCAGATGCAGCTGCAGTGAAAGGACTCATGTTCAACACTGAGCACTGAGCATATGAATTTCATACAGTAAACAATGTGCTGTGTTTGCCTGTTTACATAATACTAATAGTTTCCCCAGTGTGCGTATTTGTTACCAATAATTACATCTGCTGAATTAGTGTCCAGTGTAATTGAGCTCATGTGGTTACTTTGTGTATACATGCGTATAAGTTTTCTCATGGAAAATGGACCCAAACTGCCTGCCCGAGCCAGCCGTCCTGTTTGCTCTGTTCGTTAGGGAATAATTAGCATTAGCTCATGCACATACCGGAGCACTCGAGACGTCAAGTGAAATAGAAGGCCGTGTTTGTTTAGTTAATTAAGAGCAACAGCTTTAAAAAAGCTTAATGCTTAATCCTCTATCCACTAATGGAATTTGTAAGATTCTTAAACTGAGCAGAAATGTTGTCTAAATTGAATGGACAGGCCAAAGTAGGTAAAGCCGCACTTTGAGAAGGGAGGAGGCAGGGACTGGGGACGGTGCCAGGCAGTGTTGCAAGGAAGTTTATGTCTGAGGTAACTGTTTACTTAGTGTACCAATGCCGTGAGAAAACTTGTCACCTGTTTTCCTGAATGCCGCCCAGCTCGTCACAATTTGGCAGATGTTTAGTCGCGCTGCCAGTCCGTTCCTGCTCTGCCACTGAAACTACTTATAGAGACTTCTTTACACAGCCCAAGTGAATGGACGGCTTTTTGAACTTTTCCATTGCCATCCCTAATTTGCCTCAGTTAATGTTGGAATGGGTTCAAAAGGATGTTGAATATTGTATGTATTTATTTATTTTTTTTTAATATGAAAGATCTAAAAATGATTTTTAACTTACATTTTTTTTATCTTTGAAAATACATCATAAATTAAAAAAAACACTTAGACTCAGCTTAAATGTGCATGCAAAACACTGTTGGAATATAAAGCTTTTCAGGTAATATATTTGTGAAACAAAATCTGTCATCCTTCTCCAATCCCAAAAATATATACTTTTTAACACTTTTTAACATTTATCACTCACACATAAACAGCAGTAGTACAAATACAGTATGCTGTATCTTTCAGTATTCTTGACCCACCAGCTTGATGAGAAAATGAAGGATGAAACCACAGTGTCCTTGTCCGGTCCTGCATGAAGGGACCTGTTGTTGGATGCACTGCAATTAACACAATTGTCATACTAAGTTCATTCTACACCAAATGTATTTACAGCTTTAGTGTAAGTGCTCTTTATGTGTTATAATAACCAAAACAAGACCTGCTGACTCTTTTTCAGTCTTCATTGTACCGTACAACAAAACAAAATCCTTGCAAGGCCCGTATTATTGGATGCTCACCAAAACCTTCATTCTGAAACTTGACACTGAAAGTGTTGTCAGTTTCAGCAAATTTTACAATTACTCATCTTATCAAATGGGTTTTAATATTTTAATCTGTCTTAGTATTTTATCTGTCTTAAATCTGTGGAAATTTTGGAGGTAGGGTTTATCCACAAACTGTAACGGGTAAACTCCAGGGACCTGCATATTACTCAGACGTGTTTAAGTGACAGCTTAGCAGGAAGAGGGAGGGCAACAGTATTAAAAACCTGCTCTGTTGTATCTGCAGCTTGCACGGTCATAGATGTCGGTGAATACACTGTGCGTCTGTGAAAGGTACAACCGCTGCAGCTGTGTACCACTTCAGGACCTGGATCCCCCAAATACTTTTGAATTAAGACGAAATAAATCTTAACGGGCTGAGACTGCCAGCTTCGCGCAGTGTCTGCCGGAGCCCAACCGATAATACACCGACAGATATTATTGGCCAATATCAGCTTATTATAAATAAATCTGTATTGGCACATAAATTGGTTAATAAGTAACCAAATTTTAAGAGTTTTTAATGCTATGTTCTTATGTGAACAAAAACAGCTGGTATATAACAGCTGTTATTTGTTGTTTTTAATGTTCCAATATTCATATTAGTATTCGTATCAGCCTCAAAAATCCTATATGAGCCTACGAGTTGAAAAAACGAAACGAAAAGTTGATGCACATAGTGAAAGATCTCAGACTGTTATCATAGAGCCATGGATTACACTAAATAACCAAAAGCTTTTAGCCATTGAAAAGTGTTGATGTGCGGCTGCGTGCTGCGAGACATTTGTGGACCTCCTGCATGTCAGAAACATGCAGCGTCCTTTCTGAGCCTGTACATTGGCCGTTTGAAGACCTGAGGTGATGAGTGAACGTGATGTCCGTGTAACAGTCGTCACTTTACAAGAGATTAGATTACAAGAGATGGAAACTCTCAGTCTCCGCGACTGTCCACACTGTCACCCCCTAATTTTTTTTAATTTATTGTGCATCTTAGAGTAGACGTGTCCACCTCTCCCCTCTCGGGTTTCATTCCTCAAAAGAGCTTTCTAGTAAACCACTTTACAAAAAGGGAGCTGATGTGTGGACCAGGAGTGTGATATACCAATGTATTTTTGACTGTGAGTGTATGAATGTGTGCGAGTGAACACACAGCTTGCGTTGGGTTACATGGCGTGCTTTCGTGACAGCGAGTGTGAAGCGTTTTGTATAATCTCAGCCGGCTGGCGGCTGTGAGATGTGATTGCATTCTTGTATCGCCGGCTTTGTTTGTAGGTGTGTTTTCAGTGATCCCGCCGTGTGAATTCAGCCCATGTAAATCCCTGACTATAGGGCCCCTCTGGTGGTACAATGGCCCGCGATCATGGATTAAGCAGGGAGCCTGTGGCAGTGCCAGTCAGAGGGTATGGGGGTCACTTTGACCTCCACAAAGACAACTTTAATTTCAAACACGTGCCTCTGTTTGCCGCGGTCATCGTTAGTGTCACCCTGGCAGCATTGTGCTCTGTTCCGAGTAGCCGTGGAAACCCCCTGTGTGTGCGCGTAAACTTCAAACCTCAGTGTGCTCTGTTTCATTACTGTGGGCACACTTCCTTAGATCCCACCTCCCATGCAGAGAAAACACTATGAGCTCATTCTGTCATGGGCTAAGTATATCGGCGCACTTCACACACTCCCACACATCGCCTCTCACAGGTTGGCCTTGAACTCCTCGAGTTCCTCCTCCTGTTTCTGTACAAGTTTTAGCCTGGAGTCCTGCCTGGCCTTCTCTGTCTTGAATGAGCTCTCTATGTTTGAATTTTAAGGCTGAAATCAATCTGCTGTTTCCACCAAGCAGCTGACACTTAGGCCCTTTTGTTTTTGCCCAGTAGAGTGGGGGATTTCACTGAGCCGCGATAAAAAAAAACGCGGACTAACCTTGCGAAATTAAGTGTTCTGTCCTCCTCTCATCTTCCCCCTGTCATGTTTTGCTGCCGCTCACCTTACCTTCTCTTGATATATCCCTTTTCTTGCCTTAGACAGTTGAGGAGAGATAGAATTTCAACACAGAAAAGAAAGGAAAGGATAAACAACAGCAGGTCAGCCCCTGAGGCTAGACACACCTCTCTACACCTTTACATCCCATCGCCTTATATGCCCTCCCCCCCTTACCTGTCCCCGCCTCTCCATGGAAGGCCTGATTTCAGTACATATGTTACGTAAGACCTGAAACAACACACACCCCATCTCCTGCATGTTGCAGAAAAAGTGATCTCCTTCATTGTTAGATGTTTGGCTCTGGAAATTAGTCATATAGAAGACAGAAGGTCCAATGTGGGTGAACTTGAGGGTGAACTTAAGGCATAATCACAATTGAACCCCCCTCCTCTTTCTTATTTCACAGGGGAAAGTCCAGGTGCAGAGATGAGCCAACACTAATCTATGCTGGTCCAGTCATGAGCAGCACTGCCACTGGAACTCATGGGTCCACATATTTCTCAGTAAACACTGCCATAATTGCTACATGCTGAATAATGCTGGAGCAAGCCAATCAGAGGGAAGTGCAAGTATGTGTTGCGGTAGCCTGGATGTTGAGCAATCTCTCCCAAAGCCTTCACCTGGCCAATGTACGATCTCAATTACAATTACTATTCCCCTCTGGTATGCTGCTCTGGTCTCTCTCCTCATCTCAACACCACTAAGATTTATTACATTTAATCATATCAGCATATTACAGCATGCTCGAAAGAGAGAAAGAGAGGAATTATTGCAGTTAAGTGATCTCATTAGTTTGGTATTGACTTGTTGTATTCACACAGCATTGTGGGCAATTTCAAGGAAGCTAGGATTACAGTGGTATGGAAAAGGAAAAGCAGCAAATCTAATTGAAATTATAAACACTAAATATATAAACAATTAATCAATTATGAAGTTGTTATCTGTTGATTGACCAGTAATTAACTAATAATTGCTTTCAGCTATAGAATTGCTTTACTGCAAGTTTGAACAAAACTGCAAGTCTACAGTACGACAGGTATGCAGCCCACCAGCAGCTCTTTGAGGCTACATTAAGGAACGGTGGTGCATTGAGCTAAATGCTAGATCTCATCTCAGTTTAGCATGTTAATCTGTGTTTGTTAGCACTAAACATATGGCATATCTGGCTGAATGTCAGTAGTTCTGCAGGTACTTTACCATAAACCAAAGTATTGGACAAAGTGAAGGTTTGACCAGATGATGGTGCTACATGGAAAGTGAAAGTGATTACAGTTCATTTTGAGGGGACATACGTACAATATCTGTACCAAATTTCATGGCAATCCCTACAGACCACAAATTTCAGCCTCACATGTATTTTGGTCAAATGCTCCTTTAACACACCATCTCCAAACAATAAACGTTCACACTTCTCCCTAATGAATGTTGAGGCACTGTTTTCTGACTTTGCTTAAAATCTATCATGCAGCCAGATTATGGAGACACTGGATGCTATGAGCAACGCTTACTACTTATGACCAGAGCTCAAAGTTTGAATCAGATGTGCTGGCCAAGTGCAAACCAATTGTGTCCTAGCTCTGTTTCCTCACAGCAGATATTTAGTCACCGGTGATGGATTTGCACAAAGCCTTTACATCCAGCAGTGTGTTTTCATTGGAAGCTAAGCAGTACAACTGCAGACAGATAGCATCTCTGCTCCTGTTGTGTTGTGGAGCTCTCCACTCATCGAGCGCCAACCAGCGGCAGCGTAGCCGCACCCTGTGCTACCTTAGGAAAATAAACAGAGATCTTTTTGGTTACAGTTGCACCCAATTCATCTGTCTTTGTTTGCTTTGCAGATAATATTTAGTGCACTTAGAATTTATGTGGTTAGTACTTGTCTTGTCCACATTCAGAAGAGGAGGAATGATGGTTTGCACAAAGATGATGTCTGCATGATGTTTCACACAATTACAACCACCTGCATGATGTGTCTTTTTTTCTTTTTTTACATTTTGATCAATTACTGCAACACTTTTAACTGAAGTCAAATTGTTTCCTTAATTGCCTGAGAACGACTGTTGTGCCAACGTTATCTTTATGTAGTAATTACCCGCTAATCATGTCAGTGAGTACATCTCACCCTTTTCTTTTTATTATTCGTGGTGTCTTGGTGATTTTAATTTGTCGGCATGCTGTGCCTGATCACGATCCAGAGTGACTACAGAGAACAGTAGCCCACTGACAAATCAGGCCCTGTTAAAAAAAAAAAAAATCCATTCACACATACCAGACACCTCAGCACACACGCACAGTTGCAGATTCCATCTACCATCAGCACCACCATGTCAGACGACACTGTCAGATGACCTTTGGACCTGATCCTTCATATAAAAAGGTGTTTATGTCGCTTGGTGGTGTTTGACAGAGTACCAGCAGGATTAAAGCAGCCTTGTGGTGAAAATACTTTGATCAGCTCTCTCCTCTCCTCTCCAAACCCACAGCGTCATGCTGACTTAGAGATCCCAAAGCTGAAATCGCTCTTTGTTTCCCCTCCACCTGCCCACTGGTCCAAGTCAGTGTGTTAATTAGGGAGTGAAGGAATAAAGTGAAGCAGCTTATCTCTGCTGATGTTGTCTAATGAGGAGTCTTGCTGAAGAAGGTCGAGTGGTGTTTTTCTTCAGCGCCCCTTCGGTTTCTCATTGTTAGTGACCCAGAGAAAAGGTGGTGTGACTAAAAGGTGCTGCTGAATTTCTGTCCAACTCTCCCAACTACACAGAACATCACTACATGACTTTTGTATTGTAGTCAGTCTGGACTGGCCAACTGATAAGTCATAAGATATTAGTTTCAACTTGTCAGAAATGCTCCAAATGAAAAGCGTCAACTTAGGCACAGGTACAGTGTTGCCTGACAGTAATAAGGTCTGTTGAAAAAAAATTCTGTTGTTTGCTACTTTAAGTTACGCTGCTCTCAGTTCAGTGAATTCCACTGATACTGATATCTGCATCTGAGTATAGTGAACATCTTGTCAAGCAGGGTCAAAGATTCAAATCAAGATTCATGCCTGTTTGATGGCGCATGATGTACACTCACTTACAGAGAGGATGTTAGTTGAGTTGATGGTGCTTCAGTGTGTCCCAGGACACACATTGTGACACACACATTCATGTGTGTGGCCATATGCAACCCAAAATTAAAGTATTGTTGATCAACTGTTGTATTGTTGAGAGCAGTTCTGTTTAAACCAGCATTTATCTGTGAAAAACTACAAAAACAGGAAACAATAAGTCAAACAGTGTGACTTGTGGACTGATCAACATAACACTGTCTCTCCACAGGTATGCCATCATGTGTGGAATTATGGCAGAATATGACACGATACAGAACAAGATAAAGAACGGATATATCTTTAAGGTAAGCTGTTGTCCAACATTGACGATGCTCTTGTTATATGCTGAGTGTGGGGCTGTGCATTATAGATAAAATGCTTCTTCTATTATATGTATATATTTTTCATATATTTATTGGACCCTGCTTCTCCCATGTACTAAGAGGCAGTAAACCACTCCTACAGCAGTTGAGTTGCATAAGACAGCGTGTGGAACAACGGCACGTAGCATTTTATCTTCTGTCAGCGGCTTCCCTCAAACACTGTGTACCTGAAAAACTCTTGACAGGTGAAAGAGGGAGAGATGGAGTGCTGGAGTGGGAAGATATGAAAAAAAAAAACAAAAAAAAAAGCCTGAATCAGAGAGAGGGAGAACGGAAAGGAATCAGGGAGGGTGTGTGACAGCCAGGAGTGTGCGGCCGCTCGGCAGAGATCGCGTGTGTGAGAGATGTTTGTGAAATACTTGTGGGTTGGTGAAGCAGGACAGATCAGGTCAGAACAGAAGGCAGTGGAAATAGCAGCCGTGTCATGAATCAACAGTGAAAATCTTCTCCCTGTCTGTCTGTCTCCCCTCCCAGGATCACCTGGATAAAGCCATTGAGCTGAAGCCACAAGACCCCATGTCCTACTACCTGCTGGGCCGCTGGTGCTACGCTGTATGTGACACACACTGTGCAACGCATGTATCTCTCCCATCTGTCCTCTCATAGACAAACGCTGACATGTCTGCGTGGCCTCCCGCCTCCCTGTGCTAACCCACCCACGGTTTCCCCTCATTCATTCCCACTGTTTAGATTTCCCTGAGGTTTGTTTTCCCCTCTGCGATATTTGCAGAAAGCGCTACCGGAGGTTAGCACCAACCATTGTTAGCTTTAAATCAGACTGTAGCAGGGAGATATTTTCATCCTGTTTCTATTGGGCTCATGTTCTTTCAGTGCTTTTGATGATTGTTTCTGTTAATACTGCACGATTATTGCCAATCTTTTTGAAAATAATGTGTGATGATTGTTATCATTTAGATACATGGTCAACAGATTTTGCTGTTGAGTGCTCCTGTTGTTTCATCTGCTATTTATGATGTAACTTGGAGCCAGCTGTCAAACTAGCTGTGTGAAAGGAAGGAAGCTATTACATAGATTGCTCTGATTGCCCTATATAATACTCATCTGAAACACTGTGTGAAGGAAGCCAAGGACAGCTACAGGAGAAAGGTGGAGCAGAAGCTGAGGGAAAACAACATGAGGGAGGTCTGGGAAGGTGTGAAGACCATCACAGGTCTCAACACAAAGACCAGAGCCGTAGTAGGGGGGACAATGGAGAGGGCAAACGAACTGAATGAGTTCTTCAACAGGTTCAACCAGTCCTTGCCCCCCCCACCCCCGCCCTCACCACAGCCACCCCGCCCCCTCTCCCCTCCACACACCTCCCCCCAGACACCACAACACCACCCTCCTCCTCCCCCTCATCAACACAGTCTTCACCACTCATCACCACTGACCAGGTCAGAGGACAGCTGAGGAAGCTCCGACCCAGGAAAGCCGCAGGCAGGCCCAGATAAAGTGTGTCCAAGACTACTACTGAAGACCTGCGCGGCAGAACTGGGGGAACCACTACAACGGATCTTCAACCTCAGCCTGCAGATTGGGAGAGTGCCCACCCTCTGGAAGACATCCCGCATCGTTCCAGTTCCGAAGAAGAACCGGCCCAGCGAGCTGAATGACTTCCGACCAGTGGCACTCACTTCACATCTGATGAAGACGTTGGGCGTTGGAGCGGCTCTTCCTCAGCCTCCTCAGACCCCAGGTGCAACACGCCCAGGATCGCCTGCAGTTGCAGTTCGCCTACCAACCAGGTGTTGGTGTGGAGGATGCCATCCTCTACCTGCTCCATCGAGCCCACTCCCATCTGGATAAGGGAAGCGCTGCACAGTGAGGATTCTTTTCTTGGACTTCTCCAGTGCCTTCAATACCATCCAGCCCACTCTGCTCTTCGGGACAAACTGAGCAGGATGGGAGTGGACCCCCAGCTGATGGACTGGATCTCCGATTACCTCACTGGCAGACCACAGTAGTACGTCGGGCTGAAGGACATCACACGTCTGACACGGTGGTCAGCAGCACTGGAGCCCCCCAGGGCACAGTGCTGGCCCCTCTTCTCTTCACCCTGTACACCTCAGACTTCTGCTACAACTCGGAGCTGTGTCATATTCAGAAGAAATACGCTGATGACACGGCCATCGTTGTTGGGTGCATCAGGGATGACAGAGAGGAGGAGTCGGAGATCGGAAACTGGTAGGGGACTTCGCTGCATGGTGCCACACTAACCACCTACAGCTCAACACCTCTAAGACGAAGGAGCTGGTTATTCGACTTTGGGAGGTCCAGACCAAGACCAGCGACCAGTCCTGCTAGAGGGAGCTGAGGTGGAGGCAGTGGACTCATACAGATACCTCGGGCTATGGATAGACAATAAACTGGACTGGACAACGCACACCAGCCACCTGTATGGGAAGACACAAAGCAGGATGTACTTCCTAAGGAGGACTGCGGTCCTTCAACATCTGCAGCAAACTTCTGCAGATGTTTTACCAGTCTGTGGTTGCCAGTGTCCTCTTTTACACTGTGGTATGCTGGGGGGGCAGCATATCCAAAAAGGACACATCCAGACTGGATAAACTGATCAGGCGGGCCGGCTCTGTGGTTCGGCACGAAGCTGGACTCTCTCTGGTGACGGTGGCAGAGTCGAGGACTCTGGACAAACTCTGCTGGATATTATGGACAATGCCAGCCACCCTCTGCACACCGTCATCAGCAACCAGAGGAGCCTGTTCAGTGAAAGACTGCTCCTTCCCAAGTGCAGGACCAACAGGCTCAAGAACTCCTTTGTCCATCATGCCATCACACTCTACAACTCCTCACAAGGGGGGAGGAGGAGGACATAGAGTAGGGGTGGTAGCCATTGTACATTTTACTTGTACAACACTTACTTTACAACATACACACATCGGACACTTTTTCCCCTAGTGCAATAAACCCCATCATATGCAATAATGTGCAATAATTTTAATTTATACACTTAACTTAACTTATACTTATACTATACAAAGCCATAACTTTATTTCACACGACGCCATACTCAGCTCTTTCTATTTACTTATAGTATTTTATTCCCATTCTTTATATTTTGTATTTTAAGTACTTACTGTTTTATTTTTCAACTGTGTGCTTCTATACCTGTATGCTGCTGGAAACGTAAATTTCCCTGAGGGAGTCATCCCAAAGGGATCAATAAAGTGAAGTCTAAGTCTAAGTCTAAGTCTAAGTCATCTACACTGTTGCTACCACAGAAGAAGTGAGGGACTGCGCAAATTTAGTGGAGCAGTAACACCTGATATTTTCAGGGATTGAGTTTTATGGGCTGCCTGTGGTGTGTTCATGTTCAACAATGATCTACTGTTTGTATTCAGCCAGCGGTTCTGTTTGAAAGGTCCCTCGAGGACGCCAAAGCAACGCTACACCTGCAATTAGACAGTGTTCTGATGAATGGTGCGAGGCAGGAACATAACATGTTTGACCCAGGCTTCTCCTTTCCATTATCATCTTCTGCAAAAAGTGTCAGTAGGAAAGTATCAGTGTGCAGAGGTACCTCTGGTCATGGAAACGCTGGAAAAGTTACAGTCGGGAAAGTGTTTTTCTGGTCTGGAATAGCCAAGAAAAATTATATGTAACCAAATCGACAAGGAAATTAGTTTCCATAAACGAACCCACAGCATTCATTAACTTTGTTTCCATTAACTGTTAAAGCACTTAATTTTACTGTTGGATACTTGGAGATTTAATTACATTTAATGGACAAAAGGGAAAAGCCTTGGCATTATATAAATATCTGAACTGAAGCGAGGTCTGAGAAATTCAACATAGATTTTACAAATACTGATTATTTTTGGCTTCATGTCACTGAGAAGAAACTTGAGGGAATGTTGACTCGGTGCTCAGCATAAGAGCTCATTAATGAGTAATTAAAGAAAATATTGTTTTTGCAAACTTGTCACTTTGCCACAATGATGTACAGGTGGACCACTGAACAGCCACACCCAGCCTGTTAAACAGGCTTGACACTTGTCTTAGCCTGGTGCTCACTTACCCGTAAGCTTATGTACAGGAACTGCCTTTTAACTTGAGGTGTTTGATTATTTCGCAGGTGGCCCAGTTATCATGGATTGAGAGGAAAGTTGCTGCAACATTATTTGGAGACCCTCCAAATGCCACAGTTGAAGACGCACTGAAGAACTTTGTTAAGGTACTGTGATTCATTCTGCAGTTGTTTCCCTCTGTACTTTTTACGTACATTCACCCCATTAAAAAGGCAGTGTGAGCGTATGCCTTTAGGAATGCTTCCACTCAGTCTGTGTGCCTGATATCAACAAGTTAGCTAGAAAATAATTACACAAAAAAATGAGAGAGGGTCTAACTTCCTCTTATTTCTTTTCTTATTTTCATACTCTGTAACTGATTGCATGTTCTCCTCTGAGCTATGATTAATGCATTTGTAATGTACTGGGTTTATTGTTCACTTGCAACTTGCCTCCAGGTCACTCCTGTACCCAGATTTTGAAGACCAAACGCTTTGTGTTAAGAAAGGCCTAATTTGTGTTCCCACATTTCAGATGTATATACAGTAGAGAAATGAATTTTGCTCCTGGCCAATATTCCTGTACGTGTCTCTTCCTCACATCTTGTGTATTTCACCCATCAATTTGGTTTAAGCAATCCCAGTTACAACATGTTGCTCATGACCTGCAGGACAGCCTCTGGGAAGGCTGTCAAGCTTTAACAAAAAACATCCTGCAAGGTCATACAGGTCCCCAGACTCTAACCAGTGGTTATCTGTACCTGGCTAACTAGAGAGCTTATAGGTTATAGGAGCTATTGGAGAATGAGAGGCAAGTGAATGATTCAAACCAAATTGTTGTTCAAGGCCTTTATAATGATACAGATAGAACTTGGTGAAGATCAGTGTCTTCATTTAATTACAGACCATTGAAAATGAAATCTGATTACTGTGTTCTCTAGTTAAAACAGATATTAAAATCTATACCAGCAGCTGCTGGACCATTATATCTTGTCTTGTTGTGTTTAAAAGCTGGAAAAAAAAACACGTTTTTCATTCAGGTGGAGGAGATCCAGCCAGGATATTCCAAACTCAACTACGTATTTCTAGCCAAGGTCAGTACCAGAAGTGTCATCGCCATTTATCTTTGTTTGTTTTGGGACTACATCGTGCACTATTCTGTGGAATCCTGCTGAGAGTAAACAACGCATTGACAGTATTCGTTCTTTTCTTTGGCAGTGCTACAAAGACCTGGGGCAGAGGGATAAGGCGAGGAAGATGTGTGAAGCTGCTTGTTCAATGAATACAGTGTCCAAAGAGGTAGACCTCATCACTGAGCTATTGCATTACTGTATTTACATCCATCTCACTTCAACTTCTCTTCTCTCACTTCGCCTTCTCTTGTCTCTATTTATATACATGCATCAGGAATTTTGTTTGGGTAGCTGAACAATGTAGATTAATAGTGAATGCTATTCTATTTGATTGCATTTAAAATAATGTTTTTTTACCTCAGGATGAAGAGGCACAAAAGGAGCTGGACCTACTCTGCCCGGCACTTGGAGTGTGACGAATTTATTTTCCATATGCTACAGCTGTCGTGTGTGTGTGTGTGTGTGTGTTTGTGGTGGATATAGTGTGTATTGTGAGCTTTTCATGTTAATCCACTCTGTGAGTGGAGGGAAGTAGTTCTCTGTGGTAGTATATCATCATTGGGAGCAATTGGCTGCTACAGTCAGAGTAATCCTGTGTGGTTTTAAATCAGACTCTTAGTCTAAGCATGATGTATTTTTAAATAGTAGAAATTTCATACCTGATTGTTTGTTTGATTTTAATTGTTAGAGATATTGGAATAATTAACCATATTTTATTGTAAATTCTGTGTGATTGTCAGAGTATATATACAGTGTATATTCCCACTCAGTTTACTGTATGTGTGCAGCAGTGTGCAGCAGACATTCTCAGAGGTCTGATTGGGTGTCACTCCACTGTGTCTCAAGGATACCAAGTTTCCTTGACAACAAAGACCCACCGCTTTTTGGCAAAGTGGCCCACAGGACACACTGTTCCTTCCTGTTCCGTCCTGTTTTTTTTTGTTGCATCTCCCACCACACACTCATGAGGCAATAACAAAAGCACACCAGACAATGGCGCACCCAAACAAGGATCTTGGAATGCCTGTGACCACTGGACGACCTCTTGCCCTCTTGCCCTCTTCACGGACTTAAATGATTTGATAATGCCGTTAACACACGGAGATGAATATGTTCTTTTACGTTGACTTTTATGAGATCTGATGAACTGTGGTTTTTGGCATCTGTCCCTGAAAGACATTCATTCAGTTACCTTCTGCTACTGAGCTCATGTGACAGCAATGTCACTGCAGGATATCTACAGTTAATCAAGTGATCCAACATGAGAACCTTTTAACCCCAAAAACATTTATCCTTTGTCCTTGGATATTTGATTTTCAGAATTTGAGACTATACTCAGTTTAATGTTTTCCAAATCACTGACACCAAACTGATGAAAAAGGTTCAGTGTTCATTCTTTAAGTCAAACCTGCATTATAGAACCCTATTTTTAACTTTATTTTAGGGTATTATACAAATCACCTGTACAGGTGTTTTTGAACAAAACCCCCTTTTTCATCCAGAGTTCTTTTTGGGAACTGTGTAATCTAAAATTTATTTTATTGAGACATCTGTTTTAACTTTTCCAATGTCACAAAGTGGAGAGGCACTCTAAGCACACCTCTCAATGCCAAGTTAAAAAAGGGTTTCATGTTTATAGATGGCTCCTATTACACTGCAAATATACAACACCTAATTATTTTGGTTAAGGTTCAATTGAAGTTTAGCTCGGGTTTCAATTAATGTAAAAAAAACTCCCCGGTTTAGTCCACAGTTTTTCATACGTACAGTCATGGACAAAAATATCAGCACCCTTGCTATTCTGTCAGAAAATGCTTCTTACAGAAAATTGTTGCAATTGCAAATGTTTTGGTATTCACGTTTATTTCTTTTGTTTGCATTTGAACAACACAAAAAATCAGAGAGCAAAGTCCAACTGGAAAAAAATTCACACAGAACTCAAAAATGGACTGGACAAAATTATTGGCACCCTGTCAAAATTGTGAGAAATAATTGCATTTCAAGCATGTGATGCACCTTTAATTTGTATTTAGACCCACCTGTGGCAAGTAACAGGTGTGGGCAATATAGTAATCACACTTGCAACCAGTAAAAATAGAGAAAAGATGACTTAACCTTTGGGTCGTGTGCCACACTGAGCATGGAGAAAAGAAAGAAGAGTAAAGAGTTGTCTGTGGATTTGAGAGCCAAAATTGTGGAAAAACATGGACAATCTCAAGGCTACAAGTCTATTTCCAGAGATCTTAATGTTCTTGTGTCCACAGTGCACAATGTCATCAAGAAGTCAAAATTCAAAATCATATTTATTTATTTGAAGCCCAAAATCACAAACATCCATTTGTCTCTGAGGGCTTTACAGTCTGTACAGTTGTGACACCCTCTGTCCTTACACCCTCGAACCGGGTCAGGAAAAACATCAAAAAACCCTTTATGGGAAAAAGAAGAAACCTGAGGAAGAGCCACAGATGAGGGATCCCTCTCCCTGGGACAGACAGACGTGCAATAGATGCCACATGTACAGAGAACATCATCATCAGTCATATATGGAATTATACATGGGTCGTAATAAATTGTAGATATACTGAGTTCATTGGTTTAGTCCATGTGTGAAGGTATCACAGGATAATGGAAATGAGTCCTGTGAGTCCAGGTGCATCTCTAGATGTCCTCATATGGAGCTCTGGGCCACTCGACCTTCTCTCCACAACACAGACACAGATCATGTGTCCCCACCAGGCCAGTGAACCTCAGACAGATGGACCACAACCAGAATCAGTGAGGAACCTGCAAGACTGGAGAGAACAGGGAAGGACCAGGGCTCCGGCAGTAACATGCACTTTACAGGACATAAGAGTATTCACATTAACCGCTTTAACCACTTACAGAAGTTTGTAGCCCATGGCACTGTAGCTAAACTCCCTGGACGTGGACGGAAGAGAAAAACTGATGTCAGATTACAACGAAGGATTGTTTGAATGGTGGATAAAGAACCTCGATCAACCTCCAAACAAGTTCAAGCTGACCTGCAGACACAGGGCACAACAGTGTCAGCTCGCACTATCCGTCGCCATTGATCCATTTGAATGAAAACGCTATGGTAGGAGACCCAGGAGGACACCACTGCTGACAAAAAGGCATAAAAAAGCCAGACTGGAGTTTGCCAAAACTTATGTGACGAAGCCACAATCCTTCTGGGAGAACGTACTGTGGACAGATGAGACAAAAGTAGAGCTTTTTGGTAAAGCACATCATGACACTGTTTACAGAAAACAAAATGAGGCCTTCAAAGAAAGGAACACAGTCCCTTGAGTCGAACACGGTAAAGGGTTGGGGTTGGGGATGTTTTGGGGTTGCTTTGCTGCTTCTGACACTGGATGCCTTGACTGTGTGAATGGCATCATGAAATCTGATGATTACCAAAGGATTTTGGAGCGCAACATAGTGCCGAGTGTCAGAAAGCTGCGTCTCCCCCAGAGGTCATTGGTCTTCCAGCAGTACAATGACCCACTTCAAAAAGCACTCAGAAATGGTTACAAACAAAGCGCTGGAGAGTTCTGAAATGGCCAGCAACGAGTCCAGATCTGAATCCCATAAAACACTTGTGGAGAGATCTTAAAACAGCAGTTGGGAGAAGGCATACTTCAAATCTGAAAGACCTGGAGCAGTTTGCAAAAGAAGACCAAAATTCCAGTAGAGACGATGTAAGAAACTCATTCATGGTTACAGGAAGCGATTGAATTTCAAGTTTTTATTTTTTCCAAAGGGTGTGCTACCAAATATTAAGTTAAGGATGCCAATAATTTTGTCCAGTCTATTTTTGAACTCTGTGTGAAATGTGTGAGTTCTGTTTTTCCAGTTGGACTTTGCTTCTTTGATTTTTTGTGTTGTTCAAATGCAAACAAAAGAAATAAATGTGTGAATACCAAAACATTTGCAATTGCAACAATTTTCTGGTAGAAGTATTGCATTTTCTGACAGAATAGCAAGGGTGCTGATATTTTTGTCCATGACTGTATAGTGACATAGTCATCAGGCCTTATGAGCACACTGGCAGACAAATAAGACAGAGAAGTTAGATGAAGGTGTTTAAATAATGACCGAACTGATGTACATGTAAATTAAACTGGAAGTTTTTTTTTGTCAACTGTATTTTTCTCTGTAACAGAGAGGCTGGGTTGATGGCTTTCTAGTAAAACTGTACTGAATATAGTAGAGACTGATGTGATGGGTAATGCACTAAAATGTGGTCCCATTAGCCTGAAGTAAGGGTTCATTTTATGACTTTCTAATGCATTCCTTATCATTTTAAGTGTGTTAACGTTTCACGTCTTTTGTTAACTGTGATATATTTTAGACACGCAAATTTTGTTAGGCTGTAGTTTAGTTTCCTCTTGTTTTGGCAGAGCCTCTGGGTTTAGAGTCTGAATTATTATATGTTCTTTTACTTGAATTGTTAAAATTACAAAAATAATTGTTTTTATGTCATTTTACAGATTTTTCTACCAGCACTACGAATATATTTGATTTATTTATTTTTTTCAAATGCCAAAGCAAGTACAATATCCCTCCAGGTTACATCAAATCTGATACACTACATAGAGATTTTACTGTGCAGTATCATAGGCAGTGTACACTGAGCAATTAATGGTACTGGAATCTATAATTAAATCTGTGCAATCCTGATAGGAGTTGTCATTTGTCTTGCTTGTTTAAGTACCTTTAAGAGCTTGTGTGTGTGTGCTCGTTAGTTTTATTGCTGTTTATGAGGAATGCCCTCTCGCAGAACGATATGTAATCTGCAACTTGTTAAAATGTTCAGTGATTTTTTTTTTGTCATAAACTACATTTATGTTAATCCAAAAACAACAAAAAATGTAACAAGCAGGCTCCTGCATGACTTTCTATGAGTTATAAGGCATCCCTTCCCTTTTCTCCAGACTGTACATTTTGTGCCAAGGCAATTGGGAATTTGTTACTGGATCAGAGTCAGACCAACTTCCCACCAGTCTAGTCATGTTTCAGCCATTTTTTCAAAGGTAGAACCGTGCTAAATGGGTGCCTCCCAAATGAGCACAGGTGTTTGTTTATACAGTCATGAAAACTTCTGATTTTATTAGCATCTTGTGCACTTTATTTAAAAGCCTCGGGATAAGACAGCGGCAGAATTCAATCACAGCTGTTTTTTTTTTTCTTAAATATAAAGGAAACTTTTGATGTTTTATATTTCTTAACAGGCATTTCATATAGTATGTCTCTGCATGATTGCATCTAATCTTGATATCTGTACATACTGGCATAAAAGACAGAAGTCCATGTTGCATAAGAATTTAGACGCTGCAGCTTTCAGATTTTCTTTCTTATCAAGTCCAAACACAAACAGATGCCCACGAAAAGTTGCTGTCTGTTTTAGACGTTTGTGTGTGTGTTCGTCCACATCACTGCAAACACTTAATGCAGCTCCAAACCAAGCCTGATTGAAGGAACAGTTTGACATTTTGTAATATTTACTTTCTGGCAGATGAGAAGATCGACACCACCCTCATATCTGTCCTTTAAATATAAAGCAGCCTGTTAGCTTAGCACAAAGACTAGAAATGGGAAACAGCTAGCCTGGCATAGTTGGGAATTTAAAATCAGCACCCTGAAGGCTCACTAATTGAAATGTTACAAACTGTGAAACTTGTGAAAACAACGTGGTTTTATTGGGGCTTATGTGCCGGATTAGTTCTGTGCTGTGAAAGCTAGAGAACTGTTATTTTTACATTTTGTTTTTTGTAAAACATTAAACACAATACAATATGTTAATTAGTAAGATTTAACGTTGCAAGTTTTAAGTTTGGCCCAAGCTAAGCTAGATTTTTCCAGCCTTTATGCTAAAATGAGAAACAAATGCTGGCTGCATATTTGATCAGTCCTCCAACTCTCTACCTGTAAGAAAATAAGAGTATTTCTCAAAATGTCGAAGCTTTCCTTTAACCCTCCAAAAGGCCACAGGTTTTGTGTCCCACTCATCATGTATTTGATAGTAGTTGGGGTAACATCATTAACCACGTTTCTGGGAATATTTTATGTGCCACACTGTAAAGAATTTCACTGTCAAGTAACAGTAAAATACTGGCAGCAGAGATACACACAAAGATTTCATTCAACCTACAACTATTATTCAGAAATACAACAGTAAAATATAAACAGCTCATTTAGTGTGACAGATTTAATCAGCGATTACTCTATACCACGACTGTGCTGCATTAGAGGTTAGCATTAACGTTAGCAGTTAGCATTAATGCTAGCGCTCAGCGTTAGCTTGTAACGCTAGCTAACGTTAGCTTTTGGCTAGGTTAACAACAGAATTACATCAGTTAGTGTTATAACATTTAACAAGCATCATGTTGGCCGTGTGTGATTTACCTTTAGCTGACTGCTCGCCCATGTCTATTTCCGCTGAGTCCTCAGCTGGCTGAAATAAAATGCTGGGGAAGCTACTCTGAAGCATTCAACTATAACGCTCACACAAGTTCCCGGTACTTAGAAAAGTGCGACCTCCCGAGCAGGGACTTCCCGGGAGGACGGAAGGAAACAACTCTTTGTTGTTGACAGGTAGCTTATTAGTCATTTACTTCCAAACATTATATTATCTGAAACTTATCTTAAATATCAAGTTCAGATAGACAAAACAAGAGGTCTACTGGAGGACACCGATTCGGGAGATAAGTGTTGACGTTGTTGTGCAGCTCAGGAATACTCGTATGAGTAGTTTGATTAATAAAAAATTTCATAATCAAAACTGAAAATATAGCCCACAATCACCAGCAGTCTACAATGACAACAGATTGGATTGGAAAAGATGACGTCACATATTTCCACAGCTTCACAGAAAATACTGTTGTATGCTGATAAATTACAGTTGAAAATTACACAATGAAAACTAAAATAATAAAGCCCTTGAAACTAGATTTGAAGTTTGAGCCCCTCCACAAGAAGAGGCCTCAAGATTATATAATAATGCAGGTGTCACCTTTAGCCCCTTTCATTTCAATAAACTGAAGTTGCTTTAGTGGTTCATGCATACAGACCTGGTCTGATTCAGCTAAGATAGCGCTGACTACATCTCTGCGCTGACATTTCAGTGCTATTGTTCCTCAGTTCCTGAGCTCTTATCGGCCAGTCTCAACAGCCAGCGATCGTCTCTCTGAACACCACATCTGTGCATTCTTGCAAGCATTCATTCAGATCTCCATATATCCCTCCATTCACAGTCTAAGCCCGGCTATGTCTTAAGTTACACAACTTCCAGTCAACAGCAGGATGATCTTGTTGTGTGTATGTGCGCCTCGGCCAATGCAGGATGGAGGATGCCAGCTTAAATAGAAAGATTCACGCTAATCTTGTTAATGCAGTCTTGACAGGTCTAAGCTGTAATGACATAGGATGTGTCTTACCAACACATCATGTGATATTTCATCTCTTTCAGCAGACTCACTCCACCACAGCCCTTCTTATGATGTGTGTCCGCAAAACTCTTACAAGGCACCTGCCTTATAGCGCAAGATGTTTCTTAGCATGTACCTCATATATTCATGGTGTCTTTGCATTTCATGTCCATAATTTACAGAATATCAGAGTTCAATGATTGTACTGTATTTTAGAAAAAAATTCTTCCTTTTGCAGCTTCCTGTAATGTAAGAAGGGAAACACAACAAAAGCAACAACCCCTGAAGGCTGATATTGTCTGCTGTTATAACTGGAGTCATTATCCCACTCATGCGGGCATATTAACTGTGACATTGTCAGTGTCTCTGCACTTTTAACTTCAACTGTGTTTGATGATCTGTCAGCTCAGTTTGACTCCTTATTTCAGCAGAGAAGTGCAAAAGCAACCTCAGTGTTTTCCTTCCGATTCACGAAGATTGTGTTTGGAGCACTGCCACACATGACTTCACGGGAACTATTTAGTCTTCAGATTTAATTTTACACTAGTAAAAAGGGAGAGCAGGGCACAGAGAGAGCCATATCAGTAATCATCTACTGTAGTTTTTATCTGAATTTGTCACGCACTCCGAAAATTGGCTGGCTGGCTGCGAGTACAGGATGTTCTGGCAGGGCGAGATAAAACGCAGTGCAAGGGAAAGGGATCTCCCAAACACTTGCCTTTTGTTCCCACCTGACATGGCAAGATGCCAAAGGTTCATAGTGAGACTGTATGAAATTTTATGTTAATCAGCATTAAGTACGGAGTCACAGTTTCCTTAAGCAGAGACTGCTTAAGAATCATAAATGTGTCAGTAAAACTTCTAAATGTGTCCATCCCCTTCACCTGTTTGAGACAGAAAACAACATCAGTAAAAACATATTAATTCATTTCTCTGTTTATTATGTAACTGTACAGTATCATTCAAAACAACTTGCAGGCAAGCAGATTGAAGAAATACTTAGAAGAGCAACATCTGCAGTTACAGTATGTGTAGTCAAAAGCTTAGAGTACTGTATCTCTACAGTTAGCAGTAATTACTGTCTTTTGTTTCACTCTAATAAGTACAGTTCTACAAAAGAAGCATATGAGGTAAAGAAACTGTAGATGTCTTGGATTTGAGGTATTTATTGACCCCTGTCATGTTAACTATATGAACAAATACATTTCAAGCATATGAAAGTGTTTTAATAGGCTTTTTTTCAGAGTTTTGATATATGCCTTTTGATTTTCTTGTCCTGCACAGTACACCACAGTCATCTGCACTGTTTTATGACATAACTCAGGGACTTGTGCCAACCCTTCCGCAAGATGTAATTTTAACAGATGTTAACGCCTCGGCTATTTCCATTTAAATACAACACAAAACCATTATGTGTAAGTTAACATTTTACTATTTGGTTTACCGAGGAAAAGGGAACATGGCTTGTGTAATGTTTTTCTGATTTTACCAATTAAATTATTCCATCAATGATTGAGTTTCACTTTATAATTTTACTTCTACAAGATCATCTGGACTTTCATATTTGAAGTCTTGTCACTTGTCTTCAGAAAGCTGCATGTCAGAGTTTTTTGACATACAGAAACACTTGCTTAAAATCACCTGTTATTTCAAAGATTGACCCCAATTACATGATTACACAACACTTTAGCAGGAAGTCAACAAATGCTCAGATCCAAGACTTCACAGCCAGTGCATTGGTCTCCCATGCTGAGACAGCAATTAGATGAGTCTGTTAGTAAATTAAAAAAAAGATACCCCCAGTGTCCAAACCCTAATTTTGACAGCAGGAATATTTCTGTAAATAAAACGTGAAGAAAAATAATTTGGTTACTGGCATCTTGATCATGGAAATTAAATGATGTGGCATGAAAGGTTTTCTATAGAGCAGCATTCTACAACATTCAAAGTTAAAGAAACTTTTTATGAGTAACAAAAAAAGAGAAATAAATGACTAAATAACACTGATCTAATATTCGTGCACTGGACAACAGTTAACATACACGTGTGGTACTTGGTGTGTTTGGTGTACCTTTTCCTTTCCTTGTCCTTTCAAACCACGTCTACAGAAGGTTTCAGAATATATTAGATGACTTTCAAAAGCATCCTGATTAAAACAGTATTTGGCTTTTCATAGGCCTTATTCCTGAGTAACTAAAAGGTTTTACACTATATATCAAAAACTACACATTAGCACTGAACATTTGATTTTAGCAGATATTAGACTTAAGGGCTGATGCACTCCATGAGCTTATTCGCCTGTTCATTCAGATTAACTGCATCAGTCAGGAGCCTGACCTTTAATGGCACATTGCTCTTGTCACATTTCCACTGTTATTGTTTTCCTTCAAATATCATGTATTTTGTGTTTTGAGAATGTTAACATTTATCAGGGAAAAAAATACGCACTACGACATGTTATGGAACTATAATACTTTAAAGTCAGTAATCATTAATAAGAAATAAGAATTTAGCCTGAGATGTTCAGCTTATAAATATAGTCAGCCCACAAACATGAGCTATAGTTCATAAGTCTTTTTTCAGCTTTCAATTTTTCGCACTTAAAAAGCTTTGATTTTATGTCTCTTTATGAGCCTGGTGAGGGCTCACCATTGTCCTCCTTAGCACAGGCCTGCTCTGTAGCCTCCTCCGGCAGTGTCACATCTTCACGTAGAGTCACTGCTATGGTGAAGGCACAAGGTTTCAGAGTCAAGCCATAGAGATAGTCCAGTTTGGGCGGCTTGTTTGGGTCCGCGGTGATGTTGGACTGGTGGGCGATCAGGGCCGTGAAGAGAAACAGCTGCATCTTGGACAGCTCCTCGCCGATGCACCGCCGCTTGCCCAGGGAGAAGATGAGCACGCTGCTGGTCAGGTCCTTGTCCAGCGCTCCGTTCTGGTCCAGGAAACGCTCGGGGTCAAAGGTCTCTGGATTGGTCCACATGTCTGGGTCGTGGTTGATGGACCACTGGTTGATGAAGATGACGGTGTTGTTTGGGATGGTGTAGCCCATGATGGAGGTGTCCGTGATGGTGGAGTGTGGGATGGTGAGCGGCACGAAGCTCGTGTAACGCATCACCTCGTAGATGAAGGCCATGACGTAAGGCAGCTGCACCTGGTCGTCGATGGAGGGCAGTCGGCTGCGGTCCACCACCTTGTCCACCTCCTGCTGGAGACGCACCTGCATCTCAGGATACCTACATTCACAGGCGAGACCTCCGTTTTAGATGACTACTACTATGCTCTTGTTTTTCACTTTATTTTATTATTTTTATTGATACTTAATTGACATTCAGAGATCAAAGAAAGTGTAGCATGTCATTTCATCTGAGCATGGGCACAGTAATGCCCCCCATCACTAAATTTTAAGACTGATTTACACATTGTTCCAGAAATGTATAACATAAGTAAAAATTACTATCTACTATACATAGTAATGTATCACAAATTACAATTTCCCTGAACGGGTTTTACAATCTGTACAGCATTTAACACCCTCAGACATTTGAAAAATCTCCCCCAATAAATGTAGCAGGGTAAATTAGAACAGGTCAGAACATAAACAGTGACTGAAGCGTCGCATGACAGCAGCCTGTCACGAGTTTAAGCAATCGAGGCAAGGTTAGAAAATGTGTAAAATGTGTAAAAGATCTCGCTTCTCGAACGGTAAAATGCTGACGCTGGGCACTTCATTCACTCTCACTTGTGTGCAGTTTCAGCTCTTTATGTTATACTGCCAGTACCTGTCTGTGCCTCAGCTCCCCCACTAGCCTGTTACATAATACAAATACTCCTGAACTTCCTCAAGTCTGCACAGATTCAGCAGCAGGATGAGAGCTCTGATTTATTATCTAGCGTTATTTCCCATTATAATTTATAACCTCCTGTTGAACTCTACAAACTGAGATGCAAACTTTCTTACTTGACAAGCATGATGATGATCCACTGCAGTGCAGTTGACAGTGTGTCTTGACTTGCTCCAAATATATCCCCAACAGTGGAGGTCACGTAGTCCTTCTCTGATGTGAGCCCCGTTTTATCTCTCAGCTGGTCCAGCGCCACTATGAAAGCATCTGTCATGTCCCTGATGGTGCTGGACTCGATCGTTTTTCTGTGTTCAATCACTTTATCTCGGATGAACGCGCTGAAGTCCATGTTGAGCTTTTTGAAGTTGTCAAATATGGTTTTGATGGGGTTGGGGAAGTACTGGAGCCAGGGCATCACGTCCACTATGCTCCCGGCCCCCACGGTTTGGGTGAACTGGTCGTTCCTGCCCACCACCTGCTGAAACTCCTGGTCCTCGTAGGAGTACCTCTTCCCAAAGCACACTGCGCTCATGATGTTGGCCGTGGACACCACCAGGTACGTCATGGGCTGGAAATATCCGTGCGCCTTCGTCTTGCCCACGAACAGCTGCAGCAGCTCTCTGACCTCGCTGAGGACGTGGTGCTCAAACGTCCTCTTGGTGTGCGGGTTCCCGGTAGAGAACATGCGCACGGTGGACTGGGCCACTTTGCGGTGCGTCTTCCACCAGTCGCTGGTGGAGCCAAACGCGAGGCTGTGCCCGTTGCTCACGTACTGGAAGGAGGTGAAGTCCGGTCTGCCCGCAAATTCGGAGCCCTGCTTGACCAGCGCCTGTCTGATGGACTGCCCGTTCAGGACCACCACATCGCGACAGCCCAGTTTGATCTGGAAGACGTTGCCGTACTTCTGCGCCATGCGCGCAAAGTACAAGTGCGGCGCGTTGCCCAACTGCGCGGCGTTGCCGATGACCGGCCAGGCGAGCGGACCGGGAGGAGAGCGCACCGACCGCCGGAGGAGCCACCGCCGCAGGTGGAGGGAGAGGAGCAGGGTGACACAGGACAGCAGCACGGCTCTCGTAGTCGCAGAGTTAATTCCCTCCAAAGTAGCATCCATGATAGAGATCCTGCAGAGGGAATGTGGGAATAATATCAATATCAGAGGCACATGTTGTGTTTAGTTTCAAATGTGTGCTAAAGGAGAGAGTGTAGGCTGGTGACATGAAGTATAAAAGTGACACTCTGGTGATTAAATACCTGCTGTTGTCCTTGGTTAATCTAAAAAAAATAGCTCTCACGATTTATCCTCAAAATGTAAAGTTGTTTCTGTTTGAGAAAACTTCATCTGTGTTTACCCGCAAACTGCAGAAACAGACTACATTTTTAACCTGAAGATATTTGGTTATTTGTCAGAAAAGAATCGTAGCAGATCCACCATCTGGAAAAGCAGCCTGATATTCACAGAGTGTGCAGCCTGTTGCGCATCCACAGACACACAGCGTGTGAGAGCGGTGTGTGTGTGTCTGTGTGTGTGTGTGTGTGAGAGAGAGCTCCCTGCTCTCTGCCCATGCTTTGAAGCCCCACAGCACCGAGTGAAGTCATTTATCCCCAAACGGCGCAGCATCACGGCCGGGCAGCGCCTGTGTGGCTTTGTTACAGTGGGCAGGTTTGTTGCAAAGGGTGTCACCCCACCCTCACCTCCTCCTCCATCCACCACCTCTCTCTCTCTCTCCTCCCTCCCTCCTCCCTCCCTTAGTCTACTTACTCACAGGCAACAGGCGTTATTGTCCGACCTGTAAACTCAACAAAGTTTAGAAAGGTGAAGTTTACTGAGGTTTCTTCATTATAAGAGGAGAGGGGGATGCACGCGCATGCATGCATACTTATAGACTTAGTCATGTTCAAATGTTTCATTATAACAAGAAACGCTTTATTTGATATTATTATTATTATTATTATTATTATTATTAGATTAGTGGTGGTGGTAATATATTTTCAGTATTAAAATAGTTAAAACAAACATGTATATCAACAAAAACAAAATAACAACAACAACAACATAACAATAATAATAATAATAATAATAATAATAATAATAATAATAACAACATCTCATCTCATTCTTATTCATCAACATGTGTACAGGTCGTTTTTATTGCTTCCTCAGTCACTGTTGGAAAGCGAGGCTCGCAGTCAGGGCGCCTGTAACAACGTGCGTGTCCGCCTGAGGGGAGGTAATACCCGACACCAGTCAGCGGAGTTCAGACTGTTTACAATAAATGATCCAATCCAGATCCAATGTAAACCTTCAATTATGATGGCTGCTTTGACGTAGGTGTGACGACGCATCTCTTTCAGCCATAACATGGCTCAACCAGATGATTAAGGTGCCAAATTAAAGACATAATTGCACTTTTTTCATATCTTTATTTTCACACATTTTTCTGAGTAACTCAGGCTGCGTGTCTGTCTGTGTGTGTGTGTGTGTGTAAAACGATCACTCCGTGTAGACTGGTACTGAGTCTCTGCCTATTTCTTTTTTTTTCTTTTTCTTTTTTTTGGTTGTGTTGTTGCAGATAACAGAAATAAATCCGCACCTCCTGATCTGCTGGTGTTAAAAAAGAAGGGTCCTAATTACACCCTCTGCCCGGTGTTACAGGCCTGTCTGCAGGGTTTGTTGGGATGTTTCACTCCGATCACAGCCGAAGGTGCGTTTTCCCACCGAGCCACCAGGAGGAGGCCGACCCCGCGATCTCATTCATTAATTTCCCCTCATTAACAAACGTGCTGCACATCAACCATGTGCTGCACAGTGCGCTCTGCGTCTCTCAGTGACTCCCTCACACACTGTCTGAGGACATTCAGAGCAGAGGGCCGTTTGGAGATGCGCCATCAAAGTATAATCAAGGCGGAGAGATAATGATCTGGATGCTTCACAGCCTCCGGTCAAAGCTGGATGCTGATCTTTAATATTTCCCTCCTCTCTCCTCTGTCCGGCTGTGGTGGACCTCCAGAGGCAGACCTGCCTTAGTTCAGAGGACACTGACTGCTGTCTGTTTTTTCTGCTGCCCGTTTGTTCGGACGCGTTTTTCGCTCAGACAGCAGAGGCTCAGCTGTTTGTCTGTCTGTCTGTCTGTCCCCTGCTCGGGCCTTCCTGCTCGGCTCTGGTCTGGTGGTGGTTTGATTCGGGGATCCAGCTTCAGCACCGCGGACAGCGGCTCAGATCAGCCCAGTGATGTCCTCTGACCCTCCGAGCCGAGTCCGTCTGTTTTTATATAAACCCTGACCCACGTGAGGAGTTTGAGGCTTGGTAATGAATGAATGAATGAATGAATGAAACATTCAACACACACATATACACACACACACCGAAAAAAACTCAATAAAAAAAAATAAATAAGATAAAAATAATAATGATAATAAATAAAATAAATCTCTGTGGTGTTACCATTACATATTGTAGTATCATTAATTTACTTAGAACTTACTTAGAATTATAATTATAACTCTAATTATAACTAGAAATTTACTTATTAACAAAATATTTGGATTTCTTGGTCTTCTTAAAATGTTACAATTATAATATAGTACAATTAAGAATTATGAAAAAAGTATTTCTATGTGTTCATGCTGTGTAAGTCTATTTTAGATTGTCCTGTGGCCTGGTCAGAGCTGGTCCCAAAACTGGTCTTTGAACTGGTCTTTGAACTGGCCTGGTAGCAGCAGATATTTTAAAATAAATAGAATTACAATCTAAATATAGCCATATCATCAGAAATGATAAATTACAGCATTAAAAATTCTTTCTTGTATTTAAATCACATAGTACATTTAGGCAAAGTAAACAAAAAGCATGCAGGCACTTACTACGTTAGGATGGTCCTCTCACAAGGTAACGAGCTTGCTTTATCACAGAAGTAAATAGATCCATGAGGGTGGAGACAAGCCCGCAAATGAACAACTTGTCTCAGCCTCCTTCACTGGCAGGGCCCAGCTATTAGACCAACCCCCAGCAGGTCCCCTTGCCTTTCATTCCACATGTTCAAAAGTATCCTGGATTTGCACCTCATAACTGCATTTTTGTAAATTTGTATTCACTGAAATTATTCAAATTTATTAGTGATAATACAGCAATTACTGATTTTTCTTTGCATTTATCAGATCCACACACAATGCCTGTCTTTCTCTTGTGTGTGTGTGTGTGTCAATGTGGTCTAACTAGTGATCCTGAACATCCCATAGTCAGACTGACTTTTGTTACCCAGTAAGGCTTTGTTTAAGGAGCTCATACTTTGTCCTTGGACGGTGATAATGAATTAACTCCACAGTTTTAATGCAAAACAGCTCAAAATTGCTTCTGTCACTTCTTATCATTCTAGCAGATTTATCCCAGCACATTCATTTTCTTATTTTAGTTGAAGAATCATATGGGAAAAACACTGCTTTGACTGATAACATTCATAATTTTAACCTAAAATAAAAATAATAATACAACCTTTAATCTTCATTACAGTCCCATTTAAAACCTGATATCCTTTTTCAGCCTTTTTCAATCAGTGATCCATCCTATGAAATTCAAGTATTTTTTCTTTCATTTTTGTTTGTGTTTTTTCCCCCATAGTACTTGTCAGCTGTGCAGCTGTGAAGTGGGAGTTGAACAATTTGATCACTGCAGTAGATCAGGATCAAACATACTGCATTTGTATGGTACTAACATTTACAGATATCGGTGCAGTGTCAAAGAATCGGTCACCGGTGAGCTCTGTTTCCATGCAGGACTCCTAAATATAGCCTCTAAACCCACATTTGTTTGTGTTTGGATGCCAAGCCTTTTAGATCATCCCCTCAAAGGTGCAGTGAGGTGAATTTAGCTGCAGAGCAACCTGTCGGATAGATGGGCCCACACAGTGGCTTCTGCCTTGGGCCCCCCAAAGAGCCACACTGCTAGCAAGTTCAGTTTCAACACCAGTTTCCCTTCCCGCTTGACTGACAGCTCAATTGCAGATCGCGTGTGAGTGAGCATGGAGGTCAGGGAGGAGCTCAGGAAGGTGTGTACAGGTGATGATTTGCTCACACAGTAAAGGTACAGTTACATTGTAAAGTTCCAGTCTGGCAGGGCAACGATCACGTCTGATTCTAACAGCATTTCTCACATTTAGAGCATAGTTTCGTAGAGGGGAAATCAGAGCGAGCCACATCAGGAAGTTACGTCATCTTCAAACAGGAATGATAAATGAAACGGACCATTACTTTGATTTATGTCTGTAATTAGGAAGAGCTGCGCGCCTTTTACAGCACTTACGGGGCTTATCTCTTTCCCTGAATCAATGCTGTGAACTCCTGGGGAAAACAGAGGAACAGAGAGGGACTGCCCAAGGCTATTCTAAAGGTGCAGAGCAGTCACGCACATGTGCTTCATCATAGGGGTGACATCTGAAGGGAAAGCCTCTGACAACTTCACTAAACACAGGTCTGCCTCCGTGTGCTTTCAGGTTAGGCTAACAGTATTAGCTGCTAACCCACTTAGATTTGGTTAAGCTTTTTATGTAGATCCTGATGTATAAGAGAGGTTCTTTTAAACATGCATGCATTTATACAACATGAAGATTTATAAACTATAAATTTGCATGTTAGGCGAAGTCTTTCATTCGACAAATAGAAATGTTACAACTGCAGAAATTATAATAAAAAATAAATAAAGCCAAAAAGACTAAATAGTACCATATAGTGTTCATTTGAATTAAACTTTTAATCCAACGCTGAAAGTGAGCCTCTATTAGCTTAATAAGTTTATAAAATTAACTTTCTATTGCATTGCTTAAAGAAAGAAAAAAAGGAAATAAGTATAATTGCTCTGAATTAATCCATAATTTTAATCCATATAAGTAATTCAGAAACTGGTATTCTGTTTTTTCGGTGGCCAGATTTCCAGTAAAAACACAATACAGCACTGGGAAAAGAATTTATCTCTAAAGTAACTTATACAGACCATAGGAGAGATGACAGCTAAAAAAAAAACGCCTGGCAGTCAATGACTGGATGTGATTTCAGAGCAATAAGAATACAAATTATTTAAATCCACACTCATCAACAATTTTATAATAACAATGGATCTAATGACTGTGCACAATGTGTGAGGGGTTACTTGTAGAGACAAATCCACAGAGAATTATCAGCTGGCTCTGCAGCTACTCTTAGGTCTATGAAGGATTTTAGCACTTCTAAAGCCTGCTTCTCCCGTTGATTCACTGCTCATGTTAGCTTTGCATCCAACTGCAGAAGACAGCTGCTTTTAGAAAAAAATGCTCTGATTAACCCTTTGTACGCTACCCACATAGCACCAAATAGCAGACAGACAAAGTTAGTGAGTATCTTGTGATCATAGTGCGGCATAGAGCTGCTGGATCTGTGAGAATTTGTTTACATTACATTCATAATTTGTCAGTGTCATTTGTACAGATTGTTCTGCTGTCCCCAAGTGGCCAAAAGCAAAAAAAAAACAAACAATGCTGCTTTAAATTAGATAAGAGGTCCCTTAACTTGTTGCTAAGCAACATGACTTGATGGCTTGGCATTCAACCTAATATGACCCACCACTGCAGCAGTCTGTGCTTCAAAGATAAAATCTTTATGCATAAGGTATTTACATTATTTGATTTTATCTACCTCTTACATTTTACCATCTCTAACATTTAGCAGACAGGAAAATATTTCTACAAATAGCGCATACACACATGCAGAAACAGAGAGACACACACCGACACACACATCAGGATTGTCTGTATGGCCCTGTCTTGTTAATTACTTTCCATTAGAGATGAATCAACCTGCCGCCGTGTGATTGGTCTGATGACAACCAAACTGAACTGTCATCTAGCTTGGCGGTGAGTCAGGGAGAGTTGAGTGCTGGGGCAAACTTTTACTTTGGTCCGACCGCGAGCGCCTCATTACGACTGAATGACCCCCGTGACTCCAAATGTCAAACTGTCCCACAACAACTCCCCCCACCCACTCGCTCCCCAATATTTCCCAGAAGTACACAAATCCTGTATTTTTCTTTTCTCTACCAATGCTGAAGAAAAAAAAAAAACAAAAAACAGCCGTCCATGTAAGCTCCTGAGAATGATGCTAATGGGTGCTTCAAGTATCGTAATGACCTTGCAGATTAACTGAGCGCTCATTGAGGTACATCTATGTCCATGTTGTTTTTTTTTTTTTGTCCAGCCAAGTGCTACAGAGGCCCTTGCCAAAACGTAGTCAGCAGCCCGTGAAGGCGTCTCCCCTCCATTCTCACACTAGGGTATTTTCCCCCTGAATTCTGAGTCGGCGTGCATGCCAATGTTTTTTTTGTCTTACTGGAGGAAAACCTTTTCAGGGGTTTGTGGAGTCCAGTTGAACTGTTGGTACTTCTTTGGAAAGAATGGGAGGCTGATTACGTGTTCAGCCGCATGAATGCGCTTTTCAAATCCACGCCAACTAAAAAAGCCATGCTCTCTTCTGTCCTTGTAACTGTTGTCATCAGTCATTGTTTTTACTGGCCTAATTGAGGAGACTGACAAGAAGCCCATGGAAAAAAAACACTGAATAGAATGTAAATAGCTTTTAATGAAGGCGGAGGTGTTTTGTTTTTATGGATTAAAAGGATAAAAACTGAGGATTATGTGGAAATTAATGTTGATGAATTTAATCAGGAACTCAGATTAAAACAATTGATGAAGACACATTTTTGCACAGTAAATGTGGTTCCATGCAGTGCCTTGCTCATAAAAAACAAGTGACCTCTGAGGTAAATTGACATTTGATGCTAGTATACACTGTGTATATGCAAATACAAATTCAGCCTCAAAGGCAAAACACACTATGCTCACACATACAGATGAATGCAGAGCACTGGAAGCTGCTACTTCTCCTTCCTCTGCTTGATGAGGCCCAATCTTATCTATTCTCTGCATGATGGCAGGGTTGCTATTCTAACCCAAACCAGGTCTGTCATTAAAAGTCACTGAAGCTTAGTTGTCTCCCCCCTTGTGTTTATCTCTTTCCCCCTGTGAGAGGTCAAAGGTGAAGCAGCACTCAAAGGGAACCTAGGCCTCTCCTCGCCGACCCCCTGCCCGGGCCTGTCTTTGGTGTTTTTACAAGAAAGTAATGATGACGGACAGTCATGCACGATGGGCTGCGGCCTGCAGAGGTGGAAGTCACGCGAGGTGCTGCATCTTGTCCCAGGCAGAGCTCCCATCTACCCCTTAAACTGAAGCAGCAGCGTTTGAAGAAACAGAAAGTAGGCAGCCGTGATGAGCAGTAATTAGCCCAGCACAGAGCTCAGGGGCAACACTTTAAAATGATCTCAGGATGGAAAACTTCTTAGATTATACAACCTGTCTGTCTTGCAACGTGCAGTAAAAAGGAAACCTCAGTCTTAATAAAAAACTTGGCAAAAACACAAACTTTACAAAAGATGATAAAAACTGCTCTAATGTCATACCTCTGTGATTTGGCACTTGCACCAAATTGGGGAGCACAGAAGAGACGCATTGGATGGTCAAAATCTAAGCAGCAGAGGCTGAACTATCTTAACTTTTAGACCTTTGTGCGGATCAAGCTCCAAAATCAGTGGATCCTAAATTTCCCATAATGCAACTCAGTAGCATATTTTCGCTATAGCTTCCTTGCCTCGTAAATGCCGTTTTACGAGGCTTTCAAACTCCATACCCCTCTGTTTGTAGCACAGGCTTTCTGTTATAAATATGTATCCAAGCCAAATCAATCAACCCTGATGACATCATTAGGGGTTATTTTCTCAGACTTTGGAAAGAAGTCTTCACAGGTTGAGTAATATTTCTTGTGCCAAGTTAACTGATATTGATGTGTAAAACGGCTGGAGTTCCCCTTTAAGCTGAAACAGAAGTTACACTGACAATACTGATGAGAAGTAACAGTTTTAGTAGAATCTCTAGATATGAAAGAAAAAGTACAGAAATAAGAGGACATAGATGAGCCAGTTAAATCAAAGCTCTCAGTCTTTGTATCACATTACATTGTTGTCTTATGTTTGTGTCTTCATGGATGGAAAAGCCCAAACAAATCCAGCGTCAGTCCTCTGAAGCATTAAACTGTGACTTATTTTGCCAGTCATGTGAAAACAAATGGTGTATAAAATGCCCAGCCACAACTGTGGAATGACCTGATCCTCGTGCCCAAGAAACTGAATGTTGCAGGCAGCGCATTTGTTTCCATAATGGTGGACATGGACTACTGTTCCTTTTTTCTAAAAAAATTTGTGTTCAGTACTACATATTAATGTCACAGATACAGGGGCTGCGTTTTTTGGAGGATAATCATCATAAGGAGTGTTATCAGAGGGTCGACTTACACTTCATCTACTGTGCTTCATTCTGAGCTGCTTTTTCCAGACACCTCTCCTGGCTCTTTTAAGATGCTCTTCGCCTCTTCTCAGGTCTTCTTCTGACTGCGTGCTTACTCTCCCCTGAGGTTTCTCTCTGCTGGATATCAACACTGGAAAAATTGGGCACAGAGAATTGACTTCATCCTGTGTGTTTTTTTCAGCACATCTTTAGAGTCTTGATGAAGAAGAAATCATTACAGTCAATACTAAACATCATCTGGTCACCTTTGATCGTTTCTGAGGAACACTGGAACACTCTGGACAAATATCTTGGAAGTAAGACTGAATAGAAAAAGACTGTTTGATATTGTTTTCTTTATTGCATAAGTTTAAGATTTGGGCCTCTTTGTTATTGAGCTGTTTGCAATCCTCATCAGGTAAATCATATGTTGCATAGACAAGTGTATTTAGATTGATTAAGGTGATCCAAGAAACAAGATTTAATTTGCTTCATTACTGACGCTTAACTACAAATGATATATACTTTTCTTTTTGTGGACCATTTTCAAATGCACCTAGTATAAATTTAAATTTTAAAGATGTATTTTACTGCTCGTATTTATCCACATGACATGACATGGAAATCGAATGCGGGACTCTTGAATCGTACCTGAATAGTTAAATCCTTGCATTTTTGTCAAAGTTGCATCATTGCTGCATCGTCAATCAGTGCACATTTTTCAAACCCCTCTGTTGAATTGTCCAGATAATGTAACACCTGAAATGTTCACTAATTCAGTTAACTGACACAAGGTTTAAGAGTCTGCTTAAACATTTTCATACTGTATAGAAATGAACTGAAATGAGTGGACATCTGTAAAGTGCAGACAACAATCTAAAACAGGCTGCATGGCTTGCAAAATAGTTAGCTGTCCATTAAAGCGTATGTGATTTGTTATTGTAAAACTATTGTAAAAAAGTTTTTCACAGTCATAATCCCTTTTTTTTCACATATGATTTGGAAATTTATGTCATTTCATACAAGATGCAGTGTGGGGTTCATTGAGGGCACTGTGCAGCCATGAGTCTTGCAGGAGGAAGCCACAGGAGTTCCCTGCCCTATAGTCCCATATGAGAGTCTATTCAGGCTCTGAACTGTATGTTCTTAGTTTATTGTTTCACAGGGGGATTGGTATTTCCTTTGGGCCTGTGGTTGTTGCTGATACAGCACAGTCCATCAGATATTGTCACATGGAGGCAGACTAGGTCACATAATTTAATTTAATTATGTTTAAATTAATTTCTCTTCTTTTATTATTTATTGATGGCTCAGAATGACTGGATCAACTAGGGCTGAGAACATTGAGAGAAATCATGATTTACAAATAGTTTCAGTATGCAAATGTCTCCTGAGCAAGAGCCAAATAAACTAAACATAAATGTTTGGCGTTTGGAGGTAGTTTATTTGACAATATATTATTATTACTAGAAAATATGAATGTTTACATGTTCTTAATTTAATTTAATCTAATTTGTTAATTTAATTTCTATTAAATGTATTAATAACTCAGTTAAGGCATCCCTCATTCTTAAATTTCAATGTGGTGTAGCTCTACCTTTAATAAATGTAATAATTTTTATCCTCTGCTTGAAGGTTTTCGCAACCTTCCACATGCTGTGTGTTTTAATTTAATCAGTTTGTGTAAAATGCAGTAAATACTGTGAATAGTCAGCAGAAAAACCATGTAAAGTTATATTTTGGAGATGATCGCTGATTGAGAAGAATGAAGTAGAGACATCGGTGGTTCTTTGTGCCAAAAAAAAAAACGATTCACAAAGAGAAATAAATACCACTGTATAACATGTTGCTATACAGTGGAAACAAGCTATTTCCTCTCCACCCACATCCCATCTCCCCCCTCCAAAGACTAAAAACCCCTCACAGAAATAGAGTCCCAGTGGATCTGATTCTATTGAGAGAAGGAAGGGTGGAGGAATACAGAAAGAACTACACAGCAAAACATATCTTATCATTTGAGGTAACCAACCACACACAGACAAATGCACACACATCTGTTTTTATTTGCTTAATGTGATAAAAAGTGTGATGAGTACTGGACCGAAGAAAGTTAATTATGAAACAGACAGTATCTGATACAATTTGAATTAGGCTATAATTGTTGGACAAGAAAAAAAGAGATTCTTTAGATTAATCAGTGAATACCATTAAAATTGCTAAGTAAGTAATAAGTATTTCAGCCTTACTTTCAAGTGTAAAAACAGTTGTTGTCAAATGTAGCAAGAAGCTGTTACCTTCTAGGAATCCTAAAGTCTCTTTCAGTTGTTCAGATCTCAGGATAAGATTTATTATTATCACTTGTTAGAGAGGGTGTGTTCTGAATGATCAGGCTTTCATCAACAGACCAGCGTAATATGCCATTCTTCTTCTTCTTCTTCTTCTTATTTTTTATCACATGTGGGGAATTGAAATGGATGTCACGCAAGTAGATGCAATGTTTACTTTGGATGACACACTTTACCTAATGAACAGTGAAATATAATCACCAGCATTGAAATAAAAAGTACAAGGTGCAGCTTTAAAACTTGTTAAACGTGTGCTTGTCCAGTCTGTTATTTTTAGATGCAGGTTGGCATTTTATAGCAGCAAACATCACTGAAGAGGAAACTTAACAAATATAGATGGGCAATTATCAGAAACAATTGTAGAAGTCCTTTTATTTAATCTCTTTTTCCTTTTTAGTTGTAAAACCTGATGAGTCTTATTATCTGAGGCTCAGTCCTTTGCCGTATTCGCATTAAAGCAGAGTTCAAACTCAGACTCGAGGCCCCAGATGGCTGTGGGAGTTAATGTGATAATAGAATAGTGGTGATTTGGCCCCTATACGACAAAAGGACTCCCGCTAAATAAATAACCCATAAAGCATGGCGGTTATCTGTTGTGTTGGGAGGAAAAAAAAAAAACCCACTCCAAACTGGTTGTGAGACCGTGGCGACAGATCTTTCAAGCATGACGTTCTCATCATGTTGCCACAACACTGTCAGAATGTCACAGCTCCTCAACATGTCGCAGATAAAGGTGACACCGGGGGTCACTTGGACAATCAATCTGAAAAGCGCCAAAGGATTTCTGGTGCATGGGAGAGTGAGCATTGAACCATTTTGTCAGCGGTGGTGGTGTGCTGTAATGAGCGTCGACTCGCAAAGTCTGCATACATTTTAAGGTCTCTTTTATTTCAAATGGAAAAAAAACTAATTCCAAAATTTTAACATTAAACTGCACACATTGTAATTCAGTTGTAAAGAGTCATTAGTAGTGACAGACCAACAAAGAATCATCACCCGACTCTGCAGTTCCCCTGCAAACAGTTTTAACATTTTTCAGAACTGTGTTTTGTTTTTTATGGTTCACTTTCATACTCCCATGAGCTTCATTTTCAGCAACAGCAGGCGGCTGATTTTACTCCGAATCAGATACAGGTTAATTGCTAAGACGGTTTCACATTTTTCTTGATATGTTGGCGCAAAAACTATGAACATAGTGAAAAAAAAAACAAGAAAAAATATAAGGGCAGATCAAGTACTTCAAGTCAGAGGTTAAAAAAAAATATAAATTAAACAATATAATAAATGGTGTGTTTGTTCTGCTGTCCTACTGGCTAAAATAAAAACAATTAACTAAATTAACTGAGCATTATTTTAAATCAGCTGTACAAATACAATCTTCTACTTGTGTTTTTCTCTTTTGTCACTGTTACTTTTTTTTTTTAGAAAAAAATCATCCCATTTGAATTTTGTTGATCAACCGGCGCTGTGGAATTTGATTACAAACTCAATTCTGCATTATCAATGATTTTAGACATGATTTATCAAAAAAACTGTATTCTGTCCTACATGTTCTTTCCTATAATATGTTTACGTCTTGGGCTAATTAAACTAAGTGCATGTGTATGATGATCATTATGGTCTATGAACCTACAACACAAACATGGACAGGTCTAATTGAGGTCAAACGTATGTAGGTGCCTGTCCGCAGACACTGTTTGGGTGTGTCTAACGGTCAACAGCACAAAGACAGACATGCTCTAATAATTCAGACTGAACTCTAATGAGATCCTAGCGTTGGCTGGACTGAGTCCCTCTGTCTTGTCTGGACTGACAGATGCATCCTGGTTCATCTGCTGGGAACTTCTATCTATTTTACTGATGCCTTCAAACAGGATTAGGACCATACATTTACAGTATCAAACAGACCCGCTCCGTCTTTTTTTGCAGTCGTCTGCAGCTTTCCCATGCTGCCACACTACATATTAACTCCTAGTGTTAACGCCAGGCGCCATGGTTGCCAAGGCACTAACAAGGAGCACAAAGTACTGCCAGGATTGTGTGGAGCTGTTTTGTTTCTCTGATTTAAGATATAAAAAAAAAAGAACTGCTGTCATGGCTTTGGTACTCTGGCAGAGAGGTGAGAGGCTGGCCTGTCACTCTGGATTACTTCTGTCTCAGCAGGGCTTTGATGTGCACTGACAGCTTCAGATAAGTTTTACAAGTTGGAGGAACATATGCTTCCTCTCCATGTTTGGATTGGCTCCCATGGACATGATCTCTGCTGTGCTCCAGCATTTCAACTTTTCCAGGAGGAAAAAACAGCTATTGTGACTTAAGCTTATTGTCTGCCTGAGCTTTGTGCACGTTTCAGCTCGAGAGATGTGAGTGGCCGTAAGAGTAACATTAAGTCATTTAAATTCACAAAGTCTGTTGTAATGTTCCCTCCCTGCAGATACCCAGGCTCAGTTTGTTCAGACACATGATGCATGCAAAGTACATTCAGGAGGATTTATGAATGGTACGTGAGAAAGTCTTTTTCCATTCATAAAAGTCTCTGTGTTCTGCCCTGTGTGTCTTTTTTTTTTGCATTGACATTCTTTACAGTTTACATTCCTGTCTGTAACCAGGTAATGGAGTGTGTTTGTCAGGCTGAATGAAACACACCAAACTGGATGGACAAGGTTGTAGCGGCAGAAGCACGCGATGCTCTGTAATCTTCAGACTCTTGCAGGCACGCACATATGCACACAAACACACCTTCAAGGAGATTTACTCTGCAAACATATTCAAATGCCTCAGAAATGTACAGTGAGAGTGTGTTCATTTTTTGTGAGGATCAACAATTAAAATGCATTTGTGTTGCATTAATTTGATCTCTATACTATGAGCTGCTTGCTTTCTAAGCGCTCATGCACTATGTGTGATTTATGAATAGCCGGCCTTGGCCTCGGCTGCTCAGTAGATGGGAGCAGATGAGGGTGTTCGGAGGTAAGATGAGCTGTCGACGAGTTATTGTTACAGCGCAACTATCACGTGTGGTGGCTCTGCCCTGACAACTCTCTGTTGCACCGTCTTCTCACGAAAAGATCGAGTGAGGGAGGGGAGGATTTGCAGCGGGGTGCTATATCTAATGAAGAATCTCTCAGAAGTAGCTATTAGACTCTGTTGCATCAGATAAACGGTGAGCTTGTACGCATATCAAGATTTTGGTGAAAGCCTTAGAAGGGCTCAAGTCAGTGGGACAGGGCAGGAGGGGTGTCTCTGGCACACTCAGGAGGGTGACAATACAACAGAAAAATGAGATGAATGCTCAGAGGGAGTCAAGGCGGCATCACATATCAAAGTGAACGTACAGTAGACAGTGAGTGAAGTGGCGTTTGAAATACCACACTCTGCTGAAGAGTGCATTTGATAAGTAATGAATTTAAAACACTCACAGGGCTCTTGTTATGTCATTTACAGGTGTAACAAGGCAACAGATCATTTCAATGATAGTGAACTGTAGAGATCAAGCAACATTTTTTGCTTAACTGATGCCCTTAACAGTCTCCAGACTCACCTCCAGATGCTTGATGATGTGCCCAGATTTATCAACAGCTTTTTGTGGAAACATTGAAACACAGGGGACTATATGCACGTCAGCCACACCACAAGTAGTTTCTCTTTAGCAGTCTCTCTCTTTCATTTATGCTTCAAGGCAAAACTTGTTACACCTTAGCTTTAATGAGTGCAAATGTGATATTTTTTGTTCCTTAGTATCAGAGGAGAGAGCAAAGGAGGAGATTTATACAAGATAAGTAATTATTTTCCTATCTGCATTTGTGCAGAATAGTTTGATGTCTTACCTCAAAAAACATGACACAGACCACATGATACTATCCCATTGTATCACCAGACAATAGCTTCAATATTTGCAGATTCTGCTGAGCCCCAGATCACGTTAGATGACAAAGTTAATTACATCCAATGCAACATTTTTACAATTCTGTCTTTCTACAATACTTGCAAAACTATGGTAGGCTATAGTTGAGGTTAGGGAAATATCATGAGAGAAATAACTATGGTAAAGCTAAGGCTAAGGCTGGGAAAGATTATTATTACAGTTGATGAAAAGTAAATTTTATTTACACAATTTAATTATAAATGGAGTCAAATTCCTGGTGTGTGTACAGTAAACAGTGTACGTACTGGGCCAGTAAAGCTGATTCTGCTTCTGATTAAAATCAAAAGGGATTTAAAATCCACAAAATAAGAAGACAACTTTTATCCAAACCCTACTTTATGATTAAAAAAAAGGAAGAGCAACACAGGAAAAAATTACAACTGTGTAGAATACAACACAATAGAATACAACAGTAGAATTACAAGAAACTGAATGATAATATGAGGCAAAGATTGCAAATTGTATAAGTTCCTCTCTACCACAAGGAGAGAGGACAAAAACTACACACACACACACAAAAGAGGCATTTACATGACCATATTACAGTAATTGTCTGTGACAGAATACAAGCTATGGTGTCTTGAATGGAAGCCTAATATAACTTGAGATAATGCCTGTATGTGATGTAGAACATAATAATGCCTTGTATGTCATTATTCCCCCAAAATGTAGTTAATTCCCCTTAATTCATCAATTTCTGGACACTTGACTTCAACAAGGGATGCTGCAGACAAACGTCACCCGCTGTTGCTAGTTTTCATGGGAAATGTATCTGTTTACTTCTGTTATTCCTCTGCTGGGTTTACATCACTGTTAACCATAATCCAGCCTCATTTCATTTCCAAATGCTAAGATCGGTGCTGCTTCATTGACAGCCACTGCTTAAGCGTAATCTCTTTGATCAAGGCCTTTCCAGTGATACTCGAGCCAGACCTCCTCCTATAGTACACTGAAGTAAGTGTTCGGTAATTACCAGACTGCTGATTGTAGCACTGACAGCTTCTCATTGTGTTGAGTAAGCCCTGCCAGTCCTTGTAGGTGTTGACATGCATGTGCTGAATTTAACACTTTACACAGAACTTAGTGACAGACTTTTGTTTTCATATGTTTACTCGTTGCTAATTGATGTCAACATCTGCTACTTTCCTTCCTCCACCGCAGGTTAAATGAAATGTAAGGCCATAAGAGAGTGTAGAACATGCAATAAGGTCAATGGTCATAAACACAGAATTGATGCAGATATCACAGCGTTCAATTTGCACATTATTTTACAGCAAAACTCAAATATCTTGTTAGTCAAAAGGTTCAAAAAGAGCTAATTTAAGAATGACCCGACTCTACCGTTATACAACAATGAACTGTGTGTTTTTACAAGCATTTAGGTGTCTTAAAGGGATCTCTGTCCCACCCTGGTAAATAAATCACTGCATTTCAACTGAAACCTGGTGCGAGAGAGTGGGAAAAAAACCTCCTGGGTCATGTTGACAAATTAAAAGTGTGTGTCACAGTCTGCGTATCCACCCCGGTTGACATATTTCCTAAAAACTGATTGTCTACCTGTGCAGTACGTGATATTGCCACATTTCTATTTTTAAAGCTGATATATTTGCTGGTGGCTGCCATTGTGTTTGCACAGTTGGCTCAGTTTTGTCGCTTTGATGTTCGGTTGGAAAATAACCATCAGGCCAGGTACAGTAAATAACAATGTGGTGCCATTTTGTCTGTCTCTTTTTATCAAACCATTTACAGCTTCCTGGTTTTGGATTTCAGGGGAGGAGGAAAACCCCTTCCAGTCTACCGTCAAACTGACTTTTCACATTATTTACACTTCTGTTGAGGTCGGAGGCACCAAGGGAACGTGTGCATCCTAACCGTTGGGTGTATCGACACCATGGTGCTAAAAAAGGCTCTATTTGACCAGAGAGAAGGCTGCAATATGCAGAAGGTGATTCAGCTGGACCTTATATCAACCTAATCAGAGGAATTTAAAAATAAAAGATGCTAAGTCTAATGAGGTGCCACAGAAACTTAAGGCAAAGATAATTTTGATCAAAACAAAAAGTGATCACTTGTGGCCTGTTGAGGTTCATCCACAAATAAGGGTAATATGGCAATATTAGCGGTATGGCTTTGTTCGTGTGTTAATTTCATTCATTTGTGGGTGTGTTGAAACTGTCCATTCATTCATAAGACTGCAGGTGTAATAATGCAAGAAAGCCACAGTGATTCACCCTGACACCAAATACATTTTTACTGTTTAACACACAGACACATGTCATGAGAAAGATAATCCAGTGGCAGGATTAGGCAATAAGACCCAACAATTATCTGTGCTGCAAACAGGCAGTTCTCCCTGCGAGCCAGTTTGACTCACTAACATTTCTCCAGGAATGTAGCCATGGTCTGGGTCATCATTGACTTACTAGCACACCATACAAACCCAGGTCCCAACACATCATTACTAACTTACTCACCATTCGTTAGTCATGGAAAATGATCTAATTCCTAAAATCATTTTGCACATGCACTTTATGTACCCTCAGGGTGCACCGCTCACAGCAGAAGTCTTTAGAAATCACAATTCTTGCTGATATCGACGACGATGGCAAAGTTTACTCCACAGGCTGATTTCATTTCTTATTCTTATGCACCTCTTTCATTCATATTAAGATTAAACCAACAAAAACAAATTATTTAGTTTTTTTTTTTAAATAAAGGCACTTGTGCCATTACCTGTCAGAGATGATGAAGTTGATTGAACCTACTTTTATCACTATTTATGCTACGTACTTATTTAATACAGTAGCTTGCTATATTTTGCTATATATCTTGCTTACAATATTCAGTCACTGTCTGTCATCCTTTTGTAGGTGGGTTTGTCAGAGCCTTGAGACTGAAATGAAATAGTAAAGTTAAGTTATGTTAAGTTAAAAATATTTATAAGTGCAGCTTATAATTTCTCTAATTCAAGATTTAAGATTCCTTTACTAGTGATATTTGGAGTAGTTGTTGATGCAAACATGCAAAAAAGAAAATACAAAAGCAATATGAACTTGGCCTACTGTAATAAAAATAAATTAAAATGAAGAAATAATGATAATGAATACAAAAAAAGAAGAGACAAATTATGCAATCAAGGCAGAAATAGTTATTGCACAGCTTAAGTGCACAATAGATACACACACTGGACTAGTTTGAAACTCAGTGCTATTTGATCTTACAATCCAATCACATCTAATCTTTTGTTATTTCTACTTTTATTATCCCCTCCTGCTTTATGCGTCCCTATAAGATAGGACTTGTTGAGCACTCTGGTGAGGACCTCATGCTGTAATAGTTTGTTATTATTACCATACTGTGATGTGCAAGCCTAGTGAGGCATAGCATGGCTGATCATTTGATCTACCTCAGCCATGTAACAGCAGATAAACACAGCAGCTCTACCCATATGATGGTCAGACTCCACAGAGACACAGGTGTACCTGTCCTCACGGCACAGGTTACTGATGAGAAGAGGACTTTGCTGCCGGACAGAGAAGGCCTCTTTGTTGTCCATTCATGCTGCTGTGCCTCGCTGACAACAAAGGTTCCCTTGAGCCCCTGCGGGCCACGGCAGAGGTCCCGTTCCCCCACAGCCAGGTAGGATAAAAGACGGGTCCAGTTATCAGTCTCCCGGGGGGCCATCTGTCACCAGCCCTTATCAGTGTCGGGGATCCTGCTTCATGAGAGAGCTCTGCAAAATTACTCCCAGGATGTTCAGCATGGAATGTAATTCACCAGCACTGCCAAACCTCTTATTTCCACTGAGCTGATTATATGTAAGGGTACCCCTCATATTGCAGTAAAATATGTATATATTCCCTTTATGTGCTGTAGATCAAAACTTGATGTCATTCATACATCCCTAGTCTATGCAGTGTTTGTGAGTTAATGAAAACTGGTTAGTATAGTTTGGAGCATGCTTACTTCCATTGCCCTGGAAACAAAATCCAGCTGATCCAATTATGTAATGACATAAGCCGTGTAGTCAATGCTAAAAGAAGATTTATAGAAGATTTTTTATATATAATAATATAATAATAAGAAACACAACTCCATTCATATTCCAAATTACCACAAACTCCTCCTGCGTGCCATTATGTGGTTTGTTTACAAATCTGTGAACCCAAAATATAAAATTGTGAAACTAAATAACGAATATATTAACAACAGAGGTTGAATTTTCATGAATCAGCCTTGTATCTTACATCAGTCAGCAAGAAAAGACTAATAATGTGACACTTTATTTCTTCACTGTATACACTTACTTTGTATCAGTGCCTTCTGCTGACAGCGAGGTCAGAGGTAAGGGTCAGCTGTCAGGGTCAAGTAGTTATTCTGGAGCTGAGAAAAATGCTCGTTGTTCTCCACATAATCCTGTTAACCACATCAATGATTTCTCTAATAAACCTATGTATTATATAGCTCAAAAACTTAGTTCACTAATAGAAGTGTGAGTCATATTCATCCTTCTTGGTTCAAATCTTCCTCCTATAGTAGAAACATATGCCTCTGTCATTAAATGCCCTTTCTATTGGTCCAATGATCTTCATTTACGAGAGAATATTGGAAATGGTGAAAATATTATACTGATGTTGAACAACAGAAATATATAAAGCACTTTACACCATGTCTGACTGTGTGTTTAGTATGTGGTGTGTGTGTGTGTGTGTGTGCGTGTGTGTCTATTTAATCATAAGAAAACAATGAAACCAGCTTCGGCAGTATATCTATGACAGTTGGATAAGTAACATATAACATAATAGGTCACATATTGTTGGCAATGTGAACAGAAACTGAGCTGTTTAATAGAGGAAGTGTATCAACATGGGAACCACTGTGCATCCAAACAAAAATTAGAGAAGCTAAATGAACATAACCAGAACAAAATCACATGTGGAAAGAAAGAAGTTTTCTTTGTCTTGGCTCTTATGTCAAAGTCATGTGCTGGAGGTGATGGGCAGATGATCTCACAGTGACCCCATACACAAGGACGGGCAGGAATGACACACAGAATCCAAATGGAGTCATGACTCCTCCACATCAACACCAGACCCTCCATCTGGAAGCCTCTTTTAAACCTCTGCAACTGACACTGGACATGTCATGTCATCAACACTCCTCCCTGATGAAGGAAAAAAAAAAACCTTCAAATGGAAAGTGTCAGCGCCTGGTGGAGTTGGAGTCAAGCAGCTACGCACCATCTGTTCTCTCTACTCCCTGCATTTCTGCACCGCACATCATGATCCAATCAGGGTGTGCAAGGAAAGGGGGACTTGATTGGGTTTGTTTTCTCATCCTTGAGCAGAACCCTGCAGAAATATCCAAACCATGGGCAGATGGCAGGGTATAAACAAGGGAAGTAAGGTGCAAGAAAGATCTTAGAGAGGAGAAAGTGAGGTATTAGTGTAGTATGCCTATTCATGTGACGATCCAGATGAGTGGTTCTCAGCCGTTTTGGCTTGTGTCCTCCTTGCAAAGCAATATCAAAATGATAAAATTGTAGTATCAGCATGTGATTAACTTGAGTGTTTGAGATTCCCCCTCTCAGACTGTTAAATCTGAACATTTCTTTGCAATGTGTAATTTTATAGGTTGATAAATTCCCAATACTGTTGTTTCAGCGGAAGTTTCCTGCAAGAAAAATGCAGAATAGTGTCATCAATAGAGACATCAAGACGCTTCCAGTACTCATAATCATAAGAACAGACATTTAGATGAGAAGATTAACACTGTACTGTGTACCTGGGCTGACATAAAGAAACAGGCACTCATGCTCATACCTACTGACAATTAAATGATTATGAATAACACCTGTAGTATAGAAGAGAAATGGTTGAATGTTAGACATCTCACTAAAACACTGTTTACTAGACAGCACATTAACCAACTAAACCTCAGCACCTTTTCACTTCTGTTTTTCCAAAAAGATGTGACCTACTATTTGCATTAAACTGTGTTCTGCAGTTAAAAGTCATCTAGGGTATATGTCAACATACTACTACAATCACCTAATGCCTGTATATAACACTTATATTATTTAATTTTATTTCTGAGCTGAAATTATTTACAAGACTGGAAAAAAGGTCTGCAAAAGGCATGTCTTGTGCATTTTTTTTGTTTTAGTCTATCTGAGTTTTTTATTTGAAAAAACAAAATGGAGCCTAAACTGTTGTTGCTGTGATGTGAAGCATAAAACACATTAATAGATCATCTTGTACATTCAAAGCCAAAGGTAGTGGTTTGTTGATGAAGACATGTGATCGATAAACTGCTGGGTTTTGAACACAGCATCCTCTGTTTATAAGATAGGTGCTTTAAGCAATTGCTCCTTTTTTCACTGTAAGTGTCAGTGGAGAAAAAAGGTCTTATCTCATCTTAAGTCAGTGCTAGAATTTGAACTCAGGAGCTCCAGTTTACTAGACAGGCACCTTTAACCAACTAAGCCACAGTGCCAAGCCTTCTTGCTGATTCTTCTATTATTAGAAATAACATTTATCCATCCAAAGAAGGAAGGATATGAGGAAAGTAGAACAAAAAGGAAAGCCGGAGGTGGTTTATGTAGGAAGGGATGTGCTTGATGGACTGCCGGGATGTGAACCCAGGATGTCCTGTTTACTAGACAGACGCATAGACAGGCACAGTGCCTCTTGTTCTGCTCAGAGCCACTGTCCAAAGGAAATTGAGCAAGGAGATTACTAATACCAGCAGTTTACTGTCCACTGTGGTGAGAATATTTTTATTCACATGTTATATCTAAAAATATATCTATATCTAAAAAAGAAAAAGTATGAAGAGAAACGCTGGTTGCTCCACAGGAGCAGTGTGTAGGAACAACACCTGGATTAAGATTCTACAAGCAGGTGCTGCTGGGATTTGAACCCAGGTTCTCCTGTTTACAAGACAGGCGCTTTAACCAGCTAAGCCACAGCACCCTTTTTTTTTTCCTGCTTTCCAGCAGCTCCTGTCCAAAGGTCACTTGAGGATGGCATTCTCAAAGAAAATTGACCTAAGTCTCTTCTATATATTATTATTATATTATTCTATATATTATAGACTCAATTGTAGATAATATTAAAGATTCAATCATATCAAAGACATTTATGGACTGAAACGATGAATATGACAAGAAAATCTACTGATAATCCAGCACTGCAAGGATTTACAGCAGTTGACAAGACAGACACCTTAACCAACAACGCCACAGGGACTTTATGAGAGAGGCACTCACCAGGAGCAGTACTCACCTGACCACTGTTATCAGATATATTTTTACTATTTTTTTAACTCATTTCCTGTTGTGTTTAAACTTTATTTATGAGCTGATATTTTACAAGAATATGAAAGAGATGTTATGAGAGGTGCTGCTGGGATTTGAACCCAGGATCTCCTGTTTACTAGACAGGCGCGTTGACCAACTAAGCCACAGCACCGCTTAATGACTTAAAGGATTCATTTATTTGTCATTATACACAACAGGATTGTACGGTAGAGTTCATACTGTAGTCCTTTGACAAAACCCTCACAAACAAAACAGGACAAAAAAACTATTCATTACGGTGGAGTTCAGAGGATGAATTCAGAAGTCTCACCGCCTAAGGAAAGACGCTGCTAGAGTCAGATGGTGCAGCAGTGTAAACTTCTTTATTCTGGACAGCAGTAGGCTGAACATGCTGTGTCTGGGATGGGTATCGTCTTTATCCTTCAGGCTTTTAATGGGTGTCTCCCCTCACTGATTTCACTGATGCTCAGTAGATAGAAACCAATGACGTTCTGGTTGTGTTTAATCACCCGCTGCAGAGCCCTCCTGTCCTGGGTCATGCACAAACCACGACAATTTGTAATGTTTCCAGTCGGGATGCTTTCCATTGCTCCTCTGTAAAAGTTGACTAGGCATGGGGATTTACCTTATTTAAGTGTCCTTAAGAAATACAGCCGTTTCTGAGCTTTCTTAATGTATCCCTTTAATCATCTCGTGACCCCCCCGTATTTATCTTGAATCCCGACCCCCAGGTTGTAAACTATTCATCTAGATTATGATTCGATGACTTGAGACATTTTATGAGATTTTCTGTTCAGCTTCAAAGGACAGATATGCTCTGAGTATGCAGTCTTGTGGTGAGTAATCATCTGACACTCCATGGAGCAAAGATGCTGTCAAGTGATGTGAAGTGAAATGTCTCAACTTTCTAAATGCCCCTGAAGGGTTTTTCCAGGGCAAAAGTACAAACCCATGATGTCAGAGTTTCAAAATCACTCCGGGAAGTAGTGGCAGATTTATTTTACAATATTCAAATGACACTTTTGTCAGCATCGACTGCGTATTGAGCTTTAATTCGGTTTCTTTCAGCCTCTGTAGCCGCTGTGTGCTACAACGACCTGGGTCTTTTACAGTCTCATTTCTATTAAGCAAAAATATAAAAGCAAGATTGTTATCAATATAAGCATGTTGGATCTCAGAAGCTTTATAACATGTTTTGATAAGGGATTACATTCTTTTTCACAGCCTACAATATTATCAGCTTGGTGACAGCAAGTTGTGTCTGTGTTGTGGTTTGCCTTGCGTGTGTCAGGGAGAAGCCTTTAAAGCCCCTGATACACCCTGTCCAGTCACCTGTCTCAGCCTGTCCCATCCCGTCCTCGTCCAGTCAGCCTGAAAATTTGCACCTTTGGGATACGGTGATGTCACGTCGAACGTGCGGTACAACTGCTCAGAGTTGGGGGAGCTATATCACGCACACGCGCACACACACACATTTCGATTCACTCCAGGCTACTTATACCTCATGATGAGTCAGCCCAAAAAAGAAAGTCATCTTGGAAGTTTGTTATATCTGTGTGATCCACACACTGTATGATCCTCCCGAACAGTGTTCAAAGCAAGCAAGAAATGTAAAAAAAAAAGAAAGGGATCTGTTTAAACTGCCTCCTCAGCCAAAATGACTTCAGGCTTTTAAAACTTACTTCAGCAAACAGTACTGTTTATTTAAGCTATAAAAATAAAGTCAGTATTTTACATAATCATTTATTGTGTACTTATCAGACAATTCTCCTCTGTGAAAAATGTGACATTTTGATTAGTATCAGTGACATGCCAACAGAGCAGTGCCGGAGGACTGTTCAAGTTGTTGTGACAGAAACTAGAGTCATAGATTACTTAAACTCCCAGTTACTTTTATGATTTATTTCCTGCTGAAACAGAAATTGGAGGTGAAAAAAATTCTGCATCAGGGAGTCACGACAGGTTTCTTTTTAAAGTGACGCAGTAGAGGCATGATTCTTCAGAAACATGTGATGAATCTTATTGCTTATTTATTTTTCTGCAACATGAGGTGACTAATAAGTAACACAAGAAAAAACAACATACACTTTTTAAAATAGTTTCACTTAACATTCTCATTCATTTTCATTTCATTTTTTTCTGTACAGAAATGACATCTAAAATAGAATGGCATGGGAGATTGTCTGAAGAGATTAAATAAAGTCATTTAATTGTGTATTTTCTTCTTCAGTGTATTTCACCTCAAACATATTTAGCTTCTGTCTTTTTGGCACATTTGATACTTTGTTTTGGTCTGTGTTTTTCATTATGTTTTTGTGATGGGTGTTCCAATGTTTCTATTTCTCAGGCTGTAGAAACAGTTGCATATGATCCTCTATGGCTCTGGAACTTTCCAAAGTTTGGAAAAATAAAACTCGGTTTGGGCTTCAAATAAAAACTTTTCAGTTGAAAGTCTGCATTCAAAACTGGAGTTCTGGGATTTGAAGGGAGTCGACATTTAGGAGACAGACAGGGTCCAGTCAAAGATGCTGTTGAGTTGCATTATGGAAATTATGGGATCCAGCATTTTAGGAGCTGTGCTCATGGTAGAGACTAAAAGTCAGGATATCTCTGCTGCTGCTTTGATTTTTGTATTATTTCTACGGTTTAGCCTTTATTGATGGGGACAGTAAAACTTGACACGAAAAGTAAACTGTGTGGGAGACGGATATGTAACTAACTCTTACCTCATTGTTAACTAAAATTAAATTTAACCCAGAAATTTTGTGGGGACCAGCTTTCATCTCCAAATTATCTCCAAATCAACCAAAATGTTATTTTTTTGTATAAAAGTTTTTTCCTCAACATAAGTGAGCACACACATTCTGGTTATTGACTACTGTGTCCTAGCCTGGGCTGGATTGAGAGTTGGTGATCTTCCAGGGTCCAGGCTATCCTCCACACAAAGTTTGTCTCCCTCCCTGCTGCTGCACTGGTTCACTGGCCGGTCAGGAGAACTCAGGTGTATCAGCACGGAGACGGGAGCTACTGGAAGCCCTGGCATCCCGCCAGACAAGTATGGGAGGTCCTGTCTTTTCATGAGCAACACATACAACAGCTACATTTCGAATGATGTAAATTATCTGTCCACAAAAGCACAAACTTGTTGAAAATGTTTTTTTGCCAACATTTCCACCACTGACACAACTGACTGAAGCAGATGTAAAATGATTAACAGTTTGACAATGGTACTGATGTCTGATGGCGGGAGGCTGCTGTAGGCCCATAACACACAATTTACATAAGCTTTGCAGAAAAGCATTATCACTCCTTGATCATAAAGAGCGTTACATAACCACCTGAAGAGGCACCATCCTGCCCCAGATCATGTTGTTTTTGTTTGTGTGTACGTGCAGTGTCATTAGGCACACCAGTGTTTCTCTATTTAGACTGTTGTTCATACATTCCCCTGATCTTGATAAAATCTCACATCTATGTGTGTGTTTGTCCCTATATCAGAGCGGAGGCTTGATGGGAATACCTTGAAAAAAAAAAGACTAGCTAAGTTCCAGTTATCACTCTCTCTTCTATCGCAGCAGCATTGTAGGCATATTTGATCAAAATCTCTCAGATCTGAAGAATGTTCAATATTTTAGAGCTGCTTAAGGATTGTAGATAATGAGTTTGGTGTCACCCAAAGAATGGCACAGATGAGCTATATCCTCATACCTTGATTTTCAGGTGACCAACACACCTCCTTTTGCCTATTCCTGTACATGTCTGGTGTCACATAGAGCTCTGGACATGTTTCTAAAAGTGAGGGCTCTGTCTGCTTCAGATCACCTGCCACTAACTAAAACCCAGGAGAAGCTAAAATCCTTTGAATCTCAAATGAACAAGCTCCATCCTCTGATCCTCTGAAGACTCACCTGCCCCTCTGGCTTACACTCATCCTATCAAGGGCTGAACCAGAATTAGTCATGAAAGAGGAATGAACCTGCTCACAAACACACACACACACCTGCATTGGAGCCCAGACATCAGAAACACCGCTGGCCCACACGAATGCCCAAAATTACAAAGATCCAAGGGAGGGTTACAAGAACATAATAGGTCATAGTAAAGTAACTAATGGGAAAAACAAGGCAGATCAAATATACTCCGGCGTAACATCTTCTTGTTGTGCAGAGGCGATAAGGTGTTTTGGTGGAATGACACCCTTAATAATTGGCCTCTGCAGAGGTTTGGTGCCCAGCTGAGAGATCGCATGTGACTATGTGCTATATAAAGCCACCCACACAGATAAAAGAGGAATGATGTCGTGCAGACAGAGATACCAGGACTCACCGGTCCTTCATATGACTGCACTTTCTTGGAAGAGTTACACACGGACTGTTGGGGAAGTCATTTGCTTTTCTTTCTTTTTTTTCCCCCTCCACATGAGAGGGGGAAATTCCATCTTTACACTTCTAGGTTCGCTCTTCACACATCCACTGGTAATGTTTCTCTTCCCATTTTAAAGTTAAGGGTAATAAAAAAGAAAAGCTTTTGAGTTCATTTGCTGCACGTCTGTCATTCAAACAAGCATATTCCTCCTTCGCATGCAAGCGGCAGGTGTTGTTTGTTCTGATAGATAATAGCAGGTTATTCATCTCACACCATTTCTTGATTTATAGTTCATCTTTGGCATTTTTCTGTCCAAGGGAATGGAAATAATTAGGTCAGGTGTCTCTAAAACACACAAACACCTGAGCTGCAATCAGAATGCTCTCAGGTAAAGTGAGAAAGGACTGTTGTGATTTCTGATTGGGTTTAGTAGTGCAACAGGCCTGCACACTGTTGCGTGTGAACCTCTGGCCCGCTGCCAGGAGAGAGAGCGAGTTAAAGGACAGGTTGCATAAGGACTGAAGTATGTTTTGATTTTGAAAGAGTTTCTGTCACGGAATATGTGTTTAAATTGGCAATATGCATGGTCAAGAGTCACGTAGGGCATTTAATTAGACAAGTGATGACACAGATAGCTTTCTGCTTATATCGTCACCTTTCTAAAAATAATTTTGCAGCATAATCCAAGCAGCCTTTTCAGTCAACACCAAAAAGAAAACTTGCACACAATGGAAAATGATGCGTGATGTCACAAACGGAGTGTAATGATGGAGTCAGATAAGGCAAACTGCATTTCTGTTTACAAAAAGAATTGCTTTAATATTGTACAACAATTCTATTATACTACTTTTTTATATACATTTTTTTTATGTTATTGTTATTATTTCTATGTTATTGTACTTGTACAACAACAAAATAACAAAAAAAAATAAATACAGACTATATAGTAAATCAAACATGCTCTAGTGACTCTACAGTAACCTTTGAATTTGGGGAGGTTGTATAAATCTTTTAAATCTTTTAAAAGAGAAAGACTTGCACACATCCTTCACTGGTACATCTGTACTTTTTGCAGAACTCCCACATTTCATTTCAATCCAATTTATTTAAAAATCTATTATTGGCATTATTAATTGGAACAGCTGAAATCAGTGCTCCGTCCGTGTGGTTAAACTCTACTGTTGTTAATTGGCGCCCTCTAGAGGATGACGCCAGCTAACACTGAACATTCATCGAAACTACGACTCCCATCATGCAGTGCACCCGGTGGCACTTCCGCAATTCAGCGACGGCGTGTGTTTTAGTGTGAATTTGTGTGAATGAACAGTGTACTCTCGCAATGGACGGCGGAGCTGTGAAGGCCATATTGTTTGATTTGGACAACACACTGATTGAAACGAGTCGGGCAGGTGAAGTGGCGATACAGAAGGTGACACAGTGAGGATGCTCCTCATGTAGCCTTTAAAGTTTCCTTCCTTAATGTCCACGTCAATGGACTCACTGTAAAGGGTGTGGACAAGTGGTGACGACAAATGTCACCTGGTTTATTTAATTCAGGTTCTTTAAATGTCTGTGTTGAGCTTTAATTGAGATTAAAAAAAGGGTATTGTGAACAAATTGATTACTGCTGCTATTACCGGTCAGTCTGATGGGTTGCGCTGCGTTCAAAGAGCCTGGGAAGGAAAAAAACATCCACTGTTCATCTGATTTAATAAGGTTTTTTTTTTAGCCTGAAAATATAATCTAACTGGTTTCCATTTATACTGTCTTACTAAAGAGTTTCTTGGTTTTATAATGGTGTGTTATTGTTACCAGTGGCGGAAAGTAACTAAAATACATTAAGTCATGTACTGAGTTTCACTTTAAGGTACAGGTGTTACACTTCAATGACCCCAGGAGAAATTTCAGTTGTATAGCCAAGATGTAAATGTTTTATTATACTGTGACACAGACTTTATTATGATGGGCGTTACCAGAAATTGTGCTGCATAGTGTTTAGATAGAGCCACACATTTTCACAGCTACCACAGTAGAAACCTTTAGTCAGTAGGTCTTTCTGTAGGGCTCTAACACCCCACCTGCCAAAAGCCCCTACTGAATTTCTGCTCCTGTCTAACTACTCCTCTGTCACCATGTTTGGTAACAGCTGTCAGAATAAATTTGCAGAGGCACTTACAGAACACTTGAAGCTCACATGGTCCACCCACACAGGTGTTTGCACTTCTTCAGTGTGACAGGCCTTTGTCATAGCAGGTATGTCAATAGTGGTTAACAGAGATGAGACCACACACTAATGGTGGCTCTATTCTTAACTGCCCCCTCCCTGCATTTACTTTTACTGTATTGTGGTACTTTAAGGTACTTTTATTTTTCTTGGTAATTTCTATTTTTGCTACTTTACATTTATCTTCTATATTTCAGAGATAATTGTTATGCATCTTAATTTACTACATCTGATAGCTGTAGTTACTTTGCAGATTAAAGCAAAGTAGAGCAAAGATTAAAAAGCAAATTATCAATGCATGAAATGTTAACTGTTAAAGACTGAACTTCTCAACAGTAGATAAGATCATTAAAATGAGCTCCACCTCAACCAGCTGTATTCTTATATGTTTATGTATCAGCTACACCTTTGTCATTCATATTAATATATTGGGTTCAGTGAGCTTATACAGTATCCTGTAGAGCTCTGCCCAACTTCAACCTGAACAGAGGTAGTCACCCAGGATACATGTAAGCACCCACTATGTGAACACACTACATTAATTTGAAAAATTATCAACCAGCAGCCTTCTGGTTGTATTCCAGACACATGTATTAAACAGTGAGTAAATGTTTTTGTAAAAAAAGGAGTAAATGTTTTTGTAAAACATTTGTAAACAGTAAATGTTTTTGTAAAACATTTACTGTTTTTCTAAATATGCGTTTTTAATTTTGTTCTTTAATTAAATATATGACCATCTGTTGTGTTTGAATCTTACAGACCAGTGAACTTTTGAAGACCTCACTAGCCCTTGATGACGTGACCATCAGCAGCATTTGTGACAAGTTCAAGCAGAAGCTTCTCCAGGAAAGTTTCGACCTCTCGGACGGCAGATCCATTGATGAAGTGCGTGTGGGTCACTGGGAGAAGAGCATCCAGGAGACTGTGGGCAGTCGTTCCACACCCTCTCTGGCAGGTCAGTGCTACTACCTGTGGAAAAATACTCGTCTGGAGGTTCTCAGTCTGTCCCCAGAAATATGCAACCTCCTGAGACAACTGCGCAGCAGATACAAGCTGCTGCTGCTGACCAACGGGGAAACTCAGACCCAGAGACAGAAAGTGGAGGCAGTCGGGTGTGAGGAATTCTTCGATGCCATGGTCATTGGGGGAGAACATGCAGAGCAGAAACCCTTCCTCTCTATCTTCACACTGTGTTTCAAAATGCTGGAAGTGGAGGCCCAGGACTGTATTATGGTGGGAGACTCTCTGGACACAGATATTCAGGGGGGCTTTAATGCTGGAGTACGAGCGACAGTTTGGATCAGCAGCACAGGTGACTCTGTGCCAGATGCTTCAGTGAAACCAGACTACACCATCCCTACTGTGCTGGACCTGCCAGATATTCTGGCACAACTGAAATGAAGAGAACTGGTGACTGAAATCATGTGAATGTGGGGGACTGTCACTTCAAGTGGGATTTTGAGGGATTTTTAATTTTGGATGTTAAAAGATGATTTTCACTCTTGAAGAGGACATGCAGTCTGTACTGGGCAGCACAGGTGTGACCTCTCGGGCATTAAATATTTCTTCACACAGTGTGGAAATAATAAAGTACTGTACTGTACTTGAGTATTTTTATTTCCTGCTTCTTTGTACATTTACTCCTACATTTAACTGACATGGTGTCTAGTTACTCTTCAGATTTAGAATTTACATAAAAAAAACACAATATACTACCACTACACTACACAATATACAAAATACAATAAGTTGTTAAAGATTAAACCCAACCTTTTAAAACATATGAACAAATTAAGAGGTCATCTCCAAGACTACCCCTACAACAGTAAAATACTACTTCTGCCATGATGCATCTACAATCTGATTATATAATATCACTCATAGGAGGCATTTTGCAAAATGACTTTTAATATTCTTCTATATGTACATTTTGCTGAAAATACTTTTTAGTTTTATAGGAGTATCAGTATGTATGGAGTACCAAGTTTCTTGGTAAAGCACATCATTTTTATTCAATGCTCAGAATGACTGTACAAAAAGACCTTTGGGTTAGATTAACACACCTTAACAGATTCATTCCATCATATGCTGCTACTTGGTTATTTTCTCTTGGCTGATAAAACACTTAACAAAAGGAGATAAACGTTTCAAGCAATTTGTTATTTTCAAACACTTGGCTTTACAATTTGTGGCTGATTCTAGCAGCTTTGTACAATATATCATATTGTTATATTTAAGGCATGTATCTTTACTGGTTGTTCTGCAGGATTCATTTAACATCTAATTTCACTTTGATATTCATTGCTGCGAGCTCGGCTACAAAGTAGCGGAAGACATAAGGAACAGACACTGAGTCAATAGAGTCACTTTTACCGCACAGGGTGCAGACAGTCTTCCGGTGGCGCATGGCCGACCAGTAGGGTGGTGGTTTTTCTAACAGAGGGGAGAGCAGGCTGCCACAGTCAACACACACTTGAGCCACCGATCGGTCTGAGCAGTTGAAGAGGCGATCGTGGAGCAGGAATGAGGAACCGTGGGCCAGCAGGGCATCTCGCTCCATCTCCCCAAAACGGACGCCTCCCTGAATGTTCCTTCCTCCCACTGGCTGGTTGGTCACCTTGTCCCGAGCTCCCGTTGTCCTCACCTGAAACTTGTCGGAGACCATGTGACGTAGCCGCTGGTAGTACACTACTCCAATGAAGATGTCTGCCTCCAGCTCCTGACCGCTCAGTCCGCTGTAGAGCCGCTCCGTGCCGTAGTAGTTGTATCCACCCGCCCGGAGCATTTCATTTCACCGAAGTACTCAAGTGCGGAGTTCTCCTCTGAGAAGGTGAAGGGCGTGGCGTCGTGGCTCAGGCCGTGCAGGGCGCCGGACTTCCCGGCCATGCTCTCAATCAGCATCCCGATTGTCATGCGAGAGGGGAAGCCGTGGGGGTTGAACAGGATGTCGGGACTCATGCCGCTCTCTGTGAAGGGCATGTCCTCGGCCGGCCACAGGCGGCTCAGGATGCCCTTCTGACCGTGGCGACTGGCAAACTTGTCACCAATGGTTGGGTTTCGAGGCACTCGCACAGTGATGCAGACACGTTTAAAACGGCCTGAGCCGGTGTCGTTGCTGCAGATCTTTATATTGTCGACAACACAGGGCTCTTGGCTCCTGGAAGAAAATAGGTGTGTAAATTAGGTGTTCTGGGTATGTAGATAATTTGGCATAAACTTTTGTGAGTTGATGAAAAAAAACATTGCTGTACAAATGTTGGCACCCACTTGTAGAAGTTGATGAAGGTCTGGCCAGTGTTGAGGTTGATGTAGCTATAGAAGGGGTCACCATACTGAATGGTTGATCCAATGTATGGTAGTCCATCAGCGTCCAGTTTGTCGTTTACTTTAGGGTCACCCGGCTTGGTCCCAAATACCACGCTGTCATCTCCCCTCACCTTGTCTGCCAGGTCCACCAACTCAGTTTTGTAGATGCTTCCGTGGGCAAAGCCTCTCTCCCACGATGACTTGTTCACAATCTAATAAGTCAAAATTGTGTCAGGACTGCACTCCATTTCTACCAGTGGGGAATAAAACGACATTAACTGTTGTTTTTCGCTCACCATGGCGTCTTCCATGTCGTAGCCTGTGTAAGATATGACAGCCACAATGGCGTTGGTGCCACTGGGGTAGTTGTCCAGGTTGTAGTGGTCGTACATGTAGGGCCTGACCAGCGGGCTCTGAGGGGTCTGCAGCCGGTACAGCTTGTTATCAGAGCGATCCATGAATGAGTGCAGGGGGAAACCCATCGTCTGCTTACCTGAGAGGAGAATGAGTTTAATAACCGATGGACACAGTGTATCAAGGTATATGTCATAAGATTCAACACATCAAACACATTTGAATCTTATCAGTCTGTACACCTGTGTAGGTTTATGTTGCTTCTAATGGTGGTCTCAGACTTACCCATCTGACACTGGTACATGTTCCTAGGACTCTGGTTGTGATCTGAGTAGGGGATGAAGTTAGCCACCACGCTGAGCATACTGTGAGGGAAGAGCTCCTGGTGGGTGGTCACTCCTGGCTCGATCTCATCCTCCATGATGCCAACATTGAGATAAAGCTGGGAAGAAAGGGCAAAGATGATTACATACACATTTCAGCAACCAGTATACAAAACAAATCCTGTGGGTATTTGGGGGGATAATACAATTAACACAGAATCTTTTTAAACAGTAGTTCACACGTACCTGCTCAAAAGTGCCAATCAGCTCTTGCTTGCCGAGAGCTAAGTTGCGCACAGGCCGCACCATACGACAGGGAGTGGTGAAGAGGAAAAGGCCTGGATACAAGCTGGCCTTGCCAGTTTTTGGAACCAGAACAACCTCAGTCCAGGGAGGGATCTTCTTCTCTTTCAGCACCTGAAGGTATTTGTTTGAAACATCAGTTTTCTGCACAAAAAATATGTAAGGTACAGCCAGTCGGGGTTTTGTCTTTTATACAATTGACATACCTTGAACCTGCGCACTGAGTCAACCACAACTGGAGCTAATTCACTCTCCACCCAGCCTACGACAGCCCCATCAAGGACCACAGGGTAGCAGTCTGAAAAGGCCTGGCCAGGAGATCCATCCACTGGAGTAACACCTTAGACACAGACAGAAAAGAGTCTGTGACTTGTACTGTGCAATTCAGCTCACCATGACGTATTTAAATTTTGTGTCAGGAGAAGTTGAAGGACAGAATTCCTTTTGATTCACAATGTATTTGTAGATTTGTTGACTGAGGTGAGCACTCACCAAGGGAACAGAGCAGGGCAGGCAGCGATATGGTGGGCAAGGTTGGTGCCACAATCTCACAGCTGGCTGTCATGTGGTTCATGAGCCCACAAGGCTCTCCATCTGGGGTGTGGACGGGACATAGGAATCCCCAGGACTCGGGCAGCAGCTTACGAACAGAGGTGGTCCTCATCTTGGCAAACGCTGCTCCTCCTCTGTGCACACAGCGGAAGTGGGACAGGTAGCGGATGAAGTTGAGCTTGTCAGCTACCACACTCAGGCCCGTGTTCTGCAGCATGCCAAGACCTGCAGGCACACAGGGAAACAACAATGAATTAATAAATGGACTACATTTTTACAACACAAAATGTACTCACACTCAACTCCTAGGACTATACCTGTCTTGGAGTTGAGGTTCCCAGTGGCCAACAGGTATTCAAAGGATTTGGTCAGGTCTGTGCCCATGTTAAATATCTTCATAATGTTTTCAGCGCTCCATCCTCCACTCAACCTGCTGCCTCTCTTGTCAAAGGAGAGCTTCACAGACACCAACCAGGCCGTCATTCTCTCCTGGTGGGAATATTGTAGGGGTTAAATCCATAACTCTGAAGATTTCTGAGGAAAATTAACTGATTCATTTAGTATGCTGCCAGTAAAATCCAGATGTTTAAACAGGAATGTGTAGTTTTAATATTCAAGTATCCCCAGTGAAATTTAATGTCTTAAAAAAGAAAGCAACATGCTACTACATCATGATAGATAATTGTGAAAATGATAATGATAATGGTACAATGGTACATTTTTTAAATTAATACAATACATTAAATAAAACTGCTGATCAGTGCCAATGATTCACTGTTTACTTGTACAAATATTTCTGGCTTAAAAATCTCACAGTCCACTCTGTTTTGAACACAGTAGTGTGCAGAAAGTGCAGTTCTTTCCTTTTATTGACAGATGTCATGTCAATAAAAAGACACAGATAAAAAACCTGATCCTGATTTTACCTTCAGAAACATGAGGTAGAGCTGACCAGGAGTGAGCACTTCCTGACACATGATGCTGTCGGGGTTTTCCTCCATGCACTCCTGCTTGGCAAACGTGAACAGCTTCCTGGTCATCAGACACAACAGGTAGAACTTCTCCACGTCTGACTTCAGGTGGATACAGATGCACTCACTGGTCAAAACAGGAGGAAACTCATTTTACTAAATGTACCAAAAATCAGAACACACACCATGTTGTTTCTGTCATGCTACTGTAAAAAAAAAAAAATAGTAAAGTCATTAAAAACTTACTCTAGCAGGAAGTTGGCACACTGCTCGTTTGTGTACCACTCAGGTAGGTTCATCTTTACCCTGAAACGCTCTCCAAGGTAATTAAGCACCTTGCTGCGGGTGGTACATTTCTCCTCCATGACAATGCGCAGCATCTCTGATACACAGCTCTTGTAGAAGGAATTGTCCTCACGACCTTTGATCAGCTCCTGGTAGATCTGAAAGTCTGTGAAGTCCACTAGGGCCTGGAGGAAAGCATGGTGAAAATGAGCTGTACTGACACAAACCAAGCTGTACCCAAACCAAGACTTTAGACCTTTTCATCATGACTGCTGCAGACATGTTCCTTTCTAAAATACATCAACTCTGATTACTACCTTGAGTGCAAAGCCTAGTGGGAGGAAGAAGAGCTCTTTCTGGTATATGAAGTTCAGCATCACAGTCCCGTTTTCCAGGTAATGTAGGTTCATGTTGATGGCTGTGTGCTCCTCCTTCACACAACGCATAGAAATACCTACAAAAAGAAAAATGACATCATTTTTCAAAAGACATGAAGCTTTAATTGCTGAGCCCAAATTATTATTCCACTGCCACTTTCTTCATGTTTTTGCACATCATTTAAAAGGTTATATTTACCATACTGAGTGTACCCCTGTCCTCTGCTCTTCCACTTAGGTCTTGACATAGCAATGGGATAGTTTCTTCTCGGCATAATCAGCATACGGATAACCTTCTCATTTCCATTCACAATGAAATAACCTCCCATTTCCTGTTAAAGTTAAAGAAGGAGTCAGTGTGTCATTAACAAGGCAGCCTGTAATGAATTTCTGTTCATCTGGAAAACGTTTAAAATGTACCTCTGCTTCTTCGTGGTGCTCAACAAGCTCTTTTGGGGACATGCCATGTAAGTTGCACAGTTTGGACTTCACCATGATTGGGATCTGACCCATGGACTGTTTGATGATGCCTTTAGGAACGCCATTGATGGACCAGCTGATGTCTGCCTGAGATGATGCAAAACACAAACCAATTAAGAACTTATTGAAGTGTAATCGAGCCTCTCACATGCAGTTTAATCCGATCTTTTAGTCGGAGACTTGCTTGCACAAGTCTCAAGACTTACCACCAGTTTTCCTTTATACGTGCACTTTCTTCCTCGGCACTCGGCAGGAAACACCTTCATCTCCTTGCAGATGCTCCCTTTGGCGACTGAAGGGTTGTAGATGGTCGCCTCGACAAACGCAAGACTGATCCTGTCATTTTTTAACTGGAACTCCAGGGGAGGGATGGCCTGAGGGAGACATGTCACACCGCAAGAACAGATGAGAAACCTTAAGAACAGAAAGACTGCAGGAGAAATACGGAGAATGACAGAGGGCCACCCAAAGCACAGAAAAAGTCACTGTAACAGACAATAAAAGGGTCAAAGTTTCAGCTTTCATGTAGTGTTGAAGCTTGTAACATAATAGCAAAGCAAACTATAGCTCACATGTTGGAGAGCAAAGATGACAGTGTGACTTTAACTTTTTTCTAAAAGTCTGTTTAAGTTACAGAATTAGGTTTTTCTGAGAATTACCAATAAGTTGTATGTCCTTATAAGTTTTTAAGTGTTGGTTCACAGCAATAATTAGGGAACAACTCTTGAAAAACTGCTAGCAAACACAGCTACAAACGGGTTATTCCTTCGTACAAAAACATTTATTTGACTTATAACATAACTTTAAAGACAAGCCGCCGTGGTTAAGATGCATAAAAGGCTCACTTGACACGTAGTTTCAGCACACCTCAGTGAGAAATGAAGTGTTTTGTGGTAAATAACTTCCCAGAGAGTCACACTGACCTGCACGACGCGGTTCAGTCCGTCAGTGACAGCCTGCTCAAACGACTCGATGTGAGCTTTGGTCAGATCCTGAACGGCGCCATGTTGGGTCTCCTTCAGGACGCCGAAGCCTCTCTCTGTCAGGTTCTTCAGACTCGGACATTTTTGCAAATTACTCCACTTTTCGGAGAAGTCCATGCTCGGGCTCAGCGGTGCGCATATGCTTGTTTACTACACGTGCATGGTGACACCGGAAGGACATTCTTCTGGCACAGGAAGTCTTCTTCTTCTTCTTCTTCGCTAAATTTGAGCAGATTTTTTATTTATCACTATACTGCCATCTTGTGGTAGTTGTTGCCTCCTTCAACGTCCAGCTCTTCAGTAGCCTTTACATTCCGTCAGGTCTCCTATGTTTTTCATGTTCCACAGTTTTAAAATCTTGATATTGTTCCAGGTGGGTGTGTCCCCATAATTTAAGATGTGTTCATGAGATCACTAAACAAATTAAATTTCTATTATTTCCCTGTGATTTATTCTGAAAAAGACGTGAATCTGCAGCTGCAGCTTGAATGAGGTCCTGGTTAAATACAAATTCTCACAATATTTACGAGACGTCACTGTGCGCACTGAAGCGTCCCATCCATATTCACCATGTCCACAAAGTGAAGGTTCCCTCTCTTTACATTGATATAAAAACAACACATTCAGGTGGGTTTGCTGATCACTTTAATCATCTTATTATTACATTTTCTATTTACGATCTGCAGCAACACCTTTACGATGTGAAGGTAGCACACACACTTGTATCCAGGTGAAGTGTTGATATCACACACAGAGGAAAGTTTGCAGTCCTCAAGTTGTGTTTTGTGTGTGCTGATGATTCGTGGAGGAATTTCTCGTGCGGATCAACTTGACTGCGTGAGTGTGTGTGTGTGTGTGTTGTTGATTGTGTGTGTTGTCCAGGTGTGGCCAGGTGGAGGCGCTGTAGGACAAAGACACAGAGCAGCTTTGTGCGTGTTTTGAGGGGTAGAGAGAGGAGGAAAGGTTGAGCGTGTGTGCAGCAGTGAGCTGTAAAGAGGTGTGTGTTGCTGGTGTGTGCGGTGTCCCGGTGTGTTTCCGCAGTGTAGAGAGTGTAAAAAGACTGGGTCCCGCTGTATTACTCAGGCTGCACTACAGCGTCTATTCACAGGCGCGATCCCACTACTGAGCGGCACGGGGGCTTTGACCTGCTCCGTTTCCGACCTGGGCCGGTGCACCCCTCCTTAGACGACCTGGTGGTCCCGGGCTCCCCCAGGAGCACCATATCGATACCGAACTTAGTGCGGACACCCGATCGGCATAGTCCGCTGCAGCTCAGAGCTCCTGAGCTCAAACGATCCGCCAGCCTCAGCCTCCCGGTAGCTTGGATTACAGGCGCGCGCCACCGCACCCGGCGACTCAGCTCTTCATTCATGGAGCTTTTGGCTTTGACCGCCGTGACGTCATGAAAAGTTATAGTGACATCTAGTGGCGAAGTTGCATTATGACAGGTCAATTTCATGATGATCAACATCACAGCCTGTGTACATGTTATATTATAGATATATATGTAATAGAAGAGATATAGAAGATTGATATATTATAATATATCTTTATACATAGTCAGTGGACAGATGGAGGCTGATCACTGTTTGTTTCCTGAAGCTCCTCACTGATCAAGCCTTCTTTCAGTAAAGAGAACTACTTTTTATCACGTGTCCTTAAAAAGACTGTAGGCTCAGGAAAATAAAAGTGCAGTCATTAAAACACAGCAGTGGAATCAGCTGTCACTCCCACATGAAATGTTTTTACACAAGGTGGACCAGTGCTGCAGACAACAGGAAATCTAAGTCATTCATATCTTTGTACACTTTGTTTACATCAGTAAGACACGTGACTACCTTTGTACACTGTACTCTGATACTTTTCATGCTTCTGAAAAACTGACAGATAAACTCAAAATAGTTTTTCTCATCAGTCATTCTGCAGACAACAAGTGAAGGCCAGATACAGAAAAATGTTACATTTTCATTTGAGATTTAACAATATAATGTGGCACAGTATATTGCAGGGTAATACTTTCACAATATTGTGGAGCTGATAAAAATAATCACAGTAATACTTTAATATTTTGTACCCATTTCATTTACAAGGAACAATTAAATGACATCCATCCAAACTGTGAACTGTTCAAAGTCTCATCCTTGAGATATAGTCTGAAAATGTTTTTCTTCTCCAGTAATCTAACACAGGATTGTGTGGAGATGTTTATATCTTTTTTTCATCTATCATGATTTGTAATGTTTAGATCTCAATCACAGAGAGGACCATGTGACTCATCTGAGAGATATGAATGATACAGAACAAAAGAAATGTGCTAACAAGTTAAAAACCTTCCTAAACAACTGTGAGTGATTAGTTTTACATTTAATCAGCACATACTTTCTGAAATAGTTGAAAAAAACAAACTGACAAACACAATTCATCTTTCTAACTTTGTCCTCAATCAAAACAAGAAAAGTTCATGTTTCGTCTGAGGACTGTTTTGGTTTGTTACTGGAACTGAAATCTATACGATAATTAATAATAATTTCATTTCAATTAATGATAATTTTATTTGTAATTTCCAACAACTTATGCATTTTATTTCTATAACAGAAAACAAAGGAATCAGTCTTTTCACAGTGTTGTGCATTCATTCTTTTATTCACTGTAATGTTGTCTTCATTTTAAATAACTGTGTATATGTTCTGTTTGTGTAGCATCAACATGTTACAGTGTTCATTTCATCAACCCTTTGTTTTAAGATAACAAAAGTAAATTCATCTTGAACATTAGTCCTTATAAGTTTAAATGTATTTTAATATTCCTCTTTAAAACTAATAAGATGAGAAAGCTCCTGGGAAACTGCAAGAATTATTATAAAAGTCTGAAGAGAAAACCACATTCCAAAACCTCTAAGATCTGAAATATGAAGGACTGATGACTGATCTGATGACTGCATAGATTGATGGACTTTATTGAGCAACACTGACAAAAACAGAGCGAATTAGCTGGCAGTCTTTTTACGGGAGCGTGGTTGGAAATGTTGTGTGATGTTCTCTGAGATTTTTGGGGGCCACACAGTTTTCGTTCAGTGTTGCACCTGCTAATCTTTTATACATACTGACAAAATTGGGGTTTCAGCTTGCTGGAGGTTGTTGCCAAAGACTATGGTCAGGGCTTGGTACTGCATGTTGTTTTTATCTGTTTGAATTCTGCAGGAAGAGATGGCGTCTATAACGGTAGTTATAGGAAAGTAATGGGACTGTTGTTTGTGGAGTGAGGGCTGGTGGATTGACAGAGGTTGTAGGCGTGGGTTTGGGCTTCATGTGTCTGAAAACTCAGCAGATGGAGTTGGTGGCTACAGATGTCTGGTTGAGGCTAAAGGCAGGAGTTGTAGGTGAAGGTTCAGGCCAAAGTTTTCTTGTCAGTGGAAGTGATGTTTGCAGGTTGCTGGAAGAGGCAGGTTACATGCAGTTGGAGGTGGAGCCTCAGGATACAGCTGTTTGTTAGAATCTGATGGTGTAGACGGAGTATTGTAGGTAGAGGTTCATGATAGGGCTGTCTGCCAGAATTTGCAGGTGGAGGAGTTGGCAGCAATTTTTTTGGCAGAGGCTTTCAGTGGACTTTGAGGATTCAGACGTCTGCCACAATCTGCAAGTGGAGGCAAGAGTGGCAGGTTGCAGGCAGTGGCTGTAGGTGTAGGCTTTTGGCTACAGTTTGTGGAGGCTTTGGCTACAGTAGGTGGAGGCTTTGGTTACAGCTGTCAACCAGAATCTACAGGTGGAGGTGGAAGCTGGCTGGCATCTGTCTGAGGGAACTGACAGGCAGAAATAGTGGCTGCTGGATTCAAGCGGGAAGTAGAGGTTTAGACTGCAGTTGGAGGTGGTGGCTGCAGATACCTTGCATAGGTTTGAGGTGGAGGGTCATGATGCAGCTGTCTGACAGAATCTGCAGATGGAGGTCACTGCGTTCTTTTTGCAGAGGCTTTAGGTGGAGGTGGTGGCTGCAGGATCCAAGCATGCACTGGAGGATCTAGACCAAAGGTGGAGGTGGTGGCTGCAGGTTTTATAGGTGGTGGAGGTGGTTACAGCTGTCTACCAGAATCTAGGTTGCAGGTCTGCAGGTTTCTGGCAGAGGCTTTAGATGGAGGTGGTGGCTGCAGGATTCAAGCATGCACTGGAGGTTCTAGACAGCAGGTGAAGGCAGTGGCCACAGGTCTTAGGTGAAGGTTCATGATAGAGCTGTGTTTCAGAATCCTCAGGTGGAGGAGGCTGGAGAGTTCTGACAATCTTGAGGTGGAGATTTGAGTTGCAGCTTTCTGCAAGAATATGCAGGTGGAGATGAGGACTGCAGGGTTCAAGCAGAGGCTGAAGGTGGATGTTTAGAGCAAGATGGCACCGAGGATGGCTGCCATGTCTTCGAGCTCCCCCCTCAACTTTGCTGTTTCTTGTACTATTTTGTTACTTATTTGTTCTTTTAAAATATGCAACCTGCTAAAGAGAGCCCTATCATACAATATGATAGATAAAAGCTTCTAAAGATCAGGTTGGCGGTGGAAAATAACTCTTTCATCGCCACCACCACCAGCGTACAACGGGGAATCTCCCTTTGGAAACATCAAAACCAGCCTCCTATACCAAGTATTCTTCTAATGTTCAGTGGCTAAGGTTTAGTCTCTGGATAGCAAGCTGGATTAACTCCGGAGGAGGATGGCATTTCAACAAGACATTAAGAAATGTAACGTTTTGGTTTTCACAGAAACTTGGCTCGACCCCTCGATCCCGGACTCCGCCATTGTTCCCGAGGGACTCTTCCATTCACCGAAAGGAACCGGACAATACATTCAGGGAAGAGCAAGGGAGGAGAAGTCTGCGTCATGGATTAACAACAAGTGGTGCTCAGATGTGGAGATTATTTCTATGGGCTGCGATCCCTCTGTGATGCTCACGATCAGATGCCGGCCTTATTATCTCCCGCGGGAGTTTGACATCAGTGTATGTTCCACCATCAGTGTATGTCATCAGTGTATGTTCCACCACACGCCGACACCAACAAGGCCGTTGGCCCTCCTTTGCTTCCTTTCGGCTAATCTGACCACGCCTCAGTTCTGCTGCTGCCTTCCTATAGGCAGAAATTGAAGCATGACGGACTGGTGACACGGACCATTCAGCATTCTGCTTCAGCACAACAGAGTGGTGTGTGTTTAAGAACACAGACATAAACACATACACGGACGCGGTCATTGGATACATCGGTAAATGCATCAATGACATCGTACCAAGGATTACTATATGGACATTCCCGAATCAGAAGCTCTGGGTTAACAGAGAAGTCCGGCTCAAACACCAGGAGCATGTGGGCTGGATTAAAAACTCTAACATGGACTACAAAAAGAAGATCAGCAGTGCTGAGGTGATGTCTGCATCTCTGTGCCTGATGAAGCTGAACACTTTTTATGCCTGCTTTGAGAGCACCTCTCCAGCTGTGAAGGTGCAAAAGGCTCAGGAGGACCACTGCCCATCTGTGATATCCAGGGCACAGACATGTAGAACTTTAAAACAGATTAACACACTTAAGGCTCCTGGACCTGACGGCATCCCTGGCCGAGCTCTCAAGGTGTGTGCAGATCAGCTGGCAGACATCTTTGCAGACATTTTCAACGTGTCACTGCTCCAGTCTGTAGTCCCCACAAGTTTCAAGGAGACCATCATTGTCCCTGTCCCCAAGAAAACCAAAATCCTCTGCCTGAATGACTACCGCCCAGTAGCACTCACCTCCACCATCATGAAGTGCTTTGAGCGGTTAGTCAAATCAATCACCTCCTCCCTCCCAGACTCACTGGACCCACTTCAGTTTGCCTACAGGCCCAATAGGTCAACTGAAGATGCCATCGCCCTCACCCTCCACAATGCCCTCTCCCACATGGACCAGAAGGACACATATTTGAGAATGCTGTTCATTGACTAAAGTTCAGCATTCAACACCATCGTGCCCTCCAAGCTCGTCACCAAGCTCAGAGACCTCAGTCTCAACACCTCCCTCTGTGACTGGATCCTGAACTTCCTGATGGGAAGACCACAGGCTGTGCGGATGGGCAGCACCACATCCTCCACCCTGACTCTCAACATCAGCGCTCCCCAGGGCTGTGTGCTCAGCCCTCTCCCTGTACTCCCTGTTCACACATGACTGCGTGGCCACCCGTCCAACACCATCGTCAAATTTGCTGATGACACGACTGTCATTGGCCTGATCACCGGCGACGATGAGGACGGCCTACAGAGAGGAGGTCAGAGCCCTGACATCTTGGTGCCAGGACAACAACCTCCATCTCAACGTCAGCAAAACTAAGGAGCTGATAGTGGACTTCAGGAGGATGCAGAGAAGAGGAACACGCCCCCCTCTCCATCAACGGGACTACGGTGGAGAGAGTCTGCAGCTTCAGGTTCCTCTGGGTTCACATCAGCGAGGACCTGACCTGGACTCACCACACTGACTTTGTCACAAAGTCAGCCAGACAGCGGCTCTTCTTCTTCCACAGGCTGTGGAGGCTCAACATGGACTCAAGGATACTCTGCAGCTTCTACAGGTGCACCATAGAGAGGCATCCTGACTGGCTGCATCACCGCCTGGTACAGCAGCTGCAACACCCTCAACCATAAGGCTCTACAGAGGGTGGTGAAAGCTGCCCAGCACATCACCATCTCTGGGACGGAAGCTGCCATCCATGGAGGACCTCTACACCCAGCGGTGTAGGAGGAAGGCAACCAAAATCATCAAGAACCCCAGTCAACTTATATTTTAAGGTCTTAAATTTTATTTTATATTTTTATTTCTTAATCTATTTTTTTCTTGTTGAGTGCCTCTATTCTTGTGTATATATATAAACATATAAAAGTGTGTGTAGCTTTTAGGAGGAGGTTGATAATGCGGCTGTCTGAATCTACACGTGGAGATGACTGCAGATTTCTGGAAGAAGCTTTAGGTGGAAGTTTGGGTTTGCTGCTGTCAGTGGGAATTGACAGCCTGGAAGTGGAGGTGGAGGTTGCTGGAAGGGGCAGGTTACATGCAGTTGGAGGTGAAACTTCAGGCAGCAGCTGTTTGTTAGTATCTGATGGTGTAGGCAGAGGCTGTACATCACTGGTGAAGGCTGGAGGTATGAGCTTGAGCTGACAGAATCTGCAGATGGAGGTCACTGCACGTTTCTGGCAGAGGCTTTAGGTGGAGGCGGTGGCTGCAGGTTTTATATGTGGTGGAGGTGGTTACAGCTGTCTACCAGAATCTACAATGGAGGATGGAAACTGAAAGTTTCTGGCGGAGCTGAAGGTGGAGGTGAGGATGGTGGCTGTAGGATTCAAGCATAAGCTGGATTCTGTCCATTTTGCAAAAAATTAGAGAATCATTGTTACATGAAGGCTTTAAATCCCAAAGTCAAAATCTTTCAATGTTTACAAGAGAGACGTCACTGTGCGCACTGAAGCGTCCCAGAGAAAAGTTTGCAGTCCTCAAGTTGTGTTTCGTGTGTGCTGATGATTCGTGGAGGAATTTCTCGCGCGGATCAACTTGACTGCGTGAGTGTGTGTGTGTGTGTGTGTTGTTGATTGTGTGTGTTGTCCAGGTGGAGGCGCTGTAGGACAAAGACACAGAGCAGCTTTGTGCGTGTTTTGAGGGGTAGAGGAGAGGAAAGGTTGAGCGTGTGTGCAGCAGTGAGCTGTAAAGAGGTGTGTGTTGCTGGTGTGTGCGGTGTCCCGGTGTGTTTCCGCAGTGTAGAGAGTGTAAAAAGACTGGGTCCCGCTGTATTACTCAGGCTGCACTACAGCGTCTATTCACAGGCGCGATCCCACTACTGAGCGGCACGGGGGCTTTGACCTGCTCCGTTTCCGACCTGGGCCGGTGCACCCCTCCTTAGACGACCTGGTGGTCCCGGGCTCCCCCAGGAGCACCATATCGATACCGAACTTAGTGCGAACACCCGATCGGCATAGTCCGCTGCAGCTCAGAGCTCCTGAGCTCAAACGATCCGCCAGCCTCAGCCTCCCGGTAGCTTGGATTACAGGCGCGCGCCACCGCACCCGGCGACTCAGCTCTTCATTCATGGAGCTTTTGGCTTTGACCGCCGTGACGTCATGAAAAGTTATAGTGACATCTAGTGGCGAAGTTGCATTATGACAGGTCAATTTCATGATGATCAACCTTACAGCCTGTGTACATGTTATATTATAGATATATATGTAATAGAAGAGATATATTGTAATATATCTTTATACATAGTCAGTGGACAGATGGAGGCTGATCACTGTTTGTTTCCTGAAGCTCCTCACTGATCAAGCCTTCTTTCAGTAAAGAGAACTACTTTTTATCACGTGTCCTTAAAAAGACTGTAGGCTCAGGAAAATAAAAGTGCAGTCATTAAAACACAGCAGTGGAATCAGCTGTCACTCCCACATGAAATGTTTTTACACAAGGTGGACCAGTGCAGCAACATACTTCCAATCTAAGTTTCAGATGAGGAATAAATACAGCAAATACTGTCAATTCAGCTCAGATTTGACATACTTCAGAAAATACTCTCAAACCTATTTAGATTCATAGAAAAGAAATGAGAAGGAGGTATGAGAGGGAAACAATACCAGCTGGCTCCAGGTAGTAAGTAGTACAAAAATATTGCCTAAGTTCAGTTTACAGAGTACAAATACTTCAGAAAATATCACCAGATTCAGCCCTAGATTATAAATATTTCCTAAAAACCCAGTTTTATTTCTGTATATTTGTATCTTCTTTAGTTTTATGTTTAAAATCTTATTCCAACATTAATGCTTGATATGAGTTGTAGTTACTCGAGGCCTCCAGCAGGGGGAGGTGATGTCCGCTCCTCATTCATTCAAACTCTCCCCTCTTCAGGTAGGACTCCCTCATAATGAGCTTGGATGTGTGTTAGTTAATGCGTGGATGTATTCAGGAAGTTGTCTGTGTATGTGTAACACCCTGAAAAGGGAAGATATGAATAAAGACACTCAGACGCGATACTTTCTCTCTTGTAGATTCACCGATAATGTATTATTTTCAAAATACAAGTAATACAAATGCATATACAAAAAACTTCCTTCCAAAATGCAATATTTAGGATGCAATATTATACATTTCATTTTTACTCAACTGGATAGGTAAGTATTTATGAAGTGCTACACCAATACGTACGGCTGAAAACAACTAGAAATAAACAAAAATACTGTATATTAAACTCCTTATTTCCTATCTTAAACAGTTAGGCTACAGTAAGCATTAAAAACAAAACACATCAGTAATTAACCAAACACAAAGCATAACAATTAAATACACACATGTGCTTTAGCAGTCTTTGTATATGCATATTACTGAGTTAAACACAAGCCAATTGCACACAGTGTGTTTCACTTTAATTAGCTTCATGCCGCTTCCTTATAGCCACTGAAGGATTACAGTCTAACTAGCTGCTCCAAATGCTTTCAGTATTTTAATCTGAACATAAATTGATTTTTCAAAAACACTCTCAACTCGGTCAACATGTCAAGAAAATACAAGCAAAACAAACGAGCAAACGTTTACGAGCAAAATCGTTCATTTTGTACCTGAAAAGGGGAGATATGAATAAAGACGCTCAGACGTGATGCTTTCTCTCTTGTAGATTCACCGAGAATGAGGCCCTAACCCTCAAAATACGAGCCCATATACACCTGTGCAATAACACCTCACCACTGCACATCTAACAGGGTGAGTCTGTGTATGTAAATACTGTTTCTTCTTATTATTATTACTATTTATTGTACATATTGTTTTGTGTTTATATTGTCTCTATTATTTAATCTCTATCTCTATCTTTAATTGTTGTTTTTGAGCTGCTGTAACAGTGAAATTTCCCCACTGTGGGATCAATAAAAGATGATCTTATCTTAACCAAATCTTAACTTTTCAGACACATTTTTCACATTAATTAAATTAGATCATTTTGACCTACGGTGTCTGTACATAGAAAAATGATTCCCTTTAGTAACCTTGATTCTGGGTTAAATCTATTAAAAGACTAGATTGGTAAATGAAATATCAGTCATTATTTACTTAGCAGCAGTAGTTGTGCTGTGCCTCCGTTATTGTTGAGTCCTTTGGATTTTACTTGTTTGTAAAGAATTTTGAATGTAGACCTTAGGCTGATTTCAACCAGTCAAAGTTATCTGACCATTTGTTGTCTTGATAAAAAAGTACTCAAAGAAGAAATATCATACCCTTTAGAAATCACAATATTGCTCTTATGTCCTCTGAGTTCATACAGACAATTCATGTTGACTCATTTACACCGCTCTTTTGTAAGCTCCTCTGCAGCGTGCCGGTCTGACCATTGTGAGTAATTTTGGGTTCAATGTCTTGCCCAAGAACACTTTGACTTATGGACCACAGGAGCTAGGTACTGAACCTCTTAACCTGCGATTAGTGGACGACAGCTGCCAGAGCAACAGTCACCCCAGGACCTCTGAACCCTGAAGCTTGAATAATATCAGAATCATGTATAGAGGGAGATGAATAACCAGGTTTCTCTACTCAGGTAAGATCAGAATCAGGACTCAGAAAAATGCATGTAAACACACTCACTGGCAACTGAAAGATGTCAACAGCAACCAGAGACTATAAAAAAAAAAGGATTGGGCGAATCATCCCGTGTGATTCTGGATCACATGTTAAATCACATCTCATCATGTTTTGACAAAATAAGCCGCCATCATCATCGGCCTGAAACTGTATCAAACCATGTGATGGACAGCACCATCACATGTGGAGTGCTCTACATGGGAAAGGCGTGGCAATCATTTGGGATACTGTAATATTCACTTTAAGATGATAAATACTACAAAACCAGGGGCGTGGCCACTGAGGTGGTTGTGAGTGGCACCAGCTACTCCTGGAATCTGGTTGGCCACCAGAGCTGTCAATCACTTTGTCGGGTTGGAGTTTCAAAACTTGAACCCTCATGGACTATTAGAAGACCGATTATTTGGGCTATTAAGGAGCAAACAAGGATAGTCTTTAATTATTTACAAATGTTGAAATGAAATTGATAGGTAAGTTGTATAGAGTTAGCACAGCGCACTAGCTTAGCATAATGACTTGCAGTGTATGGGAAACGTTTACCTGCGCTGGTAAAAGTGGGAAAAAAATGTTACAGCAACCCCAAGCTGTCTTGTTTGAACGTGTGTCTGAAATAAATATTTCTGACGACTGTTTCAAATAGCGAGAGTCATTTTTGGGAAAGCTATACCATTAGTGGATAACATAATTGCATGTGATATCAAGCCTGTGTGTTTCAGTTTAAATAAATTCATTTTCTGACTTGAAGTAGAATATGCATGATTTCTTCAGGAGCAGACAGTAACGGAGAGAACAGAGTGAACAGAACTTAAAATATTGAAAACTTTTTCATTGTAAAGAAAAAAAAGCAGCAGATAACAAGGATGTCGTGAATGAGAACGAGCAGCAGCCATCCACAGAAATTTCTTCAAATCCAGGTATCACTGCGTCACACACCACCTCTGCCACAATTTGGCCGAACTGTGGAATGAGCAATTCTAATTGAATTTTTAATTTTTTTTCTATTTTATTACTATAAGTCTATTTTAATACTCTTTATTGATGAGTGGAAGTGTGGTGGTTGTTTTTCATGAGGTAATGGACAGTTGAATTTCCCTTCAGGGATGAACAAAGTATCATTTATCTGTCTGTCTATCGACTATTTAGGGAGGAAGAGGCTACCAGACTAGAGCATAAGAAATTAAACTAAACAGGCTGTATCTCTAATGAGACTGTGATTTATTCAAATGTCTATCTGTGTTCAGAGTGGCTCAGATTGTGTGTCCACTACACAGCTGTCTTACATGCTAAACTGTTCAATTTTTGTTATTTATGATAAATAAATACTTCTGTTATTCATACCTGAGCCTACTGTTTATTATGACTTCTGTATGGCATATTTAAAAAACGTGTAAAACTTTACTGAGTGAGTGAGAGAAGAAGCTGTGAGCTGACTGCTGTGTGTGTGTGTGTGTGTGTTGTTGATTGTGTGTGTTGTCCAGGTGGAGGCGCTGTAGGACAAAGACACAGAGCAGCTTTGTGCGTGTTTTGAGGGGTAGAGAGAGAGGAAAGGTTGAGCGTGTGTGCAGCAGTGAGCTGTAAAGAGGTGTGTGTTGCTGGTGTGTGCGGTGTCCCGGTGTGTTTCCGCAGTGTAGAGAGTGTAAAAAGACTGGGTCCCGCTGTATTACTCAGGCTGCACTACAGCGTCTATTCACAGGCGCGATCCTACTACTGAGCGGCACGGGGGCTTTGACCTGCTCCGTTTCCGACCTGGGCCGGTGCACCCCTCCTTAGACGACCTGGTGGTCCCGGGCTCCCCCAGGAGCACCATATCGATACCGAACTTAGTGCGGACACCCGATCGGCATAGTCCGCTGCAGCTCAGAGCTCCTGAGCTCAAACGATCCGCCAGCCTCAGCCTCCCGGTAGCTTGGATTACAGGCGCGCGCCACCGCACCCGGCGACTCAGCTCTTCATTCATGGAGCTTTTGGCTTTGACCGCCGTGACGTCATGAAAAGTTATAGTGACATCTAGTGGCGAAGTTGCATTATGACAGGTCAATTTCATGATGATCAACATCACAGCCTGTGTACATGTTATATTATAGATATATATGTAATAGAAGAGATATATTATAATATATCTTTATACATAGTCAGTGGACAGATGGAGGCTGATCACTGTTTGTTTCCTGAAGCTCCTCACTGATCAAGCCTTCTTTCAGTAAAGAGAACTACTTTTTATCACGTGTCCTTAAAAAGACTGTAGGCTCAGGAAAATAAAAGTGCAGTCATTAAAACACAGCAGTGGAATCAGCTGTCACTCCCACATGAAATGTTTTTACACAAGGTGGACCAGTGCTGCAGACAACAGGAAATCTAAGTCATTCATATCTTTGTACACTTTGTTTACATCAGTAAGACACGTGACTACCTTTGTACACTGTACTCTGATACTTTTCATGCTTCTGAAAAACTGACAGATAAACTCAAAATAGTTTTTCTCATCAGTCATTCTGCAGACAACAAGTGAAGGCCAGATACAGAAAAATGTTACATTTTCATTTGAGATTTAACAATATAATGTGGCACAGTATATTGCAGGGTAATACTTTCACAATATTGTAGAGCTGAAAAAATAATCACAGTATTACTTTAATACTTTGTGTCCATTTCATTTACAAGGAACAATTAAATGACATCCATCCAAACTGTGAACTGTTAAAAGTCTCATCCTTGAGATATAGTCTGAAAAATGTTTTTCTTCTCCAGTAATCTAACACAGGATTGTGTGGAGATGTTTATATCTTTTTTTCATCTATCATAATTTGTAATGTTTAGATCTCAATCACAGAGAGGACCATGTGACTCATCTGAGAGATATGAATGATACAGAACAAAAGAAATGTGCTAACAAGCTAAAAACCTTCCTAAACAACTGTGAGTGATTAGTTTTACATTTAATCAGCACATACTTTCTGAAATAGTTGAAAAAAACAAACTGACAAACACAATTCATCTTTCTAACTTTGTCCTCAATCAAAACAAGAAAAGTTCATGTTTCGTCTGAGGACTGTTTTGGTTTGTTACTGGAACTGAAATCTATACGATAATTAATAATAATTTCATTTCAATTAATGATAATTTTATTTGTAATTTCCAACAACTTATGCATTTTATTTCTATAACAGAAAACAAAGGAATCAGTCTTTTCACAGTGTTGTGCATTCATTCTTTTATTCACTGTAATGTTGTCTTCATTTTAAATAACTGTGTATATGTTCTGTTTGTGTAGCATCAACATGTTACAGTGTTCATTTCATCAACCCTTTGTTTTAAGATAACAAAAGTAAATTCATCTTGAACATTAGTCCTTATAAGTTTAAATGTATTTTAATATTCCTCTTTAAAACTAATAAGATGAGAAAGCTGCTGGGAAACTGCAAGAATTATTATAAAAGTCTGAAGAGAAAACCACATTCCAAAACCTCTAAGATCTGAAATATGAAGGACTGATGACTGATCTGATGACTGCATAGATTGATGGACTTTATTGAGCAACACTGACAAAAACAGAGCGAATTAGCTGGCAGTCTTTTTACGGGAGCGTGGTTGGAAATGTTGCGTGATGTTCTCTGAGATTTTTGGGGGCCACACAGTTTTCGTTCAGTGTTGCACCTGCTAATCTTTTATACATACTGACAAAATTGGGGTTTCAGCTTGCTGGAGGTTGGTGCCAAAGACTATGGTCAGGGCTTGGTACTGCATGTTGTTTTCATCTGTTTGAATTCTGCAGGAAGAGATGGCGTCTATAACGATAGTTATAGGAAAGTAATGGGACTGTTGTTTGCTACAGTGTACCAGAACGGGCAAGTGGAGGCTGGTGGATTGACAGAGGTTGCAGGACGGGGGTTTGGGCTTCATGTGTCTGAAAACTCAGCAGATGGAGTTGGTGGCTACAGATGTCTGGTTGAGGCTAAAGGCAGGAGTTGTAGGTGAAGGTTCAGGCCAAAGTTTTCTTGTCAGTGGAAGTGATGTTTGCAGGTTGCTGGAAGGGGCAGGTTACATGCAGTTGGAGGTGGAGCCTCAGGATACAGCTGTTTGTTAGAATCTGATGGTGTAGACGGAGTATTGTAGGTAGAGGTTCATGATAGGGCTGTCTGCCAGAATTTGCAGGTGGAGGAGTTGGCAGCAATTTTTTTGGCAGAGGCTTTCAGTGGACTTTGAGGATTCAGACGTCTGCCACAATCTGCAAGTGGAGGCAAGAGTGGCAGGTTGCAGGCAGTGGCTGTAGGTGTAGGCTTTTGGCTACAGTTTGTGGAGGCTTTGGCTACAGTAGATGGAGGCTTTTTTTACAGCTGTCAAACAGAATCTACAGGTGGAGGTGGAAGCTGGCTGGCATCTGTCTGAGGGAACTGACAGACAGAAATAGTGGCTGCTGGATTCAAGCGGGAAGTAGAGGTTTAGACTGCAGTTGGAGGTGGTGGCTGCAGATACCTTGCATAGGTTTGAGGTGGAGGGTCATGATGCAGCTGTCTGAAAGAATCTGCAGATGGAGGTCACTGCCTGTTTTTTGCAGAGGCTTTTAGGTGGAGGTGGTGGCTGCAGGATCCAAGTATGCACTGGAGGTTCTAGACAAAGGTGGAGGCAAAGGTGGAGGCGGTGGCTGCAGGTTTTATAGGTGGTGGAGGTGGTTACAGCTGTCTACCAGAATCTAGGTTGCAGGTCTGCAGGTTTCTGGCAGAGGCTTTAGATGGAGGTGGTGGCTGCAGGATTCAAGCATGCACTGGAGGTTCTAGACAGCAGGTGAAGGTGGTGGCCACAGGTCTTAGGTGAAGGTTCATGATAGAGCTGTGTTTCAGAATCCTCAGGTGGAGGAGGCTGGAGAGTTCTGACAGTCTTGAGGTGGAGATTTGAGTTGCAGCTTTCTGCAAGAATATGCAGGTGGAGATGAGGACTGCAGGGTTCAAGCAGAGGCTGAAGGTGGATGTTTAGAGCAAGATGGCACCTGAGGATGGCTGCCATGTCTTGAGCTCCCCCCTCAACTTTGCTGTTTCTTGTACTATTTTGTTACTTATTTCTTCTTTTAAAATATGCAACCTGCTAAAGAGAGCCCTATCATACAATATGATAGAGATAAAAGCTTCTACAAGATTCAGGTCGGTGGTGGAAAAAACTTTTTCATCGCCACCTGCCACCAGCGTACAACGGGGAATCTCCCTTTGGAAACATCAAAACCAGCCTCCTATACCAAGTATTCTTCTAATGTTCAGTGGCTAAGGTTTAGTCTCTGGATAACAAGCTGGATTAACTCCAGAGGAGGATGGCGTTTCAACAAGACATTAAGAAATGTAACGTTTTGTTTTTCACAGAAACTTGGCTTGACCCCTTCGATCCTGGACAGTCCGCCATTGTTCCCGAGGGACTCTCCATTCACCGAAAGGAACCGGACAATACATTCAGGGAAGAGCAAGGGAGGAGAAGTCTGCGTCATGATTAACAACAAGTGGTGCTCAGATGTGGAGATTATTTCTATGGGCTGCGATCCCTCTGTGATGCTCACGATCAGATGCCGGCCTTATTATCTCCCGCGGGAGTTTGACATCAGTGTATGTTCCACCATCAGTGTATGTCATCAGTGTATGTTCCACCACACGCCGACACCAACAAGGCCGTTGGCCCTCCTTTGCTTCCTTTTTTCGGCTAATCTGACCACGCCTCAGTTCTGCTGCTGCCTTCCTATAGGCAGAAATTGAAGCATGACGGACTGGTGACACGGACCATTCAGCATTCTGCTTCAGCACAACAGAGTGGTGTGTGTTTAAGAACACAGACATAAACACATACACGGACGCGGTCATTGGATACATCGGTAAATGCATCAATGACATCGTACCAAGGATTACTATATGGACATTCCCGAATCAGAAGCTCTGGGTTAACAGAGAAGTCCGGCTCAAACACCAGGAGCATGTGGGCTGGATTAAAAACTCTTATGGACTACAAAAAGAAGATCAGCAGTGCTGAGGTGATGTCTGCATCTCTGTCTGATGAGCTGAACACTTTTTATGCCTGCTTTGAGAGCACCTCTCCAGCTGTGAAGGTGCAAAAGGCTCAGGAGGACCACTGCCCATCTGTGATATCCAGGGCACACATGTAGAACTTTAAAACAGATTAACACACTTAAGGCTCCCTGGACCTGACGGCATCCCCGGCCGAGCTCTCAAGGTGTGTGCAGATCAGCTGGCAGACATCTTTGCAGACATTTTCAACGTGTCACTGCTCCAGTCTGTAGTCCCCACAAGTTTCAAGGAGACCATCATTGTCCCTGTCCCCAAGAAAACCAAAATCCTCTGCCTGAATGACTACCGCCCAGTAGCACTCACCTCCACCATCATGAAGTGCTTTGAGCGGTTAGTCAAATCAAATCACCTCCTCCCTCCCAGACTCACTGGACCCACTTCAGTTTGCCTACAGGCCCAATAGGTCAACTGAAGATGCCATCTCGCCCTCACCCTCCACAATGCCCTCTCCCACCATGGACCAGAAGGACACATATTTGAGAATGCTGTTCATTGACTAAAGTTCAGCATTCAACACCATCGTGCCCTCCAAGCTCGTCACCAAGCTCAGAGACCTCAGTCTCAACACCTCCCTCTGTGACTGGATCCTGAACTTCCTGATGGGAAGACCACAGGCTGTGCGGATGGGCAGCACCACATCCTCCACCCTGACTCTCAACATCCAGCGCTCCCCAGGGCTGTGTGCTCAGCCCTCTCCCGTACTCCCTGTTCACACATGACTGCGTGGCCACCCGTCACCATCGTCAAATTTGCTGATGACACGACTGTCATTGGCCTGATCACCGGCGACGATGAGACGGCCTACAGAGAGGGAGGAGGTCAGAGCCCTGACATCTTGGTGCCAGGACAACAACCTCCATCTCAAAGTCAGCAAAACTAAGGAGCTGATAGTGGACTTCAGGAGGATGCAGAGAAAGGAACACGCCCCCCTCTCCATCAACGGGACTACGGTGGAGATAGTCTGCAGCTTCAGGTTCCTCTGGGTTCACATCAGCGAGGACCTGACCTAGACTCACCACACTGACTCTACTTCCACAGGCTGTGGAGGCTCAACATGGACACAAGGATACTTCTGCAGCTTCTACAGGTGCAACATAGAGAGCATCCTGACTGGCTGCATCACCGCCTGGTACAGCAGCTGCACCGCCCTCAACCATAAGGCTCTACAGAGGGTGGTGAAAGCTGCCCAGCACATCACCAGGACGGAGCTGCTTCATCCATGGAGGACCTCTACACCCAGCGATGTAGGAGGAAGGCCACTAAAATCATCAAGATGCCCAGTCAACTTATATTTTAAGGTCTTAAATTTTATTTTATATTTTTATTTCTTAATCTATTTTTTTCTTGTTGAGTGCCTCTATTCTTGTGTATATATATAAATATATAAAAGTGTGTGTGTGTGTGTTTGTATATATATATATATATATATATATATATATATATATATATACACACTTTTTAGCATTGTTTGGTGAGCCTGGGATTTAAGAATTTCACTACCAATGATTGCTGATGTAAATTGTTGTGTAATGGCAATAAATTCTTGAAATCTGCAGGTGGAGATTTCTGCAGATATCTTGCATAGGTTAGAGCTGAAGGTTCATTGTATGCCTGTGGTCAGAATCTGCTGGTGTAGGTGATGGCTGGTTTCTGGTAGAGGTAAAAGGTGGAGGCGTGGTTGTAGCTTTTATTGGAGAATTGACAGGATGGTTGTATAATAATAATAATTTGACCAGAGACTGGAGGTGGAAGTTTGGACTGCAGGTGGAAGCAGCAGTCACAGTTAGCTGACACAAGTTGCAGGGAGAAGGTGTAGGTGGAGGCTTGTGTTACAGCTGAGGCTCTGTGGGCACTGACAGGTTGGTTGGTAGATTCAAGCACACACTGGAGGCAGAGGTTTAGACTGCAGGTGGAGGCGGTGGCTGCACTTAGTAAGCACAGCTTTAAGTAAAGGTTTTGAGATGCAACTGTCTGCCAGAATCTACAGGTGGAGGAAACTGGAGGGTTCTGACAGAGCCTTGAGGTGGATGTTTGAGTTGCAGCTTTCTGCAAGAATATGCAGGTGGAGACTATGGCTGCAGGATTCAAGCAGAGTCTGGAGGTGGAGCTTTAGGCTGCAGTTGGAGGTGGTTGCTGCAGAAAGCTTGCATAGCTTTTAGGAGGAGGTTGATGATGCGGCTGTCTGAATCTACACGTGGAAATGACTGCAGATTTCTGGAAGAAGCTTTAGGTGGAAGTTTGGGTTTGCTGCTGTCAGTGGGAATTGACAGCCTGGAAGTGGAGGTGGAGGTTGCTGGAAGGGGCAGGTTACATGCAGTTGGAGGTGAAACTTCAGGCAGCAGCTGCTTGTTAGTATCTGATGGTGTAGGCAGAGGCTGTACATCACTGGTGAAGGCTGGAGGTATGAGCTTGAGCTGACAGAATCTGCAGATGGAGGTCACTGCACGTTTCTGGCAGAGGCTTTAGGTGGAGGCGGTGGCTGCAGGATTCAAGCATGCACTGGACGTTCTAGACCACAGGTGGAGGCGGTGGCTGCAGGTTTTATATGTGGTGGAGGTGGTTACAGCTGTCTACCAGAATCTACAATGGAGGATGGAAACTGAAAGTTTCTGGCGGAGCTGAAGGTGGAGGTGAGGATGGTGGCTGTAGGATTCAAGCATAAGCTGGATTCTGTCCATTTTGCAAAAAATTAGAGAATCATTGTTACATGAAGGCTTTAAATCCCAAAGTCAAAATCTTTCAATGTTTACAAGAGAGACGTCACTGTGCGCACTGAAGCGTCCCAGAGAAAAGTTTGCAGTCCTCAAGTTGTGTTTTGTGTGTGCTGATGATTCGTGGAGGAATTTCTCTCGTGCGGATCAACTTGACTGCGTGTGAGTGTGTGTGTGTGTGTGTGTTGATTGATTGTGTGTGTTGTCCAGGTGGAGGCGCTGTAGGACAAAGACACAGAGCAGCTTTGTGCGTGTTTTGAGGGGTAGAGGAGAGGAAAGGTTGAGCGTGTGTGCAGCAGTGAGCTGTAAAGAGGTGTGTGTTGCTGGTGTGTGCGGTGTCCCGGTGTGTTTCCGCAGTGTAGAGAGTGTAAAAAGACTGGGTCCCGCTGTATTACTCAGGCTGCACTACAGCGTCTATTCACAGGCGCGATCCCACTACTGAGCGGCACGGGGGCTTTGACCTGCTCCGTTTCCGACCTGGGCCGGTGCACCCCTCCTTAGACGACCTGGTGGTCCCGGGCTCCCCCAGGAGCACCATATCGATACCGAACTTAGTGCGGACACCCGATCGGCATAGTCCGCTGCAGCTCAGAGCTCCTGAGCTCAAACGATCCGCCAGCCTCAGCCTCCCGGTAGCTTGGATTACAGGCGCGCGCCACCGCACCCGGCGACTCAGCTCTTCATTCATGGAGCTTTTGGCTTTGACCGCCGTGACGTCATCAGGGAGCACGAGCAGCCGGCTCGTGGTGACCGAAAACCTTAAAAGGTAGATGAAATGTCCCCACTGACATATTCAGTTTTAGCAACTTGATAGAAAATTACAGATTGAGACAAAATGCTCTTTATGAAATGACGTTTGAACTTTTAACATAATACACCATCACTTCTATTGCACTGTATTGTGTATTCTATTGTGTATTTTATGGTATATCTCTTCTGGTTGTATATTTACTTAGTTGTAAAACTTTTAATTGTTTAATTCAAATTTTAGGTCTACAATTATTACTCTTGTACTATTATTTATTTTTATATTATTTAATCCTTTATCAATTTTGTGTTTGAGTGTTTCTATCCCTGTTACTATTTTTGAGCATTGTTTAATTCTTTCTTTAATTCCATGTGGAAAAATAGGAAAACAGTCCCCATGAATTCTTATGAAAACAGTGAGCTTAATGTTTGGATTTCTTTCATGCTCTCTTCATCCATCATTGTTTGAGATGTGAGACATAATTAAATCAACACAGAACACAAGAATCCAATGACAAGCTAAAAAAAAACCTTTCTACACAACTCTGAATGATTCATTTTGACTTTAATCAGCACACTGTGTAAGAGCTGAGATGGTTCCAAAACAGAAGTCAGGATTCATTGTCAGTCTCAGTTTGTCAAGTTAAAATGTTTATGTTATGAAAATGAGTTCACTTCTGGTCTGAGGACTGTTGCTAGAACCCAACATTTTTACTGTTTTGATCATTTTGTTTGTAAGTTCCAGCAACTTGTAACTCTTATCTATATGACAGAATTATAATCAGTCTTTTCACAGTTTTGTACATTTATTAATTTACTGTAATGTTGTCTTTTTTTGAATAGTTATGCATATGTTGTGTGTGTGTGCAGCATGCAGTACAGTGTTAGTTTACAGTGTTCATTTAATCAACCCTGTGTTGTGAAATAATAAAAATAAATTAACCTTGAACATTGAACTTTAGTCCTTAAGCTTAAACATAGAAATATTCAGTATACCTCATTGAAACTAATAAGGACAGAAGGCTGCTGGTAACATTTTTTTTTAGAAATTGTAAAAGCAAAAAATGTGTCTTCTATCTTAATTTACTGAGCCACAGTGCAATAAAGAATAATTGACTGTTTTTGTCACACTGAAAAAAAAAACCAGCAACATGATTGTCTAGCAGTGGGTTTGAAGGGATCATCTACAAAATACCCTGTCAGCAGCTCTAATGGGGCCTGTGTGAAAACCCTCCACAGGATATCACCTTCAGTCACCTCCACTGTATCAGGGTGGAGGCAGAAATCAGAGCCCTTGAAGGCAGCAGGTACATAAACATGCAGAGAGGTCAGGAGGTGCAGGTGAACAATCGGGACCCAGCAGGTTAATCTGATCTTGACTGCATGTGCTTTATACAGATCTTATGAAAAAATATTTGGCTAAATCAATGTTACATCAGAGAAAATTCATTAAAAAGGAAATATCTTTTCCTGTACTAATGACACAGTGGTGGTCTGTCTAGAGTTTTACTCCTTCAGGGTGTCATAGCAGGTCTTCACCACCGGAGGGCGCAGCTAAACAAAACATGTCACATAATCAGAATTTGGGAGCTGAACAAATATTTAATGGCCCTTAATTGACTTTCTAAAATGAGTATCTGCAGACCTGATGGATCATTCTGAAACGTTAGACTGGTGACTCTTTTTATTATTCTACTTATTTACACTTTGTTATCAGCTAAAAGCCTTTTTCACAGCAGACATTTAAACTTATCACAGAGTGAAAAGCACAAGTGTTACAGGTGACATTAACAATGGCTGTGTTCAAGTGTCACAGTTAGCCACAACAGTGTGACAGTGAGTCATCATTCATTTTAATATTCACACATCAAAATGTCTGCTGTGAAAAAGGCCTATCAGGTCTGTTGTTGTGTTACATTTAAATTATATTAATGCTTTGTTGCTCTTAATGAAGTTTAGTTAGTTATAACTTTCAAACCTCTGCCTTGTCAGCCAGCAGATCTGAAACATCTTCACGTTCTTCTGCATCACCGCCTTCACTCTGAAGGTAGCACACATGGAGGTGTCCAATTAAAGTGGTCAGGGCTTCATTTGAATAATGTAAGACTTTGAAAAAGAGCTTAATACTCTCAGTGCTTTCCGTATCTAAAAGTAAATCTCCAAGACATACCGCGTAATTAAGTTGACACACAAACAACTAAAGTTTCAACAAAAATGAAACATTTATTTATTTCAGGGCTGTTGTGTCGCACATCATCACAGAGACCTCCACGTTTGTCCTCCCAAATAACAGACCTTTCTCATCTTTTTTAGTGTTGCTTCAAATTGACTATATTTATATTTGAGAAACAGTACAACATTTTGAGAATTAGACTTGTTTACATTTTTCTGGGAGTTCTATGAGAAGACTGATACCATTTGTGTCTGTGTCCAGGACTGAGTTTATGTGGGTTGTGTGTAGCTGAGCTTAGCATAAAGACAGGAAGCAGGTGGAGATCAAATGGACCTTGTAAAGTAGAAATGCACACATGACAGAAGCTTGATAATAATAATAGTAATGTTGTTTTTTTATTCTAGTAATACTGTTTCTGATGTTCATGCACGATTTTTAATAAAACATCACCCAACAAAAACACAGCACAGACATCCCTCTGAATATGACAGTTGCTTTTCCATCGTGTCGGCCAATAAAAGCAATGATGTCCAGGATGCAGCAACTACCAAACATTATTTGACACAGAAAAGACAGCAGGAATTTGATCTTTGGTACAGATGAGGAAATCCAGGAAACATTAACACATGAATATGAAACTGACTAGAAAAAAACATGATAAACTGAGTCAGATGTGCAAAGTAACTCTAATAAGAGAAAATGACATCATTAAATTTAAAGGTCTAATAATGAATGAGGCAAACTCATTTCGATACAAACAAACAAATGAAGGTGCGTTTCAATGCTGGAGGTCCATTGCTTCTTTTTATCAATATGCAATTGCCTCTAAGGCACCTTTCCCTTTGATGGAAAGACATTCCCTACAATTTTAATAAAAACAAAAACTGATAGATCTCTTTTGATACTTTAGAAATCAACAAATACTCGTATCCCATCTGCCAACACAATCATGAAATAAATACCCACTTTCAACCCTGATACGTTTCAAACTTTCAAACATCATTTCAGCTACAGCAAGGCTCCGTAACACATCACACAAATGTTTTAGTTAGTGGCATTCATCCTTAAAATAAGCCCATTTCTTTAAAAGAGCCTGGTTGAATTTCTGACCTGTTCTGTAACTATCTTTCTGTCCCTCAGCCATGTACATATCCTTCATTCCCCAGAGTCATCATGTAAACACAAATGCATAGTGGTTAAAAACAAAAAATAAATGCTCTAATGGTATCCCTTAACATATTACTCACATGGGAGGTAAAGCCTCACACATTGGAACTGAGGTGAAAACAGAGGAAGAGCAGGGATAAGAACATTATGGAACAACAACTCTAAACACATACAAGGCGACAGATATCCTCTCATGACTTATTCTGAAGAGCTCAAATGAGCCAAAACTGTTGAACTTTACACTGGAAAGTTTTCCTCTCCAACATGCAGCCGTCATAAACGTTGAGCTAATTTAAAGTTTCATACCAAAGGACAAACTTAAGATTTCTTTCTAACAAACGGTAACATAAAGTAGAATTGACACAAGTCATCTCGGACAGCTACGCCTCTAAAGGTATCGCATTTTCACAAGGAAATTTAGTCAAAAGAGAAAAAAAGGGAAATATTTTAAAGGACCCCATGAAATAAACAGACAAAAAATCAATCATTGATGAAATGACCAATGAAACACAGGTCAAATTTAAAGTGTAGAAAGTGTGTCAGTGACCAAACAGCAGCAGTAACTGAAGAAGAGGCAGTGACGAGGTGAAGACACGAGTCTGTACACGATGACTGGCTGTCCACTGACTTTTCTTTGGTAACAACACGTTAGACACAGTATGTTATACAAGAGCAGTGTGAGAAGCCTGAAGTAGGGCTGTATGATTTTGGTCTCCATCAGCTCAGATATCTTATGAACAAACTCTTATTGTGTCAAGTCAGTTTCATTTCATGGGGTCTTTAAAAGGCTTTAGTAATCAATAACACACTGTACAATCTACTCTACTTTCATTTCAACAGTTCTAAAACAGAATCTACACACTTGCAGACAACACTTCACAAAGACTGTCTAGCTTTTCATCCATTAGGGCAGCTCTTTATCTAAACCGGGGAAAGGGTGCTATGTGGGGGCTCGTATGAGGATGCACACCGCTACATGCTTTCACGCAAACATGCTCTCTTCAAATGACAAATAAAACATCAAAATGTCTCCAGCTGGACTATTTTGTAAAGAATTTGTTGACAACAGAATAATGTAAGCTAATACTTTATCAATCCCGCTGTGGGAGTTCTCTTTTTTTCTCTGGGTGAGAGGTGGGAGACATCTCAGCAGAACCTGTTGGAGCGGACTTATTCCCGGGTTCAGGACGGTGTCCCTGTCCACTTCTGCCACCCAGCTGCCCTGAAAGTACATAATATGCTGTGTCCACGCGGTCAAGTTAACAGGAATGTTGATTTTCAAGGCAATCCTTGACATCTTGAATGTTCAGCTCATCAGACACAATCGCTTAGTGCATTAGTGTTTTTAACTTCAGTCGTATCCATCTCTGTAACTTCTCGATCACTGTTATTAACATTCCTCACTGAAACTACCGAGTACAGATCACTGCAGGCAAGCTGCAATAAAAATGATGAAAAATAAGAAAAGTGCCTGATGAGAGAAATAGCAGTTAGACTATTAATTAGATCTCAGATATAAAGGAACCTGTTTTATGCTAATTCTTGTGGACTGATCATGATGTCATTGACTTTACTGAGCGACAGTGCAAAGGCTTTTAGAACAAGAACGAGTCACAGTAACAGAGCAAGCTAACTGGCAGTCTTTTTAAGGGAGCGTGGTTGGAAATGTAAGGCACTACAGTCTCAGGTGGAGCGTCTCTGCCTACCTCCGTTAATCTGGAACTGGTTGTGGATCTGAGATGGACGGGCGTCTATCCTCCTTAAGAAACTCCCACAAACTTAGTTCACGGCCATCCTCACATTCAGAATATGCATAATCAGGAGAGCAGAGGGCGTTTCTGCAGTTCTGTGATTTCCATAGAAAGAAAGATTCCTTCCAGGCATGATAGGTAAGGTACAATTAAAGGCTGGGCTCGCTGGCGTGTGCTACTTCTCGGGTTTAGGAGTGAGGACAGAGCATGGGAGAGGCTTCTAGTGCGGAGGTGACGGTGAAGGAGTTGTGTGTGCTTACAGTCGAGTGAAAGGGCCCACGTGAAGGGGCCCTCGTAATTTGGGGGAGGAGCAGGAGTTGGTGGTGAACGTGGAGGATGGGGAGGAGGAATAAGGTGAAGAGGAAGCAGATGAGGAGTCACTGCCACTATTCAGGGTGAAGACACTGGAAATGGCCACATCCACGATACCCTGACAGAGCTCCGGATACAGTTTCCTGGTGGGGGAAAAGACAATAGAAGCGAATTCACATGACACTTCTACATTGAAAAAGTTCAGTGAAGTCAGATTAAAAAAAATACTAATAACTAAAATTCACTCAAACTCAACTAAAACTCTCCATTGAGGAAAAATAACAAACAGAGAAGTATATCCCACATTTCACCCAAGACATTTTTAGATAATTACGGAAACAGATTCAAAGCTTGTTTTTCCCCATATTGTAACAGACATGAGAAAGTCTGTGTAAATGTGTGCTGAAGTCAAAGGCTGGAAGGTTTTTAGATGGAAATAAAAATACAATTGAAAGGGATGCCAAGAAGGAAACATTTTTTTAAATTATAAATCGGCTGAATGTTACTGACTGTGCACAGGCTGGAGCACCATTGATCTCAATGAGCCACACTTTGAAGCTCTCATCCACCATGAAATCGAATCCAAAAAGCTGGAAACTCTGGTAGGACAGGTGCTTGGTGCTGATTGCGGGCTCAATGCATGACAGACAGCTCCTGTGAAACCATACAGCAAAACCACTTCATATCACCTGCATGTTAATAACAAACACATTCTTGCAACACATGCTACAATTCATCAGGAACATTTCAGGCATTAATTAATCGATGACCTTTAAATGTGCAATAAAAATGCCTGCTGCTCCGGTCCCTCCATTCCTTTAATTGATGGTAGCTGTAGTACAGCACAGTAGTAACACTTAAGGGGGCTCATTACAGAAGAGGTAAATGACTCAAATCTCTAACTATGACATTGAACAAGCTCACAATGACAATGCTAGCATGTTGATCTTTAGCAAGTATGATGCTGACCACATTCACTGTTTTCCAATCGTTATCATGCTAACATTTGCTAATTATCAACACAAACCACAGCTGAGTATGAACAGCTCTCGAGGTACTTCACTCTGAAGCACAAAGGTCAATCTCCTGGTGGTATTAGAGGTAAAGTCAGAGAATCACCAAAGTGAACAGGTCTCATGCTCTGGTGATTGTCAATGTCTATCAAAACTCCACAAAAATCCATTAAATAGTCTCGGACTAAGTGTGCTTAATGGATGAATTTGAAAGCCAAAGCTAATCTGGCTAACTTATCACTATTGATAGTGTATTTTTGTTTGCAGACATCAATCCCATCAAATTCCAAAAATAACATGAATTTAAATATGTGCTGCATATACTTTAACTACAACAACGTTATCTCATCTAAAAAAGTAAAGTTACTAACCACCAAAGTAACTTGAACAAGAATACGAGAATACATTTTTACTTAAACTATCAACTAGGACAGATTTGACTTGATAACTCAGTCAGAATTATAAATATGCTTTTTGGGGTGGTATAAGACAGATGTATGGATAAAAAAAAACATATTGTGTCGTTCAGATTACTGTCTGATGTGTGAAGAAGGTGTGCTTTTTCCAATAAAGAGATCTAAAAATAAAAACTGCAGCAAAAACAAGAAAGACCTACTTTATGATCTGCTTGATCTGAGGTAATATGGTGGTCTCCAGGGTGACATTGTGAGTGTTCAGCAGGTACAGCCTGAACTCATCAAAGAACATCTCGTTCCCCTCCTCATATCGGCCGTAGTTCTGGGAGTGCTCCTTCTGGATGCAGTGGTTGGTCAGATGGCTCGTCATGTCCTGGAGGTCGGAGCTGTTGTAGGGCTCCGAGGAAGTCCGCAGCACACCCTCCCGGTATAAATAGATGTTGTACTGATGGTCCACTAGCACCCAGCTCCTAGCAAGAGCATAACATAACCCATAGGAGCCTCAGTTACAAGTCCAGACAAACCAGCATGTTTTCTGTCAGTGGGTGTCAAATATAAGACACTTGCCTGATGTCAAACTTCCGATGTCCCGGCTCGAGAAGTAGAGGTTTCTCCAGGTACTTCTGAATAACATGAACCTGTCCCTGATTATCAATGTACTCCAGCAGCTGATTAGCATCATGGGATATCAAAATACCAGCACCTGTTGCAGTAAAAAACACTGAACCACTGATGCCATCTCCCACAGCCACAATTTAAAACAGTAAACTACACAAGCAGCAAGTCACATCAAAGTGGATATACTGTATCAGGGAAGAACTATTGCCTTTAGCACAGCAAAGCTTTTATAAATAGCTGAGAAAGAGTATGTGAACTATTTCATTCTAGTTAATATAAATCAAAAAGACACTGAGGAGAAATAACTGAGTAAGGCTTACTTGTTTCCTGGATTTACATCAATGACACGTATATAATAAATTTTACCTTTAGCTCCAGCAGAGGACTTGGCTATCCACACTGTCCCTTCCCCACTTTCTTTTTTAGAATGATATGATGCCAAGAAAACTTCCCGCTCATCCGTCTTGGGATTGTTCTTCAGATGGCTGATGCCGTTTGTAGCTGGAGCTACAGGGGTGTTGAGGTTCGTGGGGTAGATGATGTAGGATTCAGGGAACCAGTTAGAGGAGTCGGACAGCTCTGGACTGGTCTTTATCAGCCTAATGGGAAAGAAGGGAGACGGTCAGCTAATGTAAACCCCCAAGTGAATAATTCATTTGCAGTAAAGTACAGTGGTAACATGGATGATGACACAAGGAAAGATTCATCAGTTAGAAAAGCAGAGACACACTTGACCAGGGACGCCTTCCTGCAAAGCTTGTCCGCTCCTCTGTAGTAATTCACCAGCTGCACCAGTCCTGGTTCGTGACCTGAGAAGTAGGAGAGGACATTAATAAATGCATCAAAGGAGAGACACAGTCCCTCCACAGGCAGCCCTGCACGGTCAGCTGTCTCCTCATGGGTGAGTGCACATCAAATAAAGCGACATGACATGAAATAAGGAACAAATAAAATCATTTACCCAGACGTCCAAAGGGCAGTCTGTTGCGTTCACCCAGCATCAGGTTGAATCTGGGATTGTCTCTCTTGAGCCTCTTCCACTGTCCGGTCGAGAGGAGGATTTTTGAAACTTCTGCATAAACGGTGCTGTTGTCGTCGCGGGTGACAAAGGTGTACATCGGGGAATTCATAATGACACGAGGGAAGATATAACAATGATAATAACACTTTTTTTAAAAATGAGTAAATTCCTCAGCTGTCTATCTAAGCTGTGAGGCTATCTGGTCGTCACTGCAGCAGACAGACTGTTCGGGGTTATCTCCTCTGTCCGAGCCATGATGATGAGTCAGTCATATCCCATCCACGCTTCTTCCCACTTAACTCACAGTGCTGCTGCCTATTCAGAAGACTGATGCTAACATGTGTGTAGAGAAAACATGACAACATGTGAAGGACAGCCTTTTAGTGTTTCTCAGCTGAGAGGAGGGCTCCTTCAGACCTCCAGGGTGTGACTGTCTGTCTGCTGGGCTCGTCCCGTCTGGATTCATTCACATCCCGGCAGCTAACGGACTAAAACCACCGTGAGCAGCGAAACGGGGAACTTTTTTGAGGTTTCCCTCCTCAAACACAAATACTTAAAAGACATTAAATAGTGTAAAATGTTTTCTAACTAGCTAGTTCTCCACACGGTTTCTCAAACGCAGCCTCTTTTCCCAAAAGCGGCGTAGCTTTAATCCCTATGGTCGCTGTCATCCACTGTCGACAGCATAAACAAAACGTCCGCGATTGTGGTTAGTGTAGTTTGCGTCTGCACTGATACCACAGCTAATCGACATTTATCGGTTTCTTATACGTAATGAAACTAAATATACATAACGAGGAATTCAATTCGCGCCAAGTGTGGTTTCAAGAAAAAAGTATTTATGACAGAATCCAGTGTCTCAGATGAATTTCTACAACTTTTGTCCTACATTTCCCAGAATGCAGCACGATAAAGCGACAGTCTCATGGTTGGATTTGTTTAGCGTGTCGGGGCCACAAGATGGCGTTGTAGACCTTCGGCACAAGTTTGCGGTTATGACCCTACTTTTGTTGAAACCACAGTCACAAAATAACGCTCTAACGCTCTAAAGAAAGGAGCTCTAATTATGGCTAAAACTGTCTCGTAGATTCTAATTAACTGTCACTAATGAAGAAGCTTAACATATAAATGAACAGGGCGGGAGAATCACACATTAATAGACGGAGATTAGTTTCTGGGCGACCCTGGGGGATAAATGGAGCGCTCCCAAGTTGTGGGTCCCGTTCAGATATTTTCACATACGATATTTGCTTCATATTTGCTCTTCATTGCTCACATCTCACCATTTTACATCGATGTTTTGTTAAGATAAAAATTTTAAAGCGATAAAAGATTTGTCAGGGTGTCTACATAAGGTGAAAAGAAGGCTCAGACAATAATGTAAGTTTCCACAGAGCGAATTGGGACGAGGCAGGAAGTCGTGTTGTCAAAACGTGGCGGGAATAAGTCGTGTAGACGGCGAGTTAAAGCAGTATAAACAAGTTAACGTTATGAAACTTGAGTTTGTCGAGCAACAGTTGATTATTTTTTTTATCATAAGAAGATATCCCTCATAGTAAGTGTCTGCTCGTCCTCAGTGTTGTGGCCTGTTGTGTGTTGTTTTCTGTGCACACTCGATGCACGTAGCTCCGTTGACTTATTATTACTGCATGTCATGGAGGATCCGCTTGGTTTCTCTTTCGGTCAGTGACTGATAAGCTAAAATTAAAAGACAATGCTGTATCTTTTGAGTCACGTGAGTAGATATTTACTCTTGCATGCAGTGAGAGCAGTTGTGTATTATTCCCTGTGCTTCAGGAGCTTTGTCAAGACTGCAGTGGACTAACAAATCACAGTTTAGAAAGACAAAGATATTCATTAACCAGGCGGGGTGGGTCTAAACGAAGTGATGCTAATAAGTGGGGTCAAGTGTTTTTGCAGCTTGACTCAAAATGTTGACTACAAGACAGAATATCTGTGTTTTTTTTTTACTTTGTTTTGTGTGTAATGGGTAATGTGATGAGATGTAACTTCTTTGTGTGTATGGGTCAGGGGTTGTTATGTGCCTTGGCTTTTACTGAGGTCATGTATTTTTAATTGCTCTTGTCCCCTCTCCTTCACCAGACTGGAGCAGGCCAGGCATGAGTGGCGCACACCTGGACGAATGGCAGAGGAGGTCCTTTGACATTTCATCTGGCAACTGTACACCTGAACAGACGGCCGATGCCTACCGGACCCACATCCTCTCCATTCAGTATGCATGGGCAAGCTCCCAGCTCTCTCAGGCCGGCATGGCCAGCCTGCTCAGGACCTACTCGGAGCGCTACGCTGCAGTGCTGGACTCGGATGACCCCCACAAAGGGCTGAACAACTATGCGGAGAGCGCGCTGCATCTGGCCCGCAGTCAGAGGAACTACAGCGACAAATGGGAGTCGTCCCTGACCAGGGAGAGTGTGCTGGAGCTGCCCTGCGTGCAGAAGATGATTGAGGCAGGGACAGGGGGAGGAGGCTCTCTGGTGGCCCCAGGAGATGTCAACACGTCTGTGGGGCAAGAGAGCAGAGGCAACTTCCTGTCGGCTCCCTTTACTGGCGTCAGGTCAGAGGGTGCATTGTTTAAACCTACAGGACCACCACAGCCTAAAACAGAGGTTAACAACGCTGCCAGTAGTCCTATCACTAATTTTATGTCAGACAGGCCGAGAGGCCCTGAGGGGATCTCAGCTAATACAAATTCACTCTCCCGACCTCCAGCCCGACCACAGTCTCTATTTAGTCATTCTCCATCAGTTCCTCCACAGGCAAACCCTGGCCCTGCAGGGAGCACACAAAACTATCAGTCCACCTTCTTCCCTACATCAAACCCATCTAAGCGGAAGAATTTTTACAACTCAGATGGAGAGGATGGTGGCAGGGGGCAGCACAGAGGTCAGGCAGGTGCTGACCAGCGAGCTGGAAGCAATTTTAAATCGGCTCGCGAGCAGTTCATTGTTGATCAACAGAAAAAACATTCTCATCAGCCCCAGAGAGCTCAGGCCAGCGGGATGGCAGCAACTGTGAAGAAATCTCTGGGTGCCAACAGGCCTCGAGGAGCATTTTCTAAATTTGTGTCACCTCTTCCACGGCAGGAGGAGGAAGAAGGTGGAGCGAGCTGTAATTCTAATCAGGAACCTCAGATCCTGGATGAGCGTCTGAAAAACTTTGAGCCAAAGATAATCGAGCTGATAATGAGTGAGATCATGGACCACGGGCCTCCTATTGCCTGGGATGACATAGCAGGTCTGGAATTTGCAAAGACCACCATAAAGGAGATCGTGGTTTGGCCCATGCTGCGACCTGACATCTTTACTGGCCTCCGTGGTCCCCCCAAAGGCATCCTGTTGTTTGGGCCCCCAGGAACTGGAAAAACTCTGATAGGAAAATGTATAGCTTGTCAGTCAGGTGCCACCTTCTTTAGCATCAGCGCTTCATCACTCACATCCAAATGGGTCGGTGAAGGAGAGAAAATGGTGCGAGCCCTGTTTGCCATTGCCCGCTGCCACCAGCCTGCTGTCATTTTCATAGATGAAATTGACTCCCTGTTGTCCCAGCGAACAGACGGGGAGCACGACTCATCACGCAGGATAAAGACAGAGTTCCTGGTACAGCTCGATGGGGCAGCCACGGCAGCCGAGGATCGCATCCTGGTGGTGGGCGCCACCAACCGGCCGCAAGAGATTGACGAGGCTGCCCGGCGACGCCTGGCAAAGAGGTTATACATCCCCCTGCCTGAAGCGACCGCTAGGTGGCAGATCATAACTAACCTCATGGCTCGAGAGAAGAACCAGCTGAGGGACCAAGAGCTGGAGAGCATCGTAACGGCCACCGAGGGCTTCTCAGGAGCTGATATGACTCAGCTGTGCAGAGAGGCAGCTCTAGGGCCCATCCGCAGCATCCAGCTCAGCGACATTGCCACTATCACTGCAGATCAGGTGCGGCCAATCCTCTACAGTGACTTCCAGGAGGCCCTGAAGACGGTACGACCCAGCGTCTCATCAAAAGACCTGGAGCTGTATGAAGAGTGGAATAAGACTTTTGGATGTGGACGTTAAAGTTAAGCTCCTCATCCTAATCATCCTCTACCTCTGTGAAAAGTTTGGGCTGTTATTTTGAACTGAGGAGAGATAAATATTTCAGCTCTGAAGAAATTTGTGCATTATAAATCATTACTTTAGCTCTTAAGACTGTTAACTAAAAACATGACCTTACAGTAAGATCAACAACTGTGACTGTGCTGTGTCTCACCAAAAAGCCTAAAAGATGACAAGCTTCAAAAAGACAGTTTTCTAAATTCAGAGATGTGTTTTAGATTGTGTTATATTAAGCAGGTTTTTGTTATTTTGCCCACCCCTGTGTGTCCAGTGCTTTACACGCTGTTGCAACTACATTTACAAATTACAACAAATATTATTAGTTCGTAATGGTCGGAATGATAGTTTTTCAGATATTCATTTTACTGTTGCTTGGTGGTTTGATGCAAGCGTTATGTTGTATTTCAACTGTGTTCCTGATGAAGCAATGGTCTCTGTTTAAATTCTTTAATAGCAATTAGCATCCTTTTTGTAATAGTTTGAGGATGAACATTCAGCATATTTAGTGTTTAACTCACCTATATCATATGTAGTATGTTGAGATATTACTTTTTTTTTTTTTGCATAGCCAAAATTGTATTTTGCCCAAATAAAAATAAATTTTGCCCTGATCTGCACTCTCAGAATTGACACAAACCAACGGTCCATGTATCTCCAGTGTGTTGTGGCATTTCCCCCACTTGATTCCCTTCCCGTCTCATCCACAGAGGGCAGTGTCATCGCTTTGTTAAGAGCTTTGTTTGCCCATCTTAAACATTTTTCCTCAAGTTTCGTCCAGAAATGTTCCTGAGGTTGGATGTGCTAATCATAGCCACGGAAGTTGGGCAACACAGAGAGTATCCTGGGTGTCATGTTAAAAAAAAAAAACCCTGAAAAGTTTTGCTTTGCCTCTCTTCCTGTCAGTGATTAAGACAGCAGTGGACTCAACAGGAAAATCTCTCACTGCAATACATCCCTTGTATTCGGCAATAAGTGTTTACCCTGATCCACAGGGTTCATGGCTGCTATAGATACAGATGTGTAAATGATCTGTGCAGTTCATTTCTCAGCTATGGTTATTATTAAATAAGACGGTCACTTGCTTTCCTCAACACAGTAGAAACTTGACTAATCCATTGCCAACTAGTAGCTCTCGTCAATAGAGAGTCTTACCATTGCTGATGTTTTTTTTAGTTGAACGCCTCACTGGTCATTCATACACTGCTATTGAAGTGGACCATTATAGATTGTACGCACATGAAATGAGTTTCTCATGTAAATTTAATGAAACAATCTTTGAAAATCTGGAAGACCATGAAAAAAGACTTTCATTTATTTTTCATCTTTTTGTCAAGTCCCTGATAAATATTTCAGACGTGTGTGTTTGGCCACTGTATTGAAACTTTGTTGAATCAGCCAGCAGTGACAGTAGCCGCGCACCACACCCCTCGCCCCTCGGGCATCTCCGAACATGGGGACTCCTCACAGCTGGACCGGGACAGATGCACAGAATTCCTCTGGTGCTGGTGGGATCCATAGAGTATGGACAGAAAATGGTGCCATATGGTGTAAGCTTGTAGCTCAATTTGACTATAGCTATGTAGCAGTGGTCACATCTGGGGTTATGTGGACACAAACGCACACATTACACACACATTTATTGAAAACAAAAAATGAATGTAATTTTACTGCCCATATGCTTGTTATTCAGATTGGGAGTGGGACATTTTGTAACAGAAGTAAAAATGTATCACCTGAAACTTGAAATGGTCATCTTTTTTAAAATAACTGCTTTATATGATTTCATTAAATCGAACCCTGTTTTTGATAATATTTATCGTTAAGAATTTAATTTAATGCATTTACAATTATTTTTCTTGTGTATAGCCGTTTTCATTGTTGGTGTGCACTGGATTTAAAATGCCTTCACATGTGTAAGGGATTCATGAGAAACAGCATGTAATCCAGTCTTATTTGTATCTTATTTCAGAAAACCACTCGAGCCGTGTGCAGTGTATCAGATTGTGCTTTCAGTTATTATTCACCAATTTAAACATGTTTGTTTGGCTGCACTGTAAATAGACACACCTGTTGCTCATTTGTTGCATTTCTGACAAAGTAGCTGCTTCAAAAGTGTGTTTAGTAGTTTTAAAACTACACTTGCTGTTGACAACAGGGCCCACAGGTGTCCACCATTGACTATATATGAGGATGTACAACATGACAGCTCCCCAGAAGTAAAGCCAGAACATGTTGATCACCTCCTGATAAAGTCATTAGTCATAAGTCCCACTCTTCCATCTTAGCAGAAGGGCCATGGGCCAAACTAAAAGATCAAAGAACATGTCAAATAAAGTTTTCCCAAAGATGGTCTCTGTCATTTTCTATTGTTCTAATCACACTGAAATTTGTTAGTGTTCTATTTTCTGATAAGTTTGATTTTGACTAGTTATTTGATGCTATAAAATTAGGCTGAAAGGTAATGATTGACAGCTGTCGGTGAAAGTGAAATAGTCGTAGAGGCACTTGCAGACCCCTGTTTAGTAAATGTGTGTAGAGTTGGAACATCAAGAGGAGACGTAGCTTTATCTTTCGCTTTATTGAACAGTCCTTAATTATTGATTACCAATCGGTTCCTTTCTCGATCACCACTGTGCAGACTCCGGCTCCAAACGACGCCACCAGTACAAGATGAAGGCACCTTCTGTACTGTAGGAGGAGTTGGAGACATGTCGTCCATCTTTATACACATTCAGTGTTGTCAACAAACCAATCATGACTGAAATCTTAAGGATTTTTCATTTTAAGTATCAAAAGAAAACATACTCCTTTTGTTCAAAAGTGTCCCTGTGAGTGTTAAACGTATTACATAAGCTGGAGCATTTGGGCATTGGTAGCTGGTTTAGTTTCAGCTTGTTTTAACTTCCTATTGTTTTTTGTTTTTGTTGGACTTTTCTCTAACCTTTTTTTTTTTGTGAAATATTGGATCATGTTACCCATTTGAGCTTCAAACTGAAACTATGTGAGAAGTTAGAGGGGAAATGTCTCTTTAGTGGAACTGCTAACAACTCACATCTGAAACGTGACAAGGGGCCCCAAGTAGACACTGACTTTTTGTGAGTTGTCACATGCCAGACAGATTGGGAAACACTGGTTTAATCTTTTATAAAACAATCCACTTTGATTTAAAAAAAAATCTGATATTTAATTAGCCTAGTAAAAAGGACAAAGTAAAAGTAGTCTTAGATATACTCAAGTAAAGTTCAAATACTTCAAAATTGTACATAACTCCAGCCACTGAGTGAGTGTGTTGCTTTCCACCACTGTGTAAAGACCTTTTAATTTATGTACACACTCAAATATACAGAATGGCCCATTTGCTAATTTATTATGAGATCTTTTTCATAATACAGCTATATGAAATGTTTTATGATGAGAAAAGCCAAGAGAGGCAATCATAGGCGAAGTTTAATTGTGCAGTCAGCTCCACATGTTGAGACTGTGACCAAATTCATAAAGTTTGCAGAGAATATTCTGTTACAGTCATCCATTAATGGGACACAGTCATGTAAAGTGTGAAAAAAATACTAACATCTTGTTGGATCCTGTTAATAGCACAATTGGAAGTGGTTAAGTCTGATTCTTAAAGGAGGATTTCAGTCAGCTGGCTGAAAGGGGAAGTGAGATTTGGGATTCTGGCAGGGCCATAGTTGGTTGGCCAGATTATCCCTCTCATGCAAATACCCTCCCTCCCCTGTTGGGTCCCAGTCAAGCGTGGGGGGGCTCAGCGCTGGCCACAGCTGCTTCCCGTTTCTGCTAAATCACACAGCAGCCATCTGGACGAGGCTGTCGCCGCACAACGCCGAGCTCCTCTGCCGGCCTCAGCTGAGCCTCTCCAGACAGGTCTGGCCCTTAGAGCCCCGGCCCCTGCCTTCTGCTCCAGTGCCTGATCCTCTCTGTCCCAGCTCTGTGCTGCTGCCGCTCCTCAGCGGGACTCTTCAGGTCCTGGACACGGCACATATTGACATGCTCATGTGTGTGTGCGTGCGTGTGTGTGTGCATAGAGGCTCTCTATGCTCATACACACCCTTTTGTGTGTGTGCCCCTTATGCTACCAGTACTCCCTTGATATCACAATTTAACACGAGGGTCTCTGAGCAGACAAATGCCACCATGATGTGTTAGCCATGTATTCTCCATCTGTCTGACATCCTTACTAAATTATAAGTCAGTATATAAGAAAGTATAAACATGGTTTTAGTTGGAAATTAAAGAAATTATCCTTTATTATTGCAAAAAAACAAAACAATATGTCATTATTCAATGGAGCCAGACAGCACTCTGCAACCACACAAACTAATTTGCACAGTTTGTAGAGAAATGTTTATTTATTTACCTCTCACTGTAAAGTCAGTGTTTTTCTATTTTGCACTTAAATGCCAGTCATTCACTCTTTCTTGGCTCTACCTTGACAGGTAGGCGTGAGCAGCATCTTGAATGACATCTAAACTTAATTATTTCAGAAGGTTCGAGAGTGTGAAATGAAATCTCCATACTTCTTCAGAAGGTGAAATGATACGGTGAAATTCAGAGAAACTTTGCATTAAGTCCATGAATCATTTTCCTGAGCCTCGGCAGACTACGGTAGACTTCGAACAGTCTAATGTCCACATTTCCATATTCTTTGACAACTTGTCAAAGAATATATATATAAAGTATATTAATATAGTAAAGAAAAATGATCCTATTAAAAACATATGCGTTTTCCATAAAATATCAGTAAGAATTCATGGTCCAGTTTGTGTTGATTCATAAAACAAAATGTTGTAAAACATTATAAATTCTGCTTTCCCTTTATTTCTACACTTATTCACTGAAAAACAAAACACTTCCCCACTCTTTGTGCATATATAAAATATCTTTTATTGATATTTTGCAAGCATAAAGCTCCTTCAAACCTCAAATGGTTCATTTTCATTTTATGAATGAAACTCTTTGTAGCCATGATGTAGCTATCATGTATAAAACAAAAGATAACATTTTCCTCCGATAAAACTGAAAATAGCTTCCAGCAGCAGTCATGTTTTCACCTCAAATACATTTAGTATAGTTGGACAGAAAGAGATGCAGCTTTTTTTAACTACTCTACAGACAAACATCAATCACTGTAATAAATACAAAAAACAGACAGGCGTGTAAATGTGATATAAATAATATTTAGGTTGTTACAAATACAAGAACAGGTTGAAACTTTGGAAGGAAATGTGGGGTTTCTCTACATTGATTGTTACATTTCTAATGATTGTATTTAATATCAATATTAAAATGTGTTTTCCTGCACTAAAAACAACAGAAGGAGTGAATCTTTTATTGACATTTCAGACAATTCAGGATAGAGATTTGTAAAGGTAATGTGGAGATCTTTCCTATTTTAAACCCAGAAAAAAAGTTGCTGCCTTGTTTTCCAAAAGAAACAAAAGACACATTTATACATTTTATACACAGGGCAACTGTAAATACATGACAAAAAGCTGTGACAGTAACTCTACTCTGTTGTCTTCACTGAACATTGTTTAGTTTCTTTCAAACAGAGAGATGAGCAAGTCGTCCTTTTGAAACAATAAATGGAGTTTTTTAATAGTTGATGACATTTAGTTGTATTCAACAAACATGCATACTTTGTATAAAAAGACACAACCTTCAGACATCAACAGTGTATTTTACATCTTGTATTTCTATGCATTTATTTTAGGTGCATGTCAATGAGTGTGTGTGCCGTGTCTTCCATCCTTACACCCATTTGTCTGTGTGACTTGTCTGAGTGTGTTGTTCTCCGGTCGGCGGAGCTCAGCAGCGATGCTCCCCTCGCGTTATGTGAGAGGAGAACTCGTATCGGTCTTGACTCCGGTGACCGCAGAGGTTGCACTCGAAGGGGTCTCTGAAGCCATGGCAGCCCATGTGAATGGTGTACATGACGTGGTCCAGGAAGAGAATGCGGCAGTGTTCGCACCGGTAGGCCCTCACCTGCTCCCCGTCCGCCGTCACCACCTTGAAGCCCTCGGACGCCATCTCCATGCTGGCCCGGATGGCCTCGTACTGCCTCTGCTGCTCCTCTTTCACCAGAGGGAGCACGCCGTTCCTCACCCCGGAGGTGATGTGGTTGGTCAGGTAGATGAGGCCGGGGGCCGCCCCGCCTGGACGATCCTCATTGTTGCTCTCGGTGTCCGTGGAGTCCTGGCCGCTGTGGCTGGGCGAGCCGTCCTTCTCGCTGGAGGCAGACTTGGAGTTGGAGAGCAGCAGCAGGTTCTCAGCGGCGCTGTCTTTGGCTGACAGGCCCGTCCCCGCGTGGCCCTCGGCCGTCGGCTTGTGGAGGGGGAACATGGAGCCGAGGCCCACGTCAGAGGAGGAGGCCGGGGAGGTCTGGACCAGAGGCCGCAGCGACTCGGCCCCCAGGTAGCTGATGGCACTGTTGATGGCCTGATCGATGACGTGGGGCTGAATCAGCTCACCTGCTCCTCCGTCATAGGAGAGGTCTGACAGACGTTTCTCACCTGAGGGCCCGGAGAGAGACAGAGGAGCAATGTGAAGATTATACTTGACTGACACACTTTAAATTCACACCTACAGCCTGTGATTTCCTGTGACCATATTAGTGCGGAGCCTGTTCCTCTCTAGCTGAGTTTGAAAATGACTCAGTTTTTCTGGCTTCACTCGTACTTCTAGTCTGATACTAGCATTTCCCCCAGACTTTTAATATCTTATATTTCTTCTCTTTTCTTATAAAGATTATTGTAATATTAATGTAAAATGAATACAACGCATTAAACCCTCAGTAAATATTAAATCTTTTCTAACAGTGAACGAACAAGTTAAAGGCACAATTCCTGATCAGGCTGAGCTGCAGAAATACTTTCTCTCTGTTACACTGCATGCATCCTGTAGAGCCAGGGTGGCAAAGAAAGAGATGTTAACACTAATTAACACAAAACACATTGCAGCTTCACCTATGCAGCTTTCATAGGCGCAGTGGTTACACTCATTTTTCAGCAAAAGAGGCGACATTGTATTTACACAAAGGAAGCAGATTTCAGCCCTTACCCACAAACTTCTGTGGCATAGTGCTCTTACGTTTAGCTACATTATTAGCTAGTCTGTCTAGCACCAAGGCTCTGTCAGATCCCATCTGGTTTAAGTCTTCCCTCTGCTCATTCTGGTTGCTTTCTTCCTTTACTACTGGAAAGCAAGACAGAAAAGTAGATTTCAGAGTCAAAGTAGTTTGAGTTTTATGCCGTTTAAAGTGATGAGCTGGCGCCTGATAACACATGATGGTATCTTCTGGTCTTATGGTGTTTTTCTCACAGAGCACAGAGCGGGCTATTCTGACACACGTGAAGCACTTGGCCTACAAATATAGCATTTGTTCATGCTCACAGATGATGTGTAGATGTGTGTGTGTGTGTAGGCTTCAGTGCAGAGGCTTTCAGCACCTTAAGGATCTCAAGAATTTTGAAGTGTGCTCATTACATTTTTAAAGTATAAATGACAATAATATATATTTTTTTTTTTTTACCAACAGCATGATTGACCTGATTAGCTCTGCAGTTGTTTTAAATAGCTGGAGAACTTCTGCATGAGCCTGTATTGATATGGAAATGATATGTAATTCAGTCTGACCTGTCGGAGCATTTAGCAACATTGTCGGTATGGTGCACGGCTGTTGCATGCATAGCGAGTCCTGCACTCTGGGTAAAGTAGGTCATCAGATTTGGATGAAAGTGAAGTGTGCGTCTCGTGAGGCACCAACCTGGGTAGATGCTGTTCTGCAGCCCCATGCACTGGAGGTAGTTGTGACACCTCTCCTTGTGCTCTTCTAGAGAGCTGCGCTGCTTGTAGCTCCGCCCACAGTAAGCACACTTGTGGGGTTTTCCAACTGCAAAAAAAACAAAAACCCCACATTATGTCAGTGAACAGAGCAGTGCAAATGAGGTCATTTTAATACAAATGATTTACATTTAGGTTTAATAATGATTCAACCTCCCCGGAAAACAAAACAGAAAGTGATGGATTTTACATCCTCAAAAACCCAAGGAAAAGATCTGGCAACCCACACTGTCTGAGTAACAGGTGTGCTTTGGGAAGTCCGGTGTAAAAACCTCTCAAGAACAGAATTAACATTTCTTAATGTGGCTTGACACTGGCTGGAGCTACTACTGATGTCATGTCCTCTGGGTTATTTTAGGGGAATTCAGGAAGCAACTTGGGGGTTGTTTGAACTCTACAGATAAAAGCATAATCATGGTGGGTATTTTATAAGCTTATTCCTGTGTAGACTCAATTTAAATTGAAATACTTTTATGCCAACAAAATGAATAAATAAGGAATTGATCATTCTCATTTATTATTATTAAATTTAATGTGACAGACCCATAGTTGTTGAATACAGACAAACATTTAAAAAAATAAAATATTCAAAATACAAATAGTGAAAAATTATGGTGCCTGGGCAGAATTTTTTGGGGAGGAGGAGGGAGTATTGGAGGGGAAGTGACATCATGACATCAGTATTTGTACATTTTTGGCTACGGTGTTGAACATGAGCTATATTTATAGCTTATGATTCTTATTATATATATACATTTGTGAGCCGTGTGACCGTCTCTAGTATGAAAAAATTACAGTCGGGAAGTTAGAAAGTAGCCAGAAAGAGACAAACTAACACACTGTTGGTTACAAGCCTTTTGTGGGATTTGTGTACAGTAAAAGAATAAAATAAAAAGTCATATAAAATTTCAATTAAATTCAAAATGATTTATCAATATATAACTAACTAATTATCCTGCAAATATAGGCCACCTTAGTTTGTAGGCTTTTCCACTGACCATCGATGCAGCCTATGCTTTTTTATTTCAGTCAGTTTAGTGCCTGCACACGTCATCTTGTGGAGACTTGCACTGTGCCTTAGATGGATCACAGTGATGATAATGTTGTTGTTAATGATTTGTTTCTTATGGTTGTTAGTTAACAAAGATGAGTATAGAAATTGATTTCAGTTTAAACTTTTGCAGGTTGCTGGTTTTGCAGTTTATGCCTTTGCTGCTCGGTTAAACTATTTAGAGCAGCCTTTGTAAGTGTACTGTTTACACCCAGAAATTTCATTAACACATACTTCTGCAAAGCATTTGCAAAAAAAAAAAAGTGACACCATATCTACACCCTGTCAACTTCCCCTTGAGCTCTCACTGTATGCGCTGCAGAACATGTCATGCCTTTTGTAAAGGCTTCCATCCTGCAGTCTTAGAATCACTACAAGTGCAGTCTTCGCATACTCACCCGAGTGGGTGCGTAAATGTCCGGTGAGGGCATCCCGCCTGCGACAGGCGTAGCTGCACAGGTGACACTTGAAGGGTTTCTCCCCCGAATGGAGCTTGATGTGACGCAGAAGGTTGCCCTTCTGGGTGAAAGAGGCACCGCACTGGCTGCACTGGAAAGGACGTTCTCCTGAGGGGCAAGAACACAACAGACGCACATTACTGTAAAGAGGCAGATTAAAACACCCAGAAAAAGAACAGAAATAAAATGTGTATGTTTTACTGGCACCCAGTTTTATATGTTTTTTTTTATGTGTTCTACCAAACACTTCATGTTTAATGTTTTTCTTGATTGCACTACTCTCCCTAATCTCACTAGGTCTGATCCCTCCACTGACATCAATAAAAGCACAGTCTTTGTCTCTTCCATGTGGATGAAAAAGCGCGTTGCTGCTGTGGGAATGCGGGGTCACTGCACTACAAGCATCCGAGCGCCAGAACAAGCCGAATGATGGAGCGTCTCCGGGGCAGAGAGTGATCCAGCAGCCTGTGGGAGGGTTTCACAGCAGAGTGACACTCCATCTCTCCATGCTCCCCCTGCCCCACCGACTTCTGGCGCTCTGATCGAACAAGAGCCTTTCAGACTCAGCCTGCCAGTTCCGTAATGCACCATTGCCTAGGTCAATTTGATCTGAAAATCTCATTTTTTCCTCTTCTTCGTCTCTAAAATAAGAGCGGCACATCACAATGCAAATTCAGCCTCATTTGAATAAAGCGAAGGAAACACTTTGTGTTGAGAGCCAGTCTTCCTGATCAGCGCTTCTGGAATAAACCAATATCCAGCCTCTCCGAGTGTTGTGGCATTCTGTGAGAACGTTTTAATATGGCTTTTTTTTTTCAAAGGGCCCCCATAAAATAAGAGTCACCAGTGAAGCAGCAAAAATATATAAAAAAGGAAATTCATTAAAAATGCATTTCAGGAGCAAAGACTCACCACAGAATATTTTCTATTTAAATAGGAGGCACTTCATTATATCTTTTATTGTACTTTCTTTTGCATTTACATTAGTCTAGTGTTCCTTTCTTCCATTTTGAGTTTCATTAGTTTCTAAAGCTTGACAGTTAAGTGCCTTTTTCAAAAATGTTCCCCACCACTGGTTTGGCTTCATTACAATAGAATATCAATTTTGAATTTCGAAGAACTTTTAATAGCCAGATAATTGTCACTTCATAGAGATCCCATTTAATTGCAGCAGATATCCTGTTTCTCAACTGAGGGCATGTTTTTTCGGACCAAGTTTGTCTCCGCTGCTTTATCGCTCAATAATTTGATCAGTTACTGTTGCTTGTCATGTGGTAATTCAGAGTCATTTAGATGAACAATAATGAATGCTAATGGTATGCTCAGAGCCTATTTCACGCACGATAGGAGGGTCTACATGCAAACAGCCAAACGCAAGGATGCCATTATAACTACAGCTGAGTATATGGATGAGTACAAGCGTAAGAACAGGCTCAGAAGTATGTTTATTTCTAAGACTCTATCGCTGATGTTTGTCACAAAGCTACGGTAACTACGCTGCAGGAAACACCTACTCTGAGACCATCATTTTTTTTTGCCATTTAAAGTCTAAAGAAATGCTCTAAACATGGAGGGGAGCCACAGCTGAGCCCTTTCTATCCCTCATCTATCCTCTCATTCTGACAGTGAACATGGGTGCAAAGGAAGGGCAAGAAGTGTTGCAGACGGCTTACCAGTGTGGCTTCGCTTGTGCACCATCAACACATTGGGGCCAATGCAAACTATCCCACAGATATCACACTTGAGCTTCCCGTTGGGCAGCCGGATACCGCCGGCCGAGGAGAAGGCCTTGGCTTCGGGGCTCGGCTGTGAGCCGTTCACCTTGGCCCCCGAGGCATCGATCACGCGCAAGTCTTCTGCACACTCCTCCTCCTCCACGCCATTCATGTCACAGGCCAGCCCATTCTCCTCATCACTGCGAGCCTCAACTTTAATGTTACAGGCTGGAAAAGAGGGCAAGGGGGGGGCCACGGTTTAGAATACGAGCATGGTTCTTTCATGATGTTATATACTAAAGATGGGCAATTTATCAGTGTGATATTGATACTGTGACATGAGAATAGATAGAGCTGCTTATTGTGAGGTAGCCTTGAAGTTGCCTTTGTTCTGCTCTGAAAGGCCTCTCAATAGCAAAATGAAATGATTTTACCTGGCTGGTCTCTCTGAATGAATGAATGTTTCTAATAGATGTTTGGTCCCTTTACCTTACTGTTCCTTTCTAAAAATGCAAAAGAAGTTGTTTTGCCTCAAAGATCGGTCAGTATAACTTTTCCTCATAGTAAGAAAAAACATATTTTATTATTTTGTTATCATTATTGTTGCTATTTGGTATTGTTCTCAGTTGTTTTAATTTTATATGTATTTCATACTTAATATTTCAAAATAGCCTTTTATTCTAGTGAGATGCATTCATTAACTTTTCACAATCTCACCAGCACAATTCCAATTTTTCCCCTGAATGAGACATGTCATATTATGGGTATTACATTGTTTTTTTTTTGCTCAAATACATCACATACATATTTATTTTGTGAGGACTGTGTTGAAAACTGTGTTTCTGACACCCATGAAACTGAATTTAAATACGGCCTAGCTTTATCTGGACTCCTTCTCTACCTTCTCTATGGCATTGTAGTCAATATGGTTCTGTTCATTCCCTCTTTCCTCTGTGGACAGACGTTTCAACAGCACTGCAGCTGCTCTATAATATAAGCAAGGCAACAACGGCTTTGTAATGACGAACCTCCTTTAGTGCACAACACCACATTTTCATGTTTACTGGGATGCTGCATCAAAACTTCCCCTTATTTGAGGAGTTTTTGAGAATTCAGCCTGAGAAAAGTCAACAAAACATCAGATAAGATCAATCCACAGCCCACTTATTCAAACTGTGGACTCGACTGCTTATATCTTTTCAGCAAAGAGTATATTTCAAACAGGTATATGGAATGACTGCTGTTTGAGGACGTCAGCAATGAGATGAAGAAACACAGCGACCATCTCACACCATTACACTTTGGTGAAACAAATGACAGCAAGATAAACAGGAAACAGAGACACAGGAAGCAGTGCGAAACTAGGGACGACAGCGGTGTCTATCAGAGCAACAGGGTACGACAAACACGCACAGGCACGCACATGACACACTCGCATTTGGCATCACAACTGAGAGGGGTCTCGATCGGTCTAATTCCTGAGATTGAGCGCAGGGTGAAAATACAGCACGGCCGATGAATGCCAACTGTTATTTGCAGAACAATTACGAAGTCTCTAATCTCTATTTGATGCCTGGTGTTCCCAAAGTGATCAGAAAAGGGAAGTGTGCTCTGCGTTGAACTACCAGCTCCTTGTTTTCCCACCAGAGAACTTTAAAAAACATTTAAGAGAACTGACAGATAATTTGAGTCCCACGGCCGCCGGCCTGTGGTTTGCATGTCACAGTGGCAGCCTGATTTCCCCATGCCTCTACCTCTGTTTGTACAACTGAAGAGGAAGAAGTGGAAATCATGAAATATAGGAATCTATGGAAAAGGGGAAGCTTCAGAAAGAGGGCCTGTCTAACTGAAATACCAAGAATTATGGAGAAGTGACAGAAAGGGAAGCACAGGAAAGGAATTGTAAAACAGCCTGTAACTGAAACTTTTTTTTTTTTGCAGGACTCTTATTTTCACCGAGAGTCACCAAGAGAGCATAAACCCCCTAAATCCCCTCATGTGCATAACGTTTCCCACTGACAGCCGTGGTGGACCGAAATTTGAGAACCGACAGCGCAGGAACGTGACATGGTTCTGATCACTTTTCCGATCAAACTCGCATAATCCGATCCATCTCTACTCAGCTTTTTTTTTTTTTTATTTGCTGTTGCATGACAAACAATCTGCTCATCTGTTCGACTGTTGAAATTTTTTGGACAAGCTCTCTTGTCTTTTTGCTGAGCTGATGAGATAAGAGAGACACCAGCCGTGCACACAAAGGGAAGGAAAGGGAAGCTAACCCTAACCTAACTATTTATATAGCTATTATTTTTATTATTTTTAGCTAATGTTATCTAGTTAATTTATCCATTCATTTTAACTAGCACTGTTTATTTTAACCATTTATCTGCAACATTATTTTTTCTACCATATATCTGTTACCTTAGGCTAATATTAGCCCTCTATGTTCACCATGTATCCACTAGCTAAAGTTATCTATCTCTATCTATCGGTTACTTTTCGCTAACATTATCTATTTTAACCATAACAACCGCTTCTCTTAGCTAACATTATTTACTTTTACTTTTTATGTACAACTTTCAGTTAATGTTATTTACCCATTTATTCATTTAGCACTTTTAGCTAATGCTTTCAACTGCTCTGCTCGCTACGTTGTCATCTGCTGTGTTCAGGCAACTATTTTTATTCAAACTGTTATTTCTGTTTTAGCAAATGATTAATTACTCCACAATCTTTCCACACTTCTCATACACCTTCTTTGATATTTTGTTAAGTGTAGTTGAGTTGTGCACGTGTCCTAATTACTGAGTTTGTGAAGATGAGAAAGAATTACAAATTGGACAGAGACATCTTCTTTTGGAGACTTTACTCTGCATGTTGCACAACCTGTGTATGAATTTCTCTCTTAAACGACCAAGGTTTGTCAGCCAGGCATAACCTCTTTGAATGATTACATAAGTGTAAAAAAAAAATAGGCAAAAGGGTTTTTTGGGGGCGAGTGATCAGGTTAGTGCCGTTTGCATATCACAAAGCTCGAAAGCAAAACCCGCAAACTGCACCGCTTCAACCCTCATGACATCATTCATAGTCATGGCCATAAAACATCAGTCTTTTCTGAGTTGACTGTAGTACTTTTAACTCTCCTCTAATGTCAGCAGAGCTTTTAAATCTTTTACTAATTACAAAGACTTAATGAGACTATTGCCTCGTTCACTATTGGCATTTCTCAGCACATGGACATGTAGCTGATCCAGGAATTCATCTATGTAAACCCTAAAGCAGGTGTACACTGCACATAAAGCATTTTGTATAGCCTTGTTTATTTCATAATTGCTGGACCAATGCTCCAAAAATTGTTTATGTTATTTGTACATTTGTACAGTCTCTGACATCTAATACACCAGCAAGCTGATAACCTGAGAGAGGTTATCAGCCGGCCAAAGCAGACAGAAAGGAACCATGAACGCTGGGCTGCCACCCACTTCTCATGGATATGGGGAAGTTGTGACTGAATTGGGAATAGGAAGAAGGCTTTTAACATTATATAATGTTTGTCACAGTCACACATCCTGATTTGCTCGTTTTGGGAAGCAAGTGTCAGATCACACTGTAGACAAACAAAACAAGGTTGCAATAAATGATTATAAACTGATGTGGATCTAATCCTCAGATTACAGATAAAGGAGTAGCACAAACTGTAGCAGAGGATGAAACAGTGACTACTGAAAACTGAGAGAAGTGACTAATATGAAAAAATAAAAAAATATTAGTGTAAAAGAAGCCATTTTAGGCATAAAAATAAATAATCAAGCTGAAGCAACGTAGCAAGTGTGTTAGTTCTGCAGCGTGGAAACACAGGGAGCCTGCTGGAGGTTCCTGTTACTGACTTATGCTTCTCTCGCTGCCTGAAAATAACCCTGTGTGCAAGATAGTGGAACCACATGTGTTAAACCACGCCAGCAACACACTTAACACGACTTGCAGGAACACCAAAAACAGCCTGCTTTTCCCCTCACACTTTTTTAAAAAACTCGCCTCCATGTTTTCGGGAACTAGACAGTCAGACTCCCTCTTAGTCTCATGTCTGAAATAGCAAAAAGGCTCTGTCTGAATCACTGAAAGTGAAAGAGAAATCATTTCACTGGGATGTTGAGAAGGTCGCCTTGGCCGCCTTGTCACTTAAACTAAATATGTCTCGTTGCTTATTTTCAGTTAAAGCCACACAAGGCAATAAAATTAATATAGTTTGCATTTTTGTGACAATTTACGAAACACGTTGACAGCTGTTGGCAAAAAATAAGGCTCTCTTTGTTCAGTTTCTCTAATCCTTCCTTATCCTTGGTGTCATACATGTGTGGATTGTAACTATGTGAATGTACAGCAACAATGACGATCCCATGCTGCGAAGACTTATTTGCAACAGGAAACAACCTGGGTTTTGAGGTTTTCAAGCTTTCGATACTTTGAGGTCCCGTGTCCCACATATAGTCCTCTTGCTTTTTGCCTTTTTTCACTACAGAGAACTGAGCAGCACATGATCCTGTGTGATAATTATAACTCATTCTGGCTTTTATCACAGACGCAGCGATGCATAGATGTACCAGATACTTGCACTTCCCTTCTTTTTCTTTTTCTCTCTGTCCCTATATAGACACATGCGATGTGATCGTGCTGTATAGGGAATGAACAGAATCTCACATATAGTACATAAAGTCATACTCTCTCTTTACTTGCCACTGATGAAAGTTAAACATTTAAATCAACTGCTTTACAATTATTTCCCTTTTTTTTTCCTGATTGCACGAACGTCCGTCAGCCGACTGACAAGAGACACAGCTGTATAAAAAGTGACTCTACAAGCGCTCCCTAAGTGGATTTAACATGTTTGAAATGTTCAGATGCCATCTGAGTGTTTGTTCAGAGATCCCTGAGCTCGCCGCCTGACAGCTCAACAGTTGTAAAGTCAAACAGAAAGTCTTTGTGAGTAAGTGTGTCTGGGTGTGTGTGTGTGTGCAGGTGTGTGACCTATGCGGTGTAGTGATCCGCTGATCTCTCTGAGCTTGGCCCTGTTCCTGAACTCTTTATCTCCAGGAGTGTTGAAACTGTCTGATGGCAAGTTCTTCTTAGGAAACTCTTACACATCCTATTTCAGTTTCCTCTCACATTTTATTTTTGACTGTGTGCTGCTAATCTTTGCCGTTATCTGGATAGGCAGAAAAACACTGATAGGATGGTCAGCTGTCACGCTTGGTGTTTTGCCATCAACTAAAATAATTAGTAACGAGGAAAACAAAATAGGTACCCCCCACATTTCTGTGATCCTGAGTCCCCTTTTTTCACATTTTGCATCTTTAACTGTACTCAAACTTGGCTGGCTCTTTATATCTCTGTCTCGTTATCTACAGTATTTGTGACTGGTAAAGAATCTGTAAATTCATTTAATAAATGACAGTGGCTCTCTGGTGGAATCACCTCATCTGATGCATTTTGAAAGCTGTAGCATTTTTTGGACATTCAGTGGACATATTAACGTGCTCAAAAGTGTTAACAAGCTATGAAATTTATGAATAAAAAAATAATAAGCTAAATAACACCTATATTAATCACCCTGTGAAAAATGTATGTATATTGTATATTTCACCTTGAACATTTTCTCTTTTTTCACAAACCTCCCGCATTAGGAGTCTTGAGTTAATTATGCACCACCAACGTGAATCCCCCTAGCATGCTTCATCCTTATTTTCATCATGATATTCCCTGGCTTGATGTTCACAAACTCAAATCAAGGCCACATTAGCTATTCCTTAAGATTGGGCCTATTAATGACATGCCATGGATCAAAGGGATTTTTTTTTTTTTTACCTTTTCTGCCAATGACCTAAATGTGTCTCTTTGCAGCTTTAAATTAATTTTTCCAAGGGATTTGGAGCAGCAAATATCTCCCACTGGATGTGCATGGGATTGAGTTATAAAAACATTTTAATGCTTTTTATATATATATATGTTATGCTTTTGATACTGACATTACTATCAATTAACCATTTTACTCTGATTTGGATGCTTTGGGAATTAATTCAGCTCTGCTGGGAAAGGCACTGTAGTGGTTTTGACTCATTTTGATTGCTGCTTCATGGGATGCACTCAATTTGATGTGGCAATCACACACTTAGATTAATTTACTCTTAATTTACACAAGCATCAGTGATGTTCTGACTGGCTGTGGGTGCGCTTGGTAAGAGGCTGCCGCGTACCTTTGTCCCCTCTGTTGATCTGCTGGTGGTTGGAGCTGGCTGACAGGTCCTCGGGGACAGCCATGGGCTCCTCTGCCTCTTCGGACGCTTCATTGGCAGCGGGACTGTCCCTGCCTGGGGAGACACACACCAGCAAACACCCATCACTCACCGCACAACCCCTCGACGTGTCTCATTCGGGAGAAGCAAAATTACCTCTGGGTGGTGTAAGAGCCTGTTTGTGGGCCTATTGTATCTACCTTTCGCACTCTATGGCTCAATCATGCAGTAGGTAGTCTTTTACCTGGCATCTGGGCCATTTCCTGGGCCTCCTCCGTCTCCATGCGGTGCAAGTACTCTAATGGGAGAGAGATGGAGATGTAGATGTGTGTAAGTTTAATCAAGTGCAGGCTGAAGAAACAACATTATAAAAAGCTAGAGTGGAGTAAAAGGTGTACGACTTTGTCACCTCAGTGAGATCACTCTTGTCACAGCTGCAGACACACCACTGTCCCCCACATTACATTACAAAGAATTACAGACATTTTCATTACAACTCTGACAGAGAGACTGAGCTTGGAGAGTGGCTTGGCTCCGGCTGATGGGGCCTGCTGGTAGCGTGGGGTTGCCGGGAATGGGCTTTCAGACCACATTTGTTATTTATTGTTAATTTCCTGCCACGTAATCATCCAAAAATGCAAACTGACTGCCGCAAAATTAAGCAGAAAATTAACTGGCCCCAGGTCACGAGGATGCGGGCGTCTGCCGTGCCCAGCTGATCGGCGCTCATGTTCTCTCTAATTTACTGAGCATGCATCGCTGAGCCCGTGGCCCGAGCACAGGCGAATGCAAGCTGCAACGAGAAACAAAGAGAGGGAGAGTAAGAGCGAGGAGATGGAGACAGAAAAGTGGCGAGATGGATGTAGAGGCAGAGGAGTACATAGCAACGGGAGGGCAAGAAGTCAGAAGAGCAAATGCAAGAGGAAGGTGCAGAGAAGAAGAGAGACAGAAAAGCAGGCCGAAGGACAGAGAAGTTCTCTTTATTTATTTTTTAGAAGCGATCCTCTGGCCAGGGCTGAATATCTGAGGAGTCACCAGTGCTCGTGGCCCCATTAATAATGGATGGCCCTCAAGCCTGCAGCAGATGGGCCCGACAGCCTCAGCCCCAGCTCCGCCACTTCAAGAAGCCCTTGGTGGGGCCGCTGCCCAGTCCAAGCAGCCACTCAGGGAGAAGTGAAGCTCCCGAAAATAGCGAAATGAGCCCAAGGGAGAAGGGGAACCTAGGCCTTCCTGTTTTACTGACAGATGGCTCCACACATTTGGAACAAATAGTGGGAAGCGACCGGGCCGCTCTGTCGCAACGCAAAGCATTCTGCGGAGTCAAGTCAGGAGCTCGGGCCGCCTGAAGACGCCCAGGATGCAAGTGTGGCGGGAGGAGGAGGGAGGAGGGGGGCAAAGGTCACTGGTGCAGATGATTTGTTCAGCACAACACAGGGGTGTTGCGTGTTACTCTGCCGAGTTGCGATTCTGCAGCGCCGATCTTCAGCATCTGGAGTTTGGAGATCGGGGGCTGAGGGGAGGTATATTCTCATGTGCCCTTTTTTTCTAGGCAGATGGTGTGAGGGGAAACACGGATGCGTTGGTGGGGGGGCTTCGACAGAAATAAAAAAGAGAGTTCCTACATTCAGCCACAACCCACTTGCATGTAGGCATGTGGAAAGTAAGGTGCATGTAGAATATTCAGGAAGTAGCTATTTAGATTTAGAGCACAAAGCGGTTCTATTTTCATGCTGTTTTAATCTTCTACATGTTACAGACATTTTTGTTACTGTCGTAAAAACTTCTCCCATTTCCATTTTAGCTGCGTGTCATTATCTAGGTATTATGTCGTCATTTTCCTTTTGCCAAAGTTCACTTTGAGAAGATACTTTTTGATGAGAGCAGGTGCAGCTAAAATGTTTTCATCCTGCCAGCCCTTCGTAACTTTTTTCTCAACTGCTCAATCACACTGGGATAATGAAAGAAACATTTTTACACTTTATTGCTTATGTCCTGGTTGCAAACAGGGGGAGATGTGTGTGCGTGTGGAGCGTATGAACTGGGGGCAGGTGGAATCTTTGAGCCAGTGCAATGGAAGTCAAAGAAAAGACTTCTGACACATAGTGCAGAGGGGACTGGAAAAGTTTTGGTCTGAGAGCGTCAAGTGAGGAGAGGCAGGAAGAGGCTTGTGGGTTGACAGAATTCTCGGTCGTCCCCTCCTCCTGTGTGTGTGTGTGTGTGTGTGTGCGCGCGTTTGGTGTGGGGGGCGGGTAGAGGCGTCTGCTCAGAGTGAGGTGCAAAAGCTACACCAGGGAGCAGGGTGGAGATTAGAAACAAACGAAACCGTTAACAGATACTGAGGACCACACCAGCAAAGTTTGGATCCCCATGAGGAGGCTTAGACACTGATGTGTGTGTGTGTGTGAGATACATACATACACATTTAACAGTAAATAAATGCTGGAATACATGAGGCAACAATCCAGTAAGGAAATGTAACAAAAAAAAAGACATTTCTTTAGTGCATCAATTAGGATACAATTTTTAATTACTAAGTTTCATGTTATTAAAATTAATTTAATTTAAACATTTTAATAATAAGAATCCAATATGGCATAATTTGGTCAAATCTGCTACCTTTGATAGGATGCTTAAAAACTTTCAGACAAAATGAAATTGTAATTTAAGGCCTTGTTAAATATTTCTTATATGTTTCTGCTTATGAAAATTTGATTTCTGGCTGCAATAAAAACACGTTACAGCATTATACTTGCTTTAAATGGTTTAGACTCTCACACCCTCTGCCGAAAGTTTCCACGGCAGTAGTTACTAAGTAGTTACTAAGAAGACTCAGAATATCTGAATTAATAATTTTCGCTCTTGTGGGTTCTTCTGAGATGTAATGGAGCCGTGGGCGCTTTCTTATCAGCCATTAGAGAGAGGAGATTATCCTACACTGCCAAGCAATGTGGTGCATGGTCACCTTTGTTCGGAGATTCTCATCAGTAATTCATGAAATGTATGGGTGTAAGTGGGTAGATAGTGTTAGCGGATGTGTTTCTGGGCAGCCTCGTGTTTGGGGTGAAGGGGGGGGAGGGGGGAGGTGAGGGGAGAGTCAAGGTGCGCTGGAGAGAAGTTTCCTTCATTTGCATCTGACACACTTCACTACTCTGCTATTCAGACAGTACAATCATTTTAATAACTGTCTGCCTTCCACTGCACCCCCACACCCCCAACACACACACACACACACGCCACCTCCACTACCTCCACCAACACCCCCCACTTCTGTTTCTACTGACAAGAAAGATGATGTATCTGCAGACAGATTTGCAGCACTTTCAGCACTTCTCTTTCCAACCCAGCTATGAAAAAGTCCTATTTGTGCAGGTACCGAGGCTCCTTTCCAAGTTTTAAATAGAATCTATAAAAACAATTTTTTTTTTTTCTAATTTATCCAAGATTTAAATTTTTTGGGGCATTTGGGTCTGATTTGAGTGGATTTGCAGAGTTTCCTAACCTCGCTTAAATGTTTCAAACTCGAAAGTAAACTTTTAAATTCAATTACACTTGCTAAAAATGTAAAAATAAAAATTTAAAACAGAAGACATAAAGTAAAGGTGCTGTCTCGTCTCGCAGTGTAAGATGGGAACAAACTGAAGGAAACAGTGTTGTACACCGGACAGGCGGCAAAGATAAAATTATTGAGCGTTTTCTCTTTTTTTTCATTAAGACGAAAACACTTTATTTCTTCAGCAGTTTGAGGGAGAATCTTTCAGGGGTTTTTTCTTTTTTTTTTCTTGTCTGGGCGTTGAAGAACAACTTTCCACCTCAGAGTCAGCAGTGTAAAAAGTTTCATCAGTCCTGCCTACATATGTGTTTTTCTGCTTCCCCTCACACAGACGTTTAACAACTAACTGAGACTGTGGTTCGATCAGGCGAAACACAACGCTTAACGGTATGAGAAACGATCGGATTTATCGATTATTGACTTATATAAAGCTTTAGGTGCAGCTTTAGTCTGTGCGTACTGATTTCCTGTTTACGCAGCGCTAAAATATTTCCACATAACGGTTTGGTGTTTGCGCCCCCCACACACCCTCGACAAATCTGCCTTTTAATCAAAAGTTTTCTTGGCTGAAAAAGTGTCTTTTAAATATCTGATAAAACTTCACACACAGAGGGACTATCTGCTGTGGACTGAGAGCGCACATCTGTCGCAACAGGTGCTAACAGGAGTGTAAAAACCGGATTAAACGGGTGTAAATTACAGCTAAATGCGCTGAGAAATAGTAGGAAATGTCAGAAATCAGATCAGCATTTTTAGATAAATTTAAGAGATTGTGAAATAATTTATCCATATGTTCCCAAAAGAAAAAGACGCATGGAAAAAAAAGGGGAGTATTCCACTATTTCCATTAAATTGCGGGCTATTTCGTAACAAATGACGCGGGGAAATGAATGTATTTTTCTGTCATTTCATTTTTAAACTAAGCCTGCTTGGTTTAATCCGTTACCTCTCCTGTACCAGCTGAGAAATTTGCGCGCACCAAACGGGATCTGATGCTGCGGCGCACCTGCACCGAAACTATAAGGAGAGCCCGTTTTTTTTTTCCAGTCAGGTGCAAATGGCTCCTAAAAACCAAGAGATGAAGCGAGCTCAATTCAGAGGTCTTGAACTAGCCTCGGAGACCGGTGTCGTAGCCGAAAAGCGCGGTGGAGGTCACTTTACCTGCTATTCCTTGAGTTTGCAGTATGAAGTTCTTCCAACTCTCCCCGGCTCCATGTGCAGAAGGTCGCAGCGCCGCGGCGGCCCCATGGAGCTGCGCCCTGAGTCCCTCCCCTCTCCACTGCACTTCCTCGTTCCAGCCCAACATGACTATGTCTCTGAGCTCGGCTGGGGCATTTTGCTTGCTTTTATCCACGGGCCGAGTCTGCGGCGGGGAGTCGAGCCACCGAGCCCTTGGCACTTGCTTTGTGCCGTGCCAATAAAAGCTGACACCCAGTAGACCATTACTGGCAGCCATGCATGAGATGGGATGAGGCGCGCGAGGAGAGTGGACCATTCATTGTTTATTTATTTCATTCTCACCGAGGAAGCTTGGGGAGGAGGGGGGGGTGCGTCCGTACTTGCATATTGGACAGCTCCCCTTCTGTCACCTGTTCTGGCACGCTGAAGCAGTCCATGAAATTAACACAACTGTTCTCCTTCCCACATAATGAGGTCTTTTTCTCTTTAATGTTTCATCCATTTCACTTTGCTCTTTCTCCTCAGCGGTTGCCCCCTCAGTGTCAAAGCCTCCCATCGTACCCCGGCACATCAGCAGGTGTCCAGAATCTGGATTATGTCTGAACCTGAGCAAATTGTTTACTTTTTCATCATTTTGCCCTTTGTTACTTTATGTTTAAAGATGCACATACGTAGAGGTGCACGCTCGCTGAGTTCTGCAGAAGATCACCATGCTGATATGCATTATTTTCACTCAAATGTGGTTTTCCCTGCGGTTTTGTGTCTACAAACCAACACTGTACCAGTGGCTCTTGGAGTCCAAACAATTCAAAGATGTCTTAGTTTCGGATGCTCCCATGAGCTCTATGAGACTCAGTCTGACTTTAACATTAGAAATTCTGCTGCAAAGTTGGTAATCTAATTTCAAACCTGCTTGGAAGTGACTTGAAACTGAGACAGACCGAACACACTGAATGTAAATTAGTAAACCGACGCCACTCTCTAAGCCTACTGTCCACATCATATAATTGGATAGGGTGCAATCATCTCCTTCCCTTCTGTCATCAGTCAAGCTGATAGTATGAACAGCTGCTTTCACTATATAGACCTTTTAATATGTTTAATAACTACTTTCCAGTGTTCTTATAATGCAATCCAACTGTCATGTAGTTAAAGCCCTCAGCGTGATGGGTGCCTATATACTGCCTGAAATTATTATAAGATAATGTAAATTGTGGATTAATATTTATGAAAATTCTAAATAAATAATAAGTTACACCTCTGGTTTGGCTAAAATCTTACCCCTCATTTTCTGATTATGTCCTGTCATTATTACCTCATGTTATTATCTGGTGGAGTGGATCTTTGCTGTAATTATTGTATTTAAAAGTATTTTTATTTCCCTCCAAAGCTGTGTGCTGTATCTTAACAGCCAATTTAAGTTATAACAGTTTATACTCAGTCCTGCAGAATAAGTGGTGGATACACTTTCCACTGTTTTTCTCTGCTTGTCACTGTTTTTCCCAGTATCCCGCTGTCCTCGGGCCCCACGGCGTGCTCTTATCTCAGGAGAGGCTGTGTGCACTGGATTGCTGAGTCACCTTTCGTGGGAGGCGACCCTTATCTCCTAAGAAGCACAACATTCAGGCAGTTGGTTGCAAAAGGAGGAACTTTGGGCAGGAGCACTGTGGCCTGCTGTGTCTTCACGGCCAAACTACGGATTGCAGCAACGCTCGCTGACTTCCCCAAAGCCTCGCGGCTGTCGCTGCTTTGTCTGCAAGGTCAGAGGCTACAGCTTTTGGAGAGCGTGCAGGTACAAAACGCCGTTCGGGGTCAGCGGCTCCTGAGGCCACGCAGAGGGAATGCTGGGACCAAAAAAGTGATTCAGCGCTATCAGCCAGCGCAGAGGCGTCCAATCATGACTGTCGTCCTCCATGACCCAGAGATACTGCCCCGTCCCAGTGACGCAGCAGCTTCACCCAGTGTAGGCCTGAGAGGCAAAATGGTGTGAAGACCATGATTCAGCCAAGGTTTTTAGAGAAGTTACTGCAGAGGTGGGATCAGTGCTCACCGCTGGCTGAGCTGCTGGTCATCATCCTAACGTTTGACTTCTACAAAAACGTGCAAAACGTTACTGGTCATGTGGAAATTCTACATCCTGAAGCAGATTTCTGCAGAGGGCTTCATAAGATTACTTAATTCTGCAGCATTTAAGATAATACTCCATGTACGGCCTGTAATCCACGGCTGCAAATCAAACGAAACATAACCCTCTGCTCCCTCGGGTTAATCCAGAACCTGAGGGGAGCCGTGTTGCTGTAATTAATATCATTACCTGGCACGTCTCAAAACATCATCAGGCAGTGTAGCCGCTCGACTGCCAAACAATAGGCTCTGCCTGGTCCTTATTTCATGGATCTTTAAGCAGTATTCACTGTTTCACATTTGGAAGCATGAGCAGCATGTAATCCTTAATTGGTTTCAACACCTTAATAAGTCAAAGACGTTCAAGACTGATAATCACATTAAATAGTCCAATTTATCTAAAAAGTCAATTGCAAACTGAAAAACTCCCTTTCTTTAGGAATGCATTATGCTGTGGGGATGTCAGAGTAAATTAAATTCCCCTCTGCACACTAAAGCATCTATTTCCTTATGGTAATTATCTGCTGGAATAGACGTGTCACTAGAAGGAGTCAGGCATGCTTGACATTTACCCTTTTTATGGAGAGGCGATGAGTAAAAATTAAGATGAGGAAAAGGAAATTAATCTCCAGCTCAGGCACGCATTGAGAGATCCTGGAGGATAGTGGCTGAATCAATCATGATGTTTGTGAGCCTGTTTTGAAAAGGAGCCAGTGATGAGATTCAGACCACAGGCTGGAAAATCTGAGGAGGTGGGGGAGGGCGCTTTTTTAGCAAATAGAGTTATGATTGCTTTGAGGAGGTTTACGCAGTTTTATCGGTTTTAAACATAACGGCAAACATACAAACTCAGGGACTATGCCAATTTTAAAGAGACAATTTGCCATTTTAGTTTAGTAGCTAAGTCTGGCCTCTGGTCAATTAATGATTATTCATTTAATAAAGAAACACTTGATTTGTAAATTTGGATTAAAAGATTGTCCATGCGCATTAATCGGTGGTTACGCAGAGTCCAAGAGAGCTGCTAGCTGATATCAAGCCAAAAGGAAGAGTGCATCTGCAAGATTAACTGGATTCACTACAATGCAAAGGAAAGGATAAATCTTAACAAAGCCACAGCATGTGTTGGTGTGATTATTGCTGTATTTGTATAAGTGTTCCTCAGTAATGTAGTATAGTAATCTGATCGCATTTTTTAATGTGTAGTGTAAGGGTTCGCAATGTACACTGAACCCAGTAAAGCCCTCTTAGTTTCGCAATTTGTGGGCCTGTGTGCAGTGGTTGTTGTTGGAAGGTTATTATGAGTTTGCTCGGTGTCTTCAGAGGAGAGACTGGCCTGCTGTGGGACATATTAGCTTGATACAGTGGCTGCAGGTGTGTGTGGAGGCAGCTGGCATTTATCAAAAGAGAAGAGATGCAACTCCAAGTAACTCCTGAGTTGTTTTATTTAAATGTGTGTTCTTAGCTGGCTTAATGGGCTCCCTGTGAAGACAGAACGACTGCAGTGCTGCTGCGTGCAGTCACAGTATCTGCTGACAATCAGTTTATACCACTAAAATGCTACTAAAAAGTTTTTCTACACGTTTACAACAGAATATATGAAATGTGGATTTCTATTTGTTCAATGACGCCTTTGACACAGCTGTGCTGAGTAAAAAGAGTAAAATCAAATTTATTGTAACAACTTACTTTTCTTAAGTAAAAAAAATAATTACTTTTTCAATGTATACTATGTATTGAGTAACTGATTACTTTTTAAAGTAACTTGTCCACTACTGCTCTTCACAAAGAGTACTATAAATAGGTGAACAATATCTACTGAAGTGAGATTTTCAAAGTTTGAAAAAATAACCCTTATTATATGTAATAAAAGATGCTTTTGAGCTGTACTATGGGAAATGTAGTACCCAACAATCCTGGAGTTTGACACATACTAAAGACTTTATATTTACATACTAAAGACTAACAAATTTAAGGAATCTGCTGCTTTAATTTTAAACTGTTCTTCTTAAAATCTGTCTATTGTGAGTCACCCAACTTTATGGAAGTGCAGTATTTGGTCATTGAAGTCTCCCTTAATGACCAAAAATGGAACATAATGTGGCATACAAATCTGATGCATTTGTGATCACATAACCTTAACTCCTCACGAAACCAACTGTCTGCTCAAGAAAACAATCTTTGTGAAATGTAAATCTAAACAAAATATACAGTAGATGAAGAGAAACAGGAAAACCAGCTCATCCCTATTTCCTGTCGAAGCGTAAAACTGCACAAACCACAGACATAAAACTATAGCTGGCAGATACTTCATAATAATGTTGATTTGCATTAGAGTCACATCTACAGAAAAACACCTTTAAATTATGTTTTCAGTGCAAACTGCACTTAATGTGTATTTCCTGAGCAAATAATACCAAAATGTTACTCATTATAGATTTATTGTAGCCACCATAGACTTATACTGTTAAATATGTTACACTAGTGCAAAAACTCCTGACTTCCCTCACTATTATCTCTGTTTGGTCCCTCTCTTTGCTCCTCATGACAGAAACACAAACTGTGTGGGGGCTGAAGTACAGACACACACACATGCACACACACAGACAGTGAGCAAGTGAGTCAGTCAGAGGCAGTGAGAGAGTGAATGTTTAAGAGGACAATGCAAGAGCTCACTACCCAGAGTTAGAAAACCACTCATCTAAATCAGGGAAATTATGATAATGGGGCATCTCATTATTCTCCAACTCACTCCGAATCAGTCACTGACATCACATCATTATAGACGTATTCATATAAACAGATTGGATGGCATAAAGAGGAAGCTGACACCTTCAAAACTTTCTCATCTGCTTTGTCTAAATGTCTCCTCGCGCTTTTGGGTGTGAGGCAGGAGGCGCGGGTCTCAGGAAGGGGTTGCAGGGGCTTTTGGTGGTCACCATTCGGGACAGGGGCGCTGCGTGGCCGAAAGTAGGACCCCCCGAATCTTTGATTGTCCTGTGGAAATATAATGATTTTGTGTAAGTAAATTATGAACAATTTTAGGTCAAGTAAAAATCCAACAGTAATCTTTGTAATAAAACTAGTTAAGGCACTGGTACTTTGAAAATACCCATAGGTACTTGTGTAATGAGTGAGCTTTGGCAAAATACCCAAAAAGGTCCTGACTTGTGTAATGAGTGAGCTTCTGGCAAGCAAAAATCCTGAGGATGTCTGACCGTTGCAGCAGACAGTTAATCAATCCAAGTGCTTGTCTTCTTTCTGTTTTGGGGAAAAAATATGGTGGGAGGCCAGCCTAATCAGCAGAGGAAACAGATCTCAGGGGGGGTCGGGCACCTCCAGGAAAATGGAGGATCTAGGTTGTGAAAAACCACGATTACCACGAGCTGCTCTGGATTCAGCCATCTGGAGATGCCTGCTCCAAAAGCCGGTAAAGTTCGCTCAACTGGGGCCCAACTAGGAAACAGGTTTACACCTCCCTAACAGACAGCCAACACTCCCAGAGCGGAGGGATGTTTGCTCGACACAGTGAGATGTGCTGAAGTGCTTATTCATGACACTATCGCAGTTAGACAATGTTTTAAGACGTTATCTTTTTTTAAATGAAATCTTTCCTCTTGTTTTTAAACAAAATCACAAATCTGCTGTGAAATCTGCTCCGCGCACAAATATTATCTTGCCCTCAAATTAACCTTCTTGTCATTTTGTACCCAGTTTTCCAAGACTTCCAATTTCCTTCCTGTCTGTCTTCAGGAATGACACCCATTTTTTTTTTATCTCTGTCTTAACATTTCCAATTACTGTAGTTTTTACCAACTGACCGACTTGTATCTCACCGGCCCACCCATCCAAAACAATACACATTTAGCCTATGCAAATACCTAAAGCTTAAAGAGATGCCACTCAAATACACACAGGCACAAAAAACAAAGAAAGAAAAGATAAAATACAATTATTAATAAAATGCAAAAGAAATAGCATTTGAGAAAATTATCATTATCATTATCATTATTTTTACATCAAATATAGTAATTGATTTGACACTTTCTAACAACACATTGAGCATTGACAGCACACTGAGCTCTTTTATTTCTATTAAATAAATAAAACAAAAACAGATTACATGTATTTTTCTTGATATGAGAGAAATGTTTTTGGAATATTTTCCTTTAGTTAGACCTGAATTAGGCAGAAATGCCTCTGTCCTTTTTCTTGTGACTTGTAGCATAATAATTTAGCATCAAATATGTTTTTCTTCGGCGAGGACAAATTGTGAATCAATAATTTCCTGTTAAAGAGAGGAGCTGTGTGTTGTTGAGCCAAGATTCAAAGTGAGAGGATTCAAAGCCTTTCAGCCTGATATCAGACTCATCATGTGCAGTGATTGTCAAGAAGCTTTTATTTTTTGTAAAAATTACTTTTATTGTCTTATATCTTTTTAATAGGCACTACAATACACGCTAAATGTTCCTCTTAGATTAAACACTGGCTGAAATATGTATGAAACATTTTACATTATTAATGTAAAAAGTGTAACCAACTGTAGTCTTGGCATTAATGATGATTACTCTGAGATGTATTTCATTTTCAAAGGGAAGGCAGTAATATATGAGCCAATCTCTATGGTGAAGTCTGAATGTGACTGGAGGCTTGATGTCAGTAGAGTGCATTAGAACGCCCTCCAGTGGACATCTATGATAACTCTTTGTCCTGCATCTTAAATCAACATATGAATAATGTGTGATGAGGATATGAGTTGTTGCATGAAAAAAGGGTCACTGTGCAACAGTAGCTACAGAAAAATAGAGAAGAGAGAAGCAAATGAGTGACGGATGTAGGGGTTATGGTTTAATTTGCTGCCTAAACATCTTCGTAAAAGTTAATGTGAAGACTCACCCAGGGAGGTGTGCAGCTGGGACAGCGGCAGCAGCAGCAGCAGTAGCAGAGTTTGCATAGACAGCCTTTCCTGTATATCCAGGGATGGTGTTTCGGCTGGCACAAATCACAAGTTTACACATTATTCATCAGGATCTGTTCCAGAGGGCTGAAAATCACCATGTGTGAGAGGAATTTCAAAAATTCCTATCCAGAGTGTGATGAAAAGTAATATTTCATGTGAAAACAAATTTCATGCTGAACAACTCAAGCTTTTGAAAACGATGGTGTATGTATGTGTGTGTGTTTGTGTGTGATAATAATGTGTGTTACCGTGCTGTATAGGCGTGTACGGAGGTACAACGCTCCTCTTCAGGGTCAGCGGATGAAAGTCTTTGTCCATGTTGTCAATGTCATCCATGTTCTCAGAGCCAATTGAACCACTGCAAATACACAAGAGCAGGCTCATAAAGCAAGATCAGCTCAAAGGAAACACGCCCGGGATTCACGCTAACATATATGCAAGACATTTGCCGTGACCTGTCAAACAAGTACTCACGTGTACAGAGGGATCTGACCTGATCTCAGACATCCACTGCAGCTGGGAAGAGGAGAAAGAGATGCTGCTTTAAAGCTGGTGATCATAATTGATGGAACCGCTCCGAAAACAGATGTCATGGTTGGGTACTCACAATGATATGGGTTTCTTGGCATCCTTCCTCGATCGAAGCTGCCGTCTGTTCCACTCAGATCCAATAGACTATGAAGAGACAGTAACAACAAATCTTTTCACAAGTCTATCAGGTGCCGTTATTAAGAAACTCAGCTCTTATGACTCCATACACTCCATGTATCTGATGGTAGTCTGTAATGTGACCTAAACTTTACCACTGCCGAAAACAAACTCAGTCACCTTTAAGGCAGGGCTTTAAAAAAAAAAATAATACCATGTTTTTTTGAAGACACTAAGAGATGAGTCTGGTAATATTCTGGATTTTTCTTATTTCTAACAAATCCCATGAAAAGACCAAAATCAGCAATATGCTCCCTTTGTACTTACCCTACTTGTGTGTGGCCTCAAGGCTATTGTTACTATTGAAGATGTAATCATTAAAAAATAATATATAGTAACAAATATGCTGTTTCATTTTCAATTTCCTAAAGCAGCAGGGCACTGTAACATTACACAAACATACTGCAGGAAAAGGAGACCTTTTTATTGGGGACGGTGTTATGCTACAGGTTATTACACATTTTGTGCCCTATGAGTAACAGCAGCAGGATTTTGTATGCGGGACTGACTCAAAGTAAACTACAGAAGGAAGATGTCAATAGATGCAAGGGCATGGACTGGTGGTGTGTTTTTAACAGTTTTCTGATGAATCAATGAGAGTCTACAACACAGAAGAATAAGCTGTTAGGGATCAAGGGCTATTGGAAGTAGCAAGTGGGGTGCTCCACAAATTGGGCCCATGCAGTGAAAAACAAAATCCACACAAAACACGAGAGACAGAGACAGAGAGAGAGAGAGAGAGAGAGAGAGAGAGAGGAGAGCTCTGCTGTGCTGTGGCCCTGCCTGCCTGCCTGCTGGGCTGACACAGTGTGGGTCTGTGTTCCTCATTTTGACTGTGTGTGGTTACACAACATTAATATTAACAGCAACAGTTCCAGTATATATGTATATATATATATATATATGTGTGTATATATATGTATATGTATATATATATATATATATATATATATATATATATATATATATATATATATATATATATATATATATATATATATATATATATATAGATTATCTACCCTTTATTTGCCTCTTTCAGTCACTATACTGCATTTTACATTGTGGGCCAACAGATAAAACTGATGCTGCATGGTTTAAGGGACATGGGGCACATCGCTGTACAGCAGAAATAGTGGAAAACTGACTACAAGAGCTGGATCTGTTTTCTGAATTTATGAACATGCTGGGAAATGGAGTATTGCAAAAAAATGAACGCCAACACATTCATCCCTCTCATTAAAAAAAAATTTAAAAGAAATACACTTCTGTGTGTGGGTTGTAAGGAAAAGTGTTTTTCATTCAAATTAATTACATTTAGGTAACCCAATTAGATTTTTTTTTAAACAGTAAATGACTAATTGATTAATTACTCCAGCACAGCAGTTCTGCTTCCTTCCGTCAGGTGTCAGAGTGAGCATAAACCTTAATGAGCCCACAGCTGAAGAAAATGAGCTCCGGCCTTGACAGTGTTCATTCTTCATGGCTCACCTGCCACAGCTGAGGTCGACTACTGTAGCGCCTTGATGAGGGACGCTCACTCACAGGGTCGGCCATTTTCTCCAGGGTTGTTTCTGGTGCCTTCAAGCGCCGGGGTAACTTTGCATCCCAACCAACTTCGTCATAACTCCTGCATAGGAATTGCAAATTGCAGACATTAAACAACAGAACCGAGTGCCCTGAGTGTAATTGATTAACTTGATTCCCAAAACTTATTTGCTTTAATCTGACTTCTTAAACAGCCCCCTTCGTTGCACAAAGTATATTAGACAGCTTATTAACTGGGGAGATAATTCTACCCCACAGCTTAAGCCAAAGCTACAGTCCATCTACATGATTTCATTGAGCAGCAATTAACACAACAAGAGGACACACTGTTCCCCGGTGACATCAGTGGAGCACAAAATCAAAGCCATTCACTCTCAATAACCCTCAAAGCAAAATGACACAGTGCGTGGACGGCACATACTGAATTATGTGGGAGGTGAGCTTTGTTTAGCTTTATTATTATTGAAAGGAGACAATTAAAGGTCACTGTGCTCTGACCTCTGTGTTGCTGAAGTGTATCTGAAGCGCTGAACTGCTGGTGAGTTGACGGTCCACAGTCTCAGATCAGAAGAGAAGCCATCCTTAAAAAAATGATATTCGTAGTTCTATTACATTGTATATTGTACAACATTAGAAAATCAGGCAAATTAGATAAGGATGTAGAATGGTAAATGTCATTAAGTCTTGGTCACTAATTAGTGTTGATATTTCTCTATCTTCCTTTTCTTTGTTTGTCTTAAATTAATATTTTACAGAAACTATCATTCAGAATAAAGGCTGTGTATTGTGAGTATGTGTATTCATATGTCTAGGCTCTGTAAACAGCATCTCATGTAAGCAGAACATTAGTTTTTAATATAAACAGTATCATTCCTCTAACACCGGCCTAATGATTTTATAAATGATACTTGTAGCTCTGTAACGACTCTAACACCAGTCTGCGCAAATTCATCATTAGTTGAAATCCCTGCAGTAGCTGCAAATGGGAAACCAGATCAAGATGGAGGAATTACAAATACCTCATTCTGTCAGGACATAAAATAAAAACCATTTTGTGCAAAGTCCTGATGTAAGCCACCTAACATGTCCACAGTGACAAAGTTCATCATCTCAGTAGCAAATACAAACTATGAACAAATTCCACTTTTGACCTGATAATAGACTGAAACAGACAGAAAAAACAGACCAGAACACTGAAGTTATTACATATCATTTGTTGGGGTTTATGAGTGTGTACAAGTTTAATGGTAATCCAGTTGGAGACATTAAGTAAAAATAGGTTACTTGTTTAAAAATGACCTTCTGGTCATTATGCCTCTGAGGCCATTTTACAAGAATGTGCTGCGCCCTGGTCAAAAACAACCAGAGCAGAGTGTCTGATTCTTGCACATGCTCCAAACATGAAAACAAACATGACGAGACATAACACCCACTCCACTGCTTATTTATTAACTTGGAGTGATCCTAACAGAGGATAGACAACAAACAAACAACCAAGCAATGAGAAAACAACGGTTTAAACTGAAGATAAGTCATGAGAAAGCAATGTAGAAAAGTGAGTTTAAAAAAAAGACTTAGCCTGAACTGCCCAATGAGGAGGGGCTTTGGAGGTGAGCTGGTGTGAACTGGAGTTAAAGGTATATGCCCTCGAGTTTTCAAAATAAGGGCACTTTAAGTGGGTAAGATTAGGATATTCTCCTAATTGCTTTAAAGGTCTTAACACTGAACAATGAATCAGTGAGTCAAGATATCACCATGGTTACCTGGGTTCATCCTCAGGGAAGTAGGACTATCTATACCACATTTCATCACTATCATTCAGGTATTTGTTAAGATATTTTCATCTGGACCACTGTGATAGACCAACTTCACTACCAGCCACACTGCTGGCGTGTCTAAAAACACTGAATGTCAGGATGTTTGTCTAAATGACTAATGCAGAACAAAAGTAAGTTGGAAATCCAGACACGCTCTCTCATGTGACCCCGAATGAGTCAATCAGACAATCTGATGTTTTTACTTGTTACACTTCAGTAAGCAGCACTGTGTCCGCCACTCTCCTCCCACGTCCAAAACTGCATAAATACAGGCATCAATCAATTCCACCAACATTCACCAAACAACACTTTACGCTCTTCGGTACAACAAAGCTTCTGCTAGGCCATAATAATGTAGATCAAGGTAATAATGATTACTTCAATTAACAGACTCAGAAACAAAATAATAAAGCATGATTATGTTCTCAAGCGAACATCTGCCCACGTAACAATGGTCTAATGTGAGTCTTTATAATGTGTGCTGAGACTCAAAGGAAGGTGTGTGTGTGGACCTGTTTGTGGACCTTCATATTTAATATGTGTTTGTGTTATGATAGTGATTAACCACTGATCTGATGAAATGTAATAATAACTCATTTGACGAGAAAACAAGGCAAGCGTTAGTTCATTAGTTCAAGTGACTGTTGGCGCTGTGTGCAGTAGACTGAATGTATGAACGAGTGTTTACTGTATGTGCTCAGAGAGTTAAACAGGAAAAATGAAGGGAAGGAAAATGAAAAACAAACATCTGTTGGGCTTCATAATATGCATACTATATGTATATAATATGAATACTACTAAGTATATAAATGTTGTTTTGCAAAGCATTTCAGTGGGACAGCCAGTTCTGTCATGACCCACCTGTCCGGTGTGTTTATCAGGGAAAGTGCTGTGTGGAGCCGCTTGAGTTGATGTCCTCAGCGAGTGTGGTTGAACTTTAATAGGACTGGGTGAACCTTAGATGACACAACAACAATAAAGTCTCCGGGACAAAAGCAAACTGTGAACTATGACTAGCCATGCACGGCAGCAACCACTTTCAAGGCTAGTTTACCCTGCAAGGGGGCCCTGTGGCAAAAATGAGCCATTGGCCCCTATTGATCCCCCATCCCTCCCGCTCTCTATGAATTGTGTATGAATCGTATTGCTTTTGCGTATCCACTGGGTACAGAGCACACAGCAGACTACAGATGACTTAATGATACAGTATTTTGCCAAGGGGCGCAGTTACCAACTCCTGTTTTTGAGTGACAGCTGCTCCAGGTTTGTTGTGTTTCAGTTAGTTTGTGATTATTTTTTAAAAACACAACTGTATGCAACATGTAAGCACAGGATGCAGTGAAATAATAAATATCTCTCCTTATCAAAGCTACAAACTTAGCCGACAGTGTTCAGCCCCCCAATTATCACAAAGCCAAAGCTTTCTTGGATATTTACCAAAGATTCATGTCTGTATAACTCCAATAAAAGCACAGTTGGCAAACAGATATCAGAATAAAGCCAATATACATCATACTGGCACCGTGGAAGGAAGAAAATTTTGTTTCACATGACATCAGTACCAACTAATTATCAGCTATGCTTGCCATTAATTAGCATACATTTGCAGCACACCAACAACAACTATATTCTGCGTACAGTCTCTAATATTTCTTTAAATACTTTGTGTCCAGGGCAATGACATATAACGATATATTTAACACAAGTATTCTATGTACCTCATACATAATGTGGCTGCTCTGATACCACTGCTGTGCAAAAACCAAAAGGGGCCCAGAAGCACCAAAAAATCTTTTGAATGCAGTCGAACAGAGGTAATGAAAATTGATTATGATACACAGTCTCTTTTTAAACTGTATATAGGTAGAAATGCTGCTGCAACTAAAGATTTGAACATCGAACATAGCATTTGTGATGTGACTATGAAGAGTTTAATATCTTCAGTTTCATATTTACTGATAATTTAACCATTTTTTAAAAAAATTTTAAATTCTTTTAATTTAACACCTCCTGACAATCTTGTTTTTTAAGCAAACATAGCTTAATCTCTCACCATGATCACTCCAATACACAGTGACATCTCCCTTGTTAGTCATTACAGGTGCAACAAACTTGAAAGGCTCAGAGAGGTTAACAAAATACTGCTCTTTTGTCTGGCATTAAGTTACTCTTTAAACTCCTTATACTTTTTCCCCCTATTTTGTATTAACGCGATGTGCTTTGTGTCTTTATTTCCTGTTTTTTGTGTCACAACAAAATGCAGTTTGTGTAGGTTTATCTATCTGTCCATTACTTTCCTGTTTAATCTATTTATTTGGTCTAAACACGTCCAAAATACAATTCTAATGACGTTGTTGCCAGGTATTTTTCTGTCATTCTCTCTAAGTCAGCCTTTGAACTGTTCTAATGTAAATTAGTAAAAGTATTAATATTAATTGTATTATTTGGAGCAAATGTAAATGTTATTTTACCGTTGAGCCTTGCTCTCAAGACTGCATTAGGGATCCTCCTGGAGTTCCAGGCCTTGTCTTCGCTCAGGTCTACACAGATACCGGAGAAGTTTGGGGCTGTTTGGGGCCTCTCTCTGAGACCTCGAGGGACACACAGAGCAGAGGCCACATGAGGGAAACTTATGAATTTCTGTCGACCTTTGACCCCCAGGTCTACCTCCGCTCCTGCGTTCAGCTGACCGCAGCATGGGTCCAGCAGGGGGACGTCGTCTCGTAAAGGAGCCAGGGCAACATGCTGAGCCGTGGGGGGACGTCTAGAAAAAGGAGAGCTTGGACGTCCAGGTTCTGATCCCTCTCTACCACCAGCCCCGTACAGACTGAAGTTCAACCGTCTGATAACATGCAGCTCTGCAGAGAAAGGCTTGGAGGCATCTAAAACTGCAGTCATTACTGCCAGGGGAAAACACTCAGAATGTGTGTGTGTTTATGTGTGTGTGTGTGTCGTAGACAGATCAGGCCATAGATCTGCTGTCAGGCATAATGATGCAGTGAGCGATGGTTGCCCAGAGACTGTGAGTCTGCTTGGATCAAATTACCGACATGCAACATGACCTAGAGGCTGTGGACGCGTGTGGCGCCACATACCTAAGCGCAACACTTGTGTGTGGACATTTATTGTGTATTTGTTCTAATAATGGAGAACAAAGACATAATAACAATCCCCCGCTATCTATTTTGGATGCCACACACCAATAATTCACCTCGAGGGAGCATTCAAAAGCTCTGAGCTGCTATATTTTGGCAACGTACAACTACCAATTTATCACACTGACCAAATAAAAATGTTTTGTCAGTCGTCAGGGGCAGCTGCTGTCCCTGGAAAATTACTCCATCGAAATGTGTTCTGGGTGGTGAACAAAAATGACACAACTTGGCCCCGCTGCAGGGTTTAGAGAACTGACCCTCACAATAGAATGCTACATTACTTCTTGTAATGGGTTAGGAATAGTTTATTTTCTTTAAGAAGAAGACAGTAGTTGTTTGTCTTTCCTCCAAGTGACCACTAGATGGAGGAATAGAGCCTGTATTGTCAGGCGATAGCACCAGAAACAGGCCTACATATGCTGCCTTGTCCCCAGTGCATTATAGGACAATCCACAAATATCCCAGCGAAAAAAAAAAAAAGTCCCAGTTGTAATATTATGATGATACATTATGACATTAAAAATACCATTATAGTACAACAAGGTGACCATAAACCCAAATACTGAAGACCTCAGACACACTCAAAGTCCCTGTGGAAATATCAAAATGATTTTTCTCTGTGCATGCAGGCTAAACAAGGTATTTTGTAAACAAATGGTGGTGTTAGTTGACAGAGAAACTTCAAATGTAAGCTGTATTTTTAGTTGACAGTGAACCAAATGAAAATTATGTAAATTGCATGGATGTAAAAGAAAAAAAAAGTGTTTTTACAAAGGGTGTAATCTGGTGAATGCGCTGGCTTGAAAGAGCTGTCTTATATTCACTGGAGCAAAAAAACACCAAATACTATGTGCCTCAGTGCCTATTAATTAATTAGCTTGGGTTATCTGGAATGTAATGTGCAAATGTAAATATGCCACACAAATACATAGGCACACACGAAGAAGCTACATGTGCATGCTTTATATAAATAGTGACAGCGCCCTGGCTAGGTGGCATTTTTCTTGGGAGAGGATCCATGTTAATGTGTCAGTGGCGATGATGGTGATGCTTGCTGATAGATGATTTTTACTCAGGCTGTCATTAGCAAATGTAAACACCCAAGAGCTGTTGAAAAGGATGTGTTAAAAATAGCCTAATTAGAGTTTTTCTGATAACTGAGTGGTGAATATGCCCGACTCCCACACAATGTTCCTCCACAAAAGGAGCACATAAATGACACTTGTGAGATCTGATGTGGACTCTGTTTGAAATCGCTAAAGATAAAAAAAATCATACCATTTATTATATATCAGTCTTATGTCTCACAAGATCTGTGCTGATTGTATATTCATGCATTTCTGATGAATGAGGTTATATAGGTCCAAAGGTCCACATGATTTATTGCATTTGGAGTCCATTAATTATTCCCATATCAGAAATTCCTCTATACACCATATTGTAGCCCCCACCAGTGCTTTGTATCCCAATTATTTCAGGGGGTTTTCTGTTGTTGCACGGATTTAAATACCAACCTCAGTCTGAGATGACTGTTTTTTGCAGGGAATCAGATATTTCTGGAGTGAGGAGTCATTACCATCGGAGCAGCCCTTGTTACTGAATCCTGTGTTATTAGTCAGCTTGTCTGCAATTCTCGAGACTCCTTCACAGTCTCAGAAATTATTAAAATCTCACATTTTGCCCATGGTGCTAGGCCCAATGCTACAGTGCAGCAGCTATTAATTTGCACAGGCTGCATTCTTCTGAGGGAAACTGTTGCTCTGGATTAAGAGGCATTGTTGTTGCTGCTGCTGCTGCTGCTGCAGAGGGTCATCAAAGCAAAGTCACAATTGTAGTGTTGTGGCTGAAGACAATATGGGCTGATGCTGCTCTGGGCAGGGCATTATTTTTGTTAATCAGACATCAGGGCTGAGGGTGACCCAGGATGACACCTCGGGATCAGACATATCAGGCCGGGAGGATATATAGCTACCGGGTGCAGGGAATGGATCATCCGAGTCAGGAGAGGACGCTCCAAAATATAGACAGACAGCATCCTTCATCACAACCTGTGCTGGGGAATCAGCTTCAAGAAATTAAACAGAAAAATGAGAACAGATGACAGATATTAATATTTGCAGTTGTTCATGGCATTTCTGTATAAAGCTGTGATGCATTAGGCACATGCAGATAACTGTGGGGCTATACCTCATGAAAGTCTCGCCCACGTAAAAAATTGTCTCTTTGTATGCATGACATACAATGCAAAGAGCTCCATCATGTCTGATGCTTAATGCATCCACTTGTGGGATTATGGCTGTATGTCTTGTAAACTGATGAAAATGCATGACCATATTTATAGCATAAGGGCCCCAAGTCGTAGCTCATGGGTTATATTCATCACACTATAAAGGCAGTGAATTGATTACCCCCCGATGACCACGCATGCATTATGTTAGAGGGCAAACTGGCTCAAGTTAACTCTGTCTCATGCTGTGTGCGGCACCCTCAACCATTTGGAAAAATCTAAACACAGTGTAGAGATGAGACTCCCATGAGCAGCGGGGGTAGCCATGTCCTCAGAGAGTGGCCGAAGGCTTTATTGTAGTGCTGCTTCCCTGCCCTCAGTTGCTGCAGCTCTCCACTTGTCACACTCAGTTAGCTCAATGAAGTAATGAATATGCTGCTGTACATTTTTCATGAGGGGGGTGGGAGTGAAAAATCTGCTCTTTATAATGCTTTTAATATGGAAGTTTTCACACACACTCTTGCCCCACGAAGCCCCCTCTGGGCTATCATGATGCTGCATGAGCACGATGTTTAATGTTAACAGTCCCCAGGGCAGAGTCAGCATAAAGCAATGTCACTTTCAGTGATGAATCTGTTGACTACAGCAGGTATACAAGCAGCTGTAAATCATGAGGAAGTTGGGATAACAGTGCCTTGCAAAGAAGACAAGGGCCGCTCAGGAAATCACGGGTGAAACAAAGAATAAATCTCTCACTGTACAGTGAGTCACCTATTCGGGTCTCGCATCATTACAGTAATTAATTTGTTTACAAGGAAGCACACCCATGAGTTTCCAGAAAGGGAGGACTATTAAGTATGAAAGGGAGACATAACGATCCAAAGATAAATGCAAATTAACATGAGTGCTGTTCAAAAATAATCAACAAGCGAGTAATTACGCAAATGACAGTGGATTGGCATATTTGCGACTATTTCAAATGAACAATTTAAGCCATTTAACTTGCATGAAACATAATCAGCACAGTAAACACAGAGATACTGAGATGACACTACTGTTCAGCTGGTGTTTTAGCTCAATGATTCCCATCCAGGGGTACTTCTGCTGTTCCCGGGAGGCATGTAGAAAGAGCTCAACTAATTACTGTAAGAAAAACACAAATGATAATTTGTCATATCCACATATTTGTGTTTAGCAATTATATCAGGATTACAAAATGGTGTGAGGCCGATCTTCAGTAAATTCATTGTCACAGGAACCTCGAGGATCAGCACAGCCCACACCTCACACCAACCTGAGGTCAGCTGGAACATCTTCAGGCAATGTTTTTGCTAAAGTAATTGAATGAAAACTAATTAATAAATGAGAATAGATACTGACATAGATGGAAAGGATTAATCGATAAACTTAAAAAATAATCCAAAAGCAAAGAGATTAAATAATTATCTAAAATGAAAAATGAAAACTTCACCAAACCAATGTAAAATTAGAATCCAAATGTGTGTGGGGAAAAAAACATTGTAATATCCACTTTTATGTAGAGTTACTTAACATCCACTTTAACATCGTGAAGGGTGGTGTTGATGAAGGGGTGCTTGATCTCCTCCGATAGGGATGTAGAGGTTAGGTTAGGTTTGTTTTAGATCATTTCTACTTTTCATGATATTTTTAGTTCTGTCTCAAGGTGCCTAAATGTGGCATACAGGACACCAGTCGACATTTATGCTTTTGATCTGCGTGCAACAACACACCTCTGATTTTCAATTACGAATAAGACGTTGCATTAGGCAAAGAAACACTGAGGGTAATGGACTTTCTCTGTTGCACAGAAAGATGGACTTGTCCCTCGAGACCTCAGTTTCCATTATTAAACCTCCACCACGTTGCCCACCTAGGTTGTTTCCATTCCCTCTGACCAAAGTGAAATTACCTGCTTTTGAAGCTTAAGCATAGTAAAGAAGCCAAAGAGTGGTTGCCCACAGTCTGAACCTCCATTTCCTCTCTGCCAGGAAGGGCTTTTCATGCTTTTTGTGGGAGACAAAAAACAAAAACAAAAAAAAATCCGCAAGGTAATTTCAGGTCTGATGTCCTTATAGTTTTCATACACAAAATATCCCAAGGGAATCTACAGCAGCATTTGTGCCAGTGGCTAATACATTCACTGGGCACTCTCACAGTATGCATCAAGACCTGGATGATGAATTACCATACAAGGGCCATAGAAAATGAAAAAAAATACCCTAGGATGAATGTTGTGTTGCAAATACAAACACGTAGTGTTCCGCAGGGCCGACACAAAAGCTGCTCCCTTTATGATAACCAACAATCCACAATACTATCTCCGGTCTGACAGCAACTTATGCAGATGTGCACGGCTCAGCAGTGCTCTGCTGAATTGAGCCCCCCTTGAAAAGTGTTCAGCAAGCAGGTCACATTGGCGTAGGCTGCTTGTTGTGGATGAAATGCTGAAATGCTGTCCTCCATGATGCTCTAAGCCTTATCTCTCACCTACCTGGCCCCTAACTGCCTGTGATGGATAGGGCCAGATTGAACCTGCAGTCACCTATCCACGTCATTTAGAGAAAATTGGGGATTTGCTGTCCCCCAGGCTTAGATCACTTCTTAATACTAATACAAGGCCAAGTTAGGGTTTTGCGTCACGTATCCTGCCCCCCTAACAACCAAGTCGTGGCTAATGAAAGCATACTGTGTCTGTCACTGTGTGAGATGTGTGCCACACATGTATGAATGGGTAGACAATTCAACGCTGCAAACAGTGAGTGTCACCCTCATCTGGAGGCAAGACAAGGCAGAGAGGTGAAATTGAAAATGTGAATGTCTGGCTAATGGCAGAGGAGGAGTGCTGGAGATATAATACCAAATCTATAAAGGACAATTTCAGGCCCAGGACTCTGGAGACTCAGGGCGCTCAATCATGAAGTGATTCACTCAGATTGATCAAGGAGCGTCATAATCACACGGGAATGTTACATGTGGCTCCAAGGATGACTCGCAGAACTGTCAAGAGATTCAAAGCTGGATTTAATGGATTTGAGGTGATGTGCTTGGAAATCATTTCAGAAGGTGCAAATAGAATCCTCAAAGCATTTTACCAGCATTTAGCAGCTGTCCAGTGAAATTAATGTTCAGAACAGTGGAATTTGGAGGAATAAAGTCGCCATCAGAGAAAGAGAGAGCTGTAATTTACTCTGTATTCTCATAGCAGAAATTCAAAGAGTCTGGCTCCCTGAAAGAAGAATCGGAAATCTACTAATGAACCACGCTGCAGATAACAGTCCCATATTAAGCAGAAAGCCTAAATGCACTTACAGATAACAAGCCTTCTTTTATTTAAAGTGATTCCGGTTAAAAACTCAATGCTCCCTCAGAAAATTGAAATAAATGCTGCAAATGTGACATTAAATATTCATAACTTTCAGTTGTCATCTAGCTCTTGCTGTTTGAAGATAAATGAGCAAAAACAAAACAAAATCCAACATAATTATTCACTTCTAATAAGTGAGAGGTCCACAAAGGTAGATCACTACAGTATTACAGAAAGTGGATTCTACATGCAGAAGAAAAGAGCTGCGTAAGCCGCTCTCTGGAGACGTTACGCATCAAAGTTCCCTAACACTGCCTGGTAGAGAGGCCTGCACTTTGACCATTTGCTTATTTTCCTTTCATTTTCACCTCTGTCAAATCATTGTCTCACAAAGCATTTAATGCTTCTCACAAGATTGCACACAGACAGGGCCACTGACTGAGCCTTCCGCTTGTGTATGGGAAATCATGAAAGTAAATCTGTGCTTTCAAAACTTTATATTGAGGATGGCACTGACGTGGTTTGATCTAAAGCTTCAATCACATGGCATCTTTATCTCCTCACTTTAAAGACAAACCAAGTTGCAGAAATCATTCATATCAAGTCTTGGCATGCGCATGAAATCGCTCTAGTTTTTAATATTTTGTATTGCAATATGATACAAAAATTGAATAAAACAATAAGAGGGGACTTATTATCATTTCAAAAGACCCAATAAGGGTTCACAAATTTCACTCAGTGCATTAAAGGACTTTATCAACCGGCTTTTGGAGAACTTGGAAATATTCATCTCAGTATCTCCCTCAAGCGTGTGTAGTAAACTAATTACATGGCTTTCAATAAATGACTGTCTGAGAGGCATTTCAAAGATGTCAAAAAATGGAGTAATGTGGCAGAAGTCCAGAAGGCTATATATTGATAAAAATACATCTGCTATGTAAAAAAAGTTATTATTCAGTCCTTCTCTGATTAGTTTATGATTCAAAACCATTTTGAAACTTCACTTCAAAGATAAAACATATAAAGTGAAACATATTATCATAGTATGCCTTGCAAAATTAAACATGGAATAAGTTCACATTTCTGTACTTTTTTTTTTCATCTGAGTTCCTTTCTTCCATCTGTCCTCTTTGTCCCGACCTCTCGCTGAAGGTCAGATATCTCTTTGTGTTGCAGTGCAGCCCCACTGTAAGAGGGCAAAAATAAGAAAACATGAAAAGATCTTAAGATTAGTTCAGAAGACAGAAAATCTTTGCACAAAAAAGGATTTCAGTAAACTAAGCAAGCTCAAGGAGAAAATGTAGTATTGAGATATTAAAATTCTAACCCTCTTACCTAGCAATAATATAACTGAGATTGTCTTTTATACACATTCTCCATTCCTAAGTGTTTTTTCTTTTTAAAAATGTTAAGGCCAGGTCAGTTTTATTTAAAACACAAAATGAGACAGCCATCATTCAGGTTACTGAATGCAGATACTATTCAAGTGTTCAGGTGCCAGGATATGTTGCTAAACTGAACTGAACAAAACCAAATATAATTATCTCATAATTCCTCCTAATCAGGCTAAATGGGGGAATTAAATCCACAACATCCATAGTTTATTGTGGAACAAATGCACATAACGTGCAGTCTTTCATTGTCCACCTTCCATTCCCACCTGAAGCTGACAGTAGACTGTTTCTGAGGTGGATGACAGTTTTCTGTGCATCACCTTGAAAGTCCGGCCTTGACTGATCAGACAGAAAGGGGTGGACAATATATGCAGTTTTTGTACTGGACTCAATAGTCACACACAGCATGTGCTTGTGACAAAACAACAATGTGTAGTGCAACATACATTTAACAAAATTCAACCAGGGACCAGTGGTATTAGGGGGCAGTCCACCTCTGAAATTTTTCTTTTATTTATCTAAAAAGGTGTATTTTAAGACTTCTGGAGAGGAAAAATTGGACAACAGATTTAAAACCATGTCAGCGGGAGGGAGCATGAGAATCAGGTCAAATGTTGCAATGAATAATCTACATTACAATCTGGAAATTCAAAAGAGGCTGATAAAATGATCACAAACTATCTGAAAATTAATGTTGACAGTGTTCAAATTAAAGTGTTCAAGTCAAAGGAAAAATGACTCTACAGTCACAATCTACTCTTTGTTCCCTCTGACGCTCTCCTGCCTTTTCTCCTGCAAAAAGTGTGTTAAACATACATTTAAAAATATTACATACACCTTCTTTATTTCATCTGTGTTTGAGTTTGCCTCATTTTGCATTTGAAATATAAAAATGTGTCTCAAACAGAAAACAAAATGTGTCTAATGCAATAATATATAATAATATAATAACACTATGTGATCACACCATGATTATTTTAGGTGTTTGTGTAAACTAAGGCTGTAGTTTCTATTGGAAAAACATACACGGCAAAGTGGGCTGTATCTGCTCTTCCTCTCTCACCTTCATCAGCTCCTCTCTTTCTTTCACCCTCCTCGTCTTGTCACGTATCCCTTCCTGCCCATGAGCTGTGCTTTGACTGACTGAGTCTTTTTATTTTTGTCTGTCTCAGTAAAAAAAAGTAAATAGCGGGTCAGTTGATATTTATATGTTACCACCCTCCACTAATGGAAAGAAAATATAGGAGTACCTCATTTTTAACATAAAAAAACTCTTTATACAAACTGAACTAAAAGAAAAGCATCTCATTAATTCACTCAAGTAAAATTCAGAGGCCGGCATCTTGATGGATGACTGGTGATATCTGGGGGTGAACTACAAGCAGTCACTAGTAAAATTCTCTTGTTACCTGCATTATACTCTGATCAAATTCAGCTGTCTGCCCAGTTTCTTCAAGTTGTGGACTTAATCAAAGAACGACTGCGTTGAGTAAAGTTTTTGTGGTAGAAACAAGATCACCCACTTCACCAACCCACCCACACACAAGTAATGACGACCAGATGAGCAAGTCAGTATTCTTGGCATCGTGCTATCTTAATCTGCTTAATATCCTGGCCGCATCAAAGTAAAGTTATTTTTAGGCAGCTATTTCACAACTTCTGTTATGTACGCCTCTGAAACGCCTCTAACACAATGATACGTCACATAACACAACGATATTTCATAAAACACAACATCTCACAAAACACAATGACACGTCACAAAGCACGATAATATGTCATAAAACAGTCCGCAAAGCAACATTTCACAAAACACAGCGACTTTTCAGAATGCACAACATTTCACCAAATACAGCAACCTTTCGCAAATGCTGTGTTTCGTGAAAAGTTGCTGCTTTGCGAAGTTAGTCATTTAACATTTCAAGAGCCGATGCTCCTGGAGGACAGTTGATTTCATGCCTTTATATTTGTGAGTTACTCAAAGCCTTTTTTGTGAAACAGTTTGCTGACGATGCCATCAACTTTCTTTAGTTGACCAGAGTTGCGTGTTTCTCAAACTTAGGATGCTTTAACTTTAAATTACAGAGCAGGCTGATTGCTATAAATGAATAATGAATTTCATCATCTACTGTAATATGAACACATCTCATCTCAGTGCAGCGGTGTGCATTGTCCAGAACAGGGCAGAAGCCTAATTACTTAGTTACAGCATTGGGGAGACTGGGCTAATCTCTTATGGCTCTCTCCAACAGATGTGTCCAATTAATGGCCTGTCTTTGAAGGAGTTTAGATGCCTACTGCTCTGGGAATTATATTTCAAAGTAAAAGACCCAGCCTCGTTTCTGATGAGTAGACTTTATAGGCAGCCTTAATCACGACTTTCTTCTGCCCAATCATACATGAACTGATCTTGAGTAACTGCTGAATATGAAGTGATCTAAAGCCAATTGTGAACGTTAATGACCTGGACAGAGCAGATCGGGGTGACAGATAACATCCCTGGGCAGAGTCATTACTTCACTGGCTGAAACACAGCAGGGAAGCTGCTTGGGAAATTAAACATAAGGGAGTGTTAATGTGTAAAATGAAAGAATAGAGAGGGCATGGCAGTATTTCCTCTAAAATACGAGAACACGGGAGGGGGCGCACATAAAAATGAGCTCTTCATAGTAAAAGTCAGGACTGGTGTATTGGGGAGAAAGATCCCACCATCATTTACCACTCGTATGCACAAGCACAAGTCCTGTTTTCTTGAATGAATTTGAGTTTGGTTTGAGAGGGTCCTTACAATCACAGAAACAGAGGAGTTAAGGCTGGACAGAAAACCTTAATAGATCTGTGCCAGCGCTCCCCTACTGTTCGGGGAGAAGCCTGTCACGTAGCATGTACATGCATTTAGGCTTATTTACCTCGATCCTGCCGGCTGGCTGACAGGCACGTCTCACTGCTGGAGATGCGACGTCGTTGTCTGGCAACCCCTTGATCAAAGACTTCTGCAGCGTGGCCGGCACATTGCAGGGGGGGGGTGGACACAGAGAGCGCCGCGCTGCAAACATAAGAGATAACAGGAAAAAAACAGAAACACAACATCTGCATCCATTTAGCGTAGCCTGCCCTTCAGTGCTCATAACCTGGACTTAAATTATTAATCATCATTTTGATCTGCTGGTCGATGGGCCCCATGGCTCTGCCAGACACACGCATTCATTACTCCTCATCCTCAATCTGAGGATGAAGACACGAGAAAATATCCTGCAAGTTGTATGACCTTTCCGTTTCTAAATTCTGAAAGCAAATTGGGATCAGTGACACTTGAGCGTCCAGTCTGGCCTTTATTAATGGAGCTGAAAGTCCAGAGGTGGCTATGGAGACTCTACGTTCTCACTTTCAGCCTCCCTTGTTCATATTTTTATGCTCATAGTGATTGAAAATGAGACCGCAGCATTACTAAATCACTTAATATCGCCTTGACAACCCATTAAATATTTACCTGAAGCTTTCACACGAGCAGTTCTCATCAGTGGAACTTAAAAACAGGAAAGTGATTACGTCTCAGGACTGGATCTGTTCAAGTTCACATTCATATGTCACCTGTGAAGAAAGTGGGTCAATCACTCCATCCCAGAACCACTGAGATTGTGAGCGTTTTATTCAGTTCAGTCTGTAAATGTAAAACACCATCCTTTCAGCAAAGACTAAACATGAAGACCTACAGCTGAAAAGTACTATTTGAGCATTTACAGAGATTGGCATTTATTTCAAACATGAACACACAGTACCAAGAGAGAAATACAAAAAAGCACTTTCAAATCAAAACACAGTGGAACATCCAAAAAAAAGATGAAAGAAAGAAATCATTAAACAGTCAAGACCTCTTGAATTTCCTTCTGTTTTCTAGTGTTGGTTCTAACTCTGCACTTGATCATCCTACACAGCAAATCTTTACCCATTAAGCCGAAATGGATCGCACATAGTCTGGTCTGCACTTTGGTGGTAGAGGGACGGGTGTCAGGATTTGTCAAATGACACCACAGGAGACGTTGAGGTTTTCACCTCCAAAGACAGCTGTGTGTGTTCTATACATTCTGTTGTTTTGACCTCTGGTCCAATACATTGCTTATTAAAATACAGAGGCTATAAAAAATATTTTCCCACTAGTTCAGCATTAATGACTCCTATATTTGTATATGTTCATAAATAATTTAATACATAGATAAATAGATATTCTGTGTGTGGATTATAAACTTTCATAAAAGCATTTTTTTTTTCTGTAATACAGGAGTGACTATAAATGCTGAAATGCTCGAGGGCTGCTGTCCGACCCTGATGTCCGGTAGACTGGGTGAAAGGCCGAGAGTTTACATGCGGATTGGCGCTGGTGTTGCGTGCCAATGTCCCCTCTCACTGTGCCAGTCTCTAGCTCCGCTGGCACTCGTTCTTACTGCAGGTGGCCTGACGCTCAATCTGCCATGTGCCCTCCTCGTATGTGCAGTAGCAGATTGTACACTCATCAATCTTCACCTCTCGGCCGGCCGGTATAACTGCTGTGTCCGCGTAGCAATTCGGCCCTGTAGGGGGTACGGGAGAAGAGAATGTAGAGCAAATTACAAAATAGAAAACAGACTACAAAACGGACTACTATTACACAATGACTCAGAATAAATGGAATTTCAAATTGGTCTTATCTATTTTTAATACATTTCTTTTGTGTAGTCAGCACCATGTCACATTATCGAGGTCACACTCTGAACATTGAAAATGGATGATATGCTTTGTTCCTGTGGGTTCATATGCAGTGGGAACTGTGCTCTGGTCAAACTAAATTAACAGAGCTTTATGATAAGTCAGTTAATACCTGTGTTATGAAGGTTGCACAATTTTTTTCTGCTACTAGACCCACCAAGGACACCGCTCAAGGTGTATAAATGCAGTTTAAGGACTGAGCACACAATTCAAAGTCACATTTCTTTGTGGTGCTCGAAAGATCTCAGTCAGTATTAAATTGAATTCACAGACACAGTCTGGGCGCAGGTGAATTATGAACTGACTTAGATTATGAACATCTTGTAAATTCTGCAGCTCTGTTAATAGAAAATCTTGCTTGTTTTTTGTTGATCAATAAAGTGACATTAAAAACCATGAAAAACAGGCATTGAATCTGTAAGTTGACCCTGACTAACAGAATATTACTGCAAACATTTTATTTCGCTTGCGATGCTTCTTCCTTTCTATGGGTGAGGTGACTGTGACTAAAGCAACAAATTAGGCATTAAAATGTAAGAACAAATGTCAGCGCACAGATTGGAGGCAGCAAGCTAAGATAGAGAGAGACTGTGCGACGTCTGAAAACAGAAAAAACACGTTCTTCCTGTAATGAAGGAAAAGTTAAGCTAAATGTTACACTCAGGGTTTTTGCTGTCACTTGGTCTGGTATGACTGATGGCTTACAGAGGCTGAAGTTGGCTGAAGTGTATCAGTGTATCGCTGTTTAACTGACTGAGTGTTTCTGGCTAACTAAAGGTAGTGGGGCGCTCGCTGAGAACACCAGTTTAAAGGATTAGTGCTTCTGCTACTGACTTTGGAATCTCAATTACCTTGTTAGCCTGCTGACCTACCAAATAGCCTTTACTAATTAGCTCCATATACCACCATCATTTTTTTTTTTACCAGAATACACGGCACTGGTGATATATTTGTACTTTCTTTAATTTGTGTTTTTAAAGCTGAGCTAAATAATATTACACTTGCTCATAAAATGTGAGTACCATATTATCATAAAAAAATATTTTATACTGGGTGCGCAGGTGGCTCAGTCGGTAGAGTGTGTATGCCCATATATGAGGCCATGAGTCTCGCTGCAGTGGCCTGGGGTTCGATTCCTGCCTGGGGCCCATTTGCTGCGTGTTGTCCTCTCTCTCCCACAATTCAGCTGTCCTATGAATAGTAAAGGGTAAAAAAAAACCTAAAAATATATATATTTTATACTTTTTATATGTTAAGGAATTGTTATTTAGTAATAATATATTCTAGTACTGAGCACCCAAGCTAAAGTAGGTCAATGTTCTGATAAAGTGTTCACATTTTAATAGCTAGTACAGATATTCATTAAGATATATGAACATATACATTTATATAAAGGATATAGTATGAGAAGAATAACTCAGCCACATATTTCAGCTTTCAGACTGATGAAAGTGAAGCCTCTATGTGAAAATACATTGTGGAACGAAGGCCAATGGGACACAAGCTAGTTGGAAAGTAGGACAGGACTTCAGTTATTGTTTTAGTGCTACTTTTAGATGCCATATGACCAAATTTCCATATGGAGTTCATCGCAGTTAGTTGTGTTTTCTGGTTACTTTAGGATAGTTTCATGACATCCCTGCAAAGTTGAATGCAGTCAATCAAAAAAACAGAGAATGAACACAAGAGACCAAATGCGCTGCCCTTCATTTCATTTCTCTCAGTGGAAAATGGGCTCTCGCATCTGGGCTTTCATTGATTGCTTCCCAAAATAGTGTTATAAGAGGCACAGAAAAAAACGATGGATACACAAGCATCAAGGTTTGTGAACATGCTTCTGCTGATGTCTGTGGCCATTTCTGCCGGGATTTGATTCAGGATGAAAACAACGCTGATACATACGTTTTCAGGGTCCCTTTAAAAGTGAAATTAGCCGTTTCCGACACCATCCTCCCAATCTGCCGTGAATCATTGATTGGCTTCGTATCTCCTTATCAAAATAGCTTTTCCATTGGCAATCATTACCGTGCTCTTCAGACCGCTGAGCGACCACTCACAGTTGATGTAGAGGGGCATTTTCATTCTGGAAGACCGAGCCCCCGTCAGGAAAGAGATGCATCCTGGGATTACAGTGATTGCACCAAATTCTTAAGGACCTGTTTCAGAAGATTATCTCTTCCACTCTCTTGTTCTGGGATTCAGACATTTAACCCAAGTTTTTTTTTCTTTCTTTCTTTAGACATACAATTTGGATTAAATTTTAGGTGTGCACTTGAGAGGTATTTTGTTCCACACTGCTCAGATCGACCACACCCCGAGTAAAGCAAAAAAAGCTGCTGAAGGCGGCCTTCCTCCATGTGTAACTTCAAGGTTGGAATGCATAAGGTTGGAACTGTGCATAAAAACCAAATTAAGCACTGTTACGTAGTGCTTTAATATAGTTCTGAAGTGCACCCCAAGGGAATATTCTTTTTTTTAATTATTTTGTGAGAAATTGGATCTCACTAATGGAAATTTTGATGTTGAAGGTAGTATTTGTTAAGGACTGAGCCCTGTGAGTGGCCCTGAGACGTGCAAAAAAAAAAAAAGAAAAAAGAAAGGACTACTGCCGGAGCCCGGCTTACTTTGGTTGCTCCGTCTGCCAACACTGTGTGTGTACTAAAAATCTACTTGCCAAGTCTACAGTACCAAACATAAATATCCTCCCTGTATCACCTACAGCATTACCTTCTTTGGTACTAGGTGTGATAGGAAGGCTTTTCTCAAGTGAAAATGCCTCTGTCCTCAACCGCTGGCTGGAAAGAAAAAAATGCTCATAAATCATCCATTATCTCTCAAGCCGCACGGCAAAATATAAACACTGCGGGAATTGCTTCCACAACATCAGGTATAGCATAACAATGGCTATTTCCCTTAGACTAACAAGGTCTTGAGCCACTCTGTTGTATAATTAAGATGCTGATAAATGGGGAGTCTTTCAGCTGCAGCCACCGCATTTCATTGGACGCCAGCACCCGGGAGGAGCGTGCTGGCACATCAATCAATGTGAACAGTTTGCCGAGGCCTGTCAAAATGTCAACCCTAACACATTTATAAGTCTTCAGATGAACACGCACACACCCTGTCTGAATAACAACTCATCCTGTGGCCCAGGCTGCTGTCGCTACTGATTCATCATAATTAGCAGCATTTAGAACACAGCGTCTCCAATAAAAGACGCATATGTCGAAGATATCCTCGGAGAGAAAAATGCAAAAAATTGTGCACTTTACAAAATAAATCAAACTTGCATGCTCCTGGAGCTGGGATTAAACCACAACCTGTCAGCCAGTCATTCACAGTTGCATGACACTCATTTGTGTTAATTAATGCATGGATTCGACGCCACTGTGCTTACTCACTGCTGTCACCCTATTATTCTGCCATTCATATAACACCCACCTTTTTTGTCATTGCTTCATTAATATAACATATCCCCGTCCCTCTATCACTCTGTCTTTCTCTACCTCTCACTCTGTGGTAGAAAGAGATTTTTATAGGCACATCAGGCTTCACAAGAGCTTTTCAACGACATCCGAAGAGGCAGAGACAAATGGACTGTGCATGTGCACGAACAGTTGGACCCAAACTGTCTACAGCGTGTTAGGAGTTGGCATGGGCAGTGCGTGAAAAAGATAGCCATTAGCACCTGTGGCTTTTGGCTCTGTAGCAGCGCCAGATAATGGACGGGGAAACAAGGACACATCCCGATCATCACACCCCTTAATTCTGAAATGTTAAAAACCTGCGGAGCTCCATTATGATGTAATGGAAAGAGAAGAATAGCAGAATCACTCATCCTAATGCATTTCTTGAGTACATTTGCATTATAAATGCAGAATAAAAATGACCTAGCTTTGTAAAGACAGGAAGTGGCAGAAGTTTGCAGGGAGGATTTAACAACAACATGAATAATTTCTTTCAGGGATGCGTGAAACAGACTCTTAAATATGAACTGCCTCACATTAAAGTTGCAGGTTTTATGGAGGTGTCACCTCATGTGAATATTTGTTTGCGTTCGTTGACTCCAGCTACGGTGCCCACTGATCATCTTTGTGGCTGAACAACCCAGCTGCACACAAGTAGTATAACTGTCAGGGCTGATGTCCTTCACAGGGACGGAGCCACAAAACATCACATCGGTGTCCAGGTGAAAGACTTTACTGGCCTTCAGTTACTTACACATCATAAACAACGTATTCAAAGCTTTGACGTCAGTCTAAGACATCTTATTGTGTTGGTTTGTTACTCTCCACTGTATTGTGAAAATTGTATTTGGAAGTCACATTAATGTGAAGTCAGAAGAAAATTGAGAAAATAACACCTAACAAGCAGACCACTCAGTGACCCAACAATCCTCTAATTGTTAAGACATAATGCTAACCATTACCTTCATTATAGTGACCTTTCTCCACTGTAATCATAACTCCTTAGTCCAGTAATGGAAAATGGCCTTTAGATAATAAAATATAGATGTGCAATGAAAGAATTAAACTGAGTTGAAAAAAAGAGTTGAAAAAAAAAAAATTAACCTCTTGTGAATGTATTAGATTATGCAAAATGTCCTAGTTTCCCTTTCCAGTTAACTTGAAATCAGTGTGACTTGCATCACACAGTCATTGTGTAACATGTAACAACAGGCACCAGATACTAAACTCATTACTGGAGATCATTATGTTTGTTATCTACTGAACAACCTCAACATTTCAAAAAAGAAGCAATAATCATACTGTTAATTAACTGTTTGCTGCCACTGCCTAATCATACAGTAGTTTAGCAACTGTAACTAGGCACAACAGGGCTGTCGTGATGTGGATTTCTCAGCATGGTTAAGTGGCATGCTTAGGGCCCTGCTAAGAGCAATAGTGCAATAAAGAGTTGAGAGCTGTGTCTTTTGTTAGCCTTTTCAACGGCGTGTTTCTCTGCTCTGACATAGGCTGCAAACCTTACCTGATGTTATTTCCACATGCAAGGGGGACGGGTTGTATTATCATGTGGGGTTACAGATTACATTAGAAAAACATGTAATAATTATAATTTGTATGTAGCCATCATCTGTATCATATCAGACACATTTACTGTTTTTTCCTTTTTAATGAATCAGCTGGAAATACAAAAGAGCGAGCTGGAGATAACAGTAACTAGGAATGCATAGTTTTACAAGCAGTCAGTTGTAAAAGTTTTTGCATTTATTGACTGAGACCAACTGTTTGCTACACTGCTGCTTGTCAGTGTTGTCAGGATGAGATGGAGGCGGCTTCAAATGGACAAACCACACCATTTCACATCCATATAAACAATTTCCCTTCCACTCGACTCGTGTGTTTTCCTTCATGTGTTGCTCTAAAAACAAACAAAAAAAAACCTGCCACATCTTAAAAGGCCCTTTATGAATCATGCCTCTCTTAATTTAAATGAGGCTCTATCCCTCTTGGCAACCAGGCTACCACGTCTCGTGTTGCTCCATTTGAAGTGATTTTGGCTCGGGTTCAGACTGTTTATCACATCCCCCCCAGATTAGTGTTGACCCTAATGTCTGAGTCTTGAAGAGCACCACTTGTTTCCTCATGCGTTGCCAAGGCGATACCCTGCAAGAGCAAAGGACAAGAGGGAGGGAGCCATGGCCGAGGTGCTGAGGAGAGAGGCTTCTCCTGCACTGATTTTTTTTTTTCCTAAGCATTCTTCAAAAGCAGATGCTGCGAGGGCGAAAACACTTGGCTGAGAATTTACAGCAAACACTACCATGTCTCTCACACCTATATGCTGAAGGAAAATAACACCTTAAGCAGGGCGCGACTGCAGACGTATAGTGATGTTTTCCCTCGTTGACTTGTATTGACATGGTGTTCTTTGCAAGAATCAATATTGTTTAATTAAACTCTATGGCGGTGAGTGAATGATAGTCACAAACTTTAGAGGGTATGAAACCATTTAATTGCAATGTGTTCCAGTGCTTTGAGATAATGAGTAAAAAATGATGAGAACCTGCCTCCATTCACAGCTGTTCTTTGATATTCATGAACAACTGTCTGCGGTGGATGTTAGCGATACCTCTCACTTTCATCTCCCTCCCCTGACTCTTCCCAAAGTGTCTCCTTGCATACAGGCTGAATAACACATCTGAGACAGGGTGCTCTGCCATAAGCATTGATTTTGCATGCCTGAAAAGGCCAAGATAATGCTTGTGCATATTTGATGAACTTATCAAACATTGAAACACTTCATTGTGATTTATATCAATAGGGACGAAAATGGTAAAGAGGAGGGCTGTTAGCTGAAAAGTGAGGGTACAAGACAGCTGGGATGACTTGTTGAATGAAAAACCCCTCTGAGTTTTATTCCCTTAACAGAGATGATGTTTCAATCTTTCACCACATTTGTTCCATTTTCTCCACTTTTCATACTTTTATGTGCACAATCTCAAACTCTGTTTCTTCCTTTATTTTTTGTTGGCATTACACATCTGGACAATTATTTAATTCTTTCCCATTAATGAGCCGAGCTTTGATGTGACACTACGGATTCATCGGAGTTCCTGGGAGGTCTTAACATCTGCCTGCACTTCAAACAACATCTGTAGACAAGACAAACAACGCCACCTGAGCGGGAACTCTCTGACGACCTCCAATAACCTTATTTTACATCATCAGTATTTCACCATGGAGCTAGAGCCGTGGCGCTGTCTGGTATTGAGCGCTGCATGATCAACAGTGGAGAGATGGGAAATGACAATCAATGATCCTCATCATTTAAATCACGGTGTCTGTAATACCTGGCAAAGAAGCATCATGAATAAAAGACAAAGTGAAATCCGATATATAATCATTTTGATATTGATATGAGCTGAAGGAAGATCAGTGGTGTCATTTAGAGTAATGTCTCATTTACTTCTGTTTACGTCCGATTAACGTATCTCCCACTTGTTTAATAAGGTATCCCCTATGTAGTTCATCTTTTAGCATGTTGTTTATTATGTCACTTTGTGGTGTCAAGTCTAGCATGAAATGAGCCACAAATGCAAATGAAAGCATTCAACAATTAAGCCTTCAAAGCAGCATGTTTTTGATGGATTGTTCCCTGACAGTGACCTCCATTTTCTCCAGTAGGTAGAAGGTGGCCAGCAGTGCGCGCAGTCTGACACTCGCAAAGATGTTTGGTGATTACAGAGAATGTTCGCACCTCCTGTTTACACAGCAGCAACTCTACCAGCTCTGTTCATCGTATCAGAGCCAAAAATATTCCCTGTCCAAGAGGAGGTTGTTAAACACATACTGATACAGATTCTTGACTCTGTTAAATTAACAGTTTGAGCTGTGATGTTCACAGCTATCCTGAATATGTGAAAACACCAGAAACACCAGCAGGAGGAACAGAAATGAGAAAGGAAGACTAAATGATTAGCAGATTCTAGAAATATATTTATTTTTAGCATAAAAATCTCACCTGCTGCAGCTTTGAAAACACGGTAGCCTGACTGCTGCACAAATGAGGCGTAAATGCTGCCAAAGGCTATTTCTGCATCTTCATAAATACCACGGTGCTCCTGTAGATTACTCTAAAAGAGTGTGTGACCGAACTGACAGACGGTGCATGACGCTGTAGGAACTGAATCCTCATTTTAGCAAAGTGCCATACAGACGTGTATGTGACAGAAGCTAATACGATCGGGTTAAAGAGGCACGGCGGTGATTTGGTATTCCATACATTTGGGTGACTCACATAAAAGAAACAGGCAAACTCAAATTCATCTCATTGAATTGCAAAGCGGGAAGAGCTTTTTCAGGCACCCCCAGTTCTGCGAAACAAAAGGTGATATCACCCAGTAAAATCATTGGTACAATATATATGCCTCTTTGACATAAATTCAAAGGTGAAACCTGTACATCCAAAATTCAACTCAACTCCCAATGGGCAGGATAATGTTGCTGAGAAGACTCACAAATCGGTCTGGAGCCTAAATTGATTTTACTTTTAGATTTGCGAGATTTTGAATTAATTCAGCAACTGTGGCACCTTGTTTTGTTCACAAACAACAAACCGTTGTGAGCTTGCTTCCCCTCTGAGTGGTGCTTATGTCTGGCTTTATCTCCACATCAACAGGGCTCATGGGTACAGTAGTATTTAGATCCGCCAAATGTTACACACTGACAAAAAAAACATTCTCAGAAACAACGATGAAATCATGCTAACTGATGTCCATGACATAAACCTATAGCAGTATTTAATTATTCTGGAGAGGCTGGGTTCTTTTGTTAAGGAACATGGAGGATATCACTAAAAGAAAAATTGGAATTTACACATGGGCTACAGGGCTGCCAGAACCAGCAGCTTCTCCTTTGGCGCAGCTGTATTAAAAACTCTGCCTGGAAAAAGCCCACGTATTTCAACTCTACACTCCCAGTTTATGGTGCAGGTTTAGAAAGCTCAGAAGACATTATACAACTGTTTTCACAGGCTGCATAGTGCTCCCCGTGATGAGTACTTCAACTACTTTTAATGTGTAAAACTGGTGTAGTGCTACCTTAACCACAGATTTTTTTTATTCTAACTCAGACTGTGACATTGTTAGTTGTGGTTACGTAACTTGCCGCCTTAAACATAGCTCTGTTTATTGAATGGTAATGTGTGGTAATCTTATGCTAATAGGGACTGATGCCATCTTAAAACAGAAAATCCTTATCGGCTGAATGAGCCTGTGGATTTGGTGGGACTTTCGAACACAGATGCAAGGCTCTCTTCAGTCTGCCACATCTCTGCACACACTGTGCTGTATCTACATCTGTCTCCCAGACTGATGTGCCTGCGAATGCAACCCAGCAAATCCACCGGGCATTTCACAGGGGAAAATGTGGAGCACTGCCCAAACTCTGCACAAAGCACTCTCAGCATGATCGATATGTGCATATGTAAAAAGTGGGTGAACAGCAAAAAAAAATGGGTACAAAGGACCAACATGTATTCCCCAAGATTACAGCAGGCAAATATTAATAGAATGAGTAACGCTGACTACCAATGTTTTCTATTCGTTATCTCCCAGGGTTGTGAGACAGGCTTTTAATTTGAGTGGAACAAACTGATGGATAACTCATCATGAACATTCATTACATGCAAATTCTTGTGCCTATAATGTTTTATGAGTCTAAAATGATACATGAATAATCCTAATATGATATTCTGGATGTAATTATAAAGAACCAAGTAGATGGTACTCCTGACTGAATAAGGTGTTTTGTAGATATTTTGTTTATTTCATCCAGTTAAATTTGATATGTATATATATATATATATATATATATATATATATATATATATATATATATATATATATTTGTGTCTTTTGAGGATAAGTCTTAATGCAGACTGTTGTTTTTGTAATTTCACTTGTACAGTCTGTTATTTTGAAATCTCTTGTGTTCATCATTTGTGTAAATGTGCAGTTTCAACAAACAGCATGAAAAGCAAAATATCTTGCTTGCAGTCTTACTCAAAAATGACATCAGCATCTAATAATAATAAGCAGTTCATACCGATAAAGCATTTTTATGTGGCGCGTACTGTGTACCTCGTCTCTATCGCAGGGTTTTTTCTTCATGTAGATTGTCTGCTCTTGTTTATAGCAGACAGCCTGCGCCACTTTAAGATTCCAAGTCAGAGATACATATCGCAAGTCATCATTCTTTCTGCTGAAGGAAGCAATGTTGCTGACATTGCCATGTTGCATTAGAGTCACACCAAGAAAACAAGGGGACATAATCTAGGACATGCTGTCTGGTATCATCCGAAACAACTTCAGATAATCGACTCTGAGCCTCAGAATTCCTTCTTCTCAGACGGGCCAAAGCTCTCAAACCAACAGGATCATAAACTTACAACCCCGAGCAGCGAAAACTGCAAGCAGACCTGAAATCTCTGTACCAGACAGCGGCGGCTGATTGGGAACATACGCTACAGCCTCCATCAGATAAACTGAGTAATTATATGAAATTAAGACTGAAAATGACACATGAGCAAACGCTTAACAGAGAGACATGCTGCGACTCATAACTGATTAAGTTTTTGGTGTGACTTCAAATATGCAATTTGATATGGCACGGGACTGCAAACACTGCAGTGCAGCATGCTGTGTGCTGCGCGTCAGCAAAATGAGAGGCGCGCTACCTTGCCCCATAACTCCTGTTGAAGTGCCCTTGAGCAAAAAACATTTGACTCTAGTCTCCTCTAATGGAGCTGCTCAGTAGCCGCCACTGGTTTTTCTGGAATAAAGAGGTCAGCGCAGTGTTTGTTGAAGGAAAGTGTCTCCACTCACCGCTCTTGCAGATGGGACAGCACTGATCCGGCTCGTACTCCGGGTCCACACACTCTGTCTGAGGGCAGGCTGCCACAGAGCACAACACCTCCCCGCTTGGCTCACATCGGCACTTCTCACATGGAGACACCTGGATAGCAGAGAAGAAATAGTAATTAACACCCATCGACGCAGTTCACACACAGATACACATACACAGAGACAACAAAGGGTCCTATCCTTTTAATTAATTTCTTGCTATCTTTGTCTCTGGCTCTTTGTTTGTTTCAATGTCTGTGTCCTGTGTTTTTTTGCACTGCTCTCTACACCTATCTCTGTCTGTGAAACACGCACACATACAGGCACAAAAATACTCCTGCCTGTCTGGCATGTTTAAGACAGTGTGCATCCAGTGTCAAAAAGCTACATCTATGGGGACGTCCATCCCTCTCAGCTTCATTGCCAACGATGTCTCTCAGGAGGAGCCGAGTTGAGAATTGAACTTCACTATCCAATCAGTGGATATAGAGAAATCAATAGGAATAGGAAACAAAAGATGCTTCCAATTTTCTTGGTGTGTGAACAGAAACATTAGAGACTTGGTTATCCAAGCATTCCTGTATGTCTCGAAATAGAACAAATGTGGGACAACGGCTGGGACTGGTAGTATACAGTTTGAATTACAACCAGCTCCTACATTCCCTGCGAAAGGCTTCCTATGTCAGCCGGATACACCTTTAGTCTTAACAAGCGAGCAAAGGTTAATTCTACCAGAACTGATGTAGATTGCAGAGGCTTGCGCCTCCGCATAACACTCCACTGTGAAAAATGGATCGAGGCAGCACTTAGTACAATGCCCCAGAACTTAGCAATCAAGCATAAAAACCAGCCTGTTGCTTAGTTTCAAAGCACCCCCCTACACACCATGCAGCACAAAGGCTGACGTATGCCGCTTGTGAAAGTAGAGATTTCTGTAGATTTCCCTCAGCAGAGGCTTGGCATAGAGCTGTCGGTAACACCTTGAGATAGAGGAGTTAAATCCCATATTAGCCTTAACCTCCTCCTGACACACACGGCAACATAAAGAGAGGCATTAAGAGCTGCTAAATGTAACGTCTCTTAAGAGACATAACACCAAAATTGTGGTGCAATCCTGAGTCGAGTGTTTCAAAGACGTGTCAGAAGATAAAACATTAAAGATCTCGCCGGTTTATCTCTGTGTCTCTTCACAAACACCTACATGCAGCATCGTGCTCTGCAGAGTTGTAACATTACTATAACTCCATCATGTGTATCAACAAACCGAATATGGAAACACTCTGCTGCTGAAGCTGCGCTGCTAAATTCAGCCTCCGGTAATATTCAGGCGTTGTGTGAGAAAAAAAGACAAGTGCTGACCTTTGCCATTATAAATCTGCCTGCCTGCTCGCTTGCATGCTGTGAGGCAAGGTAACTAGTTTCTGTGTAGTGCCTGTGATAAACTCCATTGAACAGCAAGGAGTGTTCAGTCAGCACTTCTTTGTTTGAGCATGTCAAAAATGAGTGAATGCAGTTAATGGGCTCACCTTAAACTCCTCTAGAGAGGCGTAGATCTTGCCCCGAAACTCGCAGTAGTTCTTTTTCTCCTTGCACTGCGGGCAGCATTGGCTAGTGTCCACCTTAATGCAGCGAGGGTGAACCTTGGGACATTCTGGCTTGGTGCACAGAGGGCCCTCATCCGTGCAGAGGCAAGGGCACGTCGAAGGGCCCGGGGTGAACTGATCGCCGATAGCAAACACAAAGCCGCTCTCATCCATGCAGCCTTTTCCCCTGTAGTCTGGGTAGGCATACTCATCGATGGCATCCAGAGAGAGGGTGACGTCACTCGTGGGGCCCTCGTCTATTTGGTTCAGGCTGTCCTGTTCGCTCCACAGCTCTTGGGGCTTCCCGCCCTTAGATCCTCTTGTCTGGGAGCTGAGGTTTGGCCTGGCGCGGCTCACGGCAGTCCTGTTGGGGCCTAAGGCATTGATTTCCTCCGGCCGCTGCTGAGCGCTGTATCCCAGCAGCTCCTCAGGGGCCTGCTCGTCCTGATGTTTGTCCTCCCTGGCTTGGGTCAACACCCTTTCCAGACGTTCTCGGCTTGCCGGTAAGGTCGCTATGGGATTACACTGAGCAGCGCTCATCAGGAACCCAAGAACAAAGAGAACTTCTGCTGTCATGGCAACAGAGTGCAGCATCTCTCCCCACCACCAGCGAGGTGGGAAAACACCTTGGCTCACATAACACACTTCACATCTCAGGTGTGAGCCAGTCCATCTGGAAAGAGAAAATTAAACTGGGGTTATGTGCTCAGTATTGTGTCACTTTTTATCCCAGATGTGGGGTTTGTCTCATTCAGCCTCTAGAACAGTGCAAGAAATTCGGGGGACTTCAGAGCACTGCTCCATCATGTCAAGCATCCTGCTGAGTGTGACGCAAGCCTGTAGGATCAGTGAATTGGATCATCAGGACGGGGAGTATTCATGGGACTGGGTAAGGAATCGATAGTGCTTCATACTGTAACACTTCCCTGCATCAATCGGCCCCAGCAGTGACAGAGTAAGAAGAAAATGTCCAAAGAAGGACCTGAATCTAACAGTCTTAAGCTTCTGCTCCTCTTATGGAACAAAGGATCGGGATCAATGTCTGCTTTCTTTAAATGAATCACAGTCAACTGTACAAAAGGAAAAAATGATTTGAAAATAGAACATAATTCCAGTCTGGAAAGATGAATTTACTATAGCTGACAGAAGTAGCCATATCAATTTCAAAATAAAGCTAGATCTGCCATGGATTTTGCAAAGATCCACATGTGCATCAAACCTTTCTCTAAAGGAAGCCCACTATATGTTTCGCTGTTTTGTTTTAATCAAAAGTAAAAGCACATCACTTTCTGTACAGTTTTCAGCACTGAAAGGAGTCAATACACAACAGCTCAAGTCGACTGAAACCCCAGGATCAACTGCAGACGTTGCAGAGACTGCACATTTTTGAAAAGCTCTTGTCAATGTTTTTGTTTTTGTCTCTTGCTTAACTTGATTTACTGCGGCGTCTTGAAATTCAAATGCCTGCTACGATGCTTTGCTGCATTCGGTGGCCTACTTCCATTCATTTCCTCACCAAATGTTCAGTGTCATCACCGAGCTCCCTTTAACGGGCTGCAGTCGTGTTGACATTTACATTTTGAAAGAAGGTGAGAATACTCCATACTGACTGACTCAACAATTAACCGTAAAGTCCTGTCGGCGCTTGTTCAAGAATAGTTCACCACATTGATTGATTTGTCAACCTCAATGAACGCCGCTAATTTCCAACAGAGCGATTAGGAGCCCTAAACAGGAGGCCAAGAGAAACTAAGCATTAAATAAGCCAAAGGCAAAAACGTTTAGCCATGTGGTAATACATAGACACTGGAGAGATAATGCCGGGGCAACCAGCTGCATTAATCCTATCCCACTCCAACTATAAAGCCAAAGTCTCTCTATATGTTTTAAGTCATGAGTTTTGATATTCATGAATTCTGATCCACTTTGAGGGAGAAAGGCTGAAATTGACTGCTGGCACACCAGTGGTATTTGAGCGGTGTTTTAGCTGAATTGCTATGTTTGAGGCAGAATCCTCGGAGCTGTTGTGGAACCGAGAGGAAGCAGAACGAGGTGCATACCGATAACGCTGCTGCAGCTGAGACAGAAGAGAGGAGGAGAGAGAGAGAGAGGAGAGAGAGAGAGGAGAGAGATGAGCCCAAGCCTCATTAGTAAAAGGACCTCATTTGGCTTTTCTCAGCCTCACCTCTCCACCTTAACAGCTGTTACTAGCTGTCACATTGATACTGCTTCTGCTGCTGCTGCTGCTGCCGTGCTCTCCGTCAGGACTGAGCACTGGGTGGCCCTCGGGCTGGTTGTCAGCTGGGCATAAACTAGCCAGAGCACCACAGCATCTTAAAGGATAAGGCTGCTGATCTATGTCTTTATAAAAGACAATAAATCCCATGAAAAGACTGGAGCCAAATTATCTTATTAACAAATAGTATATAAGCACAAGTGTGTCCCAGCCTAATTTATCTTATTCTTTCATACCACAGAGCTCCACTATTTTTCAAAAAATATTAAAAACAAATGGATGAGCCACACTGTTGTAGTTTGTCTGGAGTCAATTCTGCATGGCCAGAGTGTAACTCCATTTGCCACAGGCTATGTTCAGCAGTGCGGTCTTGTGACTCGCGGGCTCCCTCTCAGTATGTAAAAGCCACTGTGGCTGTCTAACTTTGCCAATTCACGACTGGGTAGGTTATTTGGTTCAGCGCTTATCAGAAATGTAGCAAATTCGTGTCAAAATGTAGCATGTGAACTGCACTTTACTTTATTTGGACATACAGCATTAAATGCACACACTCAACAAACAAGCCACCTAGTCGTTAGCCAGCTGAAAGAAATTTTTCATTTTTAATTGTGTGCTGTTTATTACTGTTCACCGCAGATCATACCAGTACATTATCTTATTTTCCTATTCAGACAATAATGAGCACTCAAGTAGACTCAAGCCTCCCTTCTATTATTCCACCTCCCAACACAACACAACGCAGTTACACTGTCGTCCTGCTGCTGCAATTACTCACATCTGCACCAGATGTGTATTAATCCATGGCTGAAAACAGTCACCGGAAAATGCAGCATTTACTTCTGTTTGAGTACCTACCTGCTGCTTTAAGAAAACACAGATCCTTCTTTGAAAATAGAAACGTTATATTTGTTTGCAAAGGTTCATGTCTTCAGCACGAATGACTGGGCTCAGGTGGTGAGTGCCACACACTGTGAGGGAAAATCAATTATTTTTAGGGTATTTGTGGACAATAAGACATAGAATAACGTAACCCTTAATATTAATATTTTTATCCCATAATAAAGCAAAATCTTTACAACCTTATGAAGACTCTCTGGATGCGCCAATTAACTTGTTTTCTGCATAAATTTCATCCTAATGCCATCTCTAATACAGATCTCATCTTTTCTAAATGTCTAATTAATTCCCAGTCACACAGCATAATGTGTGCCAAATGTCATGCAATTTCACAGGCTAGATTGGAACACAAATGTCTTCTTCTTTTTTTTTATATATAAAATGCTGTTTTAAATATTTTCCAGATATCTTTGTGATTAATAATTTCCTGAATTGCCACTCAGGTTCAAGTGGTGGCAACTTTCTTACATTTACAGTGTTGCATATAAGCCGTTTGGTGAAAGGTCATGGATTTATCTTTGCCCTACAGCACTGCAAAGATCCAGTTTTTTGCTTCACTGCTCTATCTTGAACACTTGCAAAGATATTCTGGCTGGAAAGAAAAAAAACTCAAGTATGAACTAACGTGAAGATACAATAGAGTGTCTTTGCATCTCAGTAGCATAGGGCGGATGCAAGTGGACTATTAAAAAGACAAATTGTACGTATTAAATTGAGTGTAATGAGCACATAATGTGTGATCAACTGCAACCATGGTTCTGTAAAGTCTCTTTTAGGATCATAACCTGATGTAGCAACTCTTTGTCTTAACGAACACTGCTAGAGTCAATGTGATGCCGCAGTCGGACTCATAATCTTTGCACAGGTGTGACCTGAAATGACCCATGCTCAGTAATGCCTTATCCTGACTACTGGTTCCAGCTATCATTCAGCAGCGGACCAGGTTTTATGTAAGCCAACATCACTGAGTTCATTCACACTTCTGACACATCTGAACACCCACTTCAGAGTGAAAAATCTGGAAAAACAACTCTCCAATTAACACTTGTCAGCTCCAAATAATCGTCTATGGAAAACAAACACTTATTAACGCTGGAAAAATAAACTGTATATTTTTGACTTGAAGAACAGTCATCTTTTTTAACCACAAAGAGCTCTGTGGACGTGTGGTTTCGCCCTTTCCGCATCTGCTCTGACAACTGACAGGACTCTGCATGGTTCCAAATAATGAAGGGATAAAATGGTTCCAAACTCCAAAGTCTAGCCAAAAATGGTCTATTAAAAAGAAATACATACATAAATGTTAATATGCAACAACATTCAGTTTGTATTGCGCTGTAATGGGTCTGGGAACCAAGCAGAAAGCCTCCTGTGGTTAAACATGCATGATAAGAACTCCAATAAAACCGAGACCTCCACTTGGCTTGCTGTTGGGCTAAATTGTGATCTAATGTTGTTTCTTTAATTGGTGTTTGATTAATAAATAACGATGCAAGCAGAGGCTGTAAGACGTGATGTAGGTGTAAAGTGTGTGTGTGCGTGTGTGTGTGTGTAAACTGGCTAAGAAACTACACACTCCAGCAGTAAAATATAGGTCTTAAATATACATATTGCTAAAACATCTCCTCTCACATTATCAAAGTTTAATGATTGTGTGGTGCGATGTGGTTTAACTGAACTGAATCCTCCACCACTGGACCAGCCGGCTGCAGTGAGTCGGCACTCAGACCAGGGATATGAAGGTTGTCAGTTCAAACCTCAGGCTCTGACAGGTCGAACAGCAGGAAGATCTCTGCTGGAAACTCAAGAGCGAGGCGAAGCTGATTTCCACCAAGTTCAACATTGTATCATTTGAGGTCTGCATCATTAAGGAAAGCAATATTTCAGTGAGTAATAAACTAGTGTTAGAATTACAGGTGTGCTTTCTAAAGGTTGTACATTACATAGTCCCTTGTGTTTGCAGTCTGTAGGTTTTTAACTGCTTAAGACTTAGATTTCTGACTTTAATACTCAGAGATTTAGGTGACCATTTTATAAGAATTGCTCATAAACATTATTTTGAACTGATAACATGTTCCAGAAATCCATAACAGAGATAGAAATAGGATCTGCTTTATTCTTGTTACTGGAGATGACAGCACTTTTTACTCTGCTTCTATAAATCATAAATAAATGTGTTTGTATATCTGTTACTGGACTTTTATAGGCCCGTTCAAAACTCATCTAGCAGACAAACTGACCTCAAACATAAGTAATGTCACCATAAATGATAACATATATTTCATTTTCTGTCAACCTTTTGGCAAGCGAAATAAATACATATTTATTCATGCAGTGGCCATATAACATATCAAATATGAAATATTTCATTTTATTGGTTTTTGCTTTATGGTCATGACACTTACACATGACCGCACACACACAAGTTTGTGGCAAAAAAGGAAGAGTTACTACTTTACTTCTGTTTTACTATTTTTCTACAAATGACATTATAATAAGGTTGAAAGGAAAAATAATAAATATATATTCTTTGCACATTTAAATGGGAAAAAAACTATTATTAATGACAGGGAATTAGAGTCAATATTATCATCAAACACACGGGCTAATATTACAAATATCAGATTTGTCATTGTCATTTCAGATAATGCAGGGTGCTCTCCCTATCTGTAGCTACATAAGCAGTATGTAAAATCTACAATTAAATCTCACGCTCATTTTTAACCACTGTGTATTTTTACTCTCACTTTAAAAGCAACAACCCCCCCATTCCACTCCAAGTCTGGGTTTCAATGGAGATTTATATTCTTGGAGAGTCTTTTTTGGTATAAATGAGGTCGAATTTAAGGATACTGACTGCGGATACAAAATCCAGTTCCAGTGTGTAAGTAAAGGTAATCACATCAGCTGTCAAACACTCACAGTGGTAAGACCCTCATACAAAATAGGACGTGACTTTGCCATTTATTAAAAAATATGCTTCCCCTTTCCTCAAATATTCCCCTCCTGGCCTCAGAGAGCTCTGTAGCTTGATTTGACTGCTCACAGTTATTGGCAGATCTATCGCATACAGTACATGTTAGCTTCTAATTCTAATTCCAGCAGCAGAAAATCACAATGCTTTGCTGTAAATGGCTAATTTGACAATTATTAAGTTGCATCTTGTTATTCTGCTCTCCCATTAACATTGCAAATTCAAATGTTGCCGTGCCCCGTGCTAATACTTTTGAGGTGTTTCCACTTTCCACTGACATTTAAATGTTGCAGTGGCTTCCTGCACTAGAGAGAATTAACTCAGTTTTAGCCCCAGTGTTTGCCACCAGGAGCCGGTTCAGTCATCATCATCACTGTGGATATAAATCCCTCTGTTAAAGGCCAGAGAAGTTCTGTTTACATCTCAGGCTATTGAACATGGCCAGCTTGACCACTGAGGTGCAGCAACAGTGATTAATCAAGCAGGGATTCAACCTGGCCATTAGTTCACGGTTCAATGATGCTCACTGCATTGATTTATGACTCATAAATTATTGTTGGTTTCATTACCCTGCAGAGCGAATGAGGCCCATAAGTGTTGACACAACAACCTGAAATTTTAGCTCTACCATGACTAATAAGATGCTATTCTTCACAGAAATTGAATTGGCAAGGCTTCAGTAACACAAAGTGTAGCGGTTAAGTTGTGTTAAGGTTGACCTGCCTCTCGCTTTCTTCTTCGATGTCACTCAGAAAGGATTCTTCCAGGGAGGTTGATAGCTGTTTCACTCACACAATAACGCTATAAATAGGGCCAAATGTACCGAGGCAGTGCTCTCATCTCCAGGAATTTTCCACAGACGAGCTGAGATGTTTTTTGTCTGTTTGTTTATTTCTATCACCACCCAAAAAAAAATGTGAGCGGTATTTAAGAGAATATTTGCACGTGTAAATTCGATCTGACCGAAAAACTTCACAGTGACACGAGATGACAGCAGCAAAGTGATACAGCAGTGATGAGGCTCACAGCATCCTTCTTGTTTTGATTTGTGTTTAAGGCTGACATTGTGCACAGTGTAAGTCTGACAATAAGCCTCCAAAATATGCAAACATCACGTCGTCTTGGAGAATGAAACTCCAGCGATGTCCCTCTGTAAAATCAAACTAGATGTCATTGAGAGGAAAACCATCTCCTCGGGGCTAGAATTAACTCAGACAGACAATATGCCCTCGCCGCTGTGTGCACTTCATTTATTGCACATTACAGATTCTCCAACTTACACTGTTCCAACAGCCCAACATGCCACCGATGGCACGTGGAGAATGCAACAATTTACTTTGAGGTCTACTTCAATTTATGACAAAGTAGATCATGGGGGACGAGATGTGAAATGTTTAGACAGTGGCGGCTAGTGGGCTTGGATCTGACAGGGCTGAGAAAGTATTGAATTAATGATGCCACATTTTAAAACTCATTTTTACACAGATAAACAGTGTGAAATGATGAAATCCAATTAGAGCAATAAGGGACACTAAGGCAGGATCCAAGAGTATTAAGCCATCTGCCAGTGAGTAAAGATTGCTGCAGGGCTGCCTAATTGAATTTTATCCTCCGACTGTAAATCTTACGAGTGACCCAAATCAAAGGAAAGTTTGCCTAAACATGCAATGCAAAAGCAATGGCCCTTGCAAAACTGTCATAGAATCTTAAGATTATTTGCTGAGGAGCAAGGTAAGAATTTGCTCATACACAAAGCCTGCCAGGAGACGTCTGAAGCAGGAAATGCACGAAGGAGAACAGTTTTTTTTTTGCTTTTTTAATTTCTCAGTAAGAACGGGAAAAGATGATGATGATGATGATAGTGTTTCTCTGTCACACCCAGATATGTAGTGTCATTTAAATGCAGACGTGCGTACACTTCTATTCAGTGATCATAACTGCAAAAAAACAACAATCTCCCCACCCAAAAAGAAACCAAGCAGCTATATTTTCACAAAAGCATAGATTTTCAACACTCATCATTCAAACACCTGCTTTTCTGGACACTATGAATTAAAGAAACGAACACATTGCTTTGTGTGTCCCTACTTGCATGCTCCACTGTCAGAGGCTGTGACTGGATATTGCATGGAGTGTTGTGTGAGCAGGCTGAGTCTTTGTGCAGCCACTGAAATCCCTCTGATGCCTCACAGAGCGGCCTCAGTCCCGTTCCCACGAAAATATCTGCACAGTTCACTTCCACTGACACCTCTGCAGCCTCCACAGGTGCAGCAGCCTCCTCAACAAATCTGCCTCAGAGTTCCCCATCAAGCTCATTTGCACACAGAGGCTTTTTTTTTTCAGTGATATATGCAATTTAATTATCAGGCATGCACGGTGGCTTGGCTGTCAATCTGAGTGTGGAAAACCTTCACGAAACCGCACACAGAAGCCAAAAAAAACCCCACAGGTGAATTTCACTGAAACTAAGTTGATGTGCAACCTGAACGTTCATGCAAAGGAGACCAACATGCATGGGCTAAATTAACAAATAAAAAAAAAAAAAAAGCTGCACACCCTCTCCTGCACGCACAGACACGGACACACACTGGTATAATTCACCTGTGATCCTCTGGAGTCCGCCTGTGTCCGTCAGTGCGCCGGGCTGAAGCACAGACCGCCGGACTGCTGGACGGCGGAGCCACGGCAGCAACAAATGACCAGCGGTGAGTGGATGGAAACTGACGCTCGTTAAGCCAGTCAAATGCACAGTTTCCCCGGAGGATGCTCGCAGGTCATCGGCGTGTCGCGCTCAACTTTAATCTCCACACTGACTGACTGAGAGAGAGAGAGAGAGAGAGAGAGAGGGCGCTCCTCGACTCCGCCGCTGCGAGGTGCCGCGCAGCTACTGCCGCCGCCCCGCTCCACACTGGCACTTTATTTCTCACGGTGACAGGGATATAAATAATTTAATAGATGTAAGTCGGGGAGGGGAGGGGGGGTCAGCAGACGTCACGATGAGCCGAGCGGCCGCTAGGTGGCGCAGCGTGAGGAACAACAGGCAGGTTCGCGCACCGCCGCGATTAACGAGCTGACTTCATTATCTCCAATTAGGAAGCGGTTTCCGTGACACGGTCCGCTCACCGGGTAATTTGTCGCCGAGTGAGAAAAGACTCAAGCGCGTCGTGTAGGAAGGTGGGGAGGAGAATTTAAGATTTTTGTGACTGGAACAAATTAAAGGAAAGAAAAAAAAAGCAGCTGACTCTTTGACCCCTGCAGAGAGGGGGGTCAGCTGGATCTGTGTTTTGCTGGCATGGTTTGGGTGCGCCTGTCCTTCTCAGAGGGAAGCGTGCCTGTAGATCAATACAAAGTTGTCCTGAGTGATCAGTTTTATCCTGCGATGAAACATTTCTCTCCTTATGGGAGTGGCCCCCACACAGGATGACCGTGCCCTCCGTCCACAGAGCACGAGGGGGGTCACTGCATGGTTTGATGAATATGAAAATGATGTGAATCACACGCTACGGCCTTCACAGTCACCACACCTCAACCCAGCTGAACACCTATGGGAGATTCTGGAGGAGCGACGTTTTAAACAGCAGTCCAAAAAACACCAAATGAGGGAGAATATCTTTTAAAAGAATGGTGTTCATCCCTCCAGCAGAGTTCAGAGACTTGGAGAATCAATGCCAAGGAGCATTGAAGCTGTTCTGCACCTTACTTAACATGCTTTATGTTGGTTTTCCTTGAATCTGACACCGTCTGTATCAAAAATCATGCACAGCCATGGTAAGAAATGCTATTATCTCTGTATTATGTTCTTGGCATAGTTACATTTAAATATAATGAATCTAAAAATACTGATGTTGATAGTACTTCTGTTGTAAATCAGTAGTTACAGTAATTTATCTACTAGTGTTGAGATAAAGCGATAAAGACTTAAAATATGATGCATTGTTATGGTAAATTAAACCCACAGTAGAGTGACCTGCACATGAGCCAGCTACAACATTATATGTTAATATCCAACATAAGGATATAAATCATTTTTACAGAGCATGCACTCTTACTTTTAAACTTTAGGTAAAATTTGCTTACCTGTATGTAAAAGTTTGACTGCTGGAACTTTACTTTTAATGGAGTGCTCTATATATTGTGGTATAGCTACTTTCACCGCTGTTAGAATGTACTTTAAGCCCTTTAAACACAAAAAACAGCACAACAGATCAAAAACTTCACTGCTATCGAAGAAACATAAGCCTATAGATACAATAAGAATACTATAGGAATTCAACAAATGGGAAAAAAACAGTGTAATGCTTCTATTTTCACTGTGTCGTAAAAAAAGGATAAGCTCTTTAAGAAGATTATAGTAATACAAACCATAAGCCACAAACTGTAACAAGTTAACATAATCACTGCTGACTGCCATAGAAATAAATCTGAGGAACATTATAGAAAAATCACAGCAGATGAAAATGTTCTATATACTGTATACAGTGTTATGTACTTAGAACCAGGCAGGAGCAGGAGGACCCACATGCAGGACACGACTCACGGCAAGGATGGTGTTGAAGGTTTTAATAATATATTAACCAAAAGGTATCTCGAAAATTAAAGATCCAAAATCACATTAACAAAAAACTCACTCGTGGGTGACAAGATCATGAAGCGTGGACCATGAAACACTAGAAGACGACACGAACATGGACCATGAAACATGACTACGAAACACTAGAACATGGAAACGAAACACGAAACACGAAACGTGCAACATGAGGCAACGATCTGGCAACAAGACAAGGGAAGACAAGGGACTATATAAGCACATGGGGTAATAGGAAACAGGTGAGCACAATCAGGGCGGGGCAGACAATAAGACAGGCGGGAAACACAATGGCAGGAAGAAGTAAGGGGACCTGAAACATGAGGGAGAGGTTGATTTCAAAATAAAACACACGCCAGAACAAGGAACCAGAACCACACGACAGACATGAAACTTAACATGACAGACATGAAAACCTGACATGACAAGACATAACCTGACATGAAAAAACACAAGGAACACAAGACACCAGAAAACACAACAGGACACTGAGTGAACATAACATACAGAGTAGAAAGTTTCATAAAGTATAAATGTCCTATAGAGACATAGTGGGAAACTACTGAAGTAATAACACACACACGGTAAAAAAAAAAAAAAAACACAATTAGGCACCACAACATGCAAGTCTGTCCCTAGAGGAATATTTTTATAGAGTGTTGCAGTGATTTTTCATCAGGGATTGAATGGCAGCCCTGCCTACCAATTTGTCACAAACTTCCGTGTGCTTATGCACCTAAAAAAATATTTACTTATTTACCTCTAAATTGCTTTCTCAAAACTGCATGATGGCAGCGAACTCCAAAAATGGGCCCCTCACCCCTGCCTGTGCAGGTTGAAAAAGAAAATCATTAATATAGCATTATAAGCTGGCTGTGAACTCATAACTGCCCTGGGCACACATCAGCATACATGCGGCACTGTTCTGTGCTGCTACACCTTCCCCGAGGTTCAAATGTCATCCTTCACTGTCATTACATTTCTGCCCCCATTAACTATTGATTATCTCCACTTCAGCGTTTCGAGCCCTGCTGTGAAAATGGCCCACATGGCTCGCTACCCAAACCCCACGGATCAGGCTGAGCAGAAGTGGCCGCCTCCTCGTTTTTTACTCTAAAAAAGGGAAAGAAGTCAGATTTGCAGAGGGGCAGGTGGTAAAGAGGGGCAGAGCGGGACACGGAGCAACAAGGACTGACTCCTCTGTACCCTACCTGCACATTAGCAGTATGCTTGAGCGGACAACTGGAGGTTAACTTGTTCTTTTTTCGGGACCCCTGAGAGTTTTGCCACAACATGTGTTGAATATTTACTGTGAGGTTAGTCCAAGTTTGCTTCTGTCTTCCAGGAGAGTGCAGGTGGAAAAGTTTGTTTGGGCAGAAGCTTTGTGCCCTCTTACATCAACAAACTACATCCATAATGCCGTGGACCGGTTCAGCTTGTGCAGGGCTGTCTTTGTATACCTGCCAGATTTCTGAAGCTATGTGCGTTGCAAACCGCTAATGGCTGCAGTTACTACTCTCTATTGTTTTCTGTATTTCAGCACCACTGCTGTTTAATGTTTTACTATGCGCAGGCTATGGAGGAGCATCCCCTGTTTGGACATAAATATCAGAGGATGGGGAAAAGTATCTGTTTGATATGACTCAGACTTTTCTGAATGTCAGGTTTTATACAGATCAGACAAAAGCACAGGAGAAACATAAACTTTTGTTTGTTTAAAGTTTAAAGTTGTTTAAAGTTCATTTACATATAAAAAATCCAAACCAATAAAATGTATATAAAGTCTAACAAACTCTAACTTTCTCTGGGGTATGACATTTTGAATAAAATACCTTCAGTGCTCTCTGAGTTATTAACTGTAATTTCAGCTGAGTGGAAATTTGTTGTCCTGATTCATATACAATTAAAGCTCAAAACCACTTAAGAGCAAACTATGCATAAATCCTGAGTGTAGATGTTTGCATTTAGGGGTCAGAGAAATTGACAACAGTATTTGTGCGCCAACAGAATTATAACAAAACAACCAATCTGTATTCATAAAAAGTCCCATTTATTTCAAAGTCATTTCATCAACAAATATTACAAATCTGCATTGTTTGGGGAGTAGACCCACAGAAACACATGAATAAAACATTTATTACAATAATTGCTCAGCGTCCATTTCAGACGCTGAAAGTTGAAGCATTCCACTCATTTAGGTCGGAGAATAAACAAGAAACAAGCTTGCGCACAGAAAGAATAAATGAGTTAGTTAGGCCAGTCCTGCTCTACAGGATTACTGTGTAGAGTGAAATCCACTAGAATCCAATGTGGCTTTAGGATAATCCCATCAGAACTGCAACAGTGCAACGCTACTACAGAACACCCAAGCCTGTTAGCACTGATGAGAGCCTATAGTGATGGAAAGGTTAAGTTGACAGATGAGTGGAGCGAACCTTGTTAAAAAAAATACTTAACACACTGACTTCTATTGTACAAGACAAACATTTTAACAGCCTGCTGCCAACAGAGCACCACGTCTTATGATACTAGTTTGCATTATCTAACAAAAACTTATTGTGAACTAATTACACAGATAAAAAATTAAAGTCAATATTTGCATCATGGAAAAAACCTCTCCTGGAGTAAGTCTTCATATAAAGCTCTGTAACATGAATCCATTTGAAAAAATATCTTTTTCTAGGATACTAATACAAGCCTGAGTTACCCACATGAATTGTTATGCATGTCTTTAAGATAATACTGAGTTAATATGCTGATCTGCTGCCTGTTTTAATTAATGAGGACATGTTCTGATACCACCATCCTTTCAGTCAGTTTTTAATATTCCCCTGATTTATAGAAAACAGGTGCTACACTGGCAAAACTTACACACACTGGTGTAAGCTATTTTTAAGCCTATATGTTCAATTTTAAATAATTTCTCATCATTTAATAATGTCTTACCAGTCAGCTACACCGACTAGATTAAAAACAGACATCAATACGGAGCAAACTTCTGACGCTCTGATTTTTTGACGCCAGAGGTTGGCATTTTTGCCGTGTAAGGGGATAAACCCTGTGTTAGGCTGGAAGCGGCTGCTGGGTGGACAGCCAGGACAGGGAGACTTTTCATGCCAAGCAGACTGGAAACGGGGATGGCGTAGTGTGGGTTTTGGATGGTTGATAAGGTGGAGGGAGAGTGGACGTTAATGGCGGGGGCTGGGGTGGTGGCCGCCAGGACGGCCATAGAGGTAGCAGCAGTGGAGGCAGTGGGGGTGGACTGAGAGAAGCTCATGTTGAGGTCAACTGGGGTCGCGGAGGAAGCGGCCTGCATGGTGTATTTAGCCATCTCTAAACTGCAGGGCATGAGGTTTGGAAAGGGGGTTGAGATGGTCAAGGGTTAAGAGGAGACAGTGAGAAATGAGAAGAGGAGAGAAATGGGTAAGACAAGGGAGGTGAGAGAGAGGAGAAAACACAAGAATCAAAGAAGGAATTGTGTTAAAAAGCAGAGACAATAAGGATTTTAATGCAGTCAAGACAACGGAGCAGTGAGATGGAACAAATCCAGCCTCACCCTGAGCACAATAACTCTGCCCTCATACAATAGCATGGTGTTTGGCTGCCTTATCACCAGGCTGCGATTTGAAGCCCTGCTGGACGTGGTCGCCCTGTGTAATGTCTTACCTGGCGTTTATGAGGTACTGGGCCACGCTGATGCTGGCTGGTGAGCCTGTGATCGTGACTTGGCGCATGGCTGAGCCATCAGTGGCACTGGCAATTTTGATGTGAGCTCCAGAGACCTGGCGAATCTCATTGATCTTGCTGCCTTGTCTTCCAATTATGCAGCCAATAAACTAGAAGGGGAGAGAGTGGAAACATGATAAATAGCAAAACAGCTCATGTTTCCATGCTTTTCAGGAATTAGATTTTAAAACAGCATCTGGAAGCAACTGCCATGGTTAGAGCTGCAATAATAGCAGTCTCCTGATAGTTTTCTACAGAGGAGAAGCACATTTCCAGCTGTGTTGTGGCAGCAGAAAACATCTCTATGATGCATTGTACGCATTTACACTACTGCTAGTGCTGTAATTGTAAGAACACATAAAAAGGGAAGGTTTGACATTTTGGAAGATAAACTTAATTGTGCTCTTGACAAGAGTTTGTCGAGGGAATTGATACCACTCTTATGTCTGTACGCTACATATGAGGCTACCACCAGCAGCCGAGTAGCTTAGCTTAGTACAAAGACTGAAAACAGGGAGAAACAGCTGCCCTGGCTCTGTCTGACTACCTACCACTCCTTCAAAACCTCACTTATTAATGAGTTATATCTTGTTAAAAAAACAACGTGTAAAGATTGTTTGAGGTATTTGAACCTCCACTGGTCGCCTGTCATTCTCACAGTGTCAATTAAACTCTGGGCCAGGAGATAGTCCAGCACAAAAACCCCCTTAAAACCTCACCAAAAAAATGTCATTTTTAAACATCGGTTTTTCCACAGATTAAAGTAACATACAAGATATAACATTAATTAGCAACTAACCCAGTCATTATGCTAATTGAACCAGCTGGTTGTCCCTTTGTATCTATAACACAGACATGACAGTGGTATCGATCTTCTTGTCTACCTCTTGAAAAATAAAGTGGTTTAACATATTTACCGAAATGTCAAACAATTTGTCCCCTAAATCAATAGCAAAGGTTAGACTGTGTGATTCTGACTATTAAAAACATAAATAAAGATATTTTCCCCAAGAAATGTGGTTTCCTAACTTATGATCTTATGACATGACAAATAATATATAAATAAAGCCATCAAAAGAGTCTTCTACTGTTGGTCTGCTGAGATTGTCTCATTTAAAAAAAAATAATCAAGCTACAACAAGCTAATACCACTAGAGTGATGATTATGGTGTGTTTATGTGATAATTTATATTTGCCCAAAACAAAAGACAAAGGATAAATTACTTTCTGCGGCTAAGAAGGCGAAACAGTTGTGTCCTAAAACTCCTCATTAGAGCTGTCCTCCTCGAAAGTGTTAATGCAGTAAGTAGCAGGAGGATTAACGGTGCGAGTTTTAGTGCTGCTAGAATACAAACAATGTGGCACTTACATCATTAGGTATTGCCAGCTCTTGTGAACTTGTGGGGGCAGATGCATCCAATCCTGCAAAGTAGGACAAGGAATGCTAACAACAGTATGGCACTAATGGCTTTCACATTCATAGCATGACAAGTTGCCCTACTTTGTCTAGTTTATCACTGCTACACTGCTAAATAAGGAGCATGGAAATGGCATATGGCAAGAAAATCTTTCTAGACAGACACGTATACATATTCAGTACACATTCTATGCACATATTTTACTTTGCTACAATAAGATCAGCTACATTTTCATTGAACTGAGTATGTTTAATACGTGCTGTCACACCAGCCCTGCCTATATCATCAAAATGTTTTGCCCTCAGTTAGTTGTTGCAGAGTACATGAGTACGTGGGGTAGTTGAGGTCAGGGATGGTCTGGCCAAGACAATGTTAGATTTGGAAGAGAAATGTTGAAAAGGTGGAGGATGGGGTCGAGAGATTAGGATTTGTTTTTGGACAGGGGCAAATGGAGCTGAAATTCTGGGAGGACATGAGAAATTGTGAGAAATGGTTAAATATTTACTAAACTGTAAATATTTCTGTCATTTTTCACATTTCCCTCTCAGAGAACTCTGCTGATTTTCCTTTTGTATTTCATTCTGCCTGCTTCAATCCGTCACACACTCTTTTGGTTTATAAATATTTCAGTGACTAACTTTCACGATTGATGATGATAAACCAGTTTGGTGGCTTAACCTTAAAAGTTCTTTATTCTGTTCACGATTTCTTAAAGATTTTCGTCATATTTTGTGGTTCAAACAGTTGCAAAAGCTAACACATCATTTTTGTTATATGTACATCTCTGTAAAGCCACCTTCTACAAAAAAAACTGTGAGAGAGTCTGTAAACTCTGAGAGAATGGAGACATCCTTGATCCTCTCTGAAGTGACAGGGGTGTTTTGATGATGTGATTCAAAGAGGAGTGAAGACAGGGGGATAGATGGACTTCCCCGGGGAGCCGTGGGTACGTACCAGGGAAGGTAGGGTTGCTCTGCCCAAGGGAAGGGAGGGGGATATGCTGCATAGCCAACTGGTGAAGCTTGGTCAACTGCAGGGTAGGAAGGAAGTTAGAGCTAACCAATCAAACTGGATTATTTCAGAGGAGCTGACAACTACAATACAGAGCCAATCTGAAGTTCACAAACATCACAGGTGGTGTCAGTGTGAAGAGATTCATTTCCTTCAGAAAGCATGCTGGCTTCTCACGGCAGACATCTGAAAATACAGTCACATCTCTGGCTAGAAAGCTAGAACTGATCATGAGCTCTTTAAGATCGTAACTTTCATTTCAATCAATGCATGCTGCTACTGTGTGTTAGTGTTAGTAATGTCAACAGATCAAGGTTACTGAAGTTTCATCTTTGCAGAGTAGGGTACACAGAGGGCATAGTGGTGGCTTGGAAGGAGGGGCAGGAGTAGGTCATTAGGGCGGATGTCAGTCACTCAAATGAACATACTTACATCTTGATGCGCAAAAGCATACTGCCCTGGAATAGCAAAGGCCTGAAAGGCATCAGAGAGGAAATGTGGTTTATATATGACGGCGAGGCACAGACACATTCTAACATGTCACTTGAAACGTGAATTTGTCAACGGGCATGAAGAGTAGACTCGATGCAGTGAGTGCATTTCAGAAAATCCATTCCCTTTCTTTTTTCCATAGCTACTAATGTGTATGGATTTGATGGAATTTCATCTAAATGTCATCTGCTGTTTTTCCCCCTCTTTGACCATGGCCAGAAATCCAATAACATAAACAGATGTCTGATAGGTCAGCAGAGGCTGTGCCAAATTCAGGACAGTGACTCGCCAGCTCATGGAAAACATGAGCTGCAGTCACGACATCTTTCAGGTTTCACACTGCAGGGGGAATTATTAATGTAAATGGCTGTTATTCATAGCTCTGACACATTACAGCTTGGTAGAATACTTTGTAATGTGATCATTACCTCATCTTACTGCTTACAGCATCATAATACAAGGGGGCTTATTGCTGTATAATTACACAGATGTGTCCCTCTAGTGGTGAAAATATGCTTAATGATCAGTGTGAGACTGAGATCTCACAATAAGGTGCCCTTTCAATTGTTATTTTTTTACAAAGTGGGTAAAATTACAACTAAATAACTCCCATATGGCTACTTACTTGTGCAGAGTGCTGTGGTGCTAATACTGCATGGGTTCCAGCAGGTATGGCCTTGGGACGGTAGGGAATAGTCGCTCCTTTTGGTGGAGACTTGAGACACAGTCATGCAAACCAAAAAGAGAGAAAAATTTATACACTGCTAGAACTGAGAAAAGAAGTCTGACTGGCACTGATGCATTTTATATCCCTTTTTATTTCGCTTGCTGAATCTTTTTACGCCCCATTCATCGGCTGAGACAGTAACATGAAACCTTGGACCAAAGAATCTGTGAGTAGACCTCAAATGGGTTTTTGATAATACAAAAAGGTCAGGGGAATGACAAACTTAGATCTGTTTTCTCATTCTAATTATCTAAATCTTATTGTCAGGAATACATTTTAACTTTTTTTTTAAATATCTTATAAATAATCATAAAAAATACTATACTATACATTTGGTGATTCATATCCATGGGAACTCATAGAGGAAAATAAACACCAAAATAGACTTGCAAACTGGTATAATGCTAGAGCTTTGGCTTTGGCTTTGGCTTAACACATTAACTTTATATGTGGAAGTTGAAATACATCTATAAGTAATGGATAACAGCTTTTAAGTAGTTTGCTTAAAGTAATGAGAAAGCAGTGGAAGTGGTTTTACTTTAAGTAATGGATAAGTCGTTGTCAATAACAGAGGACAGATTAGAATAATTATGTGTAAGTAAAAAATCAATTGTTATAATAGTTAGCTAAGGTCCAGCTCCACTTCCACTTCAAGTGGTAGTAGTAAAAAGCAGCCTAGACATTGACAAATCCAGACATTATTGTAACAATATCCACATATACATGGTACCACTCTAAAATTATACTATTATAATACTCTCAAATAACCTCTATTTTATAATCCATTCATGAAAACATAATCTGCACTTAATTTCTCTGACAAGGCCTTATGGGTATGTCATATTAAAACAATTTGGCATGAATCAGAAAAAGTAATAACATATTGAGCATCATGGCAAATAGTGCCATTATTGTTACACATCTCATGGGGATGACCAACCTCTACAACCTGAACACAAAGCTTTAGCCATGTAGGAGTAAAATGCCTATCCTGAGCATGCAACCAAAACCAATACCTTTCACTGTATCCTAAACAACTGTGACACACTTGGCGCCTAAATAAAGCTGTTGAAAGTGAAGATCATCTGCTGTCTGACAGTGCTTACCTCCAGCATGACAGAGCAGATGTGTCTTACACACTGAGTGATGGCCTGTGGAGTGCCGGAGATTGTGACAGCCCTCTCTGTAGAGTCCGGCAGCATGTCTCCTGCCACCTGAACCTGAGCGCCTGTGGTCTTAACATCGCCAGACAACAGAAGAAACAAAGGCTATTTATTGCTGAAAAGAGCACACCATCACCCAAATTGAAATGCTGTTTCAAGCACCCGCAAATTATCCTGAACACATTTTGACATGCAGGGAGCAGCTGCAAGCCAAATAGCAATGTGTGCTCCAATATTTGAAGAGGCGTACACAAATATTGTCCATTCAGAATGAGTATTCAGCCTCCGCCGATCTTTACAGGCATAATCAGTGGGATTTTCATGAGCAGCCATCAAAAAAAAATGCACACATTTTAAAGCAGAGAAAAACAAGAAAGGTCTGACGGATTGTTTGATACTTGAGGTGTCAGAGCAGCAGGGAGGTTTGGGTGCAGGAAAACAACTTCCTGGTAGAAAATAAAAAGGAAAAGGACTCATACCTCCCTGATCTCTTTGATCTTGGAGCCCCCTTTGCCAATCAGTGAGCCACACTGGCTCCCTGGGAAAACCAGACGAAGTGTCACAGGTGGCTTGCTTGTCGCGTTGCTGTTTGTCATTGCTGCAGTAATATCCTGAGGGAAAATTCAAAAATATGTTTTCAGCACCAACTGTAAGAACGTCAGCTTTATTTGACAAGTCTCTCTCTCTGCAAAAGTCTTTTTTTTTTCTTTTTTTTTTTACAAGACTGAGGAAAAGGTGCAATGAGTGTCCTTGAGACTTCACACAAAGTCCGGAAAGAATCTTTCTTAAATGCTTGTGTAAAACAATCAAATTTTATTGACGACGTGTGAAAAGTCGTGGGGTTTGTTGCGTATTTGTTTTACTCTACCTCCTCGAACTTCAGCGCGATCATGGAGAAAGCTCTGAAGATGCCCTCTGTGGGTCCTGTGATGGTAACTATTCTCTCAGGAGATGACCCCTCTGATATATTGATACGAGCGCCACTCTGGAAGCACAAATCCACAATTAGTCCAGCATCAATTTGTTGTAACTGATCTGCCAGAACACATAAATAATACGTGAATGCTCACCTCCTCCCTCATTTTCTTCACTGTTTCCCCTTTCTGGAACCACATAGGAAAACACATAAAGCAGTAGGGTTGATTTGTTTTATACAGAGAAGGAAACAAGGCAAACAGAAAAAAAGAATGCAGTATGAATCAATAAATGTGTATGGATTCCAAAATAAATCTACCTTTCCAATTATGCTGCCAACTTCCTGTGAATGAAAGGATAACAATGCTTGAGTGAGAGACAACACAAACATTTTCTCTTAGGAGTGTTTTACATTTAGAGCGGCAATGGCACACCATTACCACGCCATTAGACTATTACAACGAAAAGACACAAAATTATTTTAACTCTTTGCGTAGGGTTATTACCTTTCCATGCATCAGCAGCCTCAGCGTCAGTGTGACACTCAGACTCCCATCTGAAGCCATTTCCTCCTTGTCAGACATTCTGTGTTTTCCAAGCTTTAAAATAACCACTCTGCAAAACAAACAAACAAAAAATGTTTATGACAGTTGCTGTGGATTACAAGAGCTCGATAATTTCAGGTGGTTCAGTAGACAAGTAGACAAACTTTTAACACATTTTATTATCAAGTCAAACTGTGTGGAGGATACTGTACTGTAGTTTAATTCCCAGCATTTTCTTTGTAGTTAAGAACACTGTGGGTATCATCACTGCTCGTGCTAACTACCTTCTTCTTCTATTCATTACAGTCACATTGCTGCAGCTGCAGGAAATGTGAGCTGCAGCGTTTCCTGCTCGACAAGGTTTTCCTGGGAAAGAGCTACCAGACACATCAAATATAAAGGCTTTGATTAACTCAGTGTAAGCCAATTCCCTTCCCTTCTGCCAAATTCCCTTCTTTTAGAATTTATAGACGAGACTGATGCTCTCTGAAGAGTTGTGGACCATTGTTGTTTGTCTTCTGGCCGTGTAGTTGTGAACAGTGGAAAATAAGCCTGTCACGAGGTGCAATCTTCACATGGGACTGCGTCTTTAGTTCCGGCTAAACACAAGTTGTGTGACTTCCTCAGATAAGATAAGATACAAAGAAAGCTACTTGTGCTGTGGAGGATCAAGCTATGTGAGTGTGACTGTCTCTTAATATTACATTGACACCGCACAATGTTGGCTCTGTTGTCCATGACGTACGTATCCAATTTGCGGTATTTACAGAGCAAATAAAGACTGTCTCGATGCAGTCTAGGAACGGCAGCTTATAGCACATAACAAACTGAGAGAATGTGTCAAGGCTAAGGAGGACCAAGGTCGCCTTGTTTAATAGATCATTATGTTATAAGAAGTGCTTTCAGCACTGGGTTTGATAAAGCTCCGTGTTAACGAGACACTTAAAACAGAAAACTGCTTTAGATGAAGAATTTGCAATAAATAGACTACAAAATCAAAATAAGAAAATGCAATTTAACAAGGGACTGCATGGATTTTTGCTGTGAAACTATGTGACACTTCACCTACAACCTGTTGGTTTAATGCAAATGGTAGATTGGCATAAAGGGGAGGGAACATGGCAGCACACTGTTGGTGAGTGTGCATGAGGTGTTAATCCAGAGTTTAATTCAACCCACTCCAGAGTTGTGCACAATAGCGGTTTTAAAACAATCACTTGATATTTTGGTAAAACACACTCATTTGTTTTGTGGTTGAGTTGAGATGAAGAGGTCGATACCACTCTCATGTCTGTATGGTGAATATGAAGCTGTAGCCAGTTAGCTTAGCCCAACACACACAGGAAACCAACCAAACTAAATCCACCTACCAGCACCCTTTAAGCTCTCTCATTAACAAATTTGATCTCTTTTGATAAATTCATGCAAAACCCAAAGTGTGTAACTTGTTATGGTTTGTGTGCAGAACAACTCTTAGTCTCTGACCCACTGCCAGGCAACCAGCAGAGATTCCAGGATATAGTCTGACACATAACCCCCCCATAAACCAGCCACTCGTCATTTTTACACTAAAACTTAATTAAAGATATACTGTATATGCATTCATATGTGAGTTTTAGAGGTACTCATATGTGGGCACAGCTGTAGTCTTGCTGCCCCATTTCCAGTCTTTGTGCTAAGTAAAGCTAACTGGTAGCTGGCTAAATAAAGAACTTGCAGCCATTCCACACCTTAAAAAAAAGACCAAAATGAGTCTTTGTTTTTGAGCAATGCATGCTAACATATATAATAGCACAGATAACAGGTTTGAAGGGGGTGGGGAGGGGGAGTGATAGCAAGCAAAGAAAACATGGTTTTCCAGGAGCTGAGACAATTAGATATTGTTCTGGGACCTTCCAGTGTTGATAATACCAGACCGAGCCAGAAGACTTATTCCAAACAGTATCAAGAACAAGTGTCTAACAAGACTAACAATGGCTCTCCCTCACGTGCATCATTATAAAGTTACAGTGAATACATCAAATAAACAGCAACATCTCTCTCTAATCCTATAGGCCGGGATTTGTTTAGTTAATGCTAAGACCCTTTTGACCCATTTCTGTCACCTCTAGCACATCAGCGCCCACTCAAGACTTCCGAACAAAACACTGGCGCACAACGGCACCCCCAGAGTATACATGATAAAACAGATAATCTACAGGAGCCCAGCTCCCAGAGCACTGACAGGCTGAAATGTGCTTCAGACAAAAAAAAAATACAGGGCAGTAATCCTTGAGGGAAATACAGAACAATGTCTAAAAGGATTACTAGAAGGGTTTCATTAGAAAATATATTCCACATTTGTGGCCTAAACAAATCAATTCTCAATATTCTGAAAACTGCAATGAAAAGCTTATTGTATTCTACAAGATTAGTGCTACAGATTGAGAAAAAAAAGCTCTTAAATAGAAAATAATTCAACTAATGTTCCTTACATTTTGAAACGTCTGTTAATTTATTTTTTAAGTGTAAGATTTCCAACAACCCATCACTAATTACTTCTTAAATATCTTCAGTAACATTCTATTTATAGCCACAGCATATCAGACTATAAGCACAGGACCATACAGCATGGCATACTTCCCTAATGTGATAATGCACTGTAGCCCAAACTATCTCTGAAGTTAAGAGTGCCACAAAATGCATTTTCAACATGCCAGAGTACAGAAAAACAACCAGCTCACATTAACTCCATCTAATGGGAGTCAGGAGTGGCTTATTAGAACAAAGACATGCATTCTTTAGCTCTCTCTAAATGTACACAACCAAAAATGAAGTCAGAATTAAAAGTTAAACTTCAACTTTTTGTCTGGCGAAATCTCAACCTTATTGTGCTCTGCAACATTGTTATCAGTAGAAACCGAGCTATGAACAGCCTGACCGTTGTAGTTGAGGCTCAGACAGAGGCCTGTAATACAACAAGAATGATCACTATAAATTACTGACCTTATATACAAAATACTTGCTCCTCTTCTTTATTTCTGGTATCTCCTAAATGAACGGCCTTTTAGTTTGTAGTCCGTGTTAAATGTTTGCCCCCTTTGTTGTCAGTTATCCACAGACTGGACAGATGGTTCCCTATGCCCTCAGACCGGCTGGAGCGGAGGCTGGCTTTGCTATTAGTCCCTCAGCTTAGTCCAAGATAAGCTCCTACGCAGGGCAAGTGAACCCGCATCTCTTGCCTAATTCTCCCTGTCACAGCCACCAAAGAGGCGTTCCTCCGCACGGAGATCCACGAGCTGAAGAGGCCTGAGGGCAGGGCAAAGAGGCTCTTTGGCTGGACACTGTCCAGCACAGATAGTGCAGGCTACAGTTACAGCCACCACAACAAAAAAAAGTCGGGAAAGTCTAGCCTTTTGCAGTCATTGAAAACACACAGAGACACTGAAGAGAAGCTTTGTTAACTGATGTTGCTCAGAGACTAACAACTCTGCATGACTGCTGTGTTCTTCATTAGATTTTCAGAGAGCTTCCTGCCTGCACGGGGCCGGATTTTCTCTAAAAATAAATCTCCCTGTATGAAATCGGTGCTTTGTACAAGGAACCCGACTAATTGAGGGCTGGGAAGGACAATGTGGGGTTTGAGGTATTTAGTGATGTTAAGCACAATGTCTTCATGGGGTGCTTCTCCCCCTCTACTGCCTCTGCCCTCCCCCACACCAAGCCCTTCTGCCCTTGTAATGAGGCCATACTGGATACAATACAGCCCTTCTGCGCAGAAAAATGTATTCAGCTGAGCTTCAAAATTCTGAAGATGAATCAGTGAAGCATAAGTGGCATATTTAATTACTATTCACTGCGTTGCACGGGGACAATGATGACTGCTGTGAGCCTCATGGCCGTCTATCAGACATCTAAGCAGGCCACATTACATTTAACTTGGATTTCAACAAATAGTATTTCTACGATTAAAAGGACTGTAAGTCCTTATGAGAACACAAAGATGAAGATAACGTGTAAGTAGTTTGCCATTCCTCACTTTCCAAGGAACTTTTTCTGGGTTGTGACAAGATTAAATTAGGATTAGGGGTTAAGGAATGAAGGTCAATAAAAGTCTATAAAGCTATGATAAACCTCGTACAACAGTGTGGCTTTGTGTTTCCAAACTGCAAACAGAATAAGAACCACAACAAAGCTTTTGAGGCTGTCAAGGACATGGCGGCTGACAAAGTATGCGACAGTTATTTCTATCCTTTCACAGACCACGCGATGATCAGGCATTTCATGCCCATCATTTGTGACTAATTTCCTCTCCATCCTGTACCTTGTGTGTCAATGAGATTAAAGAGTTGGGGATTATATGTAATGGGATTACTGTGAAGTGATTACTGAGACTTGGTGGTGTAATCAGTTACAGTTACTGAAAGCATTCAAAGCAAGAACTGCCTGAAAACTGAAAGGAAAGTGAGTCAGAGCTGCTCGTAGTTTATCATTATCTGTCCTTTGCATCAGTAACACTCTGCAGATCTAGTAGCCTGACATAAAGTAATCATTACACTGGCATAATGTGAAGTAATCAATATTTCTGGAATAAGGTTTTGAATTCCAACTGCTTTTAATAAATTCACGTCTTCATGTACTGTGTGTGTGTCAGTGAGGATGAGAGTAAGGGAACATATGTAATGGGATTACTGAATGGCTCTAAATATAATATTCATGGAGTTCTTTCATCAATATCTGTGCTAAACTTTAACATCTATCAGACATCTGAAAACAGCAGGTCACATTGCATTGACTTCTCAGCATTTTAATACAATTTCCATATTGCTCCATCAGAAACTAATCAAACATTCCTCTGAGAAGTGAAAGTAAAGTTGGAGTATATGCGGTTTTTTACTTTTTAAAAGACCTTTTCAGAATTAGGACATGAAATCCAAAGCCATATAAATACACTATATAACACATGCATTGTTTTTTGTTTTTTCAAACTTTCATATATATAAAATGCATTTTTTTACAATGACCAATACCTTCTTAAGAAGAAAATATCCCAAACTATAGAATATGGAAAATATGACATTTCTTTCATGTGTATGGATTATATTGTCTTGATGTTTTGGATTAAATAAAGAAGTTGATGTAATGATACACTTGTCATACCTTACTTTTTGGTTTGAATTCTGCAGCATCCTTTACCTCTCTATAACAGAAAACATGTTATGCATTACAAACACATGATATTATTTTTGATTGACATGACTCATCATCGCATTATCGTTTTATGTCGAATACAGAGGTAAGTATTTAGAGATCTATATCATTGTAGAAAACAAAAATCTCTGACAGGGTTGGAGTTAGTTGTAGGGTTAGTTAGTTGTTTATTACGTGTGAAAGACTTATTAATATACATGTCCATGCATGTAAACACATAGTTAAATGCCTTTTTTTATATTCATGCACATTTACATGCTATCATACAGCACGGGAAAGTAACGTGACATATCTCAGTAAATGGAAATGAACACACACGTCTTCCTTCTGCCCTGTTTGCTGCTGGTGTAACGCTTTCAAACATAACCAGAGCTGAGCTGCAGAGTCGTGGTGGGAGGAGAGAGTCACAAAAAACCCAGTCACATGATCACAGCGCACAAACTACAGCTGAGGTTCAACCAGGAGCCGTCCGCGCTTTGGACTCTTGACCCGGCCGCCTTGTGAGTCCTTCAGCCTCCAGCTCCGACTAAAACTCAGCTCCGGGGTCTCTTAAAGCCTCGATCGTCCCACTAACACACACTTCAGAGGGGCGAGGACCGGAAGACTCAGCTGCTGCCCTGGAAAACGTCAATGAGTGTGAAAGTGTGTGTGTGTGTGTGTGTGCGTGTGTGTGTTGCAGCAACAACAACACCGACAACAACAACAACAACAGCGCCTCTGTAACTCTCTGCAGCTGAGAGGAGAAGAGAGGCTCGATGGATTTCCAAAAACTTTGCACGCTTGAAACTTTCCAGCAGCTCTGGAGTCAGTACGGGTATGGGGGGAACATGCAGGATATGCTCGATCAGGAGTTCACACGGATGAAAGGTAAGTGCCCGGCAGTGACAGGCCAAGTGGAGGCTGTAAGGTGACCCCCCCACACACACACACACACACACACACACACACACATTTCTCCTCCTTTACTGCAAACAGGAATAACTTACCTGGATCACGCAGCAGCCACTCTTTACCCCGAGTCTCTGGTCAGGGACTACTGCCAGGACATCTCCAGGAATGTTTATGGTGAGAGAAGCCACGCCAAAGCATGTTTTTATGAGTCTCTTCTTTTTATTATTATTATTATTATTACCATTTTCTCGTCAAATTCAAAAGCACATAAGTGTTGTTATTTGTCCCAGCAGGAAACCCTCACAGCCACAGCCCCAGCAGCAGACTGACACATGACACAGTGGAGAAGGTCAGATTGAGGTAAAGTCTATTCAGGCCCTCAGAGGGCCCGTGTGACTCTTTTGAATGGTGCTTTGCTGGATGGAATGAGTAAAAACAAAGAAGAAAAAAAAAGCATAATATTTTCTTACAGGGTATTGCAGCATTTTAATGCCACCCCCGAGGAGTACTCTGTGATTTTCACCTCTGGTTGCACAGCCGCTCTCAAATTAGTGGCTGAGAGTTTTCCCTGGAGGCCGCACGCTGAGAGCGAAGCAGGGAGCCTCCTCTGCTACCTCACTGACAGCCATACCTCTGCAGTGGGCATGAGAGGAGTGACTTCTGCCCGGGGGGTAGTTGCACTGGCTGTCTCTCCGCAGGACGTGGAAAACAGGGCCCGGGCTCAAGGTGAAGACACTGCTTGCCAGACGCCGCATCTCTTCTGCTACCCGGCGCAGAGCAACTTCTCCGGGAGGAAGTATCCCCTCGGCCACGTGAAGGGCATCCAGACAAGGCGCCTCTACCCAGCGTGTGAGCACCGGGGCCGCTGGTTTGTGCTGCTCGACGCTGCCTCTCATGTCAGCTGTTCCCCGCTAAACCTACAGGAGTGCCCCGCTGACTTCATTCCTGTCTCCTTCTACAAGATGTTTGGCTTCCCCACAGGTCTGGGGGCCCTTCTTGTCCGCAATGACGCAGCAGGCATACTAAAAAAGACTTATTTTGGAGGAGGCACAGCAGCAGCTTACCTTTCTGGAGAAGATTATTACGTGCATGCGGCAAACATTTCTGACAGGTAAAGCACTGCCAAATCCCAGATATTCCCTTAAAGCCCACAGTTGTTCTGTAGCTCCTGTAGCTTTATTCTAAAATACAGTTTTTTCTCCCTCCCTGGTAAAGATTTGAAGATGGGACAGTCGCTTTCTTGGACATCATTGCTGTCAATCACGGTTTCGAAGCTCTTCACAGGATCACAGGTAATGTAAGTGAGCACGCTGCGTCACAGGAGAAGCATTAACACTTATTTAACAGCCAAATTAAAGCAAGATGCTTTTCTGCTTCTTGTTAACATCGATAGCATCCCTGTCTTCATCCCTTTTTTTGCCTTCAGGGGGCATGCACAACATCCAGCAGCACACGTTTGGCCTAGCACGCTACACTTACATGCTGCTGTCAAGTCTTTGCCATGGCAACGGGCAACCAGTGGCTCAAATATACACTGAAGGCCAGTTTGAGAGTCCAAGCACACAGGGTGCAATCCTGAACTTCAACCTGGTGGATTCTCGTGGACAGATAATTGGGTATTCTCAGGTGCCTCCAATAAATAGGGTTTATTTCTATTTCATGAGACTAATTAATAGTCAATGTTTATGCGAAGGCAGTGCTGCTGAATATTATAACAATTCCTCTCTTGCCCTCAGGTGGACAGAATGGCCAGTCTGTACAGTATTCATGTGCGCACAGGTTGCTTCTGCAACACCGGCGCCTGTCAATCCTTTCTCGGAATCACCAATCAGCAGATGAAGAGAAACCTGCAGGTAAGAGATCAAGGAATAGGAAAAATGTCAAAGTCTGCTAAGGGCTTGCGCAGGTAGAACAAAACAGCGTCTCTCCCTCTTCAAGGCCGGCCACGTCTGCGGAGACAGCATCGACCTGGTGGACGGCCAGCCGACTGGATCTGTCCGCGTGTCCTTTGGCTACATGTCGACATTTGAAGACTGTCAAAAGTTCCTGAACTTCGTCGCCGAGTGCTTTGTAGAGAAGCCACTCACAGTGGACCAAGCCAGACTACAGAAGCTAAAAATAGTCACAGTGGCATCGCAGGACTTAAATGAAGATCCTCCAATCATGACCACTAATGGAGAAATATATAAAGTAGAGGAGAAGGAGAAGCCTACAAAAGCATCTTCGAAGGGATTTAGACACAGTAGTGCCTTGAGCAGACACCAGGGGGCTCATACTCTGACCAACATCTACATATATCCCGTCAAATCATGTGGAGCATATGAGGTTTGGGGATATTTCTGACGATTTCTCTCACTTTTTAGTATCCCTCCTATTTCCCTCCCTCTATCTGTTTTGATCTGCTGCTGTTCTCCATGCAGGTCCACGACTGGCCAGTGGGACCGCTGGGTTTACTGTATGACAGAGGCTGGATGGTGGTGAATGGAAACGGCGTGTGCCTGAGTCAGAAGAGAGAGGCGCGGTTATGCCTCATTCGCCCACAAGTCCACCTGCCCTCAAACAAATTGCTCCTGCAGGCGCCAGGTTGGACAGTCTGTCAGCGGCTCACTGAAAATAAAAACTCTGCTTAACCAAAGGAAATTTCAATAAGGTGGATTTTTCTGCCATAAATTCTCTTTGTTAGAGGATTTATATATATATTTTTTTCCATTGCCCTGCAGGGATGGATACCATTTCAGTTCGCCTCGAAAACAACACTCAAATCCACACTAGCTACCGGGTGTGTCAGAGTAAAGTTTGTGGTGACAGGTGAGCTGGAAATGTTAAAACATCTAAAAGCAGCAGCTGCAGGAAATGCTGTGACACATATCAACTGCTCCGCGTTTTTCACTCATATCAATGCGTTCTCTCGCTCCATTGTTCTCGACGCCCCCCCCCGCTCTCAGTCTCATATGAAATTCCTGGTATTTACACGTTTTAATGGCAAATCAAACAATGAGCAAGAAATGATGTTAATCTCCTGGGATAGCCGCATGATAAGTCACAAGTTTAAAAAAAGCTATTCATCCAGTGACTCTTGGATTAGATGTCACACCAAATAGTGAGCAGCATCAAACTCTGTAGATTTCCCTCGGGGGCCTCCAGAACATAATCCTCCTCCCTCCCTCAGGGTGGAGACTGTCGACTGTGGGGATGAGGCTGCATCATGGCTTTCAGACTTCCTTGGACAGCCGTGCCGCCTGATAAGACAAAGTCCTGATTTCACCCGGGACATGAAGAAGAGGCCAAGTGGAGGTATTTCCCCTGTTTTGCCCAGCTCATATTTGTTTAATCAGGATTTGTCTGTGGTACTGCACATGAGCAATGCAAGGTCACATTTCCTGCTAATACTACCTGGTTGTTGTGGCTCTGACATTGCATTTCCTCCTGCTGGTCACTTGGGATTTAGAAACGTTATCTTTTTTCTGCCTTTTGCAAGTTAAAAGCATCAGTTTATCACATAAAGTTAAATGAGGTTGGGTAAACACATGTAATGATATAGCACACCACTAACTTCCAACCAGGGCTACCTGTACTGCTACTGTCTTCCAGTTAGGTGGAAAGAATCTAATCTAATTAAAACAGAAAGATTTGATTTAATAAAGGCCTCCCATAGGATCAGCCACAACACCTCAACACCACATGTAATGAAGAGTTTATTAAAACCATTCACAAGCAAGGGAATTTTAAACAGTTAGCTAAAAGTAATGGCTGAATGGTGGAAATAGCTTAAAGCAACTAATCTAAAAGTAATGGATATGCATTGATAATTCAAATAAATAGCTTCTGCCACTCCCAGTAGTACGAATGCACTGACAACAATATTCGCTTTTATATTACTAATGGCTACATAATAAGCAGCTGATCATATTTAAATGGACATATTTGGAAGACGACGGGTGCTGTCGACGAACCTATTCAGTCTGTGAACATTTGTGTGATGTCTCTGACACCTGGGAAAATCACCTTGATGATGTCATGAGGATGTCTTGGCCTCTGCTGCACAGATTTTTTCTAATCTGTCTCTCCAAAGACAGCTCTCTACCAAAATATCTTGATTTTTAGTCCCTGGTATGAGTCCAGCTCCAGAAGTGTTGGATCTTACCTACCTAAAATGCAGCCAATCCATCTCTTCATTGGATCTGACTTAACTGACTGTTAAACGCCCATATCTTCTGTCGTTTGTAATGCAGGCTTTCTATTAAACTGTCCGTTAACCCTAACCCTAAACTGAGGTAACTTATTGATATCATCAAGGTTAATACCTCAGCCTTTAGAGAGCTCCCTCAAAGAACCACAGTAGACATCATACAACTATTTTCAGTCTGAGTAGTACTCCACAAGTAAACTAACCCTCGTGTAAAATCAGTAGTTCAGTATTTAAAATGTATCAGGCTTTTGCTGGCAGAGTTGCATCAATGAGCAGCACCACTTTGTGGAATTCACACTTTTTTTTGCATCAATATGATGAATTGGATGAATTGGATTGGCCAGTTTCCACCTTACTTATCTTTAACCTGTTTCTTCTGTTGAATCTGTAAAGTAATTGCCATATCACAACATTTGTAATTTCTATGTTCAACAAAACAATCTCATCTCAAGGCTGCGCTGGATCCTTTGATGGTATCATAATCTTTCTCAGCAGATGGAGTTTGCCCGGCTGCCACTGAATTGTAGATGTGTTCAAATTTACATTTTCAGAGCATTTCAAGGTCTTTTGTTGGCTTTAAAGTAAAGATTGATGTTGCTGTATAAAATACATACACAGTGATAGAAGATTTTATCCATATCTCCCACCCCTAATTCACGTATGTTGAATTGCGAGTGCACATTTTGATCAATATTTACACATTTACCGAAGCTATACATTCTCCACCTACTGAATCAGAGTGGAACCTCAATTTTCAGGCCCTTTAAAGGATGCATGCTGCTCTAACCAGACATCAAAATGTTTTCTCCAAGTCGAATGAATCTCTGGGGTAATAAAAAAAATCTTTCCCTTCTAGCTGCCACCTCCGCATCCCTCTCCCTGGTGAATGAAGCTCAGTATCTCATGATCAACCGTGCCAGTGTGGAGCTCATTCAGAAATTAATGAGCAGCAGGTTTGAACACATGATGTGTTATTCAAAATACGCGGTGAAAAACATCAGGATGCGTAGACGCCCATGCATTTACATTACAGTGGGTAATTTACGTAGCGGGGCAAAATAACATGCAATTTCCACATTCCCTTTCACAGGCAGGACGATTGCGAGGGTGATCAGCTCCTTGACACACAGAATGTCATTAGCCGCTTCCGAGCCAATTTAGTCATCGCTGGAGTAGAACCATATGAGGAGGATAATTGGTCACACTTGATTATTGGCAACACTCGGTTCATGGTGAGCTGACACTTGGAGATAAATGGAAAAGTCTTTGAATGGAGTGAAAGCAGATTTTTCAAAAAATGAATGTGCCCCCCTGTGCAATCAACCCAAAGGTCTCAGGTCAGTGCAGAAGGTGCCAGATGGTTGGAGTGGACCAGGACACTGGGACCAAAACAAAAGAGCCGCTGCTCTCTCTGTCGGCCTACCGCAACGGGAAGGTCAGTCGAAAACGGTGACTGCTCCTTCATGTAGATGCTCCGTGTGTATTGGGGCAGGAGTAATGGTGGGTGAAGTGTGTGTGCATGAAAAGATAAATCTCTTTGCCTGTTATTTTATACCTGTTTTTTTAGGTGACTTTTGGTGTGTACCTGACCCACCAGATACCGGAGGACTCCACTACAGTCAGTGTCCTCTCTGCTGGCTCCCTCATACAGCCAGAGCCACACAGATCCTGAAGTAGCCATCTGCAACATCCTCTTAATTTATTTTGGCCATTTCTCCACTGCACGTCCTAAAGATCACCTGTCAAGCACCGTGGGGAGTTTCTATACATGCTTCTCTTTTCTTTGTCAGCGCGGCCCAGGTGGCTTTTGTCCTCTCAGATGTCCTTTTCATACCAAAGCTTTCAGATTTGATTCTGTCCAAGTCTGTTTTGATGGGAAATGAGTGAGATTTTTGGATTTTTTTCCCCCAATGGTTAGAGTCTTTAAAATGTGTGCCATAAAGTAGATGTGAGGAACTGGACAAAAGCATCACTTGAATGTGTTGCTGCTGTTTGAGCCAAAACATGTCAGGCTTGATGCAATAATCGCTGCTCGTGTTAACCTCCCAGACAGTTCTTCCTCTTGTTTATTCCCATGGAGGACTATATTGCTGTTTATTCCAAGCACACCACCACTGTTAGTGCTGCTACAAATCTAAAACATATTGCTCCCTGTAATGGAAAAAACAACTAGACATTCAGTGCTGGGTATGTGCTCACTTGGACATCTGATATTATGCCAGAAAAAGTAATCATTTGATGTAAGCAGAGTAGAAAATGTGTATTTTCTGAGAAATAGTAAGGTTTAATCAGAGTGACATGCTCGTACATAAAGTACACATGTGCTCAACTGATCTGTCAAGGTTGGCAATAAAATTGTCCCAGTATATTGCTCACAAAAGGTGTATTTATAGGAAGGGAAGGCATGAGGTGGCTGCTGCATGAGATGTGGTTTTGCACTACTTCTTGGATGTTTGTCTGTGTGTGTAGAGGTGGATAGAAAGCATGAGTTTATGCAGATATTGGATGGGGAACAGAAGGGGACCGGGGGCTCCAAACAATAGCTGAAATTAATATATAGATATGAAATACCTACCAAGTGCCTATTAAGTGTCTTGATAAAGTGTTGGTCTACCACAAGCCTACAGAACAGCTTCAGAGCTCCTTTGCATTAATTCTCCAAGTGGCTGGATCTCTGACTGAGGGATGAACAACTTTCTTCCAAAAGATATTCAAGTAGTCTCTTGCTGTTTCAGCAGTCTCTGCACTCTGACAGTGCTTATTGCTGTGAAGTTGCTAATTGTTTTTTAATTAGTGAATTGTTTGTTTCTGTGTGTTTTATTTATTTATTTCAGTGTATGAAATAGGTATAACTAAGGTGAGATTGAATGAACCTAGCAAAATGTATTTATGTAATTAAATGAAAATGTCCTTCATATTTGCAATTTCTGTGATTAAAACGCTTGTTTCAATTGAATGGCAAGAGTTATTTTTGTGTGTCACGTGACTTTAAGTGCCAAGCCACAAAGGGCGCGTCCAGCAGTCAGTCAGTCATCAGCCCTTAAAATACAGTCAAACAAGCCCCCCACTTAATTTGCGGTACATGTGTATAGTAGACAGTACAACATGAGTGTGCAAGAACTGAGTTAAAAAAGCAATGTCAAATAAGACCAGTACATTCAGCTTACACTTAAAAGGAAACTTGCTGTTGCCACAGACTAATTTCACCTCAGACTGATTAACTGCTGATAGTAAATCACCCCAGGGTGCCACTCAGAAAATATGACGACAATCTGACGTTGAATTTCAAAATTAAAGTCCTCGGCTGTCAGTGAATGAAGAGAGGAGGCTGTCTCACTGCTGTGATTTGAGGTCATAACAGGAAATTATTTAAGGTGGCGCTTCGTTTGCATTGTGTCTTGTAATAACACTTGTGTAGCGGTGCCACCTTAACAAACCCAGATGCCCGACCCCCTTCTCTCCTCTGGATTAAACTGCACTTTGGTCAAACTATTTGAGCCATTGACGCAGTGACAGGACACAAAAAACAAGACTGGGCTGCTAATAAAGTGTCTTTGAGCTGAATTATACATGATGAGGAAGAGGCACGTTAAACAGCCCGACTCTGCTTCCGCTGCCAGCGAAGTTCAGAGGAAGAAGGGGGCACCGTGAGTTGTTCAGCTAAACATTACTTACTAAATATTAGCACTTTAACACGCACTGTGTCTCATGACTGTTGTTCAGAGGTCATTATTTGGTTGCCAAAAACTCACAAGCTACGGTCTTATAACTTAATTAACCGAACGTGTGAGCGAGGAGTGACATTTATTTTATAATGTGGCGAAACTAGTGAACTGTGACCTGCACATGATTTATTTGATGTTTACCACTCTGTTGCTGCCAGTTTTTATGCACTTCCTGGAGATGTGTCACACAGTCTTTAAACTTTATAGAAGTTCCTGTTCTGAACCTCAAAAGATGGCAAAAAGGAGCAGACATCTGTTCTGCAGAGGCGTTGTTGTCCAATGGATATCTCTCACACACACACACACACACATGGTGCAGTTTCATTAAAAATGTGCTGTGAGCTTTTTTTGGGGGGGAAGAGTTGGAAGTGGAGCTGTAAAGTAAAACTCAAGATGAAGCAGCACAGTTTGATGGCTCCTGAAATGAATGACCTTCCCTTATATGTCCCCCTCCAGCAGCAGTGTGGAGAAATCAGTCTTGAACTAAAAGGGCTCTTCTGGCTGATTAGAGTGTTAATGGAAGGGGTGGGATGTATTGTCCATTAATTGGCAATAGTCTGAATAGCATCCTCTTTTCTGCTGTTGCCTCGGGGGAGTGGAGACTGACTCCAGTGACAGCCTGCCTGCCTGATTAGATAATTCAGTTCTTCTCACCCATATTAATGTTTCCATATTAATGCTTCAAGCGCGGGCGGCCAGGACATGTGAAGAGCAGCTCTGTACATGCCTGGGTCTGACTCTACCTTTCCATGTGGATCTGTTGCGCTATTTTCACACAGATCTTTTCTTTGTTGAAATTATTATTATTATTGTTTTTCCTCCATGGAGCTGCAGTCACTGACTGTACGGTGTGCGTCTGCGGATGAATCAGTGGCCTCCAGATGCGGAGCTCCTCTCACTGGTGGCCGATAGCACTGTTGTGTTGTCGGATTTGAGTCACTTCCTCGTTGAAGGGCGGCGAAAGCCAGAGAAACAATCATAATGTTTAATGTTTAATCACAATGGCTTATGTACGGTGCTCGTGCAGGCCAGTTTTTTACTGAACTGAACGTAACTAGCAACAGGCTGAGCGTACAAAACAAACCGCAGTGCCGTGACTTACTGATGTGCACACCGTGGCCTATTTGAACAGTGATGCCAACTACATAGTAACTACAAATCATTGAGATGAATCGAATTTAGCAACCTGTAGCGCCTCTCAGTTGCGGAGTCATCTAGAAACTTGGATTGGATTGGACAGTATGCGAATCTGGCCCTGAAAAAAGGATTTCCCAATAATCAATAACTGCTGCTGAAAGAACAGATGGTGATGCATAGTGCTTTTAACACAGCTAATTTGTCCTTTGTAGTCCGGCCCCGTTTGGCTCAGTTTTAAAAAAATGACAATGCAGCGAATGTCTTTGTTACTTGGAGAGCACCTGGAGAATTTACAAGGGGCCCTTAGAGGGTCATCTGCCTTTACTGACTTTAAGATATGTGAGATAATGATTTGATGGCCACATACATTTTATCTCTCTCTGTCTGTTCTCAGGTCCCGATGGGGGCTGAAAAGAGGCTTATTGGCCCTCTTTGTTATCTTCATTTTGGTGCCTTTCTCGCTGAGAATTCTCCCAGAATTAATCCAGCACCTTGTTTACACTCACAGAAGTAAGTGATTTCTCTGTCAGCCTCTTGAAAGTATTGTAAATCCTCGTGTTCGCTTACAAAAAAAGGGTCCAACTCTCCTCTTTTCCTGTTTGTAGTCAGGGTGCCGTTCTTCATTGACTTCAGCCAACCTGCTGATTTCTCCCTTAATCACACAATCAACATGTACTTAACATCGGAGGAAGGAATCTCCCTCGGCGTGTGGTGAGTACAAGACAAGTTAGATATTTTTGCATTCTTTTGAAATGATCTAATCATTAATTTTGTTTCTGAGCGGGTGTGTTGTTTTAAACTGTTCAAGGCACACCGTTCCTGAAAGTCAGTGGCAGGAGGCACAGGGGAAGGACTTGGCATGGTACCAGAACAGTTTAAGCAGTGGAAGTCCAGTTTTCATATATCTTCATGGGAACACAGGCTCAAGGTAAGATAAATAATGCATTTGTATTACAGTTGGCTCCAGAGGAAGCCAAGAGTAAAAGTGCCACATAGCTAGACATATTTTGTTTCATAGAAAACACCAATTTATTGGCACTTGTGTTGTTTGTGAATCATTTCTACAGGGCAGCCACTCATCGGGTGGGAGTGGCAAAAGTGAGTGATCGCCAACACAAACATATTAATCTTTTGGAGGTCTAATAAAGGTATGAACGTCTAAATAGCTATTCCAATGACAAATAAGCGCTGTGTGTCAACAGGTATTGAGTGCACTTGGTTACCACGTGCTGGTGCCCGACTACAGAGGTTGGTGCAAATGAAGATTTATGACTCTTCCTCTAAACATATTTTCCATCTCTGTGCTTCTTTGCCTTCTTATTGATTTGAATTCATATTGATTTAATATCATTTGCAGCCGTGTGGTTACTCTAGAGTAACTTCTGCTTAATGAGCAGTTGGCTGTGAGGCAGTCAAAAGAAAGCAGTTCAACTTTGGGTCAGTGTCTAGAGCAGCAGGTTTTTCCTCTGAGCGGCTGCCACCTGGTGGCAATGGGGAACAGCTCATCTGTCTGTGAGCAGTAGCTGATGTGAGAAACTCCGGCAGGGTTTGGAGATTCCACCGGGGAGCCGACTGAAGCCGGTCTGACCACTGATGCCCTCTATGTGTACAACTGGGTGAAAGCGCGCAGCAGAAACAGCCTGGTCGTCATCTGGGGACACTCTCTTGGCACTGGGTCAGTGAGGAAGGAATCCTCGTCTGCTGCATGTCGTTCTATTACTCAAATGACTTTACTGTAGTAATTGTCATCACTGTGTATTGCATTTTTTTTTTTTGAAGTATCAAACTTTTTTTAGTTATGCTTAATTATACTTTTGCTCCCCATATCTTCTTTATATATATCATTTGAAAAATGAGTCCTTTGTGTTCAAACATTCGCCTACAGGTATTTGAATAGCTGCTGAATTAGCTACTTCTCATTAATCTGCTCGCATAGTAAATAAGTTATAACAAACATATCTGATTCATTAGTAAATGATATGGTACATTCATTATAGGAATGATTGAAATGAGCCCACTGCTACAATAAGTCTGCCGCTGTTAGTAAGAGGAAACTGTTAGTTCGAGCCATACACAAAATAGGGGAACTGAAGCTGTTGCTCTTCATATCTCTGTGCAGAGTGGCAACTAACACTGCTGTAAAACTGATCGAGCAGGGTAGGTTTTTCCACCACTGCATTTTGGCAAATAGAAATTAGGAAAAATAATTTCAGACAAACGTCAATATGATGACTCTTCTCTTCAGGTGCCGTCTTTGATGGTGTGATCCTGGAGGGTGCATTCAACAGTGCTGGACAAAAGTTATCCATTCATCCCTTTGTTTGGGTAAACTCATCTAACCTAGCACCTTTGACATTCGGTTTGTTCATTTCACCCGGCTGCTGCTGCACTGTGCTTAACCTTCTTGTCTATATCTCTGTAAAGTATTACTGGAGATTTCCAGGATCTGGCTACTTTTTCCCAGAGCCATGGGCAGAAAATAATGTAGTCTTTCCTACCGTAGAGAAGTAAGCTTTCACACAACAGTCAAATATTAAATGGTGCATGGCATCAAACACGGATCAGCTGTAAATATTAATGTTTCTAGTAAACTGCAGTCATTTCGTGTGTTTCTGTTATTCTGCAGTTTGAAGAAAATGAGAAGCCCAATCCTTTTTCTCCATTCAGAGGACGACCACATTGTTCCCTTTCATGTTGCTCAGCAGGTATCACTGGCACAAAAAGCCAATTTTCAGTTAAAGCAATGTAAACTGAGGCAGTATTTTCTTTACAGCGATAACTGATGAAGTGTCTGGTCTGGGATAACTTTTTGTTTTAGATGGACTGAACTTTCTTTGCTTTTCTCTCTGAGATGTATGAGGTGGCAGCGAGTGCCCAGAATAAAGAGCAAGTCAAGCTGGTCCTGTTCGAGGGTTCTCTGGGGTATCTGCACAACGGTTTATATAGAGACCCCCGTCTGCCTGACATCATAAAGTGAGAAATTGATAACAGATAACACATGGAGAGATTATATTCTGGGTGTGTTAAATGATCAGTTTTATTTCTCTAACATCTGCATCTCATCTGTGTCTCCTCTGCAGGACGTTTGTGCTGTCATTGTAACATTGGAGAGAGTGACTGAAACAGAGAGACCCTACTAGACCTCAGATACAGAGCACTGATTTCATTTGATTATACTTGAATTTGTATGAATTCAACACATATACATTCATTATTTTAAGAATGAATGCAAAAAATGTTCAGGCAAATAGATGTTTAAGTTTTTTTATGTCAGATTCAGTGGTTAAGTGCTGATCTTTTTATTCCCATCTGTGGGTAATTTATTGTAAATGATAAGAACTAGACATAACGTGGAAATAATGTTTGGATGAGTCATTGTTGTTACAGTAGGTGCCCTCTACTGGGCATTGTTGTGTGCTGATAATGCTCATCTATAATACTAGATAATGAGGATGGTAATCCAAGGCTTTAGATGGTGTCAGTGACATTTCAGAATAATACAAGCTGGGAAACGTCTGTTCTCTGACCTTGTTATCACAAAGGTGGTTATATAAAAAAATAGGAATACTTAAATTTGGAGTTCTTTAGGCTTAAAGACAGAATACATAGTGGGTACAAACAAGTTTCAAGATGCTGAGTTCAGATGCCATTGCAGCTAAATTACCATACATTAACAAGTTCATTGGTCTTTTTGTTCCAAGAAAATGCACATTAACTAATTTGTCTAATTTAGAAAACCCTGGAGGAGTTACTGACCTCTCAGAATCGGGGCAACAACTAAATATAACACAGTCTGTTTTAATATTTTGTATAATGACAATATAACCTGTCACAAGTTCACAATGAATTGGCAGGGATTAAGTCAGGTATATGTAGCACAAGTCAGAGGTGCCTTAGTGAATCTATTCAAGCACTGGGGTTCACCTACAAACCCAATATAATTGACAAAACAGATTTATGTCCAGCGAAAGAAGAGTCGTGACACTCAAAGCATTGCAGACATCCCTGTGTTTGCTTTATTAAATATAACATTCACAAAGCTTCGCTTTTGTTTGATTAAACTAATTTTCTTCTCGGGAACAGTTTTACACATACACCATCTTAATTGAGACACTACATGGTCTTCAATCACATTTCTTATCGCACCAAGTCCTCTCTGTAAATTGTAGTGAGATTTTATTGTGTAATCTACTATGCAGTATTTTACTATAAGTCAATGAATAACAGGATTATATTACAAAGTTTTATATACTGCAAAGTTTATTGCTTGATTCATTAATAACTTACAGACAAAAGCTATCATAAGTTTCAGGCTATGAGAGGGATATATATGTTGTGTTTTCAACAATACATACATTAAATGGATTTGTAAATCAGCCTTTGGTGTTCATTTATCCGCACTACACTCTGTACAGCATGGAAACGGAAGTCTTGCAAACACAGCGAAAGCCTGAGGCTGTCGTAAACGCTATCAGCCGCACGTGTCAGCGTATGAAAAGTGAGAAAAAAATAAAGAGGCCTCATCAGACGGTAAACAGACCTGTCTGCCGGATCGGGTTTCTCCGTCAAAGGTGAGCTGGAGCTCCGGTCCTGCCGGTCGGATGACGTGGCTTGAAGGTTGCGGACGATGCGTGTCACTTTTCTCACCGCTCCGTTCGCCGAAGTCCGACCTGATTGGAGGCCCGCGACCACGTGACTGGTCGCGACCAATCCCGCGCTAGTGCGGTGCGCTCGCGGAAAACGCTTACGCCGTATGCGCACGAGAGCATCCCTAAAAACTGCCTCTGTCATACAACCAGGAAGAAGGTGGGATAGCCCCGCGAAGCTAATATCCCCAATCTCTCTGCACACTTTCTCCGACAATAATGGGATCTTCCAGGTGGAGGGTGGCGGCGGCGGCCTTTCTCGCTGTGTTGGGCTCGTTGTTACCTGTGCACGCGGACGAACACGAACACACGGTGAGTCGCGAGGCGGTTTGAGAGGCCGATTGAAAAAGAGGGAGCCTTGAAAATAATGGACGTTTGTGTTCAAGCTGCTAACTAGCCGCCGCGGCTAACTGCGAGCAAGAAAACAGTAATACAGCCACGACAGAGAGTCCGGCCCGGTCTGCTCCGGGTTATTGATCGATGTCCGGTTAGCTACCGATCAAACAGACAGTCAGTTATCCGGCTAACTTATCGGCCTAAGTGCTTATAGCTAGCGTCTGCCCTGTTAGCCATGTTAGCACACTTCGTCTTCACAAGCTGTGCTCGAGCACCGGCGGAAACTGCGCTCAACTCTGGTCAGATAGTAGCACTTAGTTCACCTACAACATCAAAACACCTCCATAATGGACGTGGAAAGATTCAGAGACCAAGACAGTCCCCTCTAAACACGGTGTCCACCGAGGCGACGACTGCGATGTTTGGTTTGTCAGCCAGCCGGTTACACGTCAGGGCCTCTCAGGACATTTCTTGTGTCTTGCTCGCTCTTTAACAGAGCCAGGCCTCTTAGTTACAACTATTTAACAAGTAAATAAGCCGGACGACACTGTCTTCTTCATTTAGCCCAGCTGTCTCATACTGTTAAGCTAATGGAGTTAACTTCCCTGACTGTGAGCAAACACCCTAACACCACTTCCTTAGTGTAACGCTGACACATTGATAAGTGAATTACATTTTCATATGCCTGCACGAATTTGAATACTCTTATCAGTTAGGTTCATGTGATAGTAACGTTACTTTAAACATATTTTAAACCGCATTGTCTAAATGAGATGCATTTGTGTTGTCACTAATGTGTTTGAAGTTGTTTGGATGGGTCACTTTTCTCTGGTTTAATACCAAATTCCCCTGAATATGAAACCAATGGGACTAGCAGAGCTGGTGTGGCATGCCTGGACTTCACAATAAGAGCCCTTGTTTTCCCTCTGCAGTACACAGATAAGGAGGAGGTAGTTTTATGGATGAACACAGTGGGGCCTTACCACAACCGACAGGAGACATACAAGTACTTCTCTTTGCCCTTCTGCGTGGGCTCCAAGAAGACCATCAGTCATTACCATGAAACACTCGGAGAGGCTCTGCAGGGAGTGGAGCTTGAATTCAGCGGCCTCGACATAAAGTTCAAAGGTATTCTTCCATTAAGGCCGACTTTCGCCTGTTGATCATACACAGTATGAACTGATAAGAGATGCGTTGAAATGGTTAATTTCCCTCTCAAGAAAATAAAGTGGTGTTTATGATCCTTGTAGATGAAGTCATGCAGACGACATACTGTGAAATTGACTTGGACAAAGCCAAACGGGATGCCTTTGTCTACGCCATAAAGAATCACTACTGGTACCAAATGTACATAGATGACCTGCCCATCTGGGGTAAGTGATACATCATTTCCTTTCTGTAAAAAGTGGATGCAAAGGCTAGACTGGCCTCTGCTGCATATGTGTCTGTGTTGTGAGTTGTCCTGTGATTTGGAGTATCACTATTGTATTTTCTGGCTCTGTCTGCCTATGTCTTCAATTCTGTCTCAATTAGGAGTCATTTATTTCTTCATTGGCCTCTTAGATTTTCAGAGACACTGGTGTCTTGTGTGTCAGTGGGGTTATCTTGTTATTGGAGAAGTTAAACCAGTTTGTATTCATTAGTGGGACAGTTCTTTCATCCTTGGTCTACCTACTATGGGTGTAACAATACACACAACCACGTATCAAGTGGCGAAATGAAAGGCACCCAGGGCAGTACGTGTGCTGAGTGAAACAAGTCAGCTTGGTTTTTCCTCAGAATCTGTTTATTAGCTGCTATCATCAGTTTCAGTCAGCTAAAATGTTTGCCTTAAAATCCCATTGAAATGCTAATTGTGGGGCACTCCTTATTTCGGATCTATAGATAAATAACCCCTCTTGACATACCAAATCAAACACAGTGAATTTTGTGACTAACTACACAGCTTACACTCTCAGTACATTCTCATTTGGAAAAGAGCTTTTGACAGCAAACTTGGCTGCAAAGTGCTCCATTTTTGTCCTGTGATCAGAGGCATATTAACAAGTAACTGTCATTACAGAAATGTCTTAAGGACACAAGCTCTCAATGTGATCACACACATACGTGGAAGTTGATTGTACAGTGCTGCCACTCCTTCAGTTGCTCAAACATAGCTGTGATAGTTGATGTTGTAGGTAGTGGGTGGGGCTCTGGTGTTTGCTCAAATAATTCTCCACGTTGTATGTAACATATCCACGCTAACTTCAATAAAGAGATATTGACTTTACCCATGTCCGGTTAACCAGGGTGCCAGTACTGCCTGTGAGACAGTGGCACATGTTTGGGTTGTTCACAGAGAGCCTGCAGCTCAGTAGCAGCAGATCTGTGGCTTATCCATTTCTGACCTCAACACACTCACAGTGGCACTTACTACAGTGTGAAAATTTGATTCACCTCACCAACCTGACCCAAGGTTGGAAAACTAGGAAAAAACTTGCAGAGATTTATGTGTTGTCCAGAATAATGTGCATTTACTAGTATTTTTCCTGTTACTAATGCTACATGCAAAAACATGTTCAGAGCTTTACAGAAAACTTTCTCATCAGTGAAGCACTGCCTTGCTATAAGGAAATGACACTTAAAGATTAAATGTGTTTGTTTTTAAGGTCTAATATAATGGGCAGCCAGTTTAGAGTTGACTTAGCGTGATTGTTCTGCATTAAAAGTGATTTGTACAGATTCTAAGATTGTTTATGGTGGCCAGCAGGGACAAACTCTGATATCAGCTCAAGCCAAAAGACTGAATGCAACAGATGGAATACACATGATGCTGTTACAAAGTTAATGAGCAGCAAAGCAAGTGACCTTCATTTGGCATTTACACTGCCTGATTATTAATGTTATATAACAAGCCCAGTGCCTACACCTGTCCATTTGACCACTCCTATCAGGACCTCATCTCTCATTCAGCACATGCTTGTTTTTTTAAGGTATTGTCGGTGAGGCAGATGAAAATGGAGAAGATCATTACCTGTGGACGTACAAGAAACTGGAAATCGGCTTCAATGGAAACAGAATTGTTGATGTAAATCTGACCAGCGAAGGAAAAGTCAGACTCGTGCCAAACACAAGAATCGCAATGTCATATTCTGTGAGTACCGGGTGACCCACACATTTGACTGTTAAAAAAAAAAAATTATTATTGTGCTGATACTCCTTTTATATCTGCAGTATGTGTCTTGTAATGTCACGGTCCTCTGGTCATAACGTAGGAATGTAAATCAACCTCTTACATTTACCACAGGTGAAATGGAAAAAGTCCGATGTGAAATTTGAAGACAGATTCGACAAGTACCTTGACCCATCCTTCTTTCAGCACAGGGTGAGTTGAGTATTACATGTTTGATTTTCAGAGATTTGTGCTTCATCCTTCCAGCCAAGAATGGTTGAGCCCCATACCGCGGTGGTGTAATTTACCGACTTGGTAACTCTTGGCAGGCCCTTTATCTCCTCCTGGCATTGTTTTAGCGTGGCTCTTTCTAAAAGGAAGCTGATTTAAGACTGTGAATTTTGGGATCCAGCAGCTGCTACAGCCAGTGGGTGCAAAAGTTTGTTTCCTGCCCTGACTTGTACAGTAAAACTAAGCCCACTGAGAGCAGAGATTTTGTAAATGAACGCTTGTGTGACTTCCCTACCTTGAAATCTGCTGAGCAATGCATGTAGTGAGTTTTTTCCTCACCACTACATAGTTAATTTTGTTTTGTTGGGGTTTTTAATATTTAATGTGCTCTGTTTTTGATGTAATGGATTTGTACTCATTCTTATTTTAGATTCACTGGTTCTCTATCTTCAACTCCTTCATGATGGTGATTTTCTTGGTGGGTCTGGTGTCCATGATTCTGATGAGAACACTAAGAAAGGATTACGCCAGATATAGCAAAGAGGAGGAAATGGACGATATGGTAAGTCTTTAGTGACTTTAGGCACATTGTTACTTGCCTGGTTGTTTTTTTATTTTTGTGCCGAAAACAAAGAATCCCTGATTTTCTTGTCCATGTCAAGAGTTTTTGATCCTACGCACTGGTCGCTAAGACTTTATGGCATGCAAAAGCTTTTTTGAAGTTCCTAATCATTTTGCATTTTGTCACTGTGTGCCATTAGGACAGAGACCTGGGAGATGAATACGGGTGGAAGCAGGTGCATGGCGATGTGTTTCGGCCGTCAAGCCATCCACTGATCTTCTCCTCGCTCATTGGCTCCGGCTGCCAGATCTTCTCTGTCTCCCTCATCGTCATCATCGTCGCTATGGTTGAGGATCTGTACACAGAGTGAGTGGTTGGCAGCTGACTGCCTGGGTGTAACTTACTGCTGTAATTGTGGGATTTCAGGTTCCAGTGGATCCAGCTCAAAGTTGGCTAGATCTGTTGAGATTAGGGCTGGGCGATATGGCTTAAAAATAAAATATCCGATTTTTTCACATGAAACCCGATTTACGATTTTAACCGATTTTTTTTCCCCCTTTCCTGAGAGCAAACTACAATTCATAAAAATATTATTCAAAAAACGTTTTTATTGTATTGTATTGTATTTTATTTTGATTTGATTTTTCTTTCTGAGATTTTACCTTTACTTCAGAAAGGAAACTGCTTAATACAAACCTTAAAACATGTAAACAAGATGGCAGGCCCTGCCTTTGTAAACAACAACCAGGCTTTCAAAAGCTTAAAACAGAATTCAAATCCAAATTCAGTTGGAAATACATTTTAGAAAATTAAGTTTTCTGACAATGGCACTGTACATCTTAAAACTTAAAAAAGTGCAAAAATATTTTTCCCCTCTAGGATACAGTGCAAACAAAACATTCAAGCGCAATTATGTCACTTTTGTGCTCATCGGGGAAGTAAGCTGTTTGGAGACAAACGCTCCGTAGGGCCCAGTTGTCATTGATAAAATGTGCCGTAAAACTCATGTAAGGCCGCATTGTACGGCTGGACCATAGGTCTGTTGTGGCCGAGTAAAAAGACACCTCCTCCAACTCTCTAGCAATCTTTTCACGAGTGCAGTTGTACAGGTGGGGTAAGGCAACTTCGCCAATAATACTTACGGCTTGGTGGCACATACCTGGGATCGAAAGTTTTCAGCATGTGAAGAAATCCCTGGCTTCTCTACAGTATAAATGGGCACCATGTCTTTAGCAATATACAACGCGACCGAATCAGTGAGAGCTTTCCACCGAGTTCCTTTCTTATCGTACAGGAACACATTTAGAAAATGATTCTCCCAATGTAGGTTGCAGTGTTCTACTGCATCTCGTAGAGAGCGACATTCCTCCCACTTGGCTACATGCCTCTGTTTGAGGTGCTGAAATAAGTTAGTGGTACTGCTGCCTTTGGTTGCAACAACCTTTAAACAGAGTTTGCAAAGTGTCTGTGTTTGTTCTGGATCTGATGCTGCAAAACCGAACCACCTCCAAACTACGGACAATACTGTGCCTTTTTTAGGGATGAGCTCTTCTCTACCTGTTAATTTACTGCGTCTCTGTCAGATACAGGTGGGGGAGGGGCTAGCCACACAGTGAACTATGGGAGCCCAGGGGGTGCGTCTGCGGTGGAAGTTTAATGAAAAAAAAAATTGACCTACAGAGTAAATTCGAATTAATCGATAAAATCGATTTATCGCCCAGCCCTAGTTGAGATCTGAGTCAAATGAATCTCTTCTCCGATATTTTGTCTCCTCTTAATTAATATATTGCCACAAGGAAGTGTTCACATTATTAAGCTAAAAACAAATATGAAAAACATGCTGAAAGCCAAGCATAGATAGACTTAATAATCAGATTCAAAAGGATTCAAATTTTTAAAGAAGATGTAGAAAGATAACACTCTGTGACTGTCTGGATTATGTGTGTACAAACAAGGAAAACCACAGAACGAATGGGTCCCTAGAGGAAAGGAAGGAATGTAATGGTTTTATGAAAGAAACAAGTGATTGTGTCACCTGTGTGTATTTTTCTTGGGGTGGTGTCAAGTTGTCTATTGAAACGTAGCAGAAAACAACACACGATTAGCTGTGAGTCTAGAAAAACAGTATAAATATGAAACACTGGTTTCAAGGGACATGCAGCCTGAGCACTGAGGGAGGACTGGACTTCGCAGGGCTCCACTCATATCATTTTTCTCTGCAGGAGAGGATCCATGCTGAGCACAGCCATTTTTGTGTACGCTGCCACCTCCCCTGTCAATGGCTACTTTGGTGGGAGCTTGTATGCAAAACAAGGAGGTAATAAGAAATGTACATGTGTCACATTCTCTCTCTCTTTTTTTATTTTTTTAATTTTTTTATACGGGCTGTTGGCTTGATATTTTTCTTTTCAAAAAGCTATTGGTAGGTACTTCACATTGTGCTGTTTGATGTGTCTGAATACAGGCAGAAGATGGATTAAGCAAATGTTCATCGGGGCCTTTATGATCCCAGCCATGGTGTGTGGGACTGCCTTCTTCATCAACTTCATCGCTATCTACTACCACGCCTCCAGAGCCATCCCATTTGGTACTATGGTGGGTTTGACACAGGAACGCCTTGCTTAAAGCCACAGAGTAATGAAGAACAGCCTGCTGAGTCCACAGCCTAAGCTTATCTGTGCTGCTGTGGTTATGTGGTGTGACATAGAGTCGTCAGTCATGGAGCTGATACATAGCTGAAGTAATGAGAGTACAGTATTTAGTCAAGTATTGAAACTGCATTTCTTACTGTGTATGTCCTTGAACTGTTTCCAGTTCTGGCTATAAATGGTTCTTTTCCCCATCTGAAGAGCATTAAAACGCATCACATCATATAAAACACATTCCACATGACACTGACTCCCCAAACTCAGTTCTGTTGAGTTTGTTTCTGTCTTTAGTGCTAAAGTTTCCAAACTAGTTGCTGATTTTAATAAAAGAAACTTTCCACAGACACTTTTCAGTTTCTCTATCTCAAACAGCAGTTTGCTGGCGTGAGAAGACACTCAGGAGTTATTTTGTGCTTATCAGCTCAACATGAGATTAAACATAAGTGTTAAGTCACCATCTTTGAAATCAAACCAAAAAAAAGCTGTATTCCAATCATCAGCCAATTGTGGTACTCCAACAGACCTTGGGGCAGTTTTAGTTTCTTCTCACCAAATCTGATGTCAACTGATCACAGCCTGGATGTGTTTGATTCTCTGTTTGACCACCCAGTTCAGCTTGAATCATTTCCCTTCAGGTTGCTGTCTGCTGTATTTGCTTCTTTGTCATTCTGCCACTGAACCTCGTTGGAACAATTCTGGGGAGGAATCTGTCCGGCCAGCCGAACTTTCCCTGCCGAGTCAACGCTGTGCCGCGACCCATCCCCGAGAAGAAATGGTAGGTGTGGCCCGACACAGGCAGGGTCAATTCAATCTCTGAGTACAGTACATTTATAGCAAGTTGTCTCGGTGGAACTAGAGCAGAGTTGGAGATGGTTGAAAGTCCTATTCTATGTGCACACTGTAAAGAACGGTTACTTAAAATATGTTATTGCTCATACAACATAGAGACACTGTGCGTCATCATGTAAGCCCCAGCTCCCGCCCTGCTTCAACATCAGCAGCATCAAGACAAGCCAGTGCGATTGTAATCCTGCCAGCACCACCTGTGGTCTACCTCGACCCTTCACGACTGACAAAAATCAGGCTGGGATGAAACCTTTACACAAACCCAACAGGGGGGCACTGTGACCAGTAGCTGCTTTATTTGATGCAAATGCTTTGACTTCTAGCTCCCCTTTTCTGCTCTTATTGTGGAGCTCCAGGCTGTTAATGATAGAGACATACATATTCTGCACAGCACTGGAACAATTCATCTTTTATAGTAACTGACAAAGCGTCCCTAGATTTAGTCAAGTAACAAGAGCCACATAAAACATCATCTTATTTTGTTTAACCAACACCCCAATTTTCCATTTTAAATTATATGAAACAGAAAAACAGCAAATTGGGAGTCTTGCACATTAAATTAATGAGATATATAAGATATATCAAAATACTTCTGACTGTGATTATTAGAGAAGTAATTAGTTCAGTGCTACAGTGCTTTCAAACATATGGCATACGGTGTATTAATGGCTGTAGACGGGTGTGTAATGACTGCATGAATGCATAAATGAATCCTAAGTGCTGTAAGGCCCCCTGCTCAAGTGTTGGACATCAGGCCTGAAGCAGAAAATGGTTTTGCAGTCTGCACAAACTCTTAGGCTAATGAAAAATAGCAAAGCAATCAACTAAGAGTGCATCAACATTTCCAGCCTTCTGCCAAGCACTGTGGCCGACTGCCAGCAAAACATGGCCAAAAAAAGGCCACATTCAGGCTTGAATTTCCAACCTGTGTCCATCTTTTTTCCTTTTTCTTTTCCACACACACAATAGGTCATGTATCCTAGTCCCTGGGGGGCGGGGGATCTGACGTTTATACTTGACTGCATTCAGTCATACTCATATGTTGAATCTCTCAGGTTCATGGAGCCGGCTGTCATCGTCTGCCTCGGAGGAATCCTTCCATTCGGGTCCATTTTCATTGAAATGTAAGTATACTGAGGGCCTCGTATGTGGCGAGAGGATCTTTGCAGCAGGTGACATGTGCTCTGTCCTCGTTCCTCAGGTACTTCATCTTCACATCTTTTTGGGCCTACAAAATCTACTACGTGTACGGCTTCATGATGCTGGTTCTGGTCATCCTGTGCATTGTGACTGTGTGCGTCACCATCGTGTGTACGTACTTCCTGCTCAACGCTGAGGACTACAGATGGTGAGTGTAGTCACGTTTTGCAACAGTCTAATGCTGACTTTTTCCACAGTGTCACAGAGATTAATGGTATGAAATAATCTCTGTCAGCATTGCAAAAAAAGGTTAATTGTGTTAGCTGTTAAACCCTGGCCCTTAATAAAGAACTGAGAGAATCATGAATGATTTAAACGAGTTAAGTCAAAACAATTACAATTAAGTCTCTAACTGGTGCTTATTTTCATTTTTTGCTTTTTCTCTTTTTTTCCTTTTTCTAGGCAATGGACAAGCTTCCTCTCTGCTGCATCCACTGCTGTTTATGTTTACATGTACTCCTTTTACTACTACTTCTTCAAAACTAAGTAAGTTTTAGACTGAGCAAAGAAATCAAAGAGTGGGAGAAAGAAAAATGAAGAAAAAAAAGATGTCTTACATGTTGTTTCATCTTTGTTTCCAGGATGTACGGGCTGTTCCAGACATCCTTCTACTTTGGCTACATGGCCGTGTTCAGCACTGCCCTAGGAATCATGTGTGGTGAGTCCCCCATGTATTTGTTTAAATCCTGCAGGACTGTGCTGGACTAAAGTAAACTCATGACTCAAACAACATTTTGGCTCGTACAAACTCAGATTCAGTCAAAAACTTTAAAATGCAAAGTTTGTTGCAGCACTTTTACACAACTTCATCAGTCAATTAGATTAGATATCGAGTTAATCAGTCAGCGTGACTAATTAGCTAAGAGGCCAAGTTCTGCAATATTTTGGTGCAGTTTCCAAAAGACTGGGCCCAATGCAAAGATGTCGGAGTACTCTATCCTGAACCTCTTGGTGTTTTATTTTATTTTTTTAATGAGGTTTGCTTCATTAAAAAAGTCAGACTCCCCAAACCAACTTCACTGCACAAACTTGCAGTAAACAGCTTGTTTCAATTTGATGAATCGTGCCTGTTCATCAGGAGGAGCGCAATCATTGAGATTTGATCATTCGCATAAAAGATGCTTCAGTCACAAAAATGTTACTAAAGAGTACAAAGAAGAATTTCACACCTCTGAGCTTCAAGTCATTACAATAGTTAAAGGTGCATTGATGGTCATAGAGGAACGGAAACTAAACTAGAGAATATGAATGCAGGTGTGACAGAGATAAAGAGGGGATGGTCTGACATGAAGATGATGCTAAAATAAAGCAGCGCAGGATTTTAGATGGGGTTCGGTCAAAGGGCCGTGATAGTCATAAAGGTGGATGTGAGAATATCACACAGCAGGTGATATTTAACTGTCAAGTGCAAGGTCCTGTGTTACTCAAACACAGCTGCTCTGGTTCTTTATGCCAACATATTCCAATAACATCTCCAAAAAAGAAATTTAACACCTCCTTAGAAAATTGGCAAAACATGATGATGATGATAAAAACAGAACATAATTATTTTATTTCCGTTGATTTCAGCAAATTACTCCAAATTGAGCCTGCACATTCTTTTAGTTCTTTGGCTTCAAGTGCAGTTGAATAGACTTTTTCCTCCCTAGCTCCGAGCCAAACTCATTTTTCATCCTGAAGAGTAATAAGCCAAGGCTGGCCGCATGCCTTTAAAGCACCTTTTTGTGGAGCCTTCTCTAATCTGCAATTACCACTACACACTGCCCTCTGGGTTTGTTGGATGTCTGACTGGTTATTTTGTAGACGTAAGATGTCCTTGCTCAGACTTTTTTTTTATATTGAATACCTTCACCAGTAATCATGTTGCCCTGTGATGGATTCACCCGCAAAGTGAGAGTAGAGTGGGATTCCTGCAGTTGCTGGGGCAAACTTAAAGAAACTCACAGGACGCATTTGTTTTCCAGGTGCCGTTGGATACATGGGAACTAGTGCCTTTGTGAGGAAGATCTACACAAATGTGAAAATTGACTAAGAGGCGAAGCAGCAACACAGGGATATTAACGGATTTGCCTACGAGTATCCTGAAAGACGGCGGGCACAAGTCATTCTTTATTACTTTTCTTTCTTGCAAAGAGATTGTGAGAATCTCACTTTGTACAATGTAGTTTTGTTTTTTTTTCCATTTTCTGAATGAATTTCAACGCCGCAACTCAAAGTGAACAAGAGCAAAACCTGCGGAAGAGATATCAAACACAAGGTTCCGTTTTTATCAGTTGCTTTTCAAACCAACGTTGGGGCAAATGTTTAAGGCTGACGTGGCTTCTGTTTTCCAACCCAGTCCCACCTGAGACCAGAGAACATAAATGTTTATTGATGGAATAGTGTAGCTCTCTTCAGTGAAGAGGCCTAAGTGTATCGAAAGCCTTTGTTCTATTGTGTCAGAATATAGAGGAGTTGGGTTCGTGCCTGTGTTCTGACTTGATTTCTATTTTGTATTCTTGGAGTCACTCGAAATATCGTTACGGCACAGTATAGTAGTTTTGTTCCGATTTACTTCCACTGCAAAAAGATGATCATAAAAAAAAGAAAAAAGCTGTCATCAAGAATCATTCCCCCATTTTGACGATTCTTAATTCCCTGTTACAGTAGCAATCCATCCAGTTGATGAGAGATTTTAGTCCTGCTGTAGTTTACTGTACAGACAAGAACAGAGGGACTGATCAACGGTTGAGGTACAGTATGAACAGGTTTTTAAATGGATGTTTGATGTGATCCCATTTCCCCGTTTAGTCGGGGTTTTCTTAATGTTTGGGTTTGAATGAAGTCTACTTGTAAAGATAATATATGGATGAGGGGGGAGTGTATATAACCTTAATAATGTACCTTTAGATGTAGATCCCAAATGTATTTTCGTTGTACAGATTTACTACAGGGTGTTTTTTTTTAAATGAATCATTCAGTTGACAAAAAAAGATTTTGTTTTGGTTTTTTGTCTTTGTTTGGTGCTTGGGATGGGGCTGGTGGCGCTGTTACATCTTGCCTGAAATTGCATGAAGTTTTCACCAAACCATCTGCTCATCAAATTCCACTTCAGTCAACACGGTCAGGTGTTTTTGTTTTTTTTTTCCTCCTGTCTCAAAATGTAAAAAAGTACATTTTGACTGCTTATGGACATTCTCCTTGTTTTGATTTCAGATATTATTTAAGATATTCAGATATTATTTAAAGCTTTAAAAGGCTCTACATCTTCTGGTAAGCCATGTCCCTCATGTTCTTTCTGTTGCCTAACCTGAAACATCATTTGTGAATGTCAGAAGGAATGAGGCGATTGCTTTGGTTCCGCAAACATACTGTACAAAGTGAAGTTTATGTACACTTAAAACTAGATGTTTTCATAACCACACACAGTGCTGCGGAGTGTTTCAAATGCTTTTTTCCATTTTGTGTAAATACAGTATGCACCCTCCTTGTATGAGAAGTGGCAATGCCTTTTCTTTTTTTCTAATTTCCAGTTCTCCCCCACTGAAGTTGATTTTGGCACCTCATGTTGTGTACCAATGTCTGATTAGACATTTTGAACCTGCATATTAACTTGCTGTAAAAAGAGAAAATAAACATGTTTATGTACAGGGGTTATCAAGTGTGGTTCTGACTTTGACGGTAAATATATTATTTTCTGTCAGCATAATATTTGAATTATTAGATAAGCACATATATAATGTACTGGAGATATGGATTACAGTGACAGGACCATAGAGTTGTACAGTTTAATGTTTTAGTGTAGAGGGGAGGGTGAGTTAGATTCAGTTAATCAGTCAGACAGTGAAGTTTCAGTCAGTCTGAACCGCTGCTTAAAATACAGACCACCACACCACAACCTGGAACATGAGTCAAAACAAAGGGCTGTCATTTAGAAAGAATACATTTATTAGTTAAATCTGCTGAGTAAATACAATTTGAACTGTAAACTAAGTGCATTTCTTTGTAGATTTGTACCATTCACTGGTTTAGGTGGAAGAGTTGTGAACTTTGCTGTCTTCAGTTGACCTTTTCAAAGTACTCTTTGGATCCCTCCGGGGTTGGTTTGATCTGAAAAACAATTTCACAGAATTTAATAAAAAAAAACTTACAGAAGACTAATGTACAACAGTTTACATTTTCTAAAAACAGAAACATAAATCAAGAAAAGGTCTATAAAAGTAATAGCAGTATACTGGTAAATAAGTGAAATGAATCTATAAAAAAGGACAGTGGGAAACATTAAGTCTGCAACAGAAATAAACAGAACACCTCTGTTTCAGTAGTGAACGGATTGACTATAGAGTTTGAGTCTTTGGAGCATTCACAGGTGTGCCAGAGGTTCCAGAGGAACTCACCGTTGGGGAGTCGGGGGTCCAGCTGGCTGGACACACCTCGCCGTGGGTCTCCACAAACTGAAACGCCTTCACTAAACGAAGGGTCTCTTCTACACAGCGGCCCACCGGCAGATCGTTCACACTCATGTGCTTCACCATGCCATTTGGATCAATGATGAACAGGCCCCTGAACAACAAGAACATAAATTATTAAAATAATTGATGTTTGTGAGGTTCTCTACAAAACAAAAAAATAAAGTACAATACAAAACATGTAGTTAAAACTGTCAGAGGCAACAAGAAAAAATAAAGGAACACAAAATCAGTACAGTAGGTGTAGAACAGGAACAGTGGTAAAACACAAACATAAATACAAAAGGAAAATCTACTCTAGATAGAATTCAGTCCTCCATCTACTTCAGCTGGGTCAAAACTTTCCAAAATGAACAGCATCCCACTAGTAAACACTGGACTTCTCTTAAATATGCAGGATTGATGCTGTGGGTGTGACTATCTGATTATTACACTGACACTGTGCAAGTCAAATGTGACATGTCCAACATCTTTCTTTTGGCTAAATACGGGTCAATAAAGCCTGGAGGATGAGGATGAACAATCCTGCAACACCACACAAATAATATGGTACTCATATGGCGTGTCTCTTGAGAGTAGTGGCAGATGAGAGTGATATTAGCTACCTGACAAATAATAGCAGCAGTATCAGTGGTAGGAGAAATAAGTAGTTGAGTGATGAGTTCTTTGGGGTTCTGGTTTATGTTTTCTGTGTTTCTTCATGGTATTTAATATGTTATAATAACGTTGCATCACTGTGCAAATAAACAACACAATGCTTTTTGTTTTGCAAACAATTGCAAAATAGTAACATTTGCATGTCCTGTAATAGCAGCAGTGAACAGACACTTTCTGAGAAGCACACGATACATTTACCTCAGTGCAATGCCCGGACCCTCCAGCAGCACCCCATAGTCTCTAGAGATTTGCTTGTTGAGGTCGGACAGCAGGGGGATGTGGATGTGGCCCAAGCCTCCAGTCTGACAGAGACACCATGAAATAATGTGCGTTAGGTTAACACTGCACAATGACTGCTGCTCACACTGTAGATAATAAAAGCACGTCTGCTTATCTCAGCATTACAGAGTGTTGCGAACACAACAAACACACAGCGAGCTACTTGCAGGTCAGTCATTTACTAAATGCTCCTTTATGACCCACATCAATGCGTGAATGAAAAATCTCTGAGAGTTGAACCTTGCGCCGCGTGTCTGATCATCAAAGGACGGAGAGTACCTTGCGCGGAGTGTTGATCCACGCTAGGTGAGTGAAGTGAGAGTCGACGGACACGCCCACCACCTCACAGTTCACGTCGTGGAACTCATTGGCCTTGTCGCTGAACGAGATGATCTCTGTTGGACACACGAAGGTGCTGCAACAAGACAAACAGAGAGAAATAAAAAAGGCAGCGTGAGTAAAATGTGCACTGACCCGTTCACACAGTAACCACACGACATCTGCAGAGGACCGATGAGATGAATTTGAATTGTTTTCATTAACAGTCACAAAGCACAAAGTGACAGAAGGGCTACAGAGGTACTGGTCATGGGTAGAGGTGCCTAAAAATGAGTCCATTTGAATCAAAGGTAGGTAGTATCACAAATGCTCACAAATCCAGTGGGTAGAAGAAGAGGACCAGGTATTTGCCCTTGAAATCAGCGAGGCTCATCTCTTTGAACTCCCCGTTGTGGACAGCTGTGGCCTTAAAAGCAGGAGCAGGCTGAGTGACAGCAGGGGCCCATCTGGAGGTGCCTGATCCAGACGAGTCAAACACCATCATTCATTCACAACGTGTGCGCAGTGAAACCAAGGTAACAGTTACAGTGTCAAGTACAGGGACATCGCGCTGAAAACTCCTCTATACGATCTCACTTTGCAGCAGAATAATGAATAGTCTATATAAATTACATTTTACTGTTTTTTGAGGAGAATTTACTGCCCTTTTATTTTCTCAGTTAATTGCAAGATCACTGAAAAACCACAAGATATCAGAAAATAATTAAAGCAGCCAGTCACAAGCTCCCAAAGCTCAAGCTGATGTCTTCAAACTTGTTTTGTCCACTCAACAGTCCAAAACCCAAATATTCTGTTTTCAGATGCGTCAATTATTAAAGGTTGTTGCAGATTAATTTTTCAGTCGATTGATTGCTTGTCTACGCTCTAGCCGTCTGATCAACGTTCGGTTTCGTCCTTACTGGTGGAGAAACAGGCCCTCTGAAGTGCGGGGCCGCTGAGGATTCGTGCAGCTCCAGATGCTCCGTGCTGACAGGCTGCGGCGACTTTCAGCCCTCCAGCTGCGACTCTTGCCTAAAAAAATGAAAACATCAATTTAACAGGAATAATCCACAAATACAAACTAGCCACATTTAGTGTCCCCAGCGTGAGGTGTGAAATATGTGTTTATATTTCTTAATGCAGTTTTAAAGCTCAGAGGCTTAAATTAATGTCTGATTATTTTTCATAGCTTTCTTCACTTCAGTGACTTTGAGTAAAGATCTCAGTGTGTGAGATGCTCAGGAGCTGGACTTGCCTCGTTGAGCAGCATTAATGATTGTGACGTTGTATTATGAGCCGCAAATGAGACAGTGATTAAGACAGGATAACATCAGATCTGATACCAACAGGTTCTCAGCACTGAAAGAGACCACATTCTGTGCCAAAAAATAAATGACATGCTACACCTCATTCAGGATTACTAAATCCTATTTTACATTTAGATTATTTGTAGATAGAAGCCTGAATAATTTCCTTTTGACATGAAAATAGATATTATCATTGCTCTAAAGAATATAAGTGAGACATTATATATTTGCAATACAACAAGAAATCCATAATGTTTCAATACTGCAGAGGCACAAACTAAAGTGTCATTCTGATCCAAGAGCAGAGTGGCAAAGCTGTTTTATATCGACAGTTTTATCATGCCAACGTAAACTCCCTTCAGGCAAGGAAAGTCCTTTTTTTGTACTTTAAACACATTAAAGGAAATGCTTAGCTCAGATATCAAAGGAAAATGTAACCACACCCCAAACAGAGATGTCACAGCAGCAGGTCTCTTCTGCTGTGACAACGCAAACTGCCGTTACCAACAGAACTGAAGACGGGCACAGTAAGAATGAGCAAGCTGTGCCTGAGATGATGAGTCCTCTTAATGCTCATGACTTGCTGACATTTCCTCTGATTTAAAACGGGTCATTTTAAGTCTATATTTGAACTAACTTTTAGTTTTGAATAGAGCTTTTTCACAGTAGGCATTTTGTTAACATTATCACAGAAACAGCTATATGGACTTCAGCCATCATTAACTATCATCTATGTGATTTTCCTGCCGTATCATGTCAAAACACCTTGTATTGTATTGATGTAAAAAGAAGACAAACTGTAAAATGGCACAATGACATTTAGGTGGCCGTTTTATTAAAAATATGACATTTTATACTTTGATGCAGCTGTTGAGTTTACATCCAACAACCTGCAGCATCGCTTCTGACAAAAAGACATGCAGACTACAGGGTACACCGTGAAGACTTTTTTTTTTGTACACAGTTCACATTTCAGCACACTAGAGCAGAAAAGACATAATTATTAATATTAATGATGGCTGCATTCAACTTAGGTGTGTTCGTTTGAGGATGTTTAAAAATGTTACTATGACTCTTACTATCTTATAAAAACACAGTTCAAGTTATGTTTCTTCAGGATAAAAAACACAAACACAAAAGTATCAAGACAGACACATAAAACATTAAGTGTCCTTGCTAACCAACATGGCCTACTGTAATATTTACATTTTTTAAGTACTGTACTTCAGTACAAATGTCAACAACAATTATCTCACCTATTATCATAGGTTAGAAGAGGATCAATGAGAGTAAATGTTACCCTGCAGCACATAAAAGTCTTTCAAATGAGCTCCACTTTTACCAGCTGCAACATTAATGCTTAAATAATTACACAACAGTTAATCTGAAATGGGTCACCATGCATAATGAGCACTTTTATCTGTTGCACTAACTACATTTTGCCAAAGATACTTGGTAATATAATTTTATTTATTTCAAATGCAGGATTTTACCTGTAAGTAAAATATGAATAACACAGCAAACAAAGCTACTTTTAGTTTAGAAGAAACTTCACTCTGCTAATTATCTCGAAAGTATTAATAATGTTTATATTATCTAAATATTTCCACTTTGAACAACAATGGCTCATTACAGGGGCCGCGGACCAGAGGTTGGTCACCACAGTGTCGCTCCACAAATGTGCGACACACTCGACCTGACAGCGCCTCGGAGCACAGAGGACTCATTCATCAATACCAGCTATCGATTATAGCCCATCACTGATCGATAAGCACCAGACCGAGGCGGAGGAGAGCAGGCGGCTCACGTGAAGCAGTGTTGTGAAGTTTCACTTACAGAGGTCCTGATCAGACTCCCAATGGTGGCCGCCATCTTGGATTATGTCAGAGGAGGGCGGAGTGCGCAGGTTGATACGTCATGAGCGCACATGCTCGACGCAGACCTGTCCTCTGAAAAATATTTAAAAATATATTTAAATATAGCATAGTAAATTGTTTGATAATATGTTAACTTTATTTTTCACTCATGAGCATCAAACAGCGGTGGGGAAGTGTTACCGGAATAAATGACGCTGTAAAAAACAAATAGTGTCGTGCTGCCTTCAGGTGCTCCTCAGATGTTCAGGAAAATGTTTGTGCAGAGTTTGAAAGGACAGCACTGAGAGAGGAAAGAGCTGTTTGGGCAATGAGTAAAAGCTGAGTTTAGTGCTTCCCCAGCAATTAAAAAATATTCTGAGAACTATTTCTTAAAAATCTACGAGTCGTCTTTGATGTTTGTTTCATTGTTTAAATATAAGGTCACAAATTGCTATTATGTGCGATATTTTGCGTCATTAATATGCCAAAACGTTTAAAATTAACCGTGCAGACAACCTTTATACTCTCTCTCTCTTATTGACTGTATATGAATATACTTTATATCCAGTGTATGTCTCTGCTCAATAAACTGAGCACGCCAGCACACTGAATTTATGATAGAGTTATAACTTCTGATAATTCCGATGTCAGCAAATGTAACACGGGCCCTCCCACAGCTGAACACGTGGTTAAAGAAGGAAGTGCTTGTTTGAAATAGAACTTGACCTTAATAGCACGAGAAATACACAGTGGCCATGTGCACTGTGTTTTAAGTGTTTAATTAATGAGAAGTAAATGTTCTCGCTGGTGTGATGGATCCTAACCTGCTGCACTGGAGAGACCAGGGCCAGGTAACTTTACACAGCAGTGTGTGAACATGCAGGCCATCTTCAGTGATAAGGACATGTTATGTGCAGTCAGATACAGTCAGCCTGTGTTTACACTTAAGTTCCACTGATGTTCTTGTTGGTGAGTGTTGAACTGAACCTGTCCTCTGTTTCAGTCTTTCCTCAGTCGACTGCAGATCTGGGCTAACCTCGTTGATCCAGTTTGCCTGCTGGCCTCTGATGTAAGTAGCAGCCACTGCAGTCATCTTAAACTGTGAGCTGAGTGCAAAGTGTGTGATATTTAACTAGTGATGCTGCTCCTCCTCAGGCTGAAATACAGAAGGCCCACGCTCTCCTCGGAAGTGGAGAGAAACTAGATGAAAAGGTCAGATTGTGTTTTAAGAATGAAAACAACTGCAGAGAGATCAGCCCGTCGGCTTTATTTAAATCTCTTTGTTGTGCTTTCGCCTTCAGGATGGACACGCACTGACCCTCTCGCTCGTAAGTCTCACAGGAAAACACCACAAACAACACAGGATTCATCTTTTAAAAATAGATGTATTTCACTCATATTTTTCCGCATTAACACCCACCACTTCAATGACCCCTCTTCTTGTTCAACCAACAACAAGAATTCAATTCAACCTTTTGAATGCACCGAGATGTTTTCTCCTTTGGAAGCAGTGGTGTGCAGATGTTGTGATGTTGAATGTGCTCTGTGTTTACAGTCGTCTGTCCACGCCGACTCTGGTGCTGCTCTTCCACTCATTTTCCGCCCCCCAGGTACGGTCAAATCCAGACTTTTAATAGTTTCTTTCTTTAAGTCTTTCAAAGAGCATGTGAAAGTCTTAAAATTGCAGATGCAAATGAAAAACATCTGTCGCTTGCTGTGTCAGATACAAGCTGCTTTTTCCAGGTCCGTGTGGTTCAGCTTCAAATCCAGTGGTGTTGAAGAAGTCTTTAAACATAGTGTATCATGTACAATTCATTTGGAAGAGAGATGCCGATGTCCTCACTTCTGTCATTTTCCTTCTTCTAGCATTTTTGCCAATGTCAGCACCTCTGGTACGTGTCCTGTCCTACATACTGTTACTGTGTACACATAGAATGACACAGTGTTGTGAAATGAGCACTGAAAAATGTTGAAAACCTTTTTTTTTTTTTTTTTTTTTAATTTTCAGGTGGTTGCCAGCTTATTTCCACATTGCACTGTCAAGCCCGCTCTGTTCTGGCAGGTAATGAAGCATATTCATCATATTTATACAAGCACGTGGCTGTAACACAGTGGACATTAAGGGTTAAGAGAAATGTATCCTTTCAGTTTTTGCTGCAGAGTTACAGCGCTGGGTTCAACTATGCCAACAGAAATTCTTCATCAGAGCAGGTGATGTGTGTTTATATTCAGATTCAGAGTTGTCACATACTGCCAGCACCCAACACCCCTCTTGTCTGCTTAATCTCCTCGCTCCGTTTCTGCCTCACTCTTATCTGTCTTTATCTCTCACCAGCAGGGCGGGAAAATGTCTTTGAAGCAACTTCTGTTGATCGCTGGAACAGTTTCCTACGTAACATGTGCTGGGGTTTGTATCACATGATAAAATAATGTTGACTGGAATGAAAGTCAATGTTAAAAAAAAATTAGCTGCTTATTAAAATGTTTTGTGCATTATCTGTATCTTTTCTTTCAGGCCCTTCCTCAAATTTTCATCACCCGACTTGGTGTAAGAAGTGCATCAGTCCAGACTTTCTTTAAGACAGCATTACCAGTCCCACTCTCAGGTAAATTCTCTCTCTCTGAAGAAAAAATACTGCAGAAGTAATAGTATCAAATCAGAAACAAGATAAATCAGTGTGTGTTATATTGCATGTCAGACATTAGATTGGTCCATTATCAATCAGGAGATCAAGTACATCACCTGCATATTTTTTTCGTTTTTCTGTTGATTGAATAGTAAGTTAGCTTGTGTGGGTCCAGTTATAACCTGTAGGACTTTTTTAAACCAACATGTTGTGTAATTCTCTCCAGCTGTTCTGGCCTTCTTCAATGTGTTTACTGTCAGAAGTGAGGAGTCAGAAGCTGGGATCAGAGTGTTTAATTCAAGTGGAAATCCTGTTGGCCTCTCTAAAGCAGCAGGAGAAAAGGTAAAAAAAGAAAAAATGAAGTCTTCTATTGAAAGCTTGCAGTGTTAAATGCTTTGTGTTTTCTTTGTTCAGGCTGTGAGAGAAACTGCGTTGTCAAGAGCAACACTGTTTGGCACAACCGCCGCCGTTCCTAATGTTATGGTTTTGCTCCTACAGAGGTCAGTCACTTTAAAAAGTATTTCTCTTCACCTCGACGAAGCTGCACCTGTTGGCTTGAACAGATTTTTCTTTGCAGAACAAGACTTTTACAGAGGAACCCCCTGCTGGCCACCCCTCTCCGTCACGCAAGCACTGCGCTTGTTCTGGCCTTGATGATCCCCGTCTCATTCAGTCTCTTTCCACAGCTGGGAACGGTAAGATTCATTATCCTCGTGTGCTGTAATGTTTTCATTGTGATGAACTCAGCTGACACTGATCTTGTTTTACAGATAAAGAAGGAAAACGTAGAAGAGGAGCTGCAGGCAGCAGCGGACAACGGACAGTTATACTACCATAGAGGACTCTGAGGATTGTGTTTTACATAGCAGAGAGAAATCAACCAAAACACACGTTTGTTTTAACATCATGCAGCTGTAGAATGCACTGTGCCTGTAAGAGAGTCAAAGATGAAATGCAGCTTTTACCTTCCAATTTCCATGTGCAATAATACATTAAAACACGAAGAAGCTCCACTTTGATAGTAAATTTATTTAGTTTGAATATTAGGTGTACTTATAGATAGGAAATCTTACATCGACTCATGAAAATACATTTAGTTCTCAAAATTAAATGAGCATTTCTGTGTATTGCACTCTGTCTTATCTGAAACATTGAGGCACAAAAGCATCTGTAGGCGATGTGGTTGAAAATATACTCAACTGTAAAACAACAGCGCTCACTTTACATCCATTTAAAAAAAAAAAGAACAGAACCTGAACAGTAAGACACGTGTAATGCAATATAAATCAATGTGGACGTGGAAGCACCAATCATGGTTTGACTGGTCACAGCTCCTCTACCTTTTTTTTTTTTATAAAACATTGTTTGAAAAAGCCTCATAATAACACGTTCTCTTTCTATTTCTGTTTTGTGCCGCACTCAAGTCATTAGTAAAATACAAAATGTGACTTTTTAAAAAAAAAAAAAAAACGTCTGACACAGCTGTGATGTGATAACCCTGTAATGATGCAGCTTCTATTAACTAACCCATTAATAACAGTAATAATACGTGCTTGTTTCAGCTGCTATTGCATTCATATATACTGATCTGCTTCCTATCTTAACAGTAAGTACCCAGTAGTTCAGACCAGGGACAAGATTTATGATGTTTGCAAGTGCGGCTTTGCTCTGGAGTGGAAGCGAACATCTGGAAAGAACTATCAGATGTACCAGCTGAAAAAGAACCAGCTTATTTGTCTCATTTCACAACGCTGGAGACAAACAGCATCTCAAAAAGCTCCTTATTGTCCATTAATGCCTATGTTAAAAGGATCAGAGTAGCATTACTTTAGATTTTTATTAATGTCACCCAATCCCAATGAAAAGATTAAAATGAACAGTGTTAGTTTGTCTTTAAAGACTTGGACTTGAGTCAGGGATATAGAGTTTAGTAAAATAAAAAAAAATTAAAAAAGACTTTTCAGCTGCAGATTCACACATTTGGTTGTGCAGTGAGTACTTATAGCAGCGAGACTGAGTCAGCATTAAATATTAAAATTATTTTTTTTATCTTTTTTTTTGGACAAAAATGGAGCTCAAATTAAAGAGGAATGAGATATTTCAGGTTGTGGATATATGATACTTATTAGGATTCACTGTTTTTTTTTCATGTGATTGGTTGGCAATAATTAAAAACAAAGACTTTTCCAAACTCACTATCAGTACCAATCATATGTTGTAAAAAAATCCTGGTATGGGTACAAGTCCTGTCACATATTAGCACAACAGCGCACGCTAAAATTTGATGCTAGTGACACTTTTTTTCCTCACAAGGAAGTTACTGGGACAAAGTGCCAAAGTGGCTATCATGAGTGATAGCCGTGAGAGCATTTCAGAAAACAGTAATTATCCCAAAACATGGTGAACGACACAGCCAGAGCCCGTTCCGCTGACTGTGACGCCATCCTGCCGTACAGTGTCTGAAAACAGGCTCATATCCGTAAGAGCTGCTCCGCTGCCGCCAAATGAAAGAGGAAGTTCTCTGTGGCCGGAGGGAAATGACGCTGTTTTAACCCCTCCAGTGTGATTTTAGAGTCCTCGCACTCGTCGGCCAGGCCCACCAAGTTTGCAAGGATCTCTTTCGTCTTGACAGAAATATCCTGCGAAGTAACGTGCAGGTGTCATGTTAGACTCAGTACCACGTTTCTTACGACTGAACTGACCCATTTGGTCTCACCTTAATGAAGTCTCACCTTAATGACCTGACTGTCGGACTTCTCTGCGTCCTCCGCAGACTGGACAATGAGAGCTGGCCGATGTCTTTGTGTAACTTCCCCATAGCCAAGGCCTCTGTGGTGAGAGACGGATTGTCAGTCTGAGGGAAAGGCTGCCCCACTCTCTCAGGATTCAAAGTCTTAGAAACATACTGTACCTTTGGCACTCTGTGATACTGTGATGACACTGTCCGGGAGGTTCACATACACGTCGAACAAGTCCAATCTGTTGCTCACTTCCGGATCCACGAATCCTGCTACATATCCTGTGGAGAAAACCAACACATCGGGGCATGAATAATTCATTTCCCCACCAGGAGATGACAGTGATCGCAGAGCAGATGGTGGCTAAACACCAGGTTTACTGTTCGTCACAAGAGGCAGCCTCACCGGGGCATTTCTTGAGATCCTCAAGCTCTGTATCCGTCAGGTGCACGTACGGGTGCAGGATGGACCAGTCCTTCCTGTGCCACGTCAGAGTCGGCAGAACTCTAAAGGGAATCAGAGTTACACACAAGCGATGATGTCCTCTTGTTCAAGTTTCAAGCCAGATGTTTTGAATTTAAAAAAAGGCACCTTGTAAACTCCAACAAGGCCTCAATTCGAGGGTGATGGACAACGATCTTCTTCTTCAGCATGAGAGCGGTGTACAGGATGATGGTCTCCATACCAAACTGAGACACCACATCTGAGACAGAAATGTGGAAGTAAATAAGAAAGTAAGTAGTGGACAACCCACCTTCACCTCTGAATGGATCTAGATTGTGTTTCAGGTGAACTTTCATAAAGAAAAAAATTATTTTAGTTATGCCCCGAGTGTGCAAAGGCGACTACTACAACGTCCCACCTTTGACTGAGCCAGCCAAGTACGCTTTCCGGACATCGTAGTCTTTAATCAGGAACGAGCCGTTTTCGTCACTCTGGCAGATCCCTTTGGTGAGGACGGTGACATAAGCCTCCATCATTTTGACCGGGCTGCCATGTTTGATGTACATCCTGGGTAGGACACAGAAACACTCAAACGAGGAAACACTCTTTAAATGAAACGTGTGTAAACGGTGTCATCTGAACTTCCCCGCTTTACCTGCAGAGGACTCTGCTGAGGGCAGCATACTTCTCAGGGTTGAAGTCTTTTGCTGTGACGACTATTGAAAAGTGAGTCACCTGGAGGGGAGAGAATAGAGGCAAAAATAAAGCTCAGTGCAAACAGCAGATAACAGACATCACCCCTGTCTCTGGATGCTGTACCTTGTTCAGTGCTGTGGGTTCCTGGACCTCCACGGTGGTGATGTAGTACCAGGTTCTGCAGAACTGACCAAACACAAAGGTGTGGAAATCCCGGCCGTCCTGCGTCAGGCAGCACTTGCTGAGCAGGACTTTCCTTCAGGTCTGATCCCACGGAGGGGTAGCACCACACCCACAGAGTGTCTCCATTCACATCTTTCTCTGGGCGGACCACAGAGAAACACACACACATTACAAACAGTCCCACACGTGGCTCCCTGGGACCAAATCTGTATCACATGAGCATCTCATTAATGTGTGCTGCCACAACGTGCAGAAGCAATGAACCAATGAGGGAGTCCTGCTGATCACACACTTCTGGGTCACACTGCTGTCATGTGATTCTCCTGCACAGACAGCGAGTCTGATTATTAAAAAAAAACAAAACAAAACAACCGAAAGACAAGAAAACAACCTGTGAGGTGAAACTTACCGATCAGCCCGACGCTTAACATAAGCTGCGTCTCAGTTTCTGCCATATCCCATACCTGCAAGAGTACACACACACACACACACACACACACACACACACACAAGTTGAGCTGGAGGGAAAGCAGCGATCGGCTCACTCTGCGGACTCTGCTGCACTGTGAGCTACCTTTAGGGCTCTGCTCGGTCCTGGTCCTGGTCCTGGTCCCTGACTGCGCACACGAGATGGGCCAGCAGATGTGTGCAAACCTGTCAGTGCTCCCGGTGGGACTCCTGCTGTCAACCAGACCTCTCCTCCCTCCGAGGCGACCTCTTCCTTCTTCCGGGAGACAGCCAATCAGAGCAGGCGACGCTTCAGCGGGAATGGTGCGTTCAAGGTCACGGAAATTATACGGTCAGGCAAACAAGACTTGCGAAATTCATGATATAAACTGTGTTATCAGTCAACTAAATTTTTGGCAAACAAGTGCTGTTTTTTCAATTTTTTCTTTAATGCATCTTCACACTACACATTTAAGCCCTCGCTGACATGGGCAGAGCAATTTAGCAGGATATCCCTGCTTGAAGACAGAAAGAGATGATTAACACAGTCTCTCTTCATCATCCATCAGCATCAACAATATTGTTTAAATACACAACTGACCTGCACAACACCGAAAAAAAAAACACTATGTCACTGCAGTCAAGACAACTGGGAAGGAGGAAACGCTTTAAACGACAAAGTTCAAATCTCTGTGCTGATGGATGTTGTTTTACAAGTAGTGGGCTGTTGAAACAATGCAATTCATTATGAGGCCAGTTTAATATGGACAATTTACGAGAGATCCTAAAACGCACCATCAATAGAGCTCATACGGGAACTTTAAACACCCACAGCTGCCAGGTTTGTCGAAAACCCCCGTTTGTAGGATTTATAACGCTGTTATATATTGTATAATGCTGCAAGAGGAATATTTATTCAAACGTAAGTTCATAATAAATCATGTAAGATTACACTTATCACTCCTAGATGCATTTTAATTAACACCCATGGTCACATATCAGGGCGTTTGAGATAATTGTTTCTACTAAGAATTTTTTTATCCTAGTTTTCATATACCATTGTATTTTTTTATTTTTACCTCTGTCGATACTCAACAATGGAATCAATAAACATTTCTCTTATCTTATCTCATAATATGTGGCTGCAAACTGAATAACAGACACAAAATGTTTATATGAGAGTTCATTTATATATTGTTATTGAGATCAAGATCTGTTTTGAAAGACAGAGTTGAGGGCAGCAGATAGAAAGAAAAGAGAAATAAAAGCACATATAGCATCAGATACAGTTACAGACCTCACTAAATAGATCTGAAGATAGTTTATATCATTATATTATTTGATGTGATGGTGGTGGACAGCATTGTCTTATATATTGGTTCAAAATCTTCCATTGCCATGGAACTGGATAGACATCAGGTAACTTTACCCTAAACTGAAGTGTTTATTGAACCTTCTGACAAATAAAAAAATAAATTAAATATCAATTTGCATATATAATTTTTCATTTGTATCATTTTTCATTGTATATATTTTTTGGTTATTTGGTATTTTCCGGCATTTTGACTGTATACATCGTCAAGGTTTTTCAGGAAACAAAATATCACACTGATGATGTAGGGGTCCCAGAAACTCATGTATAAAATATAATACACTTGGCATTAAAGAGTTAAATCCACAGCATTTTATTCACATCATTTTCACACTCATCAAGCCCTGGTACATGAACGAAGCTGTATTCAATGTGTTTTCCTCTCTCTAATCCGAATCTTTTGTATATATGTGTGTGGTTACTATTGACCTTACACTGGTTAATGATTTCACGTTTAAAAAAATGTATAGTAACGCTTTCGTCATAAATCAAAAATACCCTCATAGAAATCCTGAATATAAACACATGAACCTTTAATATCTTTGTAGTAACTGTTGGTTGAAGTAGAGTTCTGTGAAAGGGGGACGGTGCGATGCGCACCTGGCAACTCAAGCTGGGCCGCTCACGAGGCTCTTCCTTTCTCCGCCAGCACGGTCGCAGCGCGTGAGTGAGTGAGTGCGTGGCGTGGATGGACCCGTGAAAATTCAGCCAAATTTTACTCACGTCAGCCAAGTTTGAGCTTCACTAGCACGGCACCGACATGCCGGCGTATTTCCAGAGGCCAGAAAATGCCCTTAAGCGGGCGAACGGTGAGTTTGAAGGAGCTCCGGGTTCGTCCCAGTCATCGGCTAACACGTTAGCTCACCGCGGCTGCGATGGCGGGGAAGACATGTCGCTGTCTCTTTGCTAACCGGCCATGTTTGAGCTAAAGGATGTTGCACAAACCCAGAAACACTCGGGACACTATTATGTTGCTGCACAGAAAGCTGTATAATGTTACTGAGCGTTTTCGTTAGCCGCTGTCAAAGTGTTTTTTGTTGTTGAAGCTAACGAGGAGCTAACGTCCCGATCGGCGAGCAGACCGGGCCTCAGTGTCAGCCGGCTTCAGAGTTAGCTAACCTCTGTGTTGGACTGCGGTGGTGTCAGAGGCCGAGGCGATTTTAGGTGCAGATGGGTGATGAATTAAAAGTATAGATCAATAGCAGGTGTCTCAGATTGGAGTCAGGCATCATTAACAGCTTCAGAGCTTCACCGGAGAGATGAACACCATCCACCCAGTAGATATTCACACATTTAGATATTCAACCTTGTTTCAGCTTGTGATATCACTGAGATTAAGATCTATTTTGCAAGAGAGATCTGAATGCAGCAGATGGAAAGACAAACAACCGAGCTAGTTACAACATATGGCGTCAGATACAGTCACAGACATCTCTGAATATATATTAGTGTAAACTGTATGTCATTATATTACGTGATGTTATGGTGGTGGATAGAATTGCTTTACATATTTGTTTAAAAATGTCCACCGGTGTGGAGATGTGTTGACATCTGATGATTTTGAAAGCCGACAGCATTTTGTTCACATCATTTTTCCTCTTTTATTCAGATTTACTTTAACCTGTCTGTATATGTATGTGGTTACTATTGTCATACCATGGAGCTTACAAAAGTCAATTTTTTTTTGTTGTGTTTACACAGAGTTTCTTGAGGTTGGCAAGAAGCAGCCTGCCTTGGACGTTTTGTACGATGTCATCAAGAGCAAGAAACATCGAACATGGCAGAAGATCCACGAGCCCATCATGCTCAAGTACCTGGAGCTCTGCGTGGATCTCCGCAAGAGCCACCTGGCCAAGGAGGGTCTCTACCAATACAAGAACATCTGCCAGCAGGTGCGTGAGGAGACATCTGTGAATGCTGACACATATCAGGCAATTGTTTACACTACAGCCTTTTAGAGTTAATGCATAATATTTGTCTTTGCTTTCAGGTGAATATCAAGTCCTTGGAGGATGTGGTTAGGGCTTACCTGAAGCTGGCAGAGGAGAAGACTGAGACTGCCAAGGAGGAGTCCCAGCAGATGGTCCTGGACATCGAGGATCTGGACAACATCCAGACTCCCGAGAGGTGACCATGTTCAAACATTGAATGTGTTTGTGTACAGCATTGTTTTCATTAAAAGTGTCTGTATTGTCTTTCATTTGGTTCAGAATTGATGCTGGTGTCTTAATATAGTCAGATGACTGTGTGTTAAACAGGGCATGAGGTCACTACCATGTGCTAAAATACATTTCTGATGGAGTATTGAACAGACATTCAATATAGACATTGAACTTGTGTTTGTAGTGTGCTCCTGAGCGCTGTGAGTGGAGAGGACACTCAGGATCGTACTGATCGTCTGCTGCTCACTCCCTGGGTGAAGTTCCTGTGGGAGTCGTACCGCCAGTGCCTGGACCTGCTGCGAAACAACTCCAAGGTGGAGCGCCTGTACCATGATATTGCCCAGCAAGGTAATGACGCACACCAAATGTCTTTTGTTACATTTTTCTTTCATTTGATGTCTTATTGTTTATGTGTGATCATTTTAAGGTCTCCATAAAAGTTATATTTCATCTGTTCTCATGTAGAAAGATGTTATTTAATGCAAACATGGCAGGGGCACAATTTTTAACCTGAAACACTGTCATTTTCAGTCAAATAACAAATAAAAGGAAATAATTTATAGGTCAAATAAAATACAATAAAATAAATAAAAACATTTTAGTTTAATTCAGTTTCAGTGTGAAGATTGCTTTTATCTTTACCCAATCTTGCTGAGATTATATTGTTTTTTATAGCATCAGTAAAGTCATACAGAGAATTATAAAATGTGCAGAAACAGTGTTGAATATTTCATACTGAATGCTGTAAGTCATATCTGGTCATCTCTCCTGCAGCATTCAAGTTCTGCCTTCAGTACACCCGTAAAGCTGAATTCCGCAAGCTGTGTGACAACCTGCGCATGCATCTGGGTCAGATCCAGCGCCATCACAACCAGAGCACAGCCATCAACCTGAACAACCCTGAAAGCCAGTCGATGCATTTGGAGACTCGTCTGGTGCAGCTGGACAGCGCTATAAGCATGGAGCTCTGGCAGGTCTGTCCTCCTAACATTGAAGCTGTCAAAAGTCCAAATAAATATCCATGCAGGTTTCAGGCTCCTTACTTAAAATTTAATTTTATAAAATATTTTCAAAAATAGTCAACAGGAATGCTCTATATATATTGCGTGACTTGTAGAAGAATTAAAAACCTGTATAGTTCAATAATGTCTTCCAGTGTAATTTGAATATGTGACACATATGAAGATGATATTGTTACTGATGTAGTATTGTATCTGTTTTTCCAGGAAGCATTCAAGGCTGTTGAGGACATCCATGGCCTGTTTGCTCTTTCCAAGAAGCCTCCCAAACCACAGCTGATGGCCAACTACTACAACAAGGTCTCCACTGTGTTCTGGAAATCTGGAAATGCTCTCTTCCACGCCTGCACCCTCCACCGGCTCTATCACCTCTCAAGGGAGATGCGCAAGAATCTGACTCAAGATGAGATGCAGAGGTACCCGATTCATCATCTGTACACAAGTTGTCATGTTTCACTTTGGTAGTCGCCTGATACTTAATAACGTGTTCTTCTGATCTTCAGGATGTCCACGAGAGTCCTCCTGGCCACACTGTCCATTCCCATCACCCCCGAGCGCACTGACATTGCCCGACTGCTGGACATGGATGGCATCATTGTCGAGAAACATCGCAGGCTGGCCACCCTCCTGGGCCTGCAGTCTCCACCAACCCGGCAGACCCTGATCAATGACATGGTGCATAAGAATGAGCTTTAAGTGTCTTCAGTTTCAACAGTGTGTCTGAATACAACCATTTAAGATTTTTTTAAGATATTCTGACCAAGTGATGTTTATTATTTGTATTATAGGTGAGATTTAACCTGCTGCAGTATGTTGTGCCTGAAGTAAAAGAACTCTACAACTGGCTTGAAGTGGACTTTCATCCACTGAAGCTGAGCGGAAGAGTGACCAAGGTGAATAATCTGGCTAATAATAAGAAAAAATGTACCATCCAGCTTTGTAGCATTTTAGTGCCAGTGTATATTATATTATTTTAATGAAATCACTCACCCTCCTTCCAGGTGTTGAACTGGGTGAGAGACCAGGCTGAGAAGGAGGCTGACCTGCAGCAGTATGTCCCTCACTTGCAGAGTAACACCATCCTGAGGCTCCTGCAACAGGTAACTCTCTTCAGTCTTTTTCATTCCCCTGGAATACTCTCCTAAATCAAATCTGCATGGTCATGGTTGAAATCTCTCATTATTCTGTGTCCTTTTATATTAGGTTGCACAGATCTATCAAAGCATCGAGTTCACCCGCCTGGCCTCCCTGGTTCCATTTGTGGACGCCTTCCAGCTTGAGCGCTCCATTGTGGATGCTGCTCGTCATTGTGACCTGCAGGTAAGGTCAAGATCAGGAGAGATTATGCATTTAAGAAGTATTATTGATATTTAGAAACCAACTGTGTATAGTGTCACTTATCTAACGTTTCCTTTTCCCTGTAGGTCCGTATAGACCACTCCTCTCGAACTCTGAGCTTCGGCTCGGACCTGAACTATTCGACCAAAGAGGACGCTCCTGTTGGTCCCTTCCTGCAGAACATGCCCTCAGAGCAGATAAGGAACCAGCTGACTGCTATGTCTGCTTCTTTGGCCAAGGCCATTCACATCATCAAGCCGGCCTCCATCTTGGTGAGTTCACTCTCTAACTGAGCTCTAATATATAGATCCCGTCTTCATGTCATGTATTCAACATGTATTTAACATGGTTAGTCTTTCTTAGCACAATACACTCTGCTTTATTGTCCAACTCTAAACTGCATTTTCATGTTTTTGTCCCTTCTCAGCAAGAGCGTGAGGAGCAGAACCAGCAGGCCATCGCTGCCTATCTGAAAAATGCTCGCAAAGATCACCAGCGCATCCTGGCCCGTAGACAGACCATTGAGGAGCGTAAGGAACGCCTGGAGAGCCTGAACATTCAGCGTGAGAAGGAAGAGCTGGAGCAGCGGGAAGCTGAGATGCAGAAAGTTCGCAAGGCTGAGGAGGAGCGTCTGCGCCAGGAGGCCAAAGAGAGGGAGAAGGAGCGCATCATGCAGGAGCATGAGCAGATCAAGAAGAAGACGGTCCGCGAGCGGCTGGAGCAGATCAAGAAGACTGAACTTGGAGCCAAGGCCTTCAAGGATATTGATATTGAGGTAAAATGCATCCAAAATAATAAAACCTCATCATTAGGTTAAACTCCATATGGCAGAAATGTCATTGTAATATAAAGTTCAAAGGTGAGACTAACACTTGTTTTTTTTTTTTTTTTTTTGTTTTTTTTTACAGGACCTTGAGGAGCTGGATCCAGACTTCATCATGGCCAAACAGGTGGAGCAGCTGGAGAAGGAGAAGAAGGAACTTCAGGAGCGTCTGAAGAACCAGGAGAAAAAGGTAACATGGTGATACGTCAGTGAAAATATCAGTCACCTAGACAGTGAATTGGACACTAATTCTACTTTCTCTTCAGATTGACTACTTTGAGAGAGCAAAACGTCTCGAGGAGATTCCTCTCATCAAAAAGGCTTATGAGGAGCAGCGTATCAAGGACATGGAACTGTGGGAGCTCCAGGAGGAGGAGAGGGTATGTTTTAAGGAAAAAACAAAACTATATACACGATAAATTTTATACATAGATAAAACTGTAATTCACCCAGGTGAGTATCTAGAATGTGAATGTTTGATGTTTTCCTTTTTGCTGTAGATCAGTAACATGAAGGTTGAACGGGAGAAGGCTCTGGAGCACAAGAAGCGCATGTCCAGGATGATGGAGGACAAAGAAAGCTTTTTGTCTAAAATAACTGCTGCCCGTAGCTTCATTTATGAGGTAAGACCATTTGATCTTCTATCTTAAGCTGTACTGAGCCAGTAGTCACTCGACTGGTGCCTTGCAGCCCAAGGAGAAAGTCCAGAGATGCTCTTTAAAAATTGAGTGGAGTTGGGGAACCATGGCATACTTTATGGCAAGCTGTTTCAAACAAATGATTAATTACTCATGCCTTCAACTTCAACTAGTGCAGTGGTTTCAATTTCACAATTCTGTGTTTCAAGGAAAAACTGAAAGCTTTCGAAGAACGCTTGGTGGAGGAGAGGAAGAAGCGTCTGGAGGAAAGGAAGAAGCAGCGCAAAGAGGACAGGCGTAATGCTTACTACCGTCAGAAGGAGGAAGAGGCCCAGCGAATCCACGAGGAGCAGCTCAAGAAAGGTAAGTCATTTGTGCACTGAGACACAAACCAGTGAGCCAACTAGGCTTGATGAAAGAGGAACAGGATTTTAAATACGACAGAAAACCACCTGGAAGAAAATGGAGGAAATTGTGGTACGAATGTTGGCAGTAGTGGTTAAAGGGATTGTTTTGATGGATATTAGTACTACATGTTTCCCACTTTACCAGTGGTGATTGTGATCATTTCAGCTACTCCAATTATATCACACCATGGTTTTATAATCAAAAGAAAATGTGGTAGCTTTTATTAGATTTTTTTGTATTTTGAACATGCCTCTTGTGTTACTGTTTTGCCACAGAGCGCGAGGAGCGTGAACGCCTTGAACAAGAGCAGCGAGAGGAGGAGGAGAGGGAGTACCAGGAGCGCCTGCGTAAGCTTGAGGAGCAGGAAAGGAAGCAGCGTGCTCGCCAACAGGAGATCGAGGAGCGAGAACGTCGTCGCGAGGAGGAGAGAAGGGGACCCACAGAGGAGAAATCCAAGGTACAGAGCTGATGATGATCAGAGTGCAGTTATTGAGTCTCAGTCAATTATAGGGTCATGCAAATATGGTGGCAATCACAGGTCATTTATACTAGATTTCCTCGCGGTATCTTACCCAGGATAATTGTGCTATCATGGTACCTTATATGGAAATGGAAAAAAAGGAAGATATGCTCTGTCTTTATCTGCATTCTGAACGTCCACACAGTGAAAAAGTTCAGATGTTTACAGCAAAAAATTCACTTCTGTTTAAATATTGTAAGGTACAGGTGTCTGTCAGTAAGATAATCCAAGACAATTTATCACAATAGCTGGTCATAAAATACTAAATGAGATATTGAATTTGTGTAATTCCACATATATTGGAGAAGTGCATAGTGATGAAATACAGGTCAAAACATTTGCATATTTATAGTTATAACTGATATTAGATTGCCTTGTGGTGTGTGGACAAATTAGATCTAGAGACTTTGATCTAGACGAAGTGACACTTAGTCTTGATGAACATGCTTTGCTTATTCAGGACTGGGGCGACAAGGACAAGGAAGAGGGAGGATGGAGGAGACGCACTGAAGGAGGTGAATCAGACTGGCGTCGTTCTGCTCCTGAGAGGTGCGTGTTACCCACTTAATGCAAGTTTTTTTTGTTTTTTGTTAATGCCATTAAACCACAAGGGGCCACACTAACAATACATGTGCTTTCTCTAGGGATTGGAGGCACGAGGGCCGTGACGATGACAAAGAGGAGAGAGAGCCCTTCAGGAGAGGTGAAGGTCTTCGCAGGGGTGGAGATGACCGGGGACCTCGCCGTGGCTTTGATGACGATCGCGGCCCACGTCGCATGGACGATGACCGTACTCCGCGCAGAGGGATGGATGGGCGATGACCGTGGCCCACGTAGAGGCTTCGATGATGACCGCGGCCCAAGGAGGGGTGGAGATGATGACCGTGGCCCGAGGCGTGGCTTTGATGACGACCGCGGTCCCAGGCGTGGCTTTGATGATGACAGAGGTCCCCGTAGAGGCATGGATGACTCCAGGGGTCCCAGGCGTATGGCTGATGACGACTGGGGAAGAAGAGATGATGACAGAGGTGGAAGGAGAGGCATGGATGATGGGCCTCGTCGTGGTGATGATGCCAAACCCTGGAAGCCCCTGGGCAGACCTGGTAAGCCAGAAGCCAGTCAGTTCAACATTAGAGGGGTCTTATAATGTGGTGGAATGATCTGTTGGACAGTCAGAGAGCTCAGCAGCTCTTTGTTTAAATGTGAAGTCTGGCAGGATGATGAGCAAATCCTTCTGTTGCAGGTGGTTGGCGTGAGCGGGAGAAGGCCCGAGAGGAGAGCTGGGGTCCCCCCCGTGGTGAAGCCCAAGATGAAGGTGATGATGCTGACGGAGAGGAAAGACAGGGCGACAGCTTCAGAGACCGTCGTCCAAACAGGTGCGCCTGATAGGCCAAACCCAAGAGTGTTGATTTGTTTGTTCATTTATAATATTGTAATCAATGCAGACACCCTAGTTACCCTCTCTGTTATGTTAATGATGTCATGATGTATCCACAGAGAGGAGAGCAGCTGGAGGAGAGGAGGCACAGAAGAAGATCGCAGCTGGAGAGATTCTCGCAGAGAAGACCCTGATCGTGGTGAACGCCGTGACCGCGATGAGCGCCGTGACCGTGATGAGCGCCGCATCGAGCGCCGTGATAGAGACCGCCGGGATGACCGTGAACAGAGAGGCCCACCCAGAGATCCTGATGATGGTGAGCATGATTTGGGAATGTCATAACGAGGTTATGTGTAGGGTGTTTCGCAGTTTTAAAACAAAATGTGTGAACAGAACAGTTTTGCTTCACTACAGTCAAGCTTCAGATTTGTTTGACTCAGATCAGTGACCATATGATCACTAAATCACTTAATCACTAATGTCATCTAACACACTTCACAATGTACCACAAGCCAATACTGATTAACTGCGACTGGATTCTCACCAAGTTACAAAATAGAACAAAGTAGCTTTGAGGTGGGTATGAACAAAACAATATGTGGGGGCATATTCAGCCAGGAGGGGTCGCTGTTTACATGTTTAATCACAACTACAGCAGGTGTCGTCCACAGGCACCCACCAGGTTGGACAAATATCTAAACCTCTGAATTAGTCTCTTGTAAAATCAACATGTTCCTGCTTGAACGTGTCCTAATGAGCCTCTCTGTTTCCTCAGGAGGAAGCTGGCGTCGTGGTGGCGATGATAAGCGGGAGGAGCGAGAGCGGCCCAGGGAGAGGGAGAGGGAGAGAGACAGGGAGCACGATGCCGACGGAGAGAAGAATTGGCGCTCCGACAAAGAAAACCCCCGTCGCACCAAGAACGAGACAGATGACGACGGCTGGACCACTGTCCGCCGCTAAGCAGCAGCTGTTGCACCCAATTGGCTCAGTTAATGATGAATTGTTTTTTGAAAGTAATCATATTCAGTATCCCATCAGCCATTTAGCCACAGTGGTGAAGTAATGGCTGCAAACAGCTGATACTTGTGCGTTATTCCTTTGAATTAAATATTTGTAGACAGTAGTTTTCCTCAGGACTTTTTTTTTCTTTATCTTTATTTTGATTACCATCCGTTTTTGAACAAGAGGCTCCTCACCGCTCAAAACGCCATTGACTAATCTACTTATGTGTACTTAGGCCTCATGCAAAATATCGGTGTAAACATGACTGCCCCCAGTGGTTCGGAGTGTCACTACCTTACTGGCTCAAAAGAGATCCAATGTACCTGTCCCAACTTTGAAATCAAACTCAGTGTGCCACCAGCTGCCTCTTTGAAATACTTAATCTTTGCATAGATGTTATTATATTACAGCACAGATCCACAACTCTTGTGAGGACAACGACTAGAGATTTGTCATCAGCTTCAGTGATCTCTGCTCCTCATCTAATGTTTCAGATGCTTCCTAACCTTTTAAAAAAATAAGCAGAATTTACATTTATGTGCATGCTTAGAGTATTCAATTGGTCTCGCTTGACATCCAGTGTGTGCTTCTATCTTGCCGCAGTCAATGGTATCAAACCAGATTGCATGTGTACAGATAAAGCCTTTATTAATAAAGATGTTTGCTCACCACCTACTTGTTTTTTTTTTTTTTGTCTGAAATGGTGTGTATATATATTAGACTGCAGTGCACTCATCAGTTTAAATGTGCTGCAGAAAAAAAGTCATGACACCTAAAGCAGTTTCAGTCTGGGCGTGGGAACCCTCCTGTTGAAGACTAAACCTGATGGATTGTGATGGGAAAGTAGAAACACACAAATTGTCTCTTTTCTGACTTAAGTCTTTGTGTGTGTGTGTGTGTGTGAGAGAGAGAGACTGTTACCCCCATAAACTATATATAAAACTGACCTCAAACCTGTAAGTTAAAGCATGGGTTGTTTTAGGATGGCATACATAAGATCTTTTACTGTAGCCAGTGTCCTAACAGTCACAGTGTAACACCATCACACTACCCTGATGTGACCAGTAGAGGTCGGTAAAGCACCGTGCAGAGGACCGAGCGGCTCCGTGTGAGAGCAGAGGTGTGCTGCTGCTTCGTGTCCACGATCAGCAGTCCACTCAGAGTCAGGAGAAGAGAGACATGCAGGCGGTGGTGGTCAGCATGCAGGCTGTGAACGAGCCAGGAACACGCTGTCACAGCTGATAAAAAACACTAAATCACGGACAACCTCAATTATATGCGTCTCCTCAAACAACAAAAAAAATCAATTTAACTGAATTCGGCTGCCCCGATTTATAGCAACGGTGTACTATAATAATAATAATAATAATAATAATAATAATAATAATAATAATAATAATTTTAATTTGTGTTAAGAAATTGGCAATTGATATTTATTTGATGATATTACAAAATAAAAGCATTTACATTTAAAGCGTTCAAATTGGGAGTTTAAATAATAAAACACCTCCAACATCCAGCTCAGTGATTCCTCCCGCTGTTGATAATAACAGTGTCATCTGGGCTGAGACATTTTTCATCATGTTCCGTGTTACACAGCTCCGAGAGCACATTTTACTTTTTAGTTTTTTAGTATTTTATTCCACACAGAGCCTGAACCCGCCCGCACTGAAACAATTCAAATATACTACAAGTTAGCGGCAAAAATAATACTAATACTAAGTATGATAATAATAATAATAATACACTTAAATAATTATTCCTATCACTCAGACCTGACTGTGTGTGTTCCCTTAAATTAAAACTTCTATTTTCTTACATCTTAAGTCAGAATAACCTGAAATATAATCAATAAAAAATAGAAATAAATATGTATTAAATTAATTATTAAACCACCATGCAGCAGATATTCATGTATTCATTTCTAACAGACTTGTGACTGTAACCCCGCGTGCTGTTGTGTGTGTGTGTGTGTGTGTGTCCGCTCCGTGTGGAGGCCCATGGGTGCGGGGCCGCGGCTGCTGCTCCCAGCCTCTGATCCACACACACACACACACACACACACACAGAGGGGTGGGGGCAGTCAGCAGTCACAGGTAGCTGCTCCGACAGAACACCTGAGCTGCACTGAGGGACACTGACAGGCGGCGGCTCATCGCTGTTATTGAATTGTGAGGACTCACAGTGAACCCCCCCACCCACCCATCTGTCTAGTTTACTAAAAAAGCTGTGCGCCCTGTTTGTGTCTCCCACACAGGGACCGACGGTGTCTTCAGTTTGAAACTCATCCCAACAGAATCAGTGGGAAAAAAATGGAAACCAAACAGGGACTATTTCTCTCCAATAAATCAGAAAAAATCAGCAGAAAAATAAAAAAGAAATAAACGAAGGCCTGTCGATGCCCAATTAAGGTTGCTGCTAAATATTAGGCGCTCATTGCATCGAAAACAGACTTTGATGTTTGCGCAACACTGTTGTGCGTAATTAAAAAAGAACCACTCACACACACCTTAAAAACGTCAGAGGCAAATAAGCGGGCTACCTTGAGCTTTTGCACTGCTTCAGATGAGTGTGTTAAATGTCCTGGAGATATGTGTGTGTGTGTGTGTGTGTGAATGTGAATGCATGTGAGTGTGTGTGTGCTCGCGCGCGCGTGCGGGGGGCTCCTCTCTGGACGAATCCGTTCAGTGTTGCGCGTTCGAGTCCGCCTCTCCGCGCCCCTGCTTCCCCATTGACGCACTTTTTAAGCGTCTTCCCCCCTTCTCCACCTTAAGGCGAGCAGCAGCGGCGGCGACCAATCACCATGCCATTACAGCCTTCAGAGGAAGCTGTTTATGGGACTGCAGCGCTAATTAGGCTCATGAACTAACAAATCTGCCTGCACGAACCCGGCGAGGAAAACGATCACATCCATGGATTAGTCTGGGAGTAGCCGAGCACTTTTTATTTTTGTCGACGCCGCCGCCGTTCGCCAACTTATTTACTGCGCAGAAACTTTCCCCCTTTTCTTGGGTGTGGAGTATTTTCTAAGCGAGAGCGCCTCCGACAACTTTAACTTAAACTGGGGAATCTGGACTATCAGACCATGTTTCAGCCGACACCCAAGAGGTGTTTCACTATAGAGTCTTTAGTGGCGAAGGACAATCCGGTACCGGCGTCCCGCTCCGAGGAGCCCATCAGGCCAGCGGCTCTCAGCTATGCAAACTCCGGCCAGATGAACCCGTTTCTGAACGGCTTTCACTCCGGCGGCAGGGGCGTCTACTCTAACCCGGACTTGGTGTTCGCCGAGGCGGTCTCTCATCCGCCAAACTCCGCCGTCCCGGTGCATCCGGTGGCCCCGCCGCACGCTCTGGCCGCTCACCCGCTTTCATCCTCACACAGTCCGCACCCTCTTTTTGCCAGCCAGCAAAGGGACCCCTCTACTTTCTACCCCTGGTTATTACACAGATATAGGTACTTGGGTCACAGATTTCAAGGTAAGTTATCAGAGCGCTTCGTTTGGCTCCTTTTCACGCACGAGTCGCGCCGCGCGGCCGCAAAGTTACTGAGTGTTTGTCTCCATCAGTACAAAGACAGGACGGAGATGGGAATAAAAATCTGTGCAGCTGCAGCAGAGCAGTTGTTTTGGTCTCAGGCCAAAAACAGACACTTATTTAAAGGATTATTTCGCTCAAAAAAAAAATGACACAATGAGGAATTTCTTTATTTAGAAAAAAAATGTGCAGTAAAATAATAATTGTTGCTTCGGCTTTTACAGCTGTCTGCTGCTCGGAGCGTCTGCTCAGGGCTGAGAGAGGATTAGAAATTTTGACATGTTTGTACACTGTTGGTCCTGCAGGTTATATATAGCATGGGATCTATATCCATGCGTAAAAACGAAACTCACGGATCTCTCTGCTCTGCAGTTTGAGCTAAGATTCCTTTTACATTTTAACTACAAAGATTTTTTTGTTTTGTTTTTTAATAATAAAACAATTTGAATTGTTTTTTTTAAGCCTTTTGTTAATTTTCTAAGGCTGGCACGAATCTAGTTTCTGGTCATTTTAATTTTATTAACGGAGATGAGTTGGCCTGCGGGATGTTTAAACTCTCAGAAAACTGCTTTATTATTTTTGCTTTATGATGCTCGTTTTAGGGTCTTTATACTCATGGTTATTGTGTTATTTTCCTTACAAATTAAAGCAAAATTATCATATATATTGGGAATTACTTCGAAATTAAATACTGGCGGATTTTTTGGCACTTGTGTATTTAATGGTCTCCATGCTGCTCCCATTTTACCTGTGATGTTGTTTACAAAGACCTCATTTAATCAGGCCCAGGACTGTACCTCTGCCTTGTGTTGGTCCCTGCTTCCCTTCATGCGGTGGAGATGTTTACAATAAGCTATCATCTAAAGTCCATACGTTTTCGATAAATGATATTTTTATCTTTCACTGCCTGATGTCCAGCCTCTCCTCAGACATTATTATGGTGCCACATTTGCAGTCTGCCCTCAGGAGAGCATTGTTTCACAGCTGTGCGCAGGCCTGCCGTTTGCTCCACAAATGTTCATCTCCTGTCAAATAAAATAACCTAAAAAAAATAAAATAAAGGGATCATGACGGACCTTCGTTTTCTGCTCGTTCCCAGGTAATGAAACGAGTCCGGAGAGCTTCCTTTTGCATAACGCGCTGGCCAGAAAGCCCAAAAGAATCCGGACAGCTTTTTCACCTTCGCAACTCCTGCGGCTCGAACACGCGTTTGAGAAAAACCATTACGTGGTGGGAGCAGAGAGAAAACAGCTCGCCCACAGCCTTAGCCTCACAGAAACTCAGGTAAGAGCCACAATATATTCCTCAAGATCAAAAAAATCCACCTCTTGTTTTGTTTTGTTTTTTTTTTCCTTTTTCATCCACTTGAACAATGCGCTCCTGTTCTTCGGAGACGCGCACGGTGACTATTAGAAACAGACCTGCTCACGCTTTATTGTCCTTTTTATTGCTGTAATATATCGAAAAGGGATATTTCCCACATTATGGCTGATGTCGTGGACCACATGTGATTTTTTTTTTGTTTGTTTTCATCCTTTTTCCCCTCCTTAACGTGCCACGTGCGTCATGGAGCCTTTTAAAAGGCCGCTGTAAAAATGAAGGCATGTCAGCGCGCGACAATAAAAGGAGACGCGTACAGTCAGCAAAAAAACAGTCATTTCAAATAATCAGCCGCCAAATTGTTTCTACACAACCGGGCTCCATAAATGCGTGTTGTCAATCGAGGACGTGGGGTGGGTGTGTGGGGGGGCTTTCTGTGGGATCAAATGCGCTGTCATTGTATAGGCCTAACCTCATTTTAGGAGGGGTTGGATTACTTTGTTTTGGGGGGAGAATGTTGCTTTTCAAAATGGAGGGCAAATTAACCAGTTAACCATTTTATGGGGAAGCAGATACAAAGAGCGAGGCGGGTTCAGTGAATTCCCCCTGCCATATTTAAGATGCTGTTTGAGCCCATCAGCCGCTGTCTTTTGTCCGCGGTGTCTCCTTTTGGACGGCGGGGCCTTTGGAGGAGCTGAAGGGAGAAATGAACCATCACCTACTTCAATTAGCCCACTGAAGGCTTATTAAACGCACCTCAGTTGCCATTTAAGCGCTCAAAAAAGGGTGGGTGGTGGGGGGGGGTGAAGGGCGACAAAGCGCAGACAGAGCATTTATCGATTTAGATGTTGTTAAATCGGCACCGTTTAACAGAGCGGAGTCCATCCAGGGGAGTGTGTGAAAATCTACGTTAAATATGGGACTTGGATGGGAGTCCTTTCATTCTTTTGAGACATTCACATGTTGGCTCAGAAATATTCATAGGTGGGGGAGAGAAAAATGTTCTGACCTAGTTTACATGAAGCATCAAAAGTTTTTTTTTTTCAGACATGAAATGTTTTTGAGCTTATAGACAATAATATTATATATTTTAAAAAATTTTCCTTTATTCCACCTGTTTTAATTCACTTTATTTCATTTTTTTAATTATTTTTGGGGACATATTGAGGGATGTGATGGATGAGATCTGGCACCGTTTTATTTTGAAAAGCGAGCTGACTGACCTTCCTCAGGCCGACTTCACCCTCTGTGCGTTAAATTAAGGTTATATATTGGAGTCTGTATGATCGTGCGGTTTAAATGACAGGGATTCGTGCTTTCCCGAGAATATAATTGATCTTTGTTTACTCTGGCGCTTGTTTTCCTCTGTGATCACCTCGTGCAGGTCACAGTTTACCTTTTTATTTCCACTGCGCCGCTGCCTGCTCGTATTTAGCCCTGCTATCCAAACAATGTGACCCCTTTTTACGCGTGGTTTTACGCACTGGCCAATCGCGGTTTATCTCGTGACACTGATCCAGTTTTTTTTTGTTTTGTTTTGTTTTCCTCCCCCCCCCCCTCCACCCCCTGTGCAGGTAAAAGTGTGGTTTCAGAACCGGAGGACGAAGTTCAAGCGACAGAAGTTGGAGGAGGAGGGCTCCGAGTCTCAGCAGAAGAAGAAAGGATCGCATCACATAAACCGGTGGAGACTGGCGACTAAACAGTCGAGCCCAGAGGAAATTGATGTCACCTCGGACGATTAAAAGACAGACTATTTAAGCGTCTGAGTGACGGAGGACATCGATAAAGGATGCCGTGTAGAGACAGTGAGGGGGTAAAAAGCCAATGTCACATTTCAGATCTCCGGAGATCGGCAGCTGAGGGTGAGAGAAACCCGACTGGTGGCACTGCTGTCACCGTGAGGGTCTGTCGGTCCAAATGACCCAGGAAAATGTGACTGGCAGTGTCTCAGTCCACCTACCTGAACCCTTCCACGCACCAACCACCCACCACCACTACAATCTCCCATCTGCCACCACCTAATATATATTTTCTTCTCCAATTCATATTGGACGTTTGCACTTCAGAAGGTTTTTTTTTCTTTTAGAAAAAAAAAAAACGTTTCCACTCAAGATACCAAAACACCAAACTGCTTTTGTAAAACTTGAATTGCATGGTATAGTTTTTTCCTGGTAGTTGTTTTAATTTGACAAGTTTTTTTTTCTCAAACCAAGACGAAAAAAAATCAATTTTGTTTTTAATTCTATTTTCAAACTGAGAGATGTCGTGCTTCTTCCTTTTTACAAAGTGTGCAGTCTTTAATTAATGATTCTCGTGTAAAAGTGATTGTGAAAACATATGAAGTAGCGGTGCTGCGTTATAGTGTTTTTTAAAGAAATAAGAGCAAAGCATTGGATTTCGATTTTAAAAACATTTTTTTTCTTAAAAGCGAATCCGACCACAGATTAAAAGGCATCAGGACATTCCTTTAACCTAAAGCTTTACCAGTGTGTCGCTGTGGCCCCATGCAGCCTTCTGTCAGGACTTGACCCTCCAGTGAAAGTTGCCACGAAGGACTAAATGCAAGAATTGAGAGGAGAAAAAGAAAAAAAAAAACTTCAAGCACTGAGCGTATTCCATGTACAGAAATGCTAAAAGTTAATGTTTCTGTTAAAAAAACCCTCTTTTACAGAATGTAAATAATTTTTGTGTTTGTGTTAAGTTTGCTACAATTTTAACACAAAGTATACTTCCAAGAAGTATGTAATTGTCAATATTTTGTCAATAAAGTTTTATCAATATGTTGCGCGCAGTAAAAGTACAAGCTTTTGATTATATAGTGCCGGTGGGTGAAGCTTTTAGGGCGCTTGGTGCCATCAGACTGAATCATTTGGACGTGCTGATGTGGCGTCAGGGTGGCAGAGCTTCATTTAAAAACACACACAGAGAGAGAAAGAGAGACAGAGAGAGAGAGAGAGAGGGAGAAATGCTGCAGCCTGCAATTTGTTGTCCTCAGCCCTGCATTTGTTTCTCAGTCTGATATAGACTGCATTAGTTTGATTTTTTGAGGGGCTGCAGTGTCTGCTCCGCTCCGGCTACAAAGAGTCCCTACGAGCTTTTGTGAAAGTGCAAATCAGTTTAGGCAATTATCATGCGAGTAATATGAGGGGGAAAGGGGATGCATTGCCCAGTGGTCCACTTTAATCTCTTAATCCACGGATCCAAGGGGGCTCGGTTGGACATAATTTAGTACAATCTGACTACCCCTCACGACGCGATAAGGGAAGGTTTGCAACGCGCCGCAAAATGGGATCTTTGTTTCAAATCTTGTCTTGTGGGCTCCATCGTGCTGCAGGCTGCTGCTCCGGACTGGACCGGGAAACACTGCAGGACTTCTTTAGGAGACTGTAGGATAAACTAAAAAAAAAAAATTAAAAATGAAAAGATGCTATTTACAGCAGGAAGTGAGTCCATATTTACACACAAACCAGCCAACAGAGCAACAATGAACGCTCAGTTTAAAAAATCAGATACATTTGAACTGGATTATGATTTTTCTTTTCTTGTTAATTCTCAACAAACCCAACTTGAATGTTTTTGTGATGCGAGGTGCATGTGTTTGTTTAATTGTTTCATAAACTAAAAATAGCTGTTTTTTTGTAGTTTGGGTTGGGGGGGAGTGTATGGAGGGGGTGAAGGGGGGGCATGGCATATAGGGAATTGTTAATCGGCCCATAGATTATAACAGCAATAAAAATCTTTAGAGAATACCATTAGCTTTGGAAAAAAAAAAAAAACCTAAAAGCTTTATTACAAACCCAGCTTTGAAATAGGGGGGATTAGAGGACTGAAAGGGTCCCACAATAGTTAGAAGAAAAGGTTTCATGCTAATGAGGTTAATGCCCTTTGTATCTCCGGACTCCACAACTTCATTACTCCTATCTCGGGCAACACCGAGCGGCTCAGAGCTTCACAATCCACTCGAGCTTTTCCCTACCCTGCCTCTAAAGAAGGATTTGATAGCAGTCCTGTTCAAACTAGATAATTATATCTTTTCAAGTTGGAATTAAGATAAAGAAAGTGCAGTGGAGGCGGTGAGCCTTGATCCGCCGCAAACAAATTTGGCGCCCCCCCCACCCTCCACCCCGACCCCTCCCTCTGTGCGCCTGTATGGACACACAGGAGACAGGACGGGCTTCTCATTAGAGCCTGGCACAATTTGATTAATTTCAACGCGTTTGATTTGAACCTGGCAATCTCTCTCTCTCTCTCTCTTTTATTTTCATTTAGCGGTAGCTTTGTTTATGGGGAGAAATGAAGTATTTATATATATTTTTTCTGACACGAGAATTTAGCAGGTTAAGCGAAAAAAAAAAAAATTTTAAAAAACTAATTTAAGAGCTGTTTTTATTTATTCTAAATGGCTAAATGAAATTGCGTACGCCCTCTTATTCTGAAGGCGCCCGTCCAAATATTTCAATAAGCAAAAAAATTAAACGTGAAAATAAAAGCGCACTTTTCAGTAAAAGTGTAAAGTAAATTGTGAAGAAAAAATTGCTTCGCGCATGTCAGTTGTAAACCCAAAGCCTGATTGATATTTAGATTATTGTTTTTTTTTCTTTTTTGTATATTTCTATTTGCGTCTGTAAGAAAAAGCAGCGCGTCATTCTCTCCTGATCTTTGGCGCATTTTAAACTACGGCCACATGAATTTAATTGAATTGGACAGAATTCAGACAGCCCGTGTGTGTGTGTGTGTGTGTGTGTGTGTGTGTGATCGTCACGTGAAGTGGGCCCTCACACATCACATCCCTCTCGCGGACGCTCGTGCTGCGCGTTGAGGGCCCCGCTGTGGGGACCTCTGCTGACCCGCTTATCTAAACTCAAGCTGCCCCTGCTCCGTCCGAGGGGCCCCAAAAAACTCTCCATAAATCATCACCAGTTTGATTACTCCCGAAATATTTCACGGGTTGGACCCGAGCACCCCCCTCACTCCTCCTCTGCTGCATTAAACATTCAGGCTGCGACGTGAAATGATTATCCGACATTGAAAAGAGTAGTCGGGTCCTATCAAGTGACCCCACTGACCCAAAACCTCTAATCTGCAATTAGTAGGTATAATTACGCCCGCTGACACCGCTAATGTGAATAGTGACGGAGGGAGGGGGCGGAAGAAAGGCCTCGCGTTAGTGCGGAAAGTCAATAATTGATCGAGCTGAAATCTCTTAAGTTGGGAGAAGTGTCCTCTGAAAGGGGGGCTTTGGGTAGTTTGTCAACATGTGGAGGACTGGAGCCTCCCCGTCTGATTTCACAGAGCATCTTCTCTCTTTTTTTTTTTTTTTTGGTGGGGTGGGGGTGGCAAGGTGGCACCTGTAGGCCACGGAGCGACGTCAGGACTAACTTGATCTGTCCTGTCTCACAAATTGCCTCTGAAATGGATCCTTGAAACGAGAAAATCGACCCTACACAATTCCCTTGGCCTTGACATAAGGTGCAGCGATAAATATACAAGACTAATGAGCAATTACCATACAATCGCCCTCCAAATAGCTTACATAATAATGAATTAAACATCGGAGCCTCGGCTTCAGTTTCTCTCTTTATTATTAATAACGAAGGAGGGGCGACCGCAGCCGCGATGTGCTCTGATGATTATGTTTTCCAAACGCAGCAATTTCCAATTCGCCATCGGGTGCAGTCAGCACTTACTGACTCGGACTGACTAACTAACTAGTCCGCCGAACACGACTGCGCAGACGCGAAAACCGTCCTCATGACAGCTTCTGACTCTTCTTCTTATTTAAAAAAAATGTTATAAATTTGCACTGATTTCTAATTTAGATGCTGAGGGAGGTGTGGCGTTTAAATGCACACGCTCGCACTGCGGCCTCAAATGGAGCATTCATCGGCCTGCTGCGTTCAAAGACGCGTTAAAGCCTAAACTCTTAACTCGAGATGGAGGTTAACATATTGTCTAAAATAACCTGAAATCTTTTCAAATGAAAACATGACAATTGATATGAGAGTGATGTGTAAAATTATATTTAAATTTTGCCGTACCTGTCCCTTTTCATCCTGATAATTGTGTTTTTTCTTTTTTTAAACTTTTTTTTTTTTTTAATTCTCATCACAACTAATGAATTCAGATCAGGGTTACAGCGTGCATGTAGACACACACACACACACACACACACACACACACATTACATTAAGAGCCTGGCACTGAAATGTGATTGCTAATAGCTGAACAAAGCCAAGAGCCACATTACAAGCCTCCTTGACAGAGCCACGCAGAGTTTCCCTCAGCAGGCTGTGGTGCTCCGTTGCCCATGTTCACACAGGTCACCACGCAGGCAACACACGACCAAGAGATGTCGCGGACCTACATGTGACAAATGGCAATTTCGCGATGAAATATTCATCGAGAGCTGCGATTCAGAAACACTAAACTTTTTCCACCTGCACAAATGCCTCTTTCTCCCTCTGTCAGGCTTCTCCTTGGCCTCCGTCCCATAATGCTCTGCGCGGTCCGCAAGACACCTTCCAACAAAGCTGCACAGTTTGTGAAGCCTTTATTTGCTGTTTTTCTCCTCTTCTTCGTTGGCTGCAACATCTATTTCCAACGCATTAATATTCTCATGCTGCTGTCCCACAGATTCCTCAGCTTTTTTTTTTTGTTTTCTTTAATGGCGGAGGGAATTTGGGCTGTAATGTGATGCAGTTTCATTTGCATATAAGTGTTTCCCACACATCCACCAGCTCTGAGGAGAGCAATTGTCGACCCCCTGTCCTCTGAAGTTCCAAACTCGAAACATTTTATAGGTTGTATCTGCAACCAGCATTCCCCTCCGCGCACTAATGTGTAACATATGGCGGACTGTACACCTGATAAAATACCTCAGGGGCCCAGCAGTTTGGAAAATCCTCAATTCGCTCCCTAAATAAAACAAACAATGGCCTCACTAAATATATCACATGTGCCTGCTGAACTATTCTGTGTCTCTTGACCTGCGAGTCCCCTCCCACATCATCAGCACCGACATGGGTCCATCTGCTTGCTGGCCGCTGCCGTGGCACAACAAGCAGGTACTTTTGAAAATAATACCACAGATTTTGGAAGCTCCTGTCTTTTACCTGCTGCAGGCTACGCAGGTTGCGGGAGCACTGCTTGTTTGAGGTCTCTCCTCTCTTGTGTCTGGCTCTCTTAAAGCCACATGAAGGCTGCTAATTCTTCTGTCCATGTTCTGTGTCGCTCCATGTCAGGATATGATCACATCCAATGAGATTAGCTCATATCTAAAAGTCAATTTCTTCTTCTGCTGTTTCTGTGAATGTGGCTACAATTATGCCTGAAATGTAAAAGCTGCTGGTGTGCGGGTTATTGAGCAGACAGGTGAAATTGTGGGCACCTGTCCGTCTGTCCCTGCTCTGCCCCCGCCTGAGCTTGACTGTGTCTCCCCCTCTTGGTAGCTGGGAGGGAGAAAAATCTGCCCCCTGAAAACATGAAATATCAAGTTTCTGCTGGCTGAGTCTGACAGCAGTGGAGTGTCTGGAAAGCGAGGCAGCATAAAATACAAGCGGTGGATGTTTTTGAGCAGGGGTTTCTGTGCACTTGGACAGTGGATGGTGCATCGCTTTTTCCTCGTTCCTGTTGGCCATGAGAGTCAGCTGTGCCTGTGAGACACATTTAAAATGTAACTTTAGATCTTTGGATTTCAAGTCAGGGCAGGTTTAAATAGTTTGGTGTTGACTAAGTGAAACATAAAACTAAAACAAACACCCCACCAGGAAATGCTATTCACTATTTTACAGCATAAAATATTGTTATTATTTTGTTCTTACAGTGCTTATACATATGATTTGGCCTGTTTCTTGTATTGCTTTAAATAATGCACTGCAAACTGATATTCAGTCAAATCCTGTTCTTTTAATTGATTTAGTACGTTTTTGTATAATTTGCTAAAAATTCACACATCACATAAGCTTTGCCCTATATGAACCGAATAAATTTAAAGCAGCATACAATTCTTGAAATTTAACATCTGCACTTTTACTATGTGTGTGTGTGTGTGTGTGTGTACATCAATATATAGTTATGGGTGTATATTTTTATGCTGTTGACAGGGAGTTTGGTCACTGGCCAATACCACTGCATTTATAACCTCAGCTAGTTTGCATCATCTCACTGTGGATGGGCCTTTAAATACACAAAAGACAACAAGAAAATACAAGTGTGATAAACAAACAATACAAAAACACAAAAAAATGATGCCATAAAGTTACCATATAAGTATTGTGCAGAGTTATGAAACACTTGCCAGACGTGTGCCACTAAATGGTGCGATTTTGCCATTTCAGTGTAAATAAACAACAACAACAAAAGTTGTTTGCAAAACATTAATAGTTAATTAATCATTGAAGAAGAGATTGAGGATGATTTAATTACTCTTAATATATTTTTTTTGCTTTGATCTACATATCGATAGAAAACTTGAGATTTCTAATTCACAATGTAAAAAAATACATACGTGTGCCTTGATATCTAGCTATTTAAAATAACTTGCACTAATTAAAATATTGTCATTTGCTTTAAATTTTTTTTATTTTTTAATTTGGAACACATAAACTTGAGAATGACGGTTAACAGCGACCAGAACACTTACAACAGACAAACACTCGAAGCGCACAAGCAGAGGTTTCCTGACACTTATGGTAATTCGTGGAAGTTCGGCCTCTCCGCAGCCTCATGCAGCGTCTCCATGAACGCTGACCCAACTCTTATGCCAGCTCCCATCAGCTCTTCATACAACACTGAAGTTATTTGTGGCGTCGATGCAAAGCCGCGCCAATTCTCTGGTCAGTGCTGTCATAATACCCCCCTCCCCGCACAACAAGCCCCTTGAAGTTGGTTTTAACATGACTAATATTCACAAACAATATTTTCCGTGGGGGTTGCGGGTTGCGTCTCTTGTATGCGCGCCCATGCATTTGTGGGTGGGCAGTGGGTATCTCTGCGTTCCCCGCTCTTCCCAGTGGAAAAATGCTGTTTGACGAAACAGTCTGCAGGTTTGTCTCAGAAGATGGCATGTCCCGGGCTGTGGCTACAAACATTTTGATTGTATGTTCGGCATTAAACACCTAACTAAAGAGGTGGTTTCGCCTCAGCTGCCCGAGGACAGGGGCGGGGGCTGGGACTCCAGCAGAGATGAAGCACAAGTTGGACATAAAACTTTGAATGCGAAGTTGGAAAACATAAGCGAAGGTTTACGTTTGTTGCTCTGCTCCTTTGGTCGCAGATGGTCTTGAAATCACTGTCCTAAAAAAAAAAAAGTGCAGCCATGTGTCCAAAATGTGTTATGGGGGGAGAAAGTGGTGTGCTGATGTGTCTGACATCTAAACACTCAATGTAGACAGGGAAGCAGGGATGGTGAGTTATTCGCTCTGAGCACAAATGTGGGGTTGCAGCACAAGTTGGAGCATTGCTTGACAGGCGGCGTAAATGATTGCTAGTGGTAATTCAGGTTGTAACATCTATTATGGGCCAGTGAACACCTTAACACCTCCACAGAGAAACCAACCCAAATTATACTTGCTAGTCATTTAGTCTCATTCACTCATAATGTTCTTCCTCCACACCGCAGCACTTAGCCATTGAAGGGGAGGTATGCTAACGCTGTCTAACCATCTTGACTGGAGTTTTTCCGAGAGCTGCCTCCTAATTAATAACAAGCATAACTTCTCGTGGAGGGTTTATGTAAGCTTAAGGTGAAATAATTACTCCTCCAGGAGCGCTCCTCTCCTCGCACGCCGAGAGACTTTGAAGGGAACTCTCCAACATGGACGGTGGTGCAGCACTCCATTATGCATTAGCAGCAACTGAGAAGTGCTCTGTGCCTCACCTGACTCTAACTGGTGGTAATGCTCACCGGCTAAAGTGCTGTCTGCCATATAATTGCATGCAGTGTGAACATATGAACTCTAAATGCATGTAACCTGCAGGAGTGAGTGGCAGGTGACTTTGATGCCACGTGAGGTGTGATGATCTGCACCCGCGTGCATCGCTTTCTCCGATTAATGACTGCAAAACAGCAGCGAGAAGAAACAGGTGCAGCGCCGAGTGTAGAATATACGAACGAGGTAAAGTAATATATGTCTTTTCAAGTCCAATTATTGCGAGAGCCAGAGCTGCCGCACAAGGTCTTGTTGCAGCTTTTGTCCTCCCCTCCCCCCACGGGCAGCCTTATGTGTTTATAAGCGCGGTATAATGGTAGCAGGGTGTGTAAGTGCTGCAGGTTATTTTTTATTTGGAGGTGAGGACATGGCAAATCAGACCACTTCACACATGAAAGGCAGTAGTAGGTCCATTTAATTCTCTGTGCCTCTCTTACCCTGGATCTTGCTGTCCTTTTAGGGGGACTCCAGAGGCTAGTTAAAAGGTGTCTGATTCTCACCATGAATCTAATTAGATCTCTGACTGAGGACTTAACATCTCCTTTGAAAAAAAAAAAGAGAGAGAGTGAAAAAAAAAAATGCATGGAGGAATAAGGTGCTAAAGCCCCTACCCCCTCGCCTCCACTGCACCTTGGCCCGAGCTGTCCCCTGCTCCCTCCTTTTCTGGAGAAAAACAAAGTCCTGCAGGCTAATGAAGTTTGTAATTAAGGAGATTCTGTCAGGCTGAATGAGTAATTAGGACGTGGTTTCTCAGGGGTGTTAATGGTGGTCAGGCGGAGCACAGGCTGCATGTATGGCCAAAGAGAGCTTCCTTTCATACCTCACTAGGAAAGGAAAAGGAGAGAGGAGGGCTCGTTTCTCGCTTGATTCAGATTATCTTTCTTTTAGAGAGAAGGTCCATGTTGCCTGGTGCATTTGCTTTATTGTAGAATGTATGTTATACATTTGCAATGTCATTTAAGATCAGAAACAAATGCTCGTAGAGGGACAACTGCAGACATCTTTCTTGCTTATTGGCTCCAGATTATCGTGTTTACACATGTCCATTTGAAATATTACTGCATGTGTTAGCTCACTAATTTGCTATAGATTTCTGATGTGTGGGGAAATCAGATATAATTTGAGGAAAAAATGGCTTCGGGACAGGACCACGCTCTGTTCTCGGTGAAGACATCTCCGTTCTAATTATCACATTTACTTCAGATTGGTTGACTGTGCTGCTGATAAAGAAAGTTCACCTGGCCTCAATTAACTATATTTATCTCAGATTATCCCTCCATGAGATTTCTGCTCTGGCAAAAAGATTAGCATTATTAAGAGTCGCATATGCAGGATGAATACATTTTCAGACAAAGTGACATCTCTTAAGGATGAGAAATTAAATCAATGAAATGGGAATCAAAAGGAAGTTGCTGTGTGTGCTTGGGATTCTCCGGCAGCGCACGTTTTTTTTTTCCCTTCGTCTGCTGTAATATCACAGTTTACATCCACTGATATGCTTTTCTCTTTTGGACAACAAATTGAAAATTAAATTTGATAATTATTTAACTCTTATCTAAAGTGATCTAGAATCAAACTTGTCCACCAAAACATGGTCGAACGGTGGTGAGCTGGTGAACATTAACACACTAATATAGATCACATTATCACCCACATTAGTGTGTTTACAGATGGATGCCTTTGACAGATACAGTAGAGAGCAGAGTCTCTCCGGAGGTGGATCGCTTTGATCCCGTGTTAACGTCTACATTCTCTAAAATCATTTACACTGTTTAGACGGGGAAGTGTCCCGCTGCGAGGCACAACACCTGGGCTTTGAACCTATGACCTCACATCTGAGTGCTCTCGCTGAAGCCCCTGCTGCCTCCTGGTCAGCTGGAGGATCAACGTGGACAGACAGGCCCAAAACTCTTCATTTCCTGTTTCGCCTGCAACAAACCCTTCCCAAACTACAAAAAAAAAAAAAAGAAAAAAGAAGCTACCTGTGTTTCAGGTAATACAATCAACATAACCAAGATATGACCTTTGTGGGGACATGTATTCACAAACTAGTTTTGTAAGAAACCCCCCCGAGGGGAAATAGAGAGCAAGTGGGGATTAAGTAGTAATGTTTAATTTACAGCTTTTGATGTGGTCAGTCCATTTATCTGTCTATATATTTCAAAGTAATATTGTTCTTCATATTGTTTCCCTTTTGTTGCCATTTCACACTTGGGCTTGCTCCCACCAACAGAAATGGACAAGACAGACCTGAGCTGCAGACTCATTAGAGGTTAGATAGAAGAGGTGTTTGTCAGCTCCAGGCAGACCTACGTGGACGAGGCCTTTTCATGTTGGCTACTTCCTCACGCATTAGTCTTCCTCCAAATTGCTCTGAGTGGAGGCTTTGCCCAGCCCATCCCTCATCGTCCAACCTGACCCCTCTCCCCTCCGCGCTGCAGGCAGAGCTGGAGATAAAAACGCTGAAAAATGACTAGGAATCCTAAATATTAGTGGTTGTAAATCAGCCCCCAGTGGCCTATGAATAGCAATTATCTTTTTTGCGCTAATAAATCCCCCAAGTCACAGATAAGATGGTTTCCCTTCCTAACCTGAAGTAAAAACAGCTATAGCATTGAGCAAGCAAAAACGGGAGGGGTGCAGCAAATAAATGAGAGCTCTTTAGCCGTGGATTATTACTTAGTCATAAGAGAAAATATGTCGTTTTTTTGTGCTGGTGGCATGCAGTATATCATGTATGAACTGAGAGGGAAACGGCACATGATCACAGGACTTTGGCAATTCAGATGATATCAAGAGGTAAGCCAGAGCCCTTATCAGCCTTATCAATACCTGCTAAACATGATTCACTTCACTGACTTTCGGCTGCTAGAAGTGCTGAGATTTCTTGAAAATGTCACCGGAGGCGGGGAGTGGAGGCAACGCGGTGAGTGATAGCGAGGCTATATTGATCTGATAGGAGCATTCTTTGATTTTTATCTGCAGCAGGTCAGCATGGACAAGGTTTAGCTATTGTGGAGCGCTACTCTCAACCGATTAAACTGACCACCTTTCAACCAGAACCACAAACTAACTTCCTGTCTCCCCTGCTTGGTGTTACCTCTGAGAATAAGTTCACTGTAGCTAGGCACTCCACTGGGACTGACAAGACTTTGTGGCCATCCTCTATATGTGAGAAAAACACAGCAATCAGCAGCGGTGGGGCTTTTTTTCCTCTATAAGGTGACTGAACCCTTATTCCATGTAAAGACTTAAGTTAACCTCATTAAGCTCGCTCACACACTAGATACATAATTATCCCTGAGAGGATAGCCAGTGCTAATACAAATTAGAAAGATAATTAAGCTACTGAGACTGGCCATTGCATCTCCCAGAGCATTGGACCCATAGAACCATTATGGCGAATTAGAGCCTTTGTTTACAGTAACAACAAGAGCCTTTTACCAGTGGCCATGTTTGTCAGAAATCCCACATAACCTGGGATCAAGATTGCTGGGCTTCATTTTGTCACTTGCATTACTGCGGTTTGGGAACACACCTTAGACAGGTGTGTGAGGTAGAGTAGGACATAATATGACAATGTGAATTCCTCTCCTCCCAGTGTCAGGTAGAACGACTTCGCCTTTGACCCTGCCTCGCTTAGAGAAAGGAACCTCATTCAAGAGAAGTGCCTTTGGGCACTCATAAAAATTCAATCTAAATGACAATTCACCTCTGTGTTGAGCGATGCATCTGGTCTTCTCTGGAGTGAGGCAGTTTAGTGCCCTGAAAAGTCTTAGAGCAACTTCAAAGATGCCTTAAATGACTCCTCAAGCTAGAGGAAACATTTCTCTCTTTGCCTTAGCAAACGCTCAGTCAAATAGGAACAATAAATCTGGCTGATTTCTGCATTCCTCCTCAGATCATGCGATACCTGAACGGCGGAGTAAAAACTCAAAGCGCTCCAGTCTGTGCACAACAAACATACATGTGCGCTGCTCGGCCTGGTCTGTCTGCAGCGTAACGATTAGATCAGGGCTGGACTTTTTGGTGAAAATATGTCAAGAGAAAAAGATAAGTACGCGCAGCTGGATGCATTTTAGAGTGCAATTCTCTTTTGTCATAGGAAGAGCACATGCTGTGTAGGGCCCAAATGAAAAGGCTTTTGCATTTGAGTGCGTCGTAGCAATTGCGGGGAAATTGTTACACAGACTTCAGCTATGCTTACAAAGTGCAGCAACACAGCTTGTGATGTTTAAAAAGTTTTGGCCGCGTACAGAGGCGAGTTTTCTTTTTTCTTAGCCTTCATGGCGAGGGGAGTGCGAAGGAGAGGAGCACGCTGCTGGTTGTGTGCCAGCTCTGCCTCCTGTGGTTTCACGCATAACAACCTTGCATGTGCACAGCTCTGAGTAAAGCATTGATTTAAGAGGGGTACTTCTTCTTTCCACAGCTTTAGCAAAACAAGCCCCTATGTTTGGATAGACCTGGTAAGCAGCTCACTGACCTGAGCAATGGGTCAGATTAAGTTAGACCCCCCCACACACACACAGATACACACACACACACCCCAACCTCCACCCCTTCCTCCCTTCTTCCCTGCTGGCCCAATGCAGAATGAGGAAAGGGAAAGTGCTCTTCAGGGCAGGCGGGCCTGCCAGCCAGGTCAGGGGAGTTGCTCAGGAAAACAGGAAACTGACAAGAGAGACAAATGATAGGTCTCACCTAACCACGGGAGTTTAAGCATTTTCCTACAAAGGTTGATCATCCATAATTGCTGCATGAGTAATACTTTAAAATCCAATTTTCAAAAGCTTTTAAATGATACATGTCTTGTGAGATTTAAGTTTAAAATGGTGCAATCAGAGCAGCTCTGTCTAACCTCCATAATTCCATTCCAATTTCCATTGCCTGCCACCGAGTTAGGTAACCACTTTGTTCAGAGCGATCTCAGTCCAGGTAAATCTGTCACCAGTGAAGTCAGCCTGGGATGAACCTGGGATAATAACCTATAAAGGAGCTCTTACACTCCGTTCTAAACACAGCAAACCATCCGTTTTAATCTACAATTAAAAGAAACATTAACTTTGAGTGTGTTTTTCTGCAAAGCCACAAAGAGAACATTGTGACATGGCAACAGTCTGATATTATCTATTGACTCTGCTGAGTGACTGTTCACAATAAGTTAGTTATATATTTTCTCTGGACAAGCCGGAGGGAGGATTGTGTCTGTGTGTGTCTGTGTATGTGTGTGTGTGTTTGTGTCCATGTGTGTAATTTAGGGGAGGTGGGTTCAGAGTAGAGAAGCTGCTTTTGGCCAAAGGCAAAGATAAGCGAAGGGGAGTGAAGGTGGTGGTGGTGGTGGGGAGGGGAGGGGGGGGGCACAATGGATTGAGCCAGGCAATCAGTGAGCGATCTGGGGCGGTGTTTAGTGGCGCTGTAAGATCTGCTAAACTAGCCCTAATTTCCCCTGTTGTAGGAGATGTGTGAGTTGAGGTGGAAAGGGGCAGGAGGAGGGGAGGCCTTTGGTCTGTCAGAGTGGAGTTAATCTGAACCTGGGGCAGCACGTTCACTTTTGATGGAGGCCAGAGATAGGACAGCGAGGTGGAGGAGGAGGGCTGGGAGGATGAAAGATCACCCACACCTGCGAGGGGCTGCCGAAAGTTACAACTCACTCAAAGAGGCCTTTTTACCGCTGCTCCATTTGTCAAGGATGATGGGGGCAATAGCGGCGAGGGCTTCACTCCATTTCTGTTTTCACTGGTGGCTCATCATATGCTCTCCAAGCCGAGGGATGAAGATTACATTGATTTTTCTTTTCACCAGTAAATCTTTTCCAAATGCAAATTAACTGCATATTTTCAGATTGACACAAAAATCACTCTAAGGACAAATGTCTGTAAAGCAGCTGTGAATGAAGTCGTACAGCCTAGCCCTTATTCGTTGTGGGGCATTTCCACTGTGACAACACTCCATCTTTGATTCACCGTGGCCTCTTTTTGGTTTCGAGAGGTGTCTGTGTACGAAATCCCCCATAATCCTCTTGGAGAGAAATATGAAGCACCACCCCTTGAGGTTTGCCCTCTTTGGCCCTGCGTCTTCCTTTCATGCACTATAAGATTCATCTGTGCCATCAGGAGCTTTCGTTTAACTTATAAAGCCAGGATGATTAAAGCTCCTCTCTTTCTTGTGCCATAAAACACTGAGATCCAGAGCAGTCAGCTCTGTCTCCTCAAACCGCCATATCGTAAACAATAATCATAACCAACCATTTACTGCTGCGAGGATTTAACTGAGAATTTCATCAGCTTTAAAATGAACATGTTGTTTAAATCAATAAATGTGTCAAAGTTAGAAACACTCATTTTTTTCAAGCATGTGCAAGATAAATGTTGGTTTATTAGAAAGGCATCTAGTCTCTGTTCTTTATTAAAGTCAGTAACAATCCAGTTTGTGAATGCATTATGGGTCAGCCGTGCCGCATGAGGTGAGTGGTTGCAAGTGCAGGTTCCTAATAAATATGGGAGAAGAGCATTAACCCCCCCTTCCCTCCCTTCTCCTCCTTCTCTCTGTCTGTTTCATCTGGCCTTTTTGCTCTTTGCCAGGGTAATGCTCTCCCCTCAGCTGGCAGCTCAGACTGCGCCGGGAGCACAGCACATCTGGATCCGAGGCCGAGGGAGGGATGGTGTATGTGAGCGTGGATGTGTGTTATGTATATAGACGGACATCTCTTGTGTGTGTGTGTGCGTGTGTGTGTGTGTTGGGCAGGTGGGCAGCACAACATGCATGCATGGGCACATCCTCTGAACTATGAAGAAAATGCCCTCTGTCCCAACATGATGGGGTGAATTCCCAGGCAGAGGTAGCTGCTCATAAACAAAAACATATGGAGGAGAAAAGAATCATAAAGATTATGTTTCCGCCGCCGCAGAGTCCCGCTGAGACTTAAGTATCAACTTAAGTCAAAGAACGAGTGTATTCTGTGAGACGGCAAATCTGTAAATTATTATCCAGACAAGGCGAATAAGTATCTCTCGTCCAGAACACAGGGCGAGCTCCCAGTTGGGAATGAAATTGATTGTATTCTACATGCGTATATGTTTTAAATGAGTCATATTAATCGTGCACTCATGTTAACATATTGAGATGTTTTACAAGTGAAGCATGCTTGCTTTGACATTCCTGCTGGATGCATTACCTCTCAGGATCTGTGCCGCTGCAAGTGCTCCCTCTCCTCGAGATCCCCAAACTCATCTGTGGAATTTTTCTTTTTTTCCCACAAGGAGTGCGGTTTGAATTTTCATGCTTTTTGAGATTCACTTGCAAATCAATTTCCATATGTTCGCCTGTGCTTTGTAAACTGCATGGACTAAGAGGTGTGCGCCTGTGGTGAGCAAAACCAGAAATTCAAGGTCTTTCTCTCAGCCATTCTAATGAAAGCCTGTTCAAATATAGACAGGAGAATTGCTCGTCCCATTTCTAAACAAAGCAAAATCATTGTGTTTGATGAGTGAACTAAAGGAGGCCTGTATGTGCACATCCCTGGTGTTAGCGGCGGTTTGAGGCTCTTGTTGGAGAGATGCGGGAGACAATGTAGGACAGAATTCCTGGCAAAGCTAACAGGTCAGGGACTATCCTCTTTATAATGGCAGTGTTGTGAAAAACACGTGAACCAGCAGCTCATAGATCACATTTTACGCTCAGGGCCAATTAAGATTGCTTTAAAGAATGTCAAGAGCATCTGAACACGACCAAAGGTTAGTGATGGATCTGTCTGTACCCTTAACACCACAACCGTGGAAGCATGAGCGTTCATTGTGCTGCAGTTTAGCAGCATGTGGCAAACAGCATACACAAGAGGCCCTTGCAGAGAAAAAATAATGGGCACATCTTTACACCTTCTAGTACCTTTCATCCACAAGCCATGTCTTCAGTTATAAGGTGGACAAAGTGGCACTTTTAGCAAAAAGCAACATTCAAAAGATCATGTCTCAGACTGAATCTCCTGTAATAGCCAGCTCATCCTTGCTTCTGTCAATGTTTTTGAGAGAGGCACCATTTCATCTTGATTGTGAACAGCTAACTGGTGATGCTGGGTGTGAGAAAGTGTTGCTGGGATATTTCGCCACATGGAGGGCAGACCAATTGTGTGTACAGCGCCATCTCTGCAGGGATTAGTGGTGCCATTAAGTGGCGATGAGTTGCGGTGGGGGGCCACATCCCCTACTCCCTCATTAAATCGCCGGCAGCTGCCCTTTATCACAGCTCTGCTCCGCCACCATACTGTACCATCAGCACCCTCAGCAGCACCCATGGTGCCAGTCTAGGACCCTTGACCTTCTTGAAATCTCCATCAGTAGCTTGAAGAAAGTTTAATTGCAGGCTATTGTGAGGATCATGCTGATTTTTTTCCTTAAGGTGTGGATGCATATACACCTATTTTGCTGATTTTTGTAAATTGCATTGAATGAACCAAACATTAGACTTCCTGCATGTGTTGATGAGAAGACTGAGATGTAGATGGTGCAAAAGCAGTTGAATACCAGTAAAATGGTTTAACTATTCTTTACACTTAATATATTTATAGATACCATTTTGTTATTCTGCATATTTTCTGTTACACATAATTTATTTAGTCTGGGACGTTACCTAGTGGTGGATAGTGACTAACCACCCAGCGGGTGATGTGTGAACATGGAGACTAGGATTGATTTGTTCTGTTCACGGAATGACATGACAATGATCATCACAGCAAAAAAAAAAAAAAAACATTAAGCTTTTCCCAGAACAGCCTTTTCTCTTACAGGCACAGCGCTCTCATAGCTCTTTAATCCATTACAAAAATTAATCCAGCGACTTCTGTTGGATGTGTGGATGGCGGAGAAAAAAAAACAAAACAAAGAGTCTGCGCTCCTGCATGTGTGTAATATGCGAAGATATCAAAAGGGACCCATAAATATTCCTGGGATCTAAACAGCTTTTGAACAGAGGACACAGAGGTGTGTTCAAACACTACCCAGAATGCTGTGCCTGAGGCTGTGGCCGCAGGGCACAGGGCAGGGCAGAGATGAGTTACTCTGTAGACACAGAGGGGGGAAATAGTAGGTGGGACAGACAGTAATGACAAGCTCTACATGTCGTCCCAAAAACGCCCACTTTTGTGAAGTTTGTCATTTCCTGAAGGCACAGTTCATTTCTGGAAACATCAGACCTCCATTTAAAGTCGAATATATATTCTGGACATGATAAAACACCTAGATACATACACTATCTGTGCCTAGATCTGATCTTTTTTTACAAAAGCAGTTCAACATTTCCACTGTGATTCTACTGCTGTACTGTACTGTAATAAAGAGACAAGCAGAGAGTCAGAGGCAGTTGAGTCTCAGTGGTCTCAATGTTACAGAGTAAAGCAGCCCTGCCCCAGTCTTGGCCCCTGAGGCGACGGGGCTGAGGTGAGGTCTCAGAAATACAATCACACACACACACGGATTTGGGAAATTAGAGTTTCACGTAAATCTAAGCATTTACAGGTGGTAAATATCCCGTTGGATTTCACGAATGTAAAAGCTTAAGCACCCACAGGCTAAGGGGCAGAGGAGAGGAGTACATACACACACACACACACACACACACACACACACACACACACACAGACACACACACATTTATGTTGGAAGTTATTCAGTTTTCAATATTAAACAATTCAGTTATGTATTTCTTTCACACCTTTGCCTGGATAATCTACTGCATCTTAAAACAAACACAATTTCACTGATACGCCACATGAAAATACATGCTGTAATATGCAATCTATGGCAATCACCAACTCAACTGGTGGATAAATGACGGAAATCTCTAACCTATGTCAATTTCTGATATTTATACCGTGGAATATGAGTCTAATTTCAAGGTAATTAAGATGATCTCTTTCCTATTTATTTTTTCAATTTACGTGCCTTTTCAGTAATATCTTCTTCCACACATCACCCCTGGAAATAGTTAAATCAAATTTGTATCCCTTGAATTGGGTATGTCACAAACCTGATTGCATCTGCAAATCCACCTATTTTCTGGGGTTTGACTTTAGTCATGCTTTGTGTAATTACATGGCCGAGGACGGCGACGACATTGGAGACAACAGAATTACACCGTTATTGGCTTAAGTAATCGCTCATTCACACTGTTAAAGTTTCTGCTGCCGCCCTGAAGTTTGTGATGCACTCATTGTGGAGGAACAGAGATTGTGAGGGTGATTGCTGCCACTCAGCCCCTCCAATTTGGTATTGAGTGCTTTGCCATTACCTGGAGAGCCGTTGTAGTTAAAAGAGAATAACAGCCATAATGGAGATCTCTATCCAATGTTACATATCTGATCGAGGGGCTTTAAAGATCAAACAGTCAGTCCCACATTTGGCATTCCTCACAGAGTTTCTTTTGATGTTGTGGACCGCCTCTCTTCAAAGGCGTTGTCTCTATACCACCGTGAAGATGTAAACATTATAACTGTTAATCCATTTGGTTATATTGTGTTTGCTTTCAGGGCTAAGGCCGTATTGATTTTATACAGAATGGCCCAAAGTAAGGCTCAGATCAAAGACCATCCGTAACACTGGTTAAAAAGTGAAGAGTGAAAATGTAAAAAATGTGTAGGTGTGACAGCACAGCTAATGCCAGTTGCTTCACTGGTAGCTTTTATAAGAGGCACTTATAAATTATAAAAAAACATAATAATAATAACACGGCATGAGAATAATTAATAAATTATTAAAAAAGAAAAATACAGGATTTTTATTATTATGATATTATGATATTACAGGATAAAGACTATTTTGTATGTTAGATTTTTACCCATTTTTACAGAGAAATACCAAGTTATTATCACACTAGCCTCTTAAAGACTTATGTGAATGCTTTTATAATTAATAATTTGCAGGAGTTTATTGCGGCCAAATGGTTGACACTTAGACAGAAATAGGTCTTATCTTTGACTTGGCTTGCATCACCTTGATTCTGTTCAGATGGAATTATCTAGCAAATGATGTCTGAAATGTAGAGAATATTAATGATGAGTGTAACGCATGCCCAATCACTTCCCCAGAAAAATTATAGAGGATTATTTCTGAAAGGCAGAAAAACATGCCGCTTATTAAATCATTTCTCTCTCCCTCCCCTTCTTCATGCTTTTCATGGGTGGTCAACAGTAATCAGTTTACCGTCTGGCTCTTTCAGGGTGTTAAGACATCCACTTTTCATTTGCACAAACACTATGATAGTTTCAAGCACCCATTTAAATTAATCCCCCTTAAAGTTTTGTGCAGTCCCTCTAGGAAAAAACAAACCACCCACTTTTAATCTGAAACCTATGGTGTGTTTTTTTTTTTTTTTTTGTGAAAACGGATTTACCCATAATTCTCATTGCCTGCATCCCTTCCCCCCACTTGCAGAAAACACATCTGCACCCGCTTTTGCGCATAATCGCACATGCAGACACACACACACACACTGACGCACACACAAACACACACTGTATAATTTATAAAGCCTAAGCTCTTTCAATACTCCAAAATGCCAGATAAACTTTTCTCATTTGCTCCTAATTTGGTCACGCAAGATAATGCCAACATCTGAAGGCTTTTTAAACTGCTTTTTAAAATGCATTCCTGAAAGGAGCTGGCACTGGCACCTCTGCACCTTGTCAGCTCCAATAATTATTTCCAATCCGGAGCTAGCCCTTAATGTGCTGATTAATCCAGCCCTCTCCTTGCTGTGAGATGCATTCAGCTCCATTAATTTTTCAAAAAGGCCTCACTCTCTTTTGCTGGGAGCCCTGCAGATGTCAGGGCTGTGGCAGAGAAAGCCATTAGAAGTTAACACCTCCCACTCCCCAGAGACTGGCATGGACTTTCCCCTCCCTCATTCTAATGCCAGGCAGCCGTATTAAGGACGTCAGCTGCCAGGCCTGGCATTCCCTGAACTTGGACATCACCGTCAAAGCACCATCCCCCCCCCAAAAAAGAGAAAACAGCCTTAATAAGAGTGGTTTCACGAAACCAACATAATGAGAAACAAGGCCATGGCGCACTCAGTCTCTCACAAGCAGTGTCAACAGCTTCGCTCTTGTTTCTTGGGAATATTTAGGATTCGTGGAGATTCTCATGTCGTGTGTCACTGTTCTTATCCAGACTCTCAGCTCAGAGATTCCCAGCCAGGTTTCAGATCAGCCTCTGTGAAAATGTCCTTTAGAACAACTCGCTCGCCAGTGTGTTCGAATTCAAAGCGATTTGAAATCTGTGCTCCAGCCTCCTCTCACTCCAGAGCTTTGTGCGGCTCCCCCCTTATGCAGACTGGTTACAAGCTGTCTCAATTGAGGAAATCCCCCCCCCTTCAACCAGCTTTTATCTGCCGATAGGTAGGTGAATGGTGGAAATTAGGATTCCTGGAGAGACTTGGGATGGAGAGAATAGAAACAAAGACTTCCCCATGTCGGGAACCGATGTCTCTTTTTCCACTGCTTTTCCCTTTCATCCCAAGGGCTCCTGTCAGACAGAGGGAAGGAGAACGAGAGCACATATAATACCTTTTAAGAGGCTGCCAGTTCTCTCCCATGCGATAAGCTCTGCTCAAATCACAATGGAGTTTCAGGACCCTGCAGTCACCCCACTGTAGGCCTGAGAACACACTCCAGCATACACATCAACACCAATATGCAAGCTGTATTGAAATATAGCACTGTAGCTAATTACACGTACAATGTTGCATCCAACTTGCACTAAAGGCTCAGTTTTCTAGTGGTGACGTCTTCCAAATCATCTTCGGAGTCTGACTGTAGCCTTTTAAGTCACGATATAGGAAAGAAACATTTTAAGCACTCAGCATTAGCGGGACAATCATCTGTTTACACCACAATGCTCGGGTTGCCAATATGGAAGTGTATAACTCCACTCAACGGTGAAGATACTATGTCTACAGTATTTTGTATACAATCCCCACTGCAAAGTATTCAAAAATCTGTATAAACAGAGGCAGTGTCAAAATCCCAGCCCTTTTGAATGTTAATGAAACGGAGGTGTTAGGATGTCAGAAATCTGTCCAATAATGATAACAGTACAACTCCTGTTTACACTGAGCACGCTTCAGCTCCCAAAACCCAAAGTGCAGCCTCATTTACGTGCTAATGTGGGGAGGCCGATAAAGGACGGAGGAGCGATCACATGCCCTGTCAGAGAGTCACCCTTTGAACCATCCCTCATGCCGGTGAAGAGGGGGGAAATTAAAGAGCCTCAGCAGGTTTACCACCTTTCAAACACAACTCACACTCCACTCAAGTCCTCACATTTGTGACAGAGAGAAAAATAACCGTGCGTTGCTGCAGTAATACACACGCAGACACGTACACACAAGCTTTCAGGGCAGGAGTTCACTGTCGTGTTTCTGTATGGGAGATTTTCTTTGACAATTAATCCAAATGATTGTTTGGACGGAACAGAATTAGGCTGAGGTTGATGTAATGTACATGACAGAGCCAAACACAGCTATATTTCAAGAAGCATCCAGTTTACACCCCTATACTAAATGCTTTTGGTGTCATTTAGGCAGAGTTCTCCCAGATTGTTGGATAGTTTGACTGGCCAGCAAGCTAATTTAATGTTTTGCTTATTTAAAAGTGACTGAAATGACCAGTTACACATGAATCAGTGTAATTGTAAAGGTCATGTTCAGGAGCAGACCTGCATCTGGTTGCATTTGCTTAAAGCTGTACCAACAAGTTTTTTACATGAACAATGTTGAACAATGGTTCAAATCACAACACATAATGTAAAAGGTGCTGCACATAGTCAACCCACAGATAGTTATTCCTTGTCTTTTGCAGCTCTATGGAGCCTTTTTACCATTTTTGGCTCGTTGTTTTGGTTTTATGGCTCTCAACTTTACTGTTTTGATTGAGTCTCACTGTTCTTATCAGTACTGTTTCCAGCAGTAGCAGGTTGTTCCTTTAAGCAAAAAAGGACCGTACACTTCCTGCTCAACACCAAATGTCAGAAAGACAAACGTAGGTGAACGTGCAAATATGCAACTGTTAATATGTTCACTCAAAAAAAAAAACACGTATTATTGCAGGTTTAAAGATCGGTTTCCTTTTTAACTGTTAAAATCTGAAGGAAAGTGGAAATTGTACATACTATATGAAAGAAGTGAAAAACTTCAAGAGTTTCAAGAGTGGATTCTATAAAACGTTTTCCAAAATTGTCCACCACAGAGAACAATACAATTAATGAAGAGGAGGAAACAGCAGGCACACTCCCAAGACTTTCTTAGTTGTGGTGTTAGAAGTAATGTAGCCTCTAAAATTAAAAATTTACTGCTGCACAAACATAATTGTAGACTATTCCAGTGTCAATGTTTCATCTTCTGACCTTTATGATGACATTTGTCTTGTGTTGAGGTTAGAGAGATGAAACATTAACAATATAGTACCAAAATGTTTTGACTATTACAGGAAAGAACTGTGAATTAAATACTTTGTGACGCTGTCTGGATTGTTCCAGTTGAGTAAACCCCACCCATCTGCTGCTCCAAGATGGTTCAAACACATGAACTATTTGCTAACACTTTATGACCCTGCTCTGTTTAGGGTTAAAATGAGGTAACAGAGGACTGATGGAGCGTGTGCGTGATCCCAGCTGCACTGCCTTTTGGAGGAGTGTCTCTCTCTGAGCAGGAAGTGAATTCACAAAATCCTCATGTAGCCTTTCGCTGTGCTGAAGTCTTGAACAAATAGGCCTGCATGTTCTCCATCACCCTGCGCCCCGGCCCTCCTGCCTCAGCCGTCCTACTAATGAGAACGGCCAGCTCGACCACATTAGTGGTGCTGCTGTTAACTGTTCCCACATGCTGCCGAAATCTAAAGTAATGCACCTGTAATTTTTCCTCTGTTCATCAGTATTTTACATGTGGGTTTATGGTCGATGTTACTGCGCTTAAAAGGTTTGGGTGGGCCTGCGGTCACAGTTTGATCCTCCTGTTCAGTTTTCATTACAGTTTTACAGACAGTGACTGCTCTAGCTCATAGGTGGTTGTGTAATGTGTTCACATAATTTAGAATAACACCCACATAAAAGCACAAAGTCTAACTCAGAGGTCATTTCATGTTGTAATAATTTTGTTCATGTAAAAAGAATACTTATAATGCATATGACTGAGTGAACATGTCTACTACAGTCAAGACATTTTATTTTCACTCGACTGTGCACGTTTGCTGTGACTGCTGTAATATGAAACAATGTGGTTTCAGTTACGTAGTAACTTTCCAAATGCAAAAAGAAGCTGCGTGGTAATATGAAGGTCTGATTTGTAAGATATTAGTTCCTTTTCCTGTAATTCCTGGAAAAGGATCAGTCTCAAAAAGGCATAAATGTTGAATAAAATTTCAGTGTAATTATTCAGGGGAGATTTGGAACAGTGGTGCATTTAGGACTTTATCCCATGTATTATGCAGGGAATTAACAACTAGAGAGCTATCTGCTTTTGGCAAGAGGAACTAAGTAAATACCCCCAAATGGATGAACCAGACAAGCTAGAATCACGATAAATGCAATCATTAAACTTTCCTGCATTTTGATTAACTTTTGGGAGCTGTGTTGTCGCTCAGGTTCAACGCTGTTCCTCCGGGATCCTGTAAGTGGTCGTGTGGATCCGGTGCGCCCTGCACTGATGTTATGATGTATAAAACAATAACTATAACATGAAAAAAAGCAAAAGTATTATGACTTTGCTTTTCCTGTTTCCTTTTTTTTTATTTGGAGATATTTTGGCGGCGACAACAAAAAAATGAACCCCCAATGGCTAGAGTTCAGAGAGGGGGCAGGCCAGATTGCAGAAGAATTGCTTTGAGTGGTGGATCGGCATTGCAGGAATTTTTTAATTTCCTGTTACTCAATAATTCTGCTCTTGTTAGGTCCTTGGACAACATCCTGCACTGTACCTTGTCTGATCAGCTCAATCCATTGGACAGATGCAGGGGAAACATGCTTTAATCCTTTATCATTGCTCCACGACATGGTGGCCCTGTGTGACTGGTCTGGCAGGTAGGAGACCCTGACAATGTGGTCAGGGTCAGTGATGTCACACACTGGGGACATACCTCAGCACCCCGCCACCCGCCGTACAAGTGATTATTTTATCCTCTGGGCTTTTTATGAGCTCATGGTGATAAACGGGAACGATTCTGTTGTCTTTTACTGGGGAAATAAAGAAAACAGTCAGATGAGAAGCAGAACGAAGTGAGCAGTAAGTGCTTTACAGTGGGGGCGTCGACTTCCAGGCCTCCGGGGCTGTGGAGTTGCTTTTTTTTTTTTTTTGCTGAGGATCTTCCCCTCCTTAACCTCCACTCCGCCTCCCTTCCCACTGCGTGCTCGTCATGGCTGTTCAGGGTCAAATAAATCACTTGCCATTGCAGGTGCTGACCTGTTGTTTATTAGTAAATGTCTAAAGGACAAGCTTTGAGAGGGGGAGGAGTTGGAGAGAGGTAGTCAAGGGGTTAAAGCACTAGTCTTAGGTCTTAAGGTTGATTTAGCAGCCCCTCTGGGAGGCTGCTGTACTACCCTGAAGAAATGAATGCCAATAAAGCCTGCAGTGACTAATGTTGGAGAGTGTCTTAATTGTCTTGTTAAAAAAAAGGACTATGGTATGTAGAAAGAAAATGTGCTCTTGGTGCTGCGAGTTTCCACAGCAAGAACAAACTTCACATTAAGGTGTTGTGAAGACAGCTGAGGAATGGCAGAATAAAACCAATGTTGCACAGTGAAAAACTTCACTGTCATTTTTTAACTTTAACTGAAGATATGGATAGCACTCTAAAGCTTGGGAAATCTCTCCTGCGGGGTTTATGATTGCCTATAAAATGCAGCAGATAAACTCAAAACCCCCCTAAAAACTGACAGTTGGGAGATACCTTGTTTTCACCCAGGAGCAATATTTTGTATAAGGAACTATACCACACCATTTATTCATGCCATGCGTTTAAATGGTGGAGGATTATAAAGGGATTATTCGATGAGAATGCTGACTGTCAGAAATGACAGACACAGATGAGAATGTGCAAAATTACTTCCATCATTGCTTCGGAATTGAAACAATAAATGAGTATGTAGTATAACCTTTGGGACAAGCCAGGATTGACAGCAGAGCCTGATCTTCAGCTATCTAATAAATTACACTATTGTCTCTTCACTCTTGACTTAGCCTCCTGAAGCATGTGAGCTTGAAGGAGACCAAAGCACTGGAGGCCTTAGCATAACACTTGCGCTGCCACCATCCAACAATGACTGGCACCTTCCACCAAAGGTAAGTCAACCTTAAAATTTTTAAATTAAAATAATGATTGTCTAAACATTTATACACTCGGTGCCTGTGTACATACGCCTTTGTCTAGACAGTGCGTTGCCATAATGCTGGCAAAACAACATTAGCCTGCGAGAGCGGCACAAAATATCGGTATCAAATGATGTCATCTGCCCATGTAATGTAAAGCTAAGATTGAGCTCGATCAATTAGGATTTGCAGTGGAGCAGAAAATAGCTTATGACAGAGCTAAGGTGGAGGAATGTATGAGGAAAATAAACTTTTGCTCTGACACACTCTCTACCTTTACAGATTCACAATGTGGCAAGACTGTATGCAGTCATGTACTTACAACAGGAAATACGACAGAAGTCTTCTTCATACTTGCTGGGCCATGTGTACAGTTTCTCACAAACAATAGTTTCAGTCGATCAACAGCTGCGTGTGTGAATTTTACAGTGATGTCTGCAGTTCAGAATTATTTAATATCAGGCAAAACAGCACTGAATCACTTAATAACCTTCCCATGGAAAGAGAAGCATCTTCAGAAAAAGTTGTGCCACACTGAAGTAATTTGATTGATTTGATGTCTTCCAGTTGTTTCTCATCACTGTAACAAAACAAAAACTCCCTGTTATTTTGTTCTGTCTTTTGGATTTTATATAAATTAAGGTTTCACTTATACTACTTAGGGGTTACTTCAGTTCTGACTACATAGGCTCTCCTTGACTTGCTTTAATTGTCAGAGCTCTCAGCCTCCCTGTGATCTTACATTCAACTCAACTCTGGACAAACTTGCAACTCAATGCAGCACCTGTTAACCTAAAAAACCTGCAGGCCACCACTGGCTCTTGACTTCAATATTTGCAACAAACCTAGAACTAGAAACTACAAATTAAGTAGTTAAAGAGCAAATGTAAGTGCAAGCTACTTTTGGCAACACCTTAACTGCTGAGGTGCATCGCTGTTGATGCAGGAAATGCAAAATGTAATATTTTCTGTGCACAGCAAATATATACACTTCAGTAAACTGGATATACTGTAGGCTGAATTGCCTATGTGAGTTCAATCAACTGGCAAGATTGAAAACAGAAATGGACTTCTTTGATAAGCAGCCCCACATTTAGCTCACCTCGTTCATATTTAACCTAACCCAAGATTTTTTTTCATTTTTTTTTCTGTATTGTTTTTTCAATGTCATGTAACCATTTAGTTGAGCATGGATTGGTTAAAATTCTGCAACAAGTCACCTTGCTGTTAGTTGTATACCAGAGTCTGAAATATTTAAATCTCATTTTTACAACACAGAAAAGAAGAAAAACAAAAGAGAGAAAAATATGTTACTGTCACCTCACCTTTTTGTTTTGTCAGTTTTAAGTTCACAGTGACACTGCGGGGAGGACATAGTTTACAACCTACAAGGAGGGAAAATGGACTGAAAATATGTAAATTATGACCTTCTGTAAGCCAAGGTTGAGGCAGAGGCATAGCTGAGATTTAGTAATCTGCAGGCAAAATCTTTAACTGTCACATCAGTGAACCTGTAAAGTTGATCTTTTCATAGCCTATAATTTGTAGCAGATATTATCAGTATGGATATCAGGACATCAGAATGAGTTAAATGATGATTCAGTTAAAATGACTTATTACCTGCTCAATCTGGCTTATCACCTTGATCTGCTTTCAAAAGCACACTCTTTAAGAGAAAACTTCCTCAGAGCAAGCAAGTCTGCACAGCGGGTCACTCCCAGTGACAGTTCTAATCATGTTTGTTACTGAGTAAGAGGTTGAGAGCCAAAGTTTGACAGGCAGGTATAATAAGCCAGGGAGCTGTGATGTCACCCATGGGTGCAGCCTAAGGGGCAAATAAGGCCTAGTGAGCGTCCAAGGATTCCTTCGCTATAATGTAAGTCTTTGTTCAAGTTGTACTGCAGAGATGGGGAATATGTTCATGATTGACGTGTTCTTGTAATACCGGCGTAGTGAGTGTCAAGAAGCAATGGCCATTCCAAATACCTTTTGGCATCAAGCGTCACTTTGGTGTCAAAACCACAATCCAAACGCATGTGTAGCTGTACTTATTTCACTTAAGAATATGTGTTTTATGTCAGCTGTGAGCTTTGAAGTGCAGGAAACATAAATATTACTTTTACGTCATTTCCACATCAATATATTAATTTCTTAATCCTTAGATGTTATATGAGCTGTCAGAAGAACTGGATAAACTTTGAATTAAATTCACTCTCCTGTCTCTATAATTTGTTACATGCTTAGTGCGTAGCTACCACGTACAGCAGTTAATGGCAGCCTGCTTTTTTAGTGTCACAAACACCCCAGTATTTTGAACAATGACACAAACATGTCAAACAGCATTTTCTGTATGTATTACCAAGACACAAACTCATCTTTCCATGTTTTTTTTTATCTACCCTACTTAAGGGGGGCGGGGTACACTCCACAATGCTAAATGCTGTTAATCCTGGCCTGAGGCCTCAGACAACAGAAATACAAATTTGCAGCTGCCTTAATTACCAGATTTCAAAAACAAACAATAAATCTGCCTTAGATAGAGATGCTGGTGGAAAACAAACAACCTCTGGGCTTACAGACAGTTATCAACCATATTCTGATGTTGCAGGGAGATTAGCATAAAAGTCCCATATGTTGTGGAAAGGCCCATGCAGAGGTGGTGACACTTAAAATGTGAGAGTCATAGTTTGTTAAAGTTAATGAATTACGTCTTTTTGGAGCAGAAGTCAGCACGGCACTTTTAAGGCGGTTGTTTTTCGAGCTGATTGCGAGGCACATCTCAGCCGGAACAAGGTGTGTCTGTTTCAAGCATGAGCAATACCTCGTGCAGGACAAAGATGTGGTCTGTTCTGTCCCGACCACCCGAGTATCGCAGCCCGGCTTTTGAGGTTTTGATTATATTTTATGAGTCCTAATTGTGGCTGACCTGGCCTGCCGGTGGCTTCATTTCATCTGAGGGAAGAAGGCTCCGGTCCTTCATGCTGACTGGGGCATCGCGGCCGATCAGCGTGGCTGTCTGCTGACCTCCACCTTCACAGGACGGTGAGGGACACGTCTCAAGTTCATCCTCCCCTTGGGTGGTATAGCTCTCAGCTTACCTCCACCTGTCCGCTGGGGCCAGCTTCTCCCTTTACCCCTCGCCCTCCAGCTTCTCTGTGAGACTACTTTACATACCCCGCTCAGCTCCTTTTACAGCTCTTATATAAAACTCTGCAATTGTTTACCAACACGAGCTGGGGGAAAACATTGCTTTCAAGTCTAGTTTATGGCATTTCATCACAAAAATGAGTGGTCAAGCTTTTATGACAGGATGTGAAGAGGCTCTGAATTAACGTTAACCTTGTATGGATGATAAAATATTAGTTCAAAACCAGGCAACGCTGAGACTTTTTTCTCTCTGAAGTCCGGTGGCTGGCGCTCTCTTTAGGTAGTAACATAAGAATGTGAGTCTAACCCTTTATTAAACTGCAGATGCCTCATTGTTTGTATAACCCCAAAGTGACTCCAGAGTCACATTTGTTCTCTAGGCCTCTGTACAGCAGAAAATGGCCGCTGCATGACCAGATCCTCTTTGATGCAATAATGAAAACAAATGAGTGTAACATGATAATATATTGAGGAGTGCCGCAGTTTCAAAGCTGACATTGCGGGGAATTGAGGTGCAACCAGGGAAACACTAAGCTATGTTTGTCATCACTCTCGACATTGTCTCTTGCACAAATTATTTCCTCCAGTTCACTTCAGAGTATTAGTCTTCTTAAGGGTTCAATTAATCAAAGGAAGCACAGTTCCATAAGCCTCTGCAGGGCGACTTTGACTGACCCCGGCATCAGCGAGGACTTAAAGGCATACTTCATTATTCTGTTCCCAGCTCTTTTTTAATGCTACAATTCACTGTGTTATACTCCAAATACCAAGGAAAAGTGTAAATCATGTTGGAAAAACATCATTTGATAAATAAAACATTTTAGCAATCCCAATTGTTGCTAAATTTGGACCCCCTGGAAATTATAACTATTATGGTTCTCCAAATATGGTACTAGGACATGGCCCAATTTATCATGTGTGAATTGAGTTATTGAGCCTTATCCTCCTTATTTACATAAACAGAATTTTATCTTTATAGACCCGGTAATACCTGCTATTTAGGTAGACTATTTTCTACAAGCTCACCTGTTGTTCTCATGAGGAAATCAATGCCTCTCTCTGGCAGTATAATAACATTCCCGCTGGAGAGTAACAGCTTAATTCACTCTTATCACTCTTGGTTGTCAGGCTTCCAGTCAAGCTGGGGTCCAAGAGGTGAAATGAGTTTGGCAACCTCAACTCCAGGCGCGACAAGAGAACACACATCATGTTACAGTTAGTGGAAAAAGAGAGGGAAAATTGCCTGCATAAGCAGGAAAGATAGAGTTTCATCGTCATCCCACTAAAAACGCACACTCGTCTTTGGCAGACTTCAAACACTTAATCGGCAATCATTTTTCAATGAGCCCCAGAGGAGCACATTTTAGTGCTCCACCAAACAGTCTGCTGCTTTGTGCTCTCTAATCCCTCACGGTTATGCATCATGGGGAGCCAGTGGTCGTTCTTTAGGAGGAGGTTAACCCCCACCTCCAGACACACAGACAAGCAGACAGACGGACCCGCAGCACTGCTCTAGTCCTCTCCTCCACTGCCTCTGCTCTGCCTTACCCACAACATCTGTATCCATCAAGAAACACTCACTTTCTATTGGTGCAGCCCTCAAATTAAGATTGTCTTTTGATCTGGAGGCTGGACAAAATGCAAATGAAACGCGATCCCATAAATGGCCTTCTCATCTGCCTTGTTAGGCTCTATGAAAAGGTTTCACCAGCCCCTTGGATTGAACCCTGCCTCTTCTGGACTTCTATCACACATGTGACTGCCTCACTTCAGAGACCCCCCCCCCCAACACCACCTCCCAACTCCATACACACACACATATACATACGCTGTTTTCCCTTAACCCATGCTTCACTCCCATCTCGTCTTTTGCTTGTGTTCACAATCTGAGACACAGTGCTAAGGAAAAAAAATCATATGCAAGGAAGCCAATAATCTAAACAGCACTTAACCTGGCCGGTGGTGGGGAGTATTTGTGTGATGAGAAAATCTCCAGGCTCTGGCTCCGTCTCATTAATGAGAAAAGATGAGCGTCCCCCACTGCAATTAAGAGTCAATCTCCTGCATTAACTCACCGCCCCGCGGCCACACACACAGCACAAAGACAACAGGCCATCCCCTGTCACTCATTTTCCTGGGGTGAGCAGTGCGGAGAGCACTCCCAAAATAGATTAAATTAGACGCTCTGCCCTTCTGAGCTCACCTGCTGAAACCTAAACTTAGAGAATGTAATGCTGCAAGGAAATGTAATGAATACAGCTCCAGCTCTGCCTGACATTTGATCATGTCACAGTGATGATTTTGAGTGGAGCGTCCTGAAAAACTGAATGTATTACAATCCTACACCAAAAACAGCACAGCTGACATTTTGACACATTTATCATTGAAGGAAAAGCTTCCACCTGCTTGTTATTGCTACCTGTGTGTCGGTGGTACAGTCAATACACATGCACATGAGGCCATAGTTCACATATTCCCATCCACAGAAGCTCCTTGCAGACAAGTTGCCTCTTTTTATTTTAAATGCAGCTGTTCACCTTTCATCGTACAACACTATTTTAGACTGTGTAACACTCATTGGGAACGCAGGTTTGGACGACTCAGCATTGTAATTTGAACAGCAAACACCATTAAGCACTCTAAGCGCAATATTCATCAAACAAGATTACTGCAGCACTCAAAAGGAGCGCAGTGCCAGGCGACAACAAACAGACAGTCATTTCAAAGGAGGACACACTGTAGGCGTGGTGGGAGAAAATCTAATAGTAAATAGTAAGGATAAATACGCCACTTGAAAAACGTTAGTCTATACATTACATCACCATTTCTTTGCAGGACTAGAAAACCAAACAGGATGTCTATGAGTGTCTAGTATGGCTGTGTGTGTGTGTGTGTGTGTGTGTGTGTGTGTGTGTGTGTGTGTGTGTGTGGTGGTCATGGAGGTATTCAAGAGTGTGACAGAAAATAAGAGACAAGTGGAGGGATAGGAGATGGAGTTGGGGTGGGGTGGGCTGGCATAATGAGTGACATATTGTGAAATCTTTACCTACAAAGCAGAGTCTTCTTCTATGCAAATGAGACTCACTCGATAAGGATCTGTTTGATGGGACACATGCGGAATATGAGGCAGTTAATTCCCTCATTAGTATTCCACAGAGCTGATTGGCAAAGACCAGAGAGAGCCAGCCGGAGAGCATGTCTGCAAAACCCAATATTGATTTGTTTAATGGTGTCAGGGAGTCAAAAATCACAAATCTCCTGTCAATTGTTTATGAGGCTGTTTAGCGGGCCAATAGATGCCCCTCGCTTAATTAATACCTCATTACGGAGATGTGATTATATGCTTGAACTGTTAATGGGGCCCCTGAATTTCAAAGACCGCCATAAAAGGTGTTTTGACAAACAGAGCTGGGGAAAACACGATATCTGATGAGTCTTAGTGTGTTTGTTGATTTGGGACTCTTTGTTTGTTTTCTCCCCTTTTTATGCTTCCATTATTCACAGGGCATCCGCGCTGGAAGGCTCAGCGTTTTCCTGTAGTTCTGTCCGATTTTGCTCTCTATCGTTTGACAGAGCAATGTAATGTTGAAACTGGCTGCTCCATACATCAGGTGCATGTAATAAATTTGAAGTGTTAAAAAATCAGTTGAGACAAAAACAGTTAATGACGGTGAGGAAAAGTCTATCAAATCACATTTGGACTGTAAAGCCCACTGTAATGCCCATGTATGACACATGTATAAACAGATACCTATCTATGCAAGGTACTGTGCACCGTGTCCGCAAAAATCATATCTTCAAATTAATATTGGCCAGTCCAAAACAGCATTAAATGTCTTGTTACAAACGGCTGAGAAGTGAGGGGCTGATGTTCACCTTGGCAGAGCACACATGGCTGATCTGAAGGGCTCTCTATTTAAAGGCCCATAAAGAGAGTGATAATGGCATAGGTTTATGAGGACTCAGCCCAGTGAGACAGGCTGTTACTGCCACGGCTGCTGTTGTTGTTATTCCCACTGTTCCTCGATGGCCACTAAAGCGGAAAAATGGATCCCCACTTTGGGTTGAAATATGAAGCTGGGCTTATTCTCCCTCTCTTTCTCTTTTTGTGTGAAAGGCGCCCAGGCATTTGCCTGCATGGTTATGGAGTTAAATGCTCAGCTCCATGGCTGGGCTTCTGCACGGTTCCCCCCTCCATTTCATTCCCCCTGACAGGATTAGCAGGTCTCCAGTGTTAGAAATACATTAAGTGGACCTTTGCAGTCACTTATTATGCCTGATTATGCAGCTGGAATGGGGAAGGTAGGCTCTGTTTGTAGTTAAATAACTTCTCAGATGCTTTTTTTTTAAAGCAGCAATCTTCAAAGCATGAACGGGTCAGTGGCTCAGGCACAAAGCTGAGATTGATTTCCACCCTCCTACTCTTTGTTCCCGTGGTTTAAAGAGGACAGGTTCTACTAAATTAGTTTGCCTGTGTTATTAATGGAATAGCCAATTAAACTCCCATACAGTGGTGTCATGGCAAAACAATGCAGCGGCACAGCCTTCACACAGCACTGGTTAGTACAGCAGGGTTAATGAAATATGCTGATGTATAGATAGGATTAGGCTCCATCTGGGTGGTGTGCCACACAGTCCCAACAGCTGTCCATCTGCAAAGTGATTCTAGGATCTTCTCAGGTCCAGGCGAAGTATATAACAGAGCATTGACATCACCCGAGACCACGAACGGGCCGAGTGTTCACTCCCCTTGTTTTGACAGCTGGGACAAAAACAATCTGAGCGTTTTGAGCTAAAACGTTTCCATGAAATCAGCAGAGAAAGTGAGATTTACATGGGGGGGTACCAAACGGTGAGAATAAATGTATGTAGGTGTGTGTGCACAGGGAAATTGGCGGTTTGGGTGTTGAGGTGGGCACAGAGGCTGGCTCACTGTCAGCTGCGTCAGTGCTCAGATTGTCCAAAGTGAGAGAATATTTATCATTGCTCCAACAATGAAACCCAATGCCGTGTTCTTCCTATTTACTTGAGTTATTTTTCTGTAACGCCAGCAACATTTGCCTTTTTGTTATTCATTCATTATCTCTGACAATGTAAATGACTCATCACATTTAAAATGGCTCCCTAAGGTGAACAGACCCCTGGAATGATGTGAATGAAATTATGGGCATTTAGGTTACAGCCCAGTTCCCTTGGCTTAAAATTCCCAGTTAGAGTATGAGGCAGAGCACAGGGAAAATTAGTCTTCCTTGCTTGATGGCTGTTATACTTGGCCATTTCCTGACCCACTGTGAATAAACTCCAATTTATGGCAATTATCCATGTTAAAGACGGCACCCATACAAATTAGCAATAATGCCAGAGGTGATGAGAATGTGCGAGCTGCGGTTGTTATTATCATACTCCTCAGTATGAATACCTGTGCACACATGTGCAGCAGATCACAGCTAAAAATGACTTTACATGTGCTATCTATTAGGCCGGTTATGCTAAAGCTAAATTGTAAATAATACTAAATACTTATACTAATACTAAATAATATTTCTATTTATGCCCTCCAGAGAAGCAGCGTATTTGTGGCAATGGGGATGGTAAGAAAGGGCCTTTTCCCCCAGAACAGCTGACACAAATGATCCGTTATTTCTTGGAGGGGAGGTCATGCACATGGGGCCTCCACACATCACACACCCCGGGCCATGACCGCTCAGCAACGCCCTCCCCATCCCGGGCCCGGCCCTGTCACATCTGGCCTAGAAGACCCAGGACGTTTTCTTTCCCCCTGTTCAAAATGCACCAGTGGTTCCCATTTAACACCTGTTCGCCCTAATTTCCATTTTCGGGGACGCTGTGGATTTCAAATCATTTATCACTTCCCAAAGTGCTTCCACATGTGCTCTGCCTTTCCCAGTGCGCAGGGTTCCTGCCTCCGGCCAACCTTTTCCAAATGTATTAAAATTCAGTTTGGTCCAAAGAAGTTCAGACACTGATGTTTCATTGTGGTGATGTCTGGTAATTATTAGTCTAAATTACGGCTCTGGCATGTGACTTGACAGGGTGGACTCCATGTTTAAAAGGAGAGATGGGGCGAGGAGGTAGGGCCAAGGTGGTCTGTCACGCTTTGTGCACTTTTATAACTGTGTTCCCTAACACTGGGATGTCAGTCAGACTGAAACAGTTTCGCCACCGTGGAAACACTTGTGTGGTTAGGGACCTGAGAGGGTCCACTGGGGCCCAGTGTGGGGCGGCTGGGTGAAGGCTATGTCAAAAGCACTCCACTGTGAGGGGAAGACTCCCACATCGAGCTCTGATGAACACCGAATACCAACTGTGGTCCGGTTGATGTTCAAGGTCAGAGTTCATATTGTGAAACCAGGATTAGATCTCAAAGTGGAAAACGATTTGAATGAAAGTGAAATCAGATTATGTCTTGGGGCTCTTTGGTCGACAGTCCCCAAGCCTCAGCAGCACACCAACAGTGTGTAATTGGCTTTGACAAAATGGGATGGGAGACATGCAACTTACTTGGAAACTGTAATGTGATTATTTTGTGCATATTGCTGAAAGACACAGACAAGTTGAAGCATTGAACTGTAACGGCCACTCCCACATATAGCTGTGTTTTTCAGAGTCAACTCAACACCTTTAAATCAGCAAATACAAAGTCTGATAATGTATTTACAGCAGCTTTTTGTGCAGCTCAGTTTAAGCTCAGACAAAAATAAAGAAAGTACAAATGAAAGAAAAAAACTTATTGTGTTGTCATCATATTAAATAATAAGCCAAAATCATGGTAGGTAATGTGAACCTTATCATCAACACATTTTTCATGTTCAAGGGCATGTGCTACAGAAGTGGGGGGAAAAAAGGATATTTCCACAAACACACAAAAAATGAATTTATTCAAATTTAATCTAATTAAAAAGGGAAATGGCAACATTTGTGTTTACAAAGTAAGTTTTCTGACGCGCTAAGCTCCATCTTCAAGTGGCAAATGTTTGAAACTGTACTGTAAGTGCGCTTAATTAAAGTGGGCTGTGAAAATGTGCACTAATCAGATATGGTTGGTAACAAAGTCCATGAAATTACTAATTAGAATTTCATTAAAAGGTACTGCTTTATCATCTGAGGAAATCGTAACCTTTAAAACGCTTTCAGGAAGGCAGTATGCCTCTTTAAATGGGCTAAAAGAGAGAAACGGCTGGCTTTTGATGTAATATCTCATTTAGGATTTGAGCTAAATTGGACCATTTAAACATGTCATTGTTTTGGACGTAATTTATCAGACTAATTAATGACAGTTATTGCCTGGGTTGGGTGGCTGACAGAACACCAGGCTCCTGCAGGAAGAGATCACAAAGACAGACGTTTAGCTCGGATGAAAACACACCATTAGGAAGCATTTGCCAAGAACAAGAGCCACCCCTTTTTGATTTCCCGGTCTGTTAGACTACCTCAGATGATTAACAATTGCATTTCAAAGTGTTGGAGAATACAGAGCACATACAGTTGTTTGGGGCTTATTCTAATCCAGGTGTGTAATATAGAGTTTTATTACAATGTTTTTTAAAGTACTGGCATATCCGGCTCCAAGACATGAAATATCCCTCAAAGATTTACAAAAGAAATTCCACATCTTGCATTCCATCCGGCTAAGTAGTTTAAATTTTTCATCCTATAGGCAGTATAGTGTGTCGTCCACGTGACTGACTGCCTGATTACTATTCCTCCCATCAGTTGGTCAGGATGGACTGTGTTAGTTGAAGGGATCATATGTCAGCACTCAGGACTGTTTATCTGAGGGACAGAGGCACTGGAAGAAAAGACAATCTGTTCCTCTGCTAATGACTGCCTGATTTAAGCCCCGCAGAGTTCCCTCTTTTCTACGCGGACTCACAAGAACAGAGAATATCAGGCAAACTGTCGACATTGGGCAGATATGTGTAGAAAGCTGATTAGTTGATAGTTCACTTTGGTAACACCCATGAGTCAGAGGTGAGTACGGGTGAAAAGTGAAAAGTAATACTGTAGGTTTCCCCTGTGTCATGCTTTTTGCAGAGGTGCTGGCCTGCTGCAGATGTTGAGGAGGGAAATCTGCTGGACCAGATAGGTGCATTATGGGGCCAAAATTGTCAGTCTAACTGGATGCAGTCTCAGGCCGATTTTACAGTCGGACCAAGTTCAAATGAAATCAGGAAACTGATGGAGTCCTGCTCAGAACTGGGAACTCAATCAAATGCAAGGCTCCCATTAAGTTAACCGCCAGTGTGGTGCAAAACAAGGCATGTTGGGAAGGCAGCTGTTTAATTTGCCCTGCAGGCTTCATAAACCTTTGCCTTTGACATACCAACCATGGTGGCAACATTCTGTCCTACTGTCTACATGTGTACACATGTAACACGGCGCCAAGTGTTTCTCATGCTACAGAAATTCTCACAAGATGAGTGACGGGATGCAAACACAAGGAGAACACATATCTTTATTTTTTTTATTCATGGAACTGTATCTCCATAAATAATCATCAAATGTGCTTTTGAAATTAAAAGAGTGCAACGCTGATTAAATTGATTAGCACAGACACTTGTACTGATTATGGCGGGGGCCTGAGGCCAATTGATGTCGTTAGTTTGATTTGTGGCACACCCTGGTTCCTCAAGTGGAAACTAATTTGCACCTTTGCACGGGTGACACTTAGGCATCAGCTCGTGTGTGTGTCAGTACCTGTAATTAAAGCAGATGGTCAAATAACCCTGTCAGGACTGTTAACAAAGTAGGGCCTCTGCATGGTCCTAATTCCCTGTCCGTTTGCAGGCTGCACCTCGGCCAATTCCCCCTACACGCTGTTATAGAGAAGTTGTTTTTACTCGGTTTGGGTCTTATCAAAGCTGTCGATACAATGAAGGCATACAGTAAATAGACTTTGTGGAGGACAACCTAGAGGATGTTTAGGCGTCAGTCTTAAATTTGACCTTAAATGACTTGAAATGAGGCCTGTTCATACCAAGCCGCCTAATCTCCACAACACAGGTAGTCGTGTTTGAATGACTTTCAATCAGCCCCCCCCCCAAAAGAAAGAGTTATTTCCCTGATAATGTCTGTTTCATCCTGGAGGCAAAGAAGCAAAGAAAGAGAACGCCAAAAAAAACCCAACTAAGTAAACCATGGGAGGTCACCAAATTAAAGCTGTGACAGATCTGTAAGTTAGTGTGCGGTTGGGCTTATATTTGAAAATAACCCAGTGAGATTCCTATTAGTCCGTTTTCTCTAAACTAGTTCCAAATTTTTGTTCCTTCCCCCTTAAATTGTGAGGTGTGTTTAAAAGCACCACACTGAGATATGTGCTAAATACCAGCTGAGCGAAAAAAGAAAAAAAAAATCCCCATATCTGTCATTAAAAGGATCATAGAGTATAATCATCGTTTTACAATTGGAACACACGCTGTAATAGCACATTCAGCAGTCCTGTGCAGTCACTGTACTTTCTAACATGATACTACAGCACATAATGCAGCCTGTAATTATCTGTTTCCTGAAGGTGGAGGGCTGCGTAAAACTGCCGTGAGCTCCTCTGTGCCTTTCATAAAACGCTTTTCTCCTCTTTGGCAATCACTCGCGCAGACTGACTCACTGGGCTTCCACAAGGAACTTAAGCAGGTTCACACCAGGAGGGGCAGTAGCACAGCAGCCATCTGGTTCAGAGAACAAAGACTAGTAAAATATAGTTGCACACCTACTCACGACTTACTGTACAAGCCTGTATTATTTAACTCACTCATTCATTTGGGTGAGGTATCACACTTGACTTATGAGCTTCCTGGCATTATTATGATTTTTTATTTTTTTTTCGTTTTTATCTGACTGGACAACCATCGAGACGGTGTAATTTATTTATGCCCAGGCTTTTATTTGGCCTTAACATGACCCCCTCATCCTTGCGATCCACTGTGAATGGCCAGGAATACATGACACCCCTATCTTTTAGCACCATGAGATTAAAGAAGCTAAATAAACATAATCAACACGGGCGATAGTGCTGTTGTCCACTGCCTTCTCTAAAAATACTCTTGTGAGACGTCATCATCCTGCTACTCAGACTGGTGGAGGTATTGAAGTGCTTTCTTAATGATACAGGAAAAGGAGGCACGGAGGGAGCGTGTGTGTGTGTGTGTTGTGTGTGTTTGTGTGTATGCGGGCGCTGGTGGTGGTGGAGGTAGAGCAGGAGGAGAGAAAGAGAGGGTAAAAAAACATTAATTATTAGCCCCAGTGGGATCTCTTATATTCTGTCTAGCCTGGACAACACCAATTAATACAGCAATTATTATCCTGGCCCGTAGCACAGGGTTGACTAAGCTGGCTTGCCTTCTGACGATTATGGCGTGAGGGGAAGCAGCAGAAGAGAGGCATGCTGGAGCGAGATTATTCATCTCACACTAAACCCTTGCTTTTATGATGCATGGGTGATGGGGGAGATAGCCAAAAGAGCCACAGAGTAATTTAGTCTGCACATTTCAACTCAGCATTACTGCAACACAATCTCCCTATAGATTAATTTCTGTTGGGTGTCATCTTTAGGGGCGTAGGGGAGCACCAATACGATAAAGAACGAACCCCGCAGACATTTTCTCATATTCTGCCCTCCTCCCGGAGTAACAAGCGGGCCTAAAGCTGCACTTTAAGTCTGAGACCCTGTAGATCCTGTGTGACAGGTGCACAGTTCACAGTACTACTCCTCTTCTTCCAACCCCGAGGTCTTATTCGAGGCTGTGACCCAGCCCTGCACTGCATTCATTTCTTAAACACTGTCTTCTCCCCTCCCCTCTCTTGGCCCTGGCTCCCGAGCACTGGACGCAGATGTAAGCAATAGCTCCACCTAGTTTCGGCAGCGCTTCTCTCACCCATGCACTCCTTTTGAGAGCGGTGCAGGCGACTGAATGGGGCTCGGATGAGAGGAGATCCGCCGTTTCAAATAAAATACTGCTCCCATATTATCCCCCTACTCCAGTCGAATTATCCACTGTGCTCTATTCTTCCTCATCATCTCTTTGGACAGGAGAGCTCTCTGTCTCCCTTGTTCTATTTTTTGCACCTCCCCGTCCTCGTCCCTGCTCTCCTGCGGTGACAGCCCTTGCAGGAGCGTCTTAAGCACATATGCCCCCTTTTCCCCGCAGCCACTGTAAAATCTGTGCTGACAGCCAATGAAAACAACACGGATGCTTGCATGTTATCTTGACATGGCCATGTTAAGCTTCGCTCTCATGATGCTAAATGGTCGTCATAAACCTTTTAAGATCTGCGCGGCCTAATGTGGACTTTTATAAAAACATTATGCTGTGTAATATGTTTAGGCTCAGCGAGGACATACAGTAGGCTGCCACTGCTCGCTGTCACAGAGCTCAAAAGTCAGGCAGTCTAGCAAAACAATGTGTGCGCTGTATTCAAAAAGAGGCAGCAAGGTGTTCACATAGATGCATATTCTATCCCCTGAATGTAGCATTTTTCATGTTACAGCAGATTTTAATTTGGAAGAATTTTATATATCTAGAATGATAGTGTTGATGTGGGTTTTTTTTCTGTTCCAAAATAATGTTGCTCCTGCTCTCTAATCTTTCTCTGCTGTTCTATGGCATCAATTGACAAAACAATTACAGTCTACAGGATCTACTGTAACAAGCCCTTGGAGTCCTAAGAATGATTAGATGGCGGGTATTACATGAGGAACCCATCTTTGGATTAGTGATGAACACAATAAATTCTGAAATAAGTGGAGGAATATGTACATCCCTTTCATGGAAGACGCTTAGGTGATTGCTGCCACGAGAGGATTTGTCAGCATAACACAGGATCTCAAACAATAATGTGTGTGTGATAGGACACCATGGAACACATTCACAGCCGAATTCACTGCCTGTTGTGTAAATGGATTTCTCCTCCATGAAGCCGAGTGAAGGGCCAGAAAGACATTCTGCTGGGTTTCATCATCGTTTAGCTGAATACATTAAACCATCCTCACCATCTTCATCTTCATCAAAAACAGAAAGCATTTATTCAAAGAAAAAAAAAAAAGAAACAAAGTTAAATCCAGGCAAATGTTTGCCTCCAAAAGATCACAAGTTTTAGTTAGTAATTGGTACATGCTGTGTGTTCTTTTCAGCAGGAGCGTCATTTATTTACAGGGGTGTTGTGTTGCGCCTCAGCACAGAAAACCGGCCAGGCCTCTAAGAGGAGGCGCTGTCATTGTCACTGTGAGGTGTAGGATAACAGCTCTTGAGCAGGTTGTAATTAGAGTGGCTGAGGTGTAATGAGGGTGCAAGATTCCTGCTCCTACAGCCGGTGCCAAACTGGACCGGGGTGCCGATGGCACACCATTGAGTGGCATCCCAGCCAAAGCGAGGTTGCCACCTTGTGCTCTCTACCTGTGACTTGGAGCGGCACAGCAAACACCTGACAGAGCTGCACGCTGTCAGAAGGGGCTGGGATTCAAATGGCTGAATATTTTCACAATAGATTTCTCAGCTGAACTGGAGAGGTTGCCAACAGGTGGTAATGATAATAATGATAATGATCCCGAAGAATAATAACAGAGTTATTAAAGTGATTCTCAAGTGGAGAAAAAAGGCAGCACTTTGGCTCAAGCGCCGTGCGAGACGTGAAAGAATTTGTGGTTTACTGATTAACTTGCAAACGAAAATGTTTGTTCATACTGGGTGTTGTTTGAAAACACAATATTTTCTGGCCTGCTCCTCTTTTCCTGTGGTTACATTTTAACTTGTTCACAAGACATGTACAATACAACTCGCAACATGCACACACACTCACAACACACACACACACCTCTTTTTGCACTCTTGGCAAAATGAAAACTTCTGTCAGAGTCAGATTGAAATTTATATCAGTTTGTCAGGCGCAAGCCCAAAAATGATCTTACTGCACATTATTTTGATAAGTTTGGTGCCAGAGATAGAGAAGAAATGGAGGAAAGAGGGAGGAAAGTACCCCACACTCCACACACCAGATAAGTGCAGAAGCCAAGATTCCTCTAACTGCTCCATCAGTAAATGCTCAACCTGACCCTAAAAAAAATCCTATTGGTTGAGATGCCTCTTTGCATAATACTCCACTCCTAACTATACTCTCTAAAGTGCATACAATCTTCTCGGAGAGGAAACGGCACCAATCACTCACAAATTTTTCAAAAAACAATTCAGCTACACAGTGGGGTGTGTTTATTTAACACTTAACACACAGAAATGCACTAATTCTGTTCTGTTTTTCAAAGTCGTGTCAGTTCTATGCACTAATATCTGTGTCTGTGTGTGTGTGTGTGTGTGTGTGTGTGTGTGCCTTCTTGTATCACTAACTGTGATGTGCCAGGAGTTCGTCAAAGTACAAACTGCTACTACCGTACGTGATTGAACTTTTAAATTAGTTTGTGAGCAGTTCTCCATCTGACACTTTGGAGACAACACAGCTGAGGAATCGTAATGAGACGAGGTGGGGAAAAAAGTGTTATGTCAATAAAGTGTTGACATATAATTTTCTTCCCTTGTTTATTTATTTTCTTAATGAAGAGAAAGCCTTTATCTGTGGCTGAACCACCACCATGAAATTCTTTTCTTGGCTGTGTGTGGAGTCAACCACAGTGTAACACAGTTACACCATGTCAGAGCTGCAGCACAGAGCAATGCGACTCATTACCGCTCTGCTAGAGAACATAACCACAATAAAACCACCCCTTTCCACCAGGGCAGGCTGCGGGGGCAGCCACTGTATTTGTGTCTGGCCTCAAGGGTGAAACGAGTAGGCGGGCTGTGGTTATGCCGGCTGGGTCAAGTCAGGGTTGACTTTTAGTATATTCTAATGTTGTAGAATATGAAATACTGTTACAATGAAAATGATGAAAAGTTCAGGCTCATAATGTATTTATTCCTTACTGTACTTTTTAGTGGGTGAGCTGATTTTTTAAACAGTTCATTATATTCATGGATATAGCGAGAACAGGAGTTTGCTCCTGCTTCTGTCTGGAGTAAACTGGAGCTGAGGAGTCTGCCATGTGGTGAGCCTTGTCGGGGACAAGCGTTTTCCTGCAAGTCCTGTCGGGCTAGTGGGAGCAGACCCCCACAGGCCATAAACTCCATAATGTAGGCCATCACAGCAGCTAGCCCGTGTAAGTCTGACTTCTGAGGGGCTTCCAAAATACCATGGCAGCGCTTTCATTTCCCCACCACTCGCCAGGCAGCCGCAAGAATGTCAATACGAATGAAAGAATGTCTCGGGAAAATGTCGAGAGGATTAATCAACACCTGTACTCCTTGGATATGGATTTACAAATGGCTGTAGACTAAGAGAAAGTACAAACTAAGCAGAGCAAGACGCCTGGATCCATTATTCTTTGCATTCATCATATTGTGGGTTTGTTCTACCAGGTAAAGGCTTAGACTGAAACCAGAAATGAGTATTTGTTCTTTGTTGTTTTCTTTGTCCATTTTGTCTTGTACATGCACACATGTTACACACAAACGTTAGAGATGAGCTCAAGTGTATTATGAAGCAGTCTGGGAAAGGTGCATCTTTAAACTGTGAGGTGACAAACTGAATGGGCATTGTGACAGTGATGGCTAATGCATGAACACAAGTTTCTGATTATCAGGAAAATTATTCTAATCAGTCCCTCCAAAATGCGATCGCATAATTCAACGCATAATCAGCTGAAGGTCCGCACATTTATGTGGGGGCTGCATTTTTTCAAAGACGCCGCATTTTCGTTGCAAAAAACTCACATATATCTTCGCAGAAAGTTGAAAAATGTTGCATTTACTTCACACAAGAGCAGCCATTTTCCTCCTGTTGCCTTGGGAACGTTATGAAGTGACATCATTGGAAAGCTGCAAACCCTGTGAAGAAGACATGATGACGTCCGCAAATTAGTCTCATTTGCCAACAAAAATAATAATAATAATAAAGAATTCTTTTTGTAAAGTTACGTAACTTGTTTAACTCATCAACATTTTGTAAGTTTGAGCCATGTGTTTATTAAGGTCTGAAATAAAACAAGATGAGAACTTAATTATTCCAGCACTTCCTGTGATGTAGTGTGCTTGCTTATCATAGGATGTCATTAGAAATTACTCTTTACATTAAGGTAGTAGCCTAGTGAGAACAGAGTGTTGGGGGAATCACTTTTTTTTTTTCTTATTCATCAAACTGCAGTTTTTGCAAGTTCCCGCAATTTTTGCAAATTCCCGCAATTTCATCGCATAAAACTGCATAAATATCCAGCATATTCCATCGCATTTTTTAAGAAAACGTGCCGCATATGATCAAGGATTTTTGCCCGCAACAATCACAAAAAAACTCCGCATTTTTCTGGAAGGACTGTCTAATCACCAAGTTGTTTCTTATTTTAAAAAATCCAAATGATTTTTACATAGCTGTGTTGCTGCATGCCAGTTGCAAATGTGCAATGGTGGAAGAAGTATTTAGATCCTTTACTGATGTCAAATACCACATTGTAAAAATTGTTTATTTGAGGTTAAAGTCCGGCATTGAAAATGACTTAAACTTCCACATATGATCAATGAAATGTCCCTAAAATAGGTGAGTTACCAAAAATGAGATAATTTTAACTATCTTACTTCTGTTGGTAGTTTAATACTCATATTTTGTGCACTGATTTTATATTTTGTATGTAAAATCTTATTCTGAAAAGTAACTACAGCTGTTAAATGTTAAATGTAGGAGAAGCATGAAATATCATCAAATGGAAATACTGGGGCATATGTACCATGGCACCACTGCAAATTTGTACAACATTAACAAAATGACTGGTGATTATGGCTGTGCAATAATTCAATAATTTACTGTCTTTCAATATTCAAGTCATCCTGACACAATATTCTATTTACTACAATATTCATTAAAAGAAAATACTTATTTAGCGGGTTGTAAAACAAATATTAAATTCTAATATACATATTTTATCTTGCATTTTCTATCATAATAGTGAATTTGATTTGAGTTTCATTTTCTTAAAATCATAGCAACCCATGGTTTCTTTTTCACATGAGCCTTCAGCAGCAATCTGTTTTTTTTTTTTTTTTTTTGCAAACTCTCCCAAATGTCTGCACCCAAACAAGTGTGAGAATAATAGGTATCACACGTATGCTTATCAGTGCTTACACCTATTACATTCACACTTATTATAATGAACAAATTACACTGCATTAGTGCGGCAGATGTGCTTTGTGACCTAACGCTGCATAATATACAGCTATGTTGTCTGTACTGATATGTAGAGAGCAGATGATGTTATGAGGTGATAATGACCGAGTCAAGGTAATTGCTCTGCCAGTAGGAGACCTGTAATCACTGTTCGGTGATTATGTAATGGACCTTGCTGATATTGAACAGGTGAGCCGAGAGTGAGTTATTCATTTGGAGCATCCACAACAGGGACTTCATTTGCATGCACACAAAAATCAAGATCACACTGCTATTAAGACAACAATGGCAGTACACCAGGGCATATGTAAACACTGTGCTGATTATGTCTGTGCTTATAAGTATCATTAGAGATCATTAGATCACATTTGTCAAAATCTTTAATGTGTTCAATCAGTGATGAAGCTTAAGTTACTTGATTAAGAGTGGCTACTTTACTGAATTATTAGGTAAGGTGTCTTTTATTGAGTCTTGTTAAGCTTAACAACAATTCTGTCTTAGCCAGGCTATTGGTAATCAATGCAGTATTGTTTGCATGTCAACAAAACCACTGAAAGGCTTATCCAACCTAAAGGATAAAGCTACTGATTTTCTATATTTTTAATATTCTATATTTTTTTTGGTCAACAAATCCCACAAACAGGCCAAAGCCAACAATAAAATGATCCCCCTGTATTTACAACTATTGTCTGTGAAGCCAAAGGCTGATATTGCATATTCCTCTGTTTCATAGAGCTCCATTGTTTTCCAAAGACACATCAATAAGTCACACCATTACACTGGGTCACATGTTCCACATTATGATGAACACAGGCCCTATAGTTTATTTTGACACCAGCCACCACTGAAAACCAACGAATAAAAACAATAAAAAAAAAAAATGTGTATTAATCTACAACTGAAAATAGTCCCCAACAAATGCACTCTTTACTCTGAGTAAAGTTATATAATAATAATAATAAATAATATAATAATATAATATTAAGGTACAACCTATTTCAGTTCAATTACTGAGCTTTTTAAGAAGATATATATATATATATATATATATATATATATATGTAAACTAATTTGTAACTAATTTGTAATATGTAACTAATTCATTAAAAAATTATTAGCGATCTCCATCTTTAACACCCCAGCTACATCACTCGCACCCAATTGCCTTTTCATCTGTGTGTCAGATGAAGGTCAGAGTGGTGAGAACGCTGAGCAGAGCTCGACCTCCCTCATACTGGCAGCCACTGGACCTGTCTCACCCTTCACTGGTCAGACACTATCTGACCAGTGAAGGTCTCCCTAAACAGGAGGATCCACGATTCCCAAGCAAGGTGCAGCGCACTGCTGTCACTGCCCACCTCTTCATTGCTTGCACCTGCTAAAACATTTGAGGTATTTGAGCAGCAGGGCAACACATTTGCTTTTCATTTAACCTGCCTTTGGAGACCTTTGAAGTACATAATAGCAGAGCAGCATAGGTCCCCCTCCCATCCCCCTTAATCATTTACCTAGTAAAGGCGAATTCTCTGCAGCTAACCCATCAAGCGGAAAACGAGTTTGGCCCGCTATTTCTCTCTCCCTCCCTTCTTTCCCTCCCACCTTTCCTCCCTTGCTCTCTCTCTCCCTCTCTCTCGGCCTGTTTTGCTCTGTGTGTGTCACTCCCTCCCCTTCCCATTGTGAAACCCTCACGCAGTTGCTTACTGACTCTACTGTATGTGAATGAGGGAGGCGCAGAGCCAATTGTTGGCCGCGTCTGGGCGTGAAAGGTTTCAAGAGATGGTGTGGCTGGCAGCCCATTGATACAACATGGCTAATTATCTTTTGCGTCCAATCATGAAGAAATTTATTGGCATAGGGAATATAGCCTTTGTATTTTGGGCAAGATAATGAGACTTGTGTGCTTCAACAAGAAACATGAAAAAGATCTGGTCATAAATTCGAGTTGGGAATGGAGCCAGATTTGGCCTAAATGTTTAATCATCCTCAGTGATAATAGCATATGCTTTCCTTTTTGCTAGTGAATATTAGACAGATGGGACTGTCTATGTGTGAATATGTGTGTGTGTTCAAGGGGGAGTGACAAGAAGCAATTAATGTAATTTTCTCACAACTGTAACTTGATTATTATATATTAGATAATTCCACTGGCTTTTTATTTCTTATCTGGGTTCTGCAAACTTTTGGGGAGATATAAGAAATATTTACTACAAATGAAACAGCTGTTTATGTTTTACATCATCTTTATTCAGAACCACTGAAGTGAATTTGTGGTTCAGATGATTTGGGCAATTCGCATGCAGCTCAGAAACAACAGCCAAATGTATATTGAATAAAGGCTGTGTTGAAATGCTCCACAGTGAGGACTTTATTGGATGAACCCCTGGCAGTCGCACACTAACTGCCCTCACCTGTGAATGCTCACCTGGACCTGGGAACTTTTAACAGACATTATTACACACATTAGAGACACAGCCAAGAATCGGAAGATGCTTCCCTGGGAAATGTGCTTAGGAAATGCCACGGGGCAATTTTGCCCCACCAGCTAAGGCTATTTGTACATTGCAATCCCTGTGAGTGTGTCCAATAACAACAGCAGACTGAGGATGTTCCTGTTACAGACAGCTGGGGTTAAAGACCAGGTGTGCATCCTGTTTGCTGCAACACAATGAAATATTGCCCAGTACTCTTGAATAATTACTTGTTTCTATGAGCATACACTCGGTGGCTACTTTTTTAGGTACACCTGTACAGTCTAATGCTATTCAATACATCAGCTCTGGTTCAGAGTCTACCTTCACAAAGTTTATAGTGTTCAGTTTTTATTAACTTTGTCTGAAATGTGTAAATTCAATTCTGTCATAGTTACTGACAAAGTCGACAAAAAGATCTAATTCTACAGCTTTATTTCCAGTAAACACAGTGATTTAAAAATGTGAATTAATGTTTAGTCAAGTGCATTGTGCTGTGAGTGTGTGGCAGATCCAAAGCACACATGGAAACAGGGCGGAGTTAGAAACAATATTTGATCATATTTTGGGAAGTGTGTCAAGGGCAGAAATCATCAAGTCAATCATCTCCTCACTGTGACAGAATTCAATATGACCCACCATAAACAGACAATAGCTCTTCTGCAGGTCACGCAGTATTTGATGAGTTATGATGTTGCAATTTTTCAGGAATCATAATGATCCACTTAATAATCACATGATTAATACATAACAGTGACACTGAATAAAAATGTATAAACAGAAATGTTGTTTTTAGTGGGTTTTTTTAAAATTTGCAGTAGATTATCAAAGTTGCATTGGATTAGGAACAATGCAGTAATGATCAACAATAACAGTAACATACAGGTGCACTCTTCAGGTATGGTTGATCTGGTTAAATAAGCAGGAAGCCGAATAACAAAGACGGACTGCTTGCAGCCTCTTGCTGAAGACAGGTGTGTGCCCAAAATGTTCATTTATTAATAAACAATCTAATTCACCATTTTTGGCAGTGATTTACAATAAGCTCAGGAAGAATGTGTGAGGAAAAACTGTAAACAGTAAAAAACACTTTTGAGGGCTCCAGTAACCACTTCATTAATCTTGCAGAGATGCAAGAAGCAAGCAACGCTTCCAACAGCACCAAAGGAGAGTGTAATAGCTGCCAAATAAGACTTTGGAGGAAAATGTGGTAAACGCTATCTGCAGCGCAAAATTTCAAACACTATGCAAGATGTTTGCATGCTCTCTGTTTTTCCAGAACACCTAATATTGATAACCGCAACCAGGCACAATTAATTCAAGAGCTTTAACTTGAGACATTAATTCAAACAACATTGCCTCCATCTGCTTTTCCTTGTTGGATGATGGGGGAAAAAAGGGTTTGACATAAAGGGCAAAATGTGATGGATCTCTGGGTGAACAGTTGTGGTCATCAGTCTCCCTTCTACTGAAACAAAATTTAAAATGCTCCTAAAAAGCTGTTTAAAGCAGAGAGCTTGGTTCTATTTTACAACTTAAAGGACATGCGTTGTGTTGCTGGAGCTTTACAAATAATGACAGAAGACAGAATGAGGAAGTATGAAAAGCATGAAATTCATCAAACTTGACGAAACAACTCAACTAGTAAGCTCTGCTCCATATTGAGCTGCAGAGTCTTCTTTGGTGGTGGCGACGTCAAAGAAGATGCCGGCTGTAGTGAAATCAGTAGCAGCCCCCTTTGTTACACGGTAGAGGCCTTCTGAGCCATCAAGGCATATTTGCTCCATCACTACATTGTTCAGGACTCAAATCCGCATTTAAATCTGCTCACCTTTGTCTTCTTCCACGTCACATGGCTGCCTCCCACTCTGAAAACTCTGTTAGCCATTCCAACCAACCGGGCTTAAAGGCAAAGACTACAAGCAGCTACAATTATCTCAAATGTAAAATGTCATAACTGGTGTAGATTCAAAGCTGAATCTTAAATTATCCTAAACTTGTATTTCTTTTCTGTGTTTCAATTCCTAACTTCCTTTTACTTCTCTGCTGAAAAATAAAAGTAGCAAGTCTTTAATTAAAACACACATCAATAAAAGCATTACGAGGTAACATAAACACTAAGGCGTAGTAGCAGCCTTTCGGTACACATCACTGAACATCAGCACACTCGGTCCTTATGGTGCTATCAATGTCAGTCCCATCTCCTCACTCGCATTTTACTAGGCCCTTGAGTGGTTCTCTTTAATGCTCAATTTAACACAATCACCGCATGAAAGGACCACCTTCGCCACCTGGCTCTTTCCTTCGGGAGAAAACCAGGCCGAGGATCAAACTCTTGACCCTGGTAACTAAAATTGTTATGCCCCCTTACAAATGAATCTGATATGCATGCTTACTTAACATATCTCCTTTCCTCTTACCATAGCTCCTGGTCCACTTGAGTATCTTCGCAGGGAAGAGCTAACTTGCTAGCAGTGCTGGTGCTCCCTTTTTGAGGCATAAAAGCACTTAACAGTCCTGTGCAAGTACAGGAGAGGCGACGACTACAAAACAAATAAATGAATTGGTCTTGGACACTGGTCTGCACCTCACTAGCAATCTGCCGTTAGAGTTTCTCATCAATCTGGATAGTATGTCATCATCACTCGAAGACCACTTCAATGCAGCCAAGCAGAATTGCCCCCTTTGGTATTTGTTTGTGTTCCTCTCTTGCGGTTATGTCAACCAGAACTAAAGGGCTTGTTAAAAAGGGCCAATCTTCATGTTATCTATAAATCCCAAATAATAGGGAAGGGGTACAAAAAAAGATGAAAAAGGGACATGGGGCTTAAACTCAAATAAATCGCACCTGGATCCTTGGTCAAAACTGGCAGAGCGCTCCTTATATTGCACTCAAATTACTCCATTTGTTCCCTAAGATATTTTAATCCCGACTGACCTCAAACTTCCCATGAACCAGGGCCTGAACAAAAGGCCGCCCACTGTCCTTGCAGTAAATCTGTTGTCTCCCTTCTGGGCCCTCAACAGGGGATCATAGATCAGCACTGCTCTGCAGCTTGCTTCAATTTACTCAATTAACTCTGGTAAAGCACTTGTAAGTTCTGCAGATGTTGGTTTATTATCGAGGTCTAAAATGTACAAGTGGGTTCAGGAGCCCGGGGTTGTGGCAAGGTTCACAAATGGGGGGATGGGTAAACTAATTTCAACATTTAGTGTTAGTAAAGAACGTAGATTATGATAATGATGATGATGTGTGTGTGTGTGTGTGTGCATCTCCAAAGCTTGTTTTGACTCTTAAAACATGCATATTCTGATGTGTCTGTTGTTTGAAAGGTCTCAACCCAGTGTGCCAGCAAAGTAGCTTTACAGAGAAGCAATTTAAATCTTCACATTCAGACATTCAAAGGTGGCGATTAACAGGTTTAATGGAGCCATTGGAATGACAGAGAAGTCCACTAAAGATGAGCACATGCAATGTAAATTATTTCTGCTGCTGCAGCTGTTAGCCCCTCTGAATAAAATTCTCTGAAGATCTTAGCCACATGAAATGGCCCCGTCCCTTAGCCTGAATCATTTGCAGATGACAAACCTCAAGTGGCTAGCTGTAAATCTTGATCACAATATTATTGCAGTGCTTACAGTTATCTCAGAAACGACCTTGCACCTAAATAATTTGTAAAAATGTTTTACATATTTAACTCCTTCCAGCTATCAGAACATCTCTGATTTGCTCAAACATAAAACTCTATTTTTTATCTACTGCTAACCTCTCCTGGATAAATCAAACTAAAACTGACATGAGGAATGTAAAGTATACAGTAAGGAGGATGCTAATACTAACCAGGTGTGGTTGCCATCATCATAAAACATTCTGCCGACACCATCCATGTGTGCCCATATATTTCCTTGCTTGGCCATCTACATTTCAATTAAGAGCGGCAACACAGGATGACATTCATAGAGCTTTAAAATAAGGTTTTGACAAATTATTTTCCTCTGTCAAGCTAATATGCTAACTGCAGGCTTGGCTCTATTGAGCTGGGGCTTATCTTGGTGCAGTTGGTGAGTCACAGGCCAAGTCAAAGTTGGGAGGCTCTGCACCAATTTAATGGCTTGAGAGTTGATTTTAATGTGAAAAGTGTTGCACGTACACAGGTACAGCAGTGACAGCCCAGCACATATTTCTAATAACCTCATTAAACATTGGCACTGACATTGCTCTTGGTAGATTTGACTTTTCTTTTATTTTATCAACTTGGCAAAGCCAACAAAGGAATCTTTCACTGATAACTGATGTTGCTGAGAATCAACTCTGTGTGGTTTTGACAGACTGTGATCAACACTGTGATGTAATATTGTGACATTTTATGTTATGACTACATGAATAATATACATACTATTGTTGTTTCGATTGCCTTGAGTTTCTGTACATTTTGAACATTTTCTCAGATTATGTGGTGGAGTTTTATGTGGAACAGACATTGATACAGTCCAGTAGTATGACTCATTCAGCCACACCAATCTCTGTTACTTATCAAAGATTAACAATTTAATCACTGCTCAACCCAACATTTTAATGATCTTTGTCAAGGTTCTTCATTTCTGTTTTTTTTGGTTGTTTTTGTTTTCATTGTCATTAAGCCATTGTTATCAGTATAAATTTCCACCAAGATTTTCACATTCACAAGTGTAAGAAGACACTTATCACTGCAGTTTACAATATTATTTACAGTAGTATATTGATTTAAAATGAGGTCAGCAAATGATATCCAACAAGCCTTTAAATTTACAAAAAACATACTGAAATAAAAAAAAATCTAGAATTAATTATAGGTGTGAAAGCTATTTGATTGGCCTTTGTGATATTTTATTAGGATGTTGCTTCTCCAAAACAAGAGGTTACAGCTCCAGAGAATTTACTGTAAAACAGATTAGCGCTATGCAAATATAAACTATGCCATGCAAGGCATCATGAAAGAGATGAGCCTTACTGTCGGCATTTTCCCCCATTTAAAAGATGAAAAGTAAGACAAAGTCTTTTGGGAGGCTATAAGAAGGAATTCCCCGCTAATGATATTCCCTGTGGGAAGAATGTAATTTATTCAAGTTAATGCGTCTTATTTTCTGTTCAAGGTGTATTCCACGGAATTACCAAACAAATTTAATTGTTAATCCATCTGCTTTGAAACAACCAAGATCTTGTTCAATAAGCTCTGAGTCAGCGTGATCCAATTATGCTACAACAGAGACATTTGTAATCATTTGCCATCACACCACCCCTGCAACCTACACAGATACATGCACAAAACCGGATTATGCTCTTCGGAAGAAAGCATGAAACTTGTGCTTGGTGAGCACCAGAGTAATGCAAACTGTTTTAAATGAGGCAGAGACGCTAGAGAGTTTGAGGTCAAAGGTCTCGGGGTAAGAATTGTAAATGACACGCTCACCCCAGGGCTTCTTCTAATAACTTTCTGAGGAGAGGATGAGGCCCGCTCATTTCTCCACTGTCCTCATTGACAGGTCTTTGGGGAGTGATATGCAAGTATGGAAGTGTAATGAACTTGTTTTCCTTCTCTAAAACCCCTGGCTGTCTCTTAAATCACTTGTGCAGCGCATGAGCCACCCCCCCCACCCCCCCCCCCCACATCTGCACTTGCTCTGACGCTCTGAGAGTGGTGTTGATTTTAAGCAGATACAGGCCTTCTGTCCGGTCCACTGCTGAATTATTGACCATGTGGAGTTTCTTCTTTAATTGTGGGCTTTGCAGATTTGAAATGACCCATGTTAAGTTTTTACAATATTAGCGATGACAGAATATTTCCATCCTTTTATCTTTTACTGCTCAATATATAACAGACGTAGCTTGTCCTAAACTATTTTCATTTAAGTGTGGTAGACCGTGATGATGTTTGACATTTCCTGTCATCCTGTATCTGTAAGTTTGTGTATATTTCTATTAAACAAATATTGTTTATACACACGAATATATATAATATGACATTAACTGCAGTTTCCTTCTTGTGGTAGTAAATTTCTCTTGTCATTTGGGCCCGTATGTTTCCATGAGGCTGACAATTAAGCACAACATTACTCTAAGTTTAATTTTGTTAGTAAGGCAGAAATTTGTCACATCGTCATCTCAGAGTAAATGAAACACCAAGATGGTAAAAAACTTAATAAATTCTTCTCTTTCCATTTTGATTTCTGCATTATGAGTAATTAAAACTAAAACAAAGTGCTCCTTTGCTGCAACAATTTTTATTTATTTACTTACAATTTCAGCATTCTTTCAACATTTCCAATCACAGAAGTTATCTGCTAAATTACAACAGATATTAGAAATGATTATGTTCCCAGATGTTCAGAAATCATTGCTAGGAAAGTACACAATGGAATAACCACATTTGTTTTGATCAGTATATAAAAAGCGGTGTTTGTGACCAGCACGTTTTGATGTTTGTGTTGTGGTAAATGATTTGTGATTACGGCTTCAGGTCTTCTAAACATCTCCGAGGTCAATGGAAGATGTGAGATTGCTGTGTCCGTGTCATGTCCCGCACACAGGGAGGCTCTGGGTTAGACCCAGGTCTGCTCCTGGTTAACTGAACAGATCTTAATCTTCTGGGTAGACTGAGTCCAGCATCTGTGGTATTTAAAGAGGATTGATGGGCAGCATTCCTTGATTTTTACCGCTGCCCTTCCCCGTGCCCCTCGTGTGATGTAATGACATTATCAATTAGCCCCCATTAATTTAGCAAAAACAAATAAGCACCTCGGTACACCTCCCTTCACGCATGTGGTTCTGATTTCCTGAATGTTTGTCAGTGGCCGCTGTTTGGTTAATCTTTTGGCCAAGCTGGTGTGACCAAGAGAGGTCATGCCTTTCTCCTCCCTTCAACTCGTTTCCTCCCGGTCCTCTAAAGGATTTCTTTCTTCAAGTTTGTGGCACTATGTTAACTTTCTCAAATCCACCTTACAGGCTTCATCTGCAGTACATAAGCCACAATTATGTTAAAATATGAAAGTTATTGAGATTTTAGAAGGTCTAGGAAATAACATTTTTAAGGAAATATTAGTTACAACAGTACAACAGTTTGTAGGCCAGGGCTGCAATACATACAGAAATATTCTGAACTGATAATTAAGGAGTTGCATTAATTTAGTGTGGCTCTAGTTCTGAGTCACTCTTGACAAAGTGCAGCACATGAACAGAGTTATAGTTAGGTATTAGTCTGTTAGCTACAAACAGCCAACTTAGAAAAAGAAAACAAAGAAAACACCATCAGAAACTTTGATGTGATCTGTTTGACGATAAGATCACGTTCAGCTACAGCTGTTTGCTCGTCACTAACAACTCGGTGATTTGTCCTAAACTAGGTTTCAATTGAAGCATTATTCACTGTTGGAACAATCCTCTCTCTCTCATTGTATTTAGACTCCTTTTGTGAAGAGAGTGGCACTTCAAATGAAGGCGTTCTCCATGCCTCTTATTGCTGCTGAGGGAGAAGGTAAAGCTGCTGCTCGATGATACTGTAAATAACGTAGCTTAAACATGAACTACTCTGTTGTAATCGGAGAGCCAAATAAAGAACTCGACCAAAACAGGAACAGATTCACATATAACCTCTGTACACACGCTTAGTGGTTGGATTTCAAATTTGTGATAGTCTGAGCTGAAACACAATACTCTGTATGATCTGTAGACCATATTGCACCTTCATGTTGAACATCTGGTAACACTGTTCATGCAGCACGAGGAAAGGCAGAATAATAGAATAAAGAATAAGGGAGAATAGAGAGGAATAATAGAAAAAATATCAATGACATTTGGCAATGTTTTGGAGTCTGCTCAAGGTGAATAGCTATAGCTCACCTACAATAGCTTATCTAAAACTGCCTGCAAACTTCAATAACTTGGATAGCACGGTTTGGTATATTTCTTTAGTGTGCAGTTTTTAGTGAGGAAGACCGTGGTCCTTTTGCACCACCCATTGTGGTTAAGATTAAATCTTAAACCAGTGCAGGGTACCACTAAAAGCCCATTGTGCTATTTCCAAGTGAATCGGTGGATGACGGTCTTCGTAATTAGCCGTATGCATAGTCAGAGCTGATGCGATAAACACACACACACAACACACACACACATGAATATACAAACAAACAATTAGAGACACATTAAGTTCAATACACACGATATGGATTTTATGTTATTTACAGGGAATAAAAGCAAAATGGAGACACATCAAAAATGAGCCCGAGGAAAAGTTGACAACCTCCACTGTGAGCCCCTGCATCCCAGAGGAGCAGTTCACACATAATACTCGACCCCTGCAGGAAATTGGGGCTCCCCTCACCCTGTATCTCTGTAAAACATATTCCACTACAACAAAGGCTATGGAAAGTAGCCTGGGTTTTTTTATATTAATAATGAGGTTAAGACTGACGCTCATAGATTAGACCACAAGGTCTGGCTCTACGGCAGCACAGACGAGAGGCTGACCCCTTTCTTTTCCTAACTGTGAAGTGGCAGAGAGGAAAGAAGAAAGTTACAGATCATACAGTTATGGCCGCTGCCGAAATAACTCTACTGCAATCTTTACTTTGGAGTGTTTGACCGCTGCTGGAAGCCTTTCATAGCCAAATTGAAATGTTTTTTAATTAAAGTTTAAGAAAACGAAAAAACAAATGTATGGCAGTGATGATGACTGGGTATCTCTGACTGTGATCACTGAAGACAAACTGACCTGTTTGTATATATTGTTTTTAGTTATTTTTAGTGTGTACAATTTAATCAACAGTTCATGGTCTTTCTATAGTGTTCAACTGTATGTGGATGTTCTAAATGATGAAATAAATAATAACATTAATCCCAGATAAATAACTTACTTACTTTCTTTCTATGTTCCTCATTCATCAAGCTTTAACAGATATAGCATATAAGTGACTCCATATGTATCTGCTTTATCAGAGTGTTTACTTCTGGTGTTTTAAACCTTTGGCAGGTATTTTACTGCAAAAAGTCCTCTAATACACAAGAAGTAATGCATTTTGTTAACAGCTGTGGTGACAGAGTTTTACTTGGAATGAATAAAAGAAAATCTGGTAATCTACAATGGTTGTTCAGACAAGTATATGTATAGAACATTTAGAAACCCAAATCTCATCAAATAAACAAACCAAAACAGAGGAAAATGTATGCGGTTATCATGATTGTCACTTTCAGAAACTAACAAGTAGATATCTAATTTAATTAGTGACGATTGGCCAAAGCTGAATCCTAAGATAACTGAAAAGATTTACTGAGGGTCAGTATCAAATACTAAACCACCTGCTACTGGGTCAGTAAATCTGGATTAGTTATAGGGGTCTGTTCTCTTTTCATTCAGAAAATCTTCTGTCTGAATGGTGTCACGCTGCCTTTGCTCAGGCCACATTGACACTTCTCCGCGCCACTTTAATACTCATGGCTCATTTGCTAACGGGGACAGATTTTATTGTTTCCGAGGACCACTTTTCAAAAGTGGTGACATGCTCAATACACCGTGATTCAACTTGGACTTGAACTTATCATTCCAAAACCATCAGGGGATGGGAAAGGCTAAAGAGTTTATCTGCTTGCAGATTAAATGAAACAGCAATGATTTTGGTTATGACAAAATCTTAATCTAGACTCCTGTGTTTTCTTGATAGCAGAGCACATGTTGGTGATGTGATTGCTTCCCCTGCCTATCCTATTTACTTTAGACTGAAGGGAACAAATCTCCAGCTTCTCCTCCTGGTTGCCACAAAGTAATTCCTGAAGAGAAATCAAGGACCTTGAAGCGTGTTAATGCTCACATATTGAAGTCTTACAGCATGGTTAAGATACAGTACCTATGAGGGGCCACAGATAAGAAGGTGTGGACAGTGATGCGAAGTTTCTGTGCAGCATGTTTGTGTAATATTGCATCTAAACACTTCAAAGGTGGTGTGACTCATCTCTGGACTTTGCACCTGACTTGTGCTTAGCCAATCAGCAATGTACATATTTATCCCAGAATCAGCTCTGGATTAGGAGCTGTCTAAAAAGCACTTAAGCTGCGATTTCTGAATCTACTTTTGGATTTTTTTTCGGTCAAAAATGAAGCAGAGTCATATTTCACAAAGCAGATAACCTCGAGACGTTATTCACGTCTCTTGTTTTCAGAATCATATTCCATCAAAGTTCTTCACAGAAGGACAGCCATTCCTGCTTTATTTATAGCATTATGATGCATTATCACACATTAAGATGTATCACCACTGAATATCCCATGTTACCACAGTATGATGCACTAAAACTGTTTTTCTAAACCTCAATCTAGATGTCACTGACATGAAGAAGAGGTAGAAGAAAAAGGAGGATGATTCATTTAATTATATAGTAACAGAGCTAAAAAATATAAAATAAATAAAAATAAAATAAAATAAATAAAATACCAGCAAAAGACAGCTTTAAAATAACAAGGCTGCAGTATACCATTACAAGACTAATAAGACCTAGCTTGCTTTTAGGTCATACTCCAGGGCATCTGATTGCAAAAGCACATACATAAAACATAAAACAACCCATTTACACTAAAGCACACTATAGCTCTGTTATGGTGTACTATACCATGACTACCAAAAAAACAGTGGGTAGAGGGTGTGCTGATGGTGATACCTTGTTTCAGTTCTGTAGCTTCTCTGTGTCACCTTGTTATAAGTGGGGGGATGTGGAGAACATTATGATAAATCTCTAGAAAAGTATATTATAATATATACAAATATACAGTGTACACACATTACAATTGTACCTGTATTATTGCAGCCTTAGTTCTTTGACTTTGGACTACTTATTGCTACTGATTAGTCGGATAGACATTCCAACATGATTTATGAGGCCTTAAATATAGGCAAGTCATGTTTAATTCATTAGCTGTCAGGCTACCTTGTGGTTTCAGCTTTTAAGATTTGTTCACGTTTGTCTTGCTTAAGCTATTGTCTTTAAAGCACACTGAGACAGACAATGTGCACTGGGAGTTATTATAAAAGCTATGATAAATTAAATAATATTCCACACAATTTGGGCATGTTGGTGATGCTAAAAGCGCTCCGAACATCCTCATCATCATCTGACCCAGGGAGCATTACTCTCTCAGGCATTATTGCTATAATAAAGCATAAAGCTTCCTTTTTTCTTCCTCCACAGCTGCATGAATGTCTTGGCTGGGGGATAACAGAGAATGGAATTTCTCCTTTGATTTATATGATGGACCTGGTTTTGACCCAGTCCCACTGCTGGAAGCTTGCCTTCGCCCCTTTCAGTTATCAGTAAGCACTTGAAAGTGATCGGACAACGTTTTACGCCATGTTTGGGTCATTCTGGGCAGCTTGGGCATTTAAGGAGTGGAGTCAGGTGTATAGGAGTAAATATGTCATCTACGCATGACACGTACATCTTTCTGAATGGCCAGAAAGCTGAATTTATGAAAGGGAGTGATACTTATGTTTACAAAGTTTACAGTTTGTTATTAAAAAAGTCAGAACAGAAGCCTTCTCTAAAGTGTATGTCATAAGTAAAGTTCTGTCCTATGTTAGATACAATGGTGAGGCAAGCTGAACTTGTGGAAAGTGAAGAGTACAGTAGATCCTTCTTCTTATATCTCTAGAACAGCTATGTTAAAACCTTCCAATGAGCACTTGTAAAATGTCTGTTGGTAAGCTGTGTAGTAGTTGGATGAGCAGGGAGGAAATCTAGAAATAAATAAAGTGGATTACATCCTCTGAAAGCTCCCTCTTTGCCCTACAGCCGACTGGGTACCTCTCCTGTCTGCATGATAATGCTTTTGTCAAGGCTTGTGACCCAGTTGGTACAAAGCGGGAAATTACGTCATTTGCAAATATGCTTTTATTCCATGATAGTGTATAATTGTACAAATGAAATGAGATTATCTCTCTAGTCCTCCAACAAACAGCCATGCCGCTTTATAGGGGGGGATTGGAAAAGACTGATAATTTGCCAAAAAAACCCGTGGCGTGGAAGCATGTACTCAACCTTGGGCCCAGGTTATTTTAAGGAAAGCCAATCTTTGATCAGCCAAGCTGAAATGGCTAAGATAAGTGGGAGCTACATCTCGCGGCAGGACCGCGCACCAGTCTGATATTGCTATTTCCTCCCTGGTTTCTCAAGAGCGGTAAATAGCTGCTGCCCCCACCACTCCCCCCACTGCACCTCCTCCCCTCCCCCTTATCTACTCCCCACTTTCTTCTGGAGATCTCTGTCACTTTAATCCACAGAGTCTGCCGCTGGTTAACAAGGAAATCCTGTGTCAATTATCACCAACCACTTCCTGCTGGGAGAGCAGCGGGGAATCAAAGGGGCCTGAGAGTCTTTCACACCAGAGAGGAGCAGTAGGCCTAATTAAATGGCCCTTGTGTCCCGCTGGCTGCCGGTGGCCGGGTGACAGATAGCCTAGCCCAACGATAACCTCCTTCAGCTGATGATTGTTTTGATAGGGGAGCTAGTAGGCACTTTGGGTGCCCTAAGGTTGGCAGATTGCGATCCAGGATTCCAAATTAACTCACATCCAGGACGCAGAGGTTTATGGAGAAAAATGATGGATAAATTCTTTGAAATGTATGTAATCACAATGTAATGTGGGTATAACAGATGTAACAGATTCATGCTGAAATTAGATCCAAGCTGTTAGAAGCTTTAGAGCACAACATGCATTTTTAGCAAGTCACCACAAGCCGTCACAAAAAAAAAAAAAAAAAAAAAAAACATTATTCATTCATTAACATTCTGGGTTCATAAATCTGGGACTGTGGACCCGCGATGCATCATTTGCACACTAGTGGGTGAAGCGTGCATATTAAGATTTGATATGCCATATTTTATCTCGATTCTCAAAACCCTGCATTTGGGGAAGAAGAGAGGTTATTTGAAGCCCAAATATGCAACGCTCAAAATGACAATTCCCAGACCACTTTCAGGTGGAGGTCTGTGAAAGCACAACTTAAGGTTCAAACTGCTTTATATCAACTTTAAGCATCATATGGGGTCAGCAAATCACCAGCCTGCCTGCCTTGTAGTTGTCATTTCACTCTTAACTGTCACTTACAGGTATCTTGTGTCGCCTGCATAATGTCAGATTAAGCTATCACCCACAGTCACTGCCAAAAGTGGCTCTTTCTGTTCATTAAAAAAGTTACCTTCTAAAAACTCACCAGAATTATCATTTCAAATAGTGCCTGTATGAAATATGTTTCCCAGGGATTGGCTATGGATTGTGCATGATTGATAGAATAGGTAATTTAAGGGTCGGGATGAAGTGAATGTGAATAAATGTGCGCAGAGGCTGCACACATTTACTTTGTAGAGTATTTAACATTTAAACAGACTAAAAATAGTGCTGAAATTTTTACATTGCAGCCAAACATTAAGAACAACAACAAAAAAAAAAGACCTGCAGCTGAATGAAGTTCATCACAATGTCCTCCGCTCTGCCTCTCCCAGCCTCCACTCCTGTTGGAGACAGCTTCTACCCACAGTGCCTTGTCCACCTTTAAATTTTCATATAGAGGAAAGGGGCTGCAGAAAAACCAATTTACTAACAGAGCGACATCATCTGTTTGGCCGTTTATCTCTGACACACCACCCCTCAGTCCAGTGTTGACAGTACATGATATTCCATTAATCTGCCTAATGAAAATTTAACCAGTGTTATAAACAAATAATTGGCCATTATCCTCTCAAAGATCCCGAATAAATTACTTGGGCGTTTTTCATGGCTTCTGAAAGAAGAAGAAGCCGGCCCCTCCTGATTGATGTTGGAATAAATGCGGGGCCCGCTCCGACGCTGCGAGTGGGTCTCGGCTAAGCCTGTGATTGACTTAATGAGAGTCTTTGGGGTGAGTAAATGTTCCAAATTGCTCAGTCATTAGCTTTTGCTCGGCTGTCTGAAGATACCCCCGGATCTGCAGCGCGGGTCTCTCCTCTTGTACCATTCCGCCTGCAATTACATTTTCATTTAGAGCAAACCTCTGAAGTCCGATAGGCAGGCCCCTTTTCATTATGCTGGCCTCCTTTTTCTTTTTTATCTAAATGGTGTGAAATGTCTCTTCATTTAGACCAATTAAAGTTGAAAAAGACTGCGCTGTAATGAATTATCATACAAATTATTTACTTAATGCCACAATCTCTCTCCCTCTCTCCCTCTCCTCCTCTCTCATCCTCCTCTCTCTGGCACCAGGGATGCACAGAGTCAGGCAGATGGGGAATACGGTGTGAGAGAAGACGTGGTGGGAGTCCACAATGGATGGACTTTGAAATTGAGACTTCCTTCAAAATGATACACATTTTGCTGAGGTTATGTCTCTCTTTGGCATTTATCTACGTCTCGCATGAACTGAGCCCTGCATATGGACAGTCTTGACTAATGGAGGAGGATGGGGAACCCAACATCCGAACAAAGGGAATAGTATATCGTCAATATAGCTCATTTCAGATATTTCATTTCAGGAGATGTCTAAGCTCTTCTTAATTAAGGACAAGCTTATGGTTTCAAATTAACTCATTTAATTGAGGGGACCAGTTCTTGTCTGCAAGACAGTGTGGAGAATGTCTCTAGTCTCCTTCCGGAGGCTGTTGGCTGACACATAAACACTGGGAGAGTTCACAACTATCACAGCAGCCCCATCCATACCTCTGGGACCGCCTCTCTCTCTCTCCCTCCTCAATGAGACGCACACTGCCAAAGACTCCCTCCATTAGCTTTTCACCAGCAGAACAGCCATTCAGCGCATATTCTCCAGCCATTATTCCTGTCAGCAGCCAATGCACCATATTAAGGCTGTTTTTCACCAGCCGACATAATGGGGAGAGGAATGAAACGGTATATTTTCTCTCAATGTTTTGTTTTTGTTTTTTTTTTTAAAGCCAGTCAATTCACAGCCTGATCGTGCTGGGTAAAGCTGGTGGAGCCGAAGTGACTTGTCACCATGGAGACGGCAGCTTCTACTTCATGCCAGAGCAGTTCTGCTAAAGCCCAAAGATGAGGGGGCAGCAGAAAAAGGGGGCTGTTGGTTTGTCCCCAGCCCAGCCACACCTTCCCTCACTACAAATGAGGGGGACTGGCCTGACCTTAGATGGAAGTCAGATTTGTCACCGGAGGCCATATTTAAAAAACCTCAAGCTGGTGAAATGAAAAGTCCCAGCCTGGATAAATTACTTATACGTCCAAAATCTATGGGGAAAAATAAACTCAAGTGGGGTCAGTTTCAGAGGAGGTGTCAAAGTGTTGTTAAACTCACTGGGCAATAATCTTAAGTACTCCATGATTTGCACTAATTGGTATGAAATCACCCACAGTGCTTAAGTGCAGCCACCGCTTCGGTTTGCTGCATCTGCTCTGTGTCAGGGCCGATTCTTTGTGACAGCCTGGAAATACAAATAAAAAATTGCCATATGGATCGCCCACCTTTGAGCTTAAGTCACAGGTACAAAGAGGGAATGGATTTTCACCAGAAAATCTTCCCTATTGCTTTTTGCTTTCTTATCAGCAATAAAGAATACAAGTGCTATTTGCTGTCATTATCAGGGAACACATAAAAGCTGCAGATATTCTCTTGTGCAAAGGAAACCATTCTAAATATTATGACATGAAATGATTTATACACAATGACAGGATTGCTGTTTGGCAACTTAGACAAGCAGTTAAAAGTGGAGGGGCGACAGAATGTCACAATATTTCCAGATACATTCATAAAACAAAGAAATGTGTTGCCCTTCAACGGGAGACAAGTGATTATGATGGTAATAAATCACTGCTGTGAGAGGATACTGTAGGAGTTCAATGTCAGACCCCTCTCAGATCTGTCATGGGATAGTGAATGTCCCATAACCACATATGGCTAGATGAGGCTATTTGCTCTCTCAAACATCAAGCTGTCTGAGTAATCATACCCAAGTACTCATTATGTGTGGCATGCACTCTAATGCATGCTAATTGCTGCTTATTAAAATAATACTTCCATTAACAGAGGTAACTCATTTTGAAGCAATGCATAAACAACATAAAAGCCACTGTACTTTGTACTAACATCAATCTGTGCAAGGTATTTTACTCAAAATCTCCCTGATGCAGATTTGAATGCAGTTTGATTAATCTGCTTTCACATTCTTAAAGATTACTTGTGGCTCTAGTTTACAAAAACATAAAATCAGGACAGGTTAATCCTAAGTGCTTTTGTAAGTAGCAGCATCTGCAGTCCCACTCCAGCTCATTGAACAAATGTGCAAGTGAAGTGATGACTTCAAGTGAACGAAACAGCCACTTGTCATGAAACGTTTCGGTCTCAGAGTCATGAATTTTGTTAAGGTGACGTGTGTGGAAATTCTTCTATCAACCTGCAGGCTAACATTACCTCCCTGTTACTTCAACACAAAAGGGGTTGTTTCTATGGTATTAATAACCAAGCCTCACCTAAAAAATTAATTTGAAACTATGCATACACTCCTGAATAGGAGAGGGTAAAACTATTAATTAAAAGTGGAACAGGTTCTTATTTTAGTGGAAAGTGGAAAAATTATGAGCCTTTGTTGAGGAAGGCCCAGGAGCAAAGCTTTCATTAGCCTACATGCATGGCAAAAGCAATTCATCAACTGTAATTTTGCCTCAATGGGCAAAAAAGAGGGATCAACCTCAGCATGCTATTTATGGAGATTTACGGAAGTCTGGGAAATGCTAATGTGATTAACATTTATCTACAACATGTTTCAAAATGGCCCTCATGTCCACGTTTTGCCTTAAAGATTAAGTTATTGCACTTGCTCAGGAAAAAAAAGAGAAAATATAGAGTGATACAGAATCTGCTTTGCAGTGCAAGCGCACACAATGATGACTTTTTTTTGGGAGAATTTTCTGTCACATTAGTGGAGGAACCCCACCACCACCCCACTCTCCCCCCCATCCCCTCCCCTCTCTCTAAATATCTCTCTTTATGTATGTCTGTCCCTAGATGAAGGCGCGGCGAGCAGAGCGGCGCTTTTGTCCTACCGGAGTGTCTCTCTCGAAAATGTGAACTGTTCCACGGATTAGCTGAGCAGAGATTTATTTAATGCATCCTCATAGAGTATTGTTGAAATCTATTTTGGGATACGGAGCTTGCCAAGCTCTAAGCCTGGTAATATATGCCTGCTACAGTTTAAGAGAGAGGGTTCACAGACCCTCTTTATGTTGGGATCATAAGGATCATTCAGAGTCATTGAATATGAAAATATTGAGGGCTGGTAGCACATTTATTGTTTTCACACAGGGCCCACAAAAGGCTTGTTTCCATGCCCTCCCTCCTGTCTCTTGTTTGTATGGCCTGTTTAAATATTTGATGTCCTAGAGAATGATTGTGATATTCACCAGATAAGATACTGCACATGCATATGCCATGAGAGGCCCCTATTTAAGATACCGGCTTAAGGTTTCTGAGAGGCCAACAAAGCCATGGATGGAAAAGACTGCAGTGCATTTGCATTTAAGCTGTGGATTTAGGAACAGCTAGAGCAGAATGAATACTAATAATGTATCTAATTTAAAATGCTAAGTATTTACCTTAGAATTTATTCAACCATAAAACCTTACAAATAAAATCAAAAGACTCATTTTTATTCAGTATCTATAATAGTGTGTTTACAGCAAATGATGGTCCATGTAAATTTCATGAAGCATTTACAATAAAGATTTTTATTTATTTTCAGTTTAAATGTAAACTGCATTAGACCATTGATCCTTTTCAATTTACTGATATAAGCAAAGTCTCAAAAATGAAACCAACAATCCCCAAACTCTGACTACAATTCCCAGCATGCCTCCGGGGAAGGGGGGGTGAGGGGGGTGGAGGGGTAAGGTTTGGACCGCTTCTCCTCACAGTGAACGGGTAGCAATGTGACAGAGAGTGACACAAAAGAGGAAAGCCAGGGGGGGTGCAGGAGTGGGGGAGAGGGAGCCGGACAAAAGAGAAGACATGGGCTTTGCACGGAGGACATGATAAAGCCAGGAGCATTATCGTCAGTGTGAAAGACGGGGGCCATACTTCAAACGGGATTTTCTCTCCATGACAGGATACTCCGCTGACGCAGAGCAAATAGCTCTCTGTAGCAGTACATAGCTTCGGGGCTTCTAGGCTTCTTTGTAAATTCAACAAACTACAATGCAATGATAGGATCTCATACAGAGGAGCCAGAATGGTATCAAATTTATAGATAAGTAAATATAATGGTGCTGTGGAGAAACTGAAAATGCAAAAGTCAAGAATTTAAAAATATATATATATTTCATTTCATCTTATAATTGAGAAAAAGCTATAATTTAGAAAAGAATAAGTAAATGAGACTCATTTGAAAGCAATTCTGGCGACTGATGCATATTTTGGGCTGCTATAGTGGAGGCATTAAGCTTTACAAATATGACTCTTGCAAGGAAGCCACAGGGTTCAATCAATTAGTCTGTGATTATTATTACTTCTGTTGTTATTACTAGTCCCAGCAGCCAGGCTGTTATGGTAACCCTAGACGTGGTCCATACTACTAATCCTTGCCCCTTCCCTAACCTTAACCTTTACTCTCTTAATCAACATCATATTCTGAGCAAGTGGGCAAAATATTTACATGTTATCTCTCACAGCGCTCAGTGAGACTTTGCTTTCACTCTGGGAATTCTCATCTGAAGTTGTTTGCTTGCTTGCATACATCGCTGTGCATGTAAGAGTGTGTGCGTGTGTGTACAGTATGTGCGCACGTGAGTGTCTGTACGTGTGTTATTCTGTCCGGGCTCCATTGTTGGTTTTTCATCTTTTGTCTGCGCTGAAAGTCACAAGGACATTAGGGTCCCAATAAATTAGAGGAAGAAAGGCTCCCATTGTAGAGCTGGGCTGTCGTGGGTGGTGTAGTTCTGTATTTATGTAGATCTGTCTTGCACATTATGGTGTAACTGTCAAATAAGAGTTTAGGCTCGGCCTCAGAAGTTGTGGTAAAATACAAGATATTTTGAGTTAATAAAGGCAAAAAGACAGTAGTACAGCAACCACAGCTAGACACGTTTATACTCCAGACTGGTGGAAAAGCTCTTCTTTTATTTTGTTCAATATTCAACCCATCTGTCCTCAATTCTGACTATTGAGAAGTTTGATCCAACCACAAATATAAACTGGACAGCCAGATAAAGGAAAAGCACGAAAACATTGAAGCAAGCAAACATCGCAGTGAGACAAAGATATTTCCTATGCAAAGCTCGCACACAGTGTCGTGTGTGATAGCGACGAATCCCGTCCAAGTCACACGCAGGGGGGTTGGTGGGGAGACAGAAACGAGGTCGGCCGCCTGCATCTTCCAATGATTCCCCCTCTTAGCTTTGATTCTGCTGATCCAGTATCTCGCCATATAGCGAGGGACACAAAGCAGATTTCAGCTTTGGGCTAATCTCATTAAGAAACTCTAACCACCCCTATGAGTAGTGGGGGGAAAAAAGCAACTCATTCTGCACTATGCCAGAGCCAAGGCTCAGGGAGGCAGGTGTAATGTTACATAATTAGCCTCTAAACGGTAAAAAGGAGATTATTGCAAATGGCCTACCAGCCAGCACATGCAGTGGACCTGGTCCCCGAAGACTCGCAAGTCTAGTGAAGCTGAAAACCTCCCCGAGGAATTGATGTGTGAAAAAGGAAAAACAGGTTATTTGCAGTAAGTGTGTTGTACAGGGTGGTCAAGACCGGCTGTAATTTGCCCCTCTTTAACAAATGAACATGAGTTTGATTAGGGTGTAAGTGGGGGAGTTTAAAACATAATGGTGGGTAGCCAGTTTGGAGCAGCAGTCCATGCTGCGGGACTACAGCAGGAACCTCAATTGACATGTAGCTCTAGCTTTTTCTCTTAATAAGCAAAAGTGTTACTTTTAAATACATAAAAAGTCCGTGAGGGGGATTTAGTGAGGCCAAAGTTGGTGCTTCTGCTGAGATGTCCTGTCAGCCGCCAGCAGGGGCTTCTGCTACCAGCTCCCGCAGAGGAATGGCTAACAGAAGAATTGATGGAGTCCGTCTGATCCAGGGAGCCCACACCTAGTCACTCATAACCTCAAGACTGGATTACCATGTCAGATTGTTGCCATATGTGGCACGGCGCACCACTCTGGCAATGACAGTGATCAACTACTACCGTTCACCATAACTATCCAACAAACATTACTGTCAGAGTTCAAACGTTGCACGGACTCAAATAAAGGATTTCTGCGCCATGTCGAAGTACAATACCCCATATTGTCCGGCAAACATGCTAATTAGAGAAACAGATGATCTGAAAGTCTCTCTGGGCAGAGCCAGTTAGACAAAGAAAGAATGGCGGCATTCCTTTGTTGCTTCTTCAGACACGCCGAAGCATCGGCTCGTTGTTACATAAAGTTGTATAACAAATGAGCCTGGGCTCTTTGAACTGGCTGACCACACAAGCCTGGAAGAGTCACTAGGAGCCCAACATGTGGCAGCAATAAGATGGCCCCGCCCTCCGCAAGACATGTGGGAGACACTGCATTCCAGTGGAGCTCATTAAAGCTAAAAAACAAATCCAACAAACACTGCCCCAGCCTCAAAGGAGGTCCGTGAAATAGGCCACGGCAAATGACGCCTGCCGTCACTTCTATTTATTTATCTATTTTTTTAATCATTTCATTATTTCCATTGTCTCCTCCACACAGCATGGAAGAGGAAGAAATTCCAAAAATTCTCATAATCCTTAATTCCATTTGCTCATCATCTCAGTAACTTTAATGAGTCAGTGTGACTGACAGTTGAATTTTCAGACACGTTTTAAAGACAGTGACATTTACCATGGCTTTTATAAAGTGTACAGATGTGGTTTAGCATTTAAACCTGTCATTGAATTTGGCTTATTTATAATGCTGTTTGTTCCACCAGTCTGCCCAGTTAAGCTATGTGTTGTCTGTTTAACTTGGCTATAAACAGACTGCTGCTGACTGTTTGAACTCCTCCTCATGCATTCACATGAGCATAGGGCGTGTTTGTTTTTTTACTGTTATTGTAAAATGTGACATGATATTCGGTTTGTGTACACGACTTCACAACATGAGGCCGTGCATTACGAGGATCCCAAAGTGTATTCACTTAAGATTGATAAAAACTCAATAAAATCAAATGCCCACCGGGGAGGCAGTTTTCTCGCTGTAGCAGACATCTGGCATGATTATTTTCAGCTCTTCAGCTAATCCTCTCTAAATGTAAACTGAAGAAAAATGTGCCAAATGGCTTTAGAGCAAGACTGAATTTTGGACTTGTGGAAGATTTAAATGAGTTTTATAGAAATGTTAGAGGCATTATTGGAAAACACAGTGAGACAATTGTAATTACTTTTCAGCCTGTCACATTTATAATCATTATCCCACTTTTTAGACATGCCAATTTTTGACTCCTGTTAACCATTGCAGCTGTGGAGAAGCCACATAACATACAGCAGGTTTTTTTTTTTTCATGTTTTGATGTGCTTTCATCTGTGTTGCTGGGCGTTAGATGTTTGATATGTAGCGTTGTGACTGGAAACGCTTGAGTCGTGTGCATGCCATTCAGAGGTGGCCCAGTAAGAGCTAATCTACTTGTCAGGGTTGACTGCCAAGCATATCAGCCCACACAATATGACTTTATTCATACTGTAGATCTGGGACATTAACTGTCTCTGCCCACCAGAACACAACACTTACGCCCACCGCTCCCAATGAAAGAAACCTACATTATAAGCCTGTGCAAGTGATAAAAAAACTGATCCACATCCTTTCCACCTCACATCTACAACCCCCGTCACCTTAAGACGATAACCTGGACCCTGCTGAGACACATGCCTTACTCAAACATCCACTTTAACAGCACTACTCTTGTTTTTGAGAGGAATCGGCAGTGATTCTGTATATTTTGATACTCCTATTGAATGGAGTTTAGGAAAACTGCCAACAGGATGTTTGGACAACACTCTACTTCACAATGATTCAGTTCTTATGCAGCAACATTTGAAATAAAAAGGCTTAAGGGGCTATAATGTTTACAGCAGCTGTATCATTAGGGAGTCCTCAGATGGCTACTGCCACCGTCAGCACAAAAGATTCAGAAACATGAATTCACGATGACTCGTCTCTGACAAATGTGGCGATGGCTTCTGGGCAGATGACCTGGAATCATCTTAAACAGAAAAACTGCACTGCTTCTGCCTCGAAACCAAGAGATGCATTTGATCAGGCTTATGGCACATTGTATAAATAAAAGTGGTTGGCATGATTTATTGAGCTTGAATAATGGTGCCTCATGGGCATTTCATAAATCCCTAATAGGGCAGTGACCTCAGTCGCCAACACTTCATAAATCTATATAAACAAAATTGGAACTTCAAAACACACATAATATAGCAAATATGTCTAATATGTTTGCCTCGATTAAAAAAATTGCACAGGTCAAATAGGCAGGGTTCACATATACATTAAGAGTAAAACGTTGAGCAATTATTTAGAAAGTAATAACTCCTTGATAAAGAAGAAAGGACACACAGACATCTGCAGTTGATTAAAGCCTCACAAATTTACAATGAGGCGGAAGAAGGATGTCAAGTTTTCACACTAATTTAATACAGGGTCTTCCTGACCCAGATATTATGAGAGGAATTCTTTTGCATAACATATTGTAATGATCATTTTAACTCTAAACCGTAACGCAGAAAAGCTGTCACAGGAAGAGCCGTTGCCAGATGGAAGAAATATTACTCTGGACTGTATTATAGCGAGACAAAATGAAAATAAAAATGTATCCAAAGTTCACAATAGCAAAGCTATTCAAATAAACCAATAAATAAATGAGAGTACAAATGTGTAAGCCTCAGGGCAAAGACAGGATCTTGCTGCCAAGTCACAATCTCAATCTCAGTTTGTAATACACCACAAGGGGCACTGTGCAGTACATGACAAACAAGGGCTGCAGTGCTGTTACACATTTGATTCACTGCAGGGGCCGGCTCGCAGAAGTCACTTGAGGTTATCAAGTGGGCTCCATTTTACCACAACTGCACGTGTTGTAGTATAATACGAGAACAAGTGAAACAAATGAGAGCACTCGAATAAAAATGTGCATGTATCATTTAATAGTGGTATGATTTCATGGATCTGATCCTTTGTGTGATTCAGACACCTCCATAGTTTCCTGCCTTGGAGGAGTCAGTGTTTTTACAGCAGACTGTGCAGCAGGGTGCGTCATGTTTGTCTTAAAAATCATCTTACCTGAATTTCTGCTGATCATTAGCCTGCACTGTTAATGTGATGTTCCCTGGGCAATATACTGTACTAATATTAACAAGAAACCTGAGCAATAGTCCATTAATTCCAAAATGGCAAACTATTAATTTTCAATATGTCATTAAAATGGGCTGAGAGGAATGCTGAATATTTTATATGACCAATTAATAGCTTCTAGTGGATGGATTTTATTTGAATTAACGGACCGTCTCGCTCTCCTTTTTAATTTCCCAGATTAGATTGTTTCAAAGGAAAGGAAATAAGTTTTCTCAGGTACAGTACAATGGCAACGTGTGTGTGTGTGTGTGTGTGTGTGTGGACATCGGTATGCTTAAGCTATGTGTGTTTACACATTTTGAGACATATATTTTGCATTTATTTTTTAATACAAAAACAGGTTATTTTATGGATTATGTCATAAATACAGATTCAGTATTTTAAAAAGCTTTGAACTGGCATATTTTAAACATAAGTGAGAAACACTGGTCGATTTGGAAGATTTTCTATTTTAATTCTATTTTAATAAAATGTGATACTGAATGAATAAACACACAAATTAGTTTATATTTTTTATATATTTTAAATATAGTTCTATAATAAAACATACAAACTTATTTTTTCATATTACTGTTACCTTTCAGTATTTTAAAAAAATATTACTGATATCATCCTTTGTATTACATTACTTATTATTCTATTCATTATTCTTATTATTGAGACTATTTAATTGTAAAGGAAAAAAAATATTTTAAAATAACATACTGAAAGCTTTATATAGTACACTGGGCTGTATTAATCACTTACACAGTAGGCGTGTTTGGTCATTTATGGATTTACAATGTAGAGGCAGGAGTTTTTCAGTCTGTGTTTACAGCTGAAAAAAATCGTACCAGCTGCTCCACTGAGGGGCTGCAGGTTGAGGAGAAAGAGGTAGAAGCTGGGGGGGCTATAAGGGTGCGTGCAACTTGAGCGCACAACCTGAATCACTTTCAATCTGTGTACTAAATTGATGGCGATGAAAATAAGACTCAGAGACACAAAAAAACACTTGTTTGCAGATTAATGTCTTGAATGGAGGATTGTGAGGGTGCTCTTTGTCGCAGGCCTCATATTGTGTCCCGGCCCTCAGCTGAGACTAATGCTCAAACCAAACTGAGCTGAGCAGCACAAACAGGCCAGAAAAAAATAATGAACCCCCCTAAAAAAGTTTACTTCACAAGGAATGTTCCTATATGCTTTAGATATTTAGTAATAAATGTAAAATAAATAAAAGTAATCCAACTCATTGGGGGGGATCATTGCTACTGCAACACAGTTTGTGTTTTTCCACAATGTCACATTTAGGCTCTAATATTCTCTGGGAGAATGAATATATTTGTTGACTAACAGCATGGATAAAACTCTTAAATATTCAGAATTTTTAATCTGGTTTAACATTTCCACCCGTTTTATGCAAATTACAGTCTATTAGCATAATCTCATTTGAGAATACATCCTTTTAAAGTAAAAGATTATAACCTATTTTTTTAAACACATATAAATCAAATGTTATATTGAAATGGTAATGTTTTAAAGTATGTGTGCTCTGCAGAAAAGAAGTGCATTTACATATATACTTTCTTTTTTTTTTTTTTGCATTAGTGGCTCAACACTAACATGAAAAGATACAAAACAAAGCTAAAACCTCCATGAGGGAAAACATCCAACAGCTTAAATGTCTTGGCAAACATGAGACACCCATTTAAAGCTCTACAATAAACAACTGCAAACATTTTCTTTTGTTGTTTTGCCCGACATATATGTACATACATCATTTCTAGCCTGTTCCTTATACTTCTCTGATACCAAGGCTGGTGTTGACAAAATTGAATACATTTTCCTGGAAAGGAGAGGAGCAGAGAGGAGAGGAAAAGGTAAGACATTACCTCTAGGCATTGAGGTGGAAACAGGGTCTGTAAGAGCTTCAGCGAGATATTGAGGTGGATAAAGATGTAAGAATGGGCCATTATGCTGCCGAAGTGAAGGGGGGGGGAGAATCTATCTCTCTCCGTTCCCTCCTCCTTCCCTCTTTACGTCTGCCTTGAACTTGTAAGGAGTTCAGCAGGTCTGAGCCTACAGTCCAGACAGGCCTCTGGAATGCGAGTGCGGCCACTCGAGCCCGTCTGACCTGCCACCATTCCAGCTCCATTTCACTGGGCTAACTTACCTATTCATTTACAATGGGACTTCAACTTTATCTTCCCTTGTAACACAACATTAACTGCCAAAGAGCTGGAAATGCATTATCAGCCCGCCCCAAAGCTTGGATTGCTTCCCTCATAAATAAGATCATTATACGAGTGGTAATCCCATTAAATAGATCATTTTGCAAATATCTAAATCCAATTAATAAAGTGTTTTCAGAGGGGGTGCAGCAAACACTGTCTTTTACAGAGCTGACATGCTGTGACTCCAGTTCTTTGTTCCTCACTCCCTTAGTAGCAAGAGTGATATTAATAAACACAACCCCGAGCCTGAATTACTCTTTAAAACAAGACTGGGGTTCGGTTTGTCCTGTTCTGTGAGAATAAAAATGAAAAGTTTATGTCCATTTAAAGCTAATTTTGCTGTGGATTTCCCACAAAAAATAACTCCCTCCCTTACCTCTCACCCTGGCATGTATTGCACTTGCTTGCATAATGTGCTTATAGGATATCCTTATGCTGTAATCCTATGTAAAATCCCTTGCTGGACTGGGCCACATGAGCTAAATGATATCCAGATGGTTTAAAAAATTAGCCATTTATTGAATTAATCCAAACTAGTTTCCCTAAATCATTACCATAACCATCATCAGTGGAAGTGCCCTCCAAGTGCCCTTTAACTTTTGGACGTGTGCTCCTGCATTGACCGCGTCACTTTCTCTCTAGACCATTTGCCAGAATATTAGAAAGACAGAAAACTGTTTTACTAATTAATTGCCCTTGCACAAACTAACCATCTGTGAGTAAAAGAGGCATTACAATCCTAAAGTAGATGCCCCCGAAGTGCTTGTGTTTGTTCCACTGAACTAATAAAGTGCATAATCCGATAAAGGATGATATCCTAAGCTTTGATTGTGCCTGAAGTGGTTGTTTTACCTTTGTGGAAAGTGCGTCTGGCATGGTAAGAATGTTTTCGTATCTTTTCATGGTTTTTAATTGCCAGCTGAAGCTGTTAGGAAAACACTGCTGTGGTTAAATGAATTAGAAAACAGTGCCCCTGGGTGATGTTAACACGTTGCACTCTCTCATCTAAAGCGCATGTAAGGCAGCTGCCAGTGGATGATCTATGTGTCATTTATATGGCTGTTTATTATACAAAGTAAAGGAGACCACAGCTCTAATTATGGTTTTAAATGTGTCTTTCACTATCTAGATAATTCCTTTGTCTTGGTGCTCATTTTAATAACTCGGAGATGATTTAAGTCACATGTCAGCGGCATCACAAAGCCAAACACATGTCTGCGTCCATACATGTGATACCATTAGAGAGAAAAGCTTTCTCGGATTCTGGGAAGCTCCATGTGTTCAGAGCAGGGAGGGAGCAGCTTTTTGCACTGCAGCAGACCACAACTCAGCATCCTAATGACAGCATCATTAGAAGTATCATAGCAGTAATTATTCTCTTCGTCGGAGGGCAAGCCTACAAAGAGGGGCTGGTGAAAACCAAAGGCTGAGGTTGAGACCAGTCTCCCCCTCTTCCAGTCTGCTTTCGCCTGTCTAATCTGTCTTTTTCTAATGAAGAGGAGGAAAGCGAGAACAGTGGAAAGAAAGAGATGTCAAGATTGAGGTCGGCCGCCCCCCTTGCAGGGTCAAACTCGAGGGGTTAATACCTGGTGTCCGACACTGCACATAAACTCCGCTGAGCTCATCACACTAATTAAACAGACACACATCCTCTCTGAGCTCCGATGGCCAATCGCTGCCAGCTAAAAAAGCAGTCCATTCATGGAGGTTGGCAGGGTGTGCATGTGGGGTGGGCTGGGGAAATGCTACCTGCCCTTCCTCAGTTTGATTAATGAAAAGAACAATGGCGCTCTTGTGGCCCACCAGCCTCACTCCACTTGGTTCTGGTTCACCGCTCGAGGAGAGGGGACTGCATGTTCCAAGCTCGTACCCCCAGACGAACCACCACCTAGCCTAACAACTCCTCGGCGGCCGCTGCCTCCTCGACACCCGTCTGCTCGTCCTCAGGCTAGTTGTGTCAAAGGAGAATCTGAACAAAAGCACTTTTCCAGGATACGTCCGCTGTCCTGGCCTTGTCGGGGTAGTGTTCTGTTGTCTCAATAGATCACTTGCGAATGTCACACAGATTTCCTGTAGGTGGACTGTCCCTTGCTCAAATCAACTCTTGTCATTTTTTTCTATTAATCTCAAAGAAACAGCTACTTACTCTAGAATAAAAACAAATCACTTCCACTGGGACCACAAGTTTTTCTATGCAAAAAACCCACGATTCATGACTGTTTCAGAGAGCAAACAAAAACGGACACATATTTATAGGGAAATGTCACAGATTATTACTTTAATGTCTCATTTGTTTGTCTTTGACTTGACTTGACAGCCCTTAAGTGGATGCATCACAAGTTATGAGAAGTCAAGCCCTTTGTGTTGATGTTTCCACTGAACTACTGTTTTGTGGATGCCTGATCGAAGTTTTATCAAATGGTATCTTTTCTGTCTTGCTGTGAGCCTGAAGAGACACGAGGCAATTACATCCAGGGGATGAAGACTTCAACGTCATCCCTCTGAGGGAGTGACAGCATAATGTGCGTCAAAAACCGGGCGACGTAATTAATTGCAGCACCCCACGAGCTCACAAAAACTTGAGGAGCTTCACCAATACTTTGCCAATACTCTCATACTTCAGCTATATCAAAACAGGGAGACAAATTGCCCCACCTGCATGTCTCCAGCTCCTGACAACTCATCTCACTTGCAAATTGCGAGCATTTTACCCCCCTACAAAGAGGGCCGTAGAGGCCTGCAAGCTTCTCACCAGCCAAGGCTTGATGGGTCTTCATGCGGCTACGTGACACTTTGAAAACAGTGGAGACATTTCATAATACTGGGGGCTGGAAAAAGAACATGCAAGCCGTAATGATGATAGTCCATATGGCTGAGAGCACAGTGTTGGTCACAAGATGTTTGGAGGAGTGCTTCAAGTATTTGCAGTGAAGTTACATATGAAAAAAGCATGACTAGTGCGCTTGAAGGCATGCGCTGAGGATTATGAAGTCAGGCATGTTGGTTTTCTGATTTGATTTTTTTTAAAGCAAAGCTTTGTAGGCTGGTGACAAGCACCTCCATTTAGAGTCTGAAGAATTTTTTCAATTGAAAAATCTGCGTAGAAAAGGGTGTTTGGCGAATAGGTCAAACAGGTTATAGATTACCTAGACATCTTGAAACCTTTACCGTTGACTTTTATTTATATTTACTGTTTTTTTTAAAGACAATATTATGTCAGTGAGCCAACTGACATTGACATTAAATGTATGTCTGCACATATGGGAGAGTCACATGACAACTGTTTTTCCCTGTTAATTGTGCTGATGGCACTGCAGATGACTTACTCTGCATGATGAGAGAGAGAGGGGAAAAAAGAGAAAGACAGAGAGGAAATGAGGCGAGGGGAAGATATTTCATTTGCTTTCATTAAAACTTATGACTTTGTATTTTATGGTATTGTAATCCTCTCTATTAGCAATTTTGTAATAGCATAAACCATTATTTATCTCAGATTAATTAGATTAAAGACCTTTTAAATCTCGTCTGGTGCAGAACGCCCATGGAGCTTCTCTTTTCACACAGAAGAAACACCAATAGATCTTTCCTAACGATCACTTTTTGTAGATTAGGGGATTGTTATTAATTGGTCAATTGGCTAATTGTTATTTCTCTTAATTAGTCACCGCAGAGGAATAACAGGCTTTGTTCAGTGACCCTCATTTACTGTAATAAGCTTGTCACATTAGTTGGGATTCACACACATGCGAGCCACATGCAAGGCAAAGTCTAGATTACTGTGGAGAAATATGTATTGTATGTTTGGAGAATCCCAAACTCAGTTATACAAATCATGGATCATGCTTCTGATCCATAACATACGGTAAATCTTATCACCTACTGGCTATTGCAAATGAATGTAGCAAACTGAATTATTAGAAATTACATTAAATCTCCTTTATATAGTGAGAGGACAAACATTTTTTTTCATTTCATCTAAGCAGACAAGCTGTAAGACCACATTTTATTTGCAAAACACACCCACAGCAGGATGAGGAAAGGTTGCACATGTTTACATTCACACCCGGGAGCTCCCTGGTATGCATAGTAAGTAGAAAATAAAGGGTAGGAACTATAGAGGCACTGACATTGTCAGTGTTGGCGAAGCCAGATAGAATGCTGTTTTGTTTTGTTAAAGCTGCACTTAACGCTGCTGTTAATGCTGAAACAGCACTGCTATTTAGTAGCATACATACTGCATGTCTGCAGTGAACAAGAAGCAGACAGCCTCTGCATACAGTTCTTGAACCATGGTAAAAAGTAAAAGGTCTACAAATCCACCTAATATCTGTCTTGAAAGGTAATAACATAAAAAAAAATAATAAATCAAAACCAATATTTTGGGGAATTAAAGTAATTTGCTAAAAGCATTAATATGGCATGAGTTATTTAGTGTCTGAGAGGATCCCAGGTCTGTGATGACTATGTAAAAAGTTTCTAATGTTATGTGATTTCTGTGTTATGTGGTTTCTAATGTTTACGTCGACAGCTAAGGAGACAGAAGCCATGTTGAATATCCAGCAAAGAACAAATGCATTACATTAGTCTCTGCCACCACTTTAATGTAAAATATACAGTCATTTTATCAAACTAAATCCAAATCCAAAATAGCTCTGAAAGCCAATCACATTCAGACAATGAAAGTTTAGACTCTTACATAAAATGACAAATTAAAAATCAGCTCAAAAAGTTCATTTGTATGTCATTTTCCCCCAACTTTCTTTTCATAGACTGGCCAGGAAGGTAGATGGTACAATCTGGTGGCACCAGTATACAAGGTGCCTTAATCAACCAGCTTAATCAAACAAAGCCCTTTTGGTGTGTATATATATATATATATATATTTCCATTTCAAATGTAATATTTTAAATCCATTGTTTAGTTTAAAAATATTGAGAAGACGTGTAACCAATTACATCCAACTAAACTAAAAGGTGGTGGCAGGCAAAACTGATGTTAATTCTCTGAAATGTCTAACTTAGACCAAAATCAACAAACAGACTGAATCCTGATTCATTTAAGTGACAGATTAATACTATCTATTAGTACTGTGTGCAGTGATGTCACATCCTGGCGGTGCCTCCTACTGTAAACTGTCCATTGCCATCATTTGTAAGATGACCAGAGAGCGCAGCTCAACAAGGAGCTCTGTATGAGAGACCCCGAAGCCAGACACTCAAATACATTGGCAGACTTCGCTGAGCTCAGCCCAAATATACAACACGCTCCCCTCAAACCTGGGCTTGTTTAGCTACTGGCACCCGAAGGCGTCAGTCAGATGTATGCCAGCTGAGCTGAAATGTGCCCACAGAGTACACACTGCATCACTACCTGCACTCGTGCCCTCACCTTGTCTACCTTGGCACTTTTTGAGTTTGATGGAAAAAAACGGCCCATTGCAAACGACAAGTCAAGCGCCAGACAGCATATTTATACATCTTAATTAGCAATAATGACGGCCAGTACCTGCCAGGGATCTGATGCCAGTGGTAACTGTGTCGTGTTGACTAGGCTGTATATCTGTTGTTTGCCTTCTACTTACATGAGAATTGCACAAATAAAATAGGTGAATAGATCCTATGTTTTTAGCAAAACCATTAGATCCGATAACAAACACGTAATGATGATGGATCTTTAAAAACAGGTAACACTTGAGGATGAAAATGTTTAATCTGAATGAGCCTGTTACATCACGATTACTAAGCCTATATCTACAGGAAGGCAAAACCTGCAGGCTGCAGCATGCCTCAGATTTACAGAAGATTATGAATGAGAGGGAGATGATTATTATTTGCTCTCACAGTTTGTCATGTCACGGATCATTCATTTTACAGGACCTGTCAGGACATGGTGAATGACTGCAGCAGATTCTCATGATGTTTTGTTTAAAGTCGCCGTGATTTGAGGCCGTGTTTGGACGCAAACATGTTTAGATCTGTCGTCAGCGATAAGTTTGAGCCCTGCACAGCGAGACATTCTTTATGGAGGTAATGGAAACAAGTTGCATGGATTTTTTACCGTGAAATAGGCTACAGCCATCCTCCTGACGTCTGGATTTATGGCCTAGTAATTCCCCTCTGGAGTAATTTGGCTGGTACATCTGCAGCTTAGCAGCATTCCAGCAGAGCTCTCCTGTGCTGTGAAGTCAGGAGATGACTGATTGATTGATTGTATTACTGTAGTTTTAGCATGGCTTTACTGAGCTATTGCAGTGAACTTCTAATGTGATCTTTCCCCTGCAAACTACGACTGCGCCTGTCGTAAGCAGTGAGCGGCCTGCCTGCTGCTGTATTATCCTGCTGTGATGATCACAAATCAGAGTTAAAAAGTGAACTTAGCATGAACAATACACACACTGACTGATAGTATTTTAGATTGGAAGAGATTTAGCCTCCACCCACACAGAAATTACTTAATCTGCTTGATCAGTCATGATTATATGTAATACCTCACTATCCATAAAACCAAAACGAAGATAATCAGTTAGAGTTTCTCACTGCTTTCACACTAGAAATCCCTCTACAAGTTCTTTGTGGTGCCAATTACAGGCCAAAAATGACCAAATGCAAACCTGTGGTCTGCTGACAGCTCATGTTTCCTTGCTTTTAGGTGATAAGTCCCAGGCACGTGCTGCGCAGACAGTGATAATGAGACGAGTCGTTCAGCGGCTTGCTGCAGGAACACTGTAGTCCAACGAGCTCAACTTGTTCCCCAAAACAGACAGGTTCTGAAAAAAAGCACAATATATACAAGTTTAAAGATGGGCCAACACACAAGTCATTTAAGGGGTGAAGCCTGAAATTAGCAGAAGGGAAATAACTTGATAAAAAATTTAATATTGTCTAATGTTACCTGTGTACATAATTAGGTACATTTAAAGGCTAAAATCTACTTAAACATAAGTGTGTTATTAAAGTGCTGCTTTGACTTCTGTTAAAAAGGAGATGAGGCACTTTACATTTAATTGTATTGTTAGCTGTGCAGTAAAATGACTGCTGTTTGTTTAGCTAAACAAAAACATCTAAAATAAGGAGTTCATTAACCACTGTTTTTTTTCCCATTTCCTGTGGACAAGTCACATTTCCCTATGCTTACATAGTGTTATGGAAAAAAATGTTGACGTTACTGTTAATTAAAATAAATAAATAATAAATAAATAAAAGTTAAACACACTGCTTACATAACAACACTCAGTTCCTTTAAATTTGTTTGTACCCACTCAAGTTGACAGCAGAATTAGCTAACGACAGTCAAGCTAGCTCTCTAGAAGTAAATATGCTAGCTCTTCCCAAGAAACAATAGAGCTACCGCTAACACACAGCTATCAATATTACAGTAACTACCTTAATTTTACCACCAGATATTATAATATATAAAACGTGTGTCCTCATTTTACAAAACAATATCAGTATCTATCAATAACTTCACAGGTACACAGCGACTGTTTCTGTTCAGTAAACTAGCTAGTAATTTATTGAATATTTGGATTAAAATTGGAAAAAGAGGTAAAACCGACACTAACTGAATCCTGTTGCCTATTTCTACTTTATCTCTACTGTAGCGCTATTTGAGTTCACATATTTTTTACCAAATAAAAACAGTTGTCACAGAGGTCTGTTCATTGAAATTCAGATTCTGGGGTAAAAAAAAAAAGAAAATACTGAATGTAAAATGTTTTTCTCTGTTCTGGAGATAGCAGAGATGCAGATCACACAGAGTTTGATGCTGCCTGCCAACACTACACTAAACCTGTCACATAAATTTAACACCAGCACCTGACCACTGAATTTCTTAACAATCAGTCATTTTCCTATAAAAAAAAATAAAAAAAATGTCTCTTAATGCACAGTGGATATCCCTGTAGCTGTGTGAGCTCTCATCGTTCCACCTTGTTTGCCGTTCTGTGTTGACAGATTCCCTCCTTCCTCTGGTTGTCATCTGGCTTTGTTCACCTGATACCAGACGCGTGGCAGCTATCAGAGGAAGACAATACCATCAATACAATGCACACCGCCGGGCCCCGCAGCACGGTCGACACCTGATTTATCTCAAGCACCCATTCAGATTAGTTAACCATCTAACAAAGGGTCCTGCGTCGGAGGAGTGGGTGGGGTCTGATACTCTGGGGAGTTTGAGGGGTTAACCTTGACATCTGGCCCCCAAGCAAGTTCAGGCCAGCTGCCCAAATAGGTCTGGTTTTTCCCCTAAAAACACCTCATCCATCTGCTGAATTTCTCCTCATATAAGTTTCTTCACCATCGCCTGAGGCACTTCCATTCAGAGACGCGTGCGGGGTGACACCGATCCCCGCCATGACGCCCATCCATATTTAAAGGGGAGCGCAGGTGACCTGTGGGTGGCCCTGTCTGGCACGCTTTGGCTCTCCAGCACCCACACAATCTTGCGCAACACGTTTGCTGAATATTTCCTCAAATTACTGCAATATGATATAATGCACAATGAACTGATGGGCTTTAATGTACAAGGCACTCAGATGACACGTGCCGCTGCCGTACAAAAGCTGGGATCTGTGAAATTCAATCTGTTGATGAATGTGCAAGGGTGACAATGAGCATGCCAATTAGCTTATGAATACAACAGGTGACACCTACATAAAGCCCAATTACACACTTATTTGTGTTTGGTGTCTCCCAGGGCAGACTATAAGTTAACACAGGAAGATGAAAAATTAATCACGATGCACACGCTGCCAATTCTGTCGCCAGGCAGAATTATCTTTAAATTAACTTTATGTGCATGCATCCAAATGTTACAACAGCTAAATTTAGCCAAATTTAACCTACTTATTCAGCACAGCTGGCTTTGTCATTATTTGAGTCACCTGCAGCATTAAAGGAAGTATGTTGGAAGTTATTTAGTATTTTCCTGGTGTCCATGGTTACCACTGCTATGCATCTTCCATCGTTAGATCTAACGCGGTGCTGCGGTGTGCAGTGGCAGCTGCGTGAGGTGCACCTCTTCAGGGATTACTAGATTGAGGTGACAGGGGAGAGGTCATGTTTTAACCTGCTGTGTGACGGAGGCTGACGGGGAAGCAAACCGGCCCACAAAAGCATCAGCTGGTAAACAACACAAGTGTTTCTTGTCTCAAAAGATTTCACACAGCCTTGTTGCACACATAGGCAAATGAGAGTGGAGTTTTAACAAGCAATCTTGCTACTCAGTTGTCAAACGATGCCACTTCTCTCTTTTGCCAGAAAGGCATGGGAATTTCTCCAGAACAAAAGGAAGAGCTGCTTTGAGCAGGGAGAAAACAAAAGCTTGACACAAATCAGCACAATTAACAACACTAATCGTGGTTTAACTCCCAGCGAGATCAGAGTTAATTGAGAGTGGCTTCATTTATCCATAAGAATCATAGGACAGGTGTTGAGCGAAAGGAACAGCTGAATAGCAATCCACTTTATGGGAGATTTACATCAGATTTACACTGCGGTGTTGGATTAACCAGATCAGCTGCAAAACGTAACGATGCGCATTATAAAATTCTAATTTCATTTACCATTAAAATGTCTTTACAAATAAACAAACAAACAAAAAAATCCAATACAACAGCAGTTTTCACTTACGGTGAGTTTATTGTAAAGGACAATACAGTCTTGCTTGTGCCTTTCAAACTACATCCAGCAGAACATTGGACTTTGATTATAATGATGGTGATGGTGATGATAATATCAAAAAAGTAATGCTTGAAACTGCAGCACACAGAGAATGGGTGAATATTAAGAAATGCATCATCAAATTGAATTAGTGCTTTTGTTGGCACTTTACACATGGTCACCATTAACAGCATTATACTGTTATCATAATACATATCACATCTTCTAAGTCCCAATGTGTTTCCAGAACTGCGATATAAAAGCCATACATTCTTCTCCCCAAACACCCAGGTATGAAAGTCTTGCATATCGGCTATTTTGTGAAAATATTAAACAAACGAAAAACCTCATCTACCTTCTCAGATAAAAGGACCAGCTTACATACTGTAATGACAGTTGATGGAAATTAACCACTCTAGTGGAAATAATGGTTCATAGATCAGGAAAAAATGCCAAATACTTTGGCAATAATATAAAGTGTTACATAATCAAAACATGTGATTGACATGCAGAAGAATCCAAACACAGCAATTTATCTATCTTTATGTGCCTGAATGAACTGTGAGAGCCTGTACAGACTGGAATAGATCAACATGTTGTATCAAAATGTCCTTTTAGGCCTCCACCATGTTGGGGCACTAAACTCAACTCATTATGTTTAATTGTGTTGGCCTCTGTACATCAGCCTCCATACAGTTCTGTAAACTCAATGAAGCTTTGCTAACTGGCAAGATCTTTTATAAACACAGTCATCATTTCCTTCAAAACTGTGTGCCACATTACAAGCACCGTCAGGGGATTTAGCGGGAGCTTAAGTCTTAGTGTCTGGCAGCTGTATGTGGCCTATGGCAAGCAGCATCATATTATCAGTAGAAGACTTAAAAGACTGCCAGAGGAGGATTGTGAGATCCGACTCAAGCTTTATGTCATCTTCATCAAAAGGTTCAATGCATGCTTCGTCAACATGGAAAAAAAAATCCCCATATGTTTGCACTATTTTTTGGAATGGGGCGGACATTCACGTACAACACTTAAAACACACCTTAATGCATGTGCAAAACAATCTAGACAATCTAGACTTCAGTTATGACACAGGCCATGGGCAAATTTTATAGCAAATTTAGCCTCTAAGCATTCTGAGTGCTTTGCATATTCAAACACTGGCATTAATTGGATGACAAATTTAATGCAAAGAGGCTAGGAAGAAGTGTAATAATGATGCAGGGCTGTTTTTGCAATGTACCCCCTTACACTGTTGTGCTAGAAAATGATTTGCAAATGCTTTTCATTTAGATTTGTGTTTTAGTTTGACATCTACCAAAGCACCAAATTATATTAAAGCATAAAGCAAATGTAGCAATCAAGCTAAAAGAAAAAATGACAGGCAAAATTAATTAATTTGAACTACTCACCCCTCATTTTTCATTTGAACTAAATAACCTCAGGGCCCAAATGTGGTTTTTTAAAAACCTTATCTTTTGTTATTTCATCGTTCGAGCCAAGCAGTGGTGCTTTAGGGCACATTGTAGACCTAAGTGTAAATCACCTGTTCCACAATCTGTATGAGTATTACTCCATGTAGCACAATAGGACCTATACTAAAATATCACGGCGAGAAATCCACTCATTTGCTTTGCTAGCGAGAGAAATTATCTAAAGCTACAAAAAAAGGGCTGAGAAAGAATAACTATTAAAAAGCCTGAGTATCAATTAAATCATAGTTTGCCAATGGCGGTTTAGCTCAAATGAAAGATGGGCAGTGGATTCGACTCTTCAGTTTTACACTTCTAAAATTTAATTTAACTTAACTTGCTTCTTTGACTGAACCTCAAGCAGAAGAAGCACATTTTCAAACATTTCACAGCACAACAAAATGTGCAAAAAGTCAAGGGAGGTGAGGTGATATTACAAAGTGACTGTACAGTATGTACAAGGAAAGTATTAAGAGCTCAGCAAGGTCCATGAACAAGCGGCTAACTACCAGCACAGACTAGTTAAAGCTGTTGGTAAAGCCTGTAACATGAGGAGACACATGTAGGAAGGCAATCAGTGAGAAGCTTTTCTGTAATGGAAAACAGATTCTTATCCACATATCTTCTTAATTAGTACCGCATAATACCCATCATTTTATCAACTGATTCAAACATTTTTGGCTTAGAAAATATATGCAGATCAGATAACCTTTTTCCAATACAAAGGAATTTACCCAACATCTGTGTCAGATCATCGCACATCCATAATGAAGATGTCTGAGTTTTGTCAGGCTAATAGAGAGAAGCAAAGAAATGATGTCTTTGGATACACCAAATACTTTAAAGGCAGGCAAGGTTCAATGGCCTTGTTAGTGTACTGTATATTATCATACATTTCAGAATTATGTATTTCAAAGCCAACCAGAATACATTCAGTAACAAGAGATTTTGGCTTAAAGTCCAAAAAGAGATCACATACCTTCAGATGAAGTAACTACTTTCACAGCAGCAGAAATAATTAGTACATGACAAAATGTGTTTCTGAGTGGTGTAACATTCATGAAAAATGAAAACTGCCGAGTCTTTTTTGACCGCTGACATTCCACAGATACAGTGTAGCACTTTGTCTCAGCTGTGATTTGGTATCATACAGTGTAAAGGTCAAATATTTTGAAGACTTGAGTCATTAAAAACAGATATAAATACCAGAAATACTACTAGCAAAAGAGCAAGGTGGATCATCATCTGATAAAGAGCTGTGATATATCATTTAAAATGGTGTGCAACTGTGAGTAAAAGACAGTTACTATGATAATACAAAGCATGTTTAACACTGTACATGAAGCTGCTTTCCATTAAAATATGAATAAACAATTAAAAATGTAAACCTAACATTAGTAAGTGATTATACTTTTGTTGAACATCTAGCACAAACACAGGTATAAGTGATAAAACTCTTTCTGAGACTAACACCTGTAAGTAGTCATTAATTAATTTTAGTACCAGCAGTGCAATCTGACAGCTGCCCTGTAGCTCGTTCAGCATTTGTTCAGTAGAAACAGGAAAATTAACAGAATTACGGGGCGCTGTTTGACACTGAAACAAAATATGTTGTTATGATACTAGTGTCATAGATTGAGGCAACATATTGAGATGACATAAAACAGTGAAATGATGACAGTTAGCTTCTGACATGTGCTGTCAAACTGTTATTGGTGACCCCACTGACACTGATTGACTGTTTACCTTGAACAATTAGGAGCAGATTCTCATTAGTAATCAGGGAACTGGTAAGACATCCTTATGTGAATGTTAGAATTTGGACTGTTTTGAGATTACAGAAAGAAAAACTAATTAGCTGGAATATACTGAGGCACAGTACATAATCAATGTGTGAGTAGAATTTCTTTAAAGGTAAACTGATATCAATGCTAATGGGAATCACATACAAACTGTATGCGTACAACCTTAACAAATGAATACTTAATCAAATGAGCACATATTTGAGGAGATATGTACTAACTGTACAGTGTTGATACATTAGAGCAGGTGGTGGGGGAGGGGGTAGTGGGATACAGTAGTGTTTTTACCATAAAGTACCTTAGAAATACATTAAAATAATGTTTGTATGGAAATCAGCTATGAAATATGTATAAATAAAGATGGTTCAGCGTAAACCCATGTGTGCAGCTGTGTACCATTAATACAATCTGGAGCCAAAAGTGTATTTGAAGGAGATGAAGGCCAGTCAATCTGTGAAGGAGGCTGCAACAAAGAACTCCAAGCTGTTCCAGTGAATCAAATCAATATTAAAAGATGAGTTTAACTCATAGATGTGATTAAAATGTAAACAAGAACATTATCAGAAGAAGAATATTAAGCAAGATACTGATGATTATTGCACTTAAAGTCAGTAAAATTATCACCCTTGGCGAGTGACTGTAAGACCCTTGGTCCAAGAAATGATACATGATAGTCATCACAAATAAAATCATGAATGAAAAGTCAGTAACAGATGACAGGAATCTATGTTTGTTCAATTTTTGGAAAAGAAAATGCATGACTCAGTAAGCTAGAGAGAAAGCACAACCCCAGATACCTTTCTTACCGTAACTGTCTTTCTAAGAATACCCATGAATCACTCGGGCTATTAGGTAGGAGAGCAGAGTTCATCCACATCTGCAGCAGAGGCAGCTCAGGACAAAGCTGATGCCGCCTCTGCCAAATACGTTTTGTAGTTTAAGTGGCACATTTAAGACTCATGCTCGAGTGTAAACACAGTAACTACAGCTTTATCTTATCAACCACTTGAGCATCTTTCAGCAAACAGCACACAACTGCGACTACAGCATCTGGTAAACATGAATTTGGCTGCATTTGCAACTTAAGAGCTTCTGGGCAGATGATGGCAGCTGTGTGTGCAACTGACCTCTGTGGGTTCACAAGTACATACAATATCGCTCGACCTAATCTTCATCAAAATTTTGATTTGATTTGAATCAACTAATGACTTTCTCATATCCTGTTTAAGCAGCTATAAATGCAGCGCAACAAGTAATCAAAGAAATGTAGATGTCTTCCACACAAAGAAAGCAAAAAAAAAATGCATGCAACTAAAATAATCAAGACACTGGAAAAAGTCATTAAAACTGCCTCCACTGAGTAAAAATTTGGCTTTGATCAATCCCATTTGTTCCCACTTATTGAACCACATGACACTGATACATGAGCTACTGTTAAACCTTCATTAGTAACTTCACGCTCTTTTACTTTTTATTAAGTTTACCCGCCTTCTTTTTGGGCTCATAAGGTGTGCGCAGAATGCTCGGCGTCTCCTCCATGACACGCACAAGTAGGTTATCGATGTAATCTTCCAGCTCCCTGATGTGGGCGTCTTTCTTTTTCACCACCTCTTTCTGCTTGATGAGTTCCTGCACAACTTCCTCAAAGGACAAGTTGCTGTAGGCGGCCACGCTTTCTTTTGTCACTTCCTGAAAATGGAAAACAAGTAAATGCTCAATCTAACCCCAGCACAATTTGAGGTTATAATCACCATATTGTGTGTGTGTGTGTGTGTGTATATATATATATATACATATATATATATATATATATATATATATATATATATGTTTTTTTTGTAGAAGTAGACTAAAATGCTTGAAGGATCTTGTATGAAATGTCAGCATCTGATAACAGAGGCACGAGTCACGATAGTCTTTAAGTTCGCTCACAATGCAAAAGAGAAAATAGACTAATTAGACGTGTTGGCCTAACATAATCTGTCATGTGTTTATCTCTTGTTCCCTGTTGCTAATAAAGGCTAATTTAGAGTTGTTAAGATGAGACTGTTCTCAAGAGATTTAGCTGACATGTCAGTGAATTCTATGGCAGATGTTATGAACCAATACTGTGAAACAGTGTTTATAACAAATCAAGAGAGTTTAACTGCTCTAATGGGAATTCACTTTGACACTACAGCAAGCAACCAACGTCTTGAGAAATTTCTTCTTCTTTTTTTCTTAAGCTTAACGCATCTAAAAGTATGATCTTTCTAACTAGAGAGGGTTCAGGCACAAACTCTTTTAAGCCTATCTGAACTCCCAAAAGACTTCCCACAAAATGGAATCTTTGTTTTGTTTTGAAGGGGAAATGCCAGGCTGCATATTTCTGCAATTAAAGGTCAGGCTAATAAGTACCAAAACAAGGATGCAACCCAAGCCCAACTCTTGCTCTTTGAGGACAACCTCTTTGGACGGAGCAGTGCGGTACGGTATGTGCAGATCATATTGCGCGGGTACGAGAGGAGCTGTAATCGTTTTTAATGAGGGACCACTTTATCGCTTCAGTGCTGGGCATCCTCCCCTGAACGGATAGAGCAGCAAAGCCTTCGCCCTGTTTAAAATACCACACTTATCAGCTTCCACTCCCATGCACCATTCAAGCCTCCACTGCTGGGTAAAGACAATGCAGAAAGACCTGGAGCGGGACTGCTTACCAGGTATCTTATCGCTGCTAACAGCATAGAGGCTACCGTGGGGCGACACAAACCAAAATGAAATATTTGCCACAGAGATTAAATGTCCAATGTAAGGAGGGTTTTGAGAACAGAGCTCAGTAACCTATTCCTCACACACAACACAAAAAAAGGCATCTCGCTGAAAGATACTGCACTTAAGCCACCTGAGGGGGAATAGGAGAAGTGACAGCTATATGGAAGTGGATGTTGGTTTTACATACAAGCATGTGTACGAGCACTCTCTCGCTCACACACACACACAGCATAATAATCAGGAGCTTTAGTGGCTGGTGACAAAGGCCTGGAAATGACCATGAATTGGCAAAGTAATGATGACCATTTTTCTGCGATCAGTAGTGAGGAGAAGATAAGGCGCACACTTGGCATTCTCCAGTTGTGTCATTACAGTTTCTAATGAGCTCAGCTTTGAGAATCTAAAAGCTCAGTCCTTTGAAATCTCTCGCTGCCCTCCCTCTCCCCCCCGTGTGTGGTTAATTAGGGCCTTGAAGCGGAGGAAATGGGAGCTGCCATTTCTGCGAGGCACTGCGGCATGCACTGGGGCACATGTGTGGATACCGACAGCCCTCAACACCCACAAAGAAAAGGTGAGGAAAGCCATTATCAGCGTTCTCCTTCTCATTTAGGAACTTAAGCTCCTGCTCCCTCGTAAATACCAATTTTGCTGTGTAATAGTCTGCAAATTTTAGGGTTTTTTTCAACTTGGAAATGCAAAAGAATTTAAGCTAAACAAAAACTACAAAGGGTAGAATGTCATGTACAAACAGTGTAATAACTATTAAAAAGAAAAACAAATGACATTTCTATGGCTTTTCTAAAAAAAAAAAAAAAAAAAAAAAACCCTCCAATTATGGAATCAGTGCAACACACCACTATGACTGACCTTAGACATGATGACCGATGTGTGCAGCTGCTAATTAGTTGAATGGCACATCTGAATTTTCAGCAGCTTCAGAGATCAATGTCACCAGCTGCTATGTCAAATGAAACTTAAGAGTTCTCAATTAAAAATCTGCCTGACACTACACAAGAAATAATGAAACAGTTGCAACTGCCGGGGTCATTCCTCCTCGTTTTTTCACCTCAATCGCTGTCATGTCAGACTGACAATGTGCAACAATACCAACTGACAAATCAGTTGCTTTTACTAGGAGCGCTGTGCTGTCTTTCTTACATTTTTCTTGCCAAAGATGTCCTTCTTCTTCTGGCCAAAGGTGCTGTCTTCATTTCTTGCCGACTTTTTATCACTGTGAAGCAATCAAAGAGGAAGTCAGTGCTCACATGAAGGCATTACAGTGAATAATTTGGGTATAATTCTCACCATTCAACTAATGCAGAGGCTCTGCTGTGTCTATCCCCTGAAGAAAATTTGGACATTTATGATGGTGGATATTGTTTATCAAAGAATAAAATGTGTCATGTTTCAGGGGTGAATGAGTTGATCAATAAATATTATACTAAACACCTCTTTGTATTCATGCACCACATTATAAATGACCACTGAGCTACTGTATGACAAAGGCAGCAGTAAAGATGATGGACTAGTGCCTACAGAGATAAGTGGTTAATTGGGTGGTCTATCTCTGCAGAGGATCTCATTACTATAGCTCAGAGGGCTCTGTTATCAAGCCCAGGCTCTCTAAAGAGCCACTAATGACACCTTCCACTCCGATAAACCAGAATTTAGCCACACTGCTCACCAACTCTTTATGTAACACGGGAAATAGATGTAACCGGCTGGGTGGAAACATTTCCACCGATGCACTGTCTATCAGATTCAATCAGCAAGGTATTCAAAACTTTGTAGGAATGCTGTAACCAATATCCTGTAGTACAGTGGCTGTCCCACGGGGGAAGCTAGATCACGTTTTTGGATTGTGAGATGATTGATGTATTTTGATTAAAAACATACTAAAGCGACATGAAATACAACTTGCAACGGTTTGTCTCATAAATGCTCACTGACGTAAAGAAAGCCAACTTATACATGAGTATATAGGACATTTTGTTAACCAGAGAGAGGGATTTTTACGGAAGTTGCTCCTTCAGAATGAAGTATCCTGGAAATTAGTTACTCTAAGCCCAAGAGGGATAAATGAAGAATTGGACTGAAAGTCATTTTTTAGCATCTTCTAGATTTTATTTGTTCTCAAAGAAGAGAAATCTTTGAGAACAACTGTCAGTTTAGTCTACAGCAGACTGACTTTTAAATTAGTTGAGGCTATTTTTCAAAATTTAGAGATGGAGCTTTAGTAATGCTGTGATTTGAAAAATTCAATATTGAACAATTGATGGGTTAAGATGAATGATTGTATTTGCTGAAAATCTTTATTATTACCTGGCTTTGTAGTTGGAGATGAACGGGTTTGTGTCTGCCTGCGACTCTGCACTGAAGGGATTGGGGGACCGCAGGTCTCCAGAGCTGCCCGAACGCCCCCCGTTGTTGGTCTTGCGGCCTTCCTTCTTTCCTGTTACGCGTTCCAGTAGGCTGACCTTCTCCTTTTTCTCCTTCCGCTCTGCCCGGTCCCACAGCTGCCCCTGCTCCCCCTCAAATGGGTTGCGGTTGCGTGGGAGCGTGGCATACTTCTGTGGCAGGGTGTCACTGATATCAGTAAAAGGGTCACTCTGTGCCTCGCCGTCCTGGTAGCCTGGCACCTCGCTCTGGGAACGCCTGTGAGGGCCGCCTGTGCTCCCTGGAAGAGAAACCAACTTATGACATAGTTGTGATAAAAATATATATACAATAACTAATTAGGCTTATCTGGCTTTTAGTATAAATCACTGATTTCATGTCATTAAAACAGGTAAATCATTAAAACAATCAGTAGTCGTTTTCTGTTCTACAGTTTTACAGAGATAAAGGAACCTGTAAAAGGCACCTGTAAAAATCCCCACTTTGACTGCTCACTTGTGTTATTTTCCAAGTTGGGGTTGTAGCTCTTCCAACTAATGTCACATCACAAAAGAGGAGCAGCAAGGATGGCTTGTTATATTATTTACACCCTACAAATCTGCAATTGCTTCCCTTCCACCTTGAGAACTTTCAGAGGCTTCCCCTCCCCTGCATGCCGGTCTGAATAATCACAAAGGTGCTTGTAAGATGAGTCAAAATCATCATTATGAAACTGCCTCAGATAGCTGTGCAGCAGAGATCGGACAGTCGAGATGGAACAGACAGCAAGTAGAGTTATGCTTATTTATTTGCCTTTCATGATTATTTGTTTAGTCATTACTAATGAATATCAGAAGATGCGGGTAGCTGGCTGTCTGGTTACAGATTCCCCTGGCAAAAGTATAAATTTCACCACTACAGCACAAAAAGACCATACTGTATCTGCAGGGTCTAACATGATTACTAGTCAACACCTGACCGAAATATCGATTGCCACATGCTGATTTTCAGTGATTATTAAATACATTTCACTCCACCCTGTTCTTACCCATCCCTCCACTTTTTCGGATGCTACACGATGCAGTTCAGTACAACTGAGCAGCTGATGGTGGTTCAGCTCAAACACACAAAAAGCTTCATTCATACATTTGACCAGTCAATTCTATTGGATCTCGGTACTGTTGTTACTGTGAATATTGTGACTATTGTTTACATTAGCTATAGCTAAAGTAACTCAAGAACAAAGGGGGCAAATGGGAGGCTGGTGGAGCTGGAATACAATAAAGTGACTTATTCAACTCCAAATTATTAAAAAAGAGAAACTAAGTGCTGCAACTAATCTGAAAAATAGAAGGTGTGGTTCTCACCGCTCTCTTCTATGGAGTTCATGGAGTCCAGTTTGGGCCGAAAGTGGGTCCCAATGAGATCTGACATGGAATGGGCTGCGGAGAGTTTATGCGTCCCAGCGAGTAGCGGTCTCTTGACCTTTGCTTCAGGCTTGGGTTGTGGTTCTGGGGCGAAGGGCTGACGGTTGGGCTCTGAGTCACACATGGCAGAGCGCGGCAGTATGGCTGAAGATGTGTCAGAGAAGCCGCTGTCGTGTTTGCGGCCCTTCATTTTGTCCTTAAGTTTGGAAAACGGCGAGCGGGGCTTCTCCTTCATGGAGAGGTCGAACATGCTGGCTGTCATGTTGTTCCTCATGAACTGGATGCTTACTTGGATGCGGCCTCGTTCTTTCCTCTTCTTCCCCTGCTTGGACTCTAAGGAATACCAACTGAAATGAGAGAGGAGGAAGCTTAGGCTAAGCAATTTATGTAAAAAAAGAAGAAAAAAAAAGAAGAGGATTTATGAAAATCGTCTGAGTTTATTACACATAATTCAACATAATTCAGAGGGACAGGTGAGTTAGAATGGGGTAAAAGTCTTTACACTATCAAACAATACTGTTTGATAGTGTAAGGACTTTTACCCCATGGAAGAAACAGCCACTAACTTTCTAATGTGCTCGACATGCTTCTTTGTGGACATCACGGAAAAAGGCTAATTTGAGCAGACTAATCCAGAAGCTACACACAAATGCAGGGGCTTAAATCGTTTGAACTTTTCTTTGACACAAGTGAGAACACAATTTATCATTCAGAGGATAAACATTTTTCTTTGCAAACTGAACATAAGAAATAGCCTGCTGCTGAATAATATAGACCATTCCAGGCTGCTTTTGGGCTTCTATTTGTTTAACCTCTCTGCTTTTTCAACTGGAAGTAATGGGATTTATGCCTTCACTCTGAGCGAAATAATGTGGCATTTGCACAAATCTGGCCTTTGTTCAGAAATGCAAGGACAAGCAATTGGGAAATTGCACAGCCACGCCGCCGCGCAACCCAACAGTTCATACATGCTAATGAGACATATCCTCTGCGTTATGGGGCTTGTGACAATGTCCTTTAAGAATTCAGCATCAGGATAAAACTACTATCACGCAATGTATTATGTCGGCTTTTGCCACATTAATCCGGGAAATGTTGTGGGTGTATTCTATGGTCACATCAGTATATTGGCCTTAGCATGTTCCAGCTTGCATCATGATGTCTTATACTGTTTTTACTGATGAACAACTATTTGCATAAATGTATTTGTTTTCATACAATTGCTGATATTTCTTCCTGGATTTAAATTATAGATTTTTTGTATCCCTCAAATTCCAGCATGAAAATTCAGCTGGTAAGTGTTGGTATTGGCTTTTAAAGAACCGCAGCTGTCGAATGCTATTCTACACCGTCTAGCTCGTGGCTCAGGAGCCCAGTCATGAAAGGCCATGCTGGGTCTGATTCCCAGGCTGCGCGCCGCACTCAGTCTGATCAGCAGCCACAGCATGCCGCTGCCGTGGGGCCGGGGCTGCACCTCACGTGTGTCTCAAGGCCAAGATAAACCTCCCTGTGCTTGGAACCACAATCCTCCCACTCGGGTCCGGACCGCTGGGAAACTCCTCACAATCAACAAACACAGGTGTGCGATAATTATGGGCTGCCTACTCAGATATCAAGACAGGCTTCCCTCCCCAGTATGTCAGTTCAAAAACATTGTGGATGGGCTGCAGCGAACACAGACCCACTGTGGAGTGTGGATATAGTATCAAGGGTCCAAGCGTCATTGTCAAGCACGCCTGCTGTGTGGGATTAGGCCAACAAGCAATGTGAGCATATCCATTACAGAACCTCTGCTAAAAAAAAAGTCAGCCTCGAGGTGCATCGTTGAGGCACCTAAAACAAATAAAACCCATGATTGTAACATATTGTGATTCTCCAACCTGATGGGCAAAGAGGAAGTGTGCTAATCTTTTCCCTGCTGAAATGTGCAGTGAGCTAATTAACACCAGATCCAAATAGGTTTTTCTGTTCCTGTTTGCTTCAAGTAGAGTTAAAGAAAACAGCCTGTGTGCTGGACTTGTGAGGGTCAACACCCTCAAGTTTAGCCAAAGATAATACTGACGCCGCAAGCTATGATGGTACAAGACATTGATTTTATTTACTCATTTTCTTTATCTGCTCAAGCTTTAAGGGGTTAAACTTTATCCCTGCACGCACTAGGCACAGGACAGTCACCTGTTAATAAAAGGGCCAAATCGGACGCCTACTATTGGTCACCAATGTCACATCCATATACAATTTAGAGTCACCTTCACCCTACTTGGATTCCTTTGAGGCTGAGGGAGGCACCCAGAGCATTCAGACTAAATTAAACCACAACAAGAGCGAGTCAACTCTACACAGAATAGGCCAACTGTTCTCATAGCCACCTCTGAAAACAACTGTATGTAAAGGAGTGACTGACAAGACATGTTTGGCCAGCTCCACTAGTTTCAATTAGGCCAACTGCTGCTCACCATGTCAGTGATTAAGCTAAAAATAATCTCTCAACGATGTAGGCCAATTCATTGCTAAGCCTGAAACAATAGAGGGTCAAAAAGATGGAAAGGTTCGACCGATTGCTGGTCCCCAACTGAGCACAAATGCACTACATCATCTGTGATACATGCGTTAGAAGTTAACAGAAAAAAAAAAAAGAAAAGCATAAAAACAAGTGGGTGTTTTGTAGCCCAATCGTTCCCCTACTGGGCTACAAACACAACTTACATTACATTACATTTATTTAGCGGGCACTTTTACCCAAAGCAACTTACAAAAAGTATACAACAATAAGACTTACAATAACTTTGCCCTTTAAATTACAACACATCTATCTAATAAAATGCATTTCTAAAACAAGTACATAAACTGAATAAAAGGACCATGCAATTGTATTTAAATCATGTGGTGTACAAGAGATAGGTCATAAACCTAATTCAGAAAAGAGTACACAAAAACACAACACATTGCCATTAGGTGTAGCCTAATATGGCAATAACACATGTAGCAAACAGTTTTAGCCCATGTTGTAATCCACTTATGACTGGAATAGTTCTGTAAATATCTTCCAGTTCCTCTCAAAAGTCCCCTTCTCTACCAACAGCACATGGATGCATGACTATGAGCTGGAGCTGCAAAACACTCAAATGTACCAGACAAGAAAGGAACAACAACACAATTCAATTCAGTAGCATCCAACAGACACATCCCAGAGTCCATATTTCGATTACAATACAAACTAATGCAGAAACTCAATAGCTATTTTAAGGCAGCTCCATTTATTGGCTGTAATAGTTAGTGCCTGTATTACTGTAAACTAATCGCGCTGTAATGACTGTATAGATAACAGAAGGATAATTAGCACACTGGCTGCCTTAAATTTTTCATTTTGCAGGGCACATTCATTCATATTGGTGGTTTGAACATTTGAATTGATGTACATACATTATCTGAATCAATTCATCTTGAAACTTAGTGCACCAGAGTAAGACAGTAATCAATGCTCATCTCTGGAAGGTAAAAGCAATACTGGCCTTACAAATTTAAAAGTGGTGGGTTGTGGTAAAATGTTGTACCCTCAAGTGAGATCTTGTGAGTATATAATACTTACTCAGTTTTCTTTCGCTCCTTGTTATCAAAGATTTCATTAAGGTTGATGGACCGCTGACCCAGGAACTTGTCCATCCCAACCAAGGACCGATGCATCACTATGAGGCAGAGTTCATATACTTCAGGGTTGCCTTCCAAAAGTAAACCAGGTAATTCGAAAGAGGCTTCTTCTCTCCAGACAGGGTTAAGTGTCTTCTCTGCCACTGATGTTGAGTATTTTTCTTTGCCCAGTTGGATAATAGTGTAGGCATCGTTGGTGCCATTTTTGCCCTTGGGCTGTAAACTGGTTGCTTGAAGAACAGTGGCTTGGACATGGGTTGGAAACCACTTTTGAGACTGCTCACCCAGTGACATCGTCGGCACTGGTTATCAACTGAAAGCCATTCAAAACAAACTAAATGATAATCTGTGTAGTTAGTGTTGTGAGTGAGTGTGATGTGCAAGACGCAACAAACATGATTTACTATAGTTTGTTGCCCATGTCAGTGTGGTTTATGCACCTACAGTCGCAATCGTTACAAGCAGTGACAAGTCTGACAAACTCAGCAAGCCCCATCTTCTGTCAAATCACAAATGTCCAAGCCACTGGTGAGTCATCTGAAAAAAAAAAACAGAAAGAAACAGAGCAGCATCAGTATCTTTCCCAGAACTATGACATGACTCATTTGAGTGTACAGGGAACATTTATATTAAGCCAGCCTACGATTTCAGCCAGCTCTGCGATTCTTAAGTTTTTACAGAAAATATCAAGACTAAGACAGAAATAGAGTTGTACTCTGTGATTTTGTACAGTATCTCTGGATATGGCTCCTTAAGATGGAGGATCAAGACTGAAACTGATGATCTCATCCAGTGACACATTTTGGTGCCAGTCCATTGTCATTGAATAAAAGACTGACTCAGAAGGATGGTGGCATGACCTTTCATGTTTTACTTCCAAACAGGGCTGTGACCAACAATTATTACCATTATTGTTCATAAAATAACAGAAAATTTTTTTTTTTAAATATGATCACTGTTTTCTAAAGCCCGAGGTGCAGATATCTTGGTTTGTCCACAACTCAAAAACTTACACAGAGGGCTAAAGAAACAGGAAAATATTCACACCTGAGAAGCCAAAAATCAAACAATGTTGCCACTTCTTCTGAAGAAAAAGACTCAAAACAAACAATTGATTATCAAAACAGTTGTTGACTAATTTAATAGTGGACCATGATCAATCAATCGACTAATTAGTGCAGCTCTACTTCCAACAATAATCACAATACACAATAATACTAAAAAAGAATAAAATGCACACGTTTTCAAGTTAAAGGAGTATGGGTGGTGTCTTCTCTTTTTTCACAGGCTGTGAGCATCTCCAGATTTTATCTCGAGATGACTCATATCTAAACTGTGTGTCTCTGTTGTTCCCCTTGGAGAGAAACTGGGTTCAATCTATGAATTTACAGGACAACTCTGCTGTATAATACATTAATATGGCTGTCATAACCACGTGAAACCTATTAAGGTGGGATTTCCCTTTAAGTGAGTGTCTTTCCACAGGTTACTGTCAGTGAGCTGCTGAGGTCTACGCATGCTTTAAACTCTAACACTGCCAGGAGATATTAACTAATGAGGTTCACATGAGGCTTTGTTGCTATGTCGCTGCAGCACAACGCTAGCTGTGTGAAGCTAGCTGCTGAGCACACACACACACACACTCTCTCTCTCTCTCTCACACACACACACAGCCGCTTACCTCGGTGTCATGTTGACTGACACCAGGGGGACGCTCGGCCCGGCAGACTCTGGCTTCACAGACACATTCATGCGACGGTCTGGGAGGAAAACGCCAGCCGGTTGTTAGTTGTTGCTGTGTTGCTGTTCGCTGCTGACGACCAGCGGAGAGCTTCACTTCCTGGTCTGACGTCACTTCCAGCTCAGCCCGGTGAAAGTTCACGTGGTCGCGCGCGCTCAATTGCACACACACACACACACGCACGCGCGCTACAAATAGTGCATACAAAGTTGTTTTTTTAAATATAGATTAGAAACTCAAACAGCTGTCATAGAAACTGTACAGAAAGAAAGAAAGAAAGAAAGAAAGAAAGAAAGAAGAATAAATGAGAGGTAAGCAGTAATAGGAACCTATAAATAATTTTACCTAATACTTTCCTCTGTAATGTGTGTGTGTGTGTGTGTGTGTGTGCGTGCTTGGGGTGCACTTTATTTGAGAGAGGTAAATCATACAAACACGGGAAGTGCTTTTGTCTCATGAGTGGGACAAGGGGGTGCAGATAAGGGGCTCACTTGAATGAACACAGACATGCTTGTCACCCCTCTTGACAAGTGCATCTTAACCAAACACACCTGCCCGTGTTGGTTTTTTATCGTTCTGCCACAACCGGTGCAGTATGTACACACCACTGGCCTGAGGCTCCGGCTGGGCCATCCATCAAACCGAGATTATTGCACTTATCTAGAGTACATCTCCGAATGAAATGCTAAGGCTTAGTGAAATATTAGGCTGTAAAAAAATGTGAGTCAGATAGCGTTTAATACATTTGAGGATCTGGCCCAACTGTTTTGCATTAACTGTTGGTATAAACATAAGGAAAATAATTGCACTATAATGTCACTTTCTAGCTGTGTGAAAGATATTGATGTGTCAAAATGTAGACTATCGCAGACAAATACTGCAATTTTAACTAGATAAATAACTAATATACATTTCGCTATTAATATAGATTTATACACAGCATGTTTTGAGATTGCCTTTAAAGTCGCACGCTGTGTGTTTTCAGGTTTATATTTCATCACATGAAATGCAATGGCATCAAAACCTCCAAACATCCAGTTTCCCATTTTATTACCCCTTAAATAGCAACAAGGTTGAAATAATCCTTTTAGTCCATGCTGTCTGACAGTAATATATACTTTAATATTTATTGTTCTGTTCCAGCTTGTTCCAACTCTTCGTCTAAACTATGTGATGTCTTCATAGATGAAAATATTCAAATCCAAGGCTCCATGTTTTTTATGGCTGCTTCACCTAACTAAATGAAAATGTCAGTTTAACATATTTAGTATCTTTGGAATGAGGAATTTAGGATTATGCAATATGATGTTATAAAACTTTAAGACGATTCAAATGTGTGAAGCATCAATGTAACAAAGTACTCAAGATTTTTCAATCCATAAACAATTCCCTGATTTTGTTTTTTCAGATCATCCATTATATCCCAATATGTTGATATTCATTTATGAAATATAAAGGTCAGAGGATGTTATCCAAGTGACCCACTCCTGTGAGAATTTGAAGTTTTATGGGTTTGTTACTGACATATAAGTTTGTAACTGACCCACCATTAGGTCAAAGTAAAATGACAAGAAACACATTATGAGAATTTAGTCATATATTTTGTCTGCGCTTGCTCTTGAGTATAAAGTACGGTGGCCAGCAAGGAGAAAGTATAAAGTATAAAAACAAACAAAACCCCAAACACTGCATTAAGTTTTATTTACACCCAAAGATGCAACGTGAAATGGCTTCCCAGTCTCACGAAGGAATAGGTTAAACTTGTTTTAAGTGTTCACTCCGCGCAGCACCTGGATGACTTCCAAATGATTGTGATTTATCCAGTCCCATCGCCGCTTGCATTCTTTTTGAGGAATATTACGTTGTGGTTAGGAGTGTCAGGTGGAGCTGAATGAAATAACAACCAGAGGCATGCATATACACCTCTAGGGTCATGACACTCTTCCTTAATTTGACAATAAGTCAAACACTTTCATATATTACCCTCTATAGGAACATAACACCACTGTGCGACTCCTTTGCGAGATAAAACATGAAAGACACTGTATTCCTACATCACCTGTATCCTTTTATTACTCTCCTCTAGTAGAGAATACATTGGTGCATTTAAAAACAAAACATTGCGCTATAAATTAGAGAGCAGGAAGGACCGGGTCTACTTTCCAAGGGAACGGCGCTGAAGGTCATAAACTGTCCGACATGTAAGCAAACCCGCCTGCATGGCCGGATCCACATGCTGAACCACATTAGCTGTGGCCCCTAACGGCCGCCATCCACTCTGTGCACATGGTTCTGGTTTAGGCCCCTTTCTTCAACACTATATAGGTTGTATTACATTTATTAAACACTTTAAAAAAATCTCTGGCCTCAAGATTGTCCATCTGTTGAGGACAAGAGAAAATATATGAAAGAGGCATGAGGCGCGGCGGGGAGAGGGGAAACAGTTGTGATATCAGTGCTGGTCTTAATGTGGTGCAGGTCTAAGTTCTGGACGGATGACTGATTTAAAAGGTATAGCTTTTAGCCGAGTGAGCAGTTAGATCACAGATGAATTTTAATAAAAAAAGAAGGAGAAAGGCACACAAATCACCTCTGCTTTGCTCTCAGGAATGTTTTTGTGCACAGCTTTGATATATAGGTGCAGATGTGCGACTGCAGCTTGACGAGCAGAGCTAAAAAGGGCTGCTAAGCCTGGGCAACATGTCAGTCCGGTCACTCCCTAAAGGCCGTGATTTCTGTGTTGTAACCTCAAAAACAGTAAGTGAAACTAACATCAGAAAAAAAACTACAACGTCCACAACTCACTTGAACTATACATGTGCATGTTGTTTACCAGACAAAAAACAGGTGAAGAGTAGTCCACAGGAAACTTGATTGCTCACTTGGTTATGAAAAAATATCACTACAAGGGAAGGAGTTAGATTATCTTAGAGCTGTATTTTGTTCAACATTGAGGCCAAACTGGGGCTTGAGATCAGTAGACTCGCATGGTGACGACATTAACTAGTCGCGCCATGTGCCAGCCCTCACCTGCAGTCATGAGCTCTGGATGGTGACTGAAACACTGAGATTACAAACACAAGCGTTCGGGATTAGCTTGGTTTCAGGCAGCGTCCAAGCTCACCCTTAAGGACAGGATGAAGCAGCTCTGAATGGGACCTCTGCCCCGTCACACTGAAAGGAGCTGAGGTGTCTCAGGCATCTGATCAGGATGTCTCCTGGATACCTCCCTGTGGAAATATTTCAGGCATGTCCAACAGGGAGGAGACCCACAGCAGTCTTAGGACATGCTGGAGAGATTTCATATCCCATCTTCCCTGGACCTACCTCGAGATACCCCACAGTATAAACTGGGAAAGGTGGCTGGGCAGAAGGATGTCTGGGCCTCTTGGATCAGCTCGCAGATACCACCTGGTTAAGTGGTGTTAGATGGATGGATTTTCATCTCTGTAGAGTGTGTACAGACTGTATCAGTGTGAGGCATCTTTGAATGGCAATTATAAGAATGGGATTTCCATAAACAAAAGTATTTCAGATTAGAAGCAGTAATACCTTTAAGACACCATAAATAACAGGGGACGTTTTTTAACAATATTGAGTTTCTCATTTACACAGTGCTTTTCAGTTTACCTTAAAACACGGCATTTGAATTTGATTTGACTGATCTATATGTATGTGTGTATGATCACTTACAGGTTCTATGTGTCTGCAACTGCCTTCTCAATTTTGTCTGAAAACATAATCTGTATGGATAGTGTAAGCTCTTCATCTCCATCTGTAGTTAATAAAAATGTCAAATGATTTCCAAATGTTATTTTAACTATAACACAGACTCATTCATTCAAATAAGGACTGATACATTGTTAACATAAGCTCAGTAAACAATACATTAAAATAGATACATTTTAATTATCTAGCTAGTCATATTATTGATTGTGTGATATACCTTTATGTGCTGTGTCCATATGGTGTTTTAAGACTTCAAATGCATATGTCATGTATATCATAACATTGCAAAAAAGAACATTGTCCCAAATTTGACAAATAACATCTGTCCCAGAAAAGTTTTCATAACCATCCATCTGCCTCGTCAGAAATGGATGGCTAAAGAGTGTATCATGATCAATAACACCTGAAATGGACTTCATCTTCAGTCTCACTGAAATCAGAAAAACAAACTCAGCCTTTCCTCCTGATGGGGAACATTGAACCTGCCTGTTTTTATAGCTAACATTAAATGAAGCTTCACATAAAGCTCTGGACTGGCTCTACTGGTTTTCCTGTCTGCAATTATTACACGTGCAGCACTCTGTGGCAATAACATATTACATTTTAAGTGCAATGTTGCAGTTTTTAATAAATTGCTGTGATAAATCTGATCATACTTAAATGTGCGGCAGAGGAAAAAGAAGAAATTAAGCATAAGTTGTATATTAGTTTTATATTCTGTAAATGGATGAAAAATGCAGAAGATATCTTTACTGCGTTGCCTGTAGGGCTCTGAATTAGTGCATTCTTACATGTGCAGTTTAATGTCAGTGGCACACTCTGAGGTCATGCTCGGTGGGGCAGGGGAACAGGTGTCTGTCCCGCACCAGTATGAAAAGACTCTTACCCAGGCCAGAGGAAGCACCCACATGTGTATGCCCTGCAGTCAGCCCTGTACAGGATGAAATAATTCATTAGAATTGTTCAGAAGAGACATTGTGAGGCAAAGTTCAGAGGCATGCTAATGACAAGAGCATGTTCGCAGAGAAAAGGAAAACTGTCAGCTCTGAATGAATTGGGAACAGCAGAAAAGAGGTTAGGCAATTTCAAACTCCTTATGTCTTTGTATAATCCATGTAGAGGGCTCGCAAATGTCCGAAAGAAATTGGTGGTTTTGTAGCACATGGTGCATGCATTATGTTGTGCTCTCTTAGCTCTTGTGGATTTCTTCAGTCCACTTCTAGTACAGCGGATCCTGTTGGATATTCCAAGATGAAAAACGCTGGAGAAAGTATGTTGCTTATTTGCAATCCCTGTCAATGCTATTTTATCACTTGAAAATGTAACATATGGGCTACTTTACGTTGTAAAACCCTGATGCTGCCTTCCCACAGTCAAAGTAAAAATGCTGCAGCGTTTTACAGTGGAATAATTTAAAGTGATTTAAAGTAATAAGTGTAGAACATGCTCTAAATGAGTCTGTACCGATTACCATTTTTCTAAGTTGGTGGATGTATAGCAAAACGGCATTTGCATAGCCAGTAGGATATGTGTGTATGTGTCTTAACTGTTACAAGCAGTGAGACATTTAAATGTAAAACAAACATTGCATTTGGAGAGACTGCGCATTAAAAAAATATAAAGTAGTATTACCTTAGCCCTACAGAAAAAATGAGTGGGATGTATCATTACATTTACCAGTCTTCAAAGCTAGAAGCAGAATGGAATCAGCTTATTACCAGTTTCTACAAGGATAAACATCCCACACAGCTACTCAGTCTGCACAGTTTTATAGCAATTTGCCTATATTAAGTATCACATTAACATTTCCTTCAACACACATATACACATTTAACACAATGTAGAGAAGTCAGACCTGCATATAGACAAGATGAAACTGTATTCCTGTAGGGATACTGGACCAGTGCAGTGAAACCTGAAACCACAGAATGAATGACAGCTGAGTTTATATAAATAAATATGAATAAATAGATGCAAATGTGTGAATTAGTCATTTTATTATAATAGAATTTTGAGAGATTTAAAAGGTGCACATTTCATCTAAATTTGATTGCAATTGCATAATAAATTGAATAGATACAGTACAGTAGCTTATCCCAAATAGGTCATGTATTGATAAGCGATGAAATTATTGCATATCAAAAAGCATGTGAATAACTATTTTGGGGGCTAATCCAAATATGTTATGTAATTCATTTTTTGAACATTGGATGAAATTTGGAAGGAAGAGTAGTGACAAAAATGTAATGCATTTTGAACCAAAGAATCTGGGCAAGTCTTGTGAACTTTCCACCAAAAATAACTGAAATCAGGGTGGTAATTTCTACAATATCGTATTAACAATAAATTGTACTGCAGGTGTCCAGTTTAATTGCCAAAATGTGTAAAATCTAAACAAAATCTGGCACTAAATGAATGTACTACTTTTAAAGCGGATTATACTACTTGTTTTCTGTTTAAATAACATGGCCAATAGGAGAGTGTACAGCTAGAAGTCAGAGTTAACACTTGCTCTGCCTTAGCTAAATCATACCTCAAGTGAATGATATATTATAAAAATGCACTGGTATGGGATAACTTAAAATCCACTGTGAATAGTGAATTGGAGACAAAAGTTAAAGGGGCATAATTACACTGTTTAGCAGCTGATGCCAAAAAGCTAGAATATTACCCTAAACGCCTCCTTGGCAGCATAATATCAGGAAGGTCATGTATGAAAAGATAATGTCCCTCCACCTTTGGGTAATACATGCCCAAACAGATGACCTTTGTATTCACTCTGCTAAAGGCCAAGAAAGTGTGAGCATCTACAAAATGGAATGACTAACAGATTACACTATGAATGACTTGTAAGGTTAGATGATAGCTGCCATGATCTGCCATCATGGATGTCAGCTCCCTGATATTAAAGGTGTACCAAGCCTTCCCCTAAAATTCCCATAGGAAGAAACTACTGAGTCCAAAATTGAACCCCCAAAAAGAAGTTAATGCTTAATGGTTGTGCCTTTCTGTGTTAATTTATTTTGCAGAAGAATGGTGATACAGATAAACAGTTACTCTGGGTCACCGGTGTCTGCTGAAGGTATCTGGTCGTTGCTCCCTGGAGTGGTTCCTCGCTCAGGTCAGACACGCTGCTCCTCCGTCGTCATCCCTCTTCTTCTCACTGACATTTTCTCTTCTCCACACACTACATCTTCACATGGCTCTTCCAGATGTTGTGAGAGCAGCAGTTTTAGCATGTTCCTCACCTTTTCCTGTTTATTTTAAGCGTCAGTTCATTTCCTCTCCGAACAGTCAGCAGACACGCGTGTTTTAATTGTTATTAGTCCTCACACGTCTGTGAGGCGATGGTACATTGATAGTTAAGAAATCATTTTTACATTGTCACTGTGACAACAAAGGTCAAGGTCTGTGATGGAGAAATGTTGAATTATTGTCTAATTTTTGTGTCATATCAACCACAAAAGGTTACCCAGATGACATTAAGCGGAGCTGACATCTCTGATTGGCAATTTGAAGCTCATGACCTTTGTGTTGTACACAGTCTGTACTGTACTGCGATTTCTTGATATTAAAATGACTGTTTTTAGTGGATCTCTTCTTTGTCAGAGCTTGACTTAAGCATTAAGGTGTGCAAGACATTTCTATGCAACCTTTTAGATCAGCAAAGGTGTTGCAAAGGGCTGCGTCACTGCTCCCACACACACCACAGTTACCTTAGCAGCAGCTGTAAAGTAATCCCACTAATGTCCTCCATATTATTGCTACCTTACTCGTACACATAAACACACCACCTGTCTGTATAAATAGTTAATCGATATAGTGAACGGTTGAAAGTCGAGCTGACTGCTTATCAGCGAACATGTGGCAAATCGAGTGAATCAGAAATTCCAGTTTGGCTCCAGTGGGATTGTCGATAATGTGTGAGAACAAACTCAATCTAGACATGACGATGGCACACCTGACAGTTAATCACTTAAATTTGAATTGATTCCGATAACAACACTATGCACCCTAAGCCTTTCCATCTGTTTGTAAATAGTTCCCCATTTTCAATTATGAATATGTTAAAACCTCATTCTAATGCCTGCGGGGGGGAAAAAAAGTCAAATTCAAACATGGCTTTTGCCACAAATATGCTATTTTCCAGCAGAAAGGCCAATTTGATGCTCATCATATGCCCCGGTGTACCTAAGAGCTGTTTAAAGAACATCAATGCAAAGAGGGATTAAATATTCCTGTATTTTGCTAATCATTTATGAAATGCATAATTATCTCAGCCGCTTGTTGAGTGGATTAGGAATCATTGATTCTCTCTCTCTCAGTGTATATATAGTGTCTACCTAACCCTTTCAAACTCCCCAATAGAAATATTCAGGATAATGCGTACGTATATAGTTGGCAGGGCTGCTCACTGGTTCATATTTCATGCGATGTGAATGACTAATCCATGAAATGTGTGGGTGGGATGATTAACACAGACACCAGCACTGAAAATATGTTTGCTTTGAAACTCTGAATGTGACACGAACATGAAACTATGAATAATTGGCAGAGAATGGGAGCCTGCGTAGATTTAGAACTCGAAAACGCAGTTTATGACTAATTGTGTTAAGTGAAAATAAAGTGCACTTTTGTTCCTGGGATAATTAGCTTTTTAATGTTGCGAGGGTGATTGTGAAGGCTCTCCTGGGCTCCACTGCTTTTGGAGTGAGCCCTCTAGCTCTCCCATGGGGTAGAAGCGCTTGTTACATGCAGCCTGCAGGCCAGAGGAGAGGAGGGGAGGCAACATGTGCAGAAACAGCTCCTACTGCTCAACAAAGTGTGCTTCTGGCTAAAGCTAAGGGCACATTACAGCATTTTCTAACTTTATTTATTAAAGCTGTTCCTAATCCTGAAACTTGGCCATTTTAGCAGCTTGTTTTATACAGATTATTATTGGAAATTTTACATTTCCAATAAATTTTGGCTTCAGGATGTGTATTATTATTATTAAAGCAGGGAGACAAAATAATGTAAATAAGTCATAAACATGTACTTGCTTTTAAAAACAGCTAAATCATCATTGCAAAGACTGTTGTACTGCTGGGTTATGTATTTTAACTATAACAGTTACACCCATTACAATTTGTCTATGAATTTTGTATTTGACATGCTGTCATGACCTGTTAGATTGTTCCTAATTTTGCACTTTCTAACTAATGCATTGAGAGTTTTGGTCATAGATAACTTTGCATCTTTGGTGCTTTGAACAAACTTTTATCACTCTTAAAAACCAACAAATAATATTCAACCTCCTCCATGAAGTTTACGTTTAGTGTAGCTCTGCATAATCAGAGTCACTCATTGAAAACATCTTTAAACGTAACCGAAATGTATTCACATAGAAGGAAGCTATTAAAGGGGGTTGGGGGAGCGGGAAATTTAGCTTCAGAAAGAGGCGAAGGAAGAGGAGGATTTTAGAAAAGGAGAGGATAAAATAGGAGGCAGCGAGGAGAGAGGGAGAGAGTAATTACTCGATGTAAAGGCCACAAACAGAGCTCCTGCTGTCGCTGAAAAATCAAATCTGTCAGCAATTAGAAGGAGGCCAAGCAGCACTTGTCAGTGGACAATGGGGCAAGAGGAGAGGGGGTTAGCAATTATTAGAGCTGATAGAGTACCTTTATTTATCTAAACAGCAGGTTAGTTGCCCAATCTCCTCCTTTGTCACTTGTTGCTTATGTGAAAGGGGCACCACTTAATCCGAATAGTGTTCCTTGTGGCAACCAATGGATATTATGCCTTGGCCAAGAGCTGGAGAGGGCTGCTTTTCAGCGTAGGGCAGAATAATCCAGGGGTTGATCTCATGCTCTTGCAATGCTTCCTTTGCTCAAAGCGCTGATCAGGATCCCTTCTGTTTGAAGCTATTTATTAGAAGTTTAGGGAATGAGTGGGGGGCACCAGTCTGAAACATGTAGTCATTATCAAAGACTTCTGCTCCTTAAGGGGGCAAAAGCCCACACAGTCTCGGAGAAGGGATTTGAGATGTGTGGGGCTTATTTTCATTTCAAGCCAACAGCAAATACAGTCCACAGTATAAACTCAGCGGTTCTCACAGAAATATATCAGCATCGTGTAAACCAGGCAAGACTCTCCTTTGTTTAGCTCCTGAAAGACTTGGAGAAATGTTATTAGACTGGTGGCTCAGGAGGGAATATTTTGCAAGCAGAGGGCCCTTATTAGTGGTTGCTTAGAATGTAAACTTCTCAATTAGTCTTAAAATCAGCGTTTAATACTTTATAATTTGTGAGAAAAAAAAATCTAAAGTTCTCACCTTTGACACCGTTGGAAAATGTGTTAAGCCAGTTTAATAACTAAATATAATGATGCAAATATCAAAGATACTCCTTTTATTTTTAGCAGCCACACCGTTTAAAACAGTACACATAATGTTTCGGTTGACTACAGCACGTCCCCTCATGTATGTTGGTATTTTTTTTTCATTTTACATGTTACAGTACAGAATTTCTTGCACTTTGTAAAGTTTAATGAGAGCAGAAGAGTTTAGTGAGTGCTCTGCTTCCAGCGTTTGTACCGGCAGCGCTATACTTTTGTCAAATTGATATCATAATGTTTTCTCATAGGGTCTATTAAAAAGAAAAATTTGTTCATGCAGTTAATTGCATCTGTATCTCTCAGGTGCAGATTGCCACAGCTTCACCGCTGTTTTATATCAAGCAGCAAGAATAATTTGTAGCAATACTGCGAAGAAAGAAATGTGGTGGAGTGACTATGAATTATTAGATAAATTGTTAAGTTTACGGTTCTTAAAAAAAAAAAATCACATGGAAGAACTTGTGTTAATAATTAACACCAAACTGAGAATTAAACTCTGTAATTTGCTGATGATGTGAATTCATTCCATTAATGACGCGTGTATATTTGTAATGTTTCCAACTTGCACCGTGGAAGTTAAGAGCTGAGAAGCATCAACTCAAATGTGCAGTATCTCGTAATGTGCTTGATAACTCTTGTGCTGACATAGGCTAATTTCCTCAAACATCCTTAACTCGGGAAGGAATTCATATCAACTGCACTCTCAAGTGCTCTGTTGTCCAATTAAAATTCAAATAGGAAATTGTATTAATAATGTTCCAACTAACTTTAAGAATAACAAGAATCGGCAAAGTTTATTTGAAGTATCATTTTGAGTGAGGAGGTTATATTTTTTGGATAAGCCTCTAAAATGTCTGTCTAATATTGAATATAAATATTTTTCATACGCTTATACAGATAGTCTGAAATTGCCTGAAAAGCAGAGAGTCATTCCCAGTGTGTTTGGGATTAATTACAGTAAAGTTATTGCTTTCTGTTGGTGCCTCCTCAGTTGCGCCTTGGACACACTTTCTCTCACAGGACAGCCTCTTGCTTTTGGCCTGTGCCTCCTGAATTGTAAAGCGAAAGGATATTTGTGGTGATGCAGTCCGATTGTCAATAAAGTATGCAGAGTGTAGTAGTGGTGTCTTAAATATTCCTTTATAGGGTCCAGATGTGAAAAATATGAAATCCCATAAATCACCGGGGGCTGATTAGCTCTGTACGTTTGGCCATTGAGAAATGCATAAGTACATCACTCACGGCTCAAAGCAGATTTCTGAAGATTACAGAGTTGCATATTTTCTAAATAGTGACGGGTTTTAATGTGGTTTACAGAGCACTCAGATGGGAGAACAAGCAGGCAAGACTCATAAACTGGAGACGCCGACGGCTGATTCTTTAAGTCGACATTTAGGTATTTGCCTGTTTCTCGCACTTATAAACATGTGCTGCTGAGATACATTGCTGACATGAGACAAAGCGTGTGAGGAACTTGTGTTTGTGCAAAGATTTCCTACTCAGTGATATCTATTTATCAGTTTTCAAGGCTGGAAAAAGAAATAATCTGTTCATGTGGATTTGTGAGTTCGCTCGGTGATGTACTACGTGGAAAAAGTAAATGTAATACTCTTTCCACTTTAATGTGAAGAAAAATTTGTCTGATTGGAAACTTTGTCGAAGGAAAATTGGCCGTCATGAAGAACACATGAAGAACATTGTTTCTTTTCTTCAAAATGCTTTCACAGCTTAAACAAATTTAATAAGACTTCTTGTGATTGACAGGAGAGCGCTCTCCCACAATGTCTTCTTTTTGCTCTCGCATTCCTCGTCAGCAGCTGTGCGCCGTTCTGAATGAGATGAAGGCTGAAAATCTGCGCTGCACACACACACTATCGACTTGGAACAAGTGGGACTTTTATACAAGTCTCCGCGGGCCTGAATGTGCTACTCATGACATGTTTCTCAAGTGTTATTTTGCGTCATTGAGAGTTTTGTAAATTCGGTCGGTGCACAGTACAGGCTACAGTCGTATGTCATTAGATGGTGTTTTTGGATGAAAAGAAAAACGCTGTAAATCTCTACATCTGTGACAGTTTCATTTAAATCCACTTTAAAGCCAGTGTGACATTTGCATCGCAGGATAATACTGCACAGGAATCGATGCGTTTTACACCTCCCGCAGCAACATGTTTGTTCTCATCAAACAAAGGAAGAACTTGGGAGCATGAGCAGTGACAGCCAAAAGAAAATAACAGCACTTGCGGAAAGTCAAAAAATAAAAGCAAGGGAAAGTACAGTACTGCCCACAGATCAGCATTCGCTTGAGTGATCTCTGCGACGACAGGCGAGCGCCAAAGATATCTCACAAATAAAACCCAGATAACCACTTTAATTTGTCGTCGGTGGAGATTGTTTGCTAACTTTCCCAGTTTTCCAGTGCTGTGTTTGAGCGGTACTTGCGTTTGTCAGGTTTCCCAGCCTCGGCGAGTCAGAGGCACAGTGGAGGTCTGTGCAGGTGGCACGGCTGCAGAGCCCGGCGGGGGTTTTCTGCTCCCTCTCCCCCCTCTCCACAGGTGCTTATTAGCATATATGAGCTGCCACATGTTCCCAGCCCGGCCGCCGCCTGAGGGGGCAAAATCAGTCTTTGCCCATAATCTTCACAGCCTGACCAGACCCTCACTCCCACCAGGGACACATGGCGTAGCGTTTATGAAGCACAGCCGAAAGTATTACCCCGGCGTTTTCTCTCTTTTTTTCCCCCTTCTTCTCCTCCTTGAACTGCTGGATAACCTTTGTAAGCATCTCGTCCATTATTTCCATATTCCAGGTTTAAGGTCAGGATGAAAAGAGATATCGATGCACGTAATACATATATGTAAGAGATATCTATTCTCAAAGGCAAAGAGTAAAAGAGTTGTTGCAAATGCTCTGTTAACAGATATCAAACAGCTCAGGACTTGGCCGGCAGTTGAAATGTGTTGCACCTGGTCAGCGTGACAGAAACCCATTGTCATCTTAACAGCCCCCCATTCTGTGAGACATGTGAATGGTTCCGCTGTGTGTGTGAGAGGGCAGGATGGTTGGGGTTGGAGGTGGGGGGGGGCTGGATGGGAGCTGTCCGTGTTTGAAGTGGGCATATGGTCGTCGCATTTGCATTTAATGCCCTTCAGATTACTTGTTTTAACTCGTGCTAAACACCTCACTCGGTTGGGGCTAATTTGATGAGGTCATGGTATGACCCCGTGACCCCCTCTCTCCGTGTTCTCTAAGTGAAACCAGCTGAGTCACAGAGTGGAAGAGGGGTGTAGGGGAGTGGGAAGGGTGTCTGGATTGGCCCGGCGATCACTGAGCTCAACTTACCCGTCAATCTGGAGTGGCACATTCGCGGACACTCTGCTGGTGTGAAGCCCTCTCCCGATGGTCACAGAGCGCTGCAGATCCTCTCCCAAGCAAAGCATCTAGTCAAAACACATTCAATAGACCTAGAAAGAATAACAAATGCCCCGGCTTCTTATCACTCTGCTTTCCACTTTGAAGATGTTTGCAAGAGCGGATTGCGCCAATATACATTCAGCCAAAGATGTGTGTGTGTGACCTGCGAGACCCCTATTAAGACATTTATTTACCTTTGCATGGCTATACTTTCTTATGTTTCAAAACCCTCAACATGAGGTTTAACTATGACTTTTCCAACACAAGCAGTCTTAAAATTCAATTTTTTAAATGGGGTGCGTTTGGTGTTGATCAAATTTTACTCTAGGTATTTCCTATGCACTCTAATTTTGAAATAATGTTAGCATGTTAAAAACAACAGAGGCATAAGCATGCACAGATATGCATATGCAGACAAAGATGCAGACACACACACACACGCACACACACACACTCCTCTCAACATGAAAGGCCGTCCATAGGAATAGTAAAAGCCCTCTTATGGAATGTTAGTGAGGCCCGTTGAAGTACTGATCCACAGCGGCAAACCGGCTCTTTTCTATTGCTGCAGACTCAAGTGTTGTCCAGACTCCAGAGAATAGTCCCGTTTGGTCTGAGGGACTACATTTTCCTAACCTCCAAGGCCACCGCCGCGAAGGCGCCTCAAGAGAGCCTCTTTCGTGTCAAAGGGGGAAAGCCATTCAACTCGAGAACGGCCTCTGGCTTTTGATCAGTTCACAAGTTACAGTTTTGCCGAGGCCCTTTTTTCATGCAAATGGGAAATCTTCAAACACTGTGCGGAAATACATCTCTTTCGGATGTACCTTAATAGGTAGTGCTTTTAACATGGGAACTTTCACAGCCAAGGACTTGCTTGAAAGCCCCTTCAGAGTAGTGAAAAGCACACTCAGCGCCCAGGTGTAGATGGTCCCCTTTAAGAGCTTCTTTCTGTCCCGGGTTCCTTCCAACTGGCGGCTTTGTATGCTCACTGGAGACCATATTGACTCCCAATTAAGGGATTAGGATAAAGATTATCAGAACCATTTTCAAAACACATAACATTTACTAGCGTTCCCACAGCACTTTGGATCGCCACTCTTGTTTTGGCACACTTTAACTTGATTGTTATAGATGGAACAGCTGTTTGTGAGCACAAAGTGTTTTTAAAGTCATTGCTCTAATACTCCCAGCATCCAGAATAAACTGTTTTCATTTCTTTTTTTGACAGAATTTTGTTTTTTATGAGCTTGTGTGTGCGCATAAATTATATATTTCCTTTAACTCTTCTCAAATCCATACATAATCCTAATTTGAGAAGCTATTTGCAGTGCGGGGTTGCGAAAATATGGTGCGAACTCTACTCCGCGAGGTCTCTCCCAAGTGGATTCAAATTCAAAGGTGTTGGAATGTCAGGTTTTATTTGGGGTGTCTCTGTGTTTCATGTGTTTCTCTTGGCGCTGTAAAACTGCCCATTATGCTCCTATTAAAGTCCATGTTGCTGGAATATTGGGAAGAAGAGGGGGGGTGAACCAAACTCTCGTCAAGGTCATGTTCCAATGGAAAGAGCCAACAATGCCAGTGCTAATCCCTCCCCCTCCACCGCGCTCTGACCCCATCCCGTGGCTTGTAGAACTCTGTGGTGGGAGAGGACAAGAGGCCCGGCATGTTCCTATACTCAGCCCGGCATTAGGCAGCCCAGAGCTCCTGGATTATCTGCCAATTAGCACCAATTGTGCCGGACGACATTAATGTAATGTTCTATATTTTTTAATACCGTTTAATTTTTGCTCCTCTTCTCTCCCCTCCTTCTCTTTGGCCTAATCAAGATTGTCAGCACTCTCTTTTGCCTTTTCTCATTTAAAATAAAAGAGTTGGGGTTTAATTTGGCATTAAGGAGCGTAGAATGTGCCTTGCCAGCAGAGCGTTTGTTGGAGGGAAAGAGTTAGCAGGCAAAAGGGGGGAGAGAGAAAGAGGGGAGAAAATCATTTTATGGGAGATACTGTGAAGGACTTGTTTGAACAGGCCGCCAGCCTCAGTGTCCTGCTACATTAGCGGGGAAGTCAGCTTTGTGCCGGAATAACGTGTTGCCTCACTATTGTGCCCCCTACGGTGGAAGGGTTTGGTGGGTTTGGATTAGGAGACTCTATTACATTACCCTAATAACTGGATAAAGCCGCCTCATCCAGTGCAACTGATCCTCAAGTATTAGCGCTCATGGCTCGTTACAGCATTTCAGCAGCTGATCTGCAGACAGTTGATTTCTCATTATAACAGGCTGATAGAAACACACAGCTGCAGTGGGCTGTGCCCGAGCACGCCACGATGGGCCACTTTCATCTCAGTCTGAGAAAATTTGTTATTTGTGAGAGAATACCAACAGACGTTTTCCACCGATTTTGATTCTCAGGGCAATAAAGAAAGTCAACAAACCTCCCCCCAAATTTAAGAGGCTAAATGATAATCTTTAGTGTGCTATGAGGGAATTTCCACTGAGGTGAATTTTATTACCATGAAAAATGTTTTATTCTTTACACATAATTGAGTCTGTACTACCCATAAAAGTAGCTAATCATTATAAAGCATGGCACTTTCATACACTTTAATTATATATCTGTTGCAGGTGGTAGGGCATGTCAGAGACTGCATTATGAGCATATTTATATTGTGCTCTTTTTTTTTCAAAGCGGTCTCATTTACCTTATATAAGCTGTATGAGTTGTTTTCACACACTGAGCGTCAGAAAAATAAAGACTAGAAGAAAGAGGAAGAGAAAATGAAAAAGTGAGGGAAAATGTATAAGGCGACAGCAAACCGAGCGGTGAAAGCGACGAGGGAAATTTTATTAAAATGCTAAATTTTTGTCATTTTAGATCAAAGTGAATTGATGGAGAATGACCTTCATTACAACGTTTGAACATATAAAAAAAGCGCCGGCATGAGAATGTGGCAGAGGAGCGAACAGATTACATATAAAGCCCAGCTTCTTTGATGTTAACTGTCCAGACCAATTAGGCCCCAGGATATGTGTGAATCCTGACGCTTTCATGGATGGATTCAGGTTGACTCTCTATGTGCTGCAACCACACACCAACCTATGCCAGAAATTTTCTCTAAATTAAATCACATTTTTTACCATGATTTTTAAAATCCAAAATTATTTTTAGCCGTAGTCGTAGTAGAATTAGTAGTAATGGCAGCTCATACTTTTAACGTACATGTGCCATTTGTAGAACTTTCAAAATGTCAACAAAAAGTGAGTCAGAACAAGCAACTAAATATTCCTATAATAAAAGTAGTCTACTTCTAATTTATAAATAACAGTTTAATGCATTTCGACTGTAAATAAGTGGCATTAAATCTCCTTACATGTGCTCGCAGTGTGTCCGGAGGTCTGGCTGCTGTATGGGAGGAGCTCAGGTGAGGCCAGAGGCCACTGGTCATTAGCGATCCAGCTTCCCTTCATAGTGTTAATATGGGGTCAGGCTGTGGACTAGAAATCCACAACCACAGCTGGCACATTCAGCATCTCCACGGTTGCTGTTTTCACTAGTGGAGTGAAAACAATCTGCCTGCTGTTCCCCCCTGGTCCGCCGGGCTGACCTTGCCCTTGGGCCACACCACCGTACACCACCCCAGCTGTTGTCACTCTGCAGCCGGGGAAAAAGCCCCGCCGCTTCGCCTGCCCCTCTTGCTGAGACCTTTTTCTTTGCTGTGGGCCCTTCCTGCAGGTGTGCTAAGGTCCTAGCTCCCCCTGTTTGATTACGGCGCAGGCCAAACACCAAGGCTCGCCTCCGCCCCGGTCCTGTGGGTTTGATTCAGGGCCTCCAAATGCCTTTTAGATCCCTAATCCTAAACACTTAAGCCCTTCCTGATGGGTTCAGCTCCAGGTCCCAGCGATTTAACCAATCCAAATAGTGAGAGCACTGAGGGGTCGAGTTCGGCCGAGTTGCCTTTTGCCCTTTTTTCTTTTAATTCAGTGTATTAACCCTTTCCCATTGATTGAAGATGTATAGATGCAGTTGTAAAAACAAAAAAAAGTGTTATTCTTATATTTTAGGAAATGTTTTTACTCTGCTATCCTCACAATTGCACAAAGTGAATCTTAGTCAAGTTGCTAAAAAGTATAAATGTAGATGAAACTGCTTCTTATAGAAAGTCTGAAAAAGACACAAATAAATTTTTCGATCACTGGATTGTGAAGAGTATAAATTCTGAACTGAATCAGTGTCAAGTATAGTTTTTATACCTGCAATCCTTCAAATGTTATACACCAAACACCTTCATATTTACTGCAAAAAAAGCCTCACAAAAGCGCACAGTACAGTTATTCTCACCAGGCGTATACGCTGATTTAATCTTTCCCATTTTCCCCGTGCTGTTTAAGTAAACAGGGCTGTCCGGGCCTCCACCTGTTTCAGGGTGCTTGAGAAATGGACTTTTCCTGAAAAGTCTATGACCTCTGACCTCTGCAGAGCAGGAAGGGGCTGCCAGCAGGCAAATGCCCTCCTGTGTGGCCAACTGCCATTTAACCCCATAATTGTTACAAGGCAGCTCCTGGCCGTCCAAAACTTGGTTTCCGGAAATCGCTGTTAAACAATCAAATAAACGCACATGCGGGGAATTTGCCATGCCCAAGGCCCTGTGAAGCAGTGATTACAGATTCACTGCTTGGACCTGACACCTTTGAAAACATATAAAACACGGAGGAAATACATCTCTGTGTCGATTATGTAAGAAATATAATTTAAAAAAAAGAAGAAGCATATAGTTGTGGTAGTTATTTCTACCACAACAAACATAATAAACTCATATTCATTTTTTAAAAAAACATAAAAAGTAAAATTTCTAGATGATTTAGAGTTATACAAAGTAATATACTAGTACAGTTGTTAATTGAAATAATGGATGAATAATTGTCTTCTTTTAGCCAACATTTTACCGGTTAAGATTGTTCCATTTTTGTGTGGTGTTGAATCACAGCCGTCCTCAGGTTGTGTTGTAGATACAGTATCCACTTTACCTTTATCATGCAGCGCTCTGGCCCATCAGGCTTTCTATGTGGTTGGCTGTACTTGGTTATTTTTTCCATCCCTGCACATTTGCTTTTTTGCTCAGCGCTCACCTCCAGACTCGGGCTTAGAGTGTTTCCCCAGCAGCCTTTCTGATAGCGGCTCGCTCGGTGATTGCTTCCCAGGATCAGAGCGGCATGCAGCACGAACAGGCGGCTCAGCATACCACACATGCTGCAAGATCAAAGGTCATTCTCGGAGGTCCGGGATTATGGGGGAGGTAAAATTATATTTTTTATCCTTCTGCTTTGTTTTTGATCACCCTATCTGACCCGCTGCAACCTGCACTCCCACGCCACTTCTCACTACAGCCCTTACACTCAGGTGTTAGTTTTCAAGAGGGGCTGAAGGAGGGTTGAGGTTTGCTAATGTAGAAAAACAACAGACAGATTGGACACAACCTTGAGCGGCGGGTTTGGAAAGAGCTCTAAAGAGACTCCAAGGTCAGTGGATGTGGGAACCGCTGCTGTCTCCTGGGTCTGACGGATATAGTGACCAAATCAAAGACGGCGCATGAGTGATACGTTCACTAAGGTCACATCTATTTATTACCGTGGGTGGAGAGTATCACATATGCAGCAGGTCTATAATGGAGGGGACAGTAATGATGCCTGATGTATGTCATCAGCAAGTGTGAATGACTTGTCATCATGAAAGTTATTATCCAAGTGACTATAGCTTATACAACTGACTTGTACTGTATTGTATTGTGACCTGTATTTACCTCCGTATATGTATTCTGCTGCACCATCACATTACTGTGTGTGTGTGTGTGTATGGTTTAAACTGCACTCATACTTCTTTCATTTCAGTAAACAGGACAGCAGAAAGACGCTCCCCTCAAACTTTTAACCACGGGAAGCTCCACCTCATTTGCATGCCGCAGAGTGTGTAATTAACGCAAAAAGCACTCCATTGTATTAATGTCAAAATTGTTCAAATTTGTAAACAAATAAAGCAAATACACAGTGAGAGTGTGTCATTGACTTAGTCTTGTAATTTCAAGGCTATTGCAATAAATGTCATGGTGTTTTCCACCATTGTAAAGACTCCAAACATCAAACACTTAAATAAAAAAAAGTGTGTATTGTAATTGTTAATTCACAAAAATATTACCCTATGTGTCAGAGTATGTCTTGGGGGCATATTTGTTTTGTAAATATTTTTTAAGTATGTCTGCCACCCTGCATGTATTCATTCATCTGGCAGAATTAATTGTGATGTTTAGGAAATGCTGGATTTTAATGTTGACATTCAGGGACTACCGAGAGAATTTATTTAGGCACATTTATTCAGTTTCAACAACACACGGAAAAGTTTGGAGGCAAACTAGAAGGGAATAATAAAAGGGCTTTTATTCAGTTTCACGAGTATTTAAGGTACATTCAGGATGAAAAGGAAGTGTGCGAAATACGGAAAAGGGCACAAGCGATAATTGCATTTTAAACACGTTTACATGTGTTCATCCCTCTGACACAGATGTTTTATGAAACACACTGTGGCCAAAAGAAACGTGTGACCACCTCACTCAATACTAAAGGAGTTCACATTCATCTGCAACTATAACAAGTAATCGTTAAAACATACATAAAAGCTGTAAAAGTTGTGCTTATTTATTTATATAAAATGCATTACCTTAATAAGTAGTGCCAGCAAAGGTTCATTTGAAATGTAGATTCTGAAGGCAACGTGAGGGTTTCAGGGTAGCATGTTTTCTTTTTTACTTATTAAATATTAATGCAACAGCTTCATGTCAGAAACATTTTATGTGACACTCAATCAATCTTATTTTTTGTTTGCTTGCTTCCTTGATCTTATAATTTAGTTTCTATACTGTGGTGTCTGAAAGAAGGAGAGAAGATAAAAACAGAAAGAATCAGTCGGCCAGAGGTGAGGGAGGTGGAAACAGCTGTAGCAGAGAAATTAATATTTTGGATTTTGCACTTACACGTTTCACCTTTATCCTGCAACCAACATAAATAAACAGCTATATGCTATCAGGACATTGTGTAATATTACTGTAAACTCACATTATCTCTGTTTTTTTTTTTTTTTAAATCTCTATGAGCTCTTGTTCTTATATTCCGTGGGTGAAAGAGACGAGCTGGGCGAATAACGAGACCCTGTGGAGTGGAGAGGAAGACGCTGCCCTCCATGTGATTCAAAACGCTCTGACGGAGTGGGAGAGGACCATTAAGTGGTGTGTTATTTACACATCATAAGCCAGTCTATTATATTGACATCCAGATGACCCAGTCCACCACTGTTCTGTGCGCGCCGCGGCCTCCCTCTCTGTTTGCTCTCAACACCAGCATGCTGATTGGGTGATTTTCTGATATGACATTCCAATGCTCCGGACTATGTGCAAGATCTTTTTGTCTGAAATAGTCCGAAAGCATTCATTACCCGCCGAGAAATGAGACAAAAGGTCAAGGAAGCGGTGTGACAGGGTGGAGCCATGTGAAGTGGAGGTGGAGTTTACAATCCAATTGGGGATTAAGTTATCTCTTATATCTCTTACTTACAATAAATCCACACGTCTCCATCAGAAATGTCTTGTTTAAACTGTGGAGGAGCATGAAGCAAATGTTTGACTTTATTTAAAATTCATTGTTCAGTATTACATTGCTGGCTGGGGTGAGCCCTGAGATTGCAAAGGTGAGCAGACAGCCTGTGTATATATATATATGTATTTTTATTCTGATCCAGAAATTGCAGAATTGCCATCCAGTTCTTGTTCTGCGCACAGTTCTGCCATTTACCAATAGCATCAAAATATTTGACATCCTATAATGGGATCGCATCCTGAGTAATTCTTGTAACTACTGTTGACATAGGTGCCCCAAGTAAAATAAATCTATTTTGGCCATTGATGTGAATGAACTGTCTGTGAACCATTTAAAGCATTAATGCAGATAAAGGAGAATGCATTCCCTAAACCCAGATCATTAGAATAAAACCACTGCAGAGTTATTGCTGTGGGCTCCATTGCAGATACTTTTAAATTTGAATACCATCTTAATAAAACAGAGGGAACGTGAAACAATTATCTGCCCAGGAATATATACATGTCTCTATCAGCAGATAAAAGGTTTAAAAATTTAAACTTTTTTTTTTTGCAGAATATGAGAGGCATTACAAGAGTTTCACATCCAAAGACTCACAGACTGGCGAGAGAAATTACACTTTCAATTTGTCTGAAAGGATTTACAGAGCGCAAGAAAATTATGTTGCTGTAGTAAAAATAGTCTTCACAAACAGGGGAGAAATGCAATTATGAGAGGTCATCTTTTACCCCAAAATATTTGTTTAACCGTTTGAAGGACTGCAGGCACAAGTACAGTACATGTTGTGAATTTTGACTCATTTCAACCAATCGTAAGCACTCGTTGAGGAGCTGAGAGAGACGCTCTTTGTAAAAACATTCATGGATTCAATTTATGATCACAAGTAATCCAGCTGGGTTTTATTAATGAAATAAACTCAATAGACAGATTAACATTTCACTCTATCTGCAGCTTGTTTTTTTTTTTTTCTTTTTGACCAAATAATTATTTTTGTTTGTCTGCATGGTGTTAAATATGTAACAGTGCAAAGTAGTTGTTGAGAGAGCTCCTCGGCTGAAGATTTTTATTATTTTTGTGGACTGTAGGTAGGAGATAACGGACAAAAACTCAGATCGGAGCCGTCATTTGTGTTGATCTTATCACAGTTTAAACTTTTGTGAAATAATATGTGCTTGTTATACTGGGGAGCTGTGTGAGCCCCCTGTGAGCCCCCTGGGAGTCCCTGATCCCCAGTTTGGGCACCACTAACACAAGTACGATCAGTGTAGCCGTTTCAAGCATCGTAGTGGAGTCAACAAATTAATATCCACTGAATCTCTTATTATTTATGCTGTTATTATCATCACAGCTGTTTCTTGCTTGAATATTATTGTCAATGATTGTTTTTTAAAAGTATTTAAAAAGGTTTTTTTTTTAACATTTTAGTTAACTTTTAATCTGTTCATATTTATTTACAAAATATTAGACTTAAGATACTCAGACATGATGTTTTAATGATTAAACAAAGTGTATTTTAATGTTCATTTCCCTGCTTTACAGTTCACTATATACACGCGTCAGATCATGATCCTAGCAGAGAGACCAGAGTCATTTCACAGCAACACAGAAGACCATATGTGTGTTTGCTGTGTATGAAATTATACCTAGCAAAGAACATAAACAAAATTATACTACATTTAAGATGTAAATTAAAGTTAAACTGGACACCAACTTTATTATTTTACTTTTCCTCAGCAGGAAAATACATACAGTGTTTATTCCCTTTAAAATATAGAATAGACATGGAAAAGAACTCAAATGAACAAGTATTAAAACTACATTTTATCTTTTTCTGGGAAAGTAAACACACTTGAATCAAGTTAAATCAGGTTATTTTAAGCTGAGCTGCTTTTCCTTCCTAAATCAACCAGATTACACTGTTTTACTGTTATTTATTGCTTTATAAATGACAGGTTTGTTTCCCTCCTAATACATAAAAAAATTCCACACACTTGTAATATCAATTGTGAAGTGAAGTATCTGAATAAAAATAGAAAACTCAGAAGCTCTAAATTGTAAAACTATGTGGTTAATTGAATTAATAAGCATTTTTATGCCGATTAAAATCTGCAGCTATTGGAAACTGATAACCAATCTCATCCAAGAAAACTGCATCAGCAATAGAGCCAGTGGAGTCTGTTACAACCTACTTTTACTGTTACTGTCCGTGTGTAATAAATATTTAATCCTACGACTGAGAGGTTAGATTAGTTTGAGAATTATTTGAATAGGAGAGAAACAGTCCAAAAAAATAAATAAATAAATGAGAAGCTGATTGGGATCTGTGGTAAACTTGGCAGACAATTTCCTCTCCTCACCTCTCCCATGAGAAGCAGCACCCACCAGAGCTGGAGGCATCCCATTGGGAGAGCCTCTCTGTGGTTATCATACCCCATCTAGTGGCTGCAGCGGGTTAAAGGAGAGAGGAGGAGGAGGACAGTGTCAGCGGCACCTCTCAGACCTCGAGCAGCTGCTCCCTCCATCTATGTTAGTACAGTCAAAGACAGATAGACAGATAGATAGATAGATAGATAGATAGATAGATAGATAGATAGATAGATAGATAGATAGATAGATAGATAGATAGATAGATAGATAGATAGATAGATAGATAGAAAAAGTGTTGTAAGGAAAAAGATGGAGACTGCTTTGCTTTGGTTGAAACCTAATAGAGACTTTGGATGCAAATGACTGTAAAATTAAAAGAAAACAGAGACCTAATTTCATTCAATTTGATTATGTGTTTGAATATGTCATTAAGAGGAGCTTCAATATGGCCTGACAATATAGCAGTGCAGGACATAACAGTCTTGTAGGTGCAAATTGAATTTGATTTAGGGGAGAAAAAAACGACTTATGGAGGTGTTGAGACTGAAGCGCACGGTTCGTGTTACAGAGATATGGAGCCATAAGAATGTGTGAAAGCAATGCCCTCTAGATCCCCTCTTTTCACAACCCTATTATCCAATTGAAAACTGATCTTCAGCGAACTCCCATTGTGTGAGCCTCTCTCAAAGAATAAATGCACCAAAATTGATCTCAGGTCTCTGAAGTGGGCCTGCAGTGGGGTTTACACATGGGACCATTTTATGCACTTCTGTTGGCAATTTACAAACATGCAAAACTCAGACACCCCCCCCCCCGCCCCCCTATCCACAACCTGCGAGCCAAACATAGGAGTTCCACCTGTCTCCTAACCTTGTTGGAGTTCAATTTTCCTGCCTACAGAGGGAAAAAATGTTGCTGTGACAATGTCAAACAATGTGTGTTAACAATTCAACAATTCAGTACAGTGGGAATGTCATGCAGAAAGAGCAGCCAGTTGGAGGATCTGCTAATGTATTGTGACTCCTGCTGTCAGCAGTTCAGCTCTGCACTCTCCTCCTGTAATTTTCAGCCATCTCCACCGCACTGATACCATTTCAAAAGCCTGCTCACTATCACTCATACTGAAGCTGTGGGGGCTATTAACTGTTTGCTCTGGTTTTGATGTTTTACATTGTAGGAGAGCAAAGAAAGATGCTTTCAAAACACTTGTGGCCCGGCTGAATTAAAGATATTCCCGTTGAAAGGATGATCAGACTGCTCTGTGCCACATTTAAGGTCTCCTTGTAAGTTCCAGCTTCCAGTTTTAATATTTGGAGATAAAATATTAACAAATGGACCCTGGTGCAAAGGGTGCCTCTGGTGACTGAAAGCACCACGTAATCACGAGACGTAATCAATGTGTATTTCCTTAACTAGCAAAAACTGACTGTGATTTATATTTGTTTTGCCAGTAAAAATGTGAATCTTTTAGCAAAATCACACCATGTATGTAGCCAAAAAATAAAATGTCAGAGGATGAATAAACATAAATAAAAAAAATAACACATTTAATCACAAATTCATAACATTTTAGGTGTTGTAAGTATTAACAACTAAAAGTCCTTCTGTTGCAAATAATAGTAAGTTATTCACTGATAATGTCACAGATTGTTTTCAAATTTTTTTCCCCATATATAATTGGATTTTAAGAACTTGTTAGATTTATTTATTATTTCTTTAAAATTACTGATATATTATAAAATATAAATAGTATATATATTACACAAGATTTTTACAACTTAACAAAATACACACAGTTATAAATAACAATACATTTGTACCTTAATTTTCTTAATCTTTAGCACAATTCATTTGTTTATTATTTTGTTGTCTATATTAAGTAGGGTCTCCACAGTAATACACTGAAGTGGTTAACTGGCTTTATGAGCCATATGTCACAACAGAAGCAGTTCATATAACATGTGGTGTACCTCAAGGATGTACTGAAGGACCCTTATTATCTTATATACAGTCCAATTGGGAGCTTGCTAATACTATCAACATAATACACGTCACACTACAAACTACAGATTTCTATATTCTAATAAACAGTACTATTGAGAAAAATGTATGCAAAGGATTATGATTCAGTATCAGTAAATGGTGCAGAAATTTTCCCAAATTACTTATGTTTTGTTTGTTAGCTCTAATCCACGATTTATTCTTCTTCAATTTATGGTACTATTGTTTGACCCAATTTGTACCGCTTTCCATGACTGGTGATTTTCTTAAACTCTATTAATATGTCCTTACAGCTGCTTACACCTACATTGTACTCTGTTATAAATGATTTATTTGTGGTTTGGAGACTTGGAGACTGTGGACTATATGACAATTATTGGTGTCTAAAGGGGGTCTGAATTTTATATTTTATTTTATAAAAACACAAGCCCTCCACAGCATTATCAATATTTTCTTTGGACCCAGTCTCTATTTTTCAAATGATGGAACTAGATGAAAATGGCATTTCTCTAATTAATAATTAATAAATAATAAATTAATAAATGTATGTGAATATTTGGGATGATAATCTGGGATGATAATAAAGTTGAAACAACCTCCCCTGTTCTGCACCCCCCTTATAATTTTAACACAGTTCCTAAACAGAAGGGGGTTAAAATGAAGTGTTTCCACAAACCTATTTACCACTTTATTAGGTTGTTCATGTGTACTTAGCTTGAAATTCCTACACCTCCGATAGCACTTGAAGTAAGCATCAGTTGTACTTGACTTCACTCAGTCTGATTTAAAACAAACCAGTGGGTGCGCTGGGACAGAGCTGTAAAGTTGCTCTGATAGGTAAAAATCTGCCACAATCCCTATTATATGGTTTATAATTATAGAGCCCTCAGCTGTTTCAACCTATTTCCTGAGCATCCTTTTAATCAGACCATAACCACCATTTCATTTGTTCATCCAATGGGTGATGCAATCCCTGAAGCCAAAGCTCTCTATTCATTAGATTGTTTTAATGTGCCTGAAAGCAGTTGTGCAAATAAACAAGCTGTTACAGTGAAAAGAGAGGGATCCCTCAGTCTGTGCATTAACCCAGGAGGGACTACAATTCCAACTTGTGCCTTTTATCTTATTAATCCCACGCAACGTCATTTTGCAGGTCCCCGAAAAGGACTTATAAATTGCGTCTAATAGGCTTCAAATCAAGCACTAATTAAAACTGCATTAACCTTAATGAATCAGAAAAATTGAGACCCCAATTTATTGGAGTTGTGTTTATACAAGGGCTGGTTTCAATAATACATGACGCAACCGGTCTGTGTGGGATGAGTCCGTCCTCCTAATGCGAACCTCCTGTGAGTGTGTGTGTGTGTGTGTGCATCAGCGCGGTGTGTTTTGGCCCTCGTCGTCATTACAGGCCTTGTTAGAGGTTAACTTTAGTAACATTCAGGCGTCTTTAGCGCCAAGCGGAAGGAGACCAAGCCGCATGGTGCCAATCAGCGTCACAGGTGTTCATAATTGTCTGTCTAATTGCTTCATTACTGGTGAGGAGGCCTGAGCCCCGTCTGCGCTTCCACCACATCTGGATTTTGGGAAGCCCTCTCCAGCTCAAATGAGAAGACTCTCTTGAGTTTTAACATGTATCTGCTTGTTGCCGTGATTTCCCAGGAGCGTGTCATTTATTTGTACGCCAAATCTGACTCAAACGCTTTTAATGGAAATTCCCATGTCTGGCGGGGGTGGAGCGCTTGTGGCAATTTGTTGACGAGGAGAGCTGTGTTTTTTGCCGTGAATGAATGTGAAAAGATGCAAAAAAAATAAATAAATAAAACTCGCAGATGATGTCAGTGTAGTCTTGTGTTCCAGTGGTACAGGGAGGTTTTTCCACCCTCTCTCTCAGTGTTTCTGCATTTTATCCCAGTCACTTGTATGGTTAGAAGACCCTTGAGAGTTCCCTCGAGAGACCTGCTGTCCTATTGAATCAAGCCTCTCCAATGCGGGAAGGACCTGAGGGAGAAAAACTGTGACTCTTTATTACTGAGGCTTCAGCAAACCTGCCAAACTCACCAGAGATCCCTCTTTGCTCTTGTTATGTCAGATTACTGATTGAAATCACAAAGTGACAAAACAAAAACCTACACAGAAAGACCTTTACAAGCTTTCAAATTACTTTACGACTGTCTGATTAGTCACTGTCTAATGGCCACAGTACTTCTCCCCGTAAGGGATGGGGCGATAGATTAGGCTGTGGTCACTGGCGTTAATGAGACATTTAACATGCCATTTGCAGGAAGTGCCCCAAGATCTCCCCTCTGCCTCCAATAAGCCTCAGGATGCCCGTGTGAAATGGTACAAGAGGGGACAGTGACTCGACCTCAAACCTCCAGCCACCTCTGCCCACCCACACAGGCTGTTATGTATCCATGCTCCTGTCAAGCCCGGGCCTGCGCGCGCCAATTAACTCCCAGCCATATGGATTTCAACTGTGGCTTTTGGCAGATGTTTGTCCAACCATCGCTCAATTTGGCGCAGGAGGGATTTGGTGTCACCTTTGGGGAGTTTTGTAGGTTTCTGTCAAATTTTGATTATCAGTCTTCATCAGGTGGATTGTTGTTTTCCCAGAGGTGAAATTACGGCCCGGCATGGCTCTTATTTATACATGAAAGTGACCTCATTCGCCCGCGGTGCCAGCAGTCCCTCATGGGGAGTCGCTGCTGTTGTTCACCATTAAAATCAGCGCTCAGATTTGATGAACATTACGGATTATATTCACATCCAACGATTAACTTCCCTTCAAATTTAAAAGTCAATTCAATTAAAAAAACATTTGGAGGTACAGTTCCTCTCTGCCCGACTGTCAGATGTAGATGGGCATGTCTTGACTTGATTCTCCCTGACAACAGAGCTACAGGCTGCTGTGTCTTCAGTCAGGCATGCTGAAGTCCTCTGAGGACTCGCCGGTGTTTCTTGTAATGTCAGAACTCCAAACACAACATGCTCATCTCGATTTGTATCACGCCTCAGACATCTACACCTCTCACCAATGATCGGTGATTACCCACAGGAATCCAGCTGGAATGACGTAATCAGATGTGACATAATGGCCAACAATGAGCAGCTTATGACTATCGATGGTCTGTCTGCCCTCTGCGATAATTCTCCAGTAAGTTGAAAATATGCTTTAGCTTGCCATTACAGGGTGCACCTCCTCCCTGACTACACACTGGTGTCAACGTTTCCATTGTCTGCCCCAAATTGACTCGACAGAGGGAATTTCAAATACAAGTGGTGAAATATTTCATGTTCTTTGCAGCTTATGTGCAATAGACTTGGCAGCAACACAATAGCTATGGGAAGTGATTTATTTTCTTAAAGTAATTAAATGCCTACTTGATCATTTTTTGGGGGAAAATGTGAGAATGTGGCAAACAAATTAAAAGAGCACTCCATGACTAAACCTATCCCTCGGATTGGTGGAAACATCACAAGCAAAACAGGAGCCAAACCTTCTTAATCTACGTGGCTACATTTGGGAGTTTCACAGGAAACAATTCGGAAACATGCATTCTATTTCTGTTTGCGCCCGATTATTAATTTCAATTTATGTAACCCCACTTACTCCCACAGTTTAATTAATGATGCTTGTTATCAGCTGTGTTTAAGAGGTAATGGACAATGCTGAATTTTGAGTGTTTACAGTGCTGGAGAAAAATCCCGCTTTACCCCTTTGTAATGGACTGCCAGCAAACAAGAGATTAACAGTGTTTGTCACTCTTCCTGCAGCTGTGTTATAATGCAAAGCAAGAAGGGGGGAGTGGGGAGGCATTAATCACATAACTTTGAAATGGTGACTTGAAATAGCTACCGTGGTCAGAAGAACTGGCATGCCCTTCCATCACCTAATCCATACCATAATTCCTGATCTAATTAGAGGAAGGCTCAGCGCTAGGCCTGCCATAGAAGAATAAAGAACACAGGCGGACCGTGTGCCCAGGGAACAGGGAGAATAAGTAATAAGAAATAGAAAGAGAGAGAAGAGGGAAGAGGGGAGGGAGGAAAACAAGTGCACAGTGCAGTGAACTGAACAGGTAAACATGACTTAAAGCATCATGTAATGATCTTACCCACCCACTCACAATCAGTGTGACAGTGTGTGTATTTTGATACAGCAAATGTTTAATCTACTCACAAGATTACTGGCTTGGCCGTAATACTGCACGTGTGGAATAAGGTAAATCTCATATATTTCACAAATATTTCCAACAATGACACACAAACTGATTTCTAAACTAATTAATAACAGCACCAAAGTGATAAAAGCGTAATAGATACTTACAAGCCAATGAGGTACGTGGATGGAAGAGTTCATTTGCTTTAGGTGCTGATCTCTTCGTGGCAGGTGTATGCATATTTTACAGCTAGCAGGGCTAATGGTTCAGCATACTCATGTCACGCAGTTATTCCAGTTCAGTTAATTCACAGAATCTGTAATCAATGAAATAATCAACAAGACATAAACACAGTGTCACAACATTTTACATGTGAGGCAGGTTTGTGAAACAACTGATGCTCTAATAATAGACTGTGAATGGTCATTCAGAAATACAGAAATACACAAAACAAAACATTATTTTACAGGGATACAAGTTGTTGATTTGAGTGCACAAAGTAGTCATTTGTCCCCTTGAATTACTTAAATTACCTGCTTCCTTAAAAGATGCTATGGACCAGTGGGTCCTGGTTTTGTTAGCACATGCGTGTTTTGATGAGTAACACTGAACGCAAACTTTAGTTTATTTAGTAGAAAACTCCATCCTTTAATTCATTCTTGAATTAATTATTTGTGCAAACTGACACACAATTCACATTTAGTCTGCATTAGGCTACACAGCAGTATGTGTGGACACGACTGCTGCTGCCAAAGCTGGACAGTGTGAAAACAGCATCCAGTCTAGTTTAACAGCGTAACAATATTAATATGATGGAATTAACTCAGCATATGTACACAACTCAATAGGCAATGGGAAGGAGCTAATGATCTCAGTCACTACAAGAAATTAGTCCTGCTGACATTCTTGACACCCCCAGGGCTCCGTAGATTATCACTCATACAGAAATTATTCAAAATAAAAGCAGAAATATTGCAAAGAGCAGGAAAACATACCATACATCCTCAATCTTTGTTTGTGACTCAGAAATCTAACATTTTCCCTTTCATCTGGACAAGATGAAGTCATTTAAACAGCCCTGCCCCGCTCAGCTTCAAAGTGTCTGTTTGAGGTCTCAGACTGGACACTTGCTGCAGGTGCAGTGTTGGAAACACTGATGCAACACCAGAAATGGTCGACCCTTTCCATACAGAGGAGGGGGAAAAAAACGGTAAAGGAGCGAAGTGAAGTCACCTCATGTGTCTACCTGGTCAGACGTGCTGCCTAAATTCAAATTTCCCAACATTTGAAGACCTTTCAAAACCAAACTGCATAAAACCAAGTGGGGAGATAAGATACCACCCCTGGGTACTCAGGTGAAAGTAATAAAAATCACACTGCTGCCTCTGCAGATACAGTAGAGCTACAATAAGTTAGCTGAGGATTACGCTGTTAAATAGCCACAGGCTGTGCGTGTATCATCAGCCTGGATAACTGCACTATTGCATACTACACAATCGTGCATTGCCAGTAATGTAGTCTGTACTCTGAATTACATTCATGGGGATGTCAGTAAACTCCCTTGTGATGTATCTTTGTGGGTTAAGAAATGAAATACACTGATCCACAAGTAAGATAGATGTGCTTACCAAGGTCAAGGAGGCTCCCTGGCGTAATTACTCGACTACCAAACACAAAGGGCATTGTTATTGGACAAGTATAATGCTGCACATTACCAGAGCAACACAGCTGTTTCTATCAGCGAACACTAGCTTGGGAAGACATAGGGCGGGCATCAATTTAGCCTACTTATCTAAAGTCTCTAATTACTTGGTTTATTTGATAAACAGAACAAGGAGAATCCTTAAATGATTCTGCAAGATCCAAAGGGGATTAATTTCTTACTCCTTGAAAAAACAAATCACTGGTAGAATCCCTTATTTCACTCTTTAATCACGCATTAATTAGGAGCAATAGGGGCACCAGTTACACTTGGCATTTGGTGAGATTGCAGGAGGAAAAAAAAGGGCCTGCATTAGCCTCTCCAGAGGAGGAGGCGAGCACATCAGGCTAAGACAAAGACGACACAATCAGACAGAACAGCAGGAAGTGAGTTGGGAGAATGGGGATCTGAGCTTCTCAAGCCCCATTCCCACACAAAGCACATCTTTCCACAGGCAAACCCAGACTGGATACTTGCACTCAGTGCACCCTGGTCTGACAGGCTGGAGTAAATGTTTTACCACTGTTTTATTTCAATGTAGATTTTCACAATGCGGCTAATACACACATCCTTGTATGCCATCTTCCCTAAAGGTTCATGTCTTCATTCCTGTAATTTCACACGTCCCTGCAGCTTTTAGTGACTATTGTGTTATTTTACCTTCAATTTAGTCAATGAAATTATTCTTATTTAAGCGACAAACCTCTTGATAGGAAAGGTGTAAGCCCACAGAGACAATGCTATTGGTTCACACACAAGGCTCACAGAACAGATCTGTCAGAGGAGGAGAAATGCTCTGTAGTCATGGACACACATATGGATGAGTTACAAAACAGCAAACAGCAAACAATTAACAGCATAAAATAATTTATTAAAAATTATTAGAACATATGACAAAACATGCAACACCGACACAGAGGTCGCTGAAGTGAGAAATTTTCGTGAACCTGTAAATGTCTGTACTAGCTATAAAGCTGTGCAGTTTAGAGCATGTGGGGGAAGTGTGGAGTGAAGTGAGGAGTGATCAGAGGAGGCTTGAGCTCTGGGAGATTTAGCAGTTAAAGAATAGCACTCCAGGAAGAAAAGAATGAATGCTCTGTGCAAAGCAGGGGCTAAACACATCGGCTATGTTTACATGAATGGACTGACTTAATGAATGTCCAATTAAGGTTTGAGTTATGCTATTTACAGCAAGCTGGCAAAAAAACATAGAAAGTCTGTCTGAGTATGTGTGTTCATAAACAGGTTATTATAATTACAGTTATAAACTGTTCTTGATTATTATGCATCCACAACAGATTATTACTGTTATTTGATATTATATGATGAGCGTTTGGTTCTGAAATGTTGATTTGCTTAATCGATTAGTCAGTTGGCAAAATATTAATTAAGTACTTTGTTAATTTTTCTTTATTAATCATTTAGCTTAGTGATTATTCCCAGTTTTCATTGTGAAGATTTGCTGCTGTTCTAATCAATCAATAAATTTAAAAAAATCCAAAAATTTATTGATAATGAAAAGAAGATCATTTTCTGCAAACATATGGAAACAGATTTAATGTTGTTTTATTTTTTACTTATTATATATTTATGGAAAAGTACAGTTCTCCCAAATTTTAACTGATACTATTTTTTTTTAATCCAATATTATATATTCTGACAGCACAGCCAGTACAAAAGTAAATGAATAAGTCAGGAATAAGGTTTCCAATGCAGATCCAGATGCTATTCAACACTCAGCAGTGACACCTCTGACATGAAAAGTCTGGCCTGAGAAAGTCTATAGTCAGTCACTGAAAGCATGTTAGGTCTGAATAAAAAGCACAGGACTGTTTAACATCTGTTTTAACCAGCATCTAAACCTAAAGTAAGATTATCATAACCCAGGTGTGCAACTTACATACACCACCTAGACATTAGGGTTACTTGCATATCTGGGTAAACAGTGGCATCACTTTGCATTGTGGTTCTGCAGAACACGCTCATCCACACGCTCTCCACCACAGGCTGTGAAATAAGGTTTTAGAAGCACCGAGCCTTCGACATTACAACACCTGAACCGAAAACACTACTAAAATGGCTTTCAAGTCAAAAGTTTTTGGGCTGACTCTTTATCTGAGATGAAAACCGTATCGAACGCAGTGAACAAAATGGTGTGTAAAATGTGTTTTGAAACCATTATGCTCTCAGTCTGTTTTCTTATTTCGCGAGCTTGAATAAAGAGGTAGCTTCTCAAGCAATCTCGGCCTTGTTTGTTTAAGGTAATTACTACTTGTCCTCCCATCCTGCCGGCCCAGATGATGCATGAAAATTACCATTCCCCTACTTCAATCAAAGCTGGAAAAAGAAAAGGGAGAAAGGGGGGAACAGAGGCGAGCAGATGGGAGGGGGAGGCGGTGAGAGAGGAACTCTGTGAGACACACAGAGCTCCCTCCCTGCATGACAAGAAAGGGCACTGTCTCTGATTAATTAGCTGGAGTTGGTAATCAGTTTAATAAGACTGAAGTTGATGGTGAGAGGTCCCCTTTGGCAGAGCCACGCTAAGCTTAGCACTCTGTTCAGGGCCCTCGCTTTCTTCCACCAAGTAAACACGCAGTGTCTATTTACATAAACAGTTGTTTCTTTTTTGTGGGGGGCTATTTTTCCTTCCAAACTGCCTGAAAGCCTAACACCACCGCTTAAGTCACTCCCAACAATGGCAGCGGGAATTGCATGACAAATTCATGAATTTTTCAACATATGAGAACTAATTAAATTGAGGCCTTTTTGAAATGAATATAGTGTGAGGTACTCACTAGCCCTACGCACACAAAGAGGGTATAATTCAGCGATTGAATTCTGGCTTGATAGTATTCAGCCTTTTACCATGGTGAGCTATACAGATGGCTGGGGTCCTTTTCATTCTTTTCTTTCTTAATGGCAAATCTCATTATGGCAGTTATCAGTGTATGGAGAACAAGACGGGAACGATGGGCCACAAAGCTCCACGGTGCAGGAATTTGGTACCTGTCTGCAGCAGAACATGATACGTACTGTTAGGTCAGATCGTGATGGGAATTTAAAATGAGACTTTGTTTAGATGATTATTGTTACAGCACATGAAAAATAGATCCTTGCTATTCTTTTATCACTATAAGCAATAATAGGTTTTTTACCAAGGTTTGAAATTGAGCTCTTAAAGGAATAGTCTGACATTTTGTAAAATATATATATGTGGATGCTGTGTTTCAGGGGACGATTGATACCACTCCACTAAATGTGAAGCTGAATTACAGAGACAGTTAGCTTAGCATTAAGAGTGGAAGCAGGTGGAAACAGCTAGCCTCGGCTCTGCTCAAAATGGAAAAACTCCCAGCACTGTGAACACTCACTAATCAACAGTAACCAGTGCAAATGACAGGAAATCACAGCGCCAAGCCAATAAACAGTCTAACACATACCCTACCTGTAAAACACTTGTTTATAATGTGTTGATTAATTAGATTTAGCTAATTTTAGCCAACTGCCTGCTCCGTATTTAGTGAACAGATATGAGAATGGTGTCAGCATTATCATCTAACTCTTTGCAAGAAGGCAAATAAGTTACCAAAATGTCAAACAATTTTTTTAAACAATCCTAAACGCTTACTGTACATTTCTTTGGTTGAACGCTATCCAGATACAACAGATACCACCTTTATCAGGATGTTAGTATGATGGACAAAATAGCCATAAAAAATATGAATTCATTTTCACATCTTTTAGCTTGGAACAAGCTGTTACACTGCGTGTCCCACACTGTCTGAGTGTAAATCTTTTTTATGTTCTGTTTTTTGGGTGAAATCTCACAGAATAATCAGTTTAAAGGACTTTTAAAGTGTAAGGCCAGCATTATTCTATATTTTGCTTATTTTAAACACATCTCAAAGATGTGGTCCAAATCCAACAATGTGGTAGTCCATCTGTCAACATTTGCTGGGGACTATTTTCAGCTGCAGATTAATACAAACCTTATTTCACTAATGAGAATTTCTAGTAGCAGGATGATGTACTGTCTGTGAGATTGAGTTAAAATATATTACAATGTGTGTGTTCATGATGTCCAGTGAATCATTGTGGCTCAATTCTGTGTTTTTAATAGTTTTTGGACAGCAATGGAGCTCTATGACACAGAGGAAAAAGATATATCAGCTTTGGACACACACACAATAATAGGATCAGTTCATTGTTGGTTGGGTCCTTTTCATGGCATTTTTAACAATAAAAAAATTAAATATCACCAGAAGAAAGTTTGAGTGAAATTAAAAGGTGAAAAAAGGTGAAAATCAAGACTTTAACTGGCTGCAGTGAATCTTAAGTGTGTCATCTCATCAGTGTGATCAACACTTTTAACCAGGCATCATCAATGATTGTTTGAATCCTTGTTTCAACTTCATCGGTTTCAGTTGAGCAGCTCAGTGGTTTGAACAGTTTGACCTCTGTGAACTGAAGCCCTCTCAGGTGTAAATGAATCCCTGTATCAGCACTTCAAGTGCATTTTCTTTAAGGTATGACATTTCCATCACCTCAAAACTCTTTCAGGAGGCCCGATAGTCTTCTCTTGAACTGCTGATCTATTTTCTTTATGTTCAGCCTCCCAAGTTCTCTGCACCTCATTCTCCTGACCACTATTATAATTAAGACCCTTGCCCACCTCAATATTTTTAAGATAAATTCATCATATGAATCCTCTCACATAATGCAACCTCTATAAAAGTGTAATTTTACTTTTAACATTGTTTGCCCTGTTACATTAAATCTAATAAGTCATGACTTAGACTGCTCTTGGAATAAAAAAGGAGTTGTTGCTGCCATGGCCGAGCAGTTTCTATCTAAAGTAAACTCTGAGGACCGAGCCTGAGATAAGGGAGCACCACATCACCCTGTGGCGTTAATGATCATCCGCTGTTACAACACAAAGACAGTCAAGTAGCAGATAGAGCACTGAAATAATTTAAGCAGTGCTAAGTGGTCTATTGTAATTCAAATGATAAATTATGCTTGGCAGAGGTTTTAGAGTCACTTTTACAAAGCATTGCTATTGTTTGTGTCGAGACAAGGTTTTAAGGAGTCGGAATAGAGGGAATTACTTGGGAGAGTTTGGAGTTTCTCGGGGTTTGGACACAAATTGGTTCCCTGCTCATCGGGCCTGCCCTTACTGTTTAGACAACCCTCCAACGTGGCAACGCTGGTGCTCACAGAGGACCGCACTGCTCCGACAGCAGTGTGTGAGTGTAGATCTGGAGTCAACATGGAAACTTAGATCAGTGTTAAAGCTATAAGATGACGGACAGTGATGTTCAGGTGAAAATCTTATTCACAATATACATCTATTTCTTTATCAATATGTAATGTTACAAAGGCTCTTAATCCTTAGAATTGGTCAAAAATGTTTTTTTTTATCATTATTACTTACACGTTGGCTTTGACATGTGTGAGCAATAGTGAAATAGTGAGAAAATTGCTGTCAATAAATAAATAGATGTTTACAGTTAATTTCAGCTATGTTAAATAGTATCTGCCATTACAGATATATTTACAGCTAACTCACAGCAGCAGCTGTTGTAAATGTAGTTTTGTAACTAATTGTAGGTAAGTACCACATTCAAGCTTACTGTCACTTTTGCTAGGTTGGCATTTTGATGGTAGATATGCCTTTAATAAACCCATTTATTTAGTGATAAATGGCACGTTGTTCATGATGTCACAGTTATGTATATATAATGAGTCATTAAAAACACTGTCTTGATTTTGTACGTCTTTACATCTAGTGTTGACATGGCTGTTAGATATACTGTACAGCTGAAATGGCCACAGAGATGCTGGATGAAAATAAAAAAAAAATGAATCTGAAATCTCAGAGGTAGACGAACCAGACGATTAGTAAATTATCACAACCTCAGTTTACAGTGAGGCAGGTCTGGCCAAACATAAGGAAATAACGTCAGACAGGACAGGAAAAAACGTCAGATATGCCACTGTACACTTGTTCTACACTTGATCTCTAAACTGCTGTTGTGTCTTATTCTTCTCACTTAAATTGAGAAGAATGAAAAATAAACATTACAAATCTTTCATGTGTGAAATTCAAATCCTCATTTTGTGCAAACCTACAAGGGCAGCGTGTACTTATGGAGGTCTGCAGGCTCATAAAGTCCTACGCATCGAAGGGGTGATCCAATGCATTTTGAACTGCCACTGTCTTGTTGCAGTGTAAGTACAGTCCTACCAGTATTAATTGATCAATAACAAGTCAGGAGCAGTTTCTTTCCCCTTCTAATCAAGCCTGTGTTTGTAATTACCTGCTCTACAGTAGGTGAGTGTTCTTCATGTGAACTCAGCAATAAATTACCACACAAGCCAGACAGGTCTTTCCTGGGACAAATCAAGGTAATGTTAATTACACCATTAAATTCATTTGCTCAGTGTAAATCCCCCCCGGCTGCTCGGGATCATGCTGTGTCCATTCTTGAGATACAATGGGATTTCAGGACTGTGTGTACGGAAATAAAGCCAGGTCAGTGTAAGTTATACAGCAAAGGCGTGTTTATACGTTATAACAAAAGGGGAGCTTTTAAATTAACACATGTTCATTGTTAAATACAGACTACAATAAAAGCTTTAGCATCTTAATATATCACTGTATATTGCACAACTTGACCTGCTTGGCTAGATAAATGATATTCTCTCCTCTCTCCAGGTACTTGGCACTGCTTAAGATGTCATTACCTCTGTTGGGACTGTTAAATGGTTCCATAAAGAAAAATGAAATATTCATTAACTTGGTTAATAATTCATTCAGATAAAATGCAGTATGTGCTTTGCGGAGTGACGATGAATGCATAATGAGAGCATGCTCAGCATATTTGTGCTTAGGAATGTTTTTTATTTCACGATAGCAAAAGAAGAAATTAATTGAAAGTTAATTTAATTTTTTTTGTTCTATAAGTTATGCTAAATGATAAAATAGATGCTTTCCAAGCAGTTTCAAACTAAGAAACAATTAAGAGGGCGTATATGTAACCCACATACTACACTATGAGTTTTAATTATGGAGGAAGTGCATTTAAACAGTCTTTATCACATTGCACTGTAAATGTTAGCTTGACCTAATTCCCACACTTTGAGGGAACTGTGTAAAACACTTTGTACTTTGCTGCCTGGAAACTGGAAGCACGGCCTCTGCTTATCGTGTGACAAAAGCCTGCAGAACAAAACAGTACATTCATAATTTCACATGAAGTTTTGTCATTACTGAAAAATATTCCAGCCGCCGTTCCAGATGTCACATCAAAAGTCTCCTCACTCTCCCGTCCAGGAACAGCAGTAAGTGTGCCCATGTTGCTTCAGCTAACACCGGACTGGTAAAGTGTTCCCACACCGCCACACAGCAGTGTAAACACCGCTCGTCCAAACACTGTCAAACTAATTTCCTCACACCGCAGAGGTTCATTTTGGCTTTCAGATAAATCAGTTCTTTCTCTAATTATCAATTGTGACACCCGTAATCACTGGGAGACTGTAGTGCTAAATAAATGGCATGTCTTTTGTGTTATAATTCTGTGCATCTTGACAAACATGACCCATTAAACAACCCTGTGGCCTTTTTCGAGAGCGATGATTACACTAATTAAAACTGCAAAACATCTGAGAGGGCTACAGACGTGCCAGAATTAAACAGGTCATTAAATCAGCCAAGGAATATGTCAACATCCACACTGCCTGTCGCTCCCACTGTGTGTTACTCTGAGAAGGGAACAAACATACCTCTTGTGTACTGAAATGTGCTAATAATTTACACATTATCACATGTGAAATGTTACATTTTGTTTTGTTTTTTTCTTTTACAGAGGACATGAGGTACAAAACTCAACAACACTGAATGAAACAAATTCACAATTTGCTAAAGACATTGGTAATGAGAAAACATTGATTTTTTTTTTTTTTTTTTAATGTGCATCATCTAATGTTGTTGTTGGTGTTGCAAGTGAAATGTCCCCTTAAAAATCTACAGGACCACTATGGACACAAAGCGTTTTATATATTTAATATTAATTGAAACCTTTATTAAGACAGGGAAATCAGGTTGTAGTTACTCAACAAAGAAAAAAAACATTACAGCAAAATGTCATAAGAAACCTGAACAATACACAAAGAAAGCAACATTACCATGTCTGATCTACACTTTGCACTATAGGTGCGATGTGTTTTGAACGCTGCTTGCCTTTATCAGCTGCATCTCTGAGATCTCTCCTTTGAGTTAATCCTCTTCTAGCCGGCGATAGCAGGAAGTGATAACGCGGGTGTCTTCTTACCAGCAACACATGTTCCTTTTCATACAACAGCAGCTTTCCAACCATTTAATGGGATTGTTGTTGTTGTTTTTCCTTCACCCCCCCCCCCCACCCATTTCTCCACAGCAACAAACACTTTTCCTAGAAGTGGTTCGACATGTGCCCAAGGAATTTGTCTCCGCGTTTCACAACAAATCAGCCTAGGTCAGGGGCTAAGATTGGCCTCCAGGAAGAGACTATTGAAAACAGCTCCTCAACATGACGAGAGGGGAAAGTGGATTTTCCAGCTTAAAAGCAGAATCATCTCTGCTCAAGGCATTATCCTGTGTTCCAAGAGATTAATAAAGTGAGATGCTATTGATATGGCGCCGCGCTGCTCTTGGATCAGCGCCGGCCACGTTCTCTGACTACTACTAGTTTTAAAACATGCCTACATGGCTCTTACATGTGGAAAAGACGCGTTCACATACGCTTTTAGCCTTTGGTTTTGAATGTTCTTGCTGAAAGTTCTTCCATCGAGATGATAAATGGAACAACGCGAAGGTTTGCTGCCTTTACGCAAAACGCCTGCATCCAGTCATTCTCTGTAAATAAAACAGACTATTAAACCACCAGAGTTCTCCAAAAAATTTCCAGGCCCTAAAATCCATCATTTCTGTCCCGTTAAAGCATCCCTGATGTTTCCTCACTCCTCAGTCAAGATATATTTTCATCAAAGTGAAGAAATCCCATGTTGTACTTTGATGTGCTTAACACAGTTTTAACTCGCGTCTCATTACAGAGATAATTAATAGTTTAATTAGCACCAATTCTCAGCGACTGACAGCTTCTCAGACAACCAGTCATGTGATTCACATGGGTGTAAAATGTTGCAAAAAAACGGATTCTTCCTGAATTCAGCACGTGCCTCCACGCCATATCTAGGTTTGTTCGGCTCAGGTGTCCTGTATCATAATTGCCGACAAACTTTTATTTCTGATGTTTAGTTTAGTTTAGTTAATTTTTCCTCAGACTGATTCAGCCTACACAGCAAAGCTATGCTGCTCCTCACCAGGGGACAAAGTGCCCAAATATGTGCAATGCAAACAACTTAGGTGGATTAATTTTAATTCTCATTACCTTGAAGCAAAGCAATCATTTTCTATGGTTGGAGAAAAAAAAAATATAAGCAAGCATTACGAATAAAAGTAATTATCATTCTTGTGCTTTTTTTTTTTGCATGCTGTTTGCAATTAACACTTCCTAGAATCTGAATGAGCGTTTCAGAAGTGTGAGTAGCCGCGGAGGCAAATGCTGCAGATCAAAAAAGATCAAAGTGACAGCGAGAGGAATCGACGGTTTTAGACGAGTTTACGGATGCTGAAGAGAGCTCATCGCACAATGAGCGGCGAGTGTAGGCTTCGAGAAAACGACGCGTGCCTCTTGTTCGGGCTGAGATACAATAGCATGTCTCCCAGCATGGGTGAGGGCCAACAGCAAAGCCTCTGTTTCATGTCTCACCACCACCCCCCCCCCCTTCTTCTCCCCACAACGTTCACTCAACTTCCAGTTTACAACTGCTCACAACTGTTTACAGCAGCCAAATTTCATTTTCTACTCCCAAATCCTATCGCACATTATCCTGTACATTGCATTAGGGCCCTAATCTTTCCTTTCTCTTCCTCGGAAGAAGAAAGGAGCGCCTTCATGATTAACCCACTTTACAGCAATAAATAAACGCATCATCCAGTAATGTACACCAGATTTAATTTGAAGGGGGGGGGGGGGTGCAGAACGCTCAAATCACTGAAATGTAATGAAAAATAACACAATGCAGACACCAATGGGCGCCTTAGGAATTAATCTGAATCCTCCATAATTTTTCCTCTTCTCTTGTAGTCTCTGGATTGGTTTTTCCTCAGCCAACTGTGCGACTGCCCCCCCACCACCACCACCCCGCCCCTCACACTCTGCTGTCGTGAAGTCTTCAAAAATATACAAAGCGAATAAAAAGAAACAGGATCAGCCCGCCATAAAAAACACTACTTTTATCAAATTAGCTTAAAAAAAATATCACAGTCTTTCTCCTTTTACTCCGCGTTTGTCACATGAAGCCCATGTTGCTTTTGGTTTCCCATCGTCTCTTAGCCTCAAACCTGCAACACAGAAGAAAAAAAAAATTTAAAAAACATTCAATGAAAAACTGAAGCCCTTGTGAATACATTTCAGCTGTCAACTTCTATCTCTGCATGAGTAATCATTCAAAGTGCGGCTAATGCTTCAGTAGCTCTATCGCAACTGTAATTGAACCCAGAGTGTCACACATGGCAGATATGATGGCAAACATAAACATGAGGACAGAGAACAATGTCGTACCCCCAGGCTATTTCCTTCTTCCTTTTCTGCGCTGCCCTCAAAGCTTCCTCTTCCTGTTTGCGCTGCACAAAGTCACGGCAATCAGCGGCTTGAGCGATATTCACAGCCAGCTATATGGAGGCAGACAGAGGAGAGGCCCATTAGAGAATGGAAATCAGGCTGTGGCGAGGAAAAGCTTCCTGACTGATGTGTCAGGGCGGCTTGTCGTCAGCGCCTCTGCCACCACCCCACCCGCGCTGCCTCCACCACACCGCAGCGAGCAGATGATACCGAGCTGAACAACACATGGCTGTCCTGCTATCCTACATTTGAACACATTTTACAAGAAATTAGCTGTGTTGATTGAATTTAAGATACAGTATGTCACAAAACGTAACCGAGAATTTTGATATCCAACGAGGGGGGGGTCATGTGTGCAAATCTTCAAAAGGGCTTTAGTTTTTCAGATACCCCCACTTGAGGTAGAACAAAAGATGAGCATGTTTATTCATCACTTTGCTTCAAAAATATTTTAAATAGAAAAGTACAGCAGAAAGTAATAAAATTGATCAGTGACCCCAGAAGTGAACAAAGTGGGGTTACTATTTGATGTCATGTCATTTTTTCACCTCAGTTTTTAGATTGTAAAAAGTGGAGGGGTCCAATTCTGCCTTGTGAATAAGTGAAGGAGGCAGGTCCCCTGTGCCCCCCCTGGTAAATTTCACCCCTGCAATTTTACAATGTAAAATCTGAATAAAACACAGAACAGGTGTTTGAAGATTAATATCTGGACATTTCACATGTGTCATGAATGTATAAAGATGTGTTAAATACATATATTTGTCTTTTGCAATGAGAATCAATTCTTCTCCGTCAGTGGTGTGTCTCCGTGTGGTGTTTTTACTGTGTCCAGTATGAAAATGTTTGGGTTGTTCCTGTGTCAAGATTAAGTTTCCTTTTAACAACAATTACTCCAAGTCAGGAAAAGTACCACAAATTCAGCAAATCCATCTTCTTGAATATGAAGGTTTTATGCTTTTCTTCTCTGATAGAGAAAGACATTTGGATTTTGGACTGGTAGTCAGTCAAAACAAACTATTTAAAGACGCCACCTTGAGATCTTAGTAAATGCGATAGGCATTCAAACAGTCCAAACAGTAAATTATGGGATCTTAATGGCAGATGAATCAATAATGAAAAAGTCTATAGTTTAGACTGAGATATCTGAAGGACTTTTGTGTTAGTTTTTTTTTTTAATTCAGCCCTACAAGATGTTTGAGCACCTAACATGTTGGAAATATCTCTGAGGCCATAGGCAGTGACAAATAAAGGTAAGGAGATACAGTATAAATAACAGTACTGGTAAATATGTGTGTATCTGTGTGAGTGTTGTGTATGGGGCTTGAGGTGCCACATAGCTACATAAATTACAGAGTGTTGAGTGTTGTTTTATTGAAATTATTCTAATCTATTTTGCCTTTTGTTTGAGGTGTTTTAAGAGGAAGTCCTATTTTTAGGCTTCTGTCTTATAGTCTTTCCTGCACATTGTTCCTTTTTGATTACTCCTTTATTTCCCTCGTTTAATGTGCAAATGAAATAACCGAACAAATAAACAACGAGAAATGAAAAAAATTTGCCTTTCCCGTCTCACAAAACGTTGCAACGGCATTTCTCACTCATCGCCAGTGTAAAAGAGACTTTTCTGTTTGGAGTACTGCAGGCAGTCCCTGAAATCAGAAGTGAAGAGAATGACCGTGACTGCAAGAAGCAAACATTCAAATCCCAGGGAAGACGTATGTATTGTGAAGCAGAATAATCCCAATAACCCCAGTCACACAGAAGCATGGGAAACAAAGAGAAAAATCCTGCCTCCTCTGTCACTCCTGAGATAGGTTTATTATTCAAGCAAAGGCAAACTCTGATAAACAACTTGGAACAATTTCACCAAACCTTTGGGTAATTCTCTATAATATTCAGAGTACAATCAGGGGGGAAAGAAAGTCTTAAGGTAATGAAGAAATGTGCCACCACTGCGTCACTTGAAAAAAAAAAAAGACCTGCTGGAAAAAAAATGTTTCAATTATAATTAAGTGGGATAAACTTTATTAGAAAGACTGAAACTAAAATATCTCCTAATGCATGCTGGGATTAAGCAGGTCAGAGCGAGCAGGCAGGAAAAATTAAACTCTAAAGGCTTTTTATCACCATATTTCAGGAACCAAGGGTGTAAAATGTTCTAATTTGGGATACATTAAAAGCCATAAAGGTCTTTCAAAAAGATTAATGGTACTTTGCTTGGATTTAAGATAAGGGCTTCGGCTGGCTGCAAGTACTGGGCTCCGGCTGGGCCCTCAAGGCATTCATCTATACAGTCGCTGGAAGATTTGTGAAAGCGTCTGCACAGCCTGAAGCGTACATACTATGACAGTTCTCCAGTTCTTTGCCATTTTATAGGTTTTAAATTCCTCAAATCATGTTTTCTCCTCTTAAAGAGAGTTATAACGGGTGATTGCTCTTACATTTGCAGCAGATTCGGGGAGCAGATAAATCCACACCAGGGTTTTTTCCCTGCTCCTTGTTGGAGCGGTGTAGGTGCTAAGTGCCTCTGAGTGTCTGCGATGCACGTAGAGATTATAAACACAACGTTTATTAAATTGTTGACAAATCTGAGAACGGCTCCTGCTCTCTGTGTTTGCAGAAAAAGAAAGCACGCAGGCTCATTCTGGGAGCAATTCAAATTAAAAAAAAACTGCTTGATGCTAAATGGTTTCATTTGGAGATTTACAGACAGAGATTTTTCTTTTTTTTCCCTACAGCAGGATTACCCACATTAACCTGCTCTCCTGTGGGGCTGCATTTGAAATGCAAAAGGTCTTGAAAACACTCCTTCCCAAACATTCCAAAGGCAAAATTAAAACCCACTGCCATGCCCCTCATTTCCACCTCTTTTAAATTCACAACATAGCGTTTACTATATTTAAAGCATTAAAGGTCTTTAATTTTTCCCCCCCTTTTTTTTATCAGTTTAGTCTACAATCCTTGATTGTCTTTACTGGGGCTCAACATTAATGTCAACCAAGTTACCTAGGAGACAGAACAGATCAAAGAGACAAAAAAAACCCCGCTCAAATGTCTGATTAATCAAGCCTGCAAACAGCTTATTTCTTTTAGCCTGCATGCAAGTATGAAAATGAGATTCCGAGAGCAGTACATTGTGCAGATTTGTTCATTCTTATCTGAACAAAGCCAGCGGCAGCTTATTTCATGGATCACTGGCACTGTCAGCGCTGTGGCGCCGAGCAGGTGACGGCTCCTCTTTCTGTGGCGAGAACAAAATTAGCAAAAAGTCGGCACAAATTAGCCTCTCATATTTTCAGTAATATGACATTATTTTTCATTTACTTTTTTGATCCACTTTTCAGGATTTTTTCCCCCTCCCCTTGCGTGCATCTTAGTGCCAAATCCTTTCACATCAGAGGCTGGTGAAAAAAATAAGAATGAAAGTACAAAGCTGGAATAAAAGCAGGAGACAGGAAACCTCCTGCATGCTTTGTTTATGTGGCTCCAAAAGCCAATTCTTCCCACTCCATCTCATATTAATATACAATTAGGTGTCCATCACAGCCATGTTTCTGTGCCTTGTGTCTCTCTCCTGTGTGGCCCGAGCACAGCCCTGTTAAAAACAAGGTTTATTCAGAGGATTAATACTCTGACCTTTGGAAGATTTGAGGGCAAAAAAATTCATCGTGCACAATGCTGGCACTGCAGCAGCAGCAGCTTAGGGCCACTAGCAGGGTTAAGTCAATAGTACCGTTTTCTGTTCATTCATGTTTGGGTCGTCATGGAGATTCAAGTGGAGACCCAAACATGGGGCCTCAATAGAAAAAGAAAAAAAAAAGAAAAAAAACCCTGCATTACTGCTGTATAAAGCATATGCAGGATAAACCAAGTGTATCTTAATAACAGTTTCACACTCTCTTTTCATTGGTATGCTATTGCATCATTTCTGAGGTGTCTGAGAAATGAAGGAAGCATTAAGAAGTCTTTTACAAAAACACTGTGGCAATTAAACAGCAAGTGGAAAAAGACAATAGCTGAATGAAAGATGAGAAAAATACATCTCCATGTGGATAAAGTGTTAAAGCTTCTATTAACAATAAGAAATAAATGATGGCTTTAAGGAAGAAATGGCCTTAAACCCATTCATAAATTTCCTATCCAGGAAGCCTCTTCCAATTAAAACGTGTGAGAGGTGGATTAACAAGGGCTATATGGCTTTGCCTCGCTAAATCACCTCCCCGAGCTGCTCTGCTGCATTTGACGTGTAAACGATTAATGACCAGCCTAATTCCCTTATCACACTACCTTAATGCCTAAATAATGTGGCCTTAGTCAACTTTGGAAAGCAGGGCTATATAAGAAAGGAATGAATATCAGATTAGGCGGCTCGTGTGTTATTTCAGCATAATTTCTTGAACTGAGGCGGAGGGAAGAGAAAAATGTGTTTCTGGCTGCAAAGCCTCAGTGTTGCAGCGACACTGGGAAGGTCAAAAGATCAAGGGGTCAATCAGTACCACCCATAGCGTGGTCAAAGAGAAGGAATACAAAGTTTCATTCAGTTAGTTCATCTTGACATCTCAAAGGTAAAGTAATAGAGACCTCTGGAGTTAAAGAATCCTATTTTTTATCTATTCATCGATTTTCAAAATTGTTGCTTGATGGAGGAAACATTAAGATTCTTAACTCAAGTAAAAGTAGCAAAACCACACAGTGAAAAGACATTAGAACTAAAGGTCATGCATTGAAAATGTTACTTAATCTGCTATCAGTATAATTAGTAAAATATGGATATCAAAAGTACTCAGTGCATAAAATGGCCCGTGTGAGTGTTATTATATTGTTGCATTAGATTATTTTTCCTCATGTATGACTATGTGAACAGTATTTTACTGTTTTACAGTTTGTTTAGGCAGAGCTCATTTTTAACAGTTTCATATACAGTTTAGACTAAACAGTCCATCCGCCAAATGTAAGCAAATCCTCACATTTGAAAGTGGAAACATGAAATGTTTGGCATTTGTGCATCAGGAAAGAATAATTTTACTCACTGCTGGGTGGTTTAATATCTAATAATGCATCATATTTCATAAGTCTTATGTTTTGCGTATAAAATCTTTAAAAGTTAAGTAATGAGTTACTAGAGCTGTAAATAATTATAGAGGGGTAAAGAGTATGATATTTCTCTCTAAAATGTAGTGACGTCAAAGCATAAATTGCCATGAAATGAAATAAACAACTAGAAAATGTTCAGAGAAATTTTGAGTATGCTTGCTGCTTGATGCATGTGGCATTAATCAGTTTTCCGGTGTTTGCCAAGTGCATGTGAGAACGCAGCATTCATCCAAGAGCACCTGAAGCACTATGGCTGATATCGGTGGCAGTACTACTACTAATATCAACAGTTCAGGAATAGCAGTAGCTGTATCATAGAGGTTGGGGGCGTGGGGGCACAATAGTTGAGTAGACTATTGTCACAACAGGTATTAAGGCGTTGTTAACATCATTAGTATTACCTGTGTTCACTTACCATAAAACTGCTGTTTGATACGTCCCATAAGAAGACAAAATGGCCTCCATGAGAGGAGCCAGCATGTATATTAGACTGAGAGTTAAGCTTTCTAATTAGCCAATGGCTCGCTGAATTGTAATTGAAGTCATAGCACACCACTCAAACATTTTCATGTTTTGTTGCTGTTGTTGTTGTTTTTTTTGCACATGCGTTGGCAATGTTGTTTTTTGATAACATTGAGTTTTTTTGGAAAATGTCTGTTCAGAAATTGACGAAAAATAATTATAAGTAATAGTAAGTTCCCTGTGCTTTGCACAGCAGACCCACTAAAATGAAGTACTTCAATTTGTACCTCAGTACAGCATTTGAATAAATGTACTTATTTATATCCCAACATTGGGACGCACTCAGTGACTGCTTTAATGCTTAATTCAGCAAAAGAAAAAACAACTATGTACAATGGGAAAGCATAAAACAATTACCAATATAGCATTATTTCTACTGAAATGCAAATATCACAGCATGGACCTCCATGTTACTATATTCCCACAGTATTTCTCTCAAAACTTTATCAGTCTTTTATGGGGCAGCCTCACAAGAGTGTTTTGTAATCTTGCCTCCACTTTGACAAACAGAATTACATGGCAAGCAGAAAGAACGCCACTCCAGGGAAGGCACAGTAGAACAGCCATGCCTCCATTTTCTGTTCGAGTAATCTGATGCTAGATACACATGACATGTCATCTTTAGGGAGTTAAAAAAAGAAAAAAGAAAAAAAAAATCTCTGAAAGTTGGCCTGCTTTGTGCACATTCCATTATCTTGCCTCTTCTGAGTAGGGTAGGCTTATTAGCAAGCTTTGAACTCACACTTACAATAATATGCCATCAACAGTTTTATAAGCTAATTAGAAAAAACAGTTTAATTAATGAGTGACTGGCAATAAAATGGCAATCATGAAAAAAGAAACCGAGGGTGCTAAGCTTCCACTACCACCAATTAAGGCCTAATTACAAACAAATTATATATGTGTTTTGCTGTGGGCTTTAATTTAAAAAAAAAGGCTTTAATTAAAAGAGAAAACATGCTAATTAATTAAACAGCACACAAATCTACATTGAAAAGTATGCTTTGTCTATCAAGTAATTAATGAAATACAATAATCCAAATGAGATTCCCAGGCATTTGATAAAAGCTTAGTACCCATTTCAAAATCCATTTCAAAATTAATGGGCGAAAATTTAATGTGAGTCATCCAGAGATACAATAAAAGTTCATTCAGTGATAAATTGCTTATGCTGAAGGAAAAATGAACAAAGAGGAGAGTTTCCCTAAACTCTCTGTGAGGTGGCCTGAGGCGGAGTGGGGGGGGGGCGACTACAGCAGGGGAGACAGAGTCAGCCTCCTACTCTGATGTGGGGCGGGGAAAGAGTCAGAATCTGATAAAGCTCACTTTCCACAAAAGCGCCGCTCATTAATTTTTTGATTACAAACACGGGGCATGGCGGGGAGAAGGTGGTGAGAAGAAAAAAGGTGTTAAATAACATGAATATCATGAAACACTCTTAGTTCAGCTCTTTGTTTCAACTAAGCCACCATGTCTCCTCCGACAAAATGCTTCGCCACCTTTGTTTCACAGCATTTAAGCGAGGCTTTCCAAAGGGTAGATTTCAAGGACAGTGGGGCTTTTCCTTTCAGCTGCCGCGTCTATTGAAATACGAGCCGGAACATAATGAGGGATAATATAACCATCCGCAGGTTCAAACGCTACAGAAAGCATAAATGGCTCCAGTTAATACATATTCACATGGTTAATTATTGTATATTAAGTGATCCAACCATTAGGAGGGAGCACTTTCTAAACGATTTATATTGCTCAGGTTAATCATGCTCAAAACAGGGTCTGAAGAGAGGTCCGCCCACTAAAGGCCATCCAGAGCACAGACAGCCACTTGTCTCTGGATAAGAGACAAAAAAGCAATAAAATGTGTGCCTGGCCTTTCACACTCAGAGTAACATTGGCTTTCTCAGAAATGATGACTGAAACAGTCAAGACTTCTCACCACACCACTATTGGTACCAAAGTCAAGAGTTTGCTGATTAAAAATAAAACTCATATAAGCTGAATATATATGTGCTGAAGCAGTGTAACACCGGGCATCTTTAAAAGCTTTCTCAGAATAAGACATGACACCTTATACAGTATGGGTCAATTGAAAAAAAAAAAAAACATGCAAACACACAAACACATTCACAGTGCATGAAAACATGTCAAGAGCGATACGCTGCAAAGTGGCGTTTTCACAGCGCTTTGGGCAGTAGTGGAGTGTTAAACAAAGGCCACAGCGTGCTGTACATTAACTTAAATGCCCTTCAGTGTGCAGTAATGAAAGAATCAACACAATGACATATAAAGAGAATAATGTTCTTAAGGCAGTTATCCTACTAGATCTGTGACATCTAAAAATCTGATACCTTTAACTTTCCAACTTTTCATCATGTATGCAGACTCTGACCTGCATGCATGGGATGGCAAAGAAGTCACTGGATCAAAAAGTGCAGTGACAGAAGAGGCAAACAGTGTCATCCATAACACCTGAATACTACTGGTCTGGATATTAAAGGTCAGCTGAAGTGGAATGAGACCTGAGCTGGATTAGCTAGCGACTGGGTAATTGGATGGACATTTATCCAGTCAATCAAGGACTAATTGAGCAATTCAGTGGATACAACCATGACCTAAACTTAATGCAAAAAAAAAAAACCTGAATAATAAATCTGAATCTGGCATGGTAAGTGTTTACAGCTCCAAGTAGATAAGTGACAGTGAGCTTTATATTGTAAACCCTTCTCAACAAAAACTACAATATACTGAACCTCTATAGTGCCTGGCTCTTTTGCACTGTAGACTGAAGAGAAAATTAGCCTTTTAGAACTTATACACTTCTTTGTGTGTAGTGCCATTCGCAGGCCCGCTTCTTTCCCATTGGTTCACTAAAGGCCAGCAGCCATGTTACTACTTTTTATTTTCCATATTCTTTAGCTCCTGGAAGTCATGAAATGGACTTGACATCCTCTATTGTGACAGACTAAGAGAGTTTCTGTTTTGAAGTGGTAATGCCACTCTAATAGCTGTGATGAGTGCTATGGGGGAACTGTAAGCTCTAACATGGCGTGACAGTCTTTTGTGGTGAAATATACCCACTTACTATATACGAAGTACAGCTCCTGACTATTTCAAAAGACCTCAGTGGCTCTGTTTTATAAAGAGAAAAAAGAGCGAGGGAGTAATTATTTGTTGTAAGGATAATGTTGTATGAAATACTACAAAGAGAAGGAGGATTAATGTGACAAAGAAAGTACTGTACAGTAACCTCAGTAGTCGCGTTTATGGTACAGTGTTGAATGAAGATATCAGTACAAACTATCAATGTTTAGTGAATTTTATTAGCAATACCAATTTGGGATCTAAAAAAATCATATGGCCTCTAAAGACTGTTAAATCACTTTACTTGTTACAGTGAATCTGACACCACTGGGTGTGTTAACGTAGTAGTTGTTAGCGTAAATTACATCCAGATATGCTTATTCAGTGTGTTGATATAAATGACACTCTATCAGATCAAGAAGTGTTCAGTTACACAATCAATCTTGGGACCCTTTACTTTCCTAATATTTGTAAATGATTAAAAACTGCAGTTGTTTGTGAGTGTTTTCTGTATGCTGATCATTTGGCTCTAAGTACAAAAACTGGGACCACCAATAGGCTTCATGCAATAAGCATACTAGAGATGAGCTATAGAGATGAGGTATAATGATTTGCATAGTCAAATAGTTCTTTTGGATCTAAATCACAACATTTGAAATTGTTTGGAGTGAGATATCGAGCTGTAAAAACTTTTTATGAGGAATGTGTAACTTGTTTAGAACTACATAAAACTATACCAACCCAAACCAACTGGAACCAAAAAAATGACATGTGTAGTGTCTCCTTGCAGGTCACACTACACTTAAGAGGTCATAGGAAGCCCCAGTGTGCTTTGAAGTATTGATGAGTTATCAGTATTTTACACCAGCTCATTTACCAGGAATAGCTGTAAAATCAATCTGTCAGATAAAAGTTGCTGGATGCTTGTCAAGCCTCCTGACAGGCTGAGAGGCATTTATACTATATGTGTCACTCTCTCCGTGTTATGCTAATTACTGGATTAATTATCCCCTATGCAACTCGCAGCAGTGTAAAAAGTGCGGTAATCAAAGGATGGAGACCCAGTCTCAATTAATTGGAGGACTTGCTACTTGGAAGACTTTCACATTATTTTGAGTCTTCTTAGGCTTGTGAAAGAAATCTAAACGCGCTGAGAAGCATCAACAGACATCTCTCTGAGAAAAGAAACCCTATCTGCACAGTTTAAAGGAATACATTAGGGAGCTTTGTCTAAGCAATGTAGACATTAATGATATTTTGTTACCTAAAAGGGGATGGGATTTCTTTGCGCCATCTACGTGGGCGTTAATACTTTCTCGTCACGGAGCATGTCTTCACGGATTCATCTGAAACAAAGACTTACAGCCTTGGGAAATATTTAAAAACTGTAATGAGAATAAAAAAACTCAACCTGCAATATCCGTACGGCACGTCTCAGAAGTTTGACAGATGAAAGAACGCATATCTCTGAATTTGTAAGGAGCCTTCAAAACAGGTTTTTAGCAAATTGTTTTAATGTTCAGATTAAAAGAAGAAAGTGGAGCAAATGGAAATCATTAATTGATTTGAGGGAGCACAAAACAAACATTTTGGTCTTATAAAAGGGGGATTCTGACAGCAAGCTCTCTATCTTCCTCCCATTTCCCTTTGCTTTGAGGAGATAAGTGGGAAACCGTTAGATTGAGGATGAAAATACATTGAAACATTGTCATCCAACATGTACCAGCGTTTTCTTTACAAAACAATGCCTGGAGGGACAAACAGGCCTCTTTAGTTCCTCACAGCTGTCAGAATGCTTTTGCATTTTTTGCGAAGAAAACCTGTTCCTATTCTTCCAGTGAAAAGCCTGCCACAATCAAGTCTTGGTGTTATGACCGTAAACAAATTAAACATCTAAGCCATTCCATGCCAAATGAGCCACTCAATTATAACCTTGAAATTGATTCTGGCCACAGCGGGGATTATTGATCCTCTAAATGTTTGTCACAGTGCTCCTGTCAAAAGTGAACAGGAGTGCTGTAAACAAACATGTTGGTCTTAATGCTATCTGCATTACAGGCTGCAACGTTTAAGATATAATATAATCCTTTCTAACTGATTCAGAATCCTTCAAACTTTTTGGCTTTCAGCTGCCACTTCTCTTCACATTTTCCACAAATTCAGCACTTCCTTTCTTTGAGCTCAAAGGTGAACGCTGAAGAACTTTACGTCACCGAGGTTTTGGGGATTTCAAAACGGTCAATTGACTATACTCTTGTGAAATGAAGTTATCACTGCTAAACAATGAGTTGTGGCTGCCAGACTGCTGTCACGTCCCATCAAGGCTCTGGCAAGATGCGAGGCAGGTGCCAGGGAGGCGAGAACCTCGGCTCAGGCTAAAACCAATCCACCAGCGCTCTAAGAGGCTTTCTGAAAGTACAGCGCAGGTGCCACTCACCAGAGCTTTCATTTAACTCCTCCATATTTGACCACTCTGCTAGCAGTTAAGATGGGAATATGAAAGGGCTCTGGTGCTGCACACTAATGTCTATTACATACTGGAAATACAGGGGCCACGCATGTAATGCCAATTCAATGAATGGTATAACAGCTTTTTTTTCATTTTTAAACACAGAGCCTTGATTTTAGAGCCTCTTTATTCATTCAAGAGGGCAAGGTTTTCCAAGATTTACTGAGAACTTTGATCTTTTTTAAAAAATACAAGAAATAAAATCTCATGCAAAAACACAGTTTGTTCTCCTGTTTACAGATCATGGTGCCATTTCTTTTTGGGTGCCACATCTAGTCTGAAGGTTAGATGTTTTCTACTGCGATTCCTGATTTATTGTCACAGTGTTAGATACAAAGTGGAAGAAGCTATTTGAGACACCCAAAAATTAAAAAATCTCCAAGACTTTTGGCTCCTAAACAGCAGGTTGTCATTTACACTTCATTTTTTGCACAAATTAAACAAACAAGACATAACGGGTTACTTAGTTAGCTTTAGGGATGCTGGAAGACAGATTCTGTTACCTTCCTAAAAAGGCCAGGCTTTGGATTTACAATACAGTAATGAGAATGGTATTAATTTTCTCATCTAAGTGAATAAGCATATTTCCCAAAATGTCAATTCATTTGTAGCTTTCTTGGTCAATTTAGGAAAAATTCTGCAACTTTGGCACCGTGTTTCTGTCACAACAGCAAAGCATTTTGTATTTGCGACAACTCTGTCTTCTTCTCATCACATCAACGACTGAGGCTTATGGATACTCTATTACTTAAAACTGTCCACTGTCCTAAACTAACAATGAAAATAAGATTTCTTGGAAACTAAACTACTTAAATAATTAAACGCAGTGGCTATAACATAAACCTATGGTATATGTTCAGTGCATTACATAGGAGGCTCTTGTGTTTTGAGGATTTGAGGCAGATATTATTAAAAGAAAATTTTTAAATGGAAATTCAGAGAGGGCGGAGGAAATATTTCCTGAACCAGCAGCCCCGCCTACTTTGTAACTATACTGCAATCCAGGCCCAACAATGAAATCTGACCCCACAGTGTTTTACATGTTTGTGTTGTTACTATTACAAGATGAAAAAGCATATGGGATGCTGTGAGCAATATGCATCATGAAACAAAGAAGTTTAACTTTGATGCTCAAAGTATAGCAATTCGCCCAGTGGAGAAGTAACACTGCGGCTGTATGTCTTTTTAACCACAATTATATGTGTGTGTGGGCTACATTTTATGCTAAATTAGTTTCAAACCACTTGATCCTTGATGCCTGCCAAGGCGGTTAGTTACAAAACTTCAGGCACTGCATTTAGGGACATGTACACTTCAAAGGTATGAAACTCTTACCTGGAGAATGATTTAACAGTTGGCTTGAAAGCAATGTACCCTTCATTAAAAAGCAGAGCCAAAAGTCCTTTAGACACTGCAGCACTTCAAAACTAAGGGGAGGGCTTTCCATTAACTCAATTGAAAAAGGCTGCAGGACTGAATGGTGGGTGTCTGCATGTGTTTTTGTTCCTCTATGTCTTTGCAGCAGAAATGGCCATGGATCCATTAGCCTGATTTGTCACAGCAGGAGCACCCCAAAGATCTCTTATCAGCACAACGTACCTCTCGAGTGGCGAGTCTGTCGCTCATCTCCTCCGCCTTTGCAATGTCCCCTTCAGCTATGGCCTTCTCTATGCTCTTTTCTAGGCCGGACTGCAGAAGAGGGGGAAAAAAATTCAGATTTTTTTTTTTTTATGAAATAGGGGTAGAGAGAGAGAAAAAAAATCAAAGAGTAACTTCAAAAGTCCCCAGGGCCTTATTTTTAATATGATTGCCATTACTACAAATATGTAGATTTCCCTTCACAAATGAAAACCTTTTTGATTGGATATTAGTGGGGAAATCTTAGAAATGCTACAGGAGATTACCAAACATAAATGTGACTCTTTAATTACACATTTCCATTACAGGCCCAAGCAGAGGGGGGTGCAGAGAAGCCTCTGGTTACTGATGGCAAGGCAGTTCTGCTGTGATGAGCCTATCTGAGGAAGCGGAGCACCAGATTTCCTCAGCCCCCAAAATTTCATCATGCTAAAAAATACACTGGAAAGAGGCTGTAATTATTAATGTTTCCTCTGATGTATTGTTTGAGGACCTTGACTCAACTGTTAAAAAACAGAATTACAACAACAATTTTCTCTATATCTCTAGTCGCTTGGTGTTGATTTTGCTTTATATCGTTTATTATTCTGCATATAAAGTGAAGATGACACCGACCTGACTGAAACAACCTGATTTCTATTATCGTCTATTGCATCACACAAACAAAAGTGAAACTGACAATCATCCTTTGTGCCATGAAATGTGTTTTTAAGGTCACTGAAGAAATGCTGTTAGCAGATGAATTAATCACATCTGGCTGCTATGACAGCTTTTTCCTCAAATGACTGTGTGAAAGTCTTGTCAGAAATTAAATATATAAATATATATACACATATATATATATATATATATATATATATATATATATATATATATATATATATATATATATATATATATATATATATATGATGTATTAATTACAAGAAACTGCATTTGAGGCATGAAGGAGCGCCTCATTATGTTGACGTGACAAGTTCTGTTTCATTCAGCTTGTTAATCATTTCTTTTATCCTTTCATAGTTGTCCTATTCAAAATGAGGCTAAATCAGCAAAAACTCAATTTTATGCTGCTCTGAGATAAATTAAGCACAAAATACTCCAAAATAATCATTAAAAGGATTTCAAATTGAAATGAGAAGAAGTTCCTATTCACTATAGGTCAGCTATAATGTTCATCAAGCTTGCAAATATTTTTGCTTCATTGGCAATTTGCAAGCATTTGCATAAAATGTTCATTCATCTTTAAGTGCAGAAATGTATCCGAATGAGAGAAAGTTTAGTTATAATTTCTTCAATGATGAATCCCACAGCAGTGGTTCCTGCCCAATTATTATCTAACTCTTAATTTAAATGTTCTAGCTGCAATCTGGTATCTGGTACGCTAACCCTCTCTACTTTTGGCAAGCTAAACTTTGATTTTCATTAGATTTCTTGCAGAGGAAAAGTGTACATCTGACTTTAATCTCGACTGCACAAGAAAGGAGATTTATCCTAATCTTATCACTGAATGAAGCCAAACATAATCCTTAATATTTATCTCAGTGTCAAGTTGAGTTGCCATAAGGATTCTTCTAATCCACATGTCATATCACATAAAACAACGAGAGGACACAGTGGCACGGAAACACAAAGGATGGGAAGGTGTTATTAATAGCTACGGCTGACACAGTATTAAACCTCAGCAGATAAGTTGGAAGACAGCAGTCTTTGTTACCTTTGGAGGGGGTTTGGAGCACGCGGGGGGATGAAATCGATCATTTACACCAAAATACTGCTTAAGCTCATTCCAGTGCTTCTCTCGCTCCTCCTGACGCTCTCTGCCGACAGAGAAAATCTGTGTTAATGTTCATTACATGTAGACCAGCACTGTGATAAAGCAAACTATCTTTATCCTTCCTTTCTATCTGTATTTATTAGTAATTATGTTAATGCAATCTTGGCACATTATAAATCATCAGACTCGCCTCAACTCACACAGGTATAAGGCTACATTGGTTGATGCTCAGAACTTGCTGACAGACGATTTAACAAATTACAGAATAACTATAAATAATATCTGTTTATTGCACATTTACTACGAATCACATATACTGCCATTTCCATACAGTTTAGCTGGAAGGCTTACACCTTGTTATATGTTCATATTTTTATATTTAACTGGTATGTTAAAGCTGAAATCATTTCTGCTTTAATAATGTGTTTGATAGTGCTGCTGGAAAGCCAGTTGGTGTGTGGGTCCAGGGTGTGAGATTCAGAGTGGGCTTCATTCACAAGACTTTTATTGTGGCACTCCACATTTTCAGCTACCCAATCGCCAGAGTCATGTGGGAAGAATTACACCAATCTTCTGTTTTATAAACTAATTCCCCTTGCTGGACTTTATAATTTGGTACCTTGTCTCTGTAGGTTCCTCACTCTCTGTTCCTGTTCCTGAATGACATAGAAGACACAGTAAGGACAGAGTTGGTAGAACACTACAAATGACCATAAAATTAATCCACATGTATAACTGGTGTGTCAGTAAGGTGCACTATTTAGAGCATGGCTTAAAGAGTGAGTGGGTCTTTTATGATTTTTTGCTCTCATTTGGTCACAAAGACTCATTTAAATATGCCTGCTGATTGGACTAGGCTAAACACACACAAACAGATGTGGTCATTGTGGCACAGCATTAACACACATTAAGAAGCATGTCATTTTTATTGGATGATCAGTGACACCTTTCTTGTGCCATTTTCTTTTCCTTCTCCTGGGGACCTTCATACTCTTCATCTCGTCATTCTTCTTCCGTAGATCCTGAAATTTCTTAAAAACACACAAACCCCATGATCCACCTCCACTGTGCACATCTCATGCTATGACAGGGCAGTGAAACCATTTCATTTACCACGCTTTGTCAGCTCAAGTTCAAACAGGACTCAGTAAGACTTCTTGTTTTAGAGTTAGCCCTCACCTCCAGACAACAACAACAACAGCACAGACATACCACAGCTAGTTTGTATTTCAAGCTGAGTGCTGGGCTCAGCTCTTTGCATACCAAAATCAACATACTTGCCACATTTCCTGGGATATACCAGGCATGCTGCATGTCGTGGGATCACTGTCTGCATCACTGGCCGCCTGTGTCGACTGTCCCTCCACCACACAGCCTGTGTTTTCACCTGCAGAGCTCAACTTGTCCCCCTCCCTCCTCTGCTCAGCATCGTCCTCCTGCTCTTCTTCTTCTACCTCCTCTTCGTCTGGACTCAGGTCGTCTTCTGTCAAACCTTTGGGCAGGAGTCCGCTGTACATTTCTGGTCATTTGTTTGCAGTCAGACAGTGTGGTCGTTTTATTATTTCAATGGAGTTAAACAAAAAATAAAAACAGAAATCGGCAAATCCACAGAGGTTGACATTCAGTTGTCGGAGCAAGCTCTCATTTCCGGGTAAACACTGTGACGTTTTGTGTAAGAAAGCACCGATTGGGTGATGGCTAGGAACGCTGGGCGCATGACCCAATCAGAATCGTTCTTACAAAAGGTAAGCAAGGGCGAGACGAGAGCTCTGATTGGCTCTTTATGTTGAGTGGTACGGTTAACAGTCTCATAGTTATTGTGTGTTTTTATTGAACAAGTTGGTTTAACTGCGTAAACTTTCGCGTTTTAGGGACTTTTACAGCCCTTAATGTACACGTGGAGCACATATAAGGACTTAGAGGAGCTTGAGTAAGTCAGAGTTAGCAGTGAGGTGAATGTTGTGGAGCATTTCTAATTGAGGTGCGCGGGGCTGCTGACAGGTCCGTGAATTACCGAGAGTCATTCAAATGTTAACCTGTATTTGTGTCATGTTCCCGGCGAGATAAGCTCCTTTATATGACCAGTGGTTCGCAATTTGCTCAAAGTGCTGCGGGCATTACATTATTATTAGAATGATTAGCATGCAAATCTTGTATAGCCCCTGGCGCTGGCACATCTACCCTTAAATTGCTCTTTCACACTCATTCACATTAGGCTTTCTTTTGGTTGCATCTTATTGCGAAGCCAATAATCTACATAAATTATGGCTCGTATGTTGCCATATGAGTGCAGAATAAAGAGTGGGACCTATAACACCAGTGTATATATATGAGAGGTCAGTCGCCAATGTTCAGGAAGGCTAAAAAATGCATGTGGAGGAAGTTTCTGGAAGTATTTCCGGTGATCCAGCAGTGATTTGGAGGACTTGCTGGGAAAACTGTGTTACATTATATAAGTCTGGTCCAGTACTGATGCAGTGACAATGCCAAAAAATACTTATTTCACCCAGTTAATTATAGTTTGTTGTTGTGTAAATGTGCAAAATTGTGATTTAAAGCACACAGCTCTGAAACTCATTCGTCCATCTGCTCAAATGTGAGCATTTGTTTTTCTTTTCTCAGCTTTCATTGTAAATAGAAACAAAAATCCAATGCACACATTTTTAAGATACAAAGTAAATTTGGGCAGGACAAGATAATTTAAGACATCATTTTTGGGCCCTGTGAACTTGTGATTGGCATATTTCATCATATACTATGTTTTAGCTGAAAAGATAATCGTCAGGTTAATCAATAATGGAAATAATAACAAGTTGCAGCCACTGTCTGATCAAATAATAAAAAAGCAGGACCACAAATCTGACTGGCCATTTGATATTTTATACCCAAATTTTGATCCCTAACATAAAATTATCAAGGTTTGAGCCTCAGCCCTGTCATGTGGCCCAAACATGAAAAACCTGGAGACCTTGGACTCCCCTTGACCCTCCTGTCCCCTGATGATGATGAGGGACGCGCACAGTTGCCAAACCCAGTGCATATTTAACAGGGCTGATTAGCCTTACGCTATATTGAATGTCATGTGGAACATGTAAAATCTCTATCTCATCCTCTAAAATATGCAACCATTAACTGGTATCACTCACTCAGCATTATCGTGACTTTTAATTACTCGTCTGACAAGTTGATGAGTGCGGGCAGAGTCTGAAGGTAAATGAGAGTCACAAAGTCCTGTTAATGCTAAACAATTTTGGCATTACAGGTCTGAATCATTTCCTTATTGATTACTAGACTTTGTGTTCTATTTCACACTTGAATTAATGTCTCTCAGCTTTCCCACCATCCATTCCTCCCTCTCTCCCTCCCTCTCCCTCTCTCTCTGCCTCTCTCCCTGGCATGTGCTCCAGTTCATTATTTCCGTCATTTCTTGGTAATTTGGAGTTGGCTGTTTAAAACTTAGAGCCTCTTATTAAGTTTTGGCCATGGTGGATAAGAGGCAGGACTGTAAGAGCACAGAGATAAACTAATCATCTTAAAACCCTAATTATTAGTATCTTACTGTGACAGACTGTTTTTGCGAGCCAGCCAAATTGAGCCTCAAATGAGGAAAGGCATATCTGTGGAAGTGGTAATAATTTTAAGTCATCTCGATCTGGCTTGGTGTGGCAGAATTCATTAGTGCAGATTAGCACTGTGTGTACAAAGTAAATGAGATATCTAATAGCAAACGTGGAGGTCCGGGGACTCTTAATTTCCTCCCCAATATGAGGGATGATGTTAAGAGGTGATTATATATATTTTAACATTGTGACTTCTGCTCTGTAGATTTGTCTGCTCCTTTACCAAGCGGTTACACTAAACTGTGTCGCTAAACTGTTGGCCTCTCACCTTCCTCTCCATTCCAGCTGCAGAGAGGTGACGACTGTGACATCCAAATCAGATTAAACTCTGTTACTCTGATGAAGTGGCAAGCTGATTTTTTTTTTCTTTTTTTCGTGAGGATATGAAGGAAGTTAATTACGTGTGTAAGGAGAAGGTTGGGGAAAAAATAATAAGATTACAAAGAATAATTTGCTGATATAATTACACCAAAATTGGGTACACACAATTGTAAAATACATGTATTGCTTGACCTGAGTTAGCCAGTGAAATAAATCCTCCTTCTATAGCCTTTGTTAATTTGTTTTTATCATCTCCAAGTGGTGTTTGTGCAGGCAGTTCAATTTGCATGTGTAATTCCACTGTGCAAATTGACAACAAGTAGATAATTCGAGGAAATAGGCTGGTTGCAGGCCCCTGCTATCTTCCCAAGCCTATTCATTTTGAGGAACCGCTGAGGCATGAAACTCATACATCAACTATTTCCTGACAACGCTTAGGCTTATTGTCCCCTAAAATGTCATTACAGCCATTATTTATGAAGCTAATTCATTTATTAAACCATATTTACTCTGACAGAATTTGTCACATTCTATCCATATCCCGAGCGTTGCTTTTGAACAATGTCTTTCAATGAGTATGTGCGCACACGTACAGCCTCGCAAAGTTTTGATTCAAGCCTATTTGTCACTCATAATAGTTGGAATATTGAGAAAAATGCCCGCAGTTCTCTATTTTATTGACTTTACTCATAGAAACTTTTCACTGCAAAAGCCTGCACCTTGTGTCACATAAGTGCGCTGAAAATAGTGGTAATAACCTGCATCCTCTTTTGTGTTCACGTCCCATAACAGAGCAGAGAGAACGTGAACATAATCAGATGGATTGCAGCTTTTTTAGTAGCACTGATAAATCCCCCCTCTGACAGCCTCCTTCCCAAATGAGTGTGTATTAGTCTCTTTTAACGCATTGCAGTCAGACATCTGAAGCTAAAGAGTTCTTGCGTCGAGCCTCCTGGCCTGTTGCTGCTGACTTATGGATCTGTCAGTTTAGCGCAGCACACTTCATGACAGTGTGGATAATTTGCAATTGTGAGTGATGAAGTAACACATAGGGGGGGGTCATACATTTTAATGTTACATGTTCTCTCTGGATTATTCCGTCATACCATTCTCCTGCATCTCTTTCTTTGGACTTACCTGTCACCCAAAAGCACTTATCACAGCAGTGGCGATGAGTTGTGTTTGAACTGTTTTACAATATTGATTTGGAGGCATGACATTTTAATTAATACTGGGTGTTAGCTGTCATATATGCAGCCAGCCTCATTGGTTAGAATATGAGACAGGCGAGGTGGGGGCAGCGAAGATAAGACTAAAGCACTTGCTGTGAAAAGGCTGTAAAAAGGGATCAATGTGGAGGGAGAGAGACAGTCATGGGCTGAATTTAAGGTAGAAAAAACAGTAATATCTGCGCTCACTGTATTTCTGTCAAGGTCTATTCTCTGCCCGATAACACAAATCACTGAGACACAGCGTGCCTTCTGTCTTCCACAGGTTGCAGAGTACATCATGTTATTGGGAGTCTGTGTTGCCAGCGTGCTGAGAGACAACCAGGGGGGAAATTAGGTAACTTTGTAGCACTTCATTGAACAGCAATAAGCTTTTAGGGCTTAGTGAGCATAAACACATTAAACTGATGAGATTCATCAGCACTCTTGTGTCAAATCTATTGTGCCCACAGGCGGAGCTCAGCGGCAGCAAACTGCAGAGCGAGAGAAGGGTTGGAGACAAACCAGTGCTGTGTCCTCTGGATGTTTTCTGCTTTACCCAGACCCGGAGTCAGGTGATCTCTTGCCTGAAATATGAACTCCAGGGTTTGGTATTGATAAACCATTTCACCTTTGGAAGAGCAGATATACTGTCTGAAAACAACATGAGCTTTTGTGTAGGGTCAAAAAATTGGCTAAAACATGTATCACTTTCTGATAATTCAATTTAAACAAGTCTCTGTTTAATGGGAAAAATAATAGTGAAGGGCACACAACAAATGTAAACATTTAGCTATTATACAGGTTACAGGTTAGACAACAAATGGTTAATAGGAGGAAATATTGTATGAATAGTAAGTTTTTGTACAGAGGTGGGTGCATATATTGTATATAATATAATATACAGTACATACATTCTTCTTCCTCCATGGTGTAGTGAAAGGATATTATGTACATGTATGTATATTACACATTATGTACGCAATAGATGCGTGTTAAATGTGTTAAATCTATATGCAGCTAATTGTGGTGGTAACTGAGTGTCTCTGAACAGCATAATGCCAACCTTTAAACAGGAGCACATAAGGCATTTGCTCATTTGTAGTTAGTTCACCATATTTGAAGTTTAATTGGTGTAATCTCAGAGCCGCAAAGCTGGAGGACTTTACCCTGATATAGTGATACATTTAAATTGAAATATTTCTTCTCAAAGGTAAGAAGGCCCCTCAACTTCATTTCACCATTTATCTGTTGTCTCTTCCTTTCCAAATCATTATAGCCTCTTGCCTTTTGGATAGTTTCACAGGAGGCAACTAGATCAGCATGAAATTAGCTCAGTCTGAGTCTTTATATGGTCCAATCAGATGAGCTGAGATTTAATCTTGACTGGCCTGCGCTACCAGAGCCCGACCCCTCAGATGAAATGGACTACATATTCATAGGTTCACTTGCATGGTTGATTATAGCAGCATAGACGGAAGGTACAACCTTTCTTCTGTTTATCTTTATTCCAATTTTCCTGTCTGAGAAGGAAGATTGAATATTGAACATGAATTCTCCCCACTGATTGAGTCAAAACGTAAGGACACAATGACATGGTGTGTCTTTCACAAGTCCAAGGAAAGCTATGAACAGATCCCATTTGCTTTTACCACTTAATCCATGTTATTGCGTACATTTTGAATAATCATTTCCTATAATGTGCTGTATGATTCACACTACAGACAGTGTTGTATTTTGGAGCTAAATAGCATGCGTGCCCTTGTAGCTATTCATTACCTTGCCCAACATAAAATAATGCCTTGGAATAATGGAAAATATTACCTGATGAATTAATTATGATGATAGCATCTAGGGTAGGAGGCTTAAATGCCATCCTAAATTACATGCAGACATTAGAAAACTTTCAACTTGTCTTATTTGCATAAATAGAGCAGAAGTATGCATAAATACAAAGGCTTCCTTAGGAAAGTACTTTGTCAGGGAAACATGATCAATTTATTGTAGAAATTATAAATCACACAGTAAGGAGAAGCTACAAAAAACCCACTTAGGGCTGATTCTATGCTTTGATATGAAAACGTGACTTTTTCTCACTGTATATGAAATGGTTGTTGTCACCTGCTGATAGGACAGTGTGATTATTGGATGATTTTATTATCCTAATAAATAGTTAAATAAAAAGACAAACTATATACTAGACAGGATTTTATATATATGTATGTACACACACACACACACACACATACACATACACACACACACACACACACACAGTGTATATCAAAGATTAAACCCTATCAATTTAAAATGAAATTTGTTTTTGTTTTTTTTTCAGCAGAAGCTGTGGCAATTTTTCCATGATTTTATTTGAATGTCAGGAGTGATTGTCTCCTGCAATAGTTCGGCATTTTTAATTGACTTAATGGACAAAATGCCAATTTAAAAACAGGAAATTAAAATGGTCAGTTCCCTGATAATAAATGCTCAGTTATACTGAATCAAAACCCTGATGCAATTCATTGTTTTACTTCATTATGAGCGCTGGGCACCAAGGACTAAAGTATAACATGTGTAAGAGGTTTGGTAGAAGAGATTGCGAAAGGGATGTCTATCTTTCACTAAAGCTCATCAATGGCCATTACAGTGTTATTATTAATATATAACTGTACTAATCAGGTTACCTACAGAGCAGTGGCATTATTATTACCCAAAAAACAAGAATCATTTATAATTACAATGACTTATTGATGTTTTAAAATGCATAAAAAGGTATGTCTTCTTTGACAGGGGCATTTTTGGCCCAAGTTAATTCCTTTCACCATACATTTTTAACCAACTGTCTTGTAAATATAAAATGCCCTTTTTAAACATCTCTCCAATATGCTTCACTGTCATTGTCAGAATGTTTTGTATACCATGTCTGCAATCCAGAGCAGAGAAAAAAATCTATTTTTCCTCCTTCACATAAGAGCCCACTGCTAATTAAGCTCATGTGCACATACAGTTAGTTCACAGGTAAGCTCTCCATCACGGCATCATGGCACAGGAGGAGGAAAAAAAGCCCCCATATTGTGGAAATCTCCTTCTCCTTAGAGAAAGAGAGGGGGAGAGAAAGTAGGAGAAGGAATGCCTTGCCTTCCTCATTACACTGCTGTCATTTACTCTTCATCCCCCGTACTCTTTAGTGGCATTAAGACGGGATGTAAATTTGACAGTTAACGCTGTTAGAAAATGGCTAGTTCAAGAAGGGCAGGAATTAGAGATGGGCATTAGACGCTGATAAGCTCCTTTCCTCTGCCGCGGCGGCTGCTTAACATTCATGGGAAAGTCATCATCAAACAACGTTATCACAGCTCTGTTGACGGCTGAGGAACATCATCACTATGATAATTTTTTTTTTATAGCTGTGAGCCAAAAAAGCACTCTTTTATTTCAGCGGTTTGTTAATGAGATAGGAGCTTGTTGGTATGGGCAAATGCAAACTTGCCACTCTCCAGCGTTTGTTTGAGTCCCCCAGCCTCCCCGCATGCCTCCCACTGCACCCCCTCCGCACTGTTTAATGTTGCAGGGAGGGAGGGTAATGTGGGGTAAGTGGGAAGGGAAGGGGGGCATTTTTATGTACTCCTTCCGAAGTGCTCTGTGTACATTGCTGAAGGAGGGCCTTTATGTGTACCTTTGCAGATCAGTCGCTCAAAGAGAGGAAAACACGGTTATATCAACAAACGCTCTCTCCTAACAGCCCTGTAGCTGGCACCTGTCACTCACCTGGGATTTAGCCATAGATCTGAATAGAGGGAGAGTGTTGATGGTTATTGAAGCCGAGTAAACTCCCACCAGCAATAGCATGTGATCAACTCTGCTTTTAATGATGAAAAGGCTACTTAAACTGCGGGATCTTTAGGCCTTCAGTAATTACGGTTATAAACCATTTGCATTGTTTCTTCCCATTTATTCATTATGCTCCTAACAGCTCAGTTCAGAGGTTTCTTGCACTCTTGTTACCACTGGAGCAATTCACGCACGTGCTGGCTGCCAAGGCTAAGCAGCTTTCCTATGGATGGGGATGCAAACTGTGGGCTGTAGATACCAAAATCTGATTTTGGCTTGATCACTGTTTATGTTTGTGGAGTGGGTTAAGAGAGATTTAATCTTTGGAAATCCTTACCAGGGGAGATGGCAAATCATCTCTAACTTGCTCTAATTACTTCTAAAAACTTTTTTTTGCATTACAGTAAGTGAGCAAAGGTGATGCAAGGTAGATGAGGATAATGTGTAATGTAGTCTTTTTATTTTTTTAGAATATCACGTTTTAACAAAAGTCAGTGTATATTATAACCAAAAATGCAGAATATGCACCAGTTATGGGGCAGAACTGATAAATAAGATCAATCTTTTGGTATCTGTTTCTATCCAGTGAATTAACCTGATTCACCAACATTTACAACCTTTTGACACTGATGCAGTCACAATCAGCATTTTTTGGTTAGTACATCTGTCATTTATGTTATTTGTAAAGCATCGTAGACACAGATATGTGCTCTCATTTCAAGCTGAGAACTCTCACTTGCACTCTACATATGGCCCTCACCCAGCAGTTTTCTGGGAAATTTCATAAATTATGATAGTTGTCCACACAGTACAGTAAATTTCAAATTCAAATACTGAATGCAAAACCAGAGAGGGAACAAGCAGCCAAGTCGAAGCTAACCTAAGAAAACATTTTTTGGGGACTATGATAGCTTTAAGTATCTAGGATTATATCCAGTAAATGTATATAATTCACATCTTTGACTCGGTGGTGACTTGGCAGGAATCAACTAATGAGACCTGACTATAGGTGGTGAAGAACACTAGTTTGTGTTGTGTCTTGCTTAGACATAGTGACTTCTCCCAAAAGACTTTTTAAAACATTTTCTAGCACATGACACCAGCATGTCTAAACCAGGTAGAGGAACGCAACGACAGCAATCTCCCTGTCCCCACCGTGCAGCGAAGCTCTTGGTAATCATTATGGCAGATGTAAAAACCAGCAAAATTCAACGCTTTCTGTCATAGAGTTATACTAGACGTAGAATCAAGCGTAACATTTCAGCACATCAACTAAAATTCTGTGCTCTCTCGTACTGTAGTGTGTAGTGTTTTTCACAGCTTTTTGACACAGAATTCATAATGATAATTGCACGGCGACTGAGTTTATAGGAATCCAGCTAATGAATGGACACACAAAAAAAGAAACCAGGAACACAGGGCAACAGTATTATTATATGAATTATACCTAACACCCATAGATTATTGCCACATTAAGTGCAAGAACTTCAAAAATGTCCCCTTCTGAGTAGATCACTTTATTAAATATATTGATTCTGATAATATGTCATTATCTGGGGCACGTTTAATGTGCTTTGATATTATAGGTGACTCACCATGAAGTCAGTAAGATAGATGTTATTAACACCTAACATGAATAAAGATAACAGTTTTGACATCAAATAGTCAAATACAAGCATCATAGTGTGTCTGAAATTAGGCCACAGTGACTGTATACTTTGTTAGACCGTAAAGAAAATTTAAAATCCCAATAAAAAATCTACTAGAAAGAAATCCAGCATAATGTTGCTATGCACTGAAAGACTGTTTATTCATTACTGGCTTTGTTTGGATTGAAGACATTTTTTTCACTCTCTAATATTTTCTTTGAGCGGTTGATACAAGAACTGACAAAGCCGCAGAGTACCGTTGTGTAAGTCAGCTTGTTGTACAAGTTTGGAGTCGTTTCATTCCTTGGAAAAATGAGTGCAATACAAATGAATCACAGATGTGCTGCAATCCTTTTGGATACACAGTAATTCTGTCTTTTCAGTCAATTCCACAGCATTATCTGCACTTTGTAGTGGTCTCTGAGCCCTTTGTCATGTTAGTTCAGTGGTCCTCTGTACTGTAAACCACCATTGCTCTGTGTGTAGTGCTGTTTAGCATGGCATTTAGTGCCATTTTGGGAACGTGGAAATGGCATGGAGCTCGATCTTGTGTTTCTAGACAGGGTGGAAAACCTGAAAAGCATATGAAATAGATCTTTATATACACCTTTAATTATCCCAACAGTGATTTCATATGTTTGTAAGTAGATATTATTGTTAAACTATTCAGTGCCATCTACATAATTCTGACGATTGACCAAAAAATCTTTAAATGCAACCAGCTAAAGAACATCAAGGAGAAATAATTAAAGCTGTGTTGGAGGATCTCAGAGTCTTTGGCTCACCAGCTTGTAAACTCGTCACAACTAAGCCACAGTTTGGCTTCCCTTATTTATGATAATGAAATGTAATTCCGCCCTTCATTGACATGCAGTGCTCCTTCACTTGGCTAAATTATTCTCTTTTTACCATTGCTTCCATATTTTGAAAACATTACTTAATCACATTGTCAAAATCCCCATTTCTTCTCATCAATCCTACACTGAGCTTTATTTGTGATCCCCCCTTTCTTTTTGCCCTCACCCTGTTTTATTCACTCCATTTCGCTCGTTCAATTTCGCTCCACTTTGGTGTTTATTTTTTTGAGGATGACTGGATTACCCCTACTGAAATAGCTTTTACTCAGATTTTAGGTCATCTACCAAATCCATTAGGGGGAAATATACAAATAACCCCACTTTTCTCTGCCATCCATAGTGGTCTGCTGCTTCTCATCTTGTGGCTGCAGAGGCTTATGCTGCTATTAATAGTAGGTAATCTGCAACAGTTTTGTCTCCTAATATATTTATGGTTATTGTGTTTAATAAACACTTCACGTGAATAAAGGCCATGGTATAACTGCCTGCCAGTAGTTACCAGCTTAACCACTTGTTATGATGTATACTAAACATTATTGTGTCACTTTATTATCAATAATAGAGAGGCAGAGAGAGAGCCTGCTGTAGCAGTTCTCATAATTTATAATGTATTAATTTATAATTAGTGGGTTTAATGAAACTGATACTCCAGTATTAGTTATTAGGTGTACAGTTTCAACAGAAACAAATCCACTCATTCAGTACAATAAAAGTGGCCACATGAAAGAAATAAAGTGAAGAAGCAAAGAGCATTGAAGCTAACGAAGTGTATTACACACTTATTAAAGTAATTTTCCCTTTGCCTCCCAGACCTGGCCAAAAACACTTTCAAATTCTTATTGTACTCCAAGGTAGGCTATTTCCTTGTTAACTTTGAAGTAAGCTCAAAATTGTATAGGTAGACAGGGGTGGCATCAAATAATCAGCAACTTCAAAAAGCATGCTGCCACTTAGCACTCCTAAAGCTAATGTCCCCAAGACATTCAGAATGGAAATTATTCAAACTCATTTAGTGGCAGCAAATTGGTCTAAGTTCAATCAGAAAACAGACTGACACTGAACAAGAAGTGCAGCCTAATTATACTTGTTTGTCAAATGAAAATTTCATTTGGGCAGAAATGAAACCTTCGAGCAACTTCTTTTAAGGTGAGCTCCTAGTTGTATTATCAGCTAAATGCAGTAAAATCCATAATCATATGATGATAATGAAAATGGAGCCAATGTTAACATTCAGGCTTTCAATGCCCCGGGCACATGGCGATAAAAATTAAGTACCATAGTCCTCTGCCAGGCACGCTGACACCCGGGCTGGTCTTTAGCCTCTTAGATGCGTTTTTGCATTTTAAAAACTTTATCAAAGCACTGTTGCAATGTGGAAAATGTCAACGTGAAATGCACTGAAGGCAAATTGGAATTTCATTAATAGTAAAATTATTGCTTTTGACTGATGTATTACTATGCTTGTTAAGAGCTGGAGAGTGGAACGCTCGTCTGTCTGGTCGGCAGTCTTGCCTCTTCTTGTCCCATGCCATTTGCTGAAAGTTAGAGATCTACTTTCCAACTAAAAAAATACAAAGTTCCTAAAGTTGAAGGAAGTGAAGAATATCTAGTTGAAGACACTGATTTAGAGTAGTATGGGCACATAGTCGCCTAACCAAGATACCAAGATGTGAAGATAAAGAGAAAAGAAGGGAGAAACAGAATAAGAAACACTGTGTTAGATGGAATTGACACTGATATATAGGTGTCGGTCCACCATGGACCGACACAATGTGGATATGTGCTGCAGAGCAGTGAGGTGTCTTCTCAATGTTAAGCGTGGTCACGTTTAATCTTAACCACGGAGAACGGGCCCCAGAGAGCCCACCATGGGTTGCTATCGCAGGTAAATAGACCTAACCTGGTGTGAAGGTATCAGTTCACAAAGACTTGTGCTCATTCATGAAGCCGGTGGTGTTTATTGATTTACCTTGTAATCCTCTCAGTGTCAATGTCGTCAATGATGGGGGAGAAAATGGGAACAGCGTATCAGATAGAGGACATTTTCTGACAGCAAAACAGATTAGCTTTAATGAGATACTGGTATTTACGTTCTCCTGTGGAGTTTGGATATTTAGTGCTCAGTTTACAAGTGGACCAGAATGATTTGCTTGAAAACTGTCTTTAAATTTTTGATAGACCAGGCAGCATGATGGGGAAGCTACACACTGTATTAACATTTTATAACATTATATGTGGCAATGTGGTATTTTTCAAGACCCCCAGTGTCCACCTTCTGTAAGAAATCAAAGGAAAATGCCAATGAGAGGTGAAAAAACAAGAAAAAATATATATATTTGGCACCGCTGTTTTAAAGAAGTGTTTTACCAAAAGATTTGTGTGATACAACATAACAGAGTTAGCTAACCGATGAGATTAAAAGTTTTGGGGCGTTTTGACAGAGAGCATTAGCTCACAAGCTAAGGAGGTGGAAGCAGTTTTCTTTGCTAATTTTAGAAATGGGCATTTTGTCTTACTGTCACCAATGTTTGATATTGTTTTACAACTTCAAACGTGCTTGTGTTTTAACTTTGGCAAATTGTCAAAATACAGGAAGTGCAGTTCACAAACTGACTGACTTGATACATGCAGAAGGCTTGTCTCAGTTTATTTGGCACAAAAATTGTAACAACTGTTAATCAAACAGCCACAGCTACATATAATATTGCAAACCAAGTGACTTCTTTTGGGTGAGATTTGTCTTATTATTAAGACAAAGAATTTATGTTGTTAAATGAAATAAATGCAAACACAGTGTAATCACTGTATTATTGTCTTTATGAGCATTGTGCCTTGCATTTTAATAAAAATACAGAGAACAGAAATATGCTATCCCATGAAATTCACATATTACAATGAAATAAATATTTATATAACAAAATATTTCAGAAACTATATTCGGTCGGTTTAGCTTCAAATAAAAGGTTGTACATTTTGACTCTATGTTAGCAGGGGTCTTTAACTTTAAGCCAGAAACGTCAATAATTTTAACTCTGCTTTACATTAACAGGAGCCTTTCACAAACAACACTGATTTCACTGATCAGCAGGTTATTCCAGTAACCCATGGCCATGTTGATCTTTTCCTGGCATGAATGATGGTCTGTTGTCTTTGTGTGCTAGAAGTGGACTGTTGGTAGATATAGACTCTGTCTCAGATACATGCCATGGACTGTGGCCAAATGGTTTCATTAAAAATTACCTTGACATCATGTCAGTGAGCTATTCGTTATGAATTTAAACAGATTTTAGATGATTTATATGGTATCACAGGTGGTAACAAGCAACATTCAGCTGTCTAAATATATTTCAAACTCTACCTCACCATGATGGATTTTTTAAAAACGATCCGATAATTACTCTAAGTGTGACACGACCATAGAGCTCGTGCCAGTCAGTAAAGCCCATAGCAGTACCTTCCACAATAACATCTACATTTAAACAGCACTGGGTCGTTAGATTGCTACCTGGTATCAAGCTGTAGGCTTTCTCTATTTTAAATCACACAATGTTGTCACTTGATTCATCTTCTTTAATGATACTATTAATTGGATTTGTAATGATGTTTGAAGCAAACTTATTTCAACAGACATCTTTCAGGCAATGGGCTTTCATGATAACGATGAATAGTGCATGTCTGGCATACAGTAGCTGTGGATTAGATGCCAAGGTATTTCATAGTATTTGTAGTGGAGCTCTGACCTCTTGTGCCTTATTGTGGTAATGCAAAATCCTCATACTCCACTGCCAGTGGTGGGAATAACAAGCTCTGTAATGCAATACCTTTGTAAGTATGCACTTTAATTTTAATAATTAAAGCTTCTTGGAGGCCCCTTTCACAGTCCCTCCATATGTAGTACTTTATGAACCCCTCAGGTGACTTCCAGAAAAACCGTCATAATAGTCCCTGTAGGAGCAGGTTGGGTGATATTTTGAAAAGCCCAAAGAAATGTTCCACAAGGATCCATTTATGGGCTGTTCACACTGGAGCTGTGAAGGAGCCTTAATCAGTTTCTGAAAGGACACATACCACTGCTGGTTGATCCAGGCCTCTGTACCAATTTATATTAGAACATATTTGAAGTCAATGTCATCTCCAGGTCTACATTTAACCGTTGTAGCATGGTTCTGTTGTTTCATGTGGTTCATGACCTTTGCTGTCTGACGTCTCCAACTCTGTCAGGTCTTCCCTGCTACCCACCACTGCACACAGTTAAAGCAGAAATGTCATGAAGTATCCCTTAATGCCTCAGCACTACTGCATGTATTTAACAAAGCAGCAGGATATGTGACCTTTTTGTTAAGTTCTGCCTCTCGTTGTTAGTGTTGCTAACAAACAATCCCACCTGGCATAGTGCCGACTAGCAAAACAATCGGAGTCTGTCACTGATAGTCAAAGATAGTAGATTTCAAATATACCAGAGGACACGCTGAAGCACTAATGCACCGGGGTGTCGCCTGACCCTGCCATCTGTTGATAGCAAGTCACTCAAGAAATCAGTTTAATGGAGGTTCTGGGATCAACATGAGCTAATGTGGAAAATGATGAGGAAATGTTGGATACACCTGGCACTTATCACAGTGACCATCAACAGCAGTTAGTGTTGCTACACTGCTTATCTGTTTGTATACAACAGCACTGGTTGTTACGCCCTTTATAGGCTTTAAAAAATGTCACAGTTTACTGTTTGCAAATGATTTCCATAAATACAAAGCTAGTAAAGAATGCAAAAGAAATATTAAAATTCAGAACCTTTTCTCTAAAGGTGTTTTATAGAAAGTGGTAGCCCCCTGTGAATCCTGAAAACATGGCTGGAGTACCTGCAGTTACAAAAGTCATCACTTATCATTAAATGCAGCACTCAGAATACTTTCAGCTAATGGGTGATTTTTCAATTCGAGAGAGGAAATTGCTTAAAAATTGAAACCAAGTGGAAAATGTGATTTTAATGTGGCACATTTGATATGTTGAGGGAACTTTTCTTGAACCATTACTTTTTAGAGTGTGAGTATTCATCTTTATTCTCTTGCTGTCACCTGCGGTCTGTAAATCTCAAGCTGTAAAGTGTGTATTTAAGCCAGCAGATGGAAAGTAAAGAGATTCATGGATTCCCGCATATTGCTTTTGCTATTGTTGATTCATCTTACGAGTCCATCTTTGTCAGCCCGATGAATCCTAATGAAGCAGAAATCTGTCACATTTACTCCACAATGAGGGCAGCTGGCAAACTTTCTCTGGAAAATGAAACTATTATCTTCAACTAGACACGCACAGGGCTCAATATAAATAAATAAAGTCACACTTATCTAGTGGCCAGTGTGATTGCTGTAGCCAAAGCTGACATCCAAATTGACTGTCTTATCATGTCGAAGTGATTGCAGCTGAGAGGAGACTGTAGATGAAAGCAAAATGATCTTTAAATAGTAGTTAAAGATGGTTGCTCGATAAGTTATTCCACAACAGTTTTCGATCAATGAAGCATGCACTCAATATATTGCCTATTTAGATATGTGAGATAAACTTAGCTGGGCTTCTAAATGATTCATAAATTATATTTTCCTTCAGTACAAGGTAATGACTTTATGGCCTTGTTGAATCCTTAATGTTGGGATGTATCGTAAATGCTTCAGGGAAATGCTGGTGAGCCGCATCAGACACATTTTAAACATACAGGACATTCCCTGTTATCTTGGGTATTTGATTCAGCTTTTAGTGCATTATAAAACGTTTTCATTTTTATTTTTTCATCTATTCTATATTTATCCCAGTTGTTCCATCAAACTGGCAGAGTATGCATGTTTAAAATATTTACTATAATTAAAAATTAAGTATCTATTCTTACACCACTCATCTGGATGCTGACCACAGGTTGAATAAGGCAAAATGGGCCTTTAAGCAGTATTTCAGGAGAAGGCTTTGACTACCTCATGTCTAAAATCCTATGAATTGAATTTGCCGTGCATTCATACGACAAAGCCTGTCAGGTGGGAGCTCCGGCTGTAGAAAATGTCAAAGCTATTTTCCTCTTTACTAGTCAATGCAATGCTTGTTTAATAGTAATTGGAATCTTATCCTGCTGTTTGCTCATCATTTCCTGTGCCTAGTTATTCCACACCTAAACTCCATTTAAGTTTTTAATAACATTTTAGAATAGTTCCCATTCAGGTAAACAGAATCTGATTACCTTGATGGATTGAAAATGTATGTCTGACGGTAGTTTATTTGATTTATTTATTCAAGGGGCCTCAAATGGAGGCACTCTAACTGAGGCAAACAAATGGTTGCCGTACCTTTTTCCAAGAGCACAGCGGTTCAGAGACCGTGAGGTTTTATATTTTGTTAGCCTCTGCACTTCTCTATTCCTAGAGACACAGTAAGAATGAAAATAATGTCAGCCAGACTTGATTTGTTTGTTCAGATAGATTTTTTTTTGTCAGCTTATTATTGTTGTAACACATAATGATGGGTTCCACAAGTCACCTGTCCAACAGAAAAATGCTGTCCACTGGGTTCATTTGTGTGACTTTAGATATTTCTAAAAACTGAATATATGCATACTCGGTGCCAGAGGCCAATGAGTAGGAGTCTAAAACTATTCTGTGATAGTTTTGGATTTCCCTCTCTCTATAAGCCTCTCATTATGTTAGAGGACCTGCTTTGTACAAGTGCTTGCCAGCTGCTTACCAAATGAGGTTATAGTGTTTCCCTATCAACTGTAAATTTCAATAATTTGTTGGAGGGGCCTCTCACTGTCAGTTTTTATCATATTATCAATGACGACTCAATTTTCCTCTGCCACTCCATCTCAAGCACTGACCTCCGGCCCTATTACAGTCCTGTAATGAAGTGCAATGGAGTGGTAATTGGTCCACATTATACCAGATCAGGTAACATTAGACTTATTTTCTTATCACAATGAGCCCTGCTGGTGACTCTCAATGAGAAACCAAACACAGTTCCTTTCTTATGCAGGCTATCATCCAAATAACATTTCAGCTAGAGACCCTTTCCCCATTTCAGTTTTCCATTTCAAGATTACGCTCCCTGTCCTCGGACCGTGCTTTGTTTCTAGTTTCCTCCACTTTAAAAGTCTCCCAAACAGTCTCAGAGGCAGAGCAGATACGAGGTAGAGCTTTCCTGGGATGGGGAAGTACAGTAAATGAGACGGTAACATGACCATCATGCAGACAATATTAGATACAGTACAGTACTCTGCTTCCCCTCTGTTACATCCCCCTGCCTTAGAGTACCTCTTGCTTAGTGACTTCAATTTTGGCATTGTAGAATTACATGCCTCTCTATGAACCGGGCATGTTACACGAGTGCATGAAGTGCAAAAATGCACTCAAAGTTCAAAGTGCAAAAATGCATTGCCATCAGTGTTAAAATAAGGAGGCATTTCTTCCATTCCTCAGAAATGATCTTTGTGGAAATACAAAGTTTTTACCCAGGAGGCACAATGTGTAGATGTTACTGAAATCAAATGCAGTTCAGAGAATTTGTGCAAATCAGTTTTCTCTCTACCCATTACAGTAATTATGTGTCTGTCAGCTGCAAAAGAGATTTCATGCCTCTGAGCATCAACAAGTTTACTAAAGAAAAGTTGCTAAATTATTTCAGCCCAGGTTTTAAAAAATAGGAATCAAATGTTTTACTGTTTCTAGTAAAACAAGCCAAACATCTATTAAGTGGTCCAACAAACATGAAGCATGGCTCAGGTAGACCGAATAATGGTCAGCTTGGTCAATAGCAAATAGGTGAACCTCCCGTATGTAACAATGACTAATCCGGTGCCAGAATAGCAGAACATCACAAAGCTGTTAGTCCTTGTGTGAACTTTTGTGCTCCGAGAGGCAGGATGTCAGGTCTCTGTTGTGAACTGACGCAGGCTCTCTGGCAGAGGCTCTCTGTGTGCTGAAAACACACGGCAGACTAAAAAGACAGGATATTGGATAACAAGGTTAAAATATAGGAGCAAAAATATTCTCTTATTAAACTCAGGCTGCAGGGATTTGATTTGAGCCACCTAATAGATAGTGGTTTCAAGGGAGCCCAAACAAAAGGTAACGGGCCGGTCATGCTTATGGTAGCTAATGGTAGAGTTAGAAGAAATTAGGGGATTCTTTTTCTACAGGAAATTGTACTTAAAGACGGGTCATGGATCACCCTGCTCTTCAGAGGCAGCTTCAGAAGTCAGAGAGTGAACTTTTGCTGCGGCCATTAAAAGGTCTACGCCGTGGAAAGAGGTCAAAGCAGAAACAAAACTAACTGTATTATTGGAGAAAGGCGAAGCTGCGTAAATTGATTTTGTGGCTGAAATTGATGGGGTTTTTTTTGTGTTTTTTTTTTGAAAAATGTTTTTATTACATTTTCTCAAAACACACAAAACCGGCTCAGACATGACAGAAAAGGAAAAACACAGCAGGATGTGGGCATGTGGGTACAGTAAATAGAAAATAATTATGAAAATAAAAATAAATGGCAGTGGGCACATTTTCCATTCAGCCTCCTCCCTTTCAGTCTCCTGCAGCAAGACAAGGCAGTATCCAGATGACAATCAATACAAAGCATACAAACATAGCAAGGCTCGAAGGTGTTTGTTAGATAGTGAGCACTTAAGACAAAGTCACAAAGACAGGCTAGGCTGATCTGGGAAATCCACAAAGCAAGGATGACAGTGTGAGCCCAATATGCTGCAAGTAAGGATCCCAGACCTTATAGAAAGCATCTACTTTGGAGTGAAGCATGCATGTGATGTATTCACTAGGAATGCAGTCCATAATAATGTTGTGCCATGATTTTTTTGTTGGAGCACCATTCTTGATCCAGAAGAGTAGGATGTTCTTTCTAGCAGCAAAAGTCTGTATATTGAAAAGTCTCCTGTGTTTACTGTCAGTGATCTGACCATCCGGGAGACCAAGTATCAGGCACAAAGGGTCCATCCGTATTGAGACACCAAAGATAGCAGTCAATTGATTCACAATACTATACCAATACCTTTGTAACTTCACACATGACCAGAGGCAGTGAACATAATTACCAGTCTCAGAATTGCATTTCTAACAAAGCAGGGAATTATTAGCGCCCATTTTGTTCTTGACAACAGGTGTTATATGCTTGCAATGTACAATTCTGAACTGTATGAATTTGGTGCAGTTACACACAGAAATGTTCATGGCCTGAGACCAGATGAAATTGATGGTTAAACAACTGAATAAAGTCTTGTCTTGTGATTTGGTAACTAAAGAAAGTGAAACACAGAGCAGTACACCTCCATGTACAGGCCAAATTAAACAGCAGAAACTGAAACAGAAATTTTGAACTGTGAGCCACCAAGAACAGCTTCTTGGCTGTGATTCGACAAGCGTCTGGAAGTTTGTTGAGGTAATTCTACAGGAGATGTGATGGTCTGGTGTTTTGTTGATGGCAGTGGAAAAAGCTGCTTTAGGTGCTGCTGCAGAATCCCAAGTGAGCTCTTTGTCGGGCCACGATGATTTTCATCAACTCTCATACAATGATCGTGATCACTGATTGCTTTGTGTTTATTGGCATTTAGCTCGCCTTCCAATTGATTCAGTGGGTCTGGGCTGCGCCAGGAAAATGTACCTCAAGTGTTGCCTTCGACTCTCTCACGTGCAGCAGAAGTATGTGTGAAAAGGGCTCTGTAGTTTGTTGTTCCTGCCCGAACCACCTGCTCCCTTCAGTCAGTTGATATAGTCGTTCATCTCTTTTACCTTGTGTATACAGATTTTTTTTTTTTTACTATTTAAATGATAACTGAATTGAGATTTTGGACACATGTAGAGTCACTCATTTTCTGTGAAACTACAAAGTGAGATTGTCTGTTCCATGGACACCACTTTTTTTGTTCCACTGTAGAAATGTTTGTGCATAAGCTCAAATAAAATGGCAGACAGTCAATATAGAGCACTATACAGCAAATAGAGAGTGAATACAAACACAGGCATACTTCACCTCCCCTCCTCTCAAAGCAAAACAAATAATCCAAAAACTCTATATACTGCTTGTCTTTTCTGTATATTTCCATCTCTCCAGAGCAAGACTTGCTGCCTCCATATTCCCATTGAAGGTACGTCTGTGTTCTTCCAGAAGAGTGCAGTCATCCCCCTGGCCTGCAGAAGTCCAAACTGTTTTCCAAACTGGGTCTTTAGTTCAAGTCTTCCACACCAACTTTGTCTTAAGCTTTTTCCTCAAAGAAATAAAGATACTCAAACTAACTCCCCACACTTAGAGGTATGTTTTTGAGTCCATCCAACCCAAATAGTACATTTAGTATGATTGGATGTTACCACACCTGTATAGAGGTACCTGGATCCCTCATCTGTATATCTGGTAGTGACTGCTTTCTCATGGTAGTTGTTTGCATGGCGACTGGTTATGGTGATGGTCTGTTGACTGATGAAAGTGGTTGCCTGCTGCCCTCTAGTGGTCGTAGCAGCATGGTGCCGTGTGTTGCTGCAATCAGTTGTTGCACTTGCATTTTTGTGGAATCTGGAAGTTCACATACCAAGTGATTATGGAATCATATAGATGATTAATTCAGTCTATTGACGCAGTCATTCAGTGCTAGCTTAGAAAATGTGTTGTGTGTGCTTGTGTGTGAATGTACTCTATACGTGTTATCCTTTTCGGTCACAAATAGACTGTACTAAAGATAGAATTATAAATAGTAAACTGATATATTTCATCCTAAGAATTTAAACAACATAAAGCCATAAAAAAACACTTTCAGAAATTGTGTTCAACATTGAGTATCAACAGGTTTAAAGTCAGTATTGCCTATAGGAGAATAGATATTTAAGTTTAGCCTCGACCTTTGTATCAGCACCTCTGTGGTAGCAGAGTCTGAAGTGATGACAACATCGGGGTGATCAGGGTGTTACTGTTTTAAGATAAGCACAATTATTCACTTGAAATAGAGTCTCACAGTATCACTCTGACTGTGAAACTCTCCGGACAGACTGCACCTTATTAAGGAAGTGAGAAAAAGGAAGCATGTTGTCACTCACACAACAGGTGAATTGATGTACTTGGGTGAGTGTGTAAGTGAGTCTGTGTGTGTGTCTGTGTGCATGTGTGCAGTATTTTTGAGAACAGAGAGCAAAAGCGTATCAAAAGTGTTTCTTACATAAAAGGCTCGAGGCTTTGTGTTTAATCTTTTTTACATGAAAGTCTGTGCCTACATGCCTCAAAATTCAACACAGTAACTCTTAGCTACCCCGTCCTTTACTTTTTTCATTTTTGCCCCAAATAGTCAACTATCTACAATTAACCGATGACAAAAAAGCCGGGGGCGTGTGTAATCGCAGACTTGTTGCACGACATGACACCACTGTGCTGTATTTTCTCACTTCTTCAACTGTTTCAGGAAGTGGGGCAGTCACCAAAATCAGGAAACTAAGTGTTGCTATTTATACAACAGAGCAAAGTGCTATAGCTGGTGAAAGCTAATATAGTTTCAGTTGAAGAAGAAAGACGCTTCAGTAAATTTTAGCGATCAAAAGGTCGACATAGTTGGGATGCTCCTCGTTGGCTGATTTTGTGCACATTTGAGGCTTCACAACCATGGAGGAACCCTTCTCAAGTACTGAAGCAGGTAAATATAACAAATCTTCTGTTATTGTCTTTTAAGTCAGTTCTAGGTGGTAAAAGATTTGCCCAGACAGCACTTTACAGTTGGTCATTTATTAAACAACGTGGATCACTTTTTTAGAATGCTTTATCTTTTTTGATCAAATATGATCTGTTTATGTTAGTCAACTTTTTTTATAGAATTTTAATTGACAGTTCTCCTCTCGTTAAAAAAAGAGGAAGCAAGCATCTTAGCCTTCCTGTATAGTTAAATTCATTGGTCGGTTATTTTAAAATTTCCCACAAGTCACATTTGAATCAGTCATGTTATCGGTCCATTAAGAAGCAGATGGCAATTCTGTCTGCGCTGTCATCAGTGGGAACCGTGATGAAGGTGAAACAGCCGTGTTTCTTTCCCAGTTAGCGTGTAGAGAGGTGAACTTGACCTGATTAAACACTGTAATGAGTCAAACAAAATTACTCTGACCAGTGTTGACACAGTGCCATGTTTGCACAACTCCTAGTTGGCTCTGCACCGAAAAATCAAACAAATTGGACATTCATTCTCTAACCACAGTCACCTTGACATTTCACAGCCGGACAGCTGGTATGTTGTGGAGCATTTCCCCGGCAAACACTACCTGCTGCAACATGGAAGCCAACACATAATATGACCAGTGTCACATCATTAGTGTAACGTTTGAGCTGATTACAGGATTGTGATTCATTTCACATGGTCAGGCTGGAACGACAATGTTTAAGAGGAACTAATGATTAATATTTTCCACTTTCATGCTTTGGGAAGTCAATTTTCAGACTGTACGTACTGTACCTACTAATATCACTGATATATGCTCTGTTTTACAGCTAATTCCGAATCACTCTCAGCACACGAGCTGTTAATTTTGCACACAGCTGACGCGCAGGAATGGGCGACATATTTGCAGCAGATCGTGAAATCCTCCCAAAAATTCAGCAAAAGCTCCATTCTGCTGTACGAAGTCGACCCAGCTGATCAGCTCCACGGATATAACTTTGAATACTTCCAAAGCTGCAAGTGCATTGTGCTGCTCCTCACGGGAGCATTCCTGGACATGCTCTGTGACCTTGAGCTGTACGGAGCGCTTCAGAGACTCCTTTACCCTCCGCACAGAGTGGTGGTGCTGATGTGTGGCGTGTCAGAGGATGACATAGCGATGGGGACCTTCGAAGACTGGCCGAGCTGGAGAAAACTCCATGCCGAGGATGAGCCTGCTGTCTATGTTTCCACCATTTTGGAGTCCATCAGCGACAGTACGCAAAACTTAATTATACAGACTTAATTATTTCTTTTATGTGTTTCTTTTCTTTACTGTTGTGGTATATTAATGTTGATATATTTAGAAAACGTTTACATAACAGTTAATAATTATTCAAAATAAGATAAGCTGCTTAGAGACCCAAAGAGTGCACATCAATTAAAGGGTTAATTCCCCAAATTACGAAAATACATATTGCCACACTTACCTATACTTGTATTGTGATAAGGAGACAGTTTTGGATTTATGTGGTAAAGATTGAGATATCATACTCTGCTTCACTGCCATGGAAGTGGATGAAATTTGATATTGTATATGGTGGTCAAGAACTGACAAAAAATGTTAGAGAAAAAAACTAATTAGCATCTCGCCTTTCCATAAACAGCATCAGATTATAATCCATAGATGTTTTAGCAGCTTTCACTTGGACTTCCTTTTGCCAAAGGAATAGTCCCTGTGAAAACCACTCACTGGGAGGTTTGTGGATTATCAAATCATTTGAACAACACAAATGAAATTCCACCCACCTCCGTTGTGTCAAGGAAGTTTCAGAGGTGGATGAACTATGTAAGTGAGAAAATGTATCCCTATTGCTGAATAATTGAATAAAAAATGAAAACACCTTTAATTTATGTAAAATATTTAGGTGACCGCAGTAAGTAATTGATTATTGATAATAATTGTTTGTTTGTTTTTTTTTTCATTCAAAGGCAGCCGAGTGGAGGCTGAATATGAGAGCGAAGCTGCAGCCGCAACAGAGTTGCACATCACACCAGCCTCTTCAACTGAAAATTCCACTACTGATGAAACAGAGGAAGTGGTGTCAGAAGAGCAAAAAGAAACTGTCCAGGAGGATGAAGAACCAGTGAGCATGGGGAATTCAACAGACAATGAAATTAGTACACCGGGTGAGACAGGTGAGGTGCGTGACATCACCTGTCTCACCGTTCAACCAAACAGAGTTCTGTGCGGGGTAAGACTGAGCACATTTCCTAATAAAAACATCAACGATAACAGTTTGGATCAGAGCTGCTTCCAAGGAGATACTATGTCCTAGTTGAAAATAATTACCAAGAAGTCATATGAATTCTATTTTTATCTTCTTCTTTTTTAAAGAAATCGGAGACCATTTTTATCATTTTCACACTTAAAGTAGATGATCAGTCGATACCTGAAGTTGAATTTTCATCTGAAAACGAAGTTGCAAAAAGGGTCCCAAGCACTGTGGAGAATGAATATACTATACGTGTTACTGCACCTGGTAAGTATCTGAAGGAAATCATGTGACCTTAAACTGTTTTGTTTTTTGGTACTGATAGCAAGAAAGTTGAAAACTTAACATCACATCTTTTTTTTTAATCTAGATATGCCTGCTGGAGTGGTATCACTCACCATGTATACTGACCAATCCTGTGTCAGCTTGAGGCCTGTTACATATTATACAAGTATGGGAGAAGTCAGTCGGTATCTTGAGAATGCTGCCAACCCGGTGAACTTCATCTGCCAGGTGAGACATTCATTTTTTGCTGACCGTTTTGCTGGCTGCTCATTTTAATAGCTCTCCACGTTATCAATGGCATTGTGTACTTTCAGGCCTTCAACTTGACATCCAGTGCAACAGAATCACTGGACAACATGCTAACTGACTCTTTAAAAGCCAAGATGCCTGCAACTGGTCTTCAGTTGTTTGGAATCAGACAGATTGAAGAAGACAATATGGCGGCATGTGAGTGCAGTACAGATTTCTCGCTCTATTAGTTGTCAAAGCTGATTTATTTAGGAACATTCCATGAATAAGCTGGGGGCGGATCAGATCATATTTAGCAACGTCTAAGCATATTTGTTTCACCTCTGCAATGATTTATAACTGGTCCGTAATGCTGGTTGTATCTGAATATGTTGTGTCCATCAGATCAGCGTGATGAGGAGCTTCCTACGTTGCTCCACTTTGCTGCTAAGTACGGCCTGAAGAAGCTGACCACCATTCTCCTTCAGTGTCCCGGGGCCCTGCAGGCTTACAGCGTGATGAACAAGCATGGAGACTACCCAAACACAATGGCAGAGAAGAGTGGCTTCTCTGATCTCAGACAGTTCATGGATGAATTTTTTGTATGCCCAGTTCTTCACTTTTTTTCTGTACAATCCAACAATGTGTTTGATAGTTTCCTCTTACAGTTAAGTTCTCATATGTTTGTCTCTCTTTCTCTTTGTATTCAAACAAATCTAGGAGACAGCAGACTTGCTCAAGTCTCACTTAGAGCACACAGATGAGGTTGCGGAAGTGTATGAAATGATGTCTACCTCCACCTCTCAAGATATCATGATGAAGTACTCAGGTTGCTCAGAGGACATCTATGAGTCAATGCTGGGGATTAACCCTGAATGTGCAGAGGACCTATGTAAGATTTTAGGAATTTATTTTTTCGTCCGTACAATGATGAATATTACAAAACTATTGGTTGCTGATACTGGTGATGCTGTTTTCTTTTGATTGTTTTTTAGATGAGGTGATGACTGCAGTGGATGAGAATCCTGAAGAGGCTATGCTCAGGAAGTTCTTCCAAGGTATACATTTGAATGACTTTGAAAGTAATGATGTTATCAGTTAGCAGTATGTATAAATATAGTATGTGTAATATTGTTATATTGTGTCCCTCAGCAAAACCACATGCCAACGTAAACCAGGAATACGACGAGCACCTGGAAGAGGAAAAAGACTATCATGGTGACTTAGATCAAATTGAGGAAGAGGAGGATCCATACAACTTGTGCCCAGAGGACATTTATGATACTGTGGATGAAAACAGTACCTATAACCCAGTAATCCTGAACCGTCCACCAGCACCCGTCCCCAGACCTGAGCCCGAGCCTGAGCCTGAAAAGCCTATGACCTACATCTCTCGAGGTATCAAGCAGTCCCCTTTTTCTTTCCCCAAAATGGTCTCATTACACATCAGATTTCATAATACTGCTCACTAAAAAAAGATAACTCAATATTTTTGACAGTATTTTCAGATAAAGGTACATCCCAGAGCACAACGATGGAAATGGGATATCCTGCAGGTAAAGCACAGTTTAAATGATTAAAAGTAAAATCTTTATTTTTAAAGTCTGTTAAATCATCTTATACATGTCAAGTTGATAAGACCATTATAAAACTGAGGGTACCCAAAATTATTTTTGTAAAATACTGACGAAGTTAATGGAACAGATCTAGTACTTGAAAGTTGGTACTTCACAAAAGCTGAGCTGATTCTCAGTTTAGTCAACGTTCGTGCCGTGGCCATTCAAAATGTGCCTGTTCGAAAACAGGCTGATGTGACCTCCTTCTTGAGAAGCAGCCATCCAAACAACTTCACACTTGACACTGCACTTCCTTGGGTTCTCAGCAATACACCTGACAAGTGAGAAGTAATGAGTTTTTAATGCAGAGCAGGGTGGAGGGAAATGCAGACAGACCAGAGGCTGAGCAAATGTAGTTCAAAGGCTGGTTTACTGAGGGAATACAAGCAGGTATACGGGCAGGTAGCACTGAAAACACAGGAAGAGCATAGATGAAACATAGGAATGAAACATAGGGAGAAACATACAAACTGACAAAGAACAAAAGACACAACAACAGTGTTTTATTGTCAGTTGATTCACTACTTCAGCATGTTTGTTCATGTTTTTATAACATAAGATGCAAGGCTCTCACTGCCACAAAGTAACCAGTAACCACTATTTATTAGGTTGGCTGAATGCACATATTAGGCTGTACAGGAAAACGCACGTTATGTTAGACTCCAGGATCACCACCGCGTTTGTTGTAGACAGTGAATAAAAATGAAGTTTGTCTTTTGCATTTGCTGTGCACATTTTATAAGACAGACGATAGGCTGAGTTATGAACATGTTAATTCTGTGGCGCTCTGGTTAGCTATGCAGCTGACTGTGGTTTTCAAGATCACAATAATATACTGTAGGTATTTTGGTATGCTTGTTAGTGAGCCTGCTGGTATTCAAGTGCTGTAGTTATTAATAGACAAAAAACACATAGTTGGTGTTCATATTTTTTTTAAATGTCCTTTTTATGCCAGTTGAATTGGCCAGTTTGTCAACTTGTCCCCAGGTACACACAAAAAAAAATTTAAATACTCTGCTCCAAACATCAGCGCTTTTTTAACTTTATTTTATTTTCTGTCAGTCAGTTAGCTTAATTCTGCCTCCAGCTACACAACTTAATAAAAAAATCTGTTTGAATGTTATTGAATTTATGATTTCTATGAAATGGCGCTAAGTGGTAAAATTGAGGTTTGAGTTTCACTGTTTTTGTTTAATGACAACCTTTCTCACCCATCTAGCTCGGCCCGTTGTGGAGCCCCCCTCTTCTGCTTATGACCCCTATGCTGGGATGAAGACACCTGGACAGAGACAGCTCATATCTCTGCAGGAGAGGGTGAAAGTCGGGGAAATTACTGTGGATGAGGCTGTCCAGGAGTTCAAGGCCTGGCAGTTTGACCATGACCGGAGAGCCAACTCTATACGCTATCAGCAGGTAGATCAATTGTACAAAGTATTTTTTTCTCTCAGGTGCTGATTAGTGATCAGTAAATGACGGGTTTTGTGTGTGCTGTTTATTTTTTTCCTCAGGAGAATTTGAAGAGATTACGAGACAGCATCACAAGGCGTCACAAAGATAGGCAGAAGACAGGAAAGGAGCGTGGTACAGTAATTTGAGCATTTCTTATTTGAATATCTATTTTTTAATATCTTTAATGCGGCTTTAAACATTATATACTATACTATACACAGAAGAGTTCCATGATAGACCAGCTGTAGGTGTATCTTACAGTTATACATCCTGTTGTTTTAAAAAAAAGCTCATATTTGGTGTGATCTCTCCCATCTTAGATTATGAGATAAGTGCTCCGCTGCAGAGGAACTTATATTGGGGCTCTAGTATGACATTAGAGTGCTCTGTGTACGAGCCAACACCCAGAGTGATGGCTCCCCCTCCCCCGACAGTGACTCCGGTTATCCAGAGAGGCACCTGGAAGACAGGTAGCACGTCCAGCACATCCAGTGAGTCCAAATGCTTTTTTAGTTTGTTTGTTTGTTTTTATCTAATTAAACAACAAGAACCAAAGGTTCACAGCTCTCGGTCTTTGTTCTTGGGGCTTCCTGAACCTTTATTCTGATCATCTCTGTACATTACTTTCGTTCTGTGGCTAAACAAACTCAGAAAGAATGCAGGAGAAATAATTAATACTCACATAAATGCACTTGGAGGCAGTGGTAATATTGGAAGCAGCAGAATTCACAGTTGTTGAAACTTTTTGTGAAAAAGCTTTCATTTTAACTGGGTGCAGCTTGGGTAGCAAGAGATATAAATGCTTCAAGTTAAATCCAGTGGAATAATCCAAAACTAGATTAAGCTGTGGACAGCACGGACTTCACTCATAAACTCAGAGAGCTGTTTATCAATAAATACATATCGTCTGATGCTATATATTGGTTATTTCAGTGTCTCTCTAGCAGCCAGAACCTAAAGAATTTGCCCAGAAGAAATCGTGATAGTCATGAAAATGGCTCAGTACCATCTCATTCCTGTGAAAGACATCCTCACTGGCATTTTTAGGTTGAGACCTTTACTCGTACTTCGTTTTGTAATCCAACCTCACTGAACAAGCCATAGCTTCCTCATTCTGTGTTATTACAGTATAATGCACAATGTGTCAGATATCTGCCACAAATGATGCCTTACTGTGGCTGGAAACATTTCTCCATTCACACCATCCTCGTTTAATGGTGGTTTCTCACAGTACTGAGACTGGGGCTGTTGTTGCCCAGCTCAAGAAACAACATGGATACATGGAAGTATCTCCTGGAAATTCATGTTAATCAGACTTTACACTTACAATAATTCCCCCTCTGATCTTGACAGAGGACTTACTCTCTCCCTATGATGTATTTCAATCTATTATCTTTCTATGAATACAAACTATATTAAATGGTAGAAAGAACAGGTGAAACAAATTGCTTAGGAGCTCTTGTTCTGCTTATTCAATACAGTGTCTCAGTAATTTTTCAAGACAAAATTACACAACAGATTTCATGAGAACTCTCCAGTAATCAGTAATCTAACCCAGACCTGCTCCGGTGTTTCGCTCACTGTCCCGAGATAGATATCTAATCTGAAATGTTAAAATTTCCATAAAATACTTGCAAGTCCACAGGAGAGCGTTGGGGAGAGGAACACAGCACATTATTGCCATAGCTAGCTGTATCCAACTAGCTCATGGCTCACCAAACATTATTATAATAAATGTAAACAACCAAGATAGCTATTGTTAGTACTCAAACCTCTTTTCTACGTCTGTCTTTCTTTTCTGTCGCTGTTGTGCAACTAGTTCATTAGTATTAGCTGCTTAGTCTTGCAGAAGACTCTTTCTTTTTTTCCAGATCATTTGATTTAGTGACATGCCTCTAAAATACAATGCCTACCATGGCTTTAAACTGAAGAATATTAGATGAAGAAGAATATTGCGTACAAATATCAGAGCATCTCAGAAGTTTCAAATGCATTGATATGTTGACATAAGACTTTAAAACTGTGTTAACAGCACCACCACCTTTTTAACAATTCCACCACTTCTATTGTGTATATTCTTCTATTATATATATATCTATTGTATATGTGTTACTGATAATACCTAGTTTACATTTACAGTTTATATTTTATTTGTATAACTTATATTTTAAGGTCTTTACTTATTTTATTACTCTACTTTTTAATTTGTCTTTAATTTTATTTTATATTTTTATTTTCTAAATTATCTTTTTACTTTTCTTGTTGACAGCCTCTATTGCTGTTAATATTCTTTTTAGCATTGTTAGGAGAGCCTGGGATTTAAGAATTTCATTACCAATGATTGCTGATGTAAATTGTTGTGTAATGACAATAAATTATTGAATCTTGAATTGTTTTGAAGAATTTGCAGACAGCCTCATGATTCTCACGCTCAGCCTGTTTGTTCTCTGCAGGCTTCTCTGGCTAATTTTACCTCTCCCTGCGGACATGTTCTGCAAAGTCTTTATTATGAGGCTCGAAAAAGATATTTTTAGCCACATTTTGTGAAGTGGTCTTACAGCATGCTCACCACAAGCACTAACCTCTGAGAGACTTGAAATCACGTGTTGTGCTTCCACATTAACCTTTTTCTTTTTCTTTGCATCAGGCACTGAGAGCAACAGACTCAGCACTCACAGCACCTTTAGCTACAGCAGCGGGACAGAACCGGACCTTGAGGTGGGCCCGAATTACGAAGAACATTTGCATTTTCCTTACATGTGGAAACATTAATCTTCACACAGCCTTTTACATCAGAAAGATGACCTCATGCATTCGTGTCTGTATGTGGTGCACATATTTGACTGTGTCCTCTTCAACAGTAACATGCATGACATGACTATATGTGCAACCGAGAGGTGAAAGAGGTTTGGTGCTCACTTTTAGTCTACAGTCACCAACTACTTCAGTTCTTCAGTTCCTAAAATACATCCAAGTTCAGATCTACTTTTAGAGTTCATTTGCTAAGACCCATTTTTTGTCTTTCTTGTGAAATCTTTGAAGCTTAGCACATATTGCTCAATGGTTTCTCAGAAATCACTTGCCAGATTGTGATCAGAACTGTGAGGGTTTTTATCTATTTATTTTTATTTTTATGCCCTTATTGAAACTCCCACTCATATCGTAAGGGTCTTATATTTGATGAAGGTAGACTGACTGGAACTTAACGACTCCTGTTTTATCAATTAATCAATCTACTACTTAGTTTATTAGGTAAGATAAAATAAGATCCATTGATCCCACGGTGGGGAAATTTCACTGTTACAGCAGCTCAAACACGAAGTAAAAGAGACATTAAATAATAGACAAAATAAAACACAAAGACACAAAAAAAACAGTATGTACAATAAATAGTAAATAATAATAATAACAACTTTATTAGTGAATTAGTGAATTTATTAATCATTTGTTCTATAAAATGTCAGAATGCCACCTCAGTTTCCTAAAGTCCAAGGATGATCTCTTTAAAATGCTTGTTTTGTCTGACCAATGGTTTAATAGCCACAGATTTTAAGTTCACTGTCACACAAGATCAAGAAATGCAGCAAAACCTCAGAACTGAGAAGCTCTAACTACTGAGTGTTTAGAAATTCTGCTAAAAAATTATTTAAACTATCTATCCATTGACAAATTGTGGAATCATCTTGAGTCAATGTGCTAATCGATTTTTTGACTTTCTGTTGTTAATAGATAAAGTGACAATACGTTTCAGCTGTGAATATAATGGAGTGTTGGATGTGTCAGTATGTTTTATCTTTTAGTACTTTGGGTGTTGTCTCAATAAATATTTTGATTTTCTTAAAGGACTCAATAGAAAATCTCCCTCCTCCTCCACGACCTCCACGGCCATCTGATGCTCCTCTCGACTCTCCACCCAGGATTCCTCCACGGGTACCAGAAAGGTCAGTTTATAGACCAATGAGTTTACTGATGTTACAACGCAGTGTGAACAGTACTGAACAACATGCTACTTATACACTTGTATATAAAACATTGTATTGCAATGTGGCAGCACCTAACGGCAGTCATAGTAGCAGCGTAGGTATTGTGTGTGGACATGCAACAGGAACAAAAAGAGAGCCCAGTAAAGACTGTGCAGGAAGCAATGGAAGCGGCGAGTGAGACAATATGCTAAAGAGGAAATGTTTACCCACCAGCAATTCACAGCTGTGCTTTGGGGAGGAAGCCAAAGTGAGAAAGTGAACGAGACGTTCATACTCACACTGTGTAAACATAGAAATGTCTCCCGTGCACAGAGGTGAGAGAGAGCACACTGAGAACATTTCAAAATGAAAGTGTAGATCAAAGTGTCTCTAAAGTCAGTTTGATTGTTAACTATAACTGTACTGAATTCCTGTAACTTTGAGAGAATCAGCAGTCAGATTATTTTCAACTGTAGACATCTTATCTCTCTAAAAGGTCATGTGGGTGACAATACTGTGTGTACTGCAGCGTAGCAGGTACAAACCCTGACATGCTTTTAGTTTGCTCAGCTGTTCAGCATATTATTATATTAAAATGTGCTCTATATATTTATTTTAATTAGGTATTTGTTTGTTTGTTTATCAGGGACAATAGAGAGTCATTGACTCAGCCGTCCCTCAGGAGGCAAATCCACAAAAGAATTATGGCATCCAATGTTATAATTCAGACTTGGGTACAGAAAATAAACATTGCATCATACAAAAGCTAAAAGCAATCTCCATTCATAGCATTACATCATGCGAAACTACAATGAAATGGAATACTCTGTGTAGTACTTTGTGGTTAGTGGCTGTTTATTTTCATGATGTCAATAAAATTAAAACTAGAGGAGGTGGAGGATTGTCTGATAATACTGGGCATTGTGTCCCAAAGGTTTCCAGAGAATCTATACTGAGCTGTACCACACAGGTGGCCCCGGTCGATGCTCTTGTTTGCTTGATGTTATCTGAACATAGTGAGTTTGTCAGTGGGGGAGGAGCAAGATTGTGAGTAATTTTGTTACCATGCAAATACAACAGTGACAGGATACTGTGGCAATTACACATCTGGTCTTTGACATCTGTGTGATGTTGAGATTGCCACATTACGCTCATCATCAGCCAAGTTCAGAAAAGCAGCTCACAATGCTGTCAAAATGTCAGATACAAGTTCAAGAGTTTGTTATCGTCACAATCACCAGAGACTAAGTGACATTTTGTTCAACACGTACACAAAGACAAGAATGTTTATGTGCTGTAAATAGTCTGCCAAAGTCTGCCTGTGGGGGTTTAGGTGTGTGTGCCCACTGAGGCTTTGTGTGGGAAGGGAGTTTTGTGCGTTATTTGTCTTTTACACAGTTAAAAAAAACAGTATCGTATGTGGGAAGTGATGAAGTAAAGAAACAGCAAACTAAAATAAAGAGTACCGTGTCGAGACAAAGCTAAAACAGGTGAGATAGCCACCACCGCAAACTACATCTATAGGTTTTCACCTGCTGTTACGTCTTATTAAAAAGTGTAAATTCAAATGATTTGACATGTTGATAATGCAGTTTATTATAACATAATATTTCTATTTGAGGCAGTTATTCCCCTGCTGATGGTAACTGGCTTAGAGAGGCAATAACCACCACGTCAATGTGATTGGTTGTGGTTAAGCTATCTTTTCCTATTTAATCACACATTCAAATGTATTAAAATCATTAATTAATTTATAATATTGGTTTCAGCGCAAACTGTAGAATGTGTTGAAGTGGATAAGAGTTGAAAGAACACATTTTGTTTGTTGAGGCTGTGTCCGTTTGATGCCATGAACGTTCAGTATCTGCACTGTTAGTATGTGGCTCTACTGCAATGATTTTTATGGGGAGAACAATTTGCCTAGAAAGGCAAAAATAACATTACAAGCTTTTTATGTGTTACACAGTTTGCAGCAAAGCCTCTTGACATATAACCCTTTTATCTTAAATAACTGCTCTCTGCCATTGTGGGAGAATACAGACAGTCAGATATGAAAAATGCCACAATCGTTTTATCGATTTATGTAACCACTGAATAATCCTATGATTTACTTACCAAGGGTTTAGTGCAGGTTGCAAAAGGGATAAATTTCAATTTCTAGAATAAATTGAATATATCTGATTTATTGATTGTGCTGCAGTTTTTTAAAGGTAATCATAATATTGCCTCTCAACACCGTCTGCTTCTCGTAGGAACCAAGCGAAGGCGCTGCAGGATCGCTACATATCCTGCCCAACTCGAGCACTTCCTCAAAGGCCCACTCAGAGACACACAAACGCAGCACCCCCGATACCTCGCCGCCTGCGGTGATCGACACACGTCTGCTTTTTCTGAGTTTATTCTATGAAATTAAAACTGAAAGAGGAATAAGGAAAGTTGGAAGGAGAACGTGCCCCTCTGTAATTAACCACCAGGATTCAACCAGACAAATCCATGTAGAGAGATAGTATTTAATGTTGTTATTTTCTTGTTTGTTTGTTTTTTGCTTTCATTGATTTTATGTATCACTGTGCTGAACAGAGTAATTCATTTCCCATAATATTTCTGTGTGTGTGTGTGTGTGAGTGTTTCTGTGTGCATGAGTGAGTCTGTTGTGCACGTGTAGTGTTTTATTATAATTTTACTGTAAAAATGCTACTCGTGGGTTTTAATATGTTGAAATGTGGAAAGAAGTGGAATTAATTTTATTTGAAATGTGATAATGATATCTTATGATATGATATTGATTGGTAAAGTTGGGAAACTTTGGTAAATTGGTAAACTGAGCCAGAAGTGCTACGTAGTGCACCAGAGAAATACTGTACATATGATATTCCTTTATAAGTATGCTTGTGCTTAATTGTAAGTTGTTGTGACATTATATTACTCTTGTTTTACCTCAAATGATGTCAGCATTATACTTCTTAAAGGACTTACTGTTTGCCTGTGATATTTTTCTAATATCTTTGTTTAACTGGGAGAATTCATGGGTGGATGCAAGATAACCTTTAGGAAGTCAGATTTGTTGAACATCAGACGTCACTGTAACGTCTGAATTTCATAATGAAATATAAAAATGTGTTCTTTGATATACTCGAACATGTCCTTATTTTAATTTACTTTGTTTACAAACCTGTATTGAACTTTTTTTTTTTTTTTTTCAGTATGATGTTTGGTCACTTGGTGGAGCTCCATATTCTCTGTTTGGTCTTTAAAGGTGGACTCAATTAACATTTTCTTCCATGCATGTGAAAACTCTTTCCTAGTTGATTTCATCTCATTAAGCATGCAGCAGTTTAACCAAATTACCAATGACTTCACCGTCAAGAATATAAATGACCCCTGACTGCCAAAACTGTCCCCTCTGAAGTTCTGGGACTAGAGACACATGCACAAAGCCAGAGAAAGTGCAGCCAGCTAGGACTTCTGGTCAAAACTTTCAAAGTAAAATCTTTGCTGCTCAACACAAACACAGCATCAAAGTGAAGAAGACTTTTTTTCTGTTGTCACACAGTTACATGCACAGTTACATTTATTTGACTATTCACTGTGTAGTTGTTTATAATCCTAAAAAAATAGTTTAATTGATAAAGACAGGGTACTTTAAAAAGTGTGCCACAGTCCAGTCTGATAATGAAAAACAACCTATTTCTGATCTTTACTCTTTATCACAGTTTTCAGCTTAGTGCGGATGTGTTTTGGTTTTTGTTTGTTTGTTTATTATATGAATAGGCTGACTCTATCAATAGACTGTTTCAGGTGAAAGATGATCGTTTGCATGCATATTTAAAGGATCTATTTTTTGTATTCTTTGGTAATGAAAATGTGTTTCCTGTACTACAGACACTGTGGTCTGCAGCCTCCTCTCAGATGGGACAGAGGTCATCACAACTATAACAAACCTCTAAGTGGTTCTAATACTTATTTCATGCTCTGATGTGAGCCAAAAATATTCTGTACATGACTATATGAATCCAGCAGTGTCAGCATTTTAGTGAGTCATTATAATATGGCTGAGACATTCACTGAATTAAATTACATTTAAATGTGTAGTTGGTGAACTGAGTTCAGCAAATTTCTCCTCGCGGTCTGTAAGCTGTCTGTTCTGTGTATGTGCTGAAAAAAAAGTCAGTGTTCATACACAGCCCTGGCTCTGAAAATGGGAAACAAACCGAGCGGCTGCTACCAAGCCACACAACTCATGTTCAGTTTGGACGACAGCAAGATTGACCACAGGATCATCTGTGTTTATTGTGGATGTTCGCCTCTCCATCTGCACCCAGTGAGTGGCTCTTTTATAATTGGTGTGTCAGAATCAATAAATATACAATGTATGAACAAGTCAAACATCCTCTGAATTCATATGGATTATTGCAGCTGTATGGTCCAGATCTTTCTATGATTTCATTTCAATGAATGGATCAAAGGATGCTGAAATAACTACATTATAATGTGGACTTGTAAAAAGTCTAAATTCATGCTTTGCCACGTAGGACTGTTAGATGACAAGCAAACAACCTTTAAAATGCCTGTTTTCTCAATTAAATTTTTATCAATCAGAGCTCCCCAGAATTTTAGACTCCAAATTTTAATATAGAAATATTGGTTGGTCAAATTTGTAATATTTTAACAATGTTATGTTATTCAGTTTAACAAATGAGATATTTCAATGCATTCAAGTAAAGTCTTTCATCGAAAACACACCCCAAATTCTAAGAAAAATCCGTATTTTTAAAGCTGCTTTAATCGACATTTTTATATTAAAAGAGTGAAATGGTCATAGTCCTCAAAGGTCTGCAGTTCTTCTCAGCTTTATGGAGGATTTTTCTACCTCTCCTTTAATATTGTGGCTCAGTCTCATTGTTCTATCTATCAGCCCTGTCTCCTTTGGGCTCTGCTCCCTGCCCAGGACCAAACCACACACACACACACACACACACACACTGAGGAGCAAAACAAGGCTGAAAGGACAGTGGACAGCAGGATGACCTCTAATGAATGTAAATAATGCTGTATGTTTCACAATAAGGTACCAATATGTCACTGTTGTGTTTACAGGTGCCTCATCTGTCCCCAAGTGGCCATGCAATCTAAGACTGCTGTTTCAGGGACAAAACAGCCACAGATCACAGCTTTCATCCCAGCTCCAGGCTGAGCTTTTACTGTGAAGGGACGTCGGGCCGGCCCCCGGTGCTCGCCGGTTGCGCGCTGCGGCGCCGCTGACGCAGCTGCTGGCCGGCGGGTGTGAAGCGCTGACAGGACGCTGGTGGGGAGCAGCCGTCGGCGCACACAGCTCAGTGAAGTGTGTCTGCAGCAGCGAGCACAACACTGGATTACCATCACACGGAGGTAAGCGTGTTTCCTGATCATCGCTGCAGCGCGGGGCTCTGTGGTCATCACTGCACATCGTTATCACCCCATTGTTCCACCTTTTGGTTTGTTTGTTCTTTCTTTTTTTAACACTGCCACCTTAACAGCTGACATATCACCGTGTGGTGCTAAACCAGCAGCTCTCCATGCAGCTCTCATTCATCTCTCTGTCATTAAGTGTGAATTCAGCAGACTTTATTATCATCCAACACAAGTGCTTTTATGAGTCAGGCAGCTCTGATCCGAGCAGAGGGGCGCTCTCTGCTTTGGGACAGTCACTGCAGTACAGACTCATCCATGGCACAGTGGGAACATGGGTGCCGCACTCTGGAGCTGAATGCCCAGGAGACAACCCAGATACTCAAGTCTGGGAGTGACTGACTTCACAGCACGCTGAATGCTGCCTGGGATCATTTAAAAAGAAAAAAAGGACTGATGAATCATTGCCAGTGCTGTTGCTTCTTTAAGTTGTCAGGCACCAATGAGGCTGATTAGGTTGTCATTGTGAGTCACAGGGAGCAGACCACAGGCTGCTCCACATGCATGCAATCAGCCTGTGACATCAGGATGCCTGCTCTTAATGGAATGCACATTATGCGGCATGGAGGTGTTAGGAGTTGTTTATTGAATAGTGTATCACCGACATTTCTCTCACGGCGTTGTCACATTACGCCGTGGCCTTTGCCATGTTTTGGTAAGACGATTTTGAAGGTGAAAAGGCTCTGCAGGGACTGAATGTAGGAGAGGTTTAGTAGTAATAAGACAGGTTGTAATGTCATTTAGAGGAATATTAATGTTTGTGTTTCTTATTTTTCCAGTCCTTTCCAGTGGCATCTTTGTGGCTAAATGAGCGGCGGTGTAGTGTAAGCGCACTGTAATAATAGTGCGAGTATTCTCTGCGGTTATTGACACAGCGGGCCTGAATGTTTAACTTCATGTGTCGTCTGACAAACAGGTCTGCCAAAGGCCTCATAATGGACAGCATGTGACTTGAATAACTGCCTCACAGGACTGGACAAGAGACGTTCAAATATACTCACCTCTCGTTTTACATGATCAGGTGCACTGTCAGAATGAGCTTTTTACTCTTCTCCATGCATTTCAATGGGGGTTTTTTATGTCCTGTGATACCACTTTAACAATTTCTGAATCCGACAAGCTTTCTGCATGAAAAGGAAAATAAATAACCTCTCACTTGAAGTCAGTTACTCCACTGTTAATGAGCTGTCTCATTGTTCTCTGAAACTCTGTGGTTATATTAACAATTTTACTACATTTGATTTCCTCTTTACTCCAAGGGGCCTGAGTAACGTGACGCTAAACAGGCTTGATAAAATATTAACCCCAACACAAATAATTCATCAAAGTGCTTCGAGGACAGAGGCAGAGCAGACGGACAGATTTTCTCCAAAATGCCAAAATGTTTCAGCGTTTTGTTGTGTGGACTGCGCATTTCAGAGTTTCACACTCTCCTCTGCTTGTCTTATTATATGTTCACACATGACACATTTAGTAGAGATACTATATCTAGACTGTGTGTCCTTCACATCAAAGGACGTTGCGTATGTGTGACCAAGCCTCAAAGTGATTTTTGATGTTTTCATTTTTAACCGTCACTGAGTGGAACAATATCTAGCCACTGGCAACTCCACCACTGGGTGACACAGGGACTATAGACTCAGTAGTAGTTGAGCAGACTCCTGGTTGAGGACATGTCAGCAGAGGAGCTGTTGATGTTTACACGGAGATGGTGAGAGGCTTGCATGAGTAAATGCTTCGGATACATCAGTCATATGATTGGCAGCCAGCAGCTCTGCCGTGAGCCATTTGTACAATCAGTCACCCAAAGAACAGCCAAACCCCTCTGACCTTTTGCACTTTGTGCAAATGTTTAGCAATTCAAACAAGTATGTGAAGTAGCATTTTTTTGTGGAGACTGACAGGTTTCAGTAAGTATCCAGTTTACAAAAGGACACCTTATCTAAATTAAAGGTTTGACTGCAATTTGAAGTTTTTCTTTTCACTCTAAATTATTTACATTTTTGGGAACAGGGCTGTTTTTGCATGTTGTAATCTGTCTCAAGAGGTTTTCAGGATGCAGAGTGCTTTCATACAAAAGAATCTTTAAACAGAATATGATGTTTGGTATGTGTTTTCATGAGCCAGTATCATCAAGTTCTTGGGATTTCAAAGACACCATAAATCAGGTCAAAGTTTTCCATATCAGTCTTTTGAGCCCGACAAACAGAAATGATAACCTGTGGAGTGAAGATGGGACCTGTTGGTATGAACCCAGCACGGCTGTTAATATTTTATGAAGCTTGTTCAGAGTCACGTTACGCAGATCCCCTAGATTTGAGAGGAGCAACGCTCGGAAACATGAATCTCAAAACTGAATTTCAAAGATTTGCCAAAGTCAGCTGGTTTCCAGATCATCTGACACAGACTATCAGATAATATGAAGCAGTTACAGTACCTTACTTGCCTTAAAAGGTCATGACAGTCACATTACAGTTTGCTTGCTGTGCCAAGTAAGTGCATCTTTTACCTTTAATTCTAACACATATAATAAGATATTGTAGTCCTACTGTAACCATGTTTTCAGAATGAGTGTAACATAATGATTAGTTGTTTTTATTAACTGCAGTTCTGAATGTGTCACATACAAGTTAAACCAGACAGTATCAAAATAATTTGACGGTATTCTTCGTTTATCTTAAGGTATATTTCTTAAAATTACCATTATATGAGTCAGAGTTGATGAATGCCAGCTGTGTAATGAAGCTGGATTTTCGCCTGACATGGACAAAAACCATTGCAATGACAGTACCTGTAGAAAGCAGCCCCGTCTTTACTGTGAATAAGGGATGGCTTTGGATGAGGCCGGATGTTTCAGCCAGACACCAGGTTTCTGTTTTCACCCCATTAATGTTAGAACAACAGGTCGCTTAGCAACCCCCCCCCCCCTCGTACGCTTCCTCCATCTGCTACCATTGGCTGAAGTGGATGGTGAAGTGAAGTGTTATGCTTTGGCTTTCAAGGTCTGTGCCACAAAGAAGCCCCCCCCCCAGTGCCTGATCACAGACACATGTAAACAAGACAGTGAAAAGGCAATTTATGCTGTAGTGATGGATTTAAACAGCACTGACACTTTCACCCTCCTCCTCCTCCTCCTGTGTTATATGACGGCAACTGATGGAAAACAGCATCACCGCAGTTGTTGGCAGATATTTTAATAAGAACCAGCATGTGTCCCCGCTCATCACACACACACACACACACACACACACACACACCAGACCAGAACTGTCAAGCAACAGTGATGCATAGCGGGATTATAAATCACTCACTCCAAAATATCATAAACAATCATGAAAATCTGATATCTGTGCTGCCACATCTGAAGCCAGGCTGCTTATTGATGGCGCTGCCTGCTGTGTTTGTGTCTGGGTGTGACGGGACGAGTCAGACCGGCATTCCTGAAATAGACAGATGATGGGGACCCGCTGGAGTCCGGCCACACGCTCATTTCACACGAGGATACCTTCGTAGCACTTAAAATTGCTGGATTATCGCATCGCTGTTTATATTCACGTTTAGCCGCCATATCCTATGACTCAATTATCAAGTAGCCCTGTCACATAGGCGCTCGGAGAGTTATATTAGGCAACATGCTCAGAGCTTCCAGTCCACGTCGGAGTCAAAACATCCAGCAGAGATGAGGAAACTCTTTCAGCACTCTCTCAGACAATGATTTGAATTGTCATCGCAGCTCACCTAATGTGCAGTACGCCCTGTTATCTAAGCCAGGAGGAATCTACTGTGCACAGCTGAGCTCGTTATCTGGTGATTATGATGGAACGATTGGACATTAAACGATGGTGTGTGTGTCTCTTATTCATATTCCCAAATTAAATTCCAGTGTGTTACCTCAAGGAATTTGTCGTTACGTTGTGGTCGTGAGGGATGTTTTTTTCCCCATTTGTATCACCCATTGTATCTCAGTTATCACTCATCTCCTTATTTGCTCATGAGCTATTCTTATTTTGACTTTTTCACGTTGCGCCTACAAAAGTAAACTCTCTAAAAGCCCCCTAAAGAGACACAGTAGTAGCTACTTCAATATTCAGTTCAATGTTTATCCTCGCCCCGGGGCCTGTGATCCAAGCTTTCTCACTGTTGGAGTGTAGCCTGGAGTCCTTGCTGTGAAGATGTATCACCCTGGGTAAGCTGTCAGCTCACTGACATTCTTATTACACTGGCTCTAAAAGCCTAGCAGGCACGTTATAAGCAGGCTGGCTCTCCAACGCAGCATCTGTAACAGGCAGTTTGGTCCACGCAGCCAACTGCTGTCCTCCCCAGGACCATCAAACGTGCCAGCTAAGTGTTCCCTGTCCCGAGGATCTGGCCATGGTCATGTCCAATGACTGTCAGGGTCGCTCACGGACGCAGCTTTGAGCCCCTCCAAGCGCTGAGGGACACATCTTCTGTTGGCTGGTGTCATGGCCGCTTTTTTTTTTTGTCCTAAAAAAAAAAAGAGATTTTATTCCTAAAGGTTACAAACGTCCTCAAAAATGACAGTGATACTATGGGAGCAATGCAAACTCTTCTCTGTGTTACTGGGATATTCATTAGGAGAGGTTCAAAGAATTCAATGACATGGAAACAATGTCGATATAGACTCATCTTAAGCTCTATCCATTATCAACATTAATACGTAATCCTGCTCTGAGGCCTGTAACGACTGCGGTGTTTAAGTTACATACATTTCCTTTTATGCTGCAGTTGTTTGAAATGAACTTCAAATAGCTTGGCTGGGGAATGTGTAGAATCCCAGGCTGCCGTCCAGCATGGAAGCTGTTTATGGAAGAGAGCAGGGAGGGCGGAGGGGGGTAGGTGGGGGTCTCTTCTCAATTAGGGGGATAAGCTGCTGCTCCGGAGCAGCCCTTTCGAGCCTTGTTTGGAGCTGTTTGGTGGGATCCACGCACAGTGCTGGATAGCTTCTCTCCTCTCTGCCATTTGTTGACAAAGCAAAAGTCAAACGGGTGTTATGTAACAGCCCTTTCTCTCCGTCCATAGTACAGCTGAGCGTGTGATGAGAGCTCTTTTGTGTTAACGTAGCTCACTTTTAAGGCGGCCTCTGACTGCGGCACATAGACCCCCTGCATGTGATACATCATAGTTCAACTTGGTACCACCCTGCCTTTGTTTAGTTTTCAGAAGGGGGAGAATCTGGAGCCTGATTCAGATAAAAGGATTGTTGTTGCCAATGGAGAGTGCTCTGGTCAACTGCGTATGACAGTGAACTATTAAATCATAAAGCAATTCAGGGAAACATCAGTTTTCATAAAACATGCACTGTGTCTGCGAGGGTCAGACCAATTTGTTGGATAGCATCCAGTTTGTTTTTCCATCATCTGGTAAGATGGAAGATCACAGCCACATAAAAGCAGCCTGTCTTGACAGTTTTTATTCATTACTGTAATTTAGGAGTTTAATAATGTTTCCTGTAAGTTAATTATTCAAATTAAGTGACAAATTTTCCACTTCACCCTGCTATTGAGAAGGTGCAGGCGGTCACACGGCTTATTTAAGGGAAAAATCTGTGGAAAAAGAATTCTATAATTTGTTGGAATGAAAACTGATAAATGTTCGGATGAAGATACAAATATAAGCTTAGGTGTGAAAACACTAATATCACATCTGAAAACATTGTATGTCTCGTGCTAAACTAATATTATTCCTAAACATAGAGGAATAGATTTAGGAAATACATTACACCAACAAACACCTTAAAACTTAATCTTATGTGTGTTTAGTTCATGTTCAAACCAAAGTTGTGCTTTTAGGAAAGCCAGAGTTTCCCTCGGCTTTCTGCCTGTATGCTAAGCTAAGACAGCAGCACTATAGACGTCAGAGCAATATGGATCTTCAAAGCAAATGAACACACTTTGAGAGATATTGATCTATTCCTATTATCGAACTGATCTCAAAATAAAAAAAATGTTTAAAAATCTAATCTTGAATCCTGATCTAAATAAATGCCTGTTAAAGCAGCAGTCAGTAAGTTTAGCAGAAAGTGCAGAGTCACTCAGGCTTATTCTTTCTTATTCAGTTCAATGCTCTTCATTTGTTTACTTATCTTCTCTGTAAACTGTTGTTTTTTCATTGTTTCACTGTTTGGTTGTTGTTTATCCTCCGTTACACTTCTACACTTCTGCTTTAAGTCACCATCTGTCACTGAATGAGGTAACACAGTGATGGCCCGCTGATGAAAGCCTGTGGCATTTTCAGTGTTACAGCCAGGTTATCTGTAGCGACGTTTAGTAAAAAGAAGTAAAAGTAAAGTAAAAAGAAACAGTAAGGCTTTTAACAACATTTTACCGCAACAGACTCGCTCTCCAATTCACGTGTGTGAAGCGGTGTACTTTTTAAGTCTCTGTTACTGTTACAAGGTAAGTGACAAAGAAAAGATCGATGACATAAAATAGAACAGACAATGAACCTGACATTGAAATGAGGAAATGCTGTGAAAGACAAGAAATAAAAATCTTCGAGATTATTTGGTATCATGTTATGTATTTTTAGACTAAAATTGATTAATCAGTTTAATTAATAATGAAAATAATTTTTTGTTGCAACCCTAATATATTTCACACTGTAGGATGTACACACATACAACTACATGTCCTTGCTATTTTACAAATTCTGATCACTTTTTAAAGATTTTGGTATCATAGATGGAATCACACATTAACAAGCAGTCATTGCAGTGCTTCATCGTGTTGACTGAGGTATTAAGACTTTATGGACGGTTGAGTCACCCAGTAGCAAATTCCGGCCGTCCTCCAGTGGCCTGTCTGTCTCTTGTCTCCTGGCTCTGCAGGAGCATTTTCAGGGGGGGTAGGAGGATTTTATGTGGTGGTCTGCATAGTTGTTGAGTGGGTGCCACATTCCCAGGTGGCATGTGGTGACAGCTCCATCTGGGCACGCCTTTTGTCAAAAACAAACCCCCAGAGTAGCGAGGGTCAAGGTCAAAGCTGCGGCCGTCCCGCCCAGACGAGACCCTCAAAGCTCTGGCAGGAGTCTCAGGAGGCTTCAGAGGGACCTGGTGTGCCTGGACTAGGGGCTCGCTGTGCACATCACCAAGTAGGTAATGCGCCTCCAAAGAAACGCAGCGATGCTTTGGGATGATCATAGCCTTTGGGGAGTTACTTGTTTTGGAAAGGTATTTTAGTTACACCCGAGAGCGTTCAGTTGGAGATTTATGTATCTGCGTGTGTGGGGGGGTTATCACATATTTGTGGAGCTTAAAAGCTACAAATGGGGTGAATTTTCATGTGTACCCCTGCTTTCAGGTAATCATAGAGGTATGAGTTAAGAGGGTGCTGCGCTATCTGTGGTTTCCTGGAATTTGGACCGATAATTCTAGTGCAGGAATGACACCTGCACTGTTAGAAATGTTTTTGTGAATTTTTTAGGTCTGCAGCTTTTGAGTCTGTGTTCTTCTTCACTTTTAAGGAAATGCCAAAATCTTGTTTGATCGTAGTACTGGTATGTTAGTACTCTGACCCTTAAGCTTCTCGGTTTAACTCGCCTTCTGCTGAACTTTGAGCTCCCACTTCACCTTCATGTCCAGTTGTTTTTGCCTTACAGATCCGCCAGATAGACTGCATTTGTGAAGCAGAGACGTCTAAAAGCGTCCTAGATTAAAAGGAGTGACGGTGCACTTAGGTAAATTGGATTTTTACAGAAGTTTGGCTGATAAAGTCTCCTCTTATTTCTTATTGTCTGTGTTTGTCTTGGCCCAGTCACTCACTGGCCGTCCCAGAGCTCCTGCGCTGGTCTCCTCTTTTTTTCACGGGCTGGATGGATGGCGTGCTTTGCCCGGCTCTGCTCTGAGGCATCACTTCCTAAAAAGGCCAGGGGTGATCTCTGCTCTCGTGTGTTTATACAGCGAACTGAATGCTGCAAGCTGTCATCTTCCCATTATCTATCATACGTGAGAGGCTCAAAAACTCCCACGTCTCTCTTTGTGCTGTATATTTACCATCTTGGGGTTCATCTGAGGATTCAGCGGAAGTAGAGTTGAGATCAGTGTAAGCGCTCCTCAAAGGAATGTCTGTTAATGGTTTTGGAAATGAGATCACGTTTGCGCAGCCTCTACGGGACGCAGGGGGTCAGGAAGCAAGTTGATTTTATTAAAGAGAGAGGGGAAATAAATACACAGAGTTTCTGATGCTCAAGGACTGCTCCAAGCTCCGAGACTGGAAGATGTTTTAAAAGGTTTTTTTGCTCCGCGGCCCTGTGGGACTTGTTTGGAACGGCTCCCATTTTCCCTCATCCATTTAGGCCTGTTTGCAGAGGTTTCCAGCTGGAACACGAGTCCCCTGCCTGTTCTGCAGGTTGGCTTATTTACTACTGTGTGTAAACATAGTGCGCACAAAGAGTGGAACAAGCGAGGGGGTAACTTTGAAAGCGGCGTAAAATTCACATCATAGAATACATTTTCGATGGAGTTTGCTGTTAGTGCTTTTTCCCGTAACAGTATCTATAACCTGCAATCGAAAAAAAACACTAGCTGTGTGTGCCATGTGAGTGTCTTTGTGTGTGTTTGTGCCTTGACTCAATCAGCCCTTTTCTTGGCCTTTTAAATGGCGATGTCTCCCTAAATCAGTCGTGCTGGCTGAGCACAATGGGAGGCCCAGAGGAGTGGTGGGAAGTGTTTCTCAGCTACTTTTCTGGTGGCCTTGGTGTTGCTTCAGCATGCTCCACTGATGCAGCTCAGATTAACATATGTTTGTTCCCTCGCACACCCTCCCTTCTCGTCCTTAAAGGGGAACAGCGATTCAACTTTCTAATTCATATAGTCGGTCCAAGGCTCTTGTGCCAAAGGCATGCAAAAGGCGGCTGGTGATGTCATCAGAGATGAACGTGTCAAGCTCTCAATAAATCAGAGGTCAACCGCGCCTACAGAATTGTTATTAGCGGTGAACAGTTATCATCACAGAAAATTCCCCTCCTGATGTCTGAGATTAGATGTGTAGGTGTTTTTTGTCTTTATCGTCATCACAGAGTAAAAATGATACTGTAAGGACAGTCAGCAGATCAGTCTTGAATCTGATCCGTGCTGCTGTTTGCTCCCTTTGCTGTGAATTTTAATATCAGCGAGATTCATTTTTATGGCACTGAATAGCACTACTAGGATAGTAGTAGAAGAAAACATAATTTTATTTATTAGATTTTGTCAAGTGAAACATCACAGGTTATTGATTTAAAAGCAATAAGTTACTGCCGTGCCTGCCATTGATAACTACAAAATGTAGAGTCGCTTGTGGTCTAGACTAGATTGCAACAGATGACTAAAAGTTCATTGCTTTCCTTTCTGTCTTCATTGTATCTCGTTTCAGTGTGTAACCATAGGAGTACTACCACCATTACATTAGCTGGATGTGGCCCCCAATTAGAGGTATTGGTTGCAGTGACTGCACTACTGCAACAGTGGAAGCTTCAGCCAAGCCGGCCCTTTCAATGTGTAATATTGCTTTGGTGCTCACAGTCTTCCATAATAAAATATCTTGCATGCTGCAAGCCAGCACTGCAGCAAAGCACTGGCCTGGTTACCGAGCGTACTCTGATCCACAACTAATATTAGAGTCCGTCTGATGCAAAGTTTCTTGAGTCTCATGCAGCTGGGGAAAAGAGAAGTTAGAGAGATCTTACACATCAGCAAATGTGCAGCACTGTATCTGCAGGTGGTGACGTTGTTATGCTACATGGTTTGACGCACTGAATACACAACAATTCAAAATGACATGTGTGGATGGGCATTTCGTTATGAAACAAACGAACCAAAAGGAATTTCACTTCCATCGGTTCATTTTCTTAACTGCCTTATACAAACATCAGCGGTGATTTAACTATCTTTGACAGGTTATTATCTTTGCTGCATCTCTATACATCTGCGGGCTGATGTTTAATGATATATTACACTGATGTACGGGCAGTGCACTCCCCAGATATCAGCCCCTGTCCTTGACAACGCTGTGTTAAATCCCTGTGTTTCTCCCCCAGGGCTCTCCAGAAGAGGGCAGCGTAAGACCAAGCGCAACTTGCAGTAAGTCACTGAGAGGAAAAAAACATTCTGTGGGGCCAAATTCCTGAAACTACCATTGTGTAAATATAACACTTTTTGTTTAATAATTGGATTCTGATGAACCACGAAGACATGCAATTTCATTTGAAGCCTTTATAGGCACAGAATGTGTCGACATCTTTCATTCCTCTGTCTGTTTAACTTTTATTTTACCGGTAATATTTAGTTAGGAGGTTTTGTATTTATTTTTGATTAACTGATGAGCACTTTGAATGTTTCAGCTACTCAGAAAAATATCTGCTTGTCTTTGTGTGTGTGTATGTATGTGTAGAAGTCCCGTCAGGTCCTCGCACGGTTTCGGCTGTCAGGATCACGCCTCTCACAACCATGAAAGGCTCTCCTGACCTGATTCCTGCTGCAGGTGACGTATCCCTCCGCCTCATCAATCTTTCAGGGAACTGTGGGATACCTCATGCTCAAGAAAACTTAGAAGGACACTCACTCAAAACTCACTTACAACCTGTGCTGAGAACAAAAAAAAAAAAACACAGGATGAGCTCCTGCTGCTCTAATTCCAGCTCTGACAGTGTGATCATGGCAATTAGTTTTACGGGACAGAAGGATATTAATTTGATGCCCTGGTTTTGGTGTTACAGTTCTATTTTGGTCTTTTGGAGCATGAGGTAGCAGTAAGTTGAATTCCCAGCCCTGAAGCAGGAGTGCACTCTGAGAATACTCAATATAAGACCTGTGTGTCCTGAGACTCTTCATTCTTTGAATGTTTTCAGACTTGGACCCCAGCAGAGTGTGCAAAGGGAAAGGAGTGGTGACTCTGAGGGCCACCCTCGTCCACATAGATGATGAGGACTGCATCAGCGAGGAGCCAAATGTCATCACAGCGCCGAGTAAGTCAGAGCTGAGGCCACAGCTGGTTCATAACAGCCTTCCACATGATTAAAAAATATTTAGAGGACCATTTCATGGCCATGTGACAAAAGGGGCACGTCACTGTAGAATGTGGACTGTGAGTGTTGCTATGATTCAAAAAAGCATTTCATCATGTTAAATTAGTTGTAAAAATTCCTCGCATGCATTTCAGGGTTCAGTTCTGAAGTCAGGATTATATAACTTGTCACATTTTGAAGTGTCTGCTCACTCGCTGGCCCGCTCAGAGTCGCGATAAAGGGCAATTGCTCATGTTTTCATGCTAGCATCAAAGGGCTTTTTTGTTATGGCCTGCCCACGCTGCACTTTGGAGCGGGGCGCCTTGACTGTGGGCTTGTTTGTTACGTAGAGCGCATTGGAACCGGACTGGAGGATGGCCAAGGCTTTTGGGGAGATGCTTTAATTGTTGTAGGGCCTGAATATAAAGGCCATCAGAACAAACGGCCTTTGCAGCTCACTGAATAGGCGCTTTGTTCTGACGACAAAGTTCAGAGATTGTGGGAGAATCTTTTTTCTCCTTCCTGAGCATATTAACAACTCTGTGTGCGAAAACCACCAAGTACAGCACTGACGCCCTGGGGAATGAAATGGAGATTTATTTGATCAGCAATTAGCTGTTATGGTTTCCGACTTTTTTGCTCACTGCTGTACTTTCTAGCATCATCCTCTATGATTTGATTCTGCTGCACTGGCTGCCAAACTGAGAGAGTTGTGGACTCTTTTTAGGTGGCTGGACAAGCCAGATTAATGGAGACAGCTCTAAAGCAGGACTGGCTGAGGGAGGCAGCAACATTTCAGCTGATTTACCGCCTGTAAACAAGATTCAGTGCCAGGTATGTTTACTTCCACCCCATTTAACATAGGACCTTTGTTTGGCTCTTTGTGTTTTTACAATTATGAGAACTTTGTGATCCCTTTATTTCAAAGTCTACATTTGATTTCAGTGTTGGGGGGGGGAGTGGTTGTTTTTTTTATTTTAACTATTTTAAATTTATCTGTTACTTTTAGGCCAATTCACCAGAAAGCATAAAAGAAAATCAGTCTCCGTCCTCCGCTGACATTCAGAACTGTATCACATCGACTCCTGCCTCTGTTTATCCCTGCACTAGCACAGTTAACCCCACCATCGTCCTGCTGCAACACAACAGAGGTGAGCGCGCCAGTCTGTGATTGGAGGGATGACAGATAAGGAGGAGCTTTCAGAGGCTTTCAAGTTTGACGTGAACATGCTTTTTTACATGTCTCTGTGGCATGCATCAGCCAAGCTTTATGGTACTCTTAGCTAGATCTCAGCTATGTCTTTACTGTGATCCATTAGCCTCGTCTTGCTCTGTGTACACATAATCAGTGCTTTCTCACGTTTGCTTCACTGCTTTGTCACATTTCACTGTCCTGTCCTTGTCTGTCTTTCTCTCACAACAGAGCAGCAAAAGCATCTCTCTCATTCTGAAGGTATGCACATGGGGTCTCTGTGATGTGAAACGGATATTCATAATTTGTTTTTCATGCCTCAGATTCAGCGCCACTTTTATTACAGAGCAATATTTTTTCTTTTTCCTCTACTGAAAGCATCTGTCACCCTGACACAGACGGCAAAATGTGTTCTGCACAAGCCTCGTGAAGTGACTGAGTCATGCTTTATGCGTCAGTGTATTAAAAATATTGGAAATGTTCATCTGTTGGACAAAAATGTACCAGACAATACACAAACATCACTGATTTTTTTTACTGTCTCATTCCCTGCACTTCACATTCAGTCCTTATTCCCATATATTGCTACTTCGAGACCTGTGTCAAAACCAGATTTAAATTTGTGTATAACATAGAAGTTACCACAAGTACCACACTGAGATTTTACATCTTCTTTCTTTCTGACGCATTTCATTCTTGGCATCCAGGTGTCACATCCAGCATGTGAGCTTCAAAGTTTACCTTGGTTCAGCTATGAAATGAGGAAACAAGAATGGGAGACTATAAAAGAATATTTTTACAATATTATTGTAATGTTTCAGCATTTTGAGAAGCAATCCACTTTGAAACGAAAGTAAAACTGATTATATTAATATATATTTTGCACAAGAAATGCAATTTTTGTGATGCATGCAATGGCAAGGGTTGCTACATGCAGTACATTTCTACAAGTGTTGCTATTGTGGTTATGTTGTAATAATTCACTCTTCTTTATTTTGTGCTACAGTGGGATGCATTTATTAATGTGCTTTTCTTCCTCTGACACACAAAAATATTTGCAGTGGAAGGGGCCTATTCTGATCACTGCGTATTGATATCGTTGTCATTTCACTAGAAATGTGCTGTGAACTTTGAGTTTTGTCTGACTTGCAGATTTTTAATGTGTGTGTTTTTTTTTTTGTTTTTATGACAGACCCAACCCCAGAAAGGGACAAAAGCCCTGATCCTGGGAGAGACTCTGTCAGTCCAGTCCCTGATATGGACTGGAAGAGGCTGCGGCTGTCACTGAACTCCCCTGTCCTCAGTCCTCTCAACAAACCCATTGTGCCTGTACGGGTGAGCAACAAAACCTACTGCCAAATGAAGACTAATGTACTCACAGCAGATGTTTAATGGCTGTTTTGCTCATCTGATACATTAGTCTTTAAGGTTATCGTAATTAGTAGTCATATAAAGCACATTACTTTATTTTTACACAGTATGTTGTTGAATGCTGATTTGAGACTGATTTCTGTCATTTTATTTAGTCTTTCTCACAAGAGTTATTTTTGACTCCAGGGGAAGCAGGGGTGAAACTGATGACATTAACGGTGGCTGTGTTCCATTTAGGTGGCAGCATACACATCATAATGGAACGTAGTCATAGTTTATGTTATTAGTTAGACCTGTGTTTGATAAATGAAAAAGTCCTGCCACAATAATACACTCGAACATCACCAGGGCATCACCAAGAGTTGATATATCTGTCTGTCATTCTCACTCATGTGTTGAAAATCTCCATGTCTTAATTTCAGAACACTGAAAAGTCCAAAGACTGGTACAAGACAATGTTCAAACAGATACACAAAATACCTGGTAAGAGAAAATTACCTCGCCATCATGTGTCTCTGTTGGTGTCCAAGCCCTGTGTGTATTTGTATATGTGTTTGTTTGTTATGTCACTCTGTGCTCTGTCTCTCCATCACTGTGCTCAGAGCCTATTGAGGAAAACCCTTACCACCGCCCCACCTACATTTTCCCCGAGAACTATGACATTCAGATGAAATCAAAAGGTATCCGAAGGCAGCAGCCCCACTCTCGTTGGCTTTACTAATCTTCAGCCATCCTGAGCCCTTTCAAATACTTTAGCTGTGTTTAATCTGTCATACCTAACCCTGTGGCAAGTACAATACAGCCTAACTTGAAGATGCTCAAAGTATTTGAAAGACTTTTACCTAATTTTTTCCCAATGTCTGTTCCATACTAAAGAGCTTCTTTTTCCATAAGACTTAAATACACTGCAGGTTTTCGTGCAGATATCTGCTGTCCTGGGACATGTTTAACATCAGCAGGTTTAGTGGATTTGACAGACCTTTTTTTTTTTTTTCAAAGAAGACATTTTTGACATGTCACAGGTGGAAAAGAACGGGCATAAATAATAAAATGAATGATGGCTGAACTCCATTTAGCTGCTTCTGTTTCAGGGTTCTGTTTTGTGCATGCAAGCTCGCTGCCATGGCTTACTGGGAGACAATAAAGAGCCCCAATTGTGCTTTTCCTACTATGACAAGTCAAAATGACTTCTCTGAAAAAGGCCAATGGCCTGGTGGTGAAATGCAGTACAGGCACAATCAGTAATGTAAATAAAAGGCAAGCCTCACTACCAAATGAGATAATGAGATTTTGTTACACCGTTTTATTGACTGACAGGCTTTAAATCCTATACGTTTGATTAGAGTTATTAAAGTGGCAGTCTATCAATTTTACACATGCAGGTCAATTTACCCATCAAGAGTTGTAATCCTGATTATGTCATCTGGGTCATCTCGGGAAGGGCTTTCATTTTTTAATGAAACACTACATTACAAATCATTTAAAGCATTTAAAAGAGTTGCACCATGGGAAATGCAGTTGCTAGTGTAAAAAAGTCCAAATATCTCTGCTTAATCAATTTTGACCATTCTTTTAAAATTTGCCTCTCGCAAATCCCCCAATTGTTGGAATGCCCCTTTAATGTTTTACTCTGCTGTAAAGTTTGTGAATATACTGTGCCGTCTAATTACAAAAACATACATTTTGGCCTTTAAAATTTTATTTCAAACATGGTTAGCACCAACCAAATTGACCTGCAGATTATTTTTCCAAAGTACTATGACATATCCATATTGACATGTTGACGAGGATGATGCACAAAGCCCTGAAGTTTCATTCTACTTCCATTCAACAAAATGTGCCTATTACTCATGGCTTTTCTCTTCTTACTGTTAACCATCTGATATTAAAGGCTTCAAACTGTTTATTTAACATATTTCTTTATTATAGTTATTTTCTAACATAGTTGCCATACATCAGAGCATGAGCAGTCTTTTGCTGTAGTGCACTATTGTGGCCACTAGATGCTGCTGCAGTCCTACACAGAGGTTCAGGACTCTTTTGCCCTGAGTTGAGTCTCTCAGGCAGTTCACAACCTTCAGTCTGTGTATGGCTCCCAACAAGCTTCAATCAGTGTTTTTTTAGATGGTTACGGTAAGGTTCAGTTTCATTGTTTTAGTTTAGGGTCTTTCAGGAGGAGACAAGGAGAGCTGCTTTGAGAGAGCTGCCTGAATAATGTGTTTTTCTCTAGTTGCGCCATTCAGTAGGTTTCTCCGTCTCAGCTTGACCTCCATGTGTAGATGTGACTGTGAATCCATTGATGTTATATCAAAGAAGATATATAACTTACACAGACATCATTCTGACTGTTGCCTCTTTGTTTCACAAAGCATTACTTATTCAGAGCCTTGATGCTCATCGATGCTTGGATCCCATTTTAGCTCAGTAATGCTTCCTGTAAAGTGCTTTGCTTTGGCACACTATGATTGTGTTTGGTGAACCTGTAATGCTTGGCCTAATGGAAGGTGTGCAGCAGGGGAGCAAACACATGAAAAGAGTATTTATAATTCTTCATGAATCATTTAGTTGTTTGTATTCATTACTCTTCAACCAATAGATAGCATAGATAGATTAAAAAAAAAAGTGATAAATCATTTTTATTGTTGTGTGCCCCTCTTTCAGATGATGGTCCCAGTCCCTTTGGTTACTTAAAAGATGGTGAGTTTTGCTAGAAGGCTTTCATTTAAGTACAATTCAGATGCAGTCATCCTTTATTAGTATTTATTCAGCTTAACCCAAGACAACAGCATGCGGCGTGCATGCTTTACACTTAAACATTGGTATTATTTCACTTACTGCATTAATGCAGCTGAGCATGAGGCAGTTGATGGCGCCCGTCGATATTTATGTGCCTGTTTTCAGTGAAAGCAGTCCCTCGCTCAAAAAGTGACGCCGAGGTGGATTCAAGAGGCCACTCGATGCCTGTGCCAACACGGTCCTCTTCCCTCAAACCCTCTGCCAAAAGGTCAGTGTCCTCCATCTGCTCCAACCCTCCTGATGACATTCACTTTCGTATTTAACACAAAAGCACAGTATTGTTCATGTTTGTTAGCGAGGCTTTAAGGCTTCTTTAAGTCACCTCCAGGCTGTTTTTACTTAGATACAATGCAAGTAAGTACAACTAAACATGACATGCAGTTCCCCCCCTGATTATTATGAAGATTATTTTGTCCCCAGTGGCTCCCGCTACTGTGTCCTCCATGCTTTAACCGAGGTGTGATTAGTCTTTCACCCCCTCGACACACATGTCAGCACTAACTTAGGATGATCTACTCTGAGAAATGAGTGATAGAGTGATGAAGGAGGACAGGTGATGGAGGATAAACTGTTGCCCACTGGAGCTGCAGATGACATGTCTAGGACTGACCTTCCTCTCTCCTCAGTGGTTACATATGAAGGGCCGCATTTCTAAACACATCTTTGTCCATTTTTGAAAAAGGCTGCTTAGTGTTCTTGTCCTGAGAAGTGTTTTTTTGTGTGGTGAAAATGGGTTTAAGATTGGTTATTTTTTATTTAAGGACTTTATTTCAGCCGTCCACCAAGTAGTAAATTTAGTGTTGACTGCCTATTACAGTAAGAAATTCGCCCAGGAAATGCTGCGCTCTGTTTTTTGTCACTGAGTCCAATCTTGTTTACCTGATCGAATTTGGCTCAATGGGGAATTGGATTTTCTGTCATATCATCATTAGAGGAAAAGAGGGACAGGAGGAGAGAGAGAGCAGGGGTAAAGAGGGCGGACGTCATATTTAAATTGAAATAAAAAAAATCATCTTAGCCTATGCCGGTTGCCATGGAGACTACTTGATAAGGATTGGCTCTCCTCCATCCCACACCCCACCCCTCCCTGACACCCGCCTCTCCACAGGAACGAGTGGGAGCCCCCGGATAAAAAGGTAGACACCAGGAAGTACCGCGCCGAGCCCAAGAGCATCTTTGAGTACGAGCCGGGGAAATCATCGGTGCTGAAGCTGGAGAGAACGGTATGCTATCCGCCTGCCTCTTTGACTCCTTCTCTCTGCTCTGTCTGTCTGTCTCTCTCTCTCTCTCTCTCTCTCTCTCTCTCTCTCTCTCTGTCTTTCTCTCTGTGTGCATGTCGTGTAAGCTGTCCCCCACTCCACCCTGCCATCCAACCCCCCACCCCACCACCTCCGTATCTAAGCTACGGGGCGGCAGCTTCACTAACAGCTCGGAGGGCGACGTATGTGTAGCCTGAATCGCCATGTGCACCACATTCCCGAAGGGTGTCCCGTTGCGGTGACAGATGATCCTGCTTGGCAGCAGGGGAGTATCACTTGCAAGCATAGCCGTTGTCTTCCTGTCTTCAATTTAAGGTTATTGGACTGAATCAGCTCAGTGTGTGTGTGAGAGAAGATCCCAGTACAGACACAAAACATGGATCCTGTCTGTTTATGCCCCCTACCCTACTTTCATCTCTAGCCTTAACAGTTGAACAGTCGGACAAATGGTGCGGCATCATTCAGTGTCCTTGAGGACTGTCTTTTAAGGATGAGCTTTGTTACATGTAATAGATAATTGGCAGCTGCTGCGTCCATCTACAGTGTACTATTCACCAAAAGGAGAACCCGCAGATTGCTCGACTCTGAAGCCTTTTATATTTTGCTCTTACATAATAGAGGACGTGGAGGTGTTCAGTTTTGTGATTAAGTAGTTAGTTCATTATGTAATTATTGTTTGTCTGATGCTCACTTACATCAGGCTAGTAGATGTCGTTAGCCGAGATCTGGCCCGATCCCAGTGGCAACAAGACTCATTAGAGAGAGTTCACCCCGGTTCATCCCAGGACCCCTGTAAAATAATGGACTCTGTTGTTTTTCATTACAAGCTCAGTTATTATGGGTTCTTGTTGCTGTAGCTGGTCATTTAGGTCCTTTCGTTTTTACTCCCTGATGCTTAAAGTTTTGTTGGCACTTACTCACTTTAGACCCTCCAAAGGTATATATCATGAAGATGGCGATACTACGTCTAAAAAAAATACTTTGCATGTTTTGTTGGTGGTCGTCAGTATGTGTCTGTTGATTTAGATAGCATAAAATGAAAACAATAAATATACAGCTCATATTAAAGAATAGCCCTTTCTGGGTGAGAAACTTTCTTTCTTGTCTATTTTAGTCTAATACCCGTATGCCCATGTTTGTACACTGAAAATGTTTTTGGTGGCTGAAATTGTTCCTCCTGTCCACACTGACTGCAAAGATATCAGCTGCAGTGTAAAAGCATACAAAACTGCAGTCAAAAGTCCAGCCAAGGTTAATATGAGGCATGAGGAATCAATTGAACGTCTTCCCAAGTTAAAGTCTTTTTAGTTCAAATTTCCTCCTATGTATTTCATTCGACAGTGTTTCCTTGTGGAATCGCCGTGGAGGGATAGTAAGAGTATATGTATGAGAAACAATTGCAGCAACCTGTAACTTTCTTAATGTACATATGTGTATGTGAGTATTGTATTAAAGGAATAGTTTGACATTTTGGAGAATGTCCTCATTCACTTTTCTTGCTGAGAGTTAGATAAGAGGTTTGATGCGACTCTCAGATCTCATTTTTAAGTGGAGCCGGTAGCCACTTAGTGGAAACACGTGCAACATCTGCCTGCCAGCATGTCTTAAGATTAGCAATTCACACATTTAATCATGTTCGTTTAATCTGTACAAAAAGCAAAGTAAAAAAAATGACAATTAGAGATACATCATGGCCCATTACTCAGTCAGAAGCACAAACTTGAGTCGCACTTAGTTGCCTGGCAACCTCATGGCGACAACATGACTCTGTGTTTTTGTACAGATTAAAAAAAGGAGATATAGTGTTAATTAGTGAGCTTAAACAGTGATGGAAGGCAAACTTTGTTACTGTTGGACAGAACCAGGCTAACTGTTTCCCCTGTTTTCAGTCTTTCAGCAAAGATATGTTGCTGACTGTAGCTTCATCTTTGTCACACACACAGTGGAATCAGTCTTCTCATCTGACTCGCTACAAGAAAGCTAATTTTATTTTAAGTATTAAAATACTCCTTTAAGATAGACTTGAAAGAATGTGAACCTCTCTTTTAATTAATTTGTTGTAGAGAGATCAGTAGTCATCTTCTTCAATGAGAACACCTAAAATATTGCTGAAAATTTATGTTGTTGGGTCCAAACACTGGCTCAATCAACAATGTCTGATAGGCTCATTACCTTGGTGTGTATTTTCTGTGCTGTCTGAACTGTCTTCTCTTTGTCTTTCTCCTCCTCTTCTCGTTGCCATGCCCCTAGACTCAGGATGTAAGTCCAGAAGATGTAGATTTAGAGAATGAGCCTTGGTATAAATTCTTTTCAGAGATGGAGTTTGACAAAGCGGTAAGTGGGTGCTGTCTTTAAAGTGACAGTATATTGTATTTTATTGCATGTGATAACATCCATGTTCAAATAATGCCTAAACAAACTGTGTCTGTCTGTAAGGACTACTTCAGTTCCTACTCCCACTTTCACTTGAAATATTGTACTGATTTTTTAATTGATCCTGCACATAAAAAGTTATGTGACAGCATGTGTAAGAGGAAAATCTCTTTCCTCTTGAACTAAATTTACTACCATGTGTCCCATAAACGATGCTTAATGAGACCAACTACTGATCAACTTTTATTTTTTCATCATAATCTCTCTGTTTTATTTTTCACTGTTTTTCACAACGTATATCAACAATCCAATCCCCGAGTAGACCTTTTTCAGAGGACTTACTGTCATTCCTCACTCACTTCACACAACTTAAAAGGACCCAACAGTGTTTAAAATAGTCGACTGAAATCTATTTTTGCCCTCTTCAAAAGAGTCTGTCAGCAGTTGACTTGCATCTGTGAGGCTGAGTGAGCACGATCAGCTCAGGCAACAGAAAGCTGTCTGACAACTTACGTTAGCTGTGGCTAATACATTGTGCAATTTAGATAATTAATATTTAATGAGGCTGATTATTGATCAGGATTTATTATATTATTATATTATATTACTGCACAGGTGTCCACAGTAAAAGACCAGTTAAATAATTACAGGGCTGCTGTGAGTTTATCACCGTCATATTTTCTTTACAACAGGATCTTGGGACCTCTTGCCAACCGTGGCAGCGCCCATCTTCCATGCCGTTAACTCAACACCCAAGAGGAACTCTTTGTATTGTTCATTTTGATATGCACTCTGTCAGCTATAATACATATCATACCGGAGGCCTGGACTGGATGATTCATCCAGTGGTCACTCTTCACTTGGAGAGGCTGCAGTCCACGCAAGCATTAGGCTCCATGATAATCCTGGGCCCTTGAAATAATAATTGTTGCCCGTCTGCTATCTGGCATATTTACCAAAATATCCAAACGGGTACAGGCATGTTGCAGTATACAATGTGATGATAAAGCCATGCCTCGGGCATTAGTTGGCACCAGGCAAGCGTGTCACCGACCGCCCACAGATGTTGGGTCTCCTCGCTCCCTGTCAGTCTGAGCCACACCCTGGATCAAATGAGGTGTAACTACGACATGAGGTCATGTCGTAGCATCAGCCAAACGCAGGGGCAGAGTCTCCCATTCGGGGTTAGCGTATATGTGGAGGAGGTTTAATGATGGAGGCGGCCGACCCTGTCTCATGTCAGCCTGGATGTTTGCCAGATGAGTTCGGCTTGGTGACTGGCTCCTGTTTAATGTCAAAGTCACTTCTAAAGCCGCACCTGGTATGTGCAGTATTTGACCTTAAGGCCCAGCCAGACACACTGGCTCATTGGAGTTTGATTGACATATCAGTACTCACCCGGTTTTACCGGAGGAGATATATGACTGGAAGTCTGCAAAAACTCAGTGCTTCAGGGTTAAATGAAGAACTAGGCCTTCATGGCTCTGATCCAGTCAGCTCTTTTTCTTATTAATAACCTTTAAAGTGCTGTGGAGAACCCACTTCTACGAATGAATAAGGGGTATTAAAAGTTCATCTGATTCCTCTGATCCACATCTTTTATAGCAGTCTTCTTGTGGTTTCACACCGCTAATTAGCCAGTTGTCAAATTAAATACCTCTAAAGAGCAGGCTTACTGTCACTAATACATCAGATAATCCTACAAGGCTGCGCTATTTTTTTTCTTCTTCTTTACCCTGTCCTGTCAAATCATCATTACTTGCCACTTCTCGTCACCTAATAGCCACTGAGTAAGAGTGACACCTGTGTATAATCACAGTAATGGTCCTCATGATTAATATTAACAAGCCCAAGGTTCAAGAGGAGTCTGAAAACACATCCAGTGACAGTTACAGTCAAACATAGGCTCATCGAAATACACGGGTAGCTGTAGTTGGAATTCCACACATGACTATAGTCAGGAAGAGCGTTTTGGCCCCCTGCGACCAACAGAGTGACTCCATCTGTCGAGCATATGCTGACGAGGGGGCTGCTGCCACACTGTCTCAGCGCAGAGTTACATAGAGCCTCCCCCTACCACCTGACATATTCTAAAGGAGGCAACGCCGTAAGCCCGCCACCTCATTGTGCTGTCATATTTAACCTCTGTTATACACTTAACCTTTACCTTTAAGCATTTAGTGGAGATAAGGTGAGGGGCGCGCATGGCTATAACAGGCCCTTCACACTGGGGGAGCTGTTTGTTTTCATGAGTACATATCAACACAAATAAGTTGTTGGAAAGAATGAGATTCATGTTACCATGACCTACTCATGATTGCTATTTTGAATATGAAAGCGGCACACAGGAGCCAGAGCTCTGAGTAGCTGTGGGTGGGGGGACACCTGTTAGGAAACATGCACAGGAAATTCTGCAGAAACTTTGTCATCCGTGTTCCACTGACTCACCAAGGCCTTCTGTCATGTCCATATACAGCTTTGAACATTTCATGCTGCTTTAGGAACTAGCTTCCTCCTCGTTATGTGTTTCTTTATCAAACAATTCAAACCAGTTTTAGCATCTCCCTTTTGTGCTCTCCACAATTTCTCTATTTATCCCCTTTATTTCATTAGATAAAGCTGTCACAGACCAATTTATATTAAAATATGAGTGTAGGATTACTTTGGAACAGAAGTTTTACTCGTTCTTTATGAAGACAAGTTCAAATAAACTGACTCTAATCAGGCATCTTGTAAATAACCAGATTAAGATTCCATTCCTTTATTCCAGATAAGCCTTCCATGCTTGTTTCCTGTTTACTTTCCACTAATGCTGGGTGTGTAAGCCCAATTACCCAGGGGTGTCAGAGGACACTATCTTCTATCAGATTTGCGGGGGATACAAGACGTGGCGGAGAAAGGAAGAGCTTCAGATTATTCAATGACACTGGCGTGTTCCCTGAGTCGACATGGAACATTTGGCTTTATAAATAGATCAGACTATAGACCTGCCAGCCTGATGTTCTGTTCTTATAAAGATAGGCATTTATTCTGAAAGGTTATTAATGATCATCCTGCCCCGGCAACTAAGTGCAAAGGCATGTTGTGGCAAATGAGCTGTTGAGAATGCTCCTTGTCTGGTCATCGGTGTGGGAAGAGGAGGCCTGGCCACGCCGTGGGGAAGTGGATGTGGTATTAACAGCAGGGCCGGCCTGGCTGGGATGGGGATTGTGCAATCGTATTTGCAAACAGCACTTGCGCTCTTATTCATAGTGCCCGTGTCACGTCTGATATTTTTACCTGCTGTGACGTCCGAAAGGAGGAAAGCAACAGAAACAGTGGGCTAAAATTAGTTGGCTCTAAACCATTCAAAATGCTAGTGGGTGCTACCACACTGAAAGACCACCCATGTGTTTTGGAGATAATATCTGCTCCTAAGTGCCAAATGCATTTTCCCTTGTAGTCCTTTAAACCTTTATTTACTCACTTTGTGCTCACAGTTTATTTCTTTCTGCCTTTTGTCTTTATAACATTGTAATAATTATTTGTTTCTACAATGAATATGTGTATTCTTTACATCGTCAGTAAGCAAGTCTCTCCTTTTGACTCTTTAAGTGTGTGAGACAGTGTTGAATGTGTGTATATGTGTGTATGTGTGTGTGTGTGTGTGTGTGTGTATGCGTGTGTAATTCGGCCTGCTTGCAACACCAGCTGGTTAATTGTCCCGGTCTGGTCCAGTGGTAATGAGAGTGACTCAATACCAGACAAAAGAGAGGGCTTCACTGGGAGACAGCAGCCCATTGGCTGAGCCTGTGACAGCCCCCCCCCCCGCATGGGCGCCCCCTGACCGATGCACGCCCACCCGTCCCCCCCCCTCCACTATCCTCACTGCCGCTTGTTTTCTCCAACTTGCATGCAGGCCAAAACACACGCTTACTCGTCCATGCCAAGCCCAGTCCAGAGAAGCTAAGAACCCCGGCTGCTCGAGACGAAAAGCCCAGACCAGCGAGTGAACGACAGAGAGGAAAAGAAGAGAGAATCTGGCCATAGCTTATGCTCCTGCCTCTGTTCTAGCTGGAGGAGACCTTCCTGTGGATCTATCAATGACTTCTTTGTTTGGTTTGTTGCAGAGTGCCCCCTCTTTCAGCCCCCTGGAAACAGCCCCCGACCTGCAGCATTAGTAAGTCCATGCCTCCCTCTTATCCGAATATGTGCTTGAAATCTTGCTTCCTCCTTCCAGTATGTTGATGATTATTTAAGGCATGTTATGGGGATAAATGTCAGTGAGAGATTTCTCCACCCTGTAGAGCTTGCCCGCCTACAGCAGGGGGATCCGGCTTCCTGAGGAGATCCTGTTAATAAGGCAAAAAGCTACCAGAACAGTGTGTCCTCTGTCCGTATTTCATGGTGTTTTTAAGGGGGGTGGGTGGTTGTAGTGTGGAGACATGGCTGCTATGTGGTGATTTATTTAAAGACAGCAACCTGGATGTCACTGGGAAAGAGGGAACTCGCCCAGCTGCTGCATAACTTAAAAACCGTTATCTCCCTCTGAATGGGTGTGTGCGCAGAATTATGACCAAGCAGCTGGATTATGAAAGAGAATGCTATCTGCCATTAAAACAAACCAATCTCAATTCAATCTTGATCTTCTCTGTGTACGTCCGAGGAGATTGACATCTTCTATTTTTGTTTGTGTAATAAAATGTAAGGAATTTAGGACTGAGCTATGGTGACGGTCTCGCGCTACAGTCCAGGGAAAATAAACTTCTCCCACCGGTTGTGCTAAGAACTTTCCATCTGCTACAGTCATTATGTCATCATGGCCAAGCATTTGAAAAGAGACTCCTAATCCAACTTTTTAATCCACTGAGTCCTTGTTGATTTTTGAGCCGAAGCATTTCCTGATGATGGCCTATGGAACTTCACTCACCCAAAATTTTCAAAGGGAACCTCAAGTCATAAACTGACTTCTTTCAAAGGCGCATGTGTTTATGGCAGGATGTTTTTTTTTCTCATTGGGGTCTGTTTGAAATCAGAGACAATTTGAAGAGTGCTCTTAAATATATCATTTGATTTTAAAATGCAAAAACCATATGTGCCAGGACAGTGTCATTAGATGAATGAATGAACCTTAATGTAAATGTTTTTAAACCTTGATTAGACATGACTATGTGTGCATGATGATTATTCTCTTAGAAATATGCTCAAATAATAATTGAAGGATAACAAATGGTTATGCTAGATTAAGAAATGGATTTTCTTTAAGTAAATGGGAGCTATATATAAATAATCATAAATTTTTTGTATGGCCCCACAATAAGAGCTGTCATCGTGATGCTGTTGTACATACTCAGTAATTGGCATTTAAAGGAGCTCCTCATCATTCCAGCTAAATAAGTAAACATTACAGTTAACCTGCAGTAGACGCCATCACACTTTCTCTCTCAGGCAGAATACCGCCTGTTGATTTCACCACAACTTGCTCTCAGAGAGTCTTAAATGTTGCCTGGTTGCAGATTTCCTGTAGAGCATTTAAGTGAATTCTTTTAACTAACCTGGGATCATGAATGGCTCTCTGCAGTCAGCAGTGCACATATTTTTTCTAACTGCCATGAACGAGCTTTTTGTTGAGGTATTGGACAAGGGGAGTAATGTATCTATAGATGTGTGCGAGCTTGTAAAAGTCTGTCTTGGCAACGCTGCAGATGTAAAACACATTTAGGAAAATACGTTCCACTTTCTCCCAACCAGTGGAAATGGGTTTGTGTGGGTTTTATTTCCCCTAGAAGATAGTGGAGTGTCTGTCAGTTTAATGACCACGTTGGCCTGTGCAAATAGAGGAGCATGTGAAAGAGAGTAAACCTGAGAGCTGTACAGGTGCATGGCAGGGGCTGATGCACCATGTGGGAATGTTCAGAGAATATTTATAGAAATCGGTGCTGCTGGCCTCTCTGGAATGCCGAGATATGTGTGGTAGCCCATGCCTGCTTTCGACATCAGCCTCCAAATTCTGCACTTTCTTTCTCAAGTTTGGATTCTTCTGTCTCTGATTATTTTGTCTCCCACAAGTCTGCCAAGACAGGAATTACCTTAAGATATACTAAATCAGAACCATACGACAGCTCATTACCCAATTTGTGCGCCTCTGTTTATCATAAAAAACATGTAACATAACTCCCCTGAGTGAATTTGACTGTGTTTAATTAGCTGTCTGCGTTCCTCTCCCCTCTGTCTAGCTCCTCGAGCAAGTCTGGACACAGCGAGGTGGAGAAGGACGGTGAATCATCCTCGAGCGAGCCTGGGGCTCCAGAATGCGACCGCCATGTTTACAAGAGCGTCCTGGAGGGCGGCGACATTCCCTTACAAGGTCTACGGGCCCTAAACAAGCGCCATGGCAGCTCCTCCTCCTCTAAAGGTAGGATAGCAGCCACTTTATATATGTGGCCAGTAAAATGGCAGGTGTGTGTATGTTTATGGATGTGGATGGAGGGGCTAGACAGCACAGCAGGCCATTAAAGGCCCTCCCTGCTGAGACAGAACCAATAAGTTACAGACGCTGATGTTGGACCGTTCAAAGTTTCCGACAGGGATACATGTGTTTCTGTTTACCTTTATGTTGGAATCCACACATTTTCTTTGCTCCAAGACCTCACAGCATCGGCCAGTCACCCCACAGCATTCATTCCCCCAGCAGCTTTTGTTTTATTATCGATGCCATGGATGTATTCATCAAACGTGTACCGGCCATCTGCTTTGGAAAAGTCATGGAGGGAGTAAGGTTGTCTTGCTAAGTTGATAGAAGCTAACCTTGGGGATTTCCCCCCCCCCTCTTGCTCCAGTTGTGAGCCACCAGTCACTAGGCCGGCTTAGGGCAAGACTCCAGAGCGTTCCAGCGCCAGAGAGGGGATGGATGAGGAGGGGACGAGCGGGATAAACAGAGCTCTGCTCTTCACAACCCGGCCAGACAGGGGTGAGATAAACAGGAGGGACACAGAGGGTGGGTAGGCATGAGGAAGTCAGCTGTCAGTGTGAGGTCAGGGGCTGGAATGCCTGCGCACATGGCCGGGGAGAGAAGTGCTGGGGGAGGAGAGGAGATGTAAGGAAGAGAAAGGAAGGGACAGTGTGACCCAATACATGTCATACATTACATCTGGGAAGACACACAGCAGATGTCACTTTAGTAACTGTCCACTGCGAGTTCAAGTTTGTACATTCCCACTGTGAATACTTTAATAGGTGAATCATTCATGTTACCAGTCTCTCAACAAAGATATGTCAGGATAGTTGTTTTAGCTTTTACCCAGTCGAACTGTGGATCCTTGCAGTAAATGGAATCACTCCAGTCAACTGACTAGCACGCTCCTTCTTTAGCCTCCTTCCCAAAGAAATAACAAAGTCCTAGAAACCAAACACTTAATCATGTGTTTCTGTCTTGTGCTCAAGAAATAAAAATAAAACATCTGTATTAATCTTTGTGTTTTAAAAGACTGAGCCCCTTCTGGGGCTTTTCAGCGGCTGGAAGTCTTTTCTTGCCACGTGCTGCGGATGAAATCTAGTTTACTTCCTCAGTGTGTGTTTTTCTGGTAGATATGAACGTGACAGATGGGTCACTCATCCTACACAAGTGTCTCACAGCTTGTGAAAGTGTCGTGTCATTTCCCAGTTCCATCCGTAATACTATCTCAAACATACTGTAGCCTAGAGTGGAGCTGACTATAGGCGCGAGTATTTCTCAGAAGTTTTCCACAGAGATATTTTACTGGGCAGGTTGACTCAGGATACATTTTTTATTTACAGCCATATGGGGGAGCAATGTATTAACAGCAGTGCCACAGGACATTTATCACTGCAGCCGCTTGTCTAATTGCTAAAAGTAGAGGAGAAGAATATATGTAGGAGGTTAAAGCAGGACAGGCAGCAGTCAGGTTAACACGTTGGTCCTTGCATAAATGCAAAATAGGTAACAGAAAAGATTTGAATAGGTTGTTTTATTTCTTTATGTTTTTAAGTTGTACTGATACTGCAGTCAGTGTTAAGAATTCCTATATGACCTCCAACATCACATAACATCTCATGGCATATTGCTGTTTAATACTTTATGTTTCACTTGTTATGTTGCTGTTTACACTGATACTGAAGACAGAAGAATAAATTAGGCAGTAAATTTCTCCCTGTTCCATTTTTACAAAGCATAATTGTTCACTGCAGTACCATGCTGTTACTATAACAGTCATCTATTACTTGATGCGCCATGCATCAAGTCTGCTTCCCCCTCTCATCTACTTTTGATGGAATTTGGTCTTTACTTTAGAAATGTGCCTGACTCTGTTTTAGTGTGTGTGAACCTGTGACCATTGTAATCTAATATGTTGTTTATTCTGTTGTTCTGCATGCTTGCCAGTGGATTATAAAGGTGGGAATGGCTATATAATTTCACCCTGCTCCTCTGTAAATAGTCGATCGGTTCTTGCCAGTAATGCAATAGGTAACCAGTGTAAGAATATGAAGCCTCTGTCTGCTGCCAAAGCCTGCATACCCCAAATCCTGCCCTCAAAATTCAAGCCCAAGCTGCTGCCGCCCAGTGGTGACAGTCAGGAGAGCAGGACTAAAGCTGTCAGGCACCCAAAGGCCCACAGCTGTGAGGATCTGTACATGGGGCCATGTGACACAGCCTTTGCTGGAGCAGAGGAAAAGGAGAGTGGGCAACATTCAGACTCTAAGTCCAGCTGTGGCACAGAGTGTGCGGACGGCCTCAGGAATGTTTCCCCTGCAATTAGGAGGAGCGCATCTGAGTTTTCCAGCCTGTACCGGAGCATGCACCACATCCAGCGGCCCAGCTCGGCCGGCTGTAGCCCCAATGGCAGCGTCCGCAGCCTGGCCTCTCTTTTTGAGAGGGAAAAGGCCAGCAGGGGTGAAAGGTCAGAGGCAGATGACATTCCACGGGATGCAGTGTCATCACGGGTCAGCGAGTTTGAAATGATCATCCAGCGGTCCAGCTCGGCGCCCAGCCGCTCCTCCTCACTGCCCACCCTGCACTCCAGCCACGGCCACAGCCCCAACCACAGCCCCGCCCACCACTACATGGCGTCTGCAGTGTCAGCGGAGTCCCTTTTGGTAGCCGACGCCACCCAGACGGACGCGTGTTCCCCATTGGAGGCAGAGGGCAAGAGCTCTGGGGAGGAGGCCGTGTCACCAGACAGTGGGACTGTGGAGGAGGCAGCTTCCCCCTCAGAGGATGGACATGTCAGGGCTGAGTCCCCCTCTAATACCGAGACCGAGGTTGAGCAGATCTTCAGTAAAAAATCCTCAGAACTGATTCATCAAAATATTAGTGGATCAAAGAGTCCCGCTTCACTGCTAATAGCATCCCCTCCACAACACAACCATCACCACCACCACCTCCTGCACCACCTGAACCATCAGCTCCTCCTCAAACCCAGCAAATGCAAAGGCTCCTGTCCAGCCTCTTACACCCGCTTCACCACCATCCTCAGGCACGAGAGGCAGCAGGCCACCACCCAACAAGAGCGGCAGCCACCTCTGGAAAAGAGAACCACACTGCCTGGGAACCTCTTCCTCATGGGCCCCGCTCCCTTCAGGTTGCGGAAGAACCTGCAGTCCCATCAAACTCGGAGGACCCTGTTAGCCACCAGGGTGACAACAGGCACCCCGAGGCCCAGCACTTTGTCTCCTGAGCTCAGACCTCTGATCCCTCAGCGCCTGTCCTCCCTGGAGGTCCTGGAGAGGCTGAGTAACGGGGAGGGGAGCACCACTGACCACCTGAGTAACGGGCAAGGCTTGGACGCCAACGGGAACCTACTGCAGCCGCTGGCAGCTCACCGCAGAGGTGGCTATTTCCATCCCTTCACCTACTGTCACCCTCCTCTCTCCCCCCTCTGTGGTCACTCATTTATCTCGACTCTCTCTTCACCTTGTGTCCCTTCTCTCCACCAAGCGACGTCGCCACCCTCCATCTCTATTCTGTGTGGTGTGTTTACAAAGTGACAGGGAACGCTCCATCTCATTCTGAGTGTGCTGTTTGGTGCTCTTCCATTTCACTGAATACGTATGGTCCCACAAACGCATCAAAACACTTCAGTGACTGTAGGAGATTCAGGCAGCTTTTGGTAATGTATATATATATATATATATATATATATATATATATATATCCCCTGGTGACATCAGATTTGAGTTGTATGCAAGAGTGCTAGAGCCTGCATAAGCATTACATCAACACTGACCTGAATTCTGTGTTCTATCACCTCATTACAGTGTAAGATAAGATTTTCTTTGTTCCTTTATGAGATGTTAAATCCTGACCACACACAGTCCATGACTAAACTACAATCCCAGCAGTCCTCTGTAGTGTTTAAGCAGGATATTTCACTATAACATTGCATACGCTCTCTCAAATTGATGTCTCACCATGTCCGTATCTGGGTTTTCAGCTTTATTCTTTGTTTGTTTTGGAAACGATTTACATCTGCCATCTTTCATTCTCTCACTATGAAAGGTTTGTTTTAGCCAGACAGGATGTTCCCTGCTTTGATTTCTTTTACGTAACAGCCGGTACTTTGGGCATCAGACACAAACCTGAAACATTAATAGCTGTTTCTTGTGGCCCATGCCGGGACACAGAATGAAACATCTATGGTGGCGTGGGGAGCAAATTAATTCATGGAGATATCTAGTTAATATAATGAAGGTGAGACTTCGGTAAACTAATGGATGCTGGGTGGTTTGATTAATAAAAACCATGTTGTCATATTTTTTTATTTTTTTGGTCAAGATACAGTAGGTTTCATATTTTCTTTCCTGCATTTGTTTTGTCATGAACACACATTGGATCATTCAGTGTTCATTCCTATGTGCATGCAGGAATACATTCAGCTTTTTGGATGTGTGTGCTTTTTGTTTTAGTGTTGCTAATTAGATTATGGTGTTCATTTAAAGCATGCGTGGTGGTATTTATTGTATATTCTTATGATTCTGTTCATTGGAATTAAGGAGTTGACTGCAATATCATCCACTTATGTTTGAAAAGTTTTGCTCTTGATATGGATCGGCCTTGGGGTGACAGTAAAAATGCCTGACAGCGTAATCCTCTTTCTGTCTCTGTTTCAGACTCGTCCCCAGCTCACGGGGAGAGCCAGGATGAAGTGTTGCGGCGGCGCCACGGGGACAAAGAGGTGATTTTCAAACTTTGATAAAATAACACAGACGCGCTAGGAGCAAGTATTATGTATTATGGATAACGGAGAATGTGTCACATAAATAAAAGAGTGGTGCAGACCCATATCTGGAGGGGACAAACAGTTCAGTCTGGTTTCCTGGCAGAAAATCTTGGAGGAGCAGCGGCGGCTGAAGCGGGAACAGGAAGAGGCCGACACTGCGTCGAGGCGACACACAGGCATTGTCCCAACGCACCACCAGTTCATCACCAACGAGCGCTTCGGAGACCTGCTCAACATCACAGATAACACAGAGAAGAGGAAATCGGGCGTAGAGGTACTATGCTGGGCCGCGTCTTATCCTTCTGTAAGCAGGAAGAAAGACGGCAGATGCTTTGTCAGTTTGTTTGTGAGTCAGACTGTGTGTGTGTGTGTGTGAATGTGTGGGTGGGGGGTGATGGGCTTGTCAGTGGGATTTCAGCAGACACAGATGGCTTTCTCCTCTGGGTCAAAAATTCAGAGCACTGATAGGAGGCAAAATATGAGCTGCTGAGTTTATCACTGAATATTTCCAGCAGACTTCCGCTTCCACAGTGCGCACCGTTAACCTGCTATGTATCTGCATGTGTGTGTTTACCAAGGTGTGCCTGGCCTCTTCACAGACCAGTCTCACAGTAAACAACCCACAGCAGTTTCACACTGGGCATGCTCCAGAGGACAAGTAACCCAGTCAGTCACAAGCACCTCATTCCTGTCATTGCTGTAATATTTATGTTCAGAAGGGGGACTGAAAGGACGACTCGGGCAGATTTACAGCTCACAGCAACTTCCAGAAGAATCTTTTCCTCACACATATATGACAGGCGAGGGTGTAGTAACCAAGAACTGACATGAGGTTATATAGTCTGTTGGGTAACGTTCATTCAGCAACTTGCCAAAATAATATTTATGTAGGTATTATCGTAAGAGTCACCCAATTTTCTTTTTTATATCTACACAGAGAACTCCAGCCATGGCTCGCTTCGACTTCAGGGCAGAAACTCTAAAGTAAGAAATCAAATTTTTACATTCAGTAAGTGGGGTTAGAAAAAAATCCAATAAACACACTTTTTTTTAAATTATTATTTAACAGCAATCCAGTACAACATCAGAAACTACACATTATTATGTTATCTCACACCAGGTGGTATTTGTTTTAGGGATGTTGGGTTGGATTGCATCAGATTCTAGAGGTGTTAATGATGCTGTTGTATGTTACACTTCAAAACGTACGCTTAAAATGCTGTTAAACAGACGTCATCATTTCAGTTTCAAACTATAAATTGACTCCTTTCATTGCATGCCAGTAACTAATCTCTTTGGAACACTTGTAGGGAATTACCGTTTCAGAAGGGAGACATCGTGTACATCATTCGACAGGTGGATCAAAACTGGTATGAAGGGGAGCATCACGGAAGAGTTGGCATTTTCCCTCAAAGTTATGTCGAGGTATGCGAGTTCTCTGACGTTCTTGTCTCATGGCAATAACTCTTCATAGGAGAGCACCGAGGAAGTCACTGAAATAATGTTGTAGGGTTTTCTTACTACTTATCATTTACATTTGCTGCCCTCTTCAGCTGCTCCCCCCCACAGAGAAAGCCCAGCCAAAGAAAAGTGCCCCAGTGCAGGTACTGGAGTATGGAGAAGCTGTGGCCCGCTTCAACTTCACGGGGGACACAGTGGTGGAAATGTCCTTCAGAAAGGTATGGAGTGGGAATTAATCATTACATTGAAGAGCATCTAGCACTTTTAAGGCAAGAAGAAGCAGGGTTTTTGTTACCAATGTTCTGATCCTACAAAATACATGTCTGCAGGGAGAGAGGATCACGCTGATTCGTAGAGTCGATGAAAACTGGTATGAAGGTAAAATCTCAGGCACCAACCGCCAAGGCATCTTCCCTGTCACCTACGTAGAAGTGCAGAGACGACCCCGCGTCAAGAACGGGGTGGAGTACCCCGACCCTCCTGTCAGCCAGTCGCCACAGCGCAGCACCAACGCTTCTCCTCAGGTAAGGCCCCAGGACAGGTCGAGCAGCCAGACACATTTGGATGTAGTGAAGACTTGACCCATATGTTTTAGTACAAATACATCTCTGAATCCAGAAATTCTCCCCTATGTTCACTTTGACGCCCATCCTTTCATTTAAATTTTATGTCCAGTGAATTTGTCTGATCTTTGGTTTCCTTTTCTTTCTTTCATCCCCTCTTCCTCTCTTTGCTTCCATCTTCCTCCTCTTTTGTTCCTGTTGCTCATGAAAGCTGTATCGTAATCGCCTGACCACCTCCCCCCTGCCCCTTCCCCGCTCCCCCCGCCGCTCGGTGTCCCCAGAGGTCCACGCTGTCTCCTCCGAGTGGATATCCCTGACTGTGGGAGGAGGGAGCCTCCGCCACCTCCCCACCCTCCCCTGCCCCTTGGCCTGCTCACCGTGTCCCTCACCAGCTGCAGTGGGCGCCAGTACCTGCCGCCGCCCTTCTCTGCATGTGAGCCCCGTGCCTCCCATCACACCGGCAGCCCCGTACTGCATCTCCCCCATGGCCTCCCCAGCCGCCTCCCCTCTTCCCCCGCCTTACCCGCCCAGACCCAACTCAACCACTCCTTTCCTGACGTTCACCCCACCTCAGGGGGAGGACTTCCTGCTCTCCCCATCTCCGCGACAGTCACGCAGCGTGAGCCCCTGTGGCGGGCCGGTGCTGGACGGCTGGTTGAGGGGGGAGAAGGAGTTGACAGAGGGGGAAGGCTGCAGAGGGCGGACAGGGGCCGCGCAGCCCCGGGCAGCAGGCGAAATAGCCCTGCAGAGGTATCTTCTGCATGGTGTGCGGTGTTGCATCTCAGGCTCACTCTGGGACATGAGCTTTTGGCCACAGTTTGATCCCCTAAAATATTTTGTTTGTTTGATGAAGTGCCGAAGCTGACATTGATGCGTGGAAGACGTGACTAACTTTGATTTTGACCTGAAGTTGATTTTAGACCCGTGAAAGGGATGAATCTGCCGGTTCAGTGGAGGCAGAAAAAGTCACACTGCTCAAGGCTACAAGTCTGCATGTTGTTTTGTGTGCTAACACGGCATCATTTTACAGCGTCTTTCAGCGTTTATATAGTGAGTCTCAGATTCCCTAGCTGTAAAGGTGTGTAAGAGGAGCTATTGTGCTTGCATTTCCAGGATTGATTTGAGAGCTCAAGTTTCTTTCTGTCCATAAAACCCTGCATTTGGCTGCATGTTGTTGTTGTTCCCTTCAGAGGTGTGATGACTTGGATGCCTCTGGAGGCTGGAAGTTTATTTAGGACAGTGACATATTTATTAGCAAGTATTTATAGGTTTCACATGTTGGCTTCTGTTTCAAAAGCTTCTGCGAGGTTGGAATTTCCACTGACAGTGAAATGCAGCGTATGACAGTATTTATATTTACAGCAGGTGGATACACGGTGCAGTCTCTGGAGAAAAGCTCTGGTTTTGAAATGCCCTTGCTGATTTGACATTTTTGCGTTGCAGTTTGTGAAGAATGAGGCGGACCATCATGGACGGAGCTCCAGGAGCCCTGTGATGCTGTTTGACATCCAAGATAACAACAACGTTAACTCGTTCGCGGTAAGCCGGTGCAGCTCAGATGCCTCCGCTGAAGATTTACAGACACAGTGTGAAGTTTGTCAAGTGTATTCATCATCTGTGTAACTTTTTAACCCATCACCTTCAGAGATCCATTTTGTCTCACATCATCTTTAACTCCCATGCTGTCTTCTATATTACATACCAAGTGTGTGAGATGGTCTTTCCTTAGGTTGACAATGCGGGTAAAGGATTACTTGCTTTCTGAAAGTCAAGAGAGAAGATCAGTATCACTGTCATGTTTGTTCAGTATGAAGCTGGAGTTAGCTGCTAGTTAGCTTAGCTTAGCATAATGACTGAAAACATTGAGTTTGGCCAAAAAAAATCCACACACCAGCACCTCATAAGCCCACTAATTAACACTTTACATCTTGTTGTTAACATTAGTCATCTCTGTTATATTGCCAGGCAACCAGGAGACACCCCAGGAAGTCACTGCTCCCAGCTGTAACTACTCCAGCACATAACTAGCTACAAAAGCCCAAATGGTCTTTTTTACAATTTACACTCTTTTCCCCTGTTTCTAGTCTTTATGCTATAACCAGCTGCTGGTTTCAGCTTCATACTGAATGGACGGATATGAGAATGAAATCAATCTTCTCATCTGACTCTCAGCAAGAATAAGAGTACATTTACCCAAATTGTCATACTATTTTCTTTTAGCTGTCAGCTTCTCTTTAATACTGCATGTTCATACTGAACAGTATCTTGTAAAAAACACAAACTAATATGTCATGTTTCCTGTCTACATGCTCTCACTCTGGTGTCTTGCCTTTCCATGCCCTTCCTCCTGGCTCTCCACCAACGTCTCCTCTGCTTTTTCTCCTGGCTTTTAACGGATCACTTCCTTTTCTGCCTTACTGCTACTTACTGGACCCACCTTCCTGTCTCGCCCCTTCCCTCTCTAACTCCTCACCTCCCCTTCAACTTCACTTCACCTCGACCTCTTCCGGGACCCTCTGTGGGACCGCCGTCTGTCTTTCTCTGACGACTTCACCTACTACTACTACTACTACTACTAGGAGGCAGTGTGTAATGAGATCTTGAATATAGCTGAGACCTCAGTGAGGTACTGCAGCACCTTGTCCCACCACCCTCATGTCCACAGACTGCACCCCCACCCCAGTAAACAATCTCTCATCATTTCCCAGCAACCCCAGTCCCACAGCAGCAGCCCGGAGCCGAGCCGTCTCAGCTGTGGAATGTGAGTAATATGTGTGTTTCAGTTTCACGCCATGTGTTTTTTTTATCCTGATCCTGATGCCTTCTCGGCTTTGCGAGCTCACCAAAGTATCTTGCATCCCGCTCCAGTTTCCAGGCTTTGTACAGTTACGTGCCGCAGAACGAGGATGAGCTAGAGCTGCAGGAGGGAGATCTCGTGAGCGTCATGGAGAAGTGCGATGACGGCTGGTTTGTCGGTATGTGTTGCGGGCCTCGGGATGGATTCCTCAGAGATGCAGTCACACCCCCTGCATCACATTAATCCATATAGTGTTTCTGCAGAGTGACAGCAAAGGACTGCAGGCGTGCAATGTGCATGCTCAGGGCTCCTGGAGAAGTAGAGTCATTTTCACTGTCACATCCTTCCATATAGGGTTTCAAAAGAGTGACAGCACATGATTGAGTAGAATGTACATGCACTTCATTTTAAATATAGCTTGAATAAGTTCATTTTGTACTAAAATCAAGGTAATTTAATCTGAGAAATAATCATTTTTCTGTCTTCGCCTGACCCATGTTTTTCTTTCTTTTTCTCAACAGGCACTTCAAAGAGGACAAAACAGTTTGGGACTTTCCCTGGGAATTACGTGAAGGAGGTGAAACTGTAAAGATATCTAGTCTGGCTGTAACACACGGTTGCCTGTCAAGCTTCGGAAGTCATTACTATCACGCATGGCTGTTGGTTAGCATAGTCGTTTAGCCGGGCGAATCCATTTTGTCTGGGAAAGTGATCGGTTGGGCCTGAGGTATGTCAAACTGCACGAGGCGGAGACGGCGGCAGCTCACTGCCCAAAACCTCAGTATGGTGTGCACCTTGACCATATTTCACACACTTGTCGACAGAATTTGTCCGTTTCCAAATGTGGAATTTCTCTGTGAAAACCTGCCACAAACTGGCTTTTATTGTACAGATGATAGCTTCCATTTTTCTCCATGTAAATTACAGCACATTCAAGTGTTTACGTAGCACCTCAGTCTGGAGGCCGGCAGCAGAGCAGTGTATGGATCAAAGAGTGGATCTTTTTGTCTGAACTGGACTTTGGAGGATTCAGAATGATTTTTCTTTTTTTTTTTTTTTTTTGGCAGTGTGGGGTTGGAGTAGGTTTGTCATGAGCTACCTTTCAGGACCAGAGGTGTTCATCGTTATTAGCTAAGTATCCCATGATTCAAAGACATTATCGGCCTTTTTACCCGTAGCTTCCAAAAGAAAACCTTCAGTGTTTGAATCAACACATGTATGAAATGTAATGTTCTGGACAATTTTCCTCAGTTTAGAAGAGAATGACCTCCAGAGTTTAAACACGTTCAGCCTTATGTATGAACCCCCTACAGAAAGTAGTCGGACGTACCTGTTTTGCTTTCTGTTACATTTTCTGATTCAGTATTGGCCAGAGCATCACGGCATTCACAATTCAGTGTGATCCAAAAGCTTTAGATACCAGTTCAGTATTGCCTTCATTTTCTATCAAAAGATTGTTATACAACAGTTATTACACAGTGACATGCATGATGAGAAGTACTAAAAATGCTGAAGTGTGTTGTCCACTTCTCATTTTCTTAGTAACCACAGCAAACACACACAGGACACGTGTGCTGCATGAAAGTGAACAGAGACTGTGTAAATGCATATATTTCCTATATTTCCAGAGACTATTTATTTGTCCCTTTATACCTCGTCCTTGAAAAATAGAAGTAAACTGTTTGCTGGTGGCTGATGCCTGCAAGGTAGCTGGTGGTAGACGCCTGGCTCCAGCGCAGCCACAAGACAGGCGTGGTAGCACTTAACTTCCTGTTTGGACATTTAGGGAGATCCCACCTAACTAGATAATAGCAGATTAATCAGTGATGACACAAAGCCAACAAGGTGTCTTAGAAAATAATCATACTGATTTTTAAGAGCGTATTGAGATTTTAACCATGCCCTTACTGACAAGATTGTATGTTTTAGCCATGTAAATGTGTACAGAAAACTTTAAGAGGCCTTCCAAATATGGCTACATATTTTCATATGTAATGACTACAACTTGGGTAATACAGTTAGTGGAATCATTTAAATAATAATAATAAGGTCAGCATTAGTCCAGCATGCACTGTAAAAACAAATAGGAGCATGAAACACGATCACTGTATTTGCCACATCGAGCTTGGAGGAGAACAGAAGTGGTGACGGGGTTAACAGTCCGCCCTTTGAGCTTCAGCAGCTCCCTGGTGGAAGATGACTTTGAATTCTGCTATCAAAGCATCGGAGGCATCCTCCTGCGAGCACAGAGCTCCCGCATCCCTGGCGTCATCGGATCCCATAACAGACGCTGCATGTCAGAATAGCTCCTCAACGCGTGCAGGTGGAAAGATGATAGCTGTTGTTTTCCTTTGTTCTTGTTTTCATCAGATTCCTCGTTGTCATCAAGCACTGCTCTGTGCTCATCAATCCTTAGCGGAGCTGTCAAATAGCACTCGCAAATAACTCTTACTGCTTGTCGTTGCCTGCCCAGACAGGCAGACGGATGCAGTTTGCAGGGCAAAGAAGTATTTTAAAGTCAGTTTGGTTTATGCGAGGAGGACTGATGTAGCGAGGTGATCTGATGCTCCAAGTAGCTGAAGTCAGACCCCCCCCAATCCAGACACGTCTAATCAAATGGTGCCAGACTATCAGCGGGCCGACCTTTCAGCGTAACTCTTTATGATCGCCTGAGTGCACAAAATCAGAAACATAATGTGAAGTATTGAGAGATAGAACAGTAACTCGCGCTAGATCTAAAAGTGTATGTTTACTATATCTTGTTTTTGCCATCTGAATGTGTTAGCTACAGTTGTGCAGCGATGACAAACTAAGAGCGGAGCGTGGTTCGAAGCTGTATGTGGCTGCCACACAGGAGACACGGGCAGTTTGACCACGGATGAAGGACATTCATTCGACAGCATTCAGTAGTAATCGAGACAGAGTAAGGTGTTTCTCCACTCACAGTTTTGCCAACATCAGCGAGGGAAAAGTTACAAAACATTCATTCTGTCTCATGGGTTTGCCTGTACAGCACTGATTTAATATTCAGGTATTCTGTTACACCACAGCAGCATGTTTTTTTTTCCCTCCACGGCTGGCTAAACATTATTGTTCCTGTGTTTCTCCAGCTCCACATGAATGTGCCGATTGGTTTGGGAGTCTTGTCGACCTGTAGGCTTGTTTCAAAGTAGCTTTTCTGCCCCGGACAGAACAAAGAGGAGAGAGGTCCGCTTCCATCTCAAACACGCTGTTTGCTGCAACAATAAGCAATCACTCGTTTAGTCACAACACAACTCACTCTAGTCTGTGATAGCGTGCTCCATAAAACATCACAGGATATATGAATGTATGAATAAATGAATGTGGCCAATGCACACATGATATGTAAAAAAAATACAAAACAAACAAAAAAAAACATGCAGACTATTGAGCAGCATGGCACATGAAGGATTGTAAATATGTAAAATAAAAATCGACTGCGAGCGATGGGAGCGTCACATTGAGCTCTCTGTCACTTGCAGCAGTTTATTTACCTGAAGGATTTTTTTTTTTGGCAAAGCACAGAGTGGAGCGTTACCGAGCACAGGAAGTTAGACGCATATAAACATTACGCTGCCATTTGTGAGGATCATGATGCCTTATGTTAGATGCAAAATTGTGCCTCATTTTCATTAATTTGTTGGGTTTCCTTTTTTTCGTTTTTTTTTTTTTTGTTGTTTTGTTTTGTTTTGTTCTTTTGGAGTATCACTGAAATGTATCCATGACATCATAAATGTAACCATGGTTTTCCCATTAGTCCTACTCTCTGTGATGGGAGAACATTTACTGAGAACTTGTCAGTTTCTGTGCGAGTACCTAAAAGTGTGACACAATGCTTTAACTTAATGATTAATACTCATAAGTATGGACTAGTTTGATGAGACGCACAACCTGCAACAGGTTTGGTTTGTTTGCTTCAATTTGCAGTGCTGTTACATTGACAATATTAAAATAAAGATACTATACACTGCTGTGACTTCGGTATTATGCAATATTTAATAAACCATTTAAACCATTTGCTGTGTTGCCCGTCTTGATTGTTTTGTTTTTTAGGAGCAAGCACACGTGTCTTTTTAAAGGCATGGTCTCTGCAGCTGTGTAATCTTAATGCAAATTCATGTGAGCCAAAGGTGGAGCTGCTTGCCTGTGAGTTGGTGAATTGTTATCAGATGATCTCTTTTTTATGTAGTACATCGCTTAGATACACCCTGAAGGACAGTTATGGAAACGAATGCTGCAGGGGAGAAATAAGCCAGTCATACATCAGAAGATAACTCCTGTAATGTCAAAGAGTCACTCTCGCTGTGGCTGTACAGCAGCACTGTGTACAGTGTGTCAGATGTCCCATTATGATGCTGACAGATGTTTCTGTTCGTGTACTGTAAGAGCTTCATTTTAAAGCAAACACTTCCAAAGGTTTCAGTGGCAGGTCTGAGGGCCTGTTAAGGATGCATATGAGAGGACGTGTTTCAGTCTGTCTGCCCAGACCTCTCTCTTTCTCTCTCTCTCTCTTTTTTTTTTTTCTTTTTCCCCTCTCTCTCTCCACTTTGAGCTCAGATCCTTTAGCAGGAATCCAACTTTTGGGAGCGGCACATTCCACATCCTGGGATTTAGCTCTACCATAAATGGTAAGCTTGCATAAAACACGGTGACGTACCGGCGGGCGGACGGCCCTAAAACAAACACTGCAGCCTCATCTGAGAGGGGCGGAGTGCTAAGAGGGATCACTCCGCTCTGCTTTCAAAGTACTTTTATAAAGGTGAGCTGGCCATCAGGGGCCGTCTATGAAATGGACGTAATTATTGCTCACATAACAACTGTGTGCCTGTTAAATATAATTTCAGATTGGAGTCAATGTGCCAGCGTTGCTCTGGACATACGTGGATTTTTAAGTGATAACTCAAAGGTGTTCTTACAAAAATAATGTAGTGAAGAGGACATTTTCTCTATTTCTGATAGTTTCTTTATTCAGGACACAACAAACACAAAGTATGAAGTCATATTTTTGTGTACATGTGGAGATTTCAGAGATTTTACTCTTTTTCTGAACGCATGTAATGAAAAGACCAAAACAGATGGATTTCTTTTTCTCTCACTTTCTCACTCTCTTGTCCTATCTGTGTCTCCGATCCCTTTCACCCAAACTGAACACCACTGGAAATGTTTTTAAAAAGTAAATATGTGTTTTTTGTTGTTTGTGGTTTTTTAAAGTGTAAAAAATGTTCAGATTGTGCTGTGGTACTGCAGTTTTTAGTATTTTCAAACAGGTGTGATACATCATGAATTACAGACCTGTGGATTAATACACATTTGGTGCAGTAGTAAACAAGAGAATATTTGGGATTAACTAAAATTTAAAAAAATAATAAACAGCCCTCATGTTTATTGTGTTAAGGTTACAACTAATGTAGCTATGTGTTTTAACTGATTTAGTCATAGAGGTGAGCCTAATTGAGCTTTGGATACACATCAGTTCATTCCTTTTGGTCTTTAAATAAGAAAACAGCAGAATGTGTAAAAGCTGCTGTTAGTATCCTGCAGTTTTCATTGGATCCTCTCTGACAAAATCCACTCACAGTCCTGTAAACCTGGTCTGCTCCCACACACGCTGCGGAGTGACCCCTCGTCTCAACGCACGATCTTTGCTCTCCCTTATCAGCGTGCAGACTTCAATCTCTCATTCGTCCGAGTGTCGGAGGGGCCGCCCCCTCCCCCTCCTGTGAGGCTAAACTTCAGCCCATCGATCACCGGACATGTCATAAACGGGAGGAAGTGAGCCGCTGCTCTGAGACTGATCTTCTGACACACCGAGAGTCCACTTTAACTCAGAAAACACCGACGCGATGCCTCTCCGGGTGGTGATGCAGGGTCCCGGGCCGTGGGGCTTCAGGCTGGTGGGGGGAAAGGACTTCGACCAGCCGCTGACTATTTCCCGGGTAAGTGTGTGTATGTGTGTGTAACTCACTGTAACCGCACCTGGGCTTGTCCAGACCAGGCTGTCGGTGTTTCCTCTTCATGAGAGCAGGCTGATAGAAAGTGTTAGCACGGAGCTAACTGTGCTAATGTGTAAACTGAGCTAAAGTTAGCTGCTCTCAGTGTGGCTGAGCTGAGAGGCTTTTACTGTTACTGCTGACAATTACCACCTGTGTTTTACCTGAAGCCATTCATTTGGATACAGATCTTTTTTTATGAGCCTGTAAAGTTTAGAGTACAGGTTAAACAACGCGGTAATCTCAATATGGCAGTTTTCCTCTTATTCTGCCATGTTTCATCTCCATATCCTTCGACTTCAAAATAAAAGCATAACACGGAGGGGAGAAAACTTAAACAGGTCTTTATTTTGAGTGTCCTTGGACCCCTGTAGCAGGCAGTCTTTCTGTCCCTTCACGGCAGTGTGGTATTGATAAATGCACAGTGTTTCACAGTGTGACACAGTCATGAATGTGAACATGACTCCACTGTGTGTGTGTGTGTGTGTGTGTGTGTGTGTGTGCTCCTGTTATAAATGCTGTTGCAGTGACCCGTCCACTCCACCCATGGAAAAGTGATCAGGAATTCTTGCACTCTTCCAGGAGTCTCCCTCCCTCTGCCTCCTGCCTTTATCTTGGATAGCGAGTCCGCCCTCCAGGCAGGCCCGAGCAAATGACCAAAAACACCTCTCTGAGAGCGGCTTGGCCCGTGTCTACTGTAAATAATGAAATGTGTGGAGAGGGCCTCGAAGGTCAGAGCTAAACAATACAGCAGCGGGGTTCAGCTCTGATTACGAAAGACACGTTCACACTTTAAGGTTGCTCTCTTTAGTAAATCATTTGGGAGGATTTTTTTTAATCAATCATGTCTCTTGTGTTGTAGGTAACCCCTGGAAGTAAATCTGCCCAGGCCAACCTGTGCATCGGAGACATGATCTTGGCGATTGACGGAGAACCGACAGAGAACATGACTCACTTGGAGGCGCAGAACAAGATCAAGGGGTGCATAGAGGAGATGGTGCTGTCCATAGACAGGTAGGACGTGCCAGTCTGATCTGCATAGCCGCAGGCCTGATGAGCGCTGAGTAATATGAGACAGCTCAGCCGCGATCCAGGTGTTGAGGCGGAGTTGATGTGTTTATTCATGCTTTTGAAAGGGAGAGTCTGCCTTTTGCTTTGCACAGATCTTTCATTTGAGAAGTGTGTGTGTGCGCTGAGCTCTGAAGTAATTCTGTGTCATGTCGGTGTATTACATCATAACTTTCTGTGACCGGATGATTTCACGCAGCGGGGATGTTGAAATGGACCCAACAGGCATGTTGAAGCAAAAATGTTTGTTCAATTTAAGAGGGAATGTGTTGAATGCAGGGCGGGGTGAACCGTGTGCAACAACGCAGGAAAACACACCCAGAAACAGAGATCATATTCCGCTGTTTTGTGTTTAAAGGAAACACGTGTGCGATTATTTTGTGACTTCAGCATTTTGTTCCATTGTATTTCTGATGGCTTCTTTTCGTTCTTCCGTTCTGCAGGTCAGAAAGTAAAATGTGGTCACCGCTGTCTTCTGAGGAAGGGAGGACACATCCGTACAAGATGAATCTTGCATCAGAGCCACGGGTATGTTTGTGCCGTCTCAACATCAAAGCTGGATGTGGGACAAGAGCTCTCAAAATTACTCCCCTGACTCTCTCATTTAGATGGAAATGTGGGGGGGATTCCATTTACAGGTAGCCATACAGTTTCTGGAAGCCTGCACGCTCCTTTCCCACTGCGCCCACAAAGGCCTCTGGGATTTTTTTTTTCTTTGTTCTGCCAACGATGAAGTCATTGTTTACTTCCCAACAGGAGGTTTCCTAGGAGACGGTAGTTTATCAGCCAAGCACTGACGCAAGCCTCAGTTCCTGCCCGCTGAGTGGAAAGTTGAGGCCGGAGTGTGAATTCATGTAGGAAACGGCGTGGTGTGCCTCTGGCTCTGTGTGCTTCACGGGTCACAGATGTTGTGCATTTTTCTCACACACACGCAATAACACATGTTTCAGGCGCTTGTCTGGAGTCACTCTGATGCCTTTTCACTGTTTGATCACTTTTTAAACCATCGCTTCATATTTTTGAGCCATTGCGACAGTACTGCTGCTGGTTTCTTTGTGTAACTTTACTGGCCTGCAGAGACTCTGGGGTATTCTGCAATTTAAATGTCAGATGCTTAAAGCATGAGCTATATTTGGAGGTATTTCCGTGTTCCCGCTGCGAAGCATGAGCTCGATTTGGTGGTATTTATGTGCCCACATTGATGGCATGCCAGTGTCATGACGTGTTTGTCTTTAAAGGCCGTTAGCTGTAATTAAGGCGTAATCCATAGTCCTACATTATCCGACTAAATTATGTGTGACTTTGAGTCAAACTAGAAACAGCGGTTGAGGGGGAAAAAAGACCGTTTTGACGTTTTCAGCTGAACAAAGTTTTCAAGTCTCAGTTGCAACATTATTGAATTCATTGCTGAAAGCACTGGAGGCTGGGTGTTTTTCACATGTTGAGTAATGTTCAGAACCCACGTGATGTCAGCAGTTTGTGTAAGCACGTAAACAAAAAAAAAAATCGAAATAAGAGTTCATCTGAAGGCGTCAAAGGTCATGACCACATCACATCGAGTGTTGCATGTTTCTGACTATGTGCGAGTTGTGTCAGAAATACCTGCCCTCACTGCCTTTTACCTGATCGCTCCCAAAAGGCTGCAGTAGTTGCATTTATACATTGATTTCTACAGGAGGTGAAACACATTGGCTCGACCCACAACAGGAGCGCTCTGCCCTTCACTGGCTTTGGCTCCAAAGTCGTGACCAACCAGTACAACAACCCCTCTGGTCTCTACTCCTCGGAGAACATCAAGAATTTCAACTCGGCTGTGGACGAAGTGAAAACGATGGCGACAGCTAATGAGCCCAGCAACAAGTAAGAGAAACCAGAAATGACGCCTCTTTAGCCCCACGTCCAAGTTAAGACTGGATCCCTAAGGAGTCGAGATCAAGTTGAGACAGACTCCAAAGCAAATGCAGTAATATGAATGAGCTTTACCAGAAACAAAAGACAAAAGACACACTGATTGTTGATGGATCTTCTATTTTGAGTTCAGTGGTTCACTATATGGTCATATTGACCGAATCATAATTATTAAGTCTGACGATTGCTCTTCACTCCTTCAGCTGGTTCAGGTATTTCTTAACTGAATTTTCAGAAAATGTCCTACATCAATCGTGAAGATTTTGTGTGCAACACTGAGTGAAAACTCAGACTTTCATTGGCAGGACACGGACACAGATGCTTGTCCATAAAACTTGCCATGACTCTTTGATTCATGTTGTTTAAAGTGTATGTTCTCTAGTGTGTTATACTCTGTGGCTCTTACTCAGCTCTGTTTCTCCTCTGCTTTGTTCAAATCCAAAGTATGTCCATAAACCACTTTCCCCATCACTTTAAATGTGATAGGGGCAGGTCAAAGTTTACCAACCTGCTCTTGAGTAAATGCATGCTTACAGACTTTTCTACCACAACTCAACATTATTATTACTTTTCTTTCAGAGTCTTTAACATTGGATCTCTTTTTTTTTTTTTATTTACATACTCAAAAATTTTAAAGATTTCATTGAAGAGTTCCTGTGATTAATCTTAACAGACAGAATCACGAAGCATCTATGATTTTAAAAACACTCCCCTATAGGTCATTGGTCAGCTTTTAACTGTTAGACTAGGTTAATTCTCTCTGTTTTTAGTTAATTCAATGAAAAATTCAGCATGCAGGATTTAGACTAGTTCCCAAAAGGCTGCATTATTTATTTTACAAATCATTAGTGGTGTGTATATAATGGCAGGTGAGGCAAGCAGGTGACAGTATTCACACAGTTATAAAAAAAAAAATAAACTTCAAAAAGTGTGTGTGACCAAGTCTGAAAATGAGCAAGACACAAAAAACACGAACACTCCTAAACAGTTTTGACATTTTTGCGTCCTGTGACTCCTGCAGACATATTGAAATGTGCACACTTGCTTTGTAGAGCTCCGTCAGACCCGTCGCAGCCGGGCACGCGACCACATGTGGCGGCAGATTCGGAAGTTTACAAGATGCTGCAGGAGAACCAGGAGTCTGATGAGCCCCCGCGACAGTCGGCTTCATTCAAAGTGCTTCAGGAGATCCTCGAGACAGGTACGGGTCCTGGATATTCCTCACAGCTTCCTCAAAGAGTAAACAAGGAGTTGTGTTTAATTTTTAATTAGATAGCAGGTTTCTTTGAGGTTTACCTGATGACTCATTGCTCAAGATGACAAAATCCCGATGAAAAGAACCTGTGAAAAGTCAAAGTGCGTTAAGATTGATTATCTGTGTGTGTTTGTGTGTGTCTGACATTCGTAGGTGACTCTGATAAACCGTCCGGGTTCAGGAGTGTGAAAGCACCCTCAACAAAGATTGGCTCATCAGTCGGGAACACAGAGAAGTTACCTACCTGTGACAAATGCGGATCCGGGATTGTGTAAGTATTTTATGACTCCTCAGAAATGTTTACGACTCTGAGGGAGTGCACACAGACATTTATGGGTTCATCTGGATCCAAATCACACAAATATCAGGATCAGTGTTCAGGTTACTCCTCAGGGCATTCAGTGATACCTGCTGTTGATCTTGTTTAGTGTTTTTTTGTTGTTGTTGTTGTTTTTTTAGTTTGTTGTTTTGTTTTTTGTTTTTTTACCGGTGACATGTAATGTAGCACAAAGGCCCACAGAGTGTCTCTGTTTGGAGTTTGTCTCCACCTTGTGGCTGAAGTTTATTTAAGCCTAAAACAGAGTCCACTGCTGCTGCTGATTTCAAGTTTTCTTACATTAGTGACTTTCCCCACCTAAAGTTATTTAAGACTTCATTTGAGTGGACTTTACTGTTTTGGATCCCTTAAAATCAGTGTTGTTACTTGTAACATTTCAGCAGATGGCATACTTTGAGTTAATTAGTCTAGTTAACATCCACTTCATGACTCAGGGGGGATAATTATGTCCCTGTTATTATGTCCATAATCCTGTTTGATCACAGGATAATTTACAGAGTTTAGATTTTGTTGTTTAGAGATTCGAACAATAAGATAATGTGTGTGTGTGTGTGTGTGTGTGTGTGTGTGTGTGTGTTTCATTAGGCATTTCACTCTTTTTAAAAATCAGCTGAATGTGAGGTGCCCCTTGTCTCTGACATTTGTTGTATCCCTCACTTGTTTCCTGATATGTGTTCTTCCTGTTCTCCTATAATGAAGTCAAATAAATGCCCAAACCTTTGAACTATAACGACAAATGTGCATGGAAACCCTTTTTACATTTAGTTTAGATCTGGTTCAGTTTTATGGTTTAGGCCGCTCAGTTCCAGCAAAAGGAAATCTTAACACTACAGCAGAAAGTGATGTTTTAGACACAGTGTTCCTCCAATTTCATGGCAGCAGTTTGTGTGTGACCCTTTCCTGTTTCAGCTTGACACAAAGCTCCTGTGCATATGCCAGCCAGCTTGATTTAAAAAAAAAAAAAAAAAAAAAAAGTTTTGTGTTTAAAGTGGAAGAACTTGACTGACCTCAACTCCATTCAGCCCCTTTTAAAATGAACTGAACTGTGAGCCAGGCCTTCTCACACACTAATGCTCTCAAACAGGAGCAAACTTGTTGCTGAATAGAAAACCGATCTGAGTCATTTAAATCCAGCCCATGAGTCGGTGTCTGAACTTTGAGAACTGTGTGCAACTCTAGTGTGATGCGATCTTTTTATATCTCTGCTTCAGGGGGATGGTGGTGAAGCTGAGGGACAAGTTCCGTCACCCTGAGTGCTACACCTGCACGGACTGCAACGTGAACCTAAAACAGAAGGGACATTTCTTTGTGGAGGACCAGATTTACTGTGAGAAGCACGCACGCGAGCGAGCGACTCCGCCCGAGGGCTACGACGTGGTCACCGTCTTCCCCAAGTAGAGCGCCCAACTGAACTCGGCCTCTTGACTGCACGCCGCCACCGGACGCCACGAAATAATCCAAGACAGCGCAACGTTTAGCTCCTCCTAAGACTATAAAACCTTCTTCTCTTGCATTATGCTTCAGTACAGTCACTGGTAGGCTGGACAGTAAAGTATCTTTGAAAATGGTGATTTGCACACTAACTTTGGCAACTACAAAAGGAGAATCTATGAATACTATGACATGATGGCATTCATTGTTTTTTTTTTTTCTCCCTAAACAAATGTCTCATTTGAATGACAGCCACAGTGTTTAAGTACTCTTTGTCTTTGTAAATGTTCATTATGTTCTTCTGAACCATGAAACAATGGAACTCCAGACTACTTTTCATAACAAGAGATGTGTGTTTTCTACAGTTTTATTAAATAAATAGACCGATTTTTATGCAGCAAACAGTAAAAAGAAACAAACACATTTGAATATCATCATTACCAAATAAACATTTTAGCTTAAACAAATGTTTTCACGTCGTCCTAAATCCTTGATTGTTCTTCATGTGCCTTTAGTGAGACTGATTGTGAGACTGTAAAAATTGAGTGCAACATGGTCATAAACTCAACTTTTAAAAGAAAAGAAAGTGCCTCAGCTGACATTTACGGCTTATTCTGGAGAGTACCTAGTTTTTAAAACAGCAGTTTTGACTTTGAAGTGTAGAAACTTGAACGTGAAGTTTAAGTGCTTTTCAAGAACAAATTCACCCTGCTGTGCATGTGTCTGTCCGATCAGTGACGTCACCGCAGGCTTTTTGCTGATGACGCTCACCTGCTGTGAGATCACTGACCAGCAGCTCCTCTCTGCTTCATGTGACCCGTTGCCATTCAGAGCTCTCCAGATAGAGGCAGACATCCTGAGACATCCTAAGTCATCAGTGCCAAGTGTGTCTGAGGTCACTCTCACCGCACAGTGACCTGAAATAAAAGGTGACAGGGATGACACCGGGCTGATCTCTGGAGAAGATCTTACAGTTGATGTCGTGGGCTGATGTGCAGCAGGCTCTTGGATCAGCCTCAGCAGACTCTGCGGGTGAGACTGAGTCCCACTCTGCAGAAGACACACTGACCGGGCTGCCCAGGTCGGACCCCCCCGGCAGGTGGTCCGCGGTGTGCTGGTCTGCCATGCGCAGAGTCTGGGTCAGGGCCCAGATGTAGTTGTGTGCAAAGCGCAGAGTTTCGATCTTGGTGAGCTTGGTGTCCTCGGGCAGAGCCGGCAGGATGCTCCTCAGCTGGTCCAGGGCGGAGTTCAGGTTGTGCATCCGGTGGCGCTCCCTGTCGTTGGCCTTCATCCTGCGCCTGCCCCGCTGCCCGGACCTCTCACACCGGGGTGGCAGTTTGCAGCTCTTCGCGGAGGAGGCAGTCGGTGGTTTTCGGGGCTCGTTTTCACTGGACTCTCCTGAAGGTTGATTAACGGGGCCGCGAAGAGGAAACCTGCCGAGCGTCAGCAAGTCTGCGCTGCGCAGCTCGCCGCGGGCGCAAAGCACTTTAGGAGACATCCTGTGAAGATGGAACAAAAGTTCATCAAAACTCCATAACCATAAAAGAAAAAGAACATGAAATAAAGAAACATCCATGAAATAAAACCCAAGAAATACAGCTTTATTTCTAAAAATGACCCTTTTTAAAGCTTTAATCTGAAAATCCGATGTTTCCATCCTCTGTCATGTTTAAAGACGCACCACTGACTGACCCCTTTATATGAATCAAGTGTCAGAAGAGGCAGGATGCGCGTGTGGCAGCTTATCTGGACGCGTGGATGTTATTTGCACTTACTTGACAGGTGATGCTCGGGTGAAGAGACAGCCAGTCGTCCTTGTTAATCCTCTCGTGTGGTCGGAGGCAGCAGACACTGTATATGTGCAGCTGACAGTGAGGGATGGATGCGCATCCCTGTTATTTTATATGGCCTTTATCTTATCTTTTTGCGCGGTGGGCGCCTGAATCAACAGCGCCTGTCAAGTGGCCAATCAGCGTCCAGGCAGCGCGTCCTTCAGCCTCCCCCCTCTCTCTCTCTCTCTCATTCTTCACAGTGCCCTGATTCTTTGTGTATTCTTTGCGATTTCCAATCAAATGCATGAGTGTGGTGAAGTGCAACATGCGCACGGCAGGTTAACCGTGACCGTGTTTCATAGGCTGGGTCAGATCGAGCTCGATTTCTCTGATGGAGGGTGAATGTCAGCCATCAATGTCCAAAAGTCTGCAGGAAGCAGTGTTTTAAAAATCAGGGAGCACTCCGAGCTGCTTCTCTGGGGGTCTTGTTGTAACTGTCCACGCTGTTGTTTGGTAATAACCTCATGTCAGTCATGCACTCATCATCTCACAGGCTGAGCATCACTGTAGAGGCGCTGTCCGGAGTTTTCCTTCATTTTGGGGTTCGATGAGGATTCGTTTGTTTCTGCAGCACAACGTATAAATCATCACCCAGACCCCGACATGAGCTGTATTTTTTCATTTAAATTATAAGTGAATTCTGAGTCTTGTGCTTTCCAGGCAAAAGAGATGTATGAGGAGGTTTGACATAAACAGAGAAATATATAGGTGTATGGTATAAATATACTTTTTACGCACTGGCATTCTTCATCCATAACCTCTATAAACTCTGTAATGATGATCTGGTACACGAGTGGAGATGGTAAATATTCAACTTCACTGGAAGCTCGCAAGGCTAGCCAGTATTTTATATATATATATTTTGTCCCCACTTATAATGTTTCTATGTTGATAAAGTGACGCTGACATGGCCTTTAAGCTGATTGTCGTATATTTTATGGACAGAGCTTATAGAAATTTAGGTCATTTTCACTGGAAAAATAAATATTATCCAAATTCTTACTTATTTTTCAGCACGAGGTGTGAGTTTGCTTTTGCAAATGCTATCAAATCTCTATCCTTGTAATGGCTTGTGATGGCACATTTTACGCACTAAAAACATTGGCACATGCTCTGCAGGGTACATAATTGTCCTGGCAACTTGGAAAAAATGGCAAATTGGCTTCTAAAACCAACTCTAAGTGCACCACATTGCCGAATACTGAGGTGATAACAACAGCATCCCTGCGATTGTTTTCAAATAAATTATTTATTATTAAGTGTGCAATTGCGTATTTTGGATTGTGCGCACACTACACGGCCTGGTAAGGTTGGCAGAAAAATAACTTTAAGCAGCTGAAAGTTGATCTTTTCTTGAGTGCTCTCAAAAGTTATTTTAAAGGATATTTTATCTCTTTGTTAGGGCAGGAAATCTCATCCATATCGCAAAAAATGTATTTTTTAAAGCCACATGTATTTGGACAAACATTTGTTTAATGCGTTAGAGCGCAAAGCTCCGGTAGTTGGACAAAGACAATTACGCATGGGGCCACCTAACAAAGGGTATTTGAGAGGGCGAAACCTGTTGTGTGGACTGATAGTACAAAGGGTCTTGTTGTGTGTCACAACAATAAAAGCTCGATTTCTTCTGCATTGTCAGCCTAAATGTGTGCGCTATGACATCTCCAAAAACATGTCCACTGTCGCCACAACTCAATTGCGCATAACATTTTTGTAATATAACTTTCATTTGAGAGAGTTAAAGATTAGTAAAATATGTCAACAACATGCAGACACGTTTCAGCTCTGGTGAGTGGGAGAGGGGGAGCGTGGCAGAGCTTAAACATGATTTACAATTGCCAACAAAGGATCACAAAAAGCTCTCCTTAACTTTCTGTCTAAATATGTGTTTTGGGAACAATCTGATAACCATATGCTTTCAATAAACTGGACAAATATACTTGTGAGATACGAGATGGTGCCTTGCTGTTATAAAAGGCACGAAAAGTCTAAAGTAAACTGAATATTACCACTTTACAAATAATCATTGATGCCAAATCCATATTCGGATATCATGGACAGGTGCGGTTTTGAAGTTGTCAGTCTCTCTGCTTGATTTTTATCAGTGTGCTGTAGTGTCCTGCTTGTTATGCAAAGTATAGGCAAACACGAGCGCCCAGTTGCTGTGGAAATAGCAGATATCGGAGCAGACTTGGTACGAAAAGTGATTTAACAATATTTAACAATAAACTGAGCAAGCTCCAGAGCAGGTGATACCTGCCCGATGCTCCTGATTAATACTTCCTCTACTACTTCACTTTACGGTCTCTTTTGCTTATTTATTATACGAAATCTATTTATTATTATTTTAGCAAACAGAGGTACCAGGTGGGGCTTTATTTTCGTCCTCAGCTTTTTGTTTGAAGGACGTTTTGAGGGGGGCAATCAAAGTCCAACAACTCGCTGACCAGATTGTTGTCATCCCAAACTAGCAGCGAAGCCATTCAATGTGTCCCCCTCCTCCTCTTCTTTCTGGCAAAGAGCTGCCGGGAGAGAAAAAAAGAAAAAGGAAACTTCTTCAAGAAAGGAAAAACATCTTAAAAACATTTAATTGCAACCCGGATGCCATATGTACTCCTCTTGTGAAACCCCCCAACAATGTGACTGCTTTTTAGAAAGTATGGAGTGCGCCTTTGGAGACGTGTGCGCTTTTGGAGAGGTGCGTGCGTCGTGACCAGAATGACCCTGAACACACTTTACACAAGAAGTAATTCACTTTTAATGTGCTTTGGAGTTCCCTTTCACAAGCAATGCATTGTACCTCTCACCTCAGCTTTTGAAGACAGTGTACACCAATTATAGTGGAATCGCTGCCCTATGGAGACAGTTTGTCTTTCTGAAGGTTTAAGCACGAATAGGGCTGGAGCTGCAAGTCGCCTCTTTTCATCCTCTGAACTAGTGCAGAATGTTTTTTTTTTCTCTTTCTTCTGATAGCTTGTTTACAGTGCTAAACCTTGTGTTCATTAGTGGCCTTTTGTGGGTAAAAAAAAAGGAGCCATTGATGATGAAAATGTGCATTTTATGAAGATGAGAGGAAATGTAAAATTTAGGCTCATTTATAAGATATAAGCTCATTCATTTATAGATGTATAATTTTTAATTAGCCATTGAAGACTATTGATGAACTGACTTTTAGATAATAAAATCGCATGTACCAGCAGGTCTGTCTTGCAGGCACAGCAAATTGAAAAGAGTTACATTTTTGGTGTCAGTGATTTTTTGAGGAGAGCAGAGTTAATTACACTCTGAATAGAGTTAAATCCCACATATTCAACTCTCTGCTGACATATAGTTAGTGTTAAAACCAAGTGTCATGACGGTGTGTTTTCAAATTGACACTTCAGCACCGCCTCGTCGTGACACTGACAGCGTTACGTCACCCCGCCTCATCTCCTCACGTGCACCGACACGATCTCCCGCTGTGCGCACTCAGCAAACTCCTCAGCAAACCCTGTTGTACGGTAAGTAAATAAGATATGGTATGTTAAAGTATTAGTTCGATATCGATATTTTCCTCTTGGTCTTTTTTTTTTCGTTTCATGGTAAACTAACATCACACCGGAACTCGTGCTAACTGCAGCAGCGCCATCTTATACATACATTAGTTAACTAGAGCGTTTTGTTTCATGGCAATGACACGTTTGCAACTATGTGGGGATTTTTCATTTTGAGATGTTCAATAAGATAAGTAGATTAGTGCTAATTTGTCGGTATTTTTGGATGAGGGTTTAGCTGGGATGAGGGATTAGCTTGGCGTTAGCTAGCGTTAATGTTTGCTAGCATTAACACCAACCACCTCAACATCGGCTCATTTGAATGGCGAAGAAAAACAATGAGTGAGTGGTCGCCACTATATTGGTATGATATTAGTTAGATTTCCTGTCAGAAGACTGTGTCCTTGTTTATTAGTACCTGGTAGAAACAGTCGGCAGACAGGTGTGAGTTAGCGGTCATTGCCTGCTCAGTGCATTGGACCTGTTCGGGCAGGAAGCATCGTGGTAATGTCACAGACTGTATAAGGAAACTGTTAGCAGACTAGTTAAAACTATGGTTGCCACGCGTCCTTTGAAATACGAAACCGTTCCGTATTTGAAAGTTAAATACAATAAAAGTTACATACAAAATACAGTGCTGATGTGAAAAATAATGAGATTCATATGAATAACAAAAACCTTTCTGTGCATAAGGTTCTTTCCAAAAACAGACGCATTGATGTCATCTCCTGACGTTTCTTGTGGTAGGATACTTACTGTGTTGGAAAAGTTGCATGACACATTGGCTTTCACTGACCACTCATTTAAATTTAATTACATTTGCCAGAGAAAATGTGCTGCAAGCTTGAATTTTCACATGAATTTTCTAAAATTCCTGCAGAAAACGCTGGCCAAGGTGGAATATAGAGGAGTCCAAAAGTACATAAAAGTTCCACAAAGGGATGAAAACTTTGATTTCCTCTAGTTTCTTCAAGCAGGTTGGTATCCATCTATATTTAAACCTCAAAACAATAATGACTTACAAAGATCAAATCCAAATGATATGGTTGATATGGTAGCTCAATGTAATTTCTCTTTGTTTTATTCTAGTAAGAGACAAATTCAGCCTGCCGGCTCAACCTGTGAATGAAGGTCTCCTCAGCTTGACTGATACATCAGGCACTGAGGTCGACGCAGACATATTTGATTAGCTGATAAAGTCAGGAATCCAAAACTTCAAGATTGGATACTCAGTACCCAGTATCAAGTAAGGTTATTAAATCAGTATTTGGTAGACTTGATCTTGGTGTTGATGTGTTGATATATTGCCCAGCAGTTTATGATTACTAATGAGAGTTTAGTTTAGAAATATTTTTAAATAAGTTTTTACACAAGATTCATACATTTTCCAAATGTTTGTAATTGAAGCTTTGTTTATTTCTCACAAAGGATGATTTCACTTTGTCATTTTGTCAAGGATATTTTTAACACTTCTCACTAATCATTATATGGAAATGTTTCTTTTATTCCCGGTGGAACATTTTTAGATCTTGACATATGTCTTGTGGCAGACGAATCGCAGTCCTCAGTATTACCAGGCCCATCAGCGTCACTAGTGTCCTGGCCAGCATCACCTGTGTCAACGCCAGACCTATCAGCATCACCAGCTTCTTCTGTTTCATCAGCTTCTACTATCATTCTGTCTTCCACTAACAACAGGAAGAGGGGCCTGGGTGACCTGGACCGTGATGAAGACGTATAGAGGAGCAAAATGATGACTATGGAGTGATATGTATCGACCAGCTCACTTACTTCAGACCTTTGATAAACAATACTCTAATGACAGTGACAAAGCATACATTGTTCCTTATTGTTACATGTTTTAAAATATGTTTTAAAATGTTAATGTGGTGCACGTTTTAAAATAAATGTGTTTTAACCAGACTTGGCCCTCATTATTTTAGCAAACTTTATTTTGAAAATAATCCATAGAGTGAGAGTTAACATTTAACACTACTCCCTAGTGTTGAGAAAAGGAAACACTGGTTGGTGTTAAGTAGTGTTAATTTTTTTACTCCAAATAGAGTCAATAGGTAACACTGAATTAGTGTTAAGATGCCAACTCTCCAAAAAGAGTTAAATTAACACTTTGTGGTGTGAACCCATATAGACACTTCAGAAGTGTTAAAATAAATTCTGACAGTGTTAATTTGGGTATGCTGATTTTGCTGTGGGGCTTTTAATTTGACAGTGTCTAGTGAAATCCAATATTTGTGTGATAACTGTTGCCTAATATGCAGAAAATGTTTAGTATATATTCAAAATCTTATTTCATATTTAGTTTACTAAATTACACCCGAGTAAATCGATCATGAATACATATTAATTTAACTGACTGGTAAGAATACTTTGTTGAGTCTCTTTAATTCATGGACCTATTGCCATTTTTCTCAACTCTAATAGATCTAAATTAATAGTGAAACCAGCAGAATAGTTAACTGTTAGAAGAAGGCAGCCCACTCTGATGTGTGATAGAAATTGTAGTTGCATCCAAAGCAATTGTCCTCTCAGTATAAACGTGCATCATCAGAGAAAGCTAAAAAAAAATAAATCTCACAAAGAGAGTCTTAGCCAAAATGGAAATGATCTTAACGTGTGCAGATGGAGCTCAGTGGTGCTGTGATGAACACATGATGGACAAACTATCCAGAGCAACTTAACTGCTGACCTTAGCCAGCACTACAAACCTCCCCGTGTAAGACAGATACAGCCGTCCTGTGCAGCCCTCACTCAGTTAGTGTTTGAAAAACGTTGCTCCACCAGTGTTTAATTAAAAATGATTATTATAGAAAAACAATCATTCCTTTGTTGATGTTTTTATAGCAACATTTTCACTCCATCTGTCCTGCTTCAGCATTAATATTAAAGTAAAAAAAACAGTCCCAGTTAAAATAAAGATAATGTCTGTCTTAACTAAAGATGACATTTGTATCTGCAGCTTGTGTCTCCATCACGTCGCTGTTGGAGGTGTGGTTGCAGTGTCAGTGGTCTGCCGCTGTGTGGCGCTGTTTTCACTCCTGAGGGAAAAAAACAATGTTTCACGTTACAAAAGCAGGACCACGTGATGCCTTTAAGTAGTGTCGAAAATACGGAAACCACAAGTTAAAAAAAGGCGAACAAGCTAGCGCAGCTGTGTGTATGAGCGTGCTATAAAATGATCAACACTTTCCAAATGCGGAAGTTCACAGATACACGGTGTTTGTTCAGTCATCGCTTTTCTTACACAACAGCACTCAGACTCATGAGCATCTTCTCGTCACAAGAGCTCAGATGGAGAAGTTCAGTATCTCATGATTCATCAAAAAAAAAACAGTTACTCCATCATATTACTTACAAAAAGTACTGAGTATTTAGGGCACAGAGACTGTCTGGTCCAGAACTGTGTGCTACAAGCCCCTGAGCTATCTTTATCTTTATCTTATCTCCTCTGAAGGTCTGGTTTAACTTTCTGAATAAAAAATTGGGCAAAACAAACTATTTAAACAGTTGGCTTATGAGAAATGGTATGGACACAAAGATGAACATGGGTCTGTTTTTTTATTATCTCATGACATCTCAACACTCAGACAGACCTTAATGCGGAGGGAAAAAACAAAACAGACTAAATTACCAGACAGCATTATATCGTTATAAATATATTAAAAATAATGCATGAAATTTAAGAATAAAACAAAACAACAGCAAGAAAACTATTAAATGATGATAATTGCACACATCTGACTATGGCCTGGTTGTATTTGTCATCGCCTTTAGTCAAAACCCTGGTAGGTCTTATTTTACGAGGAGTCTTTAAACGCAGCATCCGTCCTCGGCTCGCTCGCCCGGTTGTGAGAGTCACAACGTGCCGCGCGCAGCTTTCTCAGACAACAGATCTCCAAATGACGCGGCGCCGCGCGCACCGCGGGCCTCTGCCGCACCGCGCGCGGCCCTATTGTTGTCAGATCGGCGCGTGCTCGGGCCGCGCGCAGCCGCAGCAGCAGGCCGCCGGTCACTTCCTGAATCAGGGTCAGCTCGCGGCTGTGTTTGATGGTGGCATGTAGATGAGAGAAGAAGAAGCGCTGGAGGTGACTTTCCCGAGGAGCAGAGACTGAAAGAGAAGAGTTTGGGCGAGAGTTAGCCTCGACGACATGGATTACTGGGTAGGTGTCGCTTCAGTCGGGCCTGCTGTTTGTTTTGGTCTCTTTAAACTCTGCTGCGAGCCGCTCGAGGAGGCGAAGAGTTGTTTATCAGGAGAGGAGCGAGCTAATGTCCCGACCTGTGCGGCTCTCAGGGATGCTCCAAGTCCGCAGACACACTTTCTGACCGCGTCTGCTCTTTCTAAAGCCTCGTGTCACAGACTAAAGGTTGTTTTTCTTTTAGAGAAACGCCACACTGAAATGGGACACCTTTTAGAGGAGCCGAGCCGCTGTGACACCTTCCAGTAAAACAATAAGAGAGTGCAGACATGGTGGAGGTGGCTGGCTGTGGACAAAGCTGTAAAGCTCCTTCCTCCTGTTCACTGCAGCAGCCGCTGTTTAAAATTAGAGATCCTGCTCGACCGAAAAGCTGCAGGAAGTTTTAAACAAAGCGTTTAGTCTGAGGGCTGCCACCAGAGAGCTGCTGAGATTTGTGGGATTTTCCTTTACAGGAGCAGAATCAAGTATATTAGACTTTATATTAGACTGACCACAGAAAGGGGGGGTCTGACACATCTGCTGTCAGTGCAGATTTAACCCCCCCCCCCTTCAAACTGTGTGCGTCACCACCTGCAGGTCAGCTCAGGGAAGAGAAAGAAGAAGTAACTCTAGAAGCTTCATTTATTTCAGCCTAAATGACAGTCATGTCTCTGAGCCTCTGTAAACAGTGGAGGAAAACTTTCCAGACACTACAGCTGCAATTACTCCCCCCTCACCCCACCCCTCCCCACCCTTTGATGCTCAAATGATTTCTGAAGCCGTGCTGATGTTGTGCCCTGCGGTCTGTTTTCCTCTTGATGTCTCCAGGAGCAGCCACCTCACGCCCAGTACATTTCCATGAGAACATGACCTCCCCTCCGAGACGAACAAAAGCTCTCCTTACTGAGCAGTCAAACGCTGTACAGTGCTACGAGGGGGAGCAAAGGAATGGGCGTCCACTGCTCAACAATGACTCGGACAATGCCTGCACAACGGTCTTTGTGTGCACTCTGTCTAAGTTTCTCAGAAGAGAGCGCTGAATGGTTTTGGGGAAAGCGTGGGTGGACCCGGAGGTGAAATATAGACAGAAAACATGTTGGATAACGGAGAGAAGGAGGGTGGGGGGGTCATATCTTGAGGGCCTTTTGCTCTGATGTTAGATGATGCCATGTATGTAAGGCTGTGTAATCTTTTCTTTATGACGGGTGCGTGGCAGAGCTCACAGATGGGCCCTGCACCTGTGCTCTACCTGTCCCACACAAACACGATCCCCCACCGCAAAAAGCTCCATTCAGGGCTTGTTCTTCTTTTTTTTTTGTTTTTCGTTGCTCCCCTACACAGCTGATCTCGCCAAACCTGTATGGGAACAGACAGGCAGGTATGTCAGCTGTAATCTAGGCAGGGTGGTGGTGGGTGGGTGGACACACTAAAAACACTTGATATTCTCATCATGATCGTCTTCATGTTTGTTCCTGCTCTTAATGATCAGGCTGAAATTATACCTCACGCCCTCACAGGTTGAGGAAGCTTCAATTACACAAGGGAGCTTGCCTCATTATAGTATTATGGGGTGTTTATTTCAGGCTGCACAGGCTGTCTTTTGAACCTTTCTCCACCTGATTGCAGCTGAGCTGGAGAGAAAAGTGTCCTCGCTATCAGACCGCGCTGTAAAAACACAACTGGGGAGAGATAATGGAAAGATAACTGTGCTGCACTTATGAAACAGCATTCGTGAGTCATTAACTGTGATAGTGACTGTGATTCGAGCTCAGCTGGACCTTCTCAGGCTGTCAAAGTAGCTGCATTCGCTTTATTCAGATAGACAACAGACATTTCAGCATGTATGTGCGATCAGGCTGAGAACCAAATGTACGACATCATTTATAGCTCCGGCTATTTAAAGGCGAACTTCCTGTCTTGTCTGATCATGATCATGACTGATTACAAAACGGACGTGTTGTTGCCGGTGTGGTCGCTGGGAGGAGTCTGGTGATAGTCTGGTAGTCGTCTCAGAGCGCTCGCTCACTCTCACCTGGAGGACGAAGAGACGAGTGTCTTTTCAACAGTCTGCTGACAGCATTAGTGTTGGTCAATGTCAATGACAATGTCGTTTGATGTAAGTACTGAAGTCTGTGATTCATGATGTCGGGCTGCATAAAAATTATAAAAATAGTTAATCATTCCAGGATTTTCAACATTTTGCGGATGATTGCCTGTGATAGAAGAGAGTTGTGTTATTGAATTAAAATTACTTCGGTGCTGCAGTTATCTTTGACTTTCACACCTTGTGAAAGTGTGTTTCAGTGCTGGAGATCATTACTTTGAAAAATTAGTTACTTGCCTTTAAAAATAATTGTTAGAGAGTTATTTTGTCTTAAAACCCAGTAGTTGGAGTATTTTTATGTTTTGTGGCTTGCAATTCTTGTTCACTGTTTATCAAACGTACTTGTGCTGTTTCAGTGAGCAGCATGGTATTTACAGATATGTAGTCAGACTAAATGAAATGCACTTCAAGATTCAGGGTTTGACATTTAATATTTTATTAATTAATATGCTGCTTTATTTTTGTCATTTAATGGCTGTATGTCAACAGATTGCAAGAAAAGCAGCGTCTTTGTCAACTTGTCATAAAACCATTGCTTCATTTTGAAATAAAATGTCATGTCGTGTCATGACGGCGTCAAAAGCTGACTAACTTTCCTCAGCACAGAGTATGCAGTAGTCATTTCCCATCTTAACATGGTCACGAGGAGCAGATTTGTAACAGATGTATTTGCAAAGTTGTTTGTTGCAGATTGTTTGTTGCAGGTTGTTTGTTGCAGGTTGTTTGTTGAATGTGCTGTGTTATTGTAAATATGAATGACTTGTGCTGTGCTGTCTGACAAAAACACACAATCAATGCTCCATATTGCTGAAACTCAAAGCAACCTGAACATATAGTAACAAATGCATGTGTCTTTGTGTCCAGAGTGCCTTGGAGGTGTACAAGGAGATGGTCCTGCTGTACCTGGAGCAGGGCCGGCGGCAGGTCAACTCGCACTGCGGGGAGCTGGAGCCGTGGCAGATCATCGGAGCCACTTTCATCACCACGCTGGGAGCAGTCTGGATCAAAGACTTCCTCTTCCAGCAAGAAAGTAATCCTCCACACGTGACACATGGGTACAAAGGAGGTCTGCTGGGGAATAAATCAGAAATGATCACACATGAAACGAGCTAACGACCGCCTGAAATTGCAGAGTTCGTGTTCACAAAGCTTTTCGAGTCAGTGCCCTTATATAGCCAGTTTAACAGCATGTCGTATTCCCTGAACTGTTAACATCAGGCCTCATCTCTGCTAATCTATTGTGTGGTCTGGAATAGCATTTTGCTGAAAACCTTTCAGTTAAAGTTTTCCTTCTGTTCTGTGGAATTTGTCAACTACTGCAGTGTATGTTCTCCAGCATGTTTAACTGAGAAATACCTTCAGTCGACAAGACTTTCTAGATCTGCTATCAATCAATCAGTGGTTGAATTCCTCAGAAACAAGGTCGGCTCCGGATCAGTGAAAATTATTGGGAGCGAGGCCTCTCCGAAGGAAACAAGCAGCACGTCTTGAGTGTTTTTAGGGTCAGGGTGAAATGACACAGCTCCAGTTTTCATAGACCGGGTCTTGTCTCGACATGCAATTATGGGTCACAATCAGCTGTTTAGTGTTTGGGGTTGAATGCGTGCCAGCTTTTCACCACAGCTGCTTGCCTTGTCTGTTTTTTGGCTGATAGGTCTCACATCCCGATTCAAGAAGCAGTGCTTTCGACTCATCAGGAAAATACCCTTTGTCGGCGGGGCAGTAAGTATCAGTGGTGAATCTGTTCCCTCTTTTCCCAGCAGATGTGCACTGACTCTGCCATCTGAGGCTCTTATGAGTCACACTTGGATGACTGAGCACAGCATGCAGAGGGGGGAGGGGAGGGGAGAGGGCGGGGGGGTCAGACCTTTGGCACACTTAACATCATGCACTGGTGATAACAGTCGGTTACTTTTGGTCATTATGTCACAAACGGAGACATAAAGTGTCGATAGTACAGTGGACTTAGTGGTCACGTTCAGCCTGATTAATGCCTCACTTCACCTCCCATCAATTTTAGAGAATGACACGCTTTACTTTACTGTTTTTACTGCAACCAGAGAATTAACTTTGAGCTCTCTTTCTGACAGATTCAGAGCCAGCTCAACAAGGCTTTGGATGACATGTCTGCTAGTCTGTGCACTCTGAAGGAGGGGATGAGCTACACTAAACAGCTGCCCTCTAAAGGCCTCTCTCAGAGCCAAGTGCTGGACAAAATCAGAGAGTACGAGACTCTGAGTAAGTCATCCTTGACCCCTGTGCTTCATGGGTCATTATCCGTGCAGCTGGCTCCCTGGAGAGTATTTCAAGTCTCCTTTAGTGATGTCTGAAAACTTGTGGCTATTTTTTTTCATACTGAAAAGAAATGTGTTTGAGAAAAGCAGCAGTCTCTGAAGAGACAATGTATCTTGCAGATGAGGTGCAGTGGGAGAAAGGCTGTGTTTCAGGTGCAGTTTACTGGGGTGATGAATCGCTGACCAACCTCCTGGTGAAGGTATGCATCTTTGTACACATCTCTAGACTTTGGCATTCCAAGCATGAAGAGTCAAGGTTGAACTTGAATACATTTTGTTTTTTGCTACAGTAAGAAGGACTGAGTTCTTTTTTTGTTACTTTTTTGTATTTTCTGACCTTCAACTACTGCCGCCATGATGTTTGTCTGTCCAAAACTCACAGTAAATATTTGGAGTTTACACAAATATACTTCTTACTTCTTTTGTTATGCTTTTGTTCCTAGGTATATGGAGATTTTGCATGGAGCAACCCGCTTCACCCAGACATCTTTCCTGGCGTAAGAAAGATGGAGGCAGAAGTTGTTAGAATGGCCTGCACGCTTTTCCACGGTGGACCCAACTCGTGTGGCACAGTGAGTTTACACGTGGTAGAAGCTACGGGTGGACAGATGCAAAGCATGGTTTGATTTAATTTAAACAATACTCCCCCTTTTTGTCCAGGTTACCTCAGGGGGAACTGAGAGCATACTGATGGCCTGCAAGGCATACAGAGACATGGCTTATGAACGCGGCATCAAATACCCTGAAATGTAAGAGGAGCTTCATTAGATGTGCTTGATGAGTCATTTCAGTTTACTTGCTTATAAATATTTTTGTCTTCATCAGGACTGTTTTATGTTTTCTTCAGTCTCCTCTAGTTTTTTCAAAATATGTTTAATTTAGCTTTTTTTATATATACACACACACACACACATATTTAAATACAACAACAGTAGTACAACAGTGAAGAGGTATTGATTGGGGCTGTTTTTGCGCAGCTTGAGCTTTCATATTGTAGCATCATAAAACATAATTACAGGATGAACATAGATTGACACAAACAGGTTCAGAGGACTGTTTTTCATACGATCAATAAAAAGTTGTCTTGTAAAAGGTTTCACTTGTTTCTCAATCAAAAGTTCATTTTCTCTAGTGGTACAGAAATATTGATTTCTGCAGTCCACACTTCAGCTGCTGCAGGGTCGTCTGATTTTCATCCTAGTGTTACACATTTTTAGCTGTAATTAAGATTCACCTAAGCTTAACAGATAAGTTACCCAGAATTTGATGAGTTACTTAAATAAGTTAGTCATTTACACCTACCTTATAATGTCAGGAACTTGGTAGGGCAATACTGTAAATTTGAATTTGAATACAAAACATGGGACATTTAAGGCTTGTTCTTGACTGTTTTCCACAGAAGTTCTTGCATTAATTTTGTGTTTCTCGACTTTGTGCAGTCTTGCGCCTGTGAGCGTCCACGCAGCCTTCGACAAAGCAGCGCACTACTTTCAGATGAAACTCGTTCACATTCCCCTCGACAAGAAGACTATGAAAGTAGACGTAAAGGTGAGAGTACAGTATGTACACAGAGAGATGCTAATTGATAGCTATTCTTATTATGCTGTCAGTATGGTTATTGTTTCTTCTCTTTCAAGGCTATGAAGAGAGCCATCAGCAAAAACACCGCCATGCTAGTGTGCTCAGCGCCTCAGTTTCCTCATGGAATCGTGGATCCCGTTGAGGAAGTAGCCAAGGTCGGTAGTGAAACGCTTTCCCACTAAACGGGCTCTGAATTGAAAACAGGGAAGTCAAATCTCTGACGCTTTCCCTCGGTGTGTTCCAGCTGGCGGTGCGCTACAACCTCCCACTGCATGTGGATGCCTGTCTGGGAGGTTTCCTCATTGTTTTCATGGACAAGGCTGGTTACCCACTCGCCCCGTTTGACTTCAGGTTAAAAGGTGTTACCAGCATCTCAGCAGACACGCACAAGGTAAGGAGTGGTTGTTTATTCCCATCAAATCCTTTAAGCTGACTTACTTACTCTTTTCTCATTTTGTTCTTCCGCTAATTAAACCAACAAATGCACATGATTTATAAAAAATTCTAGATATCTAATAACAAATCCTGAAAATAGACATTGTATTATGTGTTATGTGACAGTCAAGGAAGTTAATCTTAACCAGCTCCAGGTCACACTTGTATAGTTATCTAATACTGTATTTTGTGTGACACTTTTCTCCAGTATGGTTACGCCCCCAAAGGTTCCTCAGTGATCCTCTACAGTGACAAAAAGTACCGTCACTACCAGTACTTTGTAGCTCCTGACTGGCAGGGGGGAATCTACGCCTCGCCCTCTGTTGCCGGTTCCAGGCCCGGAGGGATCATCGCCGCCTGCTGGGCAACCATGATGCACATGGGAGAGAATGGATACATCGATGCCACCAAGAAGATCAAGAAATCATCAGCACAGCACGCAAAATCAGAAGAACAGAGTGAGGGCGCTGACACTTGTTGGCAACACACTTATGCTGCGTTAAAAACAACACTTTGAACTCTCTTCTCTTTCACGTATGATTTATCTGGTCACCTCCAACGTTTTTTCTCTTTATTTGCAGAATAACCAAGATAAAAGGCGTGTTTGTGTTTGGGAATCCAGAAGTGTCAGTGGTGGCAATAGGCTCAGATGTTTTTGATATTTTCCGGCTGTCTAATGCACTGACATCAAAGGGCTGGAATCTGAACACACTGCAGTACCCATCCAGGTAAGTATTAAAAACAACTAATGATTTGAGAAAATGTAATATTATGATGAATACTCAGGAGTGTAACAAGTGTATAATCTTCTCTTTCACAGCATCCACATTTGTTGCACAGTTCTGCACACGCAGGCGGGCGTCGCTGATCAGTTTATCCGTGATGTCAAAGAGCAGGTCGCCATCATCATGAAGAACCCCAAAGAAAAAACCACGGGGATGGTGAGCTGGAGCCAAACGTTCATTTTTAATTCTTTGAACAGTTCACTAGGGCAGCCAAGTGTGGGATTGTACACTTTTCATTTGCACCAAGGCATGACGGACTGTGTCAAATACTGTGTGTTTACCAGGCTCTTATTTACGCTGCCATTGGTCCACGTGGCATTTTGTTTTGCTTATGCACAGAGACTCAAGTTGACACTGACTTCATGTGCTGTTTTGTGTGTCAGTTTGAAATGGAGTGGAAACTCCACCCAACGGGCACAAACCTGCTTTGTGCCAGTTAGGTTTGCTAGGACACACCCATGAATGAAGTGTTACCCTCAACTGAATAACAAAAATGAAAACAGAGGCCACACATGGAGCAAAATCTGACTAAAAATAAACCAGAAAATACAAATAATATGCAATAAATAAATCACTTGACAAGTTTAGAATTATTTTTGAAAATGTCTTTGTTTATTTAACTTTCTGTCAGTCAGTAATTCAATATTTATGTGACAGTTCACTTATTTAATTTAATTGCATCCGATCTGATCGCACGGACATGACGCACATATTTTTAGATTACACCAAAGCACAATGGGAACTGTAGTGTCCAAAAATAATAACAATAATAATAACAGGGGTGTCAAAATTAATTAATATTAGTTTTCTTCATGCTGCACTATGGGGCCAACACAGTTAATGCCCATCTGCATCTGTATATGTACAGTATACAGCAACAGAGAATCTGTTCTTTTCTGTAGGAGATCATCAGTGGAGGTGCAAGTAGTCGAGGCAGGTTTATAAGAGTTTACACCAAGAAAAGTGGATCGTCAAATATTTCCTGAAATGCTCTGAACACCACAGACAAATGGATCTGTTGATATAAAAGGAAGCAAGTGTGTGTTTTTCTCTTACTATTTTGCACTTGTAAACTCACTGGTGTCTTCCGTCTGTCTCAGGGAGCGATCTACGGCATGGCCCAGTCTATCCCAGACAGATCCATGGTGACGGAGGTCTCCCAAGGTTTCCTGGACTGTCTCTACAGCACTGAGGTGTCCAAGTCAAACACCAACCACATGAACGGCAACGGCAAAGCCCACTGAAGTGGGGATCGGGTCCTACTGGCCCGGCCCCACAGCACGCAGGGAAAAGCGCTCGCCTCCTCCCAGAGCTCTGAGCGGCTTACTCTACGGTTGCCTTATTTTGCATACCTATACCATACGGAAAACACCTGCAAAGATCTTTCAAGCACAAGCCATCGTCATTTTTATTAGCCCAGTGGGGAATCGTTTGTAATGCTGTGCTCAAGTGGCACAGAGAAGAAATGACTGGTTCCAAATGAGTTTTACACTTTTAATTTGATTTCATTCATGTAGTGTGTGTGTTATTCTATTTGTTTCAAAAATTCATTTCAATTTTAGCTTTTGTTAAGTGCATATGTCTGTCATGATCTCCACGGATTACACACAAAACCCATTTTTTTTTTTTTTTTTTTTAATGTGCCGGAACATTTCAGCTCGCTGCCATCACTGCTTCACTGTCTGTGATGGCTCCACAATAACATGCCACTGAAAGCTCATTAGAAGCGCTGTGCTGCCCTCTAGCATGAAGCCTGATGCACTGCTCTAAGGCTGGCTCTACATGCGGAGGCCTGTCAAAGGTCATGGTTATTATCATCATGTTATAGTTCTCTGGTAAACAGCATTTTTAATGTAAAAGCACTGCAATGTCCTGAACATATCAGGTTAATCTGTAAATCACTTGAAACTACTATTCTGACGTTATGGTAGAAGTTTGTCCGCATGAACATGCATGTCCTTGTTTGTTGGCACTTAGTATGACATTCATTTTGTTTTATGTCCTTAATAGATTAAAATACTTGTTTTTAAATTTAAATTAGGGAGTTAAATTTTAACCAGGGCATGAGCGGTTTGAAAGCGGCTAATGGAATCCAAAGCTTATCAGTTACTTTGGTTGTTTAATTGATTGTTTTTCAGAATTGGAAAAAGGGCTTCTGCACAGTAGCTGGCTTATAAAGTAAGCCTTGAAATCGAACAGACTGTACTGACGGCTGTTTCAAATCCTGGTCTACTGTTTGCTATTAAGAAGCAGAAACTCAGTGTTCCCTCTGTAGTCTGCATAGTCACCTGTGTTCCATCTTGTTTTAATAATTTGTCTCCTAATTCAATCTACCTCAGTTTCTACTCAATGCAAATGTCATTTATTCATCCTTTTAAACACATTCTAACAGGGTAACTGATCCTTTCCATTTCTAACATGATTAACTTCGTTTGGGCATTTGACAAACTAATGAAGTGTTCTCTTAGACAAACTGAAACTGAAAGGAAACAGATTTACTGTGATGGAGGTTTTTGATCCACAGACTGACATATTTGATAGTTTCATTGTGGGAGAAAGCCACTCTGCCATGTGTGAATGTGGAGAGTTTTTGGTAAATATCCATTCAGCAGGATATGTACACATACAGGTTGACAACTTAACGATTCATACTGTAACACCAAAAGGACCCTGTGCTCTTTCTTTTATGTGCTTTTAATGTTGCTTGTTGAAATATTTCCATGAAACGATTTCCATGTTTGTGCAATATAACTTTTCCTTTTATGAAGTGAAACAAAGGGGAACGCTCTACTATTAATGTTTAAGAGATAAGTCTTTAGAAGCATAGTACTGAATGATAGTATATCAGCCTTGTTAGTGTAATTCAACCATTTGTGTGACCACTGGGTGTTTATTAATTACTTAATGAGTGAGTCTTTTTTTTTATTTAGTGACTTTGTGTGTTCTCAACAATTGTGTTTTTACATACTGAGCAGTTTTCAAGAGATTAGACATGAATGTATTTAGGTTCTTACATGTGCTGGTTTTTTTCAGCATTTAGTCAGTGCCTGGTTAAAAGACAGAGGACATCCATCCATCCATCCTTGCATACTGTGCCCTGTGACAGGGTGTGGATACCTATGCCTGTTCAAAAACAATGACACATCCTGTTTGCTTTCGAGAAATATCTGCAAAATTTGTGACAATTGAATGGCCATGAAATCTCTTTTGAATAAAAACTTTTAATTCAAATTCTTTAGGCATGAACTAGAAGCAACTGTCCTGGTGACATTATGTAGCAATAATGAGTGTTCACCTCTGTGCCTTCAGAGGTTTGAACTCGTGGCGACATGGCAGATTGTCTCTCTAACATCCTCAGGGATTTGGCTTTACAAGAGCGACATCATTAAGAAGGTCTGCCGGTCTTTCAAACACACATAATGTGGACAAAGTAACACAACTGGCTTAAAATACAATGCTATGAAACACAAACTCACATCAGTGTTAACATGCTGAATTTTGTAGGGAACACAACTCTGGTGTTTGTTTTTTTCCCCCCAAGTGCTGGATTGCATTGTATTTTAAGGTATTTTTTTTACTTTTGTCCATCCCTGAACACAATGTCAGCATGTGAGCTTCTTATTGTACAAAGTCTGAAGAGTTTTGTTGAATCTCTGTTCTTGTCAGAGTGCATCCATGTTAAGCTGATTTATTAAGTCCGAAAGCACCTGCTGGTTCCTCCTAACAAGTGATCCATAGCAAACACTGTTAACCCTCTGAGAACGGATAGAGCTACACTCATAGTTGAGCAGGTGGTCTACAATGTTGTGTTTTCAATAAAGTGCATTCAGTCTGATGAGAAAATCATCTTCTGGTCATTTGTTTCGGATACAATAACAGTTTGGCTGGGAAAAATTTACTACAAGTACAAAGCATTTAACACAACGCAGAAGGACACTCGTATCGTAGTGAATGTCATCTGTAACTGGAATGGTTACTGGGAAATTACTTGAATTCAATGTGTAAACTTCACTTTACCTTTTACTTTTGGCTAATCCCATTTATTCACCAAGTGTAAACCAACAGCAACAACATATTTTGAAAAACACATTGGACCCCTTTGCAGACAGCTACGTTATTCACAGCACAATGAAAGTAATGATTCATATTCATTGAATTTGCAGGTCACATCCTCGGAGATTTCTTGGTGGAATGAATAAATGAAGAGCTGTGACTTCCAGCACTTTAGTGTTCGCGGTCGAAACTGACGATAAAGTGTGTCGCTCACATCAGTGAGGCCTGGTCAATGAAGGTGGCCAGAGTGATGTCACGCTGGGACAACCCCCCACAGTCATGTGTGCTGAGAGTGATCTGGACCTGGGGAAACAAAGAGAGGGGTGGAACTGAGTGTGACACGCATCACATGACCAGAAAGGGCTCATTTTTTCTCAAATACATTTGATTGTGCTTCTTTTAGCCAAAGGATGGAGATTGTGAGATATGTGACAGCAGAGATTTGTGCAGAATCAGCCATCGGTTATTAGAACAGCAAGGCAGCATCTTTGTTAATCTTAAGAGCTAAGTTCTTCAGGATTTTGCAGAAAAATGTCAAAAAGCACCTATGAAGTGTTTTTAACTGGTTATGAAAAAGTCTCAATTTAATATCAGTGCCTCTATGTAATCTGCATATGCTAAAAAGACCAAAAAGGAGAAGACTGTTTTTTTTATTAGTTTGGGCTCTCCTTCTATTACAGAAATCCAGTCAGGACCAAGTCCATCTGATGTTGTGATGTGTACACAGATTACCAAAAATGCCACCTCTCTAAGGTTTGTAATCTTGTTTGTACGAGTCATAATTAGTCGTTTATACCTTGTTATAGACATTGAACCACTCCGGATGATGGTCCATCTTCTCTGCTTGTAAAGCCACTCTGGACATGAAACCAAAAGCCTGAAAGGACAGAACACCAGATCCTAAAATCATCTGATCGTCTATATACATTGTGTAAAATACAGTAGTTGCCAGTGATGTGGGTTTTGTGAGTTAAGTCTTATAAACTATATCATATTGTATTAGATATACTAGGAACCTGATTGAAGTCTTTAAAAATGAACTCTTTGTAAATGGCGTCCCGCCCCACCACCTCCACCCACTGAGCGTTGCGTAGCAGGGGCAGTAGGTGGGCCCTCTCCTCCTCAGTCAGACTCTGGATTTTACCAGCCTGGTGGGAGAGAACAGAGGTATGAGTACAGCAGAGCAGAGAGGGGCAGTTTCACAAACACAATCTGTGATTGGTTGCATCGGATCCCATCTGGAAACAATGAGAGGCTGCATTCCTGCTTTAAAAAAAAAAAAGCTGGTTCAAAGGTATGTGGTGGTGGGAGGGGCTGGGACTCCCTTTTGGTCACTCAGTTCCTAATCTCAACTCATGATGTGTGGTGACATGGATTTAAAGTTCGTTAGGCTCCTGTCACTCAGCCTTCGTGACTCTGACTATCTAAAATCTGGCCTGTTTCTCTGTTTGTGAGGACAATTGTCAGCAACTCACAGCATTCCCCAAATAGATATCTGCTTTGATTGCACAATCAAAGAGGGGACTTTCTGGTGACTTTGTCTCCAGATGGGAGGGTCATGCCCATAAATCAAAAGAGCAAACAGATGTGACGAGCACAGCCTGAAACAGACCAATGACATCAACAGGTATCATAGCAACACTAATCTAATCTAACATCAGTGGAGCGTATGGGCAGCACACAGACAATGCCCACTGGCTTTAACCTCGTCTATTCAACGCACACAGGGCTTAATGCACACACAAAGACGGGAAAATGTTCTTATGCCAAAAATCACCCTGGCACATACGAGAGTTGAGTTTGAATTTCTCTGCAGTCAATCATTAGCTGGTATTTTACTCTGAGAGTGACTAAATGGCAACAGGTGTGTGAGGCGGTGAACACACACCCTGTGGAGAGGTTGTGTACTCACCATGTTTGCAGAGTGTTCTCATGCACGGAGGAGGTTCAGCTCCAGCTCCCTGTTGCACAGAGGCAAATCTGCTGTGGCAGTCAGTGAGAGCAACTGGAGTGAATCCATCCGACACATGAGCTGCAGGTCCCCGCTTAGCTGCCCACGCAGAAGCCTGAACAGAAATCCTCCCTGCTGATAGGTTATTCAGCTGCCCATCAGCACGGCTTTTGTCATAAACTGTCATCTGTCGCACGAGGCCAGCTGCTGTGGCAACACAAAGGCCAGGGCAGCAGCGTTTGCTGTGTGATGAAAGGATGAAGATACTCTCATACACTCTTTAACCATCTATTTTATGTTGACAAAGCACACATATTAAACGTGAACATAAAGATCAGAGTTATAGTACACTGTTCATGACGTCTCTGTTTAACAGGACAGCAGATTTTAGAGCAAGCTCTGCTCTTAAGCTGACTGGGGTTCATGTCAAAGGTTAATGAGCTGCTCCTTAAAGATTGCCCCGGTGAACTCATTTGTCACAGCGAGTGCTCAGGGGAATGAACTGGATTATGAAATGATGAGGGGGAGAGGATGTGACAAGTGATCAACGTTTGACGGTTGGCTGGATGAGGAAATGGGAATGGGGCTTCAGAATTTAGGTCTAGAAAGGAAGCTGAGCCGTGTGATTCAGAACAAAACCGATAAACTGCAGTCACATTGTGTAAACTGTGTTTGGAAATGCAAATTGTCCTTCTGGCTTTGCTGAGAATACACACACTTCCTCAGAAAAGTTAGTTAAACTTGTGAAGTGTTGTGTTTTCCTAATTAATCCACATTTTTTTCATCATTTCAAACACCAAATTGTGGATGAAGTTAGCCTCAAACGTCATTCTAAACATATGCATCACAAACCAGTTAAAAGGAACCAACCACGCATACATACTGCCCTTTGACCGCTTTTTATATTGGTGTGAGTGTTATAAACATGAGCAGTGGAAGTGGCTGTTTTCAAGTGGCAACATGGAGCCCAGAAAACTGCTACGATCAAGTCTAACTTTGTTAATCCTTTTAACCAGCAGCTGTGGAGGACACTTGAAACGAGGTGAGTCTTCGAGGACTGACTCGTGGTAAATGCGAATCATTGTAGTGTTCAGTGTGAAACAGGTATGGAGGATCTTTGGACGCAGGATTCCACCACAGCTTAGCCTCTTGGGACAATCAAAGGTTGGACTCCATAAACAAGGTTAAAATTCAATTACAAGAAATGGACATGTCAGTAGCATGAGAACATATTTAGTCAATAGTATTGAGTCAGTGTTACAGTGATAACAGTGATCTTATACACCCTTCTACTATCTTGTATTTATGATGCACATAAAGCTTTGTGTACCGGCTGTAAATCAGTGCTGTTTTGAATGTACGTAGGGCGCAGATTGAAAATGGACCAGGCTGTGTTAACATTTCATAACCGGCTGACAGAAGAAGTGCAGGTCTTCTACACCTCGGATTACTGCTACAAGGTAAAATCTCTGTTTGCATCTTCCCTCCATCGATCTGTTTGTCCTGAGTTCTCTGCTTGTTTAAATATGAACAAGTCAGCGAAACTATTTAAAGATATGCAAACTTTTGGATTTGTGAATGTTGGGAGGCTCATAGTGATGCACAGAGCCAGTCAGCCGTGTAAAGGTAAAAGCACTCCAATGATTTAGCATCAGATCTTCTCTCGGTCTCTCATACAAGACGGTTTTTTATACAAGTGTGAATCAAGCCTCAAAAACGCCGGATCCTACCTGCCCATTTCTTTCAAACCCCTCATCTGCAGTATGTAGTGCAGTCTTTCTGTTCACAAGCTGTCTGTCATCATCAGTGGGTTCAATTCCTCCAATTTCAGAAAGCTCCCTTCAGAGCTACAGAAGACATTATCCTGCTATGTAGGCTGTGCAGTAGATCTCATGACGACTGGTCCTCATGTGCCCCTCTATGTCTCTACCGTGTCTCTACCTTTTCATATGCACTGTTAAAAGTTTTTCTGACCTGTGTACCAGAGATCACCAATTGTTTTGGCTCACTATCCTTAAAAAAACGAATATCTTCTTTGTTCTTCTCCATTGTGACAAGTTGTAGTCTTACTGTGTACATAATGTATGTTTGTAACAGTTCTACTGAAGAGTGGTCTTTCCTTGCAGGATTTTTAGAGACCTGATAAGAGAAAATGTTGTATGTCACAAGTTAAATGCAAAACCTATAAAGAAAAAATAAAGCCAATATACATATATACACACAGCATATTTTCCTTATCATGACAAGCAGTGAATCCTTTGCACTGCCCTGTACAATGCTTACTTGCACCTGATGTACATTTTATTTTGTAATGTGTTTTTTAAAATTTTCTTTCCTTTTTATTTCTTTTTTGGAATCTTTCCTTTTTCTACACCTGTCTTTTATCACAATCTTAGGAGCGCACCACAATGCATTTCACTACACACATTACCTATGTGACAAATAAACCGCTGAATGCTTGAATCCTTGAATCCTTGCACCTTTTACCCCTCGGGAGATCCCACCTACTGTGCTAAGACTACAAACTTTCTGATGGTTTAACATCCTGAACTTGAGTGTAAATGACATTAAGTCAGTGTTTCACCTGTTTTTACCTCTCAGTGTGTGTACCAGCAGTTGGTCACTGTGAAACCCAACAACAACAACGCATCTGCGGTGATCGGCACCAAATTCACTCTGACCCTGCGAGTGGAATCACAGACCAGGAACACAACTCTTTGCAGGTAACAAGCTTAGCACTCCAGCAAAGCATCAATAACATCAAACCAGCTGTTACTTTCACCCACGGTCCACAGAAAAAAATAGACGCTGATTTGACTCTCTCTCTGTGCTCCGGCCTGTAGGAGTGTATCGCTCTCGTTTCCAGACATAATATAGTGTGGTGGCATCGGATGATTGCATCAGCAGTCCGCAAGATTATTTACAGGGCTGGGGGAGTAATCCTGACCTGCTTTCTGGACCTGAGTGATGCCCTCCCTTAAACCACCTCGCCGCTTATCGATCAGGAGCCTTTTTGGGGTTAATAAGACCTGACATTCCAATATTGATGAAAAGGGCTCATTAAAGCTTCAAAGCCGCGCGTCCTGTGGAAACCTCAGCGGGGATGTTAACTGGATGAGACAGTTGCCATATTTATAAACAATCAGGACTGACAAGACACCAGGGCAGAGTCTTTCATTTGGGGGTCACTTGTAAACGCGGTGCCGGAGATTCAGTTGCAGCCTCTGCTGCTTTCTCTTGCCCTCTGGTCTTGTGCTTCCTAGATCAATGCTGAGGTCTCTAACCAGACTGCGCTGCTATTGATTTCCTTTTCCCCTTTGAAAAAACACTCCAAGTGATAGCTAGTATGTCATCCCAACAGCAGATCAATATGAGTGTGTAATGCATGTTTTTGGGGGGCTGAAACCAGAGCTGGGGAAAGGACACGGGGACGCACTTTAAGTCTGCAGTCACTAGGTGGTGCTCCCGAGCTGCACAGGTGTCCATCAGAGGACGATAGGAAGACTTTTTCTTTTTTACAGTCAGGTCAGGAGTAAGAGTAATTTGATGTATGCTTTTAAGGACGTACCATTTCAGAGGGGATCAAATAAAGACAGCCTGTGGTTTTATGAGCTTTTAAAGGAAATGTGGCTCAATATTTCACTGTTTTGGATGCAGGTGGAGTCAGACATACGGAGAAGGTGGTCATTACTCCGTTTGGCTCCAGATGTCAGAGGCCGCCAGTGATCCCAGCTGCACTCACATTGTGGATAAAAGTCCAAACAATGCAAACCTGCGTAAGTGCATGACCCATGATGAAGAATCAGAGTCGCTCAGTAGTTTTCTGTTTTAAATGACTGAGGGTGAACGTGGCTGCTTTGGTGAGACACAATGACAGTAAAGACAGCCAAGCCAAACCTTTGATCCACTCTCTGCTTAATTGAGTCAGCAAAGAGGAGAATCACTCGGCTTGTCCACATCTACCGAGCAGTAATTCTCATCCATCTCTTGGGGCATGATGTGTATTGATCAGATAAGACACGCTTTCTTGAAAAGGGATAAAAGAAAAGCTTTTCTGTTTGTTTTGAAGGCCTGGCTCCGTGCGTGGAGGATTGTGGGTAATACATTAGGGAGTGTGTGGAAGGATTAGGGCATAATGGGATTTTGAAAGCGTCACTCTCCATAATGTACACTCTACTTAACAATATTGCAGATTATGTTGTAGATCAGACTTTTAAGGCCAAGTAGCCATTATCCGAGCAGATATATGGTCAGTGTGACTGCACCCCTCACAGTATGATGAGCTTCCATTAGCTCCACAGACCGGTGATTATACAAACTCCCCATAGGACTTGCTCAGCTTAAGTAATGGTCTGGTCAGCAGCTCAAGACAGGTTAGAGTTGCCCTGCTAGGGAATTTCAAAGTTTACTTCAGCGTCTCGGATTGATCGGCCGCGGATGCTTCATGAGGTCATTTGTTGGGTGCGGTATTCTTCAAGGATATGTCTCTGTGCAGCTGCTATCAGATCTGCCCTTTAATCATGTTAGTGCTGTATTTTGCACTGTACCACAAACCACAAGTCACCTGCTGAGACCTTAATTCTCGCAAACAAATCCAGAACATCGACTGCTATTAAGTGTTTGTTCGACTTTAGCAGACCTATCGACGGACTGAACTTAATCTAGTTGTTTTGAATTGCCCACATTAATTTTCTACTCATTCTGACAATAACTAATAGAGCGAGCGTGGCTGCCACAGTGATGTAGTGTCGTTTCACTTGGTGCGCTGAGAGCTTTATGGTGTTTTTATGAGTGGAGATGCCATGACTTTTCCGAGGCCGATTAAGTGACGACTCTTTGGTCGGAGTGGATGTCATAGTGTGGTTTCAGCTCTGGCTAAAATGGCTTCTTGTTGTTTGTTTTTCCACTGAAGACAAACACTGCACGTAATGTGTCCTTGTTTGCCGTGCTTTGACGCAAGAAGACCACAGTGATATGTCCTGAGTCTGTGTGTTATAGTTTTATAATCAGCGGCACAGCTGTAAAATGTCTCTGTGGATTTTCAGTGCTGCCAGTGCAGAAATGTAGCAAACCTGTATTTCAGTTTCAAAAAAGGAAAAAAAAAGAAAAATAAGAATAAGTGTTTATAACATGATTTACAAAGTGCAAATGCTGCATTTCAATTTCTATCTACATTATGTAGTGATACACATACAGGAACATGAGCTTTTTATTCCTTAACCAATGGATCCGTAAACTTTACCTTTTATCCTTGTTCTATGATCTGGGTGAATTTTAGCTCTTTCCCTCTGTCTCTGTCTTCTCGTCTTACGTCGTCTTACACTTTCCTTTTTGGACGCCTGTAGGGGTTAGATTACCCAGAGTGACTGAGATGACTTGATGGATTGACCAAGCGTTTTCCATTAGGTTCCTGTTTGTCACTTGAGGGATCCCCTTTGACACTGGTTGACTGACAGAGAGCCACAAGGGAGTCCAGAGTCGAGTAAAGCAGACAGGTTGGACTGGTATTCAGGCCTTTTATCCCCAGTCAGATCTTATCCTGATAGAGACATACAGTGTAAAGCTCCTGATGTGGACATCTAGACAGGAACACAATGATGTAGGGTGGTACAGTCTGATTATGCATTGACCATTTGAACATTTCCTTTTCTTATTTTCCAGCTCTTTTGGTCGCAGCTCTTTTACTTGCCATACTCGCTCTCTTATTCGTTGTGGCACCCTACATCTACAGGTACTTACATGTTTTTGTCCATGCTGAAAATACCATTGAGCACTGATTACTCCTCCATCAGAACCAGGCTGCTCAAACTTATTGTCCCTTTTACAGGAGGCGCTGTACATCAAAATTTATTAAGACCATTTGCTGCCAAGGCCCACAGCGCTCAGTGGATAATGTGAGTAAAATGCTGCTTCTAATGAATGCATTAGATTAATATCTACATAATATGCAATCAGATTACACAGATGCATGATTTGATTGATTAGATTTGGATCAATTGTAAACCAATCAAAGGATTCCTATCATGAGAACTCATGTGACGCTAAACATCCAAATTTTCTCCAGATGCACAGTTAAGCCCACATGCATGGAAACTTTTTTTTTTTAAAAAAAAAATCTTTGTTGGAGTCTTTATGGATGAAAATTCCTGTTCCTATTCCCAGAAATTAAAGCATTCAGATGAGCACAAAAGCGAGTAACTGCACCAATTTTATTTCCTCACCGCAGCACATGATTAACTTCATGCTTTCTTTGTGAGCAAATGTCAGCGTTGCCTTGATCCAACAGTTACATTGCATTATTTTCATTGGCCAACTATGCAGCCAGGGATGCATACCAAAATTGCTCTGAGACTCCAGTCATCAAGCCGTTTGGGAGACACTAATGGAATGATTGATACAAATGTTAGCAGAGCCAATTGTACAGCAGACGTACATGGAAGCGGTAGAGGGTCATATCCGTCCAATCATCTGGCTTGATGGCAAGAGCTACTGTGTATTTTTGGTGAGCATGAATGGCTCCTCTCATTCTTCCAAGCAAGACGTCCCTGTCTCCCATATGCTGTCTAACTGGCATGCAGATCCATCATAACATATTAGTGGTGGTGTCTTCCTGTTCTGGCTCTTTAAACTGCTGCACGGAGGCCAGTGCATCGAGGCTAATCCAACTGAGAGGGCAACAGGCCAGTGTCGTCTCAATGCTGCCTTCACAGAGAGGGGGAAAAAGAGGCGCCGCCACACAGCACAGAGGAGGACACGGGACATAGAGATGCCCAACATCATTTTGAGGAGTTATGACCCATGTGGCAATTTGGATTTTTGGTTTTGTCAACATTTTTACATCTCAGGACAAATACGGTTGCGTAAAGTCTTCAAACAAGTTTGCATTACATATCAATTTTTTACATGTATATAATGCTATTTTATGTTTTTCTTTATCATTTTTTCAACCTCTACTCTTGTTTTAACTTAGTTGAAGTACAGAGGGTACCCAAAATAGTGGGACTGTTTCAAGAGAGGTAATTGTAATTACACTGTAATTAAAATTAATCGCCACTATAGAAGAGGATCATTTTATACCTAAATGTAAATTAACATAACTTGTTAACTATTGAGAGAGGTCTTGTAACCAGCACTTTATAATGTAAGTATTCAAAGCAACATGAGGCGACTGAGACTTAAAAAGCACAATTATTTAAAGATAAACATAATGTTAAAGGGCTCTGTCATCGTGAACCTACAAAGACAACGTTTAGTGTCTGTTCTTGTCAAACCTTGATTCCAAACAAAGTAGACGGCCGTTGTCGGCAAACATCTCTGAAAACATAGAGGACCATTTATCAGCTAAAGAGCCAAATATTTGTTGGTGGAGACCAAAACTGAGCTAAAAGTAGAGTAAATATTGGGCATACATTCATCAGGTGTCCACAAACATCACTTCAAATGAATGCTGATGTTGCTCCATGTCTGCTGAATGTGTGAATAGGCAAGATTTTGTTAACTTTGTCAACTTTATGAAGTGACAGACGTGTCATGTCGTGTTTGCACTTTGGTCCGCTATCTTACTTTAATATGTTGAACTGAATAGCCTTGAAAAAGTTTACAAATGAAAACATATATTAAAGTGCAAGGGTAAGATTAAGAGAATCTCCTTACTGAACATGCTCTTATTTTGAAAATTAGAGCCATATGTTGCCATATGTTCCAGCTCCCTGCTCTTCTTACTACAGTGTTTTGCAAGCTTACCTGCAAAGCCCCCCTCTGCAGCGTTGCTCGGTCTAATTCTTTCTTTGTGACACACTTTTTTTGTTGCTCTGCTTCTGTTTACTTATCTGTCATGCACACTGTTGTTTTCTCATTGCTTGGTCTTTTGGTTGTTGTTTATCTGCCATGACGTCCACTCCGGGTTAGCTCATGCACGGTGGAGGGGAGAGGAGCCTTGTAGGAACAATGACTGAAGGGCCATCAGATACTCTGTTCTGATTGGCTGCTTTTGACCTGGGCGTGGTGCATTCTTGTCAAATGGCCTTAGAGCAGCAGGTGGAGACAGAGGAGTCTGATTATTTCTCTGTATCATGTCAGGAAATAGTGACAGTTTTAGCAAATATGATATATATATATTATTATTATTATATATATTATATATAATATATATATATATATATGAATATATAAATAAATTACCTTCTTCTACTTTGACTGCAGCAAAGAGAAATAGTGTAGCAGTGACATGCTGAAATAACCAGGAATTAACATACACTATAGCCACATATAGTGAGTTAACAAATTCCTTATATACACACTGACGTCAAGTCACTTAAAAGCCAGAGTTCTGACATTGTTTTGTCTACCCCCTAATTGCTTCTACAGGACAGAGCACGTGCTCATGAGGCCGAGCACAGTACCACTGAAGCTAAACCAACACGTCTGCGCTCACTGGACACTTTCCGAGGGTATGTACCCCATCAACAACCATCCTGTTTATCAGTCTATCACCACATGTGGCTCGTTCACATGCTAATTCTTTTTAGAGCAGTCTGAGGCATGATGAAGAGCTACAGGCCCAGGATAATGAATAATTACAGGGGTCACAGTCTGGCCACATGCTCCCCCAAGCTTTTGTTATCAGGCGGTATAGCTTTGGGCATGATTTCTGATATCGGCACGTCTCGAGGTTTGGAACAGTGTGTTTCTGTTGGACAGGAGTGATGCATGTGATTGAATCTGGGCTCCCTGCTAGCCTTAATTGTGGCCTGGGGGTAGACACAAAGCACGCCTCTCTGGAAACAGGATGCTGGTGTGGCTTTGACCTCCCCCTTGCCAAATAATTGATGTAATAATACCGTCAACATATCAGCACACATCCACACGGCCATAGATCTCCTGCCAAAATGGGGAGCGAGAGGAAATCCAGCAGCACAGAGGCAACATCCAGCAGACGATTGGCATCTTCTCCATCTGTGGCTTCCTCTTGAATGGAAAGTCGTCTGAAACCACCGTGCATATGTACTGCATTCAAAATACCTCGAGCTGCATTTACACCAGAATTTGCAAAGGTTCAAGGAAAGGCTACATTTCGATTTAATGCCCCTTCTGTTACACATCCTGTTGCAGTCCTGTTCAATCTTATTAGCTGAAATGTCTCTCTGGGGTCCAGATACTTGTCGCATATTGATGTCCTGATTGGTAATACTGGAAATTCTCATACCTGACATCGCACTTAATCAAGCTGTGACTCAGCGGTTGAGATTAACGCTGCGTGTGCCTCCTCGGCCCTGTGACTTATGATCCACACCCCTCATGAGTAACAACTTTCTGCAGAGAACAGACTCATCAGTCTTCTGTCATAAATGCTGAGACGTTTCTGAAGGCAAAAGGCTTTTCTTCTGACCTGAAAGGTTTTTCTGATCATTGCTCAGGCTCCACTGACATGATATACAGAGAACAGTGGCTATGGTGGCACGTTAATTTTTCTAAAAGGATTTGGATTTTAATCTTGTGCCGGACTGCTAAAAGCCTGTCGCCGGTTTCCTTTCTGTTGAAAATCACACCGTCAGTAGTTAGAAGGGCCGTACAACAGAGGGAACAACTATAACAGCAAAACAATGGATTGTCAGTTCCATTTAACACCAGGTGGCTGACTCAGCCTGTGTCTTATTTTGACTGAACTCCAAGTTTTCCCCCGATTTGGTTTCACATTCGCTCTGAAGTTTGGCCACAAAAAAAAGAACCTTGGCATTTTACTCAAGTAGTAATTTATTATGACTGGATTGGGTGTCCATGCACTTGATATGGCCCGCACAGTAGGTAACTCTATACCCTGTAGTGATAGAGTGTAACTATCCATTTGCAACGGGGGAAATGTACTAAGCTAATACTCTAATTGGTAATGCATGTACAGTGATTCAAATCAAAGAAGTCCATAAGCGTCTATCCATCAGCCATAACCACTTGTCACTGCTGCAAGAGAGACAAGTCTGTCTGTAATCTGTTAGCCATAAATCATGAATACTGATTCCCAGCCATGACTTAAGTCTATTAGTGAAGTGACAAATGTTTATTGGAGAGCTTCACAGGGATATTTACAACTTAAACCTGATTAGGAACCCAGAAACAAGCCTGTGGCTCTTCAACCTGGACATTATCTTGCATTAACTTTGGTGCAACATAAAACAAAGTGATCTCAGTACACATCATATTAATTAAGCGCTTGCAGTTTCCCTTAATCATAATTAGCAGCTGCTAGTGTCACATGCGTGTGGCATTTGTAATGTAGTCTGCCTAAAATGGAGATCTTGTTCAGACACCCGGAGTGTTTTGATTAAAAAGGTGGCCAATAAGCTGTCACATTGTGGTGATTTTCATTGGGCCTCATCTGGCTAGTGATTTAACCTCTGTCTTTGTCACTATGGCGACTAATGGATATGTACGTCAAAATTTAAATGATAGCTTAGGTGTGTGTGTGTGAGAGAGAGAGAGAGAGAGAGAGAGAGAGAGAGAGAGAGAGAGAGAGAGAGTCCATGCACACGTGCAGCAGGGTTTACTCTACTTTAATAGCCCTTTTGAGATGATAGTGGCCGATTAAAATCTTGTATCAGCAGGTTGGGGCTAAAACAGCCGTAATGGCTTTGGTGAACCTCTTAATTGAATCTAGGCAGAAAAACAAGAGGAGGCAGAGGTAGATACAGTGCACCTTATCAGACAGTCTTGTTCTTAAAGCTTGTTCTAATCTTGTTATGCCTCTTAAAGACCCTGGATGATATTTTTTTCTATTTCTTATTAAATAACAGATGAATCAAAAGCATAAATTCAAGTATTTAGGATGGTGAAAGGATGGAATCTGCCTCAGAGCAAAACTCTGTAGTCCCTTGACCATGCAACCATTTACATTCCCCCACAAGTTTGTGTTGTGCAATGGCCCCCACCCATTTCCGACATGCAACACAAACACCCTTTCCCGTCCAGTGGCTGATTCGGTGGAGCACTCCATCACGTGTGCTGTGTTTCAGTAGCCTTGGCCGGTGCTAAAGTATAAAGTGTATCATATATTAGGCGCAAAGTCTTTAGTCAGCACTCCTGCTTGAGGAGATCCAGAGGACAAGTGTTCATTTCCTGAGTGATTCATAATGCTTAGATTGCATTACCTTGCATTTAGAGTGTGACAGAATAAAAAAACCCTCCTCTGGCCTCTTTAACATGAATTCAAAAGTTAATATTGTATCAGATGTATCAGTTAGATGGTGAGAAAACAGTTAGACGGGAACATTTTATTCTGCATTTATTCTGCATTTATAATAGTTAACCATTTCATCCATATTTCCAGTATTCACTACAGCAGAAAGCTTAATCCAGTTATTACTGATTTGGCACACAGTACTGTATGCTGCTTACTCACTGTTCCGTCTCTGTAGGTTTGCCCTGATAGTGATGGTTTTTGTGAACTACGGTGGAGGAGGCTACTGGTTCTTTCAACATGCACCATGGAACGGTTAAGTAAAAATGAAGACAAAACATGCACAAAAAATACAAAATAAAACAAAACTACTCTCCAGCTTTCATGGTACAACCTGCACCCACATAGGGATTGCAAAGGTGTTTTATTTAGTAGCTGAAAGGACGAACAGCTCATAGTAGTCAGTCTGTTTCATGGGAGGAGGAGATAGTTTCGAGATCTTTCTCTGGCTTTCTTATAAAGCCAGATGTGAGATAAATGTGGGATGTCAACGCGATCATTCAATGGCAGCTTTCTCCTCATCATGCCTGCAGCATTTTCTGACCTGTTGTCGCTAATTATGATAAATGCAGCTTCAAACCAAACACACAGGATGCCATTCCTCATACGAGCCAAATCACGGGCGCGATCCATAGATTTTTATTGTTATTAACACCCAGGGAGGAGACGAGAGGGAGGAAAGATGAGTGTTTAAATAGCAGCTAGGAGAATGTGGGAGGGGGGCAGTGAATGAGAAACGCTCGCCTCCTGCAGCAGTCACTCCTGAGGGGTCCTGGAGCAAGGCACCTCTGACCCAAAGCAGAATCCCTTTTCCCTTTGTAAATATAAGTTAAAAAAGAAAGAAAGGCTAAATGTCACTGCAACCTTTATGAAATCCATGTCATCGTTTAGGCGTGTTCTCAATTTAAATTTTATGATGGCCTCTTTGTCACATCTACAGGAGTGTATTGATTTCAGGGGTGGTTTGATTAATCTTCTCTTTGCTGCAGGGCCGCTACTGTCACAGGACTGTAGATATTTATTAATCACAACTTTCCAAGATGGAACGTTTATGAGAGAGGCAGCACTTTAAGGACAGAACATTGTTCTTAATTCAACTCATAGTCCTTTTGGATTGCAGATATTAGAAAAGGGCAAGAACTGTGAACTATGTCTACTAGCATCAAATTGAAATAAATGTGTGTCTATTGATTGTAATTTATGCATTTGTTGCAGGTCTAACTGTGGCAGATCTTGTCATGCCATGGTAGGTTTGGTACAAAAGGTTCAATTTTTTTAATATACACAAATGTGCATATTTCTATAGATGTTTTAATAGCATGATATGTTGTTTCTTCTAGGTTTGTGTTTATTATTGGAACTTCAGTGGTGTTGGCTTTCAGATCTATGCAGAGGAGAGGAGTTAGCCGTCTGCAGCTGCTGCGCAAAATCACCTGGAGAACGGTCGTCCTCCTGATGCTCGGCTTCTGCTTCCTCAACTACTCTCCAAGAGATGGACTGTGTAGGTGCAAAATACTTAGCACATGACTTTTAATGGATCAGATGCATTATTGCGGTCTCTTCTGTACTTTTGTTTGTTATATACTGGGGTTGATTACTAATTAAATAATTAAGAAATAATCTGGCATGTCTAACAATATTTGCACTTATTATGTACAGTACTGTACAGTATATTATTAGCACCATTGGAAAACAGAAATTTCCTGCTGTCATGTATAACAAACACTTTTGACACAGACTCTGTAACAAGGTATTTTCAAAATCATTCCATATTAAGTCATGTAGAAAATGAAGGGAAACTAATTTAATAATAGTAATAATAATAATAATTGTTTCAGTCATTTTCTAAGGAAACTATCAATAGTTCAATGTTCTGAGTTTGATAAGTTGCTATTTTTTCTTGTCTTAATATTTTTATAAACTCTGTAAAACTCTTTGGGTGTTGGGTTACTGTTGGTCAGACAAACAGACATGCATTAACATTAGCTTGAGTTCCAGGAAATTGTTATGGGCATTTCACTGATTTCTGTTGCTTTTTAGACCAAATGAATAATCGATGAATTGAAAAAATGATCAGCAGACTAATCGTTTAAAAAAATCATCACTAGCTGCAGTCCTGCATACAAGATAGGAGTATGATATTTTCATAATGTGCACAACAGTAAAAGTCGAAGTGACAAAGAAAAAGATGTAATGTGTTTAGATCCAGGTTTGTGATCAAAGCCAAAGCAGCAGGCGCAGTGTCGGGGGAAAAGGAGGCAAAGCAAGCTGAAAATCCCGATTTTATCATTCACCTGGGGATGCACTGGGCGCCCTTCACGCATTAGCCATCCCCCAGTGCTAATGGACTTTCCTGTGTGGATGTCTGCGTAACTGGGTTAACGAAAATATTGTTATTGTGTGTGCAGTCTCAAAATCCAGCACCAGGGGACGTTTAACAGAGGCAGATTGAGCAAAAGCAACCACTGCGGTAATGGACAATTACAAACAGATAGTGTTACACCCTTCAGCTCCATGCAGCTGCTGTGGCGGCTGCTGCATGGAGCTTATCATAACAGCACAGTGACTTTTATCATAAACTGCAGCTTTGCCCTCTGTCTCCAAGGACGTCCTAGGCAGTTCAGTCCCAGGATTTGATCTAATAAGAGAATGGAGTCATATCAGCTCAATATGTTAAATCATTTCAATGTCAGACAAGACAGAAGAAGGTGTTAACCTTTGACGTCAACTATGAGTCATTTCAAATAAACGCTGCTACAGTTAGATGTCAAAAATCATCTTCAGAGCAGTGTTAAAGACCTTGTCTTCCAATCTTGGTTATTTTTCTTTCCGCCACTTCATTTAAAGCCTTACACACTACTCTGTTTGTTTAGAAAATTGTAAAGCGGTTGATTTAATGGATTCCATTAGATAAACTCAACAATGCATTGTCGTGAAGCTAAAAACATGGCTGTTTCTCTTGATTCCTTAGAAGTTAATGTTTTTTGACATACAAAAATATTCTTTTGCTCACAGCCACGGTATGTTTTCAAGATTTTATCTCTGACCAATTGACAGTGTTTATTCTTTTTTGGATGGTGCCAATTTCCAAAAGAAGATCAGTCTGAGGATGAAGTCAGAAATTCAGAATCGAACCCCTGCTGCTGAGTCTCCTTCAAATAACAAACCCGCTTTTTGAAAAGTTTTTTGGCTCAGCTATTTTATCTATTTTCTGATGGCTTTATTCACTTCTGCTCACTTCCTTCATAGAATCATTATTTAATCTATTGCTGAAAGTGCTCAGAGATAGGAAGTAGACAGCAGAGCTTTCACTTCTTAAATGATATTGAACGTCAAAAAGGGCTCAGTTTCACACAAAAAACCCTATATACATTGATCAGAAAGTAAAACAAATGATTTTACAGTTTCCTGCAGTTCATCTGTCAAAACTGGGACTTTCAGGATGATTTTAATTTAAGTGACATTTTTGTGGTGGGACAAATACAGTAAATTATCTTGGTGGGGGTGTGACCTGCAGATTTAACAAATGTGTCATAAGTAAGAGCTTCCTCTTTTCCTGTGAAAGGACAGATTTCCGCTTTTTATTTGATTTGTCCGGATCAATGTTTGGGATTACACTGTTTTTACGGCACTTTGTGTTGCAAAGAGGTTTTCAATTAACTAATGTGTAGATTACCATCAATTTCTCAACCACAGGCCAATGCTATCCTCCCCAATTTGTGCAAGCTAAGAGATAACTGGGAACCTTTGATTAGCTTCCCACATTCTTGACATGTCCATATCCAAGTCTGACACCATTTCCCAGTGTGCTGTCCATCATCCTCCTTCAGGAAGCAGCAGTAGTGGAATGATTGAGCAGATCTCATGTCCAATATTATTAATTTCCTGATTTATAATTTGTTCAGATCAGCAGGATGATGCACCGCTGAGTTATGTCGGTACTTGCACTATACTTGTGTGTTAAGGCACACATGAAGGTTCATGCTGTGTGTTGCTTAATGTGTTCCAGTGTCCTGGTCCTGGCTGAGGATCCCTGGAGTGCTGCAGCGTCTGGGCTTCACCTACTTTGCTCTGTCTCTCCTGCAGACTTTCTGGGTCCAGAAAGAAATCCCACTGAGAGCGGTGAGCAGCTCTGTCAGGTTCACTTTAGTCTGTCACTACACACCGGGGAAACAACATTTAAGAAAGTCCAACCTGAAACAACACATTTATAAACTGCTAATTTGCTGTGTGCACATTGGAATTTTTGTATCACTTGGATAACTGGCCAAAGTTAAAGAGTTACAAAAAGCTAAGCAGTTTTGTACCTCTAATTTACATTAACAAGATTTGTGTACTGCATGGTGCAGCATCACTGGTGGAACCCCGTCCAGGATGTGGTCCTTTATTGGCCACAGTGGCTGATCATCATCCTGCTGGAGACTCTGTGGCTCTGCATCACTTTCCTCTTGCCTGTACCTAACTGCCCCACGTGAGTTTGACCGAGTCCAATTTGCTCATTAATCCAATGTACACATATGCTGGAAGTGTAAATTTCACCCATCTCTCCGTGCCAAGATAATCTCCAGTTGGTTCTGTTGCGCTGCAGTGAAGGTGTTAGTGTGCGCCTCGTGCTGCTGGTGTTATGAACCGCCGTGATTTATGGGCCTGTGGTGGATGCTTCAGAGGGCATAATTAGCCAATCTCAGTCTGTCATGTGCAATAAGAGGAGCGGAGCCAGAGGATCCATCTTCCTCGCTCTGTGTCTTCTGCTCAGTGCTGCTTTCTGTGTGCATTTTGTCCAACCGTTTTTTTGACCCTGCATGGCATCACTTTAGTATACTGCGATTTCAAAAAGTAACGCTGCTTCCCACAGCTCTTGTGTTTTTTTCAGATGTCTGATTGGTTTTATAGCTTTTCAGTGGAATATAATGTTGTGCGGTCAACACAAATCTCATATGAAACCTAAAAAACAGGATGCTATCTTTGCCGTCAGATAGAAAACTCTGCCTGAGGTGCTTCCTAAGATTCCAGTCAGTCTTTGACATTTCTACAATTCATAAATCATTTTTAGAAAATTTAGCCCTTCTAATTATTTTGTTACTTCTTGCAGTTCTATGAAATGTATTATTCTTTTAATAATGATAATACTATACTATTTATTGCCAGAGGGTATTTGGGTGCTGGTGGAATTGGTGATAATGGTCTTTACCCAAACTGCACTGGGGGCTCAGCAGGATACATTGATAGATGGATGTTTGGTGATAACATGTTCAGATACCCCACATGCAAAGTAAGATCTTTTCCTCACACAATTCATTATTTTATCAATCATAAAACCTTGCAGGTGGAATTTAAAACACAGTTGGTTTCCCTCTTATTGCCTTTTCAGGAAATGTATCACACTACACAGCCCTTTGACCCAGAGGGGATTTTAGGTACAATCAACTCCATTGTCATGGGATTCCTGGGGATGCAGGTAAATTGGATTGTTTATTTCTCCTGTATGATTCAACAAGTGGCACAAGAGTATGTCAAATATTTCAGAGTTTTTTAAAGTGTCCATGTCATTCTTCTGCCTTTATTTAGTTCCCAATTTCCTAATTGAATTTCAAAATTTCTTGGAACAGGAGTAATGTTATTCATTATGCTCCTGTATATTGGAAATATATGGTTTAGCTTAGCTAAAAGGTAATTCATTGAATAATTATAATGGATAATTAAAGAGTCATCCCACCCTTTGATTGCTTTTATATATGAAATGAAATAATAAAATAAAAAATAAATTTGACGTTTCATTTGTGATGAATGATGATTCTCCAACCATTTTAAATGTACTTTTTTAGAAACTCTGTAGCAGTCAACCAGAAACAGCCAATAACAATCAACTTCACTATTTTCATGGGGAATAAATGATAAAGTTGATATTGATGACATCCCACCTCCATCCTTCCATTGCATTCACATCACAACACCGCTGCTCAAAACCGCTTCAAGTGGTTCCCAGTTTGTTGCACAACTGGCATATTTCATGGTTGAGTGGAGAGTCAGGCAGACTCAGTAATGTCAAGTGATGATTCCTTCATGGCAGAGTAATGAATTGATTTTGAACCAGTAGTGATTATGTGTATTTATGTTGTGTGCATTGATCTGATAAGACAGTGTCGGTGTAGCTTCCAAGTTTGCTAATGAAACCTTTAGCTTTAACTAACCAGTCAGGAGGAAAAGTGGTCACCTCTGTATGGTCTTCCAGACCTTAAAACTCCTTCAACTGACTCCAGAAAGCAAAAGCTGAATCAATGTTCACTTTCATTAGTGATTAGTGACAAAAGGTCCTCCTTCATATCTCATACAGAGATAAAAAAAAATAATAATTTTGGACCCTTAAGCATCATAATTCACAGTCATGATATTTTTTTAGGAGAAAGCCATACTTTCATTCTGCACCTTTCTACAAGCTATGTGGATGTTTTTATTTTTATTGTTGATCTCCATAAAAATTTTGTCAATAACATCCATAAGTACATAGTTAATTAACAAGTTTATAAAACTGTTTCCAAAAAGATATTAGGTTTTGTGTTTAATAAATGTTTTTATGTTAATACTTTGAGCAAACAAAATTCCAAATTCCATTCACCTCCATTATAGGCTACTTGAATGGTGAAAGAAAGACATTTTAGTACCCTCAGCAGGTTTAAAATGTCATGCTACATACCACTTACAGTGAGTGGGAAAATACTGTTTGTTCTTCTGTGATTTGGGTGAACTGGTGCTGACGTCTTTACTATACTGTCCCCTGATTGGCTGAGGGCAGCAGCTTCTTTAAATCCGACTGAATCAGACTTTATCCGTGAAAGGTTTACTGATCTAATGCAGGACAGAAGATTTGTAAACCTGAGTTGCTTTTAGATGATGCGATGCTCTTCATGATAATATGACAATAATAACATATATTAGATAGTGAAGCTACAGTTATCTCTACTTAAATAAAAGTTATGCAAAAGAGACTTTCCCACTCAATTGTTAGTGCACAGCTGCTCTCCTTCACTGGCAAAATGTTGTCAGAAAGTGAGGGGAGAAAGCTTTTGGTCTTTAGACCTGAGTCTCTGATGGCGACAGTGTCACTTATAACCATTTGGGCTGTGAGAAGTTGCCACGCAAAAGCAGCCACATTGCTCAATTCCCGGTGGGCGGTTAGCACTGAGCCCTTCAGTCAGCGAGTCTTAGACAACACGCCAGGTGTCCTGGCGGACTCCTCTGTGCTCACCCATGCTAATGTCCTCAGCTGAAACATATACATCATCACCAAATTAATCATAGACTGCAGATGACTTACACCCCACATCTGGCTCAACAGCATAGGAGAAATGTGACCGCCATGTCAGGGACGCAGCATTGACATCCACATCCCAGGCCTATTTGGTTACCCAAGGGCAAATATATGGACACACCGGTTGTTGGTGTTTACATGGTATTTCTCATTAAATGTATGATTGAGTGAGTTGTGGTGTCTGTGCTTATCTCTGCCTCCTTCTCCACAGGCTGGGAAAATTATAATATTCTACAAGGGAATGAACATCCACATCCTCGGTCGATTCCTGGTGTGGGCCGTCATCCTGGTACGTTATGTCATGTGGAGGTTTTAAACACAGCTGGTAAAGTAAATGAGCATAAAAGTCAATTCATAATTTAAAACCGAGACAACAAATCACTTTAAACTTCCTCCTGCTCCAGTGACACACACAGAGCTGAGCACTTTTATGGTCTTGCTGTTTTACTTTGCCTTGCAGGTAAATTCTGCAATGTGTTTTCCAGTCACTTGGGTATTAGTCATAGCCGCTGAAGCCATTCATTAGTAAGACTTAGTAGAGGACATGTGTGTGATCTCAGTACAGTTAAACAACATCCATGTGTGGCTGTGTTTCCGGGCAGACATGGGGATCCAGCGCCTCAGGGGGGTACACGCTGTCTCTCATTACCTTTGTGCCTCACGTGTTGTTTTAGAGGAGAACACATTACTTACAGGCTACTGCAATCAGTAGCATCTGATGAATAGCATGATCAATTACTTTAAATGTGCACTAAGATTCAACAAACATTTGCACTTTATTCATCCATTTGGATGAATAAAGTGGCATAACAGAAATAGATTAAAGTCTTTCAAACCCAGAATAAAAAGATGCATTTCTTCATAAATCTGCTCAGACAGTAATTTGAGGTCATATTTGTTTTGGATCTGTGCTCATTCTGGGTGGTCTCAAAATGCAAAAAGAGGCAAGCTGGCCTCGATTTCATTTAGAGGGAGAATGCTTCCCACAGGGAGAAGCAGAGTGTTATACGAGATGGGCCGTTTTGCATTTCTAAACCTGTAACATGAGGCTGTTAGTGCGCTTCTAATGAGATTGACTGATATCCTTGCAGAAGGGCCAGGCTTCGCTCAACTGTGCCTGGCCACTGTTTTCATGTACGCACAGTGAGATGCTGCAGAGATGTAGCTCGTTTGTGAAAGGGGGTTAGTAGGAGCCTGCATGCTGTGGAAGCAGACATCCTGAACTGGCAGTCCTGTGACCTGGAGCGATGATGGAGCTGGAGGAGCTGGCTGCAACACTCAGCCTTTGAAATCAAACTGTGCAGGACGGAGGGAAGCCAGAGAAAAACACACAGAAACAATTACAGATCCCGTTGGTGTTAAGTTATGCTATTGTTGTGTACTACTGTAATTTTGCAGTTCTGCATATCATGTTCCTTCAGACTAGTATGTGTTAGTGTTGTGATTTAACCACAAAGAACGCTTCTAAATTAAGGAAAGAATTTCATTAATTAGTTTTATCAGTAATTCATCTATTTATGTGGGTTTGTTGGTCAGGATTATTTGTGTATCTCAATGGGGTTTTCTATATTACTTATATATATATATATATATATATATATATATATATATATATATATATATATATATATGGTAATGAGCACAGCAATGCTTTAAGTTAACATGCTCACAATGTTAGAATAATGGTGTTTAGCAGGTATGTTTACCATGTTCATCATGCCGTTTGACGTGTTAATTTACTAACATTTCATTAGCACTATTTACAAAGTACAGCTGAGGCAGATAATAATGTCAGTAGTCAGGTATTTGGTCACAAACTAAAAGTGTTGACCTGATGATGGTGAAGAAAAGTCACTTGATCACCAAAGTTATTACAGTTCATCGTGGGGAGCATTAACGTCTGAGAAAATCTTAAGACAATCCATCCAGTAGATATCAAGACGCTTCACCCGAAACCACAAATTTTGACCTCATGGTGGTGCAAGTGGAAATGTCTGTGGATTGCCATGGTCTTTGAAAGACCATCATCTAAGAAGTTGTGAAGACTTTTCACTGCCAACCTGCTGCCTTTGCTAGAGGAGGTAAGGGGAGATCTGTACCAAATTTCACAACAACCCATCCAATGATTGTTGAGATGTTTCAGTCTGGACCAACAGACCGCCACTACCATCCCCAGAGCCATGTCGTTAGTGTGGCTAAAAACGGCAATAACAAAAACACACACTATAATAATCGAGTGAGGTTGTAAAGTGTCCAATATAAATGTCCTAAATCCAGCATTAAAAAGCCAGAAGGAATGAGCCCTTTGCGCTTGTGAGTCAGGATAAATCCTGCTTATACACGTGAGAATCAATTGAAATTCTGTTGTGAGAATTTAATATCATTAACCTCAATTCCTAAAATGACAAATCTCCCCATTATGTCTCCTGGTGTTGAATCTTATTGACTATCATTGTGGAGCGAGTGACTGGAGGGAGGTGAAATAAATTAGATCCATTTGGCTTCTCCCAGAGGCACAGAGTGATAAAGTAACACATGGTGAAATAAATAAACATAAGGCCTTTATGTTTTTCCACTGTACATTATCTCATGGGTCACTGGTTAATGCCGTGTAGATGACATGGATACTACTCAGGATTATGATGTTATGTTCAGATCATACAGTGTTTGTTTATGGTCTGGTCAATTCCAGGAGTTAAAATGCTGGTTAACTGAAACAGAGAATAACAATCAAATAGATTTTCTCATGCTGTAATAGCTGACAGAGAGCCAGTCTTTATATTGACTCTGTGGGCAGATACAGACCATGTGTACAGTATGAATGCAGCATATAATCGTCCTCTGCGTTCTGCTTATGTATATTGTCTGTTTTGTTTTTGTTATTTTAAATCTCAGTAGCTCTACTTCTATTTTTAGTTCCACAAAGTGTTTTCACCAACAAAGAAAGCAAAATTAGTTTTAGTGATTGGTCTGCTCTTGTATTGACTTTTCTAATACGATTTGGCCTCAGAGGGGAGGCAGGAAGCAGAGCAGAGCTGCCTCTTGTTTCATACATGTGCTCTTGACATTAGCAGGTCTCCTCAGTGGAGGAGGGACCTCATTTCTGCGCGCACCCAACCACAGGATTGATATTCTTCACAGGAGGCTCACAAAGAAAGTGAAAGAGCTAGAAAGCACAGTTACAGTAAACGGCAAGCCGGGTTTTACACCGCAGTTCACTGTAGTGTGATTTTTGTGGCAGATTGATATTCAGGGGCGTCCATGCATCTTCCCACTAATAAACAACAGACGCTGTTAATTAAAGCCCAACGATCAGGCTCCAGAAGTGAGAGATTGAAATTGAGCGATTGCCCCACATACCAGCCCCATCCCACATCCTGCTGCCTGGATAGCCTGGAGACTCAATCCAGCCCCGGCTAGGCTATTTCCACACCATCGATTCTGTCATCTATACACATGATGGATATCCACCTAACAAGCATGTTTGGATTCTGATCCCCTGCCCCGGGTTTCTCTGTGGAGCACAAAGTGTTTCTCCAAGTATCTAAATCATATGTAAAGGTAAATAGATGGGACAATAAAAGCTTTTATTGATGTAGAGTTCATCCAATCATACACAGCTCCTCTGTATACTGGTTGATAAGGCTGCGGAGACAACTCGGCCGATGGGTGTGACTCTGTAGGAGGCTCTCTGTAAAGAGCACAACACTCCAAAGTGGACGGTCATTGGCGTGTTTGCAGTCCGATACTGTGTGTGTGACTTGATGGACCTTGTTCGCCGGACTCTGGTTTAATCGTTATATCTGCCGGACTCGCTTGATTCTGTTGCCTCACGTTTTAGCAGCCCAATACTACTTGCTTTATCGCCCTCCATCGATTTGAAATCTGTTTCATTTCCACCCTTAGGGAATCTCTGCAGCCATCCTTTCTAAGTGCACACGAGACGGAGGATTTATACCTGTCAATAAAAACCTTTGGTAAGTGCTTCCTGACCCTCTAAATCCAGCCACTTTTCCTCACAAAAAAAAGGATGGGTTTCCAACAGACACAAATCAAGGCTGCTAAAACACGCGTTTACTTACCTCTAACGACAGCTACGACTGTAAATAATCACCCGGGCTGTCGGGAGTGTGAGGTGGAGCGGTTATACATTCTCCCAACATGATCACTCTTCCTTACGGCCAGCGAAATAAAGGATGCTTTATCCTCTCCACCCCCGAAGCACTCACTACACATTTTACCAGCTCTGTGTGATGGAATGAGATCAGGCTCTGGGAAAAGCATCTATATAACCACAGTGTACTCTAACGGCTCCCAAACTATCATAAGCCTTTTTGGAAAAACACAGGCAAGGTACCTTGATGAATGTCTGTAATGATTTTGCTTGAAATGCAGCACAATTACTACCTCAGACAAGTTACTTTACGACCCGTGCTTTTGTTCCACTCCCGCATTCCCCTTAATATGATGTGAATCATTTTAATGTTGCAGCAGGAAGAATACCATTTCATCTGTGATGTGTAAGCAAATTCTTCATGATGTTCCACAGGGGCCCCGCGCTAACGCTGTGCTCATCCCTTGCCATTACCTGCCTGGCTTTTATAGGCAGTTCATCATGCACAGGTTATTGAGCTCTTGAGTACGAGTCCCTGCCTGGATGTCTAGAAGTAATTAACTCCCAGCCAAGAGTCCTTTTTGGCCCCACTTCAGCTGAGATAAAAAATAAAAAAGTCCACGCAGGGAGGCTCCGCAAGGCAGCCATTTTACATCAGATGATATTACATCAAACATTCTTGCACTTAGGAGCAGACAGGGACATGGCTGGCTGGCACAGCTCCACAGGGAACGTGCCAAGGATCCACTGCTGATGCTATAGACCAATCCAGCTAACTGTCCCGCAGTTTGTTGGATTGACTCGAGACCCCTGGGTGTTATTTATCTGCAGCACAGGATTGATAGACTCTGTTTTTTTTACATCCTCATTCACACCGCGATCCCAACATTTCAGTGATGTCCGAATGTACAGAGTGAAATCCTGCTGTTGTTGTAAAGTGTTGCTCTGTTTTCACAGGTCTTTGTCCTATGTGACATGTCTGGGCTGTTTCTCCTTCCTGCTGCTAGGAGGCATGTACTTTGTCACTGATGTGAGGGGCTGGTGGGGCGGACAGCCATTCATATACCCAGGTACTGTTTAGCCACAAATCAAAGAGCTCAATGCATTATACTGGTGTATAACCTTTAATCATAATAAAAACCTCAGAAACATGAGTGACACATGATTGCACACCTTACATACATCAAAAAGTGCATTTAATTTCTTAAAGAGGCATTGAACATGTTCATGTTAACAACGTCACACGTCTACTCTGTGGGATAAACACACACAGGAAATCACTGCACTGCACTGCAGGTCATTCTGATCACTTCAGTTGAACTTTTTTTTTCAACTCATTGTTTTGTTTTCCAGCCAGTAACTTTGCTCGCCCCTCTCATAATCTAAAAACCTACACTCACTATCAAACAGGCAAAGTTAGAGCTGGTGAACATGGTGGAGCATTTAACTGCTAAAAGGCAGATACTTCCCGCAACAAGACTCGAGTTGAAAAATATGGATTTTTTTCTTTAAACAGAGTCCTGTTCCATAACACTGTTTGTCTCTTCTCCTCTCTGCCTCAGGGATGAACTCCATCTTTGTATATGTTGGCCACTCTCTCCTTGGTTTCTACTTCCCCTTCAGCTGGGAGATGCGCCACCAAGATAACCACTGGGAGCGGCTCTTCCAAAACCTGTGGGGAACTGCACTGTGGGTGCTCATCGCTTACCTGCTGTACAGGAAGAAATTCTTCCTCAAAATATAAACCAGGATCATCGTCTGTCCCTTTTTTTATTCTGTAGATGACATTATATTGGTTTTCAATTCTAAACAAACTATATTTGTGGTAATATATAGATAGTTATACCATTGTCAGAAAAATCTGGCCTTCTGTTCTTGGCTTAATCAGTTTTGTTAACTTTGCAGTGATGTGCAACCTTTCAGGTACATCTGAATGAATTTTACTGGTGCTAATACGCAAACCATCTGAAAGATCCAGCAGCTCAGAGGAAGCGCTTAAGGTTTTGTCAACCGCATGCTCCAGAAGAGCAAAAACAGTATGAAAATGTTCATCCATGAAACCACAGCTACTGAAGAAGATGTCTGTTCTGCTGTCAGTGTGGGCAGCTGAGAATTTATTTGGTGCTACTTGTTTTGTACACTGAATAGACTGATTAAATCAAATATACTGAGGTGGTACTTAACAAATTAGGCCGAGTGATTCCACTACACACCAGGCCAGCCATTATGAGTCTGTTGCCATGGTCACTCCTTCTCTTTGTGTGTCTGTGTGTGTGTGTGCGTTACCATCTGCTGTCCGAGTGACAGTACTTTAATAGGGGTCAAGATGCACAGCTCACAAAGGAGTGTCATTAATGGGGCTGACACCTCTTGCACCCATTGTATTAGAAAAATCAGGGGAATTACACAAATCCAATTCATCAGAGGAGGACGACGAGTGCCCTCAAAGAGCCTGAGCCCCTTACATGTTTTGCATATTTAACATACAAAGCTACTTACGCACTGAAACAGGGTTTATTTTTGCACTTGGATTCTAAAATTTCCACACAGTTGACAACCTGGTTGATTTATAGAATAGAATTCATATGTGACAGCACTGAACACGCTCAGATCAGTGTGCCCTCAGCATCAGGTCAGGTGATGTGTAGATCATGAAATGACCATCTAGTTAATGAAATGAAACAGCATCATGCTCTTCTTCCAGAGTGAAATTACATTACACACTCCTCAGAAGCTGTAATAACATTGCGTCATATGGTGTAGTGGTTTTGGTAATTGTCTTATGAACAGAAGTTGTTGTTTGAACCCCTGTAGGTGCATCCTGCCTTCTTGAACAGGACTCAAGTCTATAATAGCTTTCCCAAACTAACGTGCCAGCAATGGAAATGTACAGCTACATCTTCATGAGCTGAAAATGAAATCAATACAGACTCACCACAGAGGTCTAAATATATCTTTTGTGTATTTGCATGCAATGATGAAGCTTTGTATTTAAGTAGAAACATTTAGCTGACTCATTCTGGGCAGCTTACAGTAACTGCAACAGCACAATGGCACAAGAAACTCCTAATAAAGATCAAAAGGGTCCAAATAAGAGTGTCTAGACTGCAGAGGTGATAAATATTCTGCTAATATTTCAGATTGAATTTCTGCAGTACAGCGCTCTAAACTTTTTGTTGCTCTTGCATTGTCATAAAAAGCCTAGAAGATACCACTGTGGTTCCACATACCATGACTACACCACCACATTTCCTTGTCCTTATTGATTATCTTTGAGCATACTTCTCAGGATACCTGTAGTCTGTCAAATGGAAACTTTATCCCAGATACAGTGGTCTCATACAGACCGCTCGGCCTCTTATATGTCGCCTAATGATCCCCACGCACTCCCTTGATGCACCATTTATCCTCCCATATAGTGTAAGTGAGCGTCTTGGTACAGTATCCGTTAACGTATCGACATCAGTTTCACATATGAAGACGCCATCATATCTTGAAGGAAGAAACGTTTTTAAGCAATAACTTTATTTTACACATGGTTTTAGATAGATGCTTATTGTGGACAGTTGAAAGTTAAATCAGTTTTTAGAGCCTGAGACGACCAGAAAAGTAGTTCACCTGAATATTGTCACGCTTTCATCATGTAACGCCATTCAGTATAACAGGCCAGCATAATTCAAGAATTACACAATTATACATAACAGTCTAAAGTCAATACACATTGTATTAGGAATGTTGCTCCTTCTTTCTTTTAGTTCCTGCACATCTTTCTCTCTCTCTAAACAGTCTCTAGTTTCCCCTTTTTCTTACTTCTTTTAAACTGAAGGACACACCTTTGTTTTAGCCCAGCTGATATAAATGAGACAAAATGAGTAAACCAGAGACAGAAGGTGCAAAAATATAATAGAATACAACAAGAGTGGTAATTATATGTTTTCTTCCACTTGGTCTAAGTTGCCGGAGCTCCTGAGAGGCCCCTGCTGTCTCCTCCGCAGCCCAGTGAGCTCGTGTTTGTGCTCCATGCAGAGGCATTGATTGGAGAGCGATTGCTGTGTGAGTGACTGGTGTCCTGCCCCGAGGCTGCAGCAATGCATCACTCCACGCTATCCAGTCACAGGGAGATCCCTCACTGTAACGCAGCCTTTGACCTCGGACACACACTCAAGGCCCGAGAGGGGAAAGGTCCCGCAGAGGTTGACCAGTCACACAGCCGGCCTTACAGTGCTGCAGCTGAATTTGCACTGACCCTTAAAAGTGTTATTTATGAGCTGATAGACACAGCAGATGCCTGTAAGTTAAAAGTGAAGTGTTCAGCAGTGAAATGGTTCATCATATAGTCAGAAGCTCCCTCCCCCTTGGCAGGACTTGATGCTGACTCCTTGTTCTCCAGAGAAACAGAAAGTACAAACAGAACAAATATGAATGTCAGTGGCATCAGGATGGAGCTATAGAGGAAATAATGGTCATTTCAAAATAAAATTACTACATAAATGATTTATAATAAAGCAGTGACTAAATTAAACACACCTAATATCCTTTTTAAAAAAAAACAAAAACAAAAAAACAGTACCTGTACCTTTAAAACGCACCATTACACATTTAATGATAATTGTTAATAATTTTCCCCCCGCCGAGTGTTAATGAGATGACTGACCTGCTGTTAAATTATGCTCTTAAATTTCCTGTGGATGCTGAGCTGCCTGCTGCTGCGGAAACAGCGGGACAGAGTGGGGAGGCAGAGAGAGCCTCCTCCTCCTCCTCCACCTTCCCCCCCCAACCCCCACCCCCACCACCATGCATCCATCCATCCATCCAGCCAAGCAGCCAGTCAGCCCCGCAGCAGCCCGCGGAGCCGCACACAGCAGCCCGTCTGCGGGACACCGAGGACTTGATCTGGCCGCGCACACGGGACACGCTCCGGTCTTTACACCGCGCCTTCATTTATTTCCATCGGTTTCATTTTTCTTTTTTTTTTTTTTTCCGAGGGAACTTTTTTTTTTTTTTTCAAATCCCATTTTCAATCACAAACTTTCACTTATGGTTCGCGAACATGGGTCAAGTCAAGTTGTGGTTTCTCTCGGGGAAACATCGTTGTGGTGCTGCTGCTGCTGGAAGGTAAGCTTCACCCTCCGCTGTGCTGTCAGACTCCTGCTGATGGGGCTCCTGCTGAAGTTGGAAGCAAATCTTAAATATATGTTACACTGATTCAGTGTAACTGTTTTCGACTTAATTGAAAAGGATAAGGATATTAATTTTTTTTAGTACTTTTATTACTAAAAAAATAGCCTAATTATATTGTGATTTTTTCCTTTCTTTACACTTCTTATCCTCTGCCCTGTTAAAAAAAAGTATCTGATAATCTGAAAGCATCAGTTTTTCTTTAAAGCATCTTCATCTTCTGCTCTTGCTGTCAGTCAGAGAGGCAATTACTTGTGGTATGAGCACAGCAGGAACTAAAATATATTTGGTTTGGCATTCATTTTGAATTCACTAAATTTATGATCCTCTGCAAAAATGAATATCATTGAAAGAAGAAAAAAAGATGAAGGGAAGAGAAAATGAAGAGAAATGCAGAGAGAGTATTTCTGAGCTGAGCCAGCAGACCTGAAGTCTAGATGGCAGGCGATAAATACACACGAAATTGTGTTGCTCATGTGTAAAAGCCAAATTGCTTTGCTAAATTGCAAGATTTCGGAAGTTGAGTGAGTTTTCAGGAAAAGGCGCGCGCACAATGCCAGCACTGCCTCATGCTGCAGAAAGTGACACTTGCATTGTGCGCTGGCTGTTATGCGTGGTATGGCACACTGAGAGCTAGAGTCAAATGAATACAGCCATATATCATAATATTATAATCCCATTCACAATCCCACTGCCCAACTGTACCAACACTGTCCTCACATGCAGTCTATATTTAAAGTGTCCCTCATAGCTCAGGAGTGTGCAAATCTCAGTGTGCAGCGAGCATGTCAGATGTGGTGACAAATATAGGCCGTTGTGTGGAGCTCCTGAATTTGTTTTTGGACTTAACAGAAGTTACTATCAGTGCCTTTATCAGGGATGTAGAGTTTAAAAGTAAGGTAATCATCAGGGCCTTTTAGTGGAATTGAGATGTGCGAATAGGTGTTCATTTTTCCTGTGGATGGCTTGGTGCTATTTCATGCCTGCAAAAGTGGGCTTACAGTACCAATAAACTACAGCCTGTACGTAATCGCCCAAGGGAGCAGTTTCCTGCAGTGTTGTAAAAATGATGAATGAAATTTCTAAGGTGCCACAGTTGGGTGTAATGTTCTCTGGTTATTTCTCACTGGGACAGACAGCAGCGGTGTCTGAGTGCGAGAGTGAGTGTGAGAGATGTAGATCCTCGTCACGCTTCCAGCAGATGTAAAGCTCCCATCACACGCCCCTGCACACATTTACATCTCAGTTCTGGCTTTGTTCTGCGCGCATTGTCTCCGGAGCGGGCGCTTCACCTGATATTTATAGACGGCCACAGTTGGTGTAGTTTGATTGCGAATGTCAAGGACGTGGCGGCAATTAAATGGGCGCTGAAATGTACACCCTACGTGGAGACTCGGCACCCCTCACCTGCCTGTTTGTTGCAACAAAAGACCCACACTTGTCCAGAGGGGAGGAGAAGCGAGCCGCAGGCAGGTGTGCAGCAGCTGCTCCTGTCTCTGGGCAAACACTGGCTGTTTGTTTTCTTTAGGAAAATATCGCCTGCACACAAGTGCACACAGCGTTCAGATTGTAGCTCGGACATTAACTGCTCTCAAAACGACACATCAGATTGATTTTGTCGTGCATGTTCGAGCTGAAGATTTTGTCTCACTTTTGGAGGGTGCTCTGACTGTAGACGCCAGTAGCAACACAATCATTTCCCTCCATTACACTTATTTAAAAGTTATTGAATCACCAAATTAGTTTTTTCTTATAAATGTGTCAGTTCTCATCTCTTTGGTAATTTAATAATTTTGTGATGCACTTTTTGTATCAAATAACCTCTTATGAGAGTTTTCATCACCGTCCAAGTCTAATATATGTTAGACATAAGAAGGGTTGCATTGTTTGTTTAGACTGGAGAAAAGAAAAGATGCCAAAATGAGTGTTTGGTCATTTTCAGCATCACTGTGCCAGGTTACAGGTTACTGATTGGTTTAGTGTTTCTTGCTGAGGTAATCAAACAAAGGAAATTGGCAATCAGCACTCACTACAGAAGTAATCAGCATTTTTAAATGTGGCTGCACTTAAGAGTGGAGTTAAGTGGAAGAAGTAAAACAGTTCAAGACATAAATTAAAGTGATCTGGAGGCTGGGACACCTCTTTGTTGATGTAGTTAGAGATGGATAAGTAGCTGTTTGGATGTAAAAATGTTTTCTTATTGTTTGAGAAAATCTGAGGCACTGAAATCTTTTGGTCGGTCACTGCTCTATTATGCTTTTATGTTAGGAAAAAGCACACGGGCTTAGGTATGCATTTAGAGAGGATTTTGAGATCATTTTTGATTTATTTAAATGAAGGCTGGCTAATGAGATCTCATGCCTCTGACTAGTTTGAAGAAATGATGAGGGATTATGGACCGGTGGCTTTGCAGAGGTAAACTAAATGTTGAGAGTTGAACCTTTTGTGACTTAAACCTGGTGAAAGATTTAATTAAAATTAACCAGATCCCCTTAACATACACTTCTGTGTAATCCATCACTTTCACGAGAAGAGCCACAGATGTTTTCACATAAAAGCATCGATCAGTTTATCCTCCGCCGTGACCTTGCTACTGTAGCGTTGACCCTGCTTTACCCTCTGACCTTTGAAACCACAACCAAGTAGCCATCTCCAGTGATGACCCCCCCCCACCATCCCAGAGGGAGGCTTGTTTGCAGCCTCTGTCGCGGCTCCTCCTTCCCCTTCCATCAGAACGATCATTTCCATCAGCATCTTTTGCTTTTGAGAAGGACCAGGCCAATAAATCTCATTTGATACATGCTGCTATTTGATTTAGCTCCTTATTCCATTATATGATTTAGTAAAGCTTCTGTCTTGTGCTGCCTATGGGTGCCTTATAAATCTTGTCAATTTTCAACTCTTGCTGTCACTACGTCTCTTTTAGTATAATTGGAAAACATCATGATACGAGTTGGAGGTAGAAAAAACTGAAATCCTCTGCGGTTTTCCGTCAGAGCTCTTACAAGCAGAAAGAAATAATTTGATTTCTTGTATATGGCACAGGGAACGCATTTTTTTTAGTTTATTGATTTTTTTTGGCACACAACACATGTCTCACCATGTGATATAAAACACAGTCATTTGGCCTCACCTTCCCTCCACCCATATCATCCCAACCGTCCCAGTCCCCAAAAGGACAATAACCTATATTTAATTATTTATTATTTATCATTATTTATTTTTTCTATTATTCATTTTTTCTTTTCTTTTTTTTTTTTTTACATGAAATCAAAAAACGTTACAGCAGAAAACATACTACTCTCTGCCACAAATGCAGCTGGTACAATCAGTTAAAAGTTGCACCATCTCTCCTTTTACCAATTTTTATTGGGATCTTTTCCAAAGCTTTCAAGCTACAGCGGCTCCTTTTGCCAGCCTATGCAATTTTTAAATGCCAAGATTTTTGGCATCCCATTAATTTTTTTTTTCTAACAAAACTGAACCAGTGGTTTTTGAAAATATCCTGTCTGATGGAGGGACTCCACTCATTTCATTTTTACCTCCACTGCTGAGAGGTTTACTTACAACCTCTAACTCTGGACTGTTGCTTCTGCTGCTGCTGCCGTTGCATGGATACTGCTCCTACCTGTCAAAGCTCTCTGCCTGATCCTCTCGTCAGTTCAGGGTCACACTTCCCTCTCATGCACGGGTAGAATCTAATTTGCTGTGGTGAAAGGACAAGGAGACATTGATTGAAATTTTGCCCTTAGGGCATTTAGGCCTCTCTTTTCACATGGGTCTCGACAAGTTATTTTCCAGTCGCCTAGCGGTGCACGCTGTGTTTGACCCATCATTTACTACAATGAACGAAACAAAGAAGCTCATATCCTTTGGCTCCACATGGTCGTGTGTCCCTGGGGAGTATCTGGGAGGATCTGGGTCAATGTAGTATTTTGCTGTTTCAAAGGTGGCGATTGTACCAGCTTTAGACATGGTAATTCCATTTACAAATTACTTCTAATTCCTCTGGGAAAAAAAAAACAATTGTTGGGGCAGGTTTGCCAAATATTCTAAAAATTTAAACCTCCTTTAGACTTTGTTGCTTCTTGTCAAAAAGGGAATGATGCTGCTTGCCCTTTCTCCGCAGGCCCCACCCTGGCATCACTCTCTGTCCATTTGTTTGATCCTTCACTTTACTTGAGTGGGCAAACATGTAGGAAATTATTTTTCCACCGGCCTTTATCCTCCTACCACCACCTGCCAGTGCCAGAAACTCTGAAAGCTCCTCTTCCATTTGTGCTGGACGATCAGCGCCCTCCATTCTCTGCCATAAAGCATCGTCCCTCCCTTTGTTTCCATAATGTAGTCCATCACATTTAATGACGTTAAAATGGTGCAAACTATTGGCAGTCCCATCAGACTCAGCTCTGCTATGTGTTTAGTGGTAATTAGCAAATGTTAGCATGCTAACTGATGGTGGACATGGTGAACATTAAACCAGCTAAACATCACAGTGTTAGCGCTGTAAGCATATTTTCATTATATCACTGACGGTATCATTTCACACAAGGCACTGATAGCCTCACAGAGCTGCTAGCATGACTGTGGACTCTAGTCGTGTACGGTCTGTAACTCTTGGCTGTGGTTGCAGATTCTCTTAATTTGGATGCTGTTGTTAGGAACAAATATAGAAATAAGAAATTTAAAAGTGGTCAGAAAGCGCCTGATTCTCTAAATCGGTTATCTAGTAAACTGAAACCGTTGTGAAACCATTAATTCAAACAAAAATTGCTTTACTGTATCTTGCCACAAGCAGTTAAAGTTTTCACCCTCTTCTGTGTACATGTCAGTGTATCTGATTGCTTTTTAACCACCACTCTGATGAGCTTTGAGATGTTTTACGAAAGCGGTCTAATGACTACAGCATCAAACTCAGTCCTAAGCTCTATGATGTACCACGTGTTCAATTTTTGATGCCACTGTCATTCCCGAGGGAATTCCTAAACTGAATTTGTACTTGCAGCAAACCCCTAAGGAGATGTTCTATTAGATTTCTTGATGACTGATGAACATGGTTCATTGGATCTCAGCTCTTGTATTCTCTGAGGGCTAATTGGATTACATTATGGGGTAATTGATTATTATGTTACGGTATGCATCACGGTAAACTGAGTGGGCTAATCCACCTGGAGCCTGACTACCTCCTCCAAACTGAGATCAGATATCGTATTACTCTGATGAAAAGTTTGATGATTGTGTCATCATAACAGGAAATGACTTTCTTTCCTTATTGCACCACATTGTTGAGACTGAAGCCATCACAATCAGGACTATATTAAATCCAGATTCTGGATCCGGCCTGATATGATGATATGACGAAGCAATCACATACTGGCACAGGAAACCAAGAGGGAGAGATTTCAAAACATTAGGATCAATAATAGCTTTCATAAGGGGAATTATAGCTCAATGTGCAGCTTTTTAGTTAATTGAATCCTTGAAGAGAACCATTCCCATAACTATTACATCTTTGGAAGCAGAGTAATCGTGATAAGTTTCAGAGTGATTATTATATCTATTGTATTTATATCACCGTCATATAACTTGGTGAAATGCTCCTTAATGCCACTGGCTACAGCTGCATTGTAATAGATGATGGATTATTTGGAAATGTGGTTATTGATGAACTAAATTGTGGAGTTGGCTGTGAAATTCAACCACAGCAGATTAAATATTTCTGTGGCCGTGCAGCTAAACAAGTGGCTCCATATTGTGTCCAACGGAGATGATTGTATACATTCAGCCATCCGCCTTTCCTTCTCCCCCTGTCCGTCTCATCAGTGGAAAACAATCAGCATCACTGTTGATTAGTACGGTTATTGATTGGTCTGCTGCCAGATACACGGCCTTTCCAATGGGTCGTTACCAGGGACAGATGCAGCGCATGTTGACCTTGGGAGAAAAAGGGCACTGGGCTCTCATCGCAAGAGCTCCACGAACAAGATTAGGAGGGGGGGATGAATCATACAGCAGCCGGGCTGGGTCACTTTTCCCGATCTGCCATGGTGTTGACAAGGATGCTCAGTGAGGACGTCTGGGTGGGAGATCCACGTTTTGTTTCATTGAGATTCACGGAGGCAGATTAGCAGACCTGTGGGTTAGTCTTGCACATGAGCTCATAGCTGGTAAATCTATCAGCCGAAGCACGCATTGAGCTAATTGAGTTCCTGTCTTTGTCTGGGACGATGGAGAGGGCGTCCCACCCTATCAGACGCTGACCAGTCCTAGACACGCTGTGGTCTGTGGCTGACTGAGCGCATGGTTTCAGATTTTGTGATGAGCCCGTGTTCTCTTTGTCCTTCCGCAGTTAAAATATGAGACAGGCCACGGTTAACTCAAGGAAACTGCGGGCATCAAAGGCAAGCAGGATGAGCTACAGCTGAATGAGTGGGGTTTCCATCATTGCTTTTTTCACCAAACAAGCAACATATGAGTTCAATTTCATAGTCCACTTAGCAGTACATGTTATCTATTGTAAACACGGATTGCTACAAGAGTCCTCCTGTTCAAACACTGGCTTTGTTTGCAAAATTACTTACTCTGGCTTTTGAAGAAATGACTGTGTATGTGGCAGCTCAGCATCAGTTTTATAGTTGTTTGAAGGCTGTAAAATGTCTGCTTATGGTGGTAATGTTTACACACTTTGAGTTATGGGAGGTCAGAGCTGTTCCACAAATAGCTTACTGTCCATATCAAAATCTCAAAATTTTTCCATCTTCCCAAGACATAGAACAGCCTGTACTGTCTTTTATTTTGAAAAATCACTATCCGTGCGTGGTCATAAGAGGTGAGATGTCATTACTATCTATATTTCTCTCATTCTTGTGCATCATTTAGGGAAGGTAATGAGTTGCGCTTTTGGAAAATCGTCATCATGACTTCACAGACCAAAGATGCCATTTGCTAAGAGAGGCCTGCTTGATCCATTCAATTAATTAGTTTTGATATAAACTGCTTGCTTTCTGTTGGCTTCAGTCCTGGAAAGAAATTGAATTTTGAATGATATAAACAAATTGTGTTGCATGGGGTCCAGCCGCCGTGGCTTCGAGCCAAAGCCAGACATCATAAATGCGTTCAGCTCCCACTGGTTAACACGTTGGACCCTCCAGTTTTATTTGTAGAGCTGCTGTCATCTGCTGTGTTTGATTCATGACGGTGTCATGTGTACGATATCTGTAGATTTATTAAGTTTTCTTTATTTATCTAATAAAGGGCTGCAGAAAGTAGGAGCATTTTCCTAGCTTGTGAGTGATTCAAATGAATCCAGGAACATTAGCATCTTATCAAATTAGTGCAGGCATTAGTTTAATAATGTGTTACAATAATGATTAAGCTGCAGTTTTCCACTCTTTTGGGCCTGAGTCAGTGAGATAAGGACTCCCTCTAATGGCCATTTAAGTAAACAGATCGAGACCTACACTGAGATCGCATGAATTTCTTGCACTTCACTTTCAATATTTTCTCACATAAAACCATCATCAATTTGCCCTTGCGAGTTAAAAGAGCAAAATAATAGATGTACATTGTTGCATATTATTATTCATATGAATTAATACTGCACATGCTGCTAAGAGTTACATTCAAGGTGTTTTCATAACACGCACACTGTGCTATTCTATTACACCAGAAAACTACAATGTTTCAAGCCCAAATAGTCTTTGTATCAGGCAGGTATTACAAAACTGCGTCATTAAATAAATCGTCCTGATCCCTTCCCTGGGTGTGGTTACAAGGACAGGATCACAGCAGTACTCTAAGCCCAACTGAGTAGCAATAACATGTCAGTAGATTTAATACTGAGACCACTCTTAAGGCAAAAGCTTTGATCATCTTTTTTTTTTTTTTACATGCACCTTTAATGTGCTTTGAAATCTACAGTCTAAATTATATCCTGTACTATGGAAACTCGGGCACAAACAAACATAGCCACCTCATTTTTATTGTGGACAAATATATCCATTGCTGTAAATCTCGAAAAAAAAATAGTTAACATAACATAAAATGACGAATGAGCAATTCCACTGCATGCCTTTTATGTGAATGAGAATCTGTCTTATTTGAATTGTTCATATTATTGTATTGGCATTTTTTAACAGGCCAATATTTTTCTGCTATGTTGTCTGTGTCAATATATTGTTAGAAATACTTTAAGTTTAAGTTTCTCGTCTTGATTGTACAATTTCAGACTTTGACAGAAGCACTATAAAAAAGCCATTTTTAGTGGCATCTAACAGATCTATGTACAAATAAACATAAACTGAAGAAATAAGATATAGCAAACCTTAGCCAAAAACGGCCCCAAGACTGTTTTTAAGCATGAGCATGATTGGCTCTGGTTGTGATAGATTTAGGAAATGGAAAATCATCCTTAAAATCTGAGTCATGAAACTCACTCCCACCGTCCCCACAGGATTACCAAACAAGTGGCCTGCTGTTTGTTTTTGTCCCTGGAACACTTTTAATAAAAAGGGCTGCAGCCTCTCTGAGTGTATCTCCATCCTTCAGGAAGGATGGCCACATTTTATCCATCAGCTCGGCCTCCTGTCATCTAACCCCCGCAAAATTAAATCAATGTCTGAAACCAGAGCTGAGGCCTCAACTGCACCAACAGAAATAGAAAATCTAGTTTTGCTGTCTGCTAATGACATTAGTGCGTTCCCTAAATGGTCGCCTACCGTCGTCAAAGAGGAACATAACAGGGATATAATTACAGCAGGAACACTCGCATCTCCATTTTCCTGTAAAACACACAGCCTGCTGCAGCTCTTTATGGATTACACCAACACACATGCACCCATACACACCCACCCCATGCTCCCCAGGTAATGATTCATTTTCTCTACCATATCATGTTATCCCTTGTAATGAAACTTCTCAAGGTGAACACAAGGAGAATCGGAAACCGCATGTTATTGACCATATGAGAAATTCATTAAAAGAGCTGCATAAGTGTCATTTGAGCCCTCTTTTCAATTTCCGCTACTGGGGGGAGAAGAAAGACGTATCAGAGGAGAAAAAAAAAAATGAACCTGTCATATTCCATGTATGTATTAATTTCTATTCACTGGGCAGACAGCATTGTCAGTGGGCATTGTTCCCACAGTTAAATATCCAGAAAGAGATGTCTGATAGCTGCTGTTATCCTGCTCTGTAATAAGACAATCTCAGCGGTAATATCAGGCCATCATTTTTTAGTTTGTAATAGTGTTTTTCTTAAAGGGAATAATATCCTAATTCTCCCATGACTCACTTGGCTGGCTGTTTTTAAAACATCTGGTTATTTCACATCTTTTTTCTGCAGGAGTAACAGGGTTGTACTTTCCTCAGAATGAGTACACTGAGACGGTGTACGTTGGGCAACCGGCAGGGACGCCGATCCTCCAGGTCCACGCCATGCTGGACAGCGACTCAGAGCAGCCGCATTTCTACCTGTGCTGGACGACCACTCGAATTATTTCGTACAACTCCTGGTTCAACCTAGACGTCAACACTGGAATACTGTCGTTGAACAAAACCCTGGATGAGAGCGACTTTGCTTTGCTATGTGAGTTGGGTATGAGCATTTTAATGGTAATGTATGGTACCATTTCAGTGCCAGGTATCCTCTAAAACATGAGAGTAAATTAGTTTCTTGACGTTTATGCTCTTTGCATACTAATAAGGGCTCTGCCTACAGGATGATTAATGTAATTGCACACGGGCACAAAAAGAGCTTAGTCATCAAAAAAAGCACTGTCTGAGATTAAGATGTCTCTTGTTGTGTGTTGCCTCTGTGTCTCATCAGATCAAAAGTCATGGTCTGTGAAGAAGTTGTCCCTGCGTGCCATTGTGTTACCTAACCTCACCAAGAAGCTGCCGTGCCACAGCAAAATCCCCCGTCGGATCACTCTGGACTTTGTCAATGTCACAATGCCTCAGTGCGCTCAGACAGATATTAAGGAACTATGCTTCCCGCACAAAGACACATCCAACCCCCACATCATGGAGAACAGGTTCCCCGGGCCCCTGCGGCAACTCCGACGACTCACCAGACTCAACGTCTGCCCCAACTACACCATCTCTTACAATGTGGAATCAGGTTTGACACTTTAAAGAGAGACTTTGTAACATGTCAATGAAATAACACGTTCCTCCTCTTGAATGGAAAGTTGAATTCATAATCAGTGAAACACGTCATTGCTCAGTTTAATACACTCAGGGGTTTTGCTGTTACAGCCTACGTTGGTTTGGTATGACCAGTGGCTTATGGCAGCTAATGTTAGCAAACAAACAGCAAAGTTAGTAGTCCTGCTTTAAATCACACCCATACCACGTCTGACTCAGTATATTCACACACTGACTGCAGTCGCACCTGAGTTTTGTTGTTCCTCTTGTGTGCAGACACCCCAGCTCCATTTGCCGTAAACGAGAACACCACAGAGCTGGTGGTGACCGCTCCATTGGACCGCGAGGAGAGTGAATATTACAGACTCCTGCTGGTTTGCAAAGTCCGGACAGACAAAGTCATCACCAAGGTGGAAACTTCACTGGATGTGTTTGTCAACGATGAGGATGATAACGCACCATACATGAACGGAACAGACACGGCGGATGTCATCATCAGCTTCAATCGGACAAAGGTGGGAAGACTTGTATAATATACAGATCTGATCAGATTGGATTGTTTCATTGACACGTTCATTTTACCTTCTTCACGTGAGGAATAAAATTTCTTACTTTCATGTTTTTTTCCAGGGTGGCTCCTTTGGCACTTTGCACGTCTTTGACAGGGATTTAACCCCCATCTATCCAGTCCAGAGTCACAATAAGTATGTGGTGACCATTCTCAATAGTGACTCATGGATTAATGACACATTTGACATAAAAGACACCTTCAGTGAAAAGAAAAATGCTCCTGGAGGCATTCGAGAGACCGTCCACAACTACCGTGAGTAATCCAGGGGCTGCTAAAATTAAACTGTCTTCTTGAACACTGTAGTCTCTGAGATAGATTTCCATGTTTCCCCTTGATTGTAGAGCTCGTTCTGAGGAGGAACCTGTACGTGACTGAGAATCGCACCATGCAGCTGGACTACATGGTCAATGACACCACATATCCCGGTCTAGAGGGAACAGTGCTGCTGCACTTCAACGTTACCATCTTACCGGTCCACATCCGCTTTGCCAACGTTACCCATATGTTCACCCTGACACGCAGAGCTTCTCTTTATGCACAGGTACTCATGACTACATACCGTACAGATCTATAACTCTCTTTTTACTCCTTTTTGCTGTTATCTTAACAAATAGTTCTCCTCTGACTGACTCTCTCTGACTCTGACTTCCCTACTGTGATTTCAATGTAAGTGATGAGCATAAAAAATTATTAAAACATCTGCAGATTTTTCCCCATTGTAAACACCCAATTTATCATCCAAACATTCAGACACAAAGACTGTCAGTGAATGAGATATGCCAGATACACACAGAAATAGTAGTTTTCCTCCATTAAGCCCTTTGATGCAAAGAGGTTTCAACATTGTCAAGTTTTTATTCTGCAAATGATTTTGTGCCCCAATAAGAGGACAATATTTGAATTCTTTAATGTTATACAGAGTTAATTCTCTTCTCTATGTTGATTAGATTTTAACTGTTTAAAAAACTTTGTGCTGACTCACTATTAAACATGCTGAGAGACTGCCACCTGCTGGTTCACTGAAAAAACAAACAAAGAAAAATTCAATCATCATCTCTGAAATACAGAGGTCCTTAAAGGTGTTAGTATTCCACTTAAATTACCCACTGACATCCAACATCATTCAGTCTGATCATTCGAATTTTTCAATCTCCTCTTCTTTCAGGTTGGCAGAGTCTGTGTGGAAAACTGCCAGCAGTTTGATGGCTTCAGTGTCACATACCATCTCGAGGTGCCAGATAAGAACGTGTCTGCCGCTGTGCAGTCCTGCTACGCAGCTGTAAGCATCACCCAGGCCCCAGATGAGATGTGGGGACTGCTCTATGTGAACGACTCGGAGGTGCTGCGCAGGCCCGAGTGCCAGGACCTGCAGTACCTTGTTGTAGCTCAGGAGGAGAACACACAGCAGGAGGCCAGCACGCTGATCCACGTCATACTAGATGGTGACGGTGAGAATATAACAGCCAAGGTCCACCTTACTTTTACAGTTGAATACTTCACATCACAATCTATGTTTTTTTCTAATATTTAATCCACATGAATAAACTGAATGCAGCAAAATATCTTTAGTAAGTACAGTTTTCTGTGAAAACTTTGTGTTTCACTTCCTAACTATTTCAGCAACACCACAGGCACACACATGCAGACTCTCTTCAAACTTCAAAAAGACTTCTCTTCTTCTTCTTCAAACAGTTTTCCCTTCTCCTGAATGTCTTTTAAAGATTTGGCCGTGTGTGTTTTTGGCTCCGTTGTCCATAGTGAGCAAGGCCAGTCATGAGAAACAGCAGTTCCTGTCCTGTGCAGAAAACAGACGGCGAGGAGACTGTGAGTCTCTCCGAGGCCTGGGGGCGACAACAGGGAGATGCCAGTGGAGGCAAGGCAGTGAGAAAGGTACACTTTATTTAATCCACACTCGATAAACACATATATTAGCTGTGTTTTTTGTAAACATATGACATTTTAACTGCACTGAATCACCTCCATATTAGTTATGAGATCTTAGAGTAATTTAACTGGAACCAAATGAGATCATCACCGGCAGCATGTTTCAGTGGTGGTACTGCAACAAATTAAAGGACCAGAACCAGCACCTGTAACGCGCTTTTTGCAGCAGAAAACAGCAAGAGTCTCGGAATATGTGGTTTTAATTTGGATCAACACAAGCACTAACAACACTATATGTTGGTCACCACAGTGGTGTATTGTTGTTTAAACTGCTGTGTTTTCCACCTTCTGAGGACCTCATTTCAGGCTTTTCCCACTTATCCCTCACTTTTCTCTCCTGCGTGTTTACCTTCCAGGAATATCTGAAAATTACTCAACCTGCTCCCCCGACCTGCGGACATGTCCAGATAGCTTTTGCGATGCAGTTGAAAGCAAAGACCCGTCGATATGCCCACAAGACTGTACAAGTAAGAAACATATTGTTCATTTCACTGGTGGGGTTTTGCACATCGACCTGTAAATAAGACCACTCTGATTGTTACATTCAGCGTGATCACACTATTTTTATCTTCAAAGAGGAAACGGTCATCGGAGGTCATGAACGAGGCTTGAGGAACGGGATCCAGGCTGGCTATGGAACGTGCTACTGTCTCCCTAAGAAATGCTTCTGTGAGAAGGAAGATGTTGAGGGTAAGTTGTTACAAATTACAGGAAACTGTTGGCAATAAAGTGAAATACTGTCTCCAAGAGGTCGTACTTCATGTCATCTCAGAATGAACAAGAAAATGGATTGCTGCCTTCTTGATCAATGACAGTATTGTGCAACATGCTCTCCTCCAGAGGCAATATGCGACGACATGTGCAAGACCATCATTGCCACGGCTCTGCTCCTCTCCTTCATCGTCTCCATCCTCCTGTCCTCATACTTCATCCACCGCTACCACAAAAACTCGCCTAAGCCCCCGATCGCCTCCGCTGAGATGACTTTCCGCCGGCCAGCCCAGGCTTACCCCATCAGCTTCCCCGCTAATAACCTACGCCGGGGCTCACAGGAATCCATCGAGACAGACACCTTTAAAATACCTGTGAGCTTCTTTCTTCCTGTTTTTCCAGCATGATATTTTTGAATTGGTTAAGAAGTTAAAACTCTCAATTTGTTTTTTCAACAGGAGGATCCTAAGTGGGAGTTTCCTCGTAAAAACCTTGTACTTGGCAAGACTTTGGGAGAAGGAGAGTTTGGGAAAGTTGTCAAGGCAACAGCTTTCAGACTCAAAGGAAAAGCTGGTTACACCACTGTGGCTGTCAAAATGCTTAAAGGTAAGACAAGCCAGACAGAGAGCAGACAAGTCACGGGAAGTAAGGGTGATATATGAGGAGTGAACGTCTGAAGCGATGAATGGTTTCAACATTAATCTCCTCTTTTCCTGCATAACAGAAAATGCCTCCCACAGTGAGCTGCGTGACTTGTTGTCAGAATTCACTTTACTGAAGCAAGTCAACCATCCGCACGTCATAAAGATGTATGGAGCATGCAGCCAGGAAGGTAAGGCCTCAGTCTTGCCTCCATCTCCTCTCAGAGCATGTGTGTTGCGCACAGAGTCTAAGTGCTGCATTTCTCTGAATAGGTCCTTTGTATCTGATCGTGGAGTATGCCAAGTATGGGTCACTCCGTAACTTCCTGCGCGAGAGTCGGAAAGTTGGCCCGAGCTACATGGGCAGGGACGCCAACAGAAACTCCAGCTACCTTGAGAACCCAGATGACAGGGCACTTACCATGGGTGACCTGATCTCTTTTGCATGGCAGATCTCCAGAGGCATGCAATACCTGGCTGAAATGAAGGTAACTGACAACCGCAGAAATACTGAAATTTTTCAGTTGAAACATGATTGAAACATTGAAACAGTCGAAATGCAAATACAGACAGAAACTGCAGTAGCAGTTAAAATGGGAGTGTTGAAAGAAGTTTAAGTGCAAGGGCTGGATGAGGTGATAGAGTTGAAGTCACTTCCATAAGCAGCTGCAGTGTCATTTGGCTGTGTAAGACTTTGGCACTTTAAATGAGCATTTTGGTTTAACAGCTTGTTCACAGGGACCTTGCAGCACGCAATGTCCTCGTAGCTGAAGGACGAAAGATGAAGATCTCAGACTTTGGTCTTTCCAGAGACGTGTATGAAGAGGACTCATATGTCAAGAGGAGCAAGGTAAAGAAAAGAGACAGTTGATGTATTTACAACAATCTTTTAGATAAAAACTAATAATCTCTCTCTGTTTTTTACAGGGCCGCATACCTGTTAAATGGATGGCAATAGAGTCCTTGTTTGATCACATTTACACAACGCAAAGTGACGTGTGAGTACACTCATTTAAAGGGACTAGTCTATCTGATAAGAAGCACACTTATTATTGTTTTTTTTTGCTGAGAGTTAAAGGAGCACTCTCATATCTGTATGATAGACACAAAGCTACAATCAGCAGTCATCACGTTATATCTCGTGTGTTGAATCTATACAAAACACTATGTGTAAAAACAACAATTTGTAGTTTTACGGGAATTTACTGCTCTCAGCCAAGTAGTACCACATACCACATAACCAGATTACAATGTGTCTTTTTTATAATTTGGTTTTTGTATAGATTCAATGAATGAGATACAACTTGTTAATCACAGAGCTTTGAAGGTGCTAGTATGTAGTTTTTGTTACCTTCAGATAAAGCCTGCCTAGCTGTTTCCTCTATTTTTATGCTAAGCTAGGCTAAAATAATTGCTAAGACTATCACTACAGTGGCATTGATCTTCTCATTCAACTCTTCACAAGAGAGCGAATAAGGGTATTTCCCAAATTTCTATTTTTTTGAAACATTCTCATACATGTGTTTTCTTCCAGCTGGTCCTTTGGTGTGCTCCTGTGGGAGATAGTGACACTGGGAGGAAATCCATACCCCGGTATCGCTCCTGAACGCCTCTTCAACCTGCTCAAAACTGGCTACAGGATGGAGAGACCAGAGAACTGCTCAGAGGAAATGTGAGCTCCACCCTGTTACTCTGCAGCATCTCTCCCATGCATTCACTACCATATTGTGACATGGAAAATGACTGTAGGGAGGATTAAATGATACTCATCTCACCCACTGTAAAACCTTTTCCTTCTTAGGTACAACCTCATGCTTCGATGCTGGAAACAAGAACCAGACAAGAGGCCGACATTCTCAGACATCAGCAAAGAACTGGAAAAGATGATGGTGAAAAGTCGGGTATGATGAAGCTATACAATGCATTATGATTAGTCATTCGTGCTCTCCTACAGGAAAGAAGTTAGGAGAGGCTATTAATCAGCCTCTTTCCATGCATCAGTGACAAAACTTTGGTGATTCATCACTGAGATCTGACAGTGAGATGTTTAAGTGTTTTTACTTTCCGCTCCTTTTAGACTGGCCCAAAATGAACAGCAATGAGTATCATTCCTGCTGGACAACACAAACACTGCTTCACTGTGTGATCTGTCACTCTTCCCAAAGGCTTTAGATACCATAATTAGCGTTTTAGGGGCGATCCTAAAATGTGGCCTTGGGTAGCGTAATCACAGAGTAGTCAGGTTCCTGCTGTGAGTGAGACTAAATATAGAGCATTTAAGGACGCGGGAACGCAGACACCCGAGCATACAGCAGGCTAGATCTTCGCTGTTATCAAAAAGAGGTGGCAGGCATGTGACTCGATGCAATGAGTAGGATGTTTTTCTGCACAAAGTTCCCCGGGGATCTTTGTCAGAAGTCGTCACTGCACTGACTGACCTTTAGCACGAGCAGCCTAAACGTGCCGTGACTCCTCAGTCCTCTGTAATCAGCCTAATAACACCCTCATCTGCTTCTGCCAGGATTACCTGGATCTGGCGGCGTCCACGCCAGCTGATGCCCTGCTGTACGACGACACCCTTTCTGAAGAGGACACACCACTAGTGGACTGTAATAACACCCCTCTCCCTCGAACCCTCCCCTCCACATGGATTGAAAACAAGCTCTATGGTAGAATCTCCCATGCATTTACTAGATTTTAGAAACAGGACATACAACACAAGCTCTCTTTTTTGGCAAGTTGTGATTGGCTTTTCCGTAGTCAAGTGTGCGTGACTGTGATCTAGGCATGCCTTTTTGCTGATTAATGCTGACATATCTCCCATTTCATCGTAAATGAGAGGCTCAGTGAAAAAAGAACTTGTGTCTTGACTGTTTTGTTTTATTTGGACCTGCTTCTAATGTACATGAATGCTGACCAAAAATGCTATTTGTAAATATTGAATATACCCCTCATTTTAATTTATTTGGCACCGCTCACACTCGTGTCATTTTATTTGTGGACAGCTCATTTGTTTCCACTCCATGACTTTTCCATTGTCATCATTTCATCATTTGTTTGCATTGGAAGAACCAGTGTGTATCATTTGAAACAGGTCCTTGCTCAATCAAATCATTCACTGTGTTTTTTTAATTCCAGATTGTCTTAAATTTCCTGACTTCCTAATGTATATTACCTATTCATCTATAATGATTTCACCTTTCTGAACAGAGAAACAGTAAGGCTTTTGAATGCAACTCTGAGGTGACACTGATTAAAAGTAAAGAACACATTGGACGAGTTACATGGTGGCCATCTGCATTTCTGAAGAGTTACAAGAAGGTAGCCATTGGTCAAATGCAACAGTATAACAGTATAACTTTAACATATTACAAAAAATCCAAATCAATAATAAACGATATGACATTTCTCTTTCTGTACCATAAATTTACGCCTCTGAGAGTCAGATGAGGACTCGTTTTCAGAGACAAGCACTACAGAGTTTGATTTGAGAGCCTTACTGTCTGCACGCTGTTTATCTTTCACTGAGTGCAGAAAAATGATATGTTCTCATTTTTAGGCATGTCATACCCGAACTGGCCCGAGAAGAGCCCGGTACCGCTCAACAGACATGATGCCACTAATCCAGTCTTTACAAGATATGCCAATGATAGTGTTTATGCAAACTGGATGGCTTTGCCTTCACCCGCAAAAGCTGTGGACAAGCTTGATAGCTAAAGACAAACCAACACTGTAGAAAAGATGACTAATTGGTAGATGTGTATATTTCTATAAGACTGTACATATACAATCTGATGCTAAAGTTGGTTCCCTTTTATTTCTGTTGCACGGGTATTCAGCGTTTAAAACTGGGGTCTTTTTGCTGCAAAAGCAGCTGGATCAATATAGACCAAGCTTCATTCAGCTCTTCAGTATGTTAATTATTACCTCACGGGTCATGTTGGCCAAGTTGTACCACTGCATGACTATTGTACCAGATTGTATGCCAGTGTCAATGTCTTTTAAGTGCCTGTGCCGCTTCTACAATAGCCTCCAATTGTTAATGTACGACTGTGAAGATGTTGTTCCAGCCCGGGAATTAAAGGGGACGTCTTTACCATCACCTGTTATAGACAGCTGGGATTGAGAGGACAAAATTGCTGAAATTGTTCTAAAAAATGTAAAGTTTCTACTTTAGAGGATTGTGCTCCTCAAAATGTCAAAGACCCATTTTGTGTTTCTCCCACAAGATGTTCCAAAACTGTTCTTGCCAAAGAAAAGTAACGCAGACATGTTCAATGAACAGTCCTCTTGCTTTTGTTCATGTTTTCTTTCTTCTTTTTTTTTTTTTTTACATAAAAAATATCAACTAGTGAGTGCTACTCCAGTGTAAGGACATGACACTTAATGTAGATTGTGACCATGTCCAGTGTCAGACTACAGTTCACTGTAACGGCAATCTTTGTGGAAAAGTATGATTATGTAAACTAATGAGTGTTATCATTGTTATGTTGTTATTTGATTATGTTACAATTAATAATAAACATTAAAAATGTGCTGTATGTTTGTTCACATCATGTCTCTAAAGAAAGACAGAAAGCCTCTGTATTTAAATGTTGTTGGGGTTTTTTTGTTTAATAATGTATTGTACAATTATTACATTATTTTATAACATTACAGTATGATGTCCAGCCTCAGTGCACCTCCAGACACGATTCGTTTACTGTTTATTTCTTAATTATTGTCTACAGAAGCCATTCCATGCGTAAATTCTCAGTGTTCCTGAATAATGCTAATTTTAGGTGCCCTTTCCATTTCCATCATTCCCAAGTCTTCTCCAGTCTTGTTTTGTCTGTTAGAAATATTGCAAAGCTCATAAACATTTTTCTTTTTTTGTGGCAGAGTTTTGTGTTTTAGTGTAAGTTTGTTGTTTATTTAAGCATCTTCTCTAATGTGTCCACAACAAGAAAAATCTTAATCTCTGTCTTAATTTCATAGTGCTGAATCAGCTGGTGGACTGGAAAGAAAAGCTGGAAAAAGAAAAAATATGAGTTAAATATTAGTTCATATTAATATTAGTTAAAACATCATCCATGGTGTCTCAGTGCGTTTCACATAATGTGTGCTGGGATAAGCCCCAGACTACTGCAACTCTTAATAGGAATTAATAAAGGAAATGAATAGATGACTAAAATTAGAACCTCATGAAAATAGATCCCATGTTTGAACATTAAACAAGTGATTTGTCTCCAGTTAGTCCACTTAAGTGGTAATTCAATTTAGAGTTGTCAGTTAGTGTATCATCACAGATAAGAGGTTTGTCTTACCAGTCATAGCAGAGAAATACAAAACAGAGCATAAAAAAGTGATTAATAAAAGGAATAAAAGGAAAAGATATTTGGGGATTATGAATTTATTACATTAATGTTTAATTTACATGTAAAACTGCTTTTAAATTAAACTTGTAATTACATTTATTAGAAACATATTAAATTTTGTCAGTGTTCTCGGTGCATGTATTGATAAAAGCATGTGGTATAAAAACACAATACTGATAATGATTATTAAAGATAATGATGGTTTATTAATGAGGAAAATATTATTATGCACGAGAAAGCTCAGCGTGTTTGATGATGTCACCCCTGAGCAGGGCTCCCATTGGTTGGCTGCTGACCGGAAGCAGACTGCGACCCACTCTCGTCTCTTTGCTCCGTGGCATTTTGCAACACAAGCCGCCCGCCGCCGCTCGTTGTACGCTAAACCCGCGGCTGTGAGCGCAGGCAGGACTGGACAAAGGCGGGGTTAGGTGAGTAACTGCTTTTACACTCTTATAAGAGTTCCGCATGTTCAGGCACAGATACAAAATAAGCTCAAAGCGAAGTGAAGATCCCAGCGTCGCCAAGCTAGCCGCACAGCCGCGCCGATATCCGGTTTCCAGTTTTCAAAGTAAAGGTTCACGATGTGCGGAGTAGCTCCAACAATCCTTCATATTCTAAAACTGGACACTGCAGGACATGTTGTCATTTACCTGACACCGTTTGAATGCCTTTAAAACTCACCGTAAAGCTGGATCTTAAAGGGCCTTTTATTTATCCAATACAACTAATCAGTTTGATGATGAGAGATATCAGGCACTTTCTTCTGTTTAAATAGACTTTTTTTTAGAACAAATCAAGTTAATTCTTTGGATTTTATGAGTGCCTGCCACTAAGACTTGTTCAGACATAGAGGAGTATGTTTTCATACCAAAATGACGATATTAGTCATTTCTCATGGTGCAAGTCTTCTTTATTCTTGTTCTTGGTAACTAGAAGGGCCCTGCTGCATGACAGAGTTACGACGAGGAGGAGTTTCCTTTGAATTTGTCTCTGTATTGAGAGTGTTACACACACACCAAGCTGTGTGTTGACCCGGCACAGCCTTTAGGCGTTTAACTGACAGTAGGAAGCAGAAGTCTTCACAGGTAATTTAGTAAGGACATAAATTAAAGGGGTTACAGGTCTGATACACACTGTGTTGTTGTTTTTTTATTAAGAGAACTCTACTGAACTTAAGTAGCTATTTCTCTATTTCTCTTTCTCTATTTGTGTGGCAGTTCTGCTTAAAAATGTCCAACATGCATTTCCCAAAGCATGATTATTGGTATTTTTCCCTCCAACCTTGAGACTTAATCAGCAGAATAACCTTTTGGCACATATTTTTACGCCATTAGTTATGATTTAAAAAATGTGTTTCATTTAGCATTTACATTTGCTTTTTGGCAAAGATAACATAAACTGCTGTAGTATATCTGTATGGTGTGGCATTAAACTGTTATTTTCAAATGCGAAAGAAAAAGTTACAGTCACTAGAAAAAGAGCGATGTGCTTTGAACAAGAGAAAAGGAGTATTGAGGTCAGATAACTTCCACAGTGTTGTTTTAAAACATTAAAGCAGTTGTCTGTGTAGGCTCAGAGCCCTGCTGGTTTTCATTATAGCCGCTTCGAGCCTGATTTACACCTGTGAGGCCAGTTGAGTGTTAGGGTGGAAGAGCCGCATTACTTTGTGCTGCGGGCCTGCAGGTTTGACTGCGTGACCTTTAACAGACTGTCCTGAGTGGTGGATGAGACGCTGTGTGAACTCAGAACTCAGATACATAAAATGACTGAGGACGGGCTGGATTTATATGTACACCTCTTTAGCCTATAATCACAAGATAACCAGAGGGACAGCGTCCAGCACTGTGGTTGTTCAACATGTTTTGTCCCTGTGTTGCGACATTTCATTCCACAAGGGCCCTTCTAGCTCTAGAGAGTGTTGTGCTTTTATTTTGTATAGGCAGCAGGCCAACCGGAAGTCGGTCTCTCGTTTCTCGCAGTGGAGCTCGCCCACCAGTTTTCCTCTCTGCTGTTGTTTAGCTGAGAGCTAGCACAATGCAGCTCGTCCTCAGCCAGGTGTAGCTAAATCTATGTTTATTCCGGGTTGAATTAAGTCTTTAAAAATTCAAATCGTGGACACGTATTGAAGAAGCTGTCATAGGAAGATGTTTTATTCACTGACTGACTGAGATTCTAACTGGCAGGTTGGTTCATCTCTAAGCTTGCATGAATGGTAACACAGTGTTATTGTCTGATAATCTGCTGATGCCCAGTGTTGTAATCTGAACCAGGACTATTTATCAAAGAGTCTTCCCAGATGGCTCCTTGCAAAGATCTTTTTGTCTGATTGTGGGTTTCTATGATTGTCTCCAGGTAATGATGAATGGATTTTCACAGGACAGATGTATGAAGGCACTGATAGGTTGGAGCCGTGGAACAAGAGCTTCACAGTAAGATGGCATAAACGCTGCTCCAAACCTCTTAAGATGACGCACAGAAGTATATTGTCTGTAATGTGATCAGAGAGGAAGGAATGCAGACTTGCCACCTATAGCTTGTGTGCCAGCGTGATGCCCAGGCGGGGGTTGCCACTCCAGGGTCGGGTCCGCTGGCTCTTCCTGGGCCTCTTCTTGCTCCTGGTGCTTCTGTTGTTCGCATACCTGCTGGAGTGCACTCCTCCGGCGGACGTCAGCCTGGTACTGCCCGGCCTAGCAGGGGAGACCTATGGGAAGGAGTATTACCAGGCCCTGCTCCAGGAACAGGAGGAGCGCCACCTGAACCGTGCCGCCAGTCTCAAGCGCCAGATTGCCCAGCTCAAGCAGGAGCTGCAGGAGATGAGTGAGAAGCTAAAGCTCCTGCAGGACAAGAAGGAGCTCCCCGGGGTGCAGGGCCTGGCCGAGAGCAAAGACCAAGAACCGGGAGATCTGCTGGAGTACCTGCACTCTCAGATCGACAAGGCGGAGGTCAACACAGGCGCTCGCCTCCCCAGCGAGTACGCCCTGGTGCCCTTTGAGAGTTTCACCTCATCCAAGGTCTACCAGCTGGAGATGGGGCTTACGCGGCACCCAGAGGAGAAACCTGTACGCAAAGACCGCAGGGACGAGCTGGTGGAGGTCATTGAGGCTGCGCTGGACATCATCAACAACCCCGATGAGGAGGATGGCGTGGAGGAAGATGTGCCGATGCAGAGACAAACCTACACAGAGGGACACTTTTCTGAAGGTAAAATCTACTCTACCTGACAGCACACTAATGATTGATGAATGTAACTCGTGTGGTTTTTCATCTTCTTTTCATTTCTCAGGACTGTACAGGACAGAGCGAGACAAAGGAACGCTGTACGAACTCTTCTTTGCCAAAGAGGATTCCAGCAGCTTCCGCCACGTCACACTCTTCAGGCCTTTTGGCCCCCTAATGAAAGTCAGAAGCACGTCTGTAGAGACATCAGGAATGATTATTAACATCATTGTGCCGCTGGCGGGCAGAGTAGAAACCTTCTCTCAATTCTTGCACAACTTCAGGTGAGAATAAACAGGATACTGTTGCCTGTGTGATAGACATGACACAGCATGTTACATTCAACTTTGCATGGAGTTGGACTGGTTTCACCAACTTATGTAACAAGATACAACTTCAACACTGTTCTTGTAATTAATATGAAAAAATGGCATAATATATGTTTTTAGGGAGGTGTGCATACAGCAGGACAGGCGAGTACATCTCACGGTGGTTTATTTTGGGCAGGAGGGCCTTCAGGAGGTGAAGTCATCTTTGGAAAAAATGTCAAGGTTCGTCCTTTCACAGAGAGAGAGAGCTTTTGATACAGTTGTGCCAGATAATATGTCATGGGAATTTAAATCTACTCCATTGTTCTTTTTTCAGGGAGGAGAGCTTCTCCAATTACACTCTGATCCCAGTGGACGAGGAGTTTTCTCGAGGTCGAGGGCTGGATATCGGAGCCCACGCATGGAAGAAAGGCGACGTCTTAATGTTTTTTTGTGACGTTGACATCCATTTTACACTTGATTTCCTCAACACGTGTCGTCTCAACGCTGCGCCAAGTAGGTTTTTACATGTTGTTGCTCAGATTTATTGTTATTTGATTTATTATTAATAGTCTCTTTAAGTATTTGTTCACAGGTTGAGTGCTGCTAAATATACCAAATTTTAATTTGCTGTTTGTTTTGTAGATAAGAAGGTTTTCTATCCGGTTGTGTTCAGTCTGTACAATCCTGCCATAGTCTATGGAAATTTGGAGCTGGCTCCACCGACTGAACTCCAACTGGTAAGGGCTTAAAGTTCACATTTAGTTTAAATTGAACAAAGCAGAAAGACAATTTAAATCGTTGTTCTTTAAACATACCATCAGGCTTGTGGGGGAGGTGTGGGGGGCTTTTTGTCTAAAATGGAAATAAGTTCAGTTACCCAGTTAAAATAGCTTTATATGCAAATATTGTTCATTGTTCATAAGTTAAACTAGTGGATGTCTCCCACTTCACTGAAAAGTCCAGTCTTAGATTGATTGGCTTCCAAACTGCTCTACCCACACATCTCAAACTCCCATATAAGTTGAGCAGAGAGAAACTGTACATTTGCATCCAAATGTGGGGTTTTGTCTTGTTTGTAATTAAACATCTCTTTTCAAACAGATTCACAAAAAAGATGCTGGATTCTGGAGAGACTTTGGCTTTGGAATGACGTGCCAGTATCGCTCAGATTTCTTGAATATTGGTAAGCACTGATCACTTCATGTGATTAATATTTAATATACTCATAAACAACTGATAACATTGACTGATAACTTGCAAATTGATTTCAACCCTCCAGGCGGGTTTGATCTTGAGGTCAAAGGTTGGGGTGTGGAAGACGTCCACTTGTACAGGAAGTATCTCCGGAGTGACCTGATAGTGATTCGAACGCCAGTGTCCAGCCTTTTCCACCTGTGGCACGAGAAGCAGTGTGCAGACGAGCTGACGCCAGAGCAGTACCGCATGTGCATCCAGTCCAAAGCCATGAACGAGGCCTCCCACTCTCACCTGGGCATGCTGGTTTTCCGCGAGGAGATCGAGGCTCACCTACGCAAGCAGGCCTTCAAGACTCAGAGCAGAACAGAGGACTGAGCAAACCTCTGCATACCCAGCGTCATTCCAACGTTAAGACTGTGAGGTGCTGACATGATCAGCACATTACAGCGAAGACATGTTTACATGGATCCTTCTGCATTTCACCGCACAGCTGTAGACAAATGAATGTACACAAACGAGCATTGATCAAATGTGAAACTTCACAGCATCGTGCAAACCTTATTGAAGAGCTACAGCAGGATCAAACACAAATAAACGCTCAAATTCCTGCTGAAGGAAGATTTACATTTACAACCAGTTATATATCTCTTGGATTTAGGTTAACATTGCATTTTATGTATCGATCAATCAATCAATAAGCATGCCGTTATTATCTTGGGAGACATAACTTCATAACCTGCTTCAAACACAACAGCTGACCTACAATCAGTTTCTTCACCATTTTCACCTTCTGTGCTGCTCAACTACCTTTAACTGCTGAATGTGACCTCAGCCAGTAGATCAGATTAAAAAAGAAAAGGATAAAATACAACCAGCTTTTAATATTTAGAGTGGCTTTTTGATAGAAAAAAGCTGTTACAAAATACAAGTCCAACCACACAATTATTTATTCACTGTCGACAGAAGACAAATAAAGAAGTTGCACTTCCTTTAAATTGAGGTTAAAAAATATCTAGTTGAACCAACAAGTATCAGATTCTCAGCTGTCTGCAGCTTCAAGATCAAAGCAATTTACAATCTTACACTTTTTACAGTATATTGGCAGCCATGTATAGAGCCATACTGTTCTGTTAGTATTATATTTATAGGTTGTTTCAGAATGCGATAAAAAAAATAATAATAAAAAGGGACCTCTTTGTGTGTATTATGTGACGATCGGTCACTAAACCAGCTTCCAAGAGACTACCAGAGAAGCATGTTCATTAAATAGGTAAGGAGTCAGGAGCAAAGATGTGCTTATAGCATGCACCGTTATGATATCAGGTCTCTGTGGACCAGTATTCTTGTCTCAATAACAAAGATTTGTCATTTATGCCCGGTGAGAAACGCTCACAGCGCTATGATTCCTGTTACTGGACTGAGATTGAATGTTACAGCAACTCTTGTGAATACTTTTCTAATATTTCTTTGTTTCATACGTGTGAGTTCAATATTTCTGTCGTACGTGCCTACATGCTGAACGTGATATCAGAATGTTGAAGAGATTGTTCTTAAGATGTTTAAGGCAGTGGGCCTGATCATTTTATTCCGTCTCATAATGAGAGGGGACGTTAACGACGACAGTTCAATCAGACGTGAGGCATAATGTCAATGAGTACAGCTGTCAGAACGCTAGAGCAGGCAAGAAGTGCTTTATTTTTCTCACAATCAAAGCAGGTTATTCTTGCATCTCATCCAGTACTGTAATTATTTTTAACCAGTGTTTTTTGCTAATATTACAGCTTTTTGTAGTCTTAAAGTCTCCTCGCCCGGCAGGAAAAAAATGTTACACGTCTTCCTCTCAGCAGGACAACAATGATTCCAACAGAAACAACCTGTGCAAGGAAATGATTTATTTTGACATTTTGGCCATGAAATAAAACTTACAGAAGACTGCATTAACTGCTGCTATTTTTTTTTTTTTTTGCTGTTAGCAATTGATTTGATGCTTATTTTCAGTTAACTTGACCAGTTCCATAATTTGTACTATAAAAATTTAATATCAAACTTGTCAAGCTGTCTTTGAATCTACAAGCTTATTTGTATGTTTCTTAATTTAAGACAAATGGCATAATACAATTGTATTATTCATCTGTATGCAATAAACTACATGAATAAAAAAAAAAAAAGAAAAGCATAATCAAAATTCAGGAGATCTTAAGTTTCATCTCAGGTACTTCATTATATTAATGTGCGATCTGTTCTGGATGGATCCCCATGATCTTGTAGATCTCTTTGAGAAGAAGCAGAGCCGTATCTTCAGATTCCCTACAAAACGAAACAAGTATTAACACAGAGGCTTAACCTTCAGCAGGGGTCCAGATGCAGGCCTGTTAATGTGGAAGACATTTTGTCACAGTAGGAACAGTAGAGGTGTGCAGAATAAAATGAATGATGGCTGAATTCTATTTAGTTTCAGGGTCCTAAAGATATTTAGTTTACAAAAAAGTAAGAAAGGAAAAGCAGCAAGCTCTCATGAGAAACTGGAACCATTTCTAACCTTTGCTTGAAAAATTATTTATACGATGAATCAATTATCAAAATAGCTGCTGATCAATCAGTTCATTGTAGATGCAATTGCAAATTGGTGGATGGACAGAATTTTTTAACTTAATGTGACCATGCAGTGGTAAGACTTGATAAACTGAAGCTCTCTGTACCAGTAGCAGAGGTGACTCTGGAGGGCGAACAGATACTCGTTGAAACTCTCGATGGGCTTCTCCTGCAGGACATAGTCGATGCGATTCCCTCCGTTCAGCATCCCGATCTTCACCTGTGGCTCTTCCTCTTTTTGTGGCTCAGGACTCTCTGGGATCTTTTGCTCTGTGAGAAACAAGAACCGAGTTATACAAATCTCACACAACACATAAAGGACCTCAGTGAGGAGCCACAAGTGAGAGAAACTCACCCTCCTGCGCTTGTTTCTCCTGCTCTTCGATCTGATTGGCTACAATGGCCAGCTCCGCCTGCAGCTGGGCAGATGTGTGAGCGCGAGCAAACTCGTTGAGCGTCTGCCAGGCACTCCTGAGGGAGCTGATGAAACCCTGCTTCAGGTCAGAGCCCATCCTGGTGAGACTCTCCTTCAGTTCTGAAACACACAACGACACACCTGCATGAAGACTTCTCACATAAAGGTCTTTAAATCAGAACCAAGACCGAAATCTGCCATTCCATCATGCTGTATATCTTTGCAGAGAAAAACTGACAAACCTTTTTATTTCACTTGATCAATTTTGCATATGTATTTGTTTTCAAATATTTAAAAACAACAAAAAAAGAAATTATCCATGTTGTCCTCTACTTAATGTTAAACTAAAACACAACCAACAAGTGAAGCTTACATATTTCTGCAAAAGCATTAAAAAAAAAAAAAAATCACTAGTCTATTTTGCCATTTTATTACACCATAGCAATTTCAAAGTAAGAATATAGTCTTTGTATTTTTCCACAAATTAGGGCACCCCACCCATAATGGACAAAGAGACCTGAGCCTCAGTTCAGGCTCTGGTCAGCATTTAGTATTAGCTCCCATGACATACTTTGATTTACGTGTCACAACTCAAAATGAATAATGACTACAGTATTCTAGTTATCTGGGGCGATGACAGTAGAAGGTTCTTGAGCAAGTGATCAGTGAGTGTCGTACCGAGATGAAGCCTCTTCCTCCCTTTGTGATGTGGGATCAAAATGGGCTTCAAGTCCAAGTCTGGCACTATCATGGGCTCGATCCTGTATGCCACTGGGTCCAACTGAAAGAAAATGAGTCACTGATGAAGTCGTCAAGTTTCACTGCTTTCATCACATCTTCCAACTACTGTGTGAGCAAGCAGAGTTATTAGGAAATGACTGTGTTTATGTGAGGATTTTAAATATGAAACAAACTAATGAGAAAATGACTCATTTTAAGAATTCAGCTGGGGTTAAGTTGAACTTAAGTTTGCTAATAACATAACCTTGGAGTATCTACACACACACACACGGAATAATGACTTGATGATAGGTGAAACAACGTGGGTAGAAATGTGGTAAAGCATGAGGGACATTTCCATATGTAACAGAAGCAGAGAGGCTCAGTTAAGGATACTCCACGGTCTAGAGATCCCCCCCCAGCTCAGACACAGGATGAATCAGAGTTTGACAGAAATGCGCTCCAAATGCCAAGTGGAGGTGGGAAGTTCGACAAGTACTGTAAGTACTATGATTAAAATTGTCAGTGAACTTTAAAGTCCACCTTGACGTTGAAAGGTTTTGCTTGTTAGTTGACTCAGTCTTTATTAAAGGCTGCACTGCTTAGATGGATTGATAATACGCCGCCTAAAGTTGTGGGATGGCATAATGTAATATTTGAGCTAATACCAATGAAATATCTAAAAGATTTAAATGTAAAATGGTTGACGTTTTTTTTTAAAGACATGGACATCCTTTTGTAAATATACTGGTGAAGGCAGTATTGCAAAGATTATAAAGGTGGGATATATATTTATTTGTTGATTGATTTTTCTGTTTCCTTAAATCCTGTTTTTTTTCCCCTTATTGGCCATCTTTCCCTCTTTCTCCCCAGATGCATGGTTGTTGCATCACTGTGGACTATAATGAGTGTTCCTTTATACATATGCACACACAGATACCAGCATATTTTCCCTTATATACTCATACTGCAACATATGTATGTGTTTGTGTGCAATCATCTCCTTGAGTATAAGATGTGTTATGTATATCATGCGTCAGGGTTATAAGCCCGATGTCTGTATTCGTGTTGGAAAATGTAATAAAAAATGACTGAATGAAATGCCTTTCCACGCTAAATGTGTACAGGTTTGCAATAAAAAAAGAATACAAACATGCTACAAGGCAAGCTGAGCATCTGTAGCTTAACTGGAGCTGCATACCGGATGGTAAATATTGAAGAACCCCTTGCATGTTGGCAGCTGGTACGTCTCCTCTATCTTTTCCAGTCCTCGGACTGTCAGGAACATGCCGATTGGAGAGCCCAAGGCGAAGAAATTCACTGGCTCAAAGTCCAGAGAGTGGTAGACCACCGACACCTGCAGAACAAAGCGTTAATAAAGTTATTCTTAAAGTTAAATTCAGCATTGGCTTTAATGTTACTCCTCATTGTGTGTGAAGTCTTCATTCACCTGTCCAGTGCCAACTTCAAAGTAATTGTAGTCGACGTGGATGGAGGAGACAGTGTTGCCTGCTGGAAACTTCTGCACTGAGGTTTCAGGAGGAGTTTCGACTGCCGGTGGGGGCGCCGCCGCCCGACTGCTCTCTGCTTTCTTCTCCTGGGCTGCCTGACGTGCTGCCTGTGTCAATGAAACCAAGACAGAGACACAAAGAGTGCGTCAGTCGTCACCCACCATCTTCGCCAGCAAGCCTCTCACAAACTCGAGAAGTTAACGTACCTGCTTATTTACTCGTTCTTTGACGAACTTGGTGATCTTTTTCCTGGGACCCAGCGGGATTCCCATCTCTTTCAGGTCCTCGATTGTGCACATGAGCTGAAAGAACATGAGAAAGGGACTAAGTGAAACAGCCACCACTATCTTATTAAAATGATATGACAAGAATAACACCAAAAATCTGACTTGTTATCAAATTACTTCCCAGATTTTAACATTAAATACAACAGCATTTAAAATGTTAACCACATCTCTTTCTGATACTTGCTTATTTTAACATTGTTGGCTTTTTTGTAGACCACAAAACATCCCTGGACTTAGTAACATTATTTACACTTCTGACTTTAAGAACAAACAAAAGAGACTTTTGTTCTTACAAAAGATTCAATATCAATCCTCTCCTCATCGAAGGTGCTCTTGTACTCAGACAAGCCCAGATGTTCCAGCATAGCAGAAAGATCCTCAAACTCCTCTCCGTCTTCTTTGGGCTCCTCTTCCACAGTTGGAGGGGTGACAGCATTGTTTTCCTGTGTGACGGGGGCTGTCACCTGATGTCAGATGAAGAATTTACAGTTACACATTATTATTTAATGCATTATTTAATTACATTATTACATTAAGAGTGTGCCAAAGAACCAACAACTTGTATGATAAATTATTACGTCCAAATCAGTTTTTTCAATTGATTATATATATTGATATATTGATTGTATATATTGAGTTTTTTCAATTAACTGCTGTACGACCTGTTTGTTGTCTCCATTAGCTGTAGGTATGAGTGGCACAGACAGTCCTGGAGAGCCACTCTTCTGATTTGACAAAATGTCAAAGAGAATCAGAGAACCTGCATGTACAAAGAACAAACAATGAACTCTATGTGATAAACAGATGAGAAAACAAAGCCTGTGGCGTAGAAGCTATTCAGCGGATTTATCACCTAAGCTGTGTCCGGACACCGATATGCCTCCTCTGTAGTCTGGGTTCCTCGTCATGAACAGGGCATAAAGTCTGTTAATCTCTTGGGCAACTGTGTCCACGATAGTCTGGCAGTAAGTGGGACTGTTGTAGAAAAGCACATCTAACAAAGTCTCATTTGTAAAGTGACGTAAACGTCCAGTACTGGGCAAGGTAATCTTCTTGATCCTCCTACAAAGAGAAATAAGAAGTAAGTCATTAATTAGCACAGGATCATTCTTCCAACATGTACCCTCTGTGCAGCCAAGTCCTGATATGTTATCCCTCTGTGTCATAGAGCTCTACTGTTGTCCAAAAACTATTAAAAACCATGAAGACACACAGACACTGTAGTTTATTATGAGTCAAACCACATACACTGCCCAGCTGCCAGGAAGAGAGTCACAAGAGCTTAAATAAGTGTTAATCCGCATCTAAAAATAGTCCCCAGTAAACACACTATTTCCACGTGTTTGAGTAACACTGGCAAAAAAACCTAAACACTGGCCAGCTGTGTTAGGAACTTCCTGAGACTTAAAACTATATTTTTGGGAGCTATATATAAAGGCGTACTTGTTTAACAGCTATAAATGTAGATAGAGAGACAAATATATCGTTGGTTTTGGTCTTCTCAAACTAAAACATAACCAATCCTGTCTTTCCATAAAATGACCTTCTTAATAATTAATAATAAATGGATGACTGACTCATGTATGCCTGGACTTATTGGATCCACTAAGATTTCCACACTCATTATTTTAGCTCTTGTGAGGGAGCATTTTTATGTATTTGCAAATATAAGCTAAGAATCCTTTAATTTAACAAACCACAGTCCAACATGTTTTCATTAAAGTCCAAATAACAGCTAATAACAACAACTAAATGTATGTCTACACTTTCTCTTGTGTGTGGATTGATCAAAAACTTCCACAGTCTGTGTAAACCCCGCCCCCTTCACCTGTCTACCCCTGTGGCATCTCCATGTAGAGCCGTGTGCCACTGGACAGGGAGGAACTCCACCCTGCTGATGGCGTGCTCGTCCAGCGATTTCTTAAAGTGACTGTGCAGCAGCTTCAGTGACACGTTGCGGAAGTCATCCACTAAAAGAACAATGATTTGCACATTTAATTTCAGAAAATCCTGCCACCGCGGAGGGTACACTTACACTGGCGGGCAGCATGACTGTATTACACTCACCACACTCGATCATGCTCCTAAACCTCAGGTCACACACGGGGCCGATTCCGTGAACCATGAACACAAGGTGATCCACCTTGGGAAGCTCACCTGGAAAAAGATGGAATTTAACTTTACTCACTTAACTACACAGTCAGTTATTGCCTTGTTTACATCTTAACAAGTACCTGAACTTTGGTATATATTATAATTATGCTGCATTAAACTTACAACCAGATTTTAAATATATCTCTTAATTTCCCCTCTTAAAACAGATTATGATGGCTGGCACTTCCTCTAATGTCTTCTGAACAGTCTCATCTCACTTTATAGTGTCCTAAAAATACTCTGGAACTATCTGAGCTTTCTGGTTGGATCAATGAGCTTCAAGTTTATTTGCATTTACACAGGAGATTTAATGATAGAGTATAAATCGAGTTTTATATTTTTTCCCTCTACACATGGATTAAATCAACTTCAGTAGAAAGGAACTTGACTACCATCAGGCACTTCATCGTGGTCATCATCAATCCCTCTCTTCACCACTCTGGGCCGGGTCTGCCCGTCCTGTGTTGTGCCCCACTCATCGGGCATGGATGAGGGCTGAAACTGCACTATCACCTACAGAGGCAGACAGAACTCATCAGTCAAACTAACAGGATTAATCATCACAGAGGCCACCACTTAAAGCTAATCAGATAAGGGGTTTACCTTCGGATTGTGCATGACAATGGTCTCTCCTGATGGGAACTCCAGTCTACGGTGCCACTGGTTGGTGGACACAGCTTTCTTATATTCTGCCTAGAATTACAAACACAAGTGTATAGAGTAATTTACAATGTAAAAAATTGCACTTTATAGTCAAATTACATTAAAAATAGATATGTCCCACAAAAAATATTTTTAACTCATCTGTTTTAGGCCAAACATAGTAGTGAGACAAACCTCCAGCTTGTCACTAAACTCCTCCGAATAAGGAATAAAGCGACTATCCGCGTCCCCTTTGTAGAACCAAGAGCACCGGCGGACCTCTGTGGGCTCCTCCTCCCAGTACACCGCAGTCCGCATGCGGTCATAGAGCTGCACGTCGTAGCGGCCTCCATCTGTGCGCACGATCACATTTTCTGGGTCTGGTTGAACTGGAAGAAGAAAAAACCCACACAAAACGTGAGAGCAGATCACAGATTCACAGTGTTGCTGGGGTTAGATGCTCTGATGGGATACAAGCATTCACAGATTAGCATTCGCAGCGCATCATCCCACCTGAGTTATAAGTCTCCTCCAGCTGAAGGGAGTCAATGATACTGAAAGGCAGCCAAACGCTCTTCGATTCCACTTGCTTGCAGTAGAACCAGTGAGGCTGAACAGGCTCATAGATGTTGTAGTTGTATGGCATCATGGGACCAGCAGGCACAATCACTCCTGCGGTGGTGGCTGGAGGTGGAGGTGTTTGGATCTGTGTGGGGGAAGGCTGGAGGGAGAAGAGGAAGATCCTGATTATACATTCCTCATCATTAGCAATGACTGCATTTGACTGCATTTTAATCCAGCCTGTGACAAACAAATCCGACTGATTAAATCTACCTTTGTGAATGTGGGTGCTGACAGCGGGAACGTCTGTGGCGGAGAGCTCATAGAGTACGGATTCTGCTGAGGTGTGTGTGTTGGTGGCAGGATCTCTGGAGCGGGAATATAGGGACTGGCTCTGCTGCTGGAGGGGGTGTGCCGGTACGGGTTATGACTCTGTGGCTGCACCTGAGCCACAGGAGGAGGAGGTGTGTGGCGCCCCATAGGGCTCTGGTAAACTGGACTACCAAACGCTATGGGAGCAGGGTTCATCTGTGAGCCTGGAGGGGGCTGCGGCGGTGAAGCCATGCTGACGCTGCTGGGAAGGGAAACCAGGCCTGTCGTTGAGGGGGCTGTTGACAGGGCCGGCGGTTGGCATGGCGACTGGCCGATGGATGCGAACGGGTCACTGCTGGTTACGGGGCTGGAGAAGTAGTTGAATGTGGAGGGGGCCGGTCCACTCCCAGGGACCTGACCTAGAAAGCTGTCCTCTTCTCCAACATCAGTGGAATCATCTGAAAAAAACAAAAAAAACAAAATCAAAACACGTTTTTGTGAGTCTGCCAGGGCCATCCAAACAAATTTAAAAACACGTGTGTGAGCGTGTGTATGTAATAACAGGGCTGCAGCTATGGCTTGTTTTCAGTGGTTTAGTCTATACAGTGACAGACAACATAGAAAAACACACATTCGAAATTTCCCAGAGGCCAATGTGACAACTAATCAACTAATAATCACATTGAAGAAACAGAAACCAGAGAGGTTTTCCTTGTTAAATGATTTAATTTAATTTAATATTAATATTAATTAATATTTCGCTCTATATAACAGGATTGTCATTACAGGAAACACATTCAGGATGCTCCATTTTAAACAGACTCCTTTTACCAGTAGAGTTATTAAGGAACTTATTGATCTGAGGACTTAAGTCTTGTTACTACAGATAGTGTTTTGATTCATCCTCTTCGTGTAGTAACATGCTCACAGTGTCAGATGAAAACACACCACCATCAGTCAGGCTAACCTGTCAGCTCACTCACACGGTTAGTTTCAGTTTTAATGTTCCTCTCTCAGCAAACTACAGCTGACAGGAGCCCGGTTAGCCTGTTAGCTTAGCCCGCTAAATACCCCGTTTCCTCGGTCGGTATTTGAGTCTCACCTCCGGACAGCACCGCCGGACCGCCCGCCTGGCTCACCGGCATGAAGGGCAGGTTGAAGTTAAACTCCGGCGCGGCGCTGAACAGTAAATTAGCCCCGGAGTTGGGGACATTATTGTTCTTTCTATCTGCCATTTCTCCCCTAAAATTACACGTAGCCACTACCGGAGCAGGCAGGCAGGACTCGGTCAGCCCCTGCGCCGCCCTCACGCACAGTAAAGATCTGTAAAGCGTCAGGCCCGGCTCCGCACACTGAGACACCGCTTCACACACTGTTTGTAGATCTGCTGGACACACGCAGCTCATCTGACCGCCGCTCTTTGGTGGTAGAAGAAACAAGCGCTCCCCGTCGCTACCGCCGCCTACAGGTTGAATGTTTTCTGAACGACAACATGACATGTTGTCCTTTCATGTGAGCTAAACTAAGACAGACAGGAGATATTTTTTAGAAGGAACGAAGCATTTTCTTCGGAGTAGACCGCTGACCTCAAACTAAATCTAAATACCGAGCACTATCAAGCGCGGTAGCTCCGTGCTCCGGTTGGTCTCCGTGTACAAAACAAGCGAGCCGCGCCGCTTCGCTGGTGACGCAAATTTCCCGCCCTCGCTTCTGCAATCCGGTGCGTGCGAAAGTTGACCAAAATCAGTGTATTCGCCCCGATTTGACTTTAAACGGTGTGATAGAGCCGCCTGCCGCTGGCCGAGGATGCCGTCCACACATGACTGGATCGACGGCCCTCTGGGTGTCGTTGAGGGGATGTTTGGTAAGAGACACACCGACACTCCGCTCCTCACAGGCGGGTAGCATCATGGCTACACGGCATGCTAACACCACCACGGTCATCACATGCTCACGAGCTTTCCCCAACTTTCCTTCAGAGACGCACCGACACTTTACAAAGTGTCTGAGCGGGTATCAACACCGGTGTGAAGAGAGCAGGAGAAGCAGCAGTTTGATCTGAACAGCTGTGTGAGCACACGGCTCTTTATCAAGTGTCTCATTAACCACTGTCAGTGCGATCAGCAGACTCGGGCAGATACATGCAGCATTGGTGTCCTGATCACAGTCTGCAGGAGGAGTTGTGAAGTTTTTTTTGGGGGGGGTTTCCTTTTCTGTATAAAGGTGTGATCTGATATTCAGTGCAGCTTCTTTTCTTCAAACCATGCTGTGTGTTTATAGCACTTTTACTTTTTTCTAACTTATTAATAAAGTAGACAATAGTGATCTGTTGTTCTTGGCAGGTCGATGACACACAAAAGCATTAAAACAACATGACAAAGTAGACAATAGGCAGGTTGATGGCATATAAAACAATACTGACACTGTTTGTGTTAGTCGTGGGGTAGACTGTAGGTTTTCAAGTATTGTTTACACTCTGCTGCAGGTTTTGACAGTGGCAGGACGACAGATCATAAAAATGACAGTGTCACATACAAAACAAACATCAGGCTACTTGACCCTACGCAGCTGTTTTGAAGGATCTTGATGAAATGTCACTTCATCGCTCCAGATCCTTCACCCCACCTCAGACAAGCCAGTCAGCCTCGCACGATACAGCAGCTCTTCTGCTTTTTCAGGTTTTGTCGACACCGCCAGACCATATGTTGATTATTGAGGTGATAGTGGGCGGTGGTATTATGCTGCGTTGTATTGAAAGGTGGTTTTAATATTCCGCTCCTCCCGTGTGTGTAAATGTTGTGGACAGAATATTAAACCCACCTATTGATGTAATGCCATCCAGTACAACACCACAAACTGCGACCACAGTAATAAACACAAAGTAGAATTATTACCTTTCTGACAGTGTCAACAAAACCGGAAATATTATCGGCTTTGTAACAGAATAATTCATGGCAGAGCAGGATCACATCAGATTATACAGGTACATATACTGAATAGTTTTTCTATTTGCTTATCCCATGCTTACTTTTTAATCTAATGTAACCCAGCTTAATGACACTATGCCATCTGTTTGATTACGGGTAAAGTTAATGTTTTTTGTTGTTATAATTTATGGTTCTGTCTTTTTTAAGTGATAAATCTCATGAAGCTCTTGTTGACATTTCAGCCGCTTCCCAGAACAACCCAAACTCTGGATGGGAGGAAAAGGCGGTCGAATTCTTTAAAGAGCAGCTGAAAGAGAAGGACGCTCATACCTGGGTAACGTAACGCCCGTAAACGTCTGTGTCGCAGCCTGTTTCGGCGCACCTGCTTTTAAATGACAACCGCCTTTGCGTTGGTGCAGGTGCCGTCTCTGAACGACATCCCCCTGCACTACCTGAAGCCAAACAGCCTGGTGAAGTTTCGGTGCTTAATCCAGGACATGTTCGATCCAGAGTTCTACATGGGAGTGTACGAGACTGTCGATCCGTCTACAAAGGCCAAAGTAAGCGCTTCCCCGTCCTCCCCCCTTGCAGGTTTTTGCATGAGGTCGGCCCTCTCAGCCGTCCAGCGTGTGTGTTTTGCATGTGATGGTGTGTTATTGTCTCATTTTACTTTCTGCCTTTGCCCAGGTGTTACGATGTGGGAAGTACAAAGACGTGACAGAATGCGGGGTGAGTCCGTCTCTAAATCACTCAAAAGATCCTCAATTTGGCTTCATCTTTGCTAACATCGACGTGTTGATCTCCAGGTGGATTTTAACTCCAGAAACACAGTGACCGCAGAGAGACAGACTTTTTACTGTGTGCCAGTTCCCGGAGAAAACCCCTGGGTGAAAGACATATCCTCATCTTGTGTAGTCTGTGGCTCGTGTCGTGAAGTATTTTTGAATACCGTCACCCAGTTTTTCCTTAATTCCGTCGCACTGCTATGCCAGCTCTAGCCAAGCGAGAGTGCTTCCCTCCACCTCGTATGCGCCCACCAGACAGAAGCGCAGCTACGAGGAAGACGACGACATGGACGACATGGATGACATGGACACGCAGCCGCAGAAGCAGAGGGAGCCGCATACCGGTATGAGCTGTTGTTTGAGTGAAGGTGGACAAATGTGTGGCCGAATGGAAAAAGAAGTATTGTGCAGTAAGTGTTTTAATAGACAAGAGTCGATGGAGGTTGTGTTTTAAAACTTTTCTTGCAGATCATTAGCCTTGATCACTGTAGCGCAGCTGTAACAGTTCTGTTGGTCAAAATCAATGCACATCACTTGGGTCCATTTACATCTGGAGCTTTCAGTCATATCTCGTATAGTTTATTGGCAGATGGAGTTTGTCCAGTTCTGATGGATTTGTAAATGTTCAGGCTTTTTAAAAAAAAAAAATTTAAAAAAACATTCTATTGTTTCACATGATCTTCAACATCTACAATTCCTGAAAATTGGAAAAACTGTGTACAAAGATCACTGGTGATACTAAATACAGCTTGTGCCTAACTTGTTTTTTTTTCTTGTTGTTTTTTTTTTTTTTTTTTTTCAGCCACTGTTTCCAAAGAACAGGAATGCACTTTTTTATCACAACTATACCACAATTCAACTTTCACACATTTAAAAAAAGGCAGGAGCTCTGAGTGGTGCCCTGACAGCAGCCTCCAGAGACACTTTCCCTTTTTCTACACTGTAAAAAAAAAAAAAAAAAAAAAAAAGTTTTGCTCCACTGTGTCTACTGCTGTCTTCATCTAGGTGTAACCCACCTGACTGCTGAGCGTAGTAGGTGTACAGGCAGGTTGACAGACACTTGGTACACCAGAGAAATGGAGTATAATGTATTTGTAACATGTGATGTGTCAGACATTGCAGATTGAACAATAAAACCATATCAAAGGGTGGATTTTTGCCGTAAATGCACACCGCTCCTCCTCTCGCTGCAGGTCCTCAAAGTCCCACAGAGCACGGCAACGGAGACTGTAAGCGGCAGGAGACAGAAGCTCCTTCCAGCCAGACGGCGTCCGCCTCCCATCTGGACCTCAACTTCCCTCTGCCAGGAGAGAAAGGCCCCTCCTGCCTAGTCAAGGTGTGTTATTAGATTAGATTAGATTAGATTAGATTCAACTTTATTGTCATTACACATGTATAAATACAGAGTAACGAAATGCAGTTTAGCATCTAATCAGAAGTGCAAAGAAGCAGCAAGTGCATTATAAATAGTATGTAGAGTATGAACAGTATGTACAGGTAAGTAAGGTATCTAGTATACAGAAACTATATAGATATGATATGAACAATATATATATACAGGTGTGCTATACTAATATACAGAAGGGCTATATTAATATACAGATACAGTGAAAGGATGGATATGAATATGAACAAGTATGTACAAGAACAGAGATGGATGTGAACACTATATACAGGTATGTATACACAATTATGTGGTGGGACAACAGTCTCCAACAGTGAGTTTTTTTTTTTTCTAGTATCACCTCATTTTGCTGTAATCTGGGCTCTTGTCACAGTTATTGGTGGATGACTTATCTCACCTCAAACGTTCATTTAAAGAGGTGATGTCAGAGACGATGCCGCCAGTATCAACAGAGTGTAGATCAGGAGCTAAAAGGTGCATGTTGTTGGCAGGTGTACAAAGACTGGGACAGCTTCAAACTGAACGACACACTCGAGGTCTACGGGATCCTGTCCGTCAGTCCTGCTCTCAGCGCTCTGGCCGACGAGAAGTGAGACAGTTCGTTTAGTTGAAGTCCCCCTGATGATGATGATGATGGTGGTCTGTGCATCTGTTACTCACTCTTGACGTGTCCACACAGGGACGCCTCCTCATCCCTCCTGGACCCCACAGAGTGCATGGAGACGGCAGAGGAGCAGAGGGTGCACAGCCCGCCGGCCTCACTCGTTCCTCGCATCCACATGCTCTACGCCAAGCCACTGCCACACAACAACCCCCTGCTGCCCTCCGCCCCTTTGGAGGACAACAGTGCCTGTAAGGACAAATATGCTGATGCTGATGTTTCCTTGATCAAAAAAACAAACCCTGACTGATCACACTGTCAGAAGAGATGGAGGGAAATATTTACTGAGCCCGCTGCACATTAAGGGCCACACACTTTTGCGTCGGCACAATTTCAGCACAGATGTAAATGAGCCTAACCACAATCCATCTGATTTGCATGATGCGCCGCTGAACGAGACCTGATCCCAGCTTGTTTTGACACCTGCTGTACATGTCAGCCGTGGAAGTGCGAGTGTGTATTCATCCCACAGGAGTAGGACTGAGTAAATATGAGTTAAACAGCCTGATGTTGTCAGCTCAGCGAACAGATCGATCTTTAAATGTTTTGTGAAAAATCAGCGTGGGAGATTTTTGGTAAAACATCAAAACTCCTTTTGACTAGATTATTTCTGTGAACAGAAAAGAGCATTTAACAGGCCGACATAATAAATCTTATCAGTGGTGGCTCAGCAAAACCCCTCGTAAACATGGACAACTCCTGTTTGACTTTTGAGCGCCTAAAAAGAGCCGCAGGTAGACTTTATTAGTTCTGCCTGTTTATTTATGCATCATGATGCTTGTGCCATTATGTGAACGCCACTCTGCTCCTTACTACATTCAACGTCATGAAAAGATGTGCCAGTTTATTGACTAGTCTGTCAAGATAAAATTAATCAATAATATTCAAAATAGATTCATTTATCAAGCAAAAATACAAAACATTAGCTGCATCCACATTTTTTTCTGTTTTATATCAGTTTAAAAGGACTAGCATCACTTTTGGCTCTGAGAACTTTTAATTGGTGTGTTTAACATTTTACGGTAGAAATATTTCATCAGTTAATTGAAAAATGATGAAAATAATCATTAGTTGCAGCCTGAATGAGATCTGTCTTTCCCCTGTTCTCTGCGTGTCACACTCAGTCCGGCTATTCTGAAAAACCTGTTTTAAACAAACGGCCGACATAAACCTTAGTTACGGTCATTATCATGTCGCCCTCCAGCTGTGTAGGGAAGCGGTAAAAAGGGTCCATTATGTCAAAGTCCTTTTCTGTGGTAAAGCTTTCCAAGAAGAGGAAAAATGCAGCGACCATTTTCCACTGTGAAGCTTTGAAAGCACATATACCTGCTGTAGCCATAGGGACTCGTTTTATCTCCTTTGTCCTTTGTCCTCAGTTTTATCTTCGACCCTGAGCGAGATGGCCTCTGTCAGGGCGGAGCTGCTCGCGTACTTCACTCACGTCCTCATGGGAGATGCCCTGGCTGCCGAGTACCTCATTCTGCATCTCATTTCTAACGTGTATGTGGAGTTTAATCTGTCAAAGAGGCTTTCTCTTTACACTGTGTGGTTTATTTATTTTTTTTTAATTATTTTTCTTCCTCTCCCTGTAGGTACAGTAGACGGGATGTTCTCCCACTGGGCAAGTTCACCTTGAACCTGAGTGGCTGTCCCACTGTGGCCTCGTACACCGAACGCCTCTACCAAGTCATCCAGCAGCTCGTGCCTTCTGTTAGTGAACTTTGTCACTCCCAGGCACTGTGAGCACGTCGTTTATTTATTAATTGAAAAGAAAGATGCTAAACATTTTCTCCCCCCTGCAGTCGTATTACCTGGGCATGAGCCTCCAGAACATGAACCAGATGCGGTTGGTGCCTAAAAAAGACTATGTGGCCAACCGGCTAGTGAGTGGAGCCCTGCAGCTGGCCAGAAACACTTCCCTCTTCCTGGATGAGACCCAGTTGGAGCAGGGACAGCTGGACACAACAGGTGAGGCTTCAAGAGACCACGGGGGGACGACACTGAGAGGACAAAGTCTGCAGTTATTGCCTTCCCTGCAGCCTGTAGACACCGTTAGTATGATTCGACTGCGCTGACGCTAACAAGGTTGGATCTTCGTCTGTTTGTGTTTTTGCTGTGTAGGTGTGCGTAACGTCACGGCCCTGGGGAACCTGATCTCATGGCAGAAGGTTGATTATGACTTTAACTACCACCAGATGGAATTCCCCTGCAATATTAACGTGCTCATCACGTCAGAGGGCCGCTCGCTGCTGCCGGTGAGGACAAAGAGGGATGAGGCGTGCAACCGCAGGGCAAAAACTCACCCCCGCCTGCCTCCGATCCACACCCCCCAACAACCCACTGGCATGGCCGCGGAGGGGTTAGGTTTCCTTCAGCCTCTCATGAGACTGAGCAGTGTCTGATGCTGGAGGTTGTTTCCAGCCGGCGTCACACTGTCATCTCAGCTGCCATTGGTCGGCCGCAGCAAACCCTCGAGCCGGCAGCTTTAGCCCGGGTCTCGCTCTGTCGCGAACAGCCGGAGGAATGTGCTGTGTGCTATTCCTGTGTGTTGGTCTAATGGGTTGCCATGGCGGCAGCTGTGTGCCACAGGAACAATCCTGGGAGAGGCTTCAGGCCCGGCCATCTATTAGCCCCTCAGTGAAGGGCAGCGCGCTGTAAACAACTCCCAGGGTTGATTAGAAGTCAGCAGTACATGGAGGTGTTTACGTTGAGCAACTATCAGCTGGTGGGTTCAGCTGATCAGATGCATCGCGGTCAGCTCACCAAGGCTTTGTTGCTGTCTGGCGTGCTTTGAAGTTTTGAGAATATGCCAAACTAGGCGTGCACACAGCAGGCTACTTTTGCTCAGCAACAATAAAATATGCATATATATACATTCCTGTGTCAGTATGTCTTTTTCTCTGTCACTCCGCAGTCAGACTGTCAGATACACCTGCAGCCTCAGATCGCCCCAGCCCACATGGAGGAGTATCTGAGCAGCATCCACATGCTTCCACAGGCTTCGTCGCAGCTGAACAAGTTCAGAATCTACCTGAGCGTGGCTCGGCTGCTGGACTACAGCATCTCTGATGAAGTGACGAAGGTGAGACACGCCGTCATCTTCAGCCTGAGTTGAGTTACACATAAACTATTGAGAAAAAGAGTGCTCGCACACACTAGCAAAGCAATACTTTGCGGAGCCAAGAGAATTTTTTTTGTTTTCTATCACATGGAAGTCGAAAATTACATCAGTAGAATAACTTGTAGTTGCTTGCAGGTTAGTCATAATGAGACATCATTAAATCATCTGTGTACATCTGTGTCCTTAAACTGCTTGTCCTTTTCTGATGTCGTCAGTCCGTTGAGGATGACTTTGTGGATATGAGGAAAGACGACCCACAGAGCGTGTCTGCTGAGGATCTCCACAGGATGCTTGTTGTGGCGAGGTAGGCTGTGATGAATAAATTCACTTTATCATAAACTTACTTCTTTCCTTTTTATCCACTCCTTAAAAGGCGATGTGTTAAATTGGAAAAAAAAATCATTATGGCCATTATGGCCAACAACAAAAATGCCAGATAGGCTACGCAACAGAAAATATCAGCACAGTATTTTGAGTATTCATGTATTCAAGCTGAGATGTGTTTGCGTGGGACGTGACTGACTGTGACTCTTGTCGGCAGGTTGCTGTCTCTGAGCCTGGGACAGACCTCCCTGTCCAGAGACAGCTGGCAGAAAGCCAAACACATTGAGGCGCTGCGGAGGAGCAGGATGGAGCAGCACAAGTGTGTCAACGGCAACGAGCCATGATTAGAGACAAAAGAGACAGCTTTCGTTCTTGTTTTTGATACCTAAAAGAGTTTGTAATAAAAGATGTTTTTCATATGCCATAAATAGCTCATGTTGTGTTCAACTTTTTTGCTTTCTAAAGGTAAGAACTAGATATATTTTCATTTAATGGACTAATGGGATTAATGAGTTGTAGTTTGTATGTACGATAACATCTCGATGTGTATCAGTGCTCTCACTTAATTCCACAGCCTGCTGTGGAGATACCACATACCAGCTGTTTATGACGGTGTTGCTGCAGACCAAATTTTCTATGTTTACATTAAGTAAATAAAGTAATGAGGTTCGGAGGAGTACTTCCTATAATGCATTTTCTTCTGGAGTCAGTCTACATTTAGCTAGTTGCCAGCGTGTAAAAATCAAGATGTTTTATTTGCTGACCTAGAAACTTCCTGTTAATGGATTCCGCAATGAACCTCATGCAACACTTGTTCACTCATTTACTTTTTATTCCAATGGAATATCTTCCTAAACAAAGAGTACAGTGTGCTTTGTTATCAAGTAACACACCCAAAGAGGATAAGAATAAATAGGATACTTTAATATATAATACAATCTCAGTACACTGTGGAAAACAATGACAACAGTCAGTTGGTAAAGAGAAAAGATATGACCACAAACATTCGGATGGAATGGTGCTAATGCTAGAAAATGTGCAAGAGTGCAAATCAAATGCATTAAGACCTCTACTCACATGATAATTTGTCATGGTCTGTGGTCTTAATGTGAGGGGAGTAAAATCAGACAGCAAACAAAGAGGTGGTTGCAAAAGCACTTAGTGTAAAACAAAAAGGAAAAGAGAAGACACCCAATAAATAGAGGACCAAATAGCTAGCCAGCTTTTGCATATAAAAACCAGACACCAGCACTCACTGTGGTCTATATCGGGAATGTTGAGGATTACTGTTCCTTTTAGCTTAATACAGCATGTTTAGGACAAAATATGTTTCTGTTGTGTTTGAGAACTGCTCCAGTGTTTGCAATCCTGAAGTTAAAAAAAAAAAAAAAAACAACTTTTACCCTCTGCAATAAACCTTTGCATTACAGCTATTACCTTAAAGCTTTGGCAGCACCACACACTATCAGCAGGTTCAATAACTATATAATGTAGCACCCACAAAGCAGCCAAGTCTCACTTAACACAATTCTATCAGATAAACTATATGAGTAACCCACATCTTATCTGCTGGTGAGCAAGCGGAATGGAGAAAACAGGCAAATGTAACACAAAATATGAAATGTGTGACAGTTTATCTTGGGACATTTCAGATCGAGGCAAACCAGATTATTATTATTTATCATAAATAGACACAAACAGCAGTGGATGAGGTGGCCTTGGTTCATTATTTCTTCTGGAGGACTCTAACAAGGTCATGTGGGAGATTTTCACTCTTCGACTACAACCTCACTTGAGGTTAACGGAACAACGTGGACATAACAATGTTACGGCTTCATAGCACATAAATAAGTCGGGCTCTACGTCGAGCTCTCCTAAATACCAGCAGCAGCAGGGATGCTGTAACACACAAACTCACACATGTTGTATAGTACATACACACAGCCAAGACACGTTTACATCTCTAAAACTTGCTCATTTCAATGGAGTACGTGTGATGAAATATCCCAAGATAAAGCTTGATGACGTACAGTAACCCTGAACATGATCATTTATACAGTACACTAAATGTTCAAAATGTTGTAACATGTTCGAAAGTACTTAAAAAGGTAGATTTTGCCATAAATACCTGATATACATAATCCCACTTCAATTCCCTGTTAAGGCAAATATGCTTTCAGTTTGGGGAGTGCATAAAGCGTCAGTGTTTCTAATAATTGGGTGGGTGCAATTGCATATATATCTACTATATGCTACTCTCCTCTCTTTGTCAAACATGCAACGTCAATGTACAATGCTGGCCGAGGACCCAAAGTTCAAACAATCCCTCGTGGTTAATTAGTACAACCATTAGCAGAATAGTTATTTCAACACACAGATCTATCAAAAACAACTCAAACCAGTAGTTTTCTGGTTGTTAATAATTAGAAGTGACAGTACTGGGCGTTCTTTTCAAAATATAATGCTCATACCTCTTTGAACATGTTAAGCTGTCTCCCTACCATCAATACAAAAAAAATCTTAAGGGAAGGCTCTACTCAGGGAACAGATAAACATACAATACTCACTGTACATATCGACAACCAGGATACTCTTACTAAAGGTCTTGTGTAGTCATTGTTTCTATAACGGTATATCTTCTAGGTTACACTTGACAACATTGACATTACATAGGATAACTACGTACAGTATGTCGCCCGGCTAGTCTCCGACAGCTATATAAAGGGTTATAGTTAACACAGAGTTGTCCTTTGGGTATCACAAAAGATATTTGGTTGGATTTCTACTACAACTGTTACAAATTGAAGGTTGTTACGAGGTCAATATCACAAACACCATGAACTGAGCTGCACAGACAGGATGACATACAGTACATGATAACGTCAGAGTTGGTCTTTCAACAAGCAGCTAATGTTTAACTGCCCCGTGAAAACCAGTTGTTACCATCAACCTCACATGCAAGCACTGTGGGTAAAATGACTTCTCAGACTCAGGAGTGACATGTTTACATGCACGAAAACGCCGCATACCACTCTGGCAGTACATGAGCTTAAAGCATCTCAAAATAGATTTTTATATCTTAGTTATTTGTCTCATAATGCAATCATAATAAGAGTATCCTTGAAATTTGATAGAAAACTGTGCTGAGAACTGTTTACCTCAGCAGTAGCAGTATTTCTGGAGGGATTTAGGATTTGGATGTGCATGCACTCATTTCAATCAAGTGTTCTATTGTGTGCAACTTTCCCTGACACATGGAAATTAAAAGAGATTCATAAAATACTTGAACGTTTACCCTATTTTAGACTCGGTCCACATACCAAGTACTGGTATTCTCAGACATTTATATCAGAAATGTCATTGGATCACCATTATTGCAATTTTCATAGTATGGGAATATATTGATGACAGTTGATTATTAAACCAACAAAAGAGAGGACACTTGATTGTTATTAATCAGTGTGTAAGGTTGCATGGCAGGAGGGATGCGAGCTAATTGTCCCTTGTATCACAAAAACTGGACCAGACAATCAGTGCTTTCTAAGAGTAAGGTCATCCATAATTAAGTGCATGTAAACATGGTCACGGTTATGTTGGGCTAAAGTATATATTTGTAAGTTCTGTACAAGAGTCATCATTCACATGGGCAAATTTAACTAAAGGGCAAATTTAAGACTGCGTCTCTTGGCCGAGTAGTGACGTTATGTGCAAGCTTTTATTACTGCTACCATACAGGAAGTTTCTACATGACATATGACTACAAAATCCTGCTACAAGGAAAGCACTAGATCTGAATGATCCTGGTCTGGCACTGTGTAAACATTGCCTTCAGCTCGCTCTCTTGGGCTTCGTTGATGGTATCTGGCTCCGGGCTCTTCTGTACCTTTGCCACAGCAAAGTTGATGCCCTGGGTGAGTCCCGCCTGGGTGAGGCTGGCCACCTGAACCATGGAGCTCTTGATCTTGGCAAAGGGGGACACTACTCGGCTGCCGTTGCTGTCGGCAGGCGAAGGGCCGAGGCTGCCCTCCATCAGTGAACTCAGACTCCTCTGAGAGCCTCCTGAGGCTGCAGAGCTGGGCTTCTGGACGGTGAGGAGGTTGGAACTGGAGGTAGTGGACTCAACGTCTAGCTGGGATGGCCTGGGGAGCTGGGGCTCCTCCTGCTGATGCTGCGGCTCGGAGCTTGGCTGTTTGTCCGAGTCTGCTGGGGTCTTGTTCTGCACAGGCACCACAAGGTTGAGTGGGGGGACAGCGGCTGGCGGCTGCTCTCCAAACACTTCAACAGGTTTGGTCTGTGCGTCCTGGACAAACTGGTGGCAGTAGGCATCAATGGGTGTACCAAAGTCAATCAGAATGGCTTCTTCAGCCACAGAGGCAGCCCCTGGGGACTTGTCATCACTGACATGAGAGGGACTCTCCTGCTTCCCATCACAGCCAGTGACCCGGATGACAGAGGGTATATTTAGCTCCATGCTACCAATAGACTGGGAGCGACTGCCCAGTCGTGGGTTTGATGCTACAATACCGCAGCTGGGCAGCACGTAGTCCACGTTTTCTAAAGAACCAGAACATGGGTGCTCTGGGTCAGAATTATAGGAGTCAGAGTCGTCTGAGTTTTCAGAGCGCGCATCACCGATATCTTTCAGGGCTCCTGTGCCAGGGTTGTTATCCGATGTCTCTAAGCTGCTGTCCGACTTCCACAGATTGACATGCATAGTTGGCTTCAGGAAATTAACTTTTACGTCAGGCTTGGAGAAGGTGCCCAGCCTCCCAAGGGGCTTGAAGGGGCCAATGTTTACGTTCGTCTTGGTCTGTTTCACTTTCTGATTGAGAGAGGAGAATTTGTTGAGGAGGAAACTTTTGCCCTGTGCCAGACCAGAACTACCCTGGCCATGGTCAGCAGGTTTGTTCTGGATGCCCATTATATCCTCCTGAGGTTTACTCTGCCGTCTGGAACACAGATACACACAACATAGATGAGCAATCCACAGCGGTCATCATTGGTTTAAAGTTGAAATTTCTCGATGATGGCTGGCAATGTTGATCTTCATCATATACTTTTGAATATGTGAAAAGAGGCATAGAGTGCTAATCATCCTCATGATTACAAACCAGTACCCACCTCTCCAACTTCTTTTCAACCACAAGAAGGTCCAGCCCGGTGGCCTGTTTCGTTATGCGAAGCATCTCAGCTATGCACTGCAATGTGTCTGAAATGTAAAATAAAGTCTCAACCAGTGAATGATCTCAAAAAGATATCTTTACTTTCGTCAAACAGCAAGAAAAGAACTGCATCCTACCTTTTCCATCATCCTCAGGATTTCGTGTTGCTGCTCTCAGCGTGTGAAAGTATCCGCTCGTCTCTTCGTTCCTGTAGTGCAAACGCATACAGCAGAACTTGGGCTTCCCAAACAGAGTAGGCTCTGGACCTGCAAGAGAAAACACAACTTGTAACTTCCAGTTTTTTAGTGATGTGCTTTAACTGCATGAATCATGATCAGCAGAGATATTGCTAAAAGGTTACTGAGAAACTGTTAAGCACACTTTTGGGAAGTGTTGAGTGACTCAGTGAGAGTACAAATCCCTCACTTCTCCTTTGCGTCTAACTTCTTACCAATTTCGATCTTTTCCAAACCCTCTAAATTGAGGCGCTGGTACTGGTTGACTTTATCTGCTTCTTCATCATAGCTACAAGAAAACAAATGTAAACGTAAGTGCATCTAAAGCAAAATTAAGGCGATATTAAAGACTTCTGTGGTGAATATAAAATCAGACTTACTAAGCAATGTAGTAGGCTTTGTCAGATAGAAGCAGAAGCACATCCACATCCTTGTTGGTTGCATCAATGAGGCTGTTGGTGAAAAAAGCAGAATGAATTATGAGAATAGCCCGTAAGAAACTACTGAAAACACAAATATGAATATTTGTTGATCATCTACATTTCTGGTGGTATAAAGTTAACAGGTAAAACAGAGCAGCTAGCCACTAACCTCATGTCACAATTGATGAGGGCCCAACCCCCGTGAAACTTCTCATCATCAGGCAACAGTAGCTGCATGTAGGTCTGCAGCAGCAGGCTGACCTGCTCCTGTGCTCCTCTCTGGCTCTCCTTCTCTTTCTCTTCATGCTCCTTCTCCTTACTGAAGATGGAGTAGAGGTCCTCAGTCACTGGCAGGCCCATCATTAGGTCTGCAGGGAGAGGCAAAAGATTCAGAGCAGTCAGTAAAGGACAGATTTTGGGTCAGTGCTGGTGCAGATGTACATGTACAGTGGTAATAAATGTCTGCTTTTCCGTACCAATGACTGCTTGTCTGTAAGCATCCCGGAAGCGGTTCAGATAGTAGCGGTTGGCTGAGTTCACTCCATCCTTCATCACACCAGCCAGCTTCCTCTCTCCCGTCCTGGTGAAATCTCCCTGAAACAGATTAAGGTTTAAAGTTTGGTCTGTATTTGTCATTTGTGTGTGATGAAATAAGCGTTTCATCTTCTGAAATACTATATGCTCTCCTACGATCCACCAAACCACTGTGTGAAAAGACGACAGCACACTTCGCTTCTGTATTTTGTTTAAGGAAACAATGTTAACATGTGTGTAGAAAATGATGTTACCTTGAGCGCTGCTGTGCCTGCATACTGTCTGCTGATGGTGTCTCCATTGTTGGCCCACATGATCTGGTAAATCCTGTAGCATTTGAGAGGCAGAGGCTGCTCTGGAGGCATCACACCTAATTTCTTTAGCTGCAGGCAGAGAGGAGACATTTGTCTCCGTTTCAGGTTACGTTGCATCGGTGGAGAAGATCATACTTATCCAGTTTGATGAACTGCTCAATTTACACTTGCATTTACCCATTAAATATGATATAAGATGTCTATGGCGGAGTTGCTGGATTTTGAGGAAGCTGAAAAGGTTTTGTTTGCATAAACTTTGGTTTTGTTGGTGTGCACTAAAGATCTGTTCTACTATCTTTGCTTTTTAGTGCTGTATGAACACCACAGGCCACAGACACTAGTGTGTGTGTGTGACCTGATGAGCAAATACATGCAGGTGTCCATAATCTGTTGTACAAACACAGAATAAACTGTCTACAAACAAATAGAGACAAGGAGACATATTGTTACCACAATCTGATAAACCACACTTGTTCTTTTTGAAAAACACATTTTCATCCTAGTTTCAGAAAGCATGACTATTTTACATCATTTATGCTGTTATTTTTTTATAAATAAGGAGTCATTTTAAAAATACATAATACATACAATTCACTTTACAGGCAGCAGGGATTCTGAGCAGTTTATTCAGTTCGGTTTATTCAGCTGGAAGTTTCATTAGGAACTTTCTAAGGCTTAAAAGGTCACTGGTAGAGGAAATAGTAAATTAAATTTAGAAAGCAACCAGCAAGGCACAGCAGACAAAATGGCAAATGTTTTGAAATCTGTATTTCTTTGCTTGATTCGTTTTCACCTGTTGTTCCATCACCACCCGAGCAACAGCAGCCTGGACCACGTTGGTCCTGTCAAGGCAGTCCATACAGTTGACCCTGAAGATACCCTCCTGCTTGCAGATGACTCCGGCCTGATCCACCCTGAAGGAGGAATATACATTTATATTAGGATGTACCCACCCCAAGATTAAAATCTTTTGTAACAGTAATTAACGGTAATTTTGTAACAGGAGTTGAATTAAAGTTCAGACTATTGATCATTTTTCTAAAAATTACGAAATACTGCGATGACACTCACCAGGCCCACTTCATGTCAGTGATGATGTCAGAGATTGCATCTGTCAGTATTTGCACATTCTCAAACTTCATACCTCGGCTGAGAAACAGGATATAAGAAGCATAAAAGGGAAATAAATACATTGTGGTATAGAATAGGTTGTAACAACTACATGCACGAACAAATTACACTGCTGAGGCAAAGCGTTCTCTTACCAGTGCTCATGGAAGTCAAATGAAACATATGTGAGATTTGGGTTGTTGTAAAGCAGGACTTGCTTCAGATATGCATCGCCAATTATCTTTTCCCGTCCACTTTGATCCACTAAGTTAATGATGACCTGAATAGGATAATAGAAGCTGCAGTCAATTACCCGTGTACAACATTTATGTCCCTTTAAGACTTTCCTGTGGAAACACACTTAAATGGTAAATGTTAGCTGTTTCAATGTCACTGTGTCACAAGGACAATGCTGGCTACATTACAAGATGACCAATAGTTTAGCTTTTCAAAAGCTGAAATACTATTTTTGTCTCTGCACCGCAACAGGAAGACTTTTGTTGACATAATCTTAAAACAAATTTGCTAAAATACATGTAAGTAGTCCACAGCTATGCTGTGCACACACCCGAGCATACACTCCAGCTAAGCAAACCCACCTGCTTCTTGTAGAGTTTAAGCTGTTCTTCAAAATGAGCAGAAAAGTAAGGCATGGTCTCCTTCTCTCCTGAAACATCAGAAAGATATTCAGACGAATGATTTCTATGCAACTGAATTTTACTAAAGACATCAGGAGATCTAGTTTACAAGTTTTTACATCGACATAACTTTGACGAAGGATTGTAGTTTCATAAGAAAGGTTTTAAATTACCTTAAGATATATAAAATGGAGTAGCAAGGCCCATTATACTATACCCATTATACAAAGCCTGTGAAAAACTATCTCTATAATATTGTGTGAAAGACACTGTAGTGCAACAGACCTTTCTCTAACCGTGGTCGAGGATTGTAGCGATATCCAGCCTGACTCCAAAAGACCGGCACAGAGCCACGAGTCTGCACAAAGGACAGAGTGTGGTTGTGCACGTGGATCAGCTGCTCTGTCTCGACATAGTTAGCCACATGGCCGTCGGTGTCCACTCCTCTGCGTTTGTACCGCATCCCTTTGGGCAAGGAGAATGCATCAACACTATTCAGATTATTTATATCACAGATCATGCTTCACTTGGAGAGAAAAAAATTGTAATCTCTTCTATTTATACAACAAAAGACATGACCAGGCTGACAGTCAGTCACCTGCGCGGTGGCGGCTACGTCTGGAGATTAGGGCCACAGTGAAGCGGGGATGGATATCATCAACACAGGTGATCTCCTGTGGCGGGGTCTCAGGGCTGCTCCTCTCCTCATCAGATGTCTCATTGTAGTTTACCACCAGTTCCTCCACCTGTACAAAGCCCTGGATGATTGGTATCACCCAGAAGTCCACCTCTGGTACCTGGGCATTCAGAATTCACGAGGATTAAAATGTTTGCCAGGTCAGAATGGAGGCACTTTGCATCCAAAGCAGTTAATCTTTCATAATTCAGAACCGTTACCACTCTCCACTGAGTATTTTCATACTCTTCTGATAAAGCTCAGGTAATTATCCGCACATACAACTGGCCCATTTACAGAGCAGGGGCAGCTACACACTTGAGCTGACAGTTGTAAAAAACACTATGTCAGCAATTTGTCAAAGAATGAAATCCTGTGGGGTGGGGGTGGCTTTCAGTCAACTTAAAAAAATGGAGAAACAAAAACCAAACAGTGCCACTAACTATTTTTATGTGGAAATACAATTTACCTGAAGGTCAATCAGGTCTTGGATCATGTGTTTATTCCAGAAAAAGCGGTCATCCACCTTTCACAAAGAACAAATCAATCAGCGGTTTTGTAGAAGAAATATTTAAAAAAAAAATAAAAGAACAACAAGATCAAAGTATTGCATTTCTCTCCAAACCTGTTTCCATAGCGGTAAGCTGGACTTCTCGGAGTCTCCCTGACGCTGCACACTGTTTGTCAGGTCGTAGGTCATGCTGTAGTAGAAGGAGTCTGAGTCCATGAATATCTTGTACAGCTCATCCAGCAGCCGCCTCTCCAGACGTTCCTTCTCTTTGTTTTCTTTGACCTGGAAGGCAGGGGAATACTGGATTGGGCGAGTGGATAGAAAAGAGCGGTAAGCAAACAAAGCATAGAAAGCAAAACTTCAAAGTCTTTCAAAATAGGAAAGATAGGAAAAGTAGTGTGCCGGTTTGATTATGACAGAGGACATTTTTACAACAGAAAATAAACACCTTTTTCTTGATGGGCACCGCCACATTCGACTTGATCTGGCTAAAAGTCTTCATCAAGAACTTTGACTCATCGGGAGACTGAGCCAGTTTCTCTGGTTTGTCGATTCCAAAGTGATGCTTCTTGCAAAGCTGAAAAAGAGGATCCTCTATCAAATACATGGAATTTAACCAATCGCAAAAACAGCATGGTGATATTTTGCCATTACCTTGAATTTTTCAAAATAAAAACATTTATTACTACACACTACAAAAACTATCCAGTAATCTACACAGTCTTATTTTCCTAAACTAATGCCTTAAACAATCTAACAGCTACGTTGATCTATACGACTTCTAGGCACAAAAGGTGTGGAACAATCATTCTGTAGCACAAGGACAATGTACAACAGGATGGGGTCTAAAAGCCTATCTGAGAAACAATCACCCGACTCTGTATTTACTCACTTGGAAATATTCTGTCTCATCATCCATGAAGCTCCCCTGAAAGACTGAAATCTTAGCAATATTCAACTTCCTTTGCAATCTATTGCAGAGATTCTATGTCTGCATTTAATTTTCAATCTCAATGTGTGGGTGAAAATGAAACAGATCTTTAAAATAAATAAATAAAAACAAACTACAACTCACTTTGCACCACTGTCAGCCCTTCACAGATGAATCATACGCTTACGCATACAGGGTATTCTTGGGTGCATTAAATAACTATTTAGGATTCTCACAAGCACTGTTGTAATGAATGTCAGGGGGCCTGAATGCAATAATTAAAACACGAGTGCATGGACGATGCTTCTCATGTCTCATTACAGTATTAGTACACACACCTCCAGCTCGAGCTCCTGCGGCTCTTCGTCAGACAGGGGAATGACGGCGATCTTGGTGATCTTGTAGACTTTGTGGTTGCCTGGTAAATGGCCAATCAGTGCTTTCTGTCGGATTAATACGAGGCCCAGAGGAAGATCTGCCAGGAGGAGAAAGAGGAAGGGAGGGATGCGTCATGGGTGCAGAATTCCTCACATTCTGAAAGGTGTGAAGAAAGCAGCTGCACACCAGCCATTTACTGCAGATTTTTTAATAAGGTAACACAAGACATCTGGTAAATAATTATTTAAACCTTGTTCATCAATATGAATAACTAGAATAAGATAATTGTTCATCGGGGCATGATGTTTAATCTCCAACTTCTAACCTCAATGCACACAGAGGGATGCCATCAATAAAATCTGATTCATCACAAACTGAATCATCAGCTCACTCTTCTTCGTCACTACACACATTTCAAAGTACTTTTACACATTTTTTCACACCTTTCCTTGTGAGTAAGAAACATACTAAGCACTGGATGATTTAATAACTCAAGCATCCAGTGCACACAGATGGAAAATATTGGCAAGAAGAATGTGCTCTGTTCAGGGTGAACTGCTTTTCATTCCCCACTTACCTGTGTGAAGTTGTATCTTTCCAATGACACCTTCTACCAAACCCAAACACACTGGATTCCAAGCTAACAACAGGTCTGTTGCTGAAATAGAAAAAAATATGGAGAGGCAGATCAGTGAAAACAACTCAGAAAAAACAACAGAAAAATATGCTTCAGACCAGATGAGCAGCCAGAATAATAAAAAAAAAAGACACGCACAAGAAGGAGGCTTTTGATTATTGAGGCCTCGAGTTGTATCTTGAGAGGTTTGAGCATGTGCGCCTTTTCGGTCAGAAACAGCTAAATATATTCACACTGAGAGCTCAATCTGTGAGTTAACCAAACAGAAAGTAGGCTACCTCAAAACAGTCACAGCAGTGTGATTTCCTGTTACCATGTTAAAACCTGTTTTTGATACCCAGGAAATTCCCTCAACCTCAAAGACTTGGTGTAGAAATAGCAGATGGAGTAAATACAATACCAATCAAATCGATGGGAACTCAGTAAATCTGATTCACTCTTGTGGGTCAGTCATTCTTCATGCACATTATATTTGTTGAACATGCATGATTTGCTAACATGTGACACCAAGCCAAGGCTGAAGTTATGGCCATCCACAAACTGCGCAACTAGAAGAAAATGCTTATGGATCAAACATCAAAGTGGAACAAAGTGGAAAAAATGTGAAGGGTGTGGCTGAGGGTGGACACCGTCAACTGTAAGCAGCCTCAGACAATGGCTCTTCCTGTTCCACAAGCCAGAGAGATTTGTATTCACGGGAACCGGCTAAGAGGCCAAAATCTTGCCGAAGAAAACTCCAATACAAATAAAAGAGAAAAAACGATACCAAAACTTCACTCCCAATGTGCAATATCATGGAAATACTTCACTGCGCGCCTGAGAGTGAAGTGGAAACCCAGTGAGGAGTGGAAACCCTTTTTCCAATTAAATAATGAAACAGTGGTGCAACTAAAAACCTGTTCAGGATGGCTGCACAGCCACACAACTTGTACCGACACAGAGCAGAGAGCACACACCGCCTGCTGCTGCCAACTCCAATGAAACTTTTCAAGTAGTTCAGCAGTGCTGGTTTCCACTGCTGGCTTGGCGATGTGTAGGTCCATCAGCCCACGGCGTTTCTTGTAATACGAAAGCATGAGCAACTCTGTCACCACTGCAACCTTCCCAACGGCAGTGCTTGCTTCTGCAATGTGACTCAGGTGTGATGCTGGGACACTTTTCATCCTGGTTTTAATCTACGCACTGTGTTTACCACGCCTTAGTGTCACAATCTAATCAAAAGGGTATCCTAGTTTTCCAATAACTCACCACGGTAGAAAGGTACATTAGTTAAGCTGTCATGAGTCAAACACATGATATGAAAGCTACAGTCCAGTCATTCCCCCCTCTTACAGTCCTCTCTCATGTCTGAAGTCGAGCTGACCCTTCAGAGTGTAACATGAGGAGCAAAGGAAGAACTTTGTGAGTGTGTTTCTGCTGGTGTTTTTCTCCACCAAACTACTTTTACGGGTTAAGGCAGCGGGCTGATTCAGAGCAGCCAAATGATCACGGTGAAGTTTATTAATCACGGAGGCACAATTACCAGCGAGAGATTAGCCCGATACGCACAAATAAAAGGACTCCACACAGACACAGAAACACGTAGCTGTTTCACCCTAGTCTAAAATATAAATGCTGAGTGTTAGTTGGAGGTAAAAGGCCGGCTCCAGCTCAGGGAGCTGTCAGCAGTACGCACCAGGTCTGACCGTCATGGTGCCGTCTTTTCGGCTGCACCACAGCGCCCGGTCCCCGCTCTGAAGGATGTACTCGTCTTTGGCCTGGAACAGCTCCATGTCGTCCCTTAATGCCTCGCACGCACACGCTAAATAAAAACCGGCAGGTACAGCTAATATGAGCTCCCCACGTCCCGGAGGTCTGACCGCAGCTAGCCGCGGTTAGCTCGCCGTGCTGCTGCTGCTGAGCTAGCTACCCCCGAGAGCTAACAGAGGCGGCGGCAGCAGCTGGACGAGTGTCGGCTTCGTTGAGTCCTCCTCTACTCATACTGCTCGTCAGAAAGACTTTCTGCGGGAGAGTCGTCCCGTCTCCGCGGCCGAGCCATGACAGGGTGAAGGCGGTGACTGACGGGGCGCCCCGGTCTGCAGTTGCCGTGCGCGCTTCACCACGGAGCCCCCAGTTTCCTGCTCCAAACAATGACACGTGACCTGCGCCGTCACAGCCACAGACAGACACACAGACAAACAGACAGACTGAGCATTACAGTAATTACACTCTGAAGGCTTCAGTCCATTGTGGTGGTTTATTTAACAGAATGTCTATGTTGATAGGCGGACATCTGTCAGACATTATGTTTGTGCCTTTATTACTTTATACTATATTTATCTTTTTAAATCATGTGCCTGTTGTAAAGTGACAGCCAGGTGAGCTAAATATGAGGCAGGGATTAAGTATAAAACAATCACCCATCTAAAGAAGTAGATGCCTATTGTGGTGTATATTTTAAAAAAGCACAAAACACGCCACTTCCACATGTGTTTTAAGAGTCCCCACCCAACGTGGAATAAGGGGCAAAGATGTTGTCAGTTATGACTCACTCTCTCTCTCTCTGGGGGGAAAAGGCAGGGAGCAGCTGACCTCAGACAGCCATGACTGCCTACATTACTGAAAACACTAAAACAGAGCCAGACCTGAGAGAGCTGAAGACTGAATCAGGCACACATCCTCAAATCCAAAAGTGGAGCACACAGCGTACTCATGCATTATTAAAATATGGGTTATTTTGGCAGGGAGAGGGTAAACAAGGTGGAGAAGTCTGTACTACGTATACTGTATAATATACACAATTAACCTTCACCCCAAGTATGAAGAATAGTGTGCTAAAAAAGAAAACAAAGAGCTGTCAGAAGATGAGGCTACCTGCTCCTAAATATAAAAAGATGATTCTCAGACTTTGCAGCATCTGTAGGAATGAAAATATTAGTCGAGATCCATGTCAAATACATTTTATTTTCATACTGTGACGTGCTTTCAACAACGCATCAGCCTGCTACTCATAAACTGTGATCAAGCCACAATCCATAATTTGTAATGGTGTGTGGCCCTATTGGACAGGTGGCTCATGATCATACTATAGTGACAAATTACTACACAAACAATTAATAATCGTAAAAGTAATTTCAAAGCTGTTTAGATGACAGATTGAAGTTGACCTGTTTATGACCTGGGCGTTTCCTCACTGTTGGCATTTTTAAGGCTTTTAGGCCATTTCTGTATTAGTATTATTACAGATTGTGGCTTTGGTAGTTACACATGAACATTCTGACAATCTTAAAACTGTGCAGTCGTTTGCGCAGAGTGCTGATTGTCTCACATCTCAAGTAAGATGCACATCTCACTTCTATTTGTCATTACACATTCATCAATGTACCAAAATACTATATAATGATATAAATACTGATATAATGTTTTGAAATAACAAGTAAACCAATGCACATACAAACACTCAAACACGTCAATCAAAACTTGTGTAACTTAGATATTTCAAATGAAGTGCTGCTGATCTCTCAGCATGATACATGTCAATGGTGGCAAAGTGCAAAGACGGCAAAATCAGTATTGCACCAAAAAAGCAGCATCTAATCAATGTATTCACTGTGTTCTGTGACAAAGCAGCTCTGTGTGGCTATAAAGGGGAAAATGCTTTTCTGTTGACTGAGTTTTGCGGTGAGTTCTGCTTTAAAGCCCCGATGTTTGCACTTGTGTATTAAACTGATGTGCTGACTGGATTAAGAAAAGCTTCATACAATATTTGATCAAGACAAAAGGCAACTACACATAACATTTCTTAAGAAAATACTTCTACTGTTCTTCCATTTATTGATAAAGGCCTCTTATTCAAACTTTAATTTTACTAGAAATTGTTGTCCACATTTTGATCATGACATTTGTCTTATTATGAAGACATTGGCACAACATAGAAGGCAACAACATTGGCTTGAAAAACATGATTGCACTGAGCTACCATCAATTATGTGCTGAATGGCAGGAAATACCAACACTGTTAATCAATGCATGCAACTTCCACAAATGCTGTAGATAGAGGAGGAGAGTTAGCCGGAGCAGACTTGTTCACTATCAAATATACAGCAGGTTTTTCCTTCTCTCCTCTTGATTATGAAGTGTGCAGTCATTATGATATCTCCTTTGCTAGCTCTACATTCTCCTTGCTGATCATGCTGGGCTCCCCTTTCTGCATCGGGTTGACTCCCTCCATGGTGGTGTCGCAGGCTGGCCTGGCCAGCTGCTCCTCCAGTTGCTCCAGTTCTTCCAGTATGGTCTGAACGTGTCGGACTCCGTCCCGTCTTGCCTGCCGCACATCTGCGCGGCCCTCTGGGTCGACCGAGTCCAGTGCTAAGAGCTCTTTGGTCAGCAGCTCCTCCAGTAACAAGTACTTCTTATCGTTCTTCTTTCCATCAAAACATTTCACCTCCTGCTCCAGCTTAGCAACCCGTTCGACTATCTGCTGTACCTTAGCCAAGCCTGGGTGGACTGGGCACTGAGCAGCCTGTTCAGCTTCTACTTTTACAGGTGGGACCTCTGGGGGAACGGCCGACACGTCCTGGGCCTCTGGTTTTGGAGGTATGTGAACTGTGATATCTGCAGTATGTTGTTGGGGTTGTTCTGGTTTCTGGAGCTGCTGGAACTGTTGCTGTGACTGCACAAACTGCTCAGGATGCGGAGGCTGTGGAGATGTCTGAGGTTGTGCCTGCTGGAACGGCAGTGCCTGCTGGAACTGTTGTGGTTGTTGAAACTGTTGCGGTTGCTGGAACTGCTGAGGTTGCTGAGGTGGAGGCTGTTGATACTGTTGTTGAGGTTGTTGAGGCTTTTGGACATCAGCTTCTGTGTGCAATGGCGGGGGGAGCTGCGTGCTCTCTGGTTTCTGCTGAACGCTTTGTTGTTCCTGCTCCATTTTCTGGGGTGGGTCTCTTGTGAGGACATGCTGCTGAGCCTTAGAAGTTAAACAGAAGCCACAAGGATCTGTCACAATCTAGGTCAACACATACTGACGTGAAAATCAAACATTTATTTGAACGCCCAGAAAAAACTGAGTGAAAACACATAAAATGAAAATTACCTGTGGTCTTTCTCCCAGCACCTGTGTTATAATAGGTGACTGGCTCCTAATGTGGGGTTGGAGGTGAATCGACTCGCGATGCTGGGGAAGCAGTATGGGAGAAGCCTTTTCCCGGGGAGGCTGCATTGCTGCAGAGTAGCCAGGCCATTCATCTGTCTGAAGGCGGTGGAAGGGCTGCTGGTGCTCTGAGTAGGGGACACGCTGAGAGTAGACCGAGGGATTTAGCTGAGACTGTGTTTGTGTTTGGCCGCCTCCACCCTCATGGATCACCGGGATGGGGATGTAACCTGCTTGAAGACCAGTGCTGCTAGGCCGGGGCGGTTGGTGATGCGGAGCAGTGTAAACCTTAAAAGTAAATCAAATTGAAATAGTGGAAATTCAGTATTTGGTCTTTTTTTTTTTTACAAACAAACTTGATTTGTAACTGTGTTTCTGCTTACAAACTATACAGTATTCCAGCATGCATCATCTCTAACCTCTGATGTTTGTGAAAGGGGTGAGCTGGCCTTTCCAGGCTCAGAGGAGCAGCTGTCTGTAGGTCCGTGCAAAGGTGATCTGGGCCTGCAGTGGAGGCCCGGCGTCGGGGAAGGTGTCCGCCCGTCTGTCCGGATATTATGTGTGGTGCTTGGCTGGATGTAGGAATAACATGGATGCTGTTGCTGCCTCAGTTCTGCTCCCTCATGGAAGACTGGGATGGGAACGTAGCCTGGACGGAGAATGGGGTGTTTCATCTCCCTCACAAAGGTCTTCTGTGTCTCCTGAGGGCTCGGTTCTGGTGGTATATTAGGTCCATTCGCAGACAATTCTCTGACCTGAAACACAGCCAACAGCATACAGATATGATTTAAAAGCTAAACTGCCATGAACTCTGTCTTTAGGACAATTAAGAACAATGATCTTGTCATTTCTATCTATAATGACATCCAGCAAAGATAAACAACTACATAACACCAATAAGAGGACATTTTAATTAACAACAATTTGATGTTTGGGTCCTCTACTTATATTAAAGTTATTCAACAACTGAATCGTAAAATTAATTTAGACATTATTAGTGAGTGTAGTGGTGTCATTTACAGTAAACACTACAAACTTGGTTGGCTTCATGATTCTTAATCCCATAAGAACCCACGGTGACACAGGTGTCACAAGTCACTTATTTGACCTGGAAAGTTTTAACCTGTGAAGTCCCTAAGTGACCCCTACTGAACATCCTGGTGGGTCATGTGACAGGTCATGTGATTTTGTGTTCCCACAACAACCTTTCCAAGATGCCTGTCCCACATAATTTTCCTTGAATGAGAAAGGGGTCTGGGTTCTTATGCGTTAAACTGAAGAAATTGTAATAAGCTTTTTTTAACCAAGCTATTCTTGGTTATAGCTGAGTAAAAGAAGTAACGTTACTTTCTTCTAGTAAACTGTATTAGTACTTAATCCTCCACTAAGAGATTTACATCTAAATTAAGTGCATCCAAAACTCAACTTTCTTATCTGGGTATGTTCAGCTAACTGAATGGAGCTGAAGGTATTTCTCATAGGAAAGTGCTTTCAGTCCTGAGATAACTGCAAAGGTTACAGGTTAAAGTGTGACATTTTCACAGGGGCGTGCCAAAAGTGTCACCTCTTTGTGTATTTGGTAAGTGATATTAACGCCTGATTAGCGTAGACTTTAGCGCATTCCCAGTCGGACAACCGCTCTGTTAGTGTGTGATACTGCTCTCCACAATGGGACGTCATTCACCTGGCTGAATTTCCTGACTTATCCTGTTACCGACTGGCACACCCTCTAAACTAACAAGTTATTAGCTAATCATGATTATGTCATGCAGAGAGACAGACAGAGAGAGCGAGAGAGAGAGAGAAAGAGAGCTCTTGTTGCTGTGGTGTTTGGCACATTTCACTACAATGAAAGAGCAAATATTTGAATTATTTTTCCAAACACTTTTAAAAAACAAATGACGTGAATAACTGAATTTCGTCCTTGTGTCAGACTTCTTTGACCACACCTACTGGCATTTAATCTTGTTTAAAAAAAACTAATTAATCCTAAAAACACATTATTTAACACTAATATTCCCACTAAAAGTCAGTCTTTAGTGGGGACGTACTCCGGAAATATTACTGGAAATAAAAATAGCACTGACAAAACACTCCTGGATGTCAGACAATGAGACTCATCAGTGACACTGTTGTGTGTTTCCATTAGCCAAAGTGGATAAAGTGTGTATTTTTATTATTCTTATGGTGTAACAAGTGGTTGAGACACCTGCCAATGACAGCTATGGAGGAGTGCTGAGCAACAGGTCTGCTGACAGTTCAGTAATCTGTCAGTGAAATATGTGAAAAGCCACCGAAAGAACAAGACAAAATACACAGGCATGTGGAGGAAAACCTGCATTTCTGTAATAAGTGACAGTGTCACCCCCCCCCCTTCTCTGAGACAGAAGTTAGCAGTGAACGACCCTTTGCCCTCTGCCGTTTCAGCACGGGACACTGCTCACTGCCAGCACCAATGCACCAATTTTATCCCCTGACAGCTGTTTCTTTCTAGCAGATTCTTCGGGACACTAACTTTGGACAACAGTGTCTCTCTCTGAGACGAATAGATTAGCAACTGGCAGCCCCCGTGAAGCCCACTGGGGAGAGAGAGACAGGAGAGGAGAGGAGGAGGGGGGGTTTCTCTGCAGACCTGCGTCTATTCACAACATGCATTAAACGGAGGTGAATACGACGCACAGGGGCAAACAGCGCCTCGATCGCGCTGCTCCTGGAAGGGGGGGCGGACCGGCCTCGGTCCTTGTAAGGGAAAAAAAAAAGTTTAACGGGAGCTGGAGGTCGCGGTGGTCTCCGGGTATCAGGAGAGAAACGCTGCTCGAAAAAACGCGTTTGCATGCTGCAGGGTGAGTCATCGGGTAAGAATAGTGTTAGATCATGACACCGGGAACATAACGGGGCTGATCACCCGTTATAATAGGCTTATGAGCTGTCCGTGAGGGGGAGGCGACGGAGCCAAACAAGGCCTCCGGTCTGCCAGATGAACGCGCACACACACACACACACACACACACGGCGGTGATGGAGCCCAAACGCGCACCGTGAAGGACGAGGCTCGAAGAGTTGTCGCTGTCAGACATTAATCGATAATCAACTTTAAAGCTTTTTCATTTTTATATATATATTTTTTTACCTTCTTGGTGTCGTGTCTCGGGTCGTTCCAGGTTGTCGTGCGGTTGTTGTGATCCACGAAGAAGGGCCATCCGGTGTGCGGGTCTATCTTGACCTCCCATCCGAGCGGCAGAGGCTCGCTGTCGTTGCTCGCCATGGTCGGCGGCTGCGTTTTGACGCCGTTCATGTTGCGGCCGGTCGAGTACTGAAACATTTCACGGCGAGCGGCGGACGCTTTAAAGATTCCTCCAAGTGACGTGGGAAAGTGGGCTGGAAGTTTCTGGAAATAGCAGGGTTAATGTCGGGGGCGGACAGCGGGGCTGGATACGGTGGCATGGGCTCCCAAACCTGATATGTCGCAGACCCCCCTCCAATATGAGCCCCGACAACACCGACACAGACCCAGAGTAAACACCGGGGGCTGCTGTTTATTTTATTTTATTTTATTTATTTATTTATTTACTGCAGCTGTGGACTCACTCGAATCATCTTTAAAGTTAACAATGTCAACTTTTTGCACTCCCATGAAATATATTTTTGCACATTCCTGCACACGTCTTTCATTTAAACAAGTTATACTGCACACATTTTCTTTATCTCGATTTTATACTGCTGACACTACTGTCTGCTTTATGGTGATGCCTAGTTATACTTCTTACTTAAAGTACTTGCTTTAACTCTATCTTTATGTTAGATAGATAGATAGATAGATAGATAGATAGATAGATTATTAAGTTTAATAAATTAAGTTGTCATAGCAGCCCCATACATGAAAAAGTACAATAAAATAGAATGAATAAGATCAAATAAAATACAGTAAAATAAAATAAAATGAAATACTGGAGACAAAGTGCAGAGGACGTAAAATACATGTTCAAAAAAGGTAAAGGTAAAATAATGTGCAAGAAGTTTATAGACCAGCCTCATTAGGTGATGATGGGGATGAAGATACATTATTATAATAAATATATATATTCTTTGCACCTATATATCATGGCAAAGTCTTTGTATGTGAAATACCCACTTGGCAATAAAACTGATTCTGAGTTTAAAAAAAAGAAAAAGAAAAAACAATATTCCTGGGACCTCCTGAAGCCCCCCTCCTCTCAGTGATCCCTGAGCATCCCCTGTACCACAATCACTTTGTGCCTCAAGACAAGGGAATCCCAAGCTTTTTCATAACAAAAGCTTCCCCAAATAGATGTGCTCAGACTCCCACATGATAAATCTCTTCCAAGGGAACTCAGTCTGGCTTTGCAATAATTTGGTACACAATTACGTAACTGTGGTGGTGTGATGCAGTGTGGGCACAGTGACACCTCTGATGACATGTCTTCCTTAATCACAGTACTACTCCACTGCAGCCTCAGACTATGAGGGAAATACTAGTAAATCTGACATAAAACAGCTCACTCTCACTTGGCTGGATGACTGTCTGAAACCACCAACATGGACAACATGGACACAGGTTAGATGCTGCAGGTGAAGACAGCTGAATAATAATAGTGACAAGATTGACAACAACAAAACAACAGAAGTGTTATAGCCTGTGTAACCATTTTTTCTAAATAGGTGTTTGGAAGTAAACAGTAATTTTAGTTAGTTTTTTTCCAGAGGAATGTTATCAGACTTTTTTTGTAGGCTATCATAATATAATACTATAACATATAATATAACATAGAATATAGAAACTCAAAATAGGAGATACAAATGAATCAAACAGACCCTCTCTTAAATCCCCGTCTCATTTGAAACACAAACACACTCTTACTGTGTTTTTTGAGGGGAAAAATATTCCAGCCAGCTTTAGCATTTAATCAGTGGAATCATTAATACAATTAAATTTTACAAACTTGATTGTTCATAGAGTGATGGCCTCAATGTTTCCAGAATATTAACATGCTGTAGGACCGAGGGCCATCCCTAACTTTGCGAGCCAATCATCCAGCACTGAATGGATATATATCTGGTAACCACACACCACATGTCCTGCCTTGACCCTTCTCAAGGTCCATTTTAAGGTGGCTTAAAATGGAGTAAAATACTCAACACAACGCGGAGTCACTAAACTTCAGTGGCAAGAGAGACTGGCGAGAAATGTTCAGCATTTTGGAAGGAAACCTTCAGGATAATTGAATCACAAAGATCATATTATTTTTACCCTTTGATAAAATCACTTTAAAGTAAAAACAAATGCCAGTTGTAGTATCAAAACACACACTGTGGCAGATGGTAATGCATGTTTCTCACACACACCACGGTTAGTTTAAATTCATTGGTCGCATGATTCACCAGTTTTTCCACATATACGTATGTACTTCCATAAACTGTGTGTATGGGCAAGTCATTTATTAATTTCTCTCCTTATACTGTCCCTGTTGTTCCTGCTCTTGTTGATGACTGCTGTTGTTTTACCTTTGGATGATAGCTGACTGTGATCACAGGAAGGAGAGAGGTGATGTAATTGGCGGTGCCCAAGAGTCACTTAAACAAAACAAATGCAAGCAAATGCAAATGCAAAAAAAGTATAATCTGTTTGGTTATAGACTAATAAACTTTTAATTGAGGAGTACTTGATGACCTTGAGTAGATTTATTGTCTTTCTGATACATTAGTTTGTACACTTTAACACACTGCTATGAGACAGAAATATCTTATCAAATCATGACCGGTTAGTCAGGACGTGTTCACACCTGTGCACACTCCAGAAAAGTCGCCGGGGTTCGAGACTCTCCGGTCGACCCTGTCGAATTAACCGGTGAATAAAACAAGCGCACTCTTACTTTCAACTTCAAAATAAAAATCTCTTGCGCAAATTATTTATAAACTGTCTAATGTGACAAAATGATTACTGAGTGTGTTCTCTGCTTGGGTTTTAAGCCATTCATGAGCAAATCACCTCTAAAGAACATATCCATGCTTAATTAATGCGTCGTTTCTCCTGATGAAGCTCTTTAAATGGTGTGTTTGTGTCAGCTCACCCTCACCTCCCGGAGCTCTTCACGCACGGTCTCCCGTTACGCTCCTTGCGTGACGTCAGCCCCCGGTTAGCTAACTTAAGCTAGTTAGCTAGTTGTTGTGTATAACAGCGAACGACGGAGTCGGTTAACGTTAGCTAACTAGCCAGTGACTAACGTTTTCTGCCCTGGTGACCGTCGGCATCGGTAATGGACGACGAAAGCCACCCCAAAACCCTGTAAGTCATTTTATGTAATTTTATGTCGTAACAGCAACGTTAGCGGTGACAGAGGTAGCGTTAGCTCCGCTGAGCCGGTGGCTAACTGAGCTACTTCGGTTTGTCTACACAAACAAAATAACATAAACATTTATAGTCACCGCCTCACTAATATCAGGTTAGTTAACATGCGGTTAAATTAAAAACTAATTTATTAACTGTGCCTTTGCTCGTTAACGTTAGCCGTTACTAACGTCGGGCTAGTCGGTAAAGCTAATGTGATTATCGTTACATTGATAACTCCCCATCACTAAGTAGAAGTTATCGGTGTGTGCGTCAGTTTTATTTTTTTTAAGAGTAATCATCACTGTCTTGGCCACCTCTGAGTTACCTGGATGCCTTTAAGAGCTTTCTGTAAATTAACCTCCTGCAGGTATGTGGGAAACCTCTCCAGGGATGTGACAGAGATCCTGATCCTGCAGCTCTTCACCCAGATAGGGCCATGCAAAAGTTGTAAAATGATCACAGAGGTAAGCAGGTTCATGTTTTTTTGCGTGTGTTTTCATTTTTCTTTTAATGTAGACCACCCCGTCAGTCACATCTGGAGGGTGACTGTCCCACATTTCACATTAAAACTTGGAAAGAACTTTAACTTTAGTTAACACAGAGACATGTGCCCTGCCACTTTTGTAAAAATTGCTACAGCTGTCTTCAAAATAGTGAAGCTAATCTTTTGAATTTTGACCTTGTCCCTTGCAGCACACGAGCAATGACCCCTATTGCTTTGTGGAAGTTCTTTGAACACAGGGATGCGGCTGCAGCCCTCGCAGCCATGAATGGGAGGAAGATCTTGGGAAAGGTAGGATCATTTGGCTCGTCTAAAATTAAAAGCTAGGTTAGGCAGCTCAAGTGTTTCTGAACTCCCCTGTGATCCTTGTTCCTTGTGTAGGAATAGTCTATGTCGCTGTGTTAAATGCTATCTGTAAACTCTCTGCTTTCAGGAGGTCAAAGTAAATTGGGCCACCACTCCAAGTAGCTTGAAGAAAGACACATCCAGTAAGCGCTCACCTATTGATTGTCTAATCTACAGAACTCAAAGCTGACCAGAGAGTAGTAAATGGTATCTTTTCTCTCTTTGTCTTTTGTTTCTTTCCAGATCACTTCCATGTGTTTGTGGGTGATTTGAGCCCTGAGATTACCACTGAGGATGTTAAGGCTGCATTTGCGCCTTTTGGGAAAATCTCGTAAGTTTTTTTTGCCTCAAAGGGTTTTTATTTTCATGTGCAGTACAGTCATTTGGATGCTATATGTATTGATTTCTCCAAAGCAATGTTGAAATACTTAATCGTAATCTTGCGTAAGGTTATCCTCGGAAATGACCATCTGTGACCATGTTTACATGCATACCCCGCATACTGACTTACCCGTGTGTAAATCAAAAAATTCTAAGCAATACTACTGGTAAGATAAGTTCACACATTGTGAAAAGAATGTTTTGGTTCACAAAGGCTGACATCCTGAAGGTTTTTGTTCCTTCTCAACAGTTTATGAGCTACTTCTGATCTTATATTGCGATGAAAAGATCTCTCTCTCTCTCTCTCTGCCTCTATCTCTGTGTCTCCCCCTTACCGCTCATTTCCTGTTATTGTTCTACTGATGGATATCCAGTAAAGGCATAATATGTCCCACCCAAAATGAATAGATAAACCACAATGAAGTAAAACTTACCAAAGAACACAAGAGAATGAATATTGAGAAACAGGCTCAAACTGTAAAGGGGAAACAAAAGCTTGAATTACAAAAGTCTAAACCTCCGTTAGAGCAGCTTTACAGATGGATACCATTTATAATATATACCACTCCAAATGAGTATTTTATGCATATTTTCTTTAAGAGAATAGTAATAATGTTAGACACAAGTGATAAATTAACAGGTTTTGGGAATTTTGTGATTTTACTTACTATAGAGTGTGTACTGGAACAAGATTAGCACAGAGTTGAAACCCAAGTTATCTCTTATGAGACGCAATGTTTGCTTCAGCTTCAGTTTTGCTTTATCTTTGTGTATTCTTGTCAGTTTTCTATCGTGTAAAAGACACTACATTCATGCATGTAAATATTGTTAATGATGGACCAACATAACCTCATTTGATTATCAAACACTATTCCTGTAGGTTGTAAGGCACTTTACTGGAGTTACTTACTCGTGGTCTTTGTATTGTTTCTTTGTTTTTATGAGTTAAGTGTCAGTTTTTAGACTACTTGCTTCTCTTTGCATATTTAGGGTGTGGTAAGTAAACTGTATGTCAGCAAAAACTGTATGAACCTGAACAGCTTTTAGTTGTGGGTCTCAGTGAAGTAATAGCACTTTGGTTATTTTACAGAAATGCTCATAGGATTGGACAGGAGCTTGAAGGCTAACAGCAAGGAACTGTGCACTCTGGAGACTCAGATGTAGTTTTTTTTTCTCTATTTATTCCATTCTTTCCATATGTCTTTATTTGTAGTTGCTATGTGTTAACATGATCTAGCTTAGATTAACAAATTCCAATTTTCATTGTATTCCTCTAAATCCATGTTTAAATTGTCTCACTTTTGCATAGTGTTGTTTGTAGTGCAATGATCCTCTTCCAAAATTTCTGAAAATGTCAATTTCTTAAAATTTGCAGCTTCCCAAACTCCATACTCCATATTGGTGGTAAAGAATTGACCAGGAAAAATAAAGAAATCTGTTAACAGGCCATGTATGCCTTTTTAATTCCTTTTTCTCTTTTGATATTTTCTATATATTCTATTTGTAGGAAGAGCACCAACAGCAGATTTTAAGAATGCATGGTAATCCATATAATCTGTGCCTTTGTGAATTTAAGTCAGTAGCCTACTGTTGAAGACTGAACAAGAAGTGGTGCTCTAGTGGCAATGATCCATTAATACATCTGAAATAATTTTAAAACACTACTGTAGGCTGCATGTATTTGTACTTGCTTTTTTTGTTTTCAAGTGTTGCTTTGAAGTTATTTTACGAGTCAGTGCTCAGTACAAGGTCATGATAGCTAATATACATTAATATAGGACAGAGTAGAGGATTCACAGTTCAGTGTGTTTTGCGTGGTTCCTTTTTTAGTTTGAAGCATTTAAACTGGAAAAGTGCACTGAAGTTGTTTTCACGTTTCCCTCCAGGGATGCTCGTGTTGTGAAGGACATGACGACAGGCAAGTCAAAGGGGTATGGATTTGTGTCCTTCTACAACAAACTGGTAAGGCTCCAGTGCAAGAACACAGACTGAAGGTTATTTCTATTTTCTGTTTATTATCCTACTTTAATGCATTTACACTAATTAAAATATAATGAATCATAGCTGTAAACATAGTCACAGCGACTTAAATAATCTAACATTACATAGTTTATTGTTTGCATCACAAGTTTCAGTATTACTTAGATTAAAAAGGTTATGCATATTTTTAATCTGATTATGGTCACTAATAAACTTAATAGATTTATCAAATTCAGAGGAGTAACTGTCTTTGATTTGAATTTATAGGATGCAGAGAATGCCATCGTTAACATGGGGGGACAGTGGCTTGGAGGACGACAAATCAGGACGAACTGGGCAACACGTAAACCACCAGCTCCAAAGAGTGCCCAGGACAGTAAGTTTAACACCCACTGTCCACCCATATGGGGGATTTCACTTATTTTGAGCTCTTCTCATGGCGCAGGCAGACTGAATATCCCCTTCATTTGTATGTGGAACAGCGCAAGAAATATTTGTTTCTGATCGTAAAATGACCCACCTCCTTCTCTTCACTCCGGAGTTCAATCTGATTGAATTTTGAGACACAAATGCTGGACTCTTCCATTTCATGTTTACAACCCAACATAATGCTCTCCTCTGCTATTGGCCACACTGGGCAAACAAATTTGATCAGACTGCAACATCAGGATTGTGTGTGAGTGTGCAGTCTGTTTGATGGAGCAGGGACATTCAGGAAGGGCAGGCAAAGAAGTTTAGAAAATTATACCACCCTAAGGACCATACATTAACATGTCAGCCTTTGTTTTTAGCTTTGTTATAGTCCATTGGACAAGAAATTCTGATATGCAGGTTATTTTATCATAGATGTCATAAGTAAGAACTATGACTTGGTTTGATTTTAAGCATGAACTTCGACATGTAGTATAAAGATTGGAAAGTTGCCTTACGAATCTTGTTTGTTTTGATTTCAGATGGCTCGAAGCAGCTGAGGTTCGATGACGTAGTGACTCAGTCCAGTCCACAGAACTGTACTGTGTACTGTGGAGGGATCCAGTCAGGCCTATCAGGCAAGTGTCTTGTTCTCTAAAGAAGCATCGTTACAGCCCTTCGTCACACGGCTAGTCTTATTACTTACCATACGCTTTCCTCAAATAGCACAAGAAATAACCATGTTAACGTTTCTCTGTTTGGTTCTTTCAGAGCACCTAATGCGACAGACCTTTTCTCCGTTTGGTCAAATAATGGAAATCAGAGTTTTCCCAGAAAAAGGATACTCTTTCATCAGGTATTGCCCCAGACCATTGCAGCATTTGGCCTCTAGATGTCAACACAGGCACATTGCTTGATTCATACAGGCCAGTCAAAACTTGTGATAGTGACCTTTTATGTTATGTTTGTCTTCACCTCAGAGCTATTATAAGGGGTTGGTCGGCTTAAAGTTTTAATAGTTTATTTTCTGCATTGCCTAAGAGAAACTCCATTTGATGAATTTGACTGGTGTTTTTTTCCTTTTTAAGGTTTTCCTCCCATGACAGTGCTGCCCATGCCATTGTGTCAGTAAATGGCACTGCCATTGAAGGACACATTGTGAAGTGCTTCTGGGGCAAAGAATCTCCTGACATGGGGAAAAATCCACAGCAGGTAGAGAAAATGTCCCTGAACCAATAAGACAAGATTTAGATATCTTTTTAGAGATAAGATAGTAGAACAAGATGATCGGAAGTCTATTCTTGCTTTTTTTTTAAAAACTATGAAACAGAAATTAGAGCATTAATACAGATCCCAAGATGTGTTTGCAGAGTGAATGAACACAGAATGTTCTTTTCAGAAGGGTCAATGACATTTCTGTTAACATTTGACCCTTTCCATTTAATTTTTTGAAGTAATTGTAATTATTTATGTCACACAGGTTGAGTACAGTCAGTGGGGGCAGTGGAACCAACTTTATGGGAATCCGCAGCAGCAGTATGGGCAGTATGTGACCAATGGATGGCAAGTTCCCTCCTACAGCATGTACGGCCAGACGTGGAACCAGCAGGGATTTGGAGTAGAGTGAGTTTTACTCAGTAGTTTGTATTTAATCCATTCATAAACCTTTTGTATGACTGTATTATTACAGGCCAGATTTATTCCAGTCATTAAATGCCTCTAAATCGTGATGATGGTAACTTGACCTCTCTCTAACTCTAAAACACTTAAAAATGAGCTGGGGCAGCATTAATTTATTTTACAACACAGCTGATCTTTGTAGCAGTGACCATAGCCATTCTAACTGGGTATTGGTGATATCTTTGCAGGCAGTCCCAGTCTGCAGCCTGGATGGGAGGCTTTGGATCACCGACAGCCCAGGCTGCAGCCCCGCCTGGTCCAGTCATGTCCAACTTCAGTATGGCAGGCTACCAAACGCAGTGAGCTGGCCCTAACCTAAGTGTAACACCAAGGGGATTTTGTCGGCCCTTTCAGACCACACAGCACTCTTTCATCTGGACAGCTGCTGTGGGAGAAGGACAGGGGCCATATTCACAAAGCCTTTGTAGCTAATAGTTGCTCGTAAACAACCAGTTTAACAGTTATTTTTTTAAATAATCATGTCCATTTCACTCTCATGTTTATTTGATGATCACTCACAGCTCCCTAAGTGCTAATGGGCTTCTGAAGAAAAGCCAAATCGACTGTCTTTGTGTAAGTAGATGTTAAAGGACATGCAAACCCTTTGAATGTTTATCCCCATGAAAACTTCACCCAGAATGTGACAAAGAAGATTAGCAGTGTTTGCATACTTACTGGACTTCTGGGAATCTTAACAGAGATGGATTGATGGATTGCCTTTCCCCTTATCACTCACTGTTTAAAAGTAATTGTTACCCTTTCAAATTCTAAATGTGAGAAAAACTTAGCTAAGTTGTTTGTTATATTAATTGGTTAGCTTAGTAGAGCTAAAAGCACACTTATTACAAGCTTTTTTAATTCAGCAACTCACTGGATCAGGACAAGGATTCAAATCCTTAGAAACCTCCAACTTTATAAAATTAATATTGAATTATCAAACTATAGCAATATCTGCTGTCAGTTTGCCAATATGTTTTTAAAAAATATATTTTAGTGAAAAATAGTTTGTTACAGACTTGTCAAAATGTTTATTTAGTTGTCGTACTTGGGGCATTTTTCTGTCATTTTATACAACAGAAGACAAAACTCCATCTGAGTCTTTGTACATTTCAAGTTAATTTTTGTCATATAGGTCAGTTTTTAAAATGGCATACATTGATGCTATTGCTGTGCAGATCAAGTGGGTGTGATCGTTTACCATGAATTTGTGCTACAAACTGCTCTGAGCCACAAGGATGAACCAACCTGCTGAAAGTAGTTCTGGACTTTGCTTCAGCTCATGCAAGCAATTCAAACCTGTTCTGATGTATTAATGAAAAAAGCTTTGTGAATAGAGGCCCCGGAAAAGTAGTTTGCCTTTTCAGTATATTTGAAAAAAAATATTTGTATAAACAACTGTGGCTTTAAAAGAGATTTAAGCAGGACATGGTATCTCTTGGGTAAATTTTATGTACAAAGAAAATCTACAGAGGTCTAAAAGCAAAAAAAAAAAGGAAAAAAAAAAAGATTTTTCATGTTTTGTATTGGAGTGATCAGCATGTCCTTTGCAGACATTTAATGGACTTTAGTTTACACCTTTACACCTTGTAGCCTAGTTTGGACTGATATATATATAATCCTGCATCTCAAAGGAAAGGCTATAGCACATGCTCACTATATAAAGAAAATATTGTAAAAACAGCTTCACCCCCAAACTTTGTAAAGCTAACTGACTCTGTACTGATTCTGGGGCTGGTTTCCTAGAAAAATTTTGAACTTTCTTCCTTCCTCTTGATAACCTCAGTTAATTTATAGTAATTTCTTTTTAATGTCTGTAGGAATTTTTGTAAAGAATTGTAGACTTTATTTAGCACCAAAACCAGCCCCTAATCATCTTGTATATTGTATGATGTTTTACATCACACAAAATGCTGTGCTTTTGTCACCCATTTGTGTAAAGACAAGGTGTCCAATGTCATAGGCTTACTATGAATTGAGATTGTATTATTTTATGTTTATTCCATTGAAAGTGGAAGGTTTCCTAAATATATAATTGATATGTCAGGGCAGCGGGAACCTTTCATGCCCTTTAGTGCTTTCGGAATGCAGAATATTTCCACATACACTACCAGTCAAAAGTTTGGACACACCTTCTGATTTAATGTTTTTTCTTTATTATTTTTGACACTGTAGATTAATACTGAAGATATCAAAACTATAAAAGAACACATATTGAATTATGCAGTCAAGAAAAAAGTGTTAAAACAAACCAGAATATGTTTTATATTTTAGATTTTTCAGAGTAGCCACCTTTTTGATTTGACAGTCTCAAACACATTAAGAAGGCAAGAAATTCCACAAATGAACCCTTGGAAAGACACACCTGTTAACTGAAATCGTTCCAGGTGACCACCTTTCTTTACTATATAATTCCAATATGTGCTCTTTCATAGTTTTGATGTCGTCAGTATTAATCTACAATGTAGAAAATAATAAAAAATTAAAGAAAAACCCATTAAATGAGAAGATGTGTCCAAACTAATCTAAAAAATTACAGGCAAATTGTGACGAGGATTTCTCAAAGACGTCCTGCCATTTGGATTTTATTTGCTTATGTGCCATTCTATACACTGTATTAGACTCATTGTAAGCTCACTCTCCTTTTCCTGTTGTACTAGCCAGCAAACATGATGTTTTTGTTTGTTTGTTTATTAGCATGGGGGTGTATCCATGTAACAAAACAGGGTCTGAGAGTGTAAATATGAACCTTGATCACGAACGTTCATGAAACTGAAGAAATAATGTACATACTGTAGGTAGAATGTTATGAAATGAAATGCCATCTTTAAATTTCAGCAATATAATTTATGAATAAGCCTTAAATAATGTGTCAGTAAATTTAAACTTGTGTTATTCACAGAGGCTCCATTATATATCTAAATTCTCTGCCACTGTGGAGTTTCCCATTTTCAAGTTTGTGTGCCATTTTCAGGAAGTAGCAGGAAGCAGGTGATGTTTCAGCTTGAACTGCACGCTTATTACATGTAATATATTTGTTGCTTAAAATATTGAATGTAATGGCAATTTGCTTTCATGACAATAATACATTTAAGTTGAACAACAGAAGTGGTGTTTAATAATAAATGATGAAATCAATTTTCCATTTACACGGAAACATTCATCACTTAAAATAAAGAAACATTTGAACCTGGGCGTTCCGTATATTTATTGGACACTAATAAATGGTGCTTTACACAGAAATTCATAGCATACATTCATTTTAAGTAATTCTAGCAGACACAGTAAGTGACATATTTAAATGATTAACTGAGGTTCTGATTCTCTGAGGACCTGAGTTACGATGACAAGCCAACATCAAACATAAAAAAATCTAAAGGGGGGATAATTTTGTAGATGCATCTCACTAAAATGTGCAAAGCAGTCAAGGGGTAGATAGCTTTTGAACAAATGTAATAGAACTTGAACATCCCTAAACATTGCATGACTAAAGCACAGCAAGCATTCACTTACTCCGATGTCTTATATTGGATTATATCTCACAACTTTATTTTCTGACCTATTGTGGAAATAAATGTATATTACACAACACTAATAATATGTAGATTTACCACGAGGTCTCCCCTGCAATATATAGTTTATTATTTAAGCTCTAGTGCAGTCGTCTAGTAAGCAAAGATTTCAGGAACATATTTACATATTGTGCTAAAGCAAAGTGTTGAATTTAACCATGTCAGTGTCAGAAGTTTGTTGTTGATCTGACGACCTAATGGTTGTCTTTAACCTGAAGAATCCTTTTATTGACCAGACACTGAACTTTTGAGAGCAGGAACACATTATTTGTTTGTGTGTGTGTGTGTGTGTGTGTGTGTGTGTGTGAGAGAGAGAGAGAAACACCAATTTATTAATCACATACGACTGTTGTGTGTGGCGTTAGCGCCAAATGCTGGTCTCCTCGATGACATTTCAGCTTTCGTCCCTCTGTCCACACAAACCAGGACACTCCCGTCAGAGGCAGTTTCATCTTTCTGGATAGGAGTAATTGAAAACACTTTATAATAACAAAACCAAGAACGTCTAGTCTAATTTGCTGGAATGCGTAAGTACAAAATATTAGTCATTTTTCTCCTTATATTACAGACCCTTTGGCATTATCAATAAAGCAGCTATTACATAGCTTCAATCTTTCTTTTACCTTTCAGCGTATGCCGTAAATTTTAAATCCCTAATGTCTGTAGACTGACACTGTTTAATCTTCAATTAATAATAAAAGCGTTTGATGCATACAATGGGCTTTGAGAATATCTTCAACCTGTTTCAATACTCACATCATTATTGGTCCCTTTAGCTTTGTCTTTTACTCCCAGTTTGTCCAGAATTGACCCTATCTGAGACATGATCCCTGCCACAGAGCTCTCAATTTGGAGAACCTGTCTGGCCAGTCTTTCATCGAGAAAGGGACATTTTGGTCAACAAGCATTGTAATGAAATGCATTTCTCAATTAAATTCAAGAAAGGTTCAAACTAAAAACTTTTCCACCTTAGAAACTGTTCCTGATCCACAAAGGTTTGACTGGAATGGTTCTTCTGCTCACTGGTTGTTACAGGAGGCTTCTCCAATAATTCTTTCTCATACTTCATTCCAAGATTATTAAGTTCAGCACAAAGAGCATCCTGACAAAAAATGGGAAAACCATTGTGAAAACACAGCTTCGCCTGTATTTTATTGCTTACCAAGCAGTATTAGAAATGTGGAAAAAATATTCTCTGAAAATGACACAGATTGATTGATTGATAGATACATAGATAGACTTCATTGATCCCATGAGGGAAATTGTCATGAAGGTATCACATTTATCTTAAATCAAATTGGAAAGACTCTTATACAAACCCTCTTTTCCTCCAGCTCAATTTTCATCCTCTCTTGTTCATCTTCATCTAGAATTTGGTTCCCATCACGGTCAAACCATGAGAAGGCTGCAGATATTTCATGATCAGCATGTCCCATCCTACGAGATCATTAGATCGGTGAGGGTTTCGTTTAATACTAAAGTTAGCATACACTCCTCTTTTTGACATTCTGTCACTTACTCTTTCAGAGTTTCTCTGAAGTCCTTGAATTCAATTTCTCCAGATCCAGATCGTAGCGCTTTCTGAACATCTGATATTTTCTCCTTTTTGAGTTTCAACTTTGTAAACGTCTTCATATAGCTCTGAAATATAAGAGAAAATCATTTTATTTGTGACTCTTGTAAAACCTCATCCATAGATCTATCTATGTATGCATGAATCTGGTCCTTTACCTGTTTGATGATGTCTGTAAACTGTAGCTCATCTTTTTGGGATGAGAGTTCCTCCTTAACTTCTGAATACGTGTCATTTATGATGGCTAAAAACATGTTCTGAGGGACAAATGTATAAAGAAAAATTGAGAGTTCCCTTCTATATCCCTTCAAGATCAAACATTTCATGCGGCAGAAAGACTCACCAGTAGAACAAAGAAAACAAAGAACACATAGGTGACGAAGTATATAGGCCCAAGGACTCTGTTAGCACGGTCAATAGCATTGTAATCAAAGTCTCCAAGAATAATCCTGAACTGTGTGAAGCTGCAGAAGGAGCAAAGGAAAAGGATTCATTCATTAATACTCAGTCATCTTTAATAAATAGTTCCTGTTGAGCAGCTATTTTGGACACCTCTTACATGCACTTGACGAAGGTGCTGAAAGATTCAACCTCTGTCCCAAAGAGCAGGTATCCAAGTTGGGCATAGGCAAAGAACACGATGAAGAACATGACGGCGAAGCCCAAGATGTCTTTCGCACATCGACCCAATGTGGAGGACAGCTGAGTCATGGTCTTGTTAAAACTGATGTACTTGAAAATCTAAAGCATAAGAATAAAACATGATGCAGGGATGATGCAGGTTCCTTAGTAATGTGTTAGGAGTGAAAGATGGCAGTACTGTACCTTGATCCACGCAAAGAACAAGTTCACTGCATTCATGTTGTTGTATTGTGTTTGCCAGAAGGCCAGAAATTCAAAATCAGCATAGATATCGGGTTGTTCCAGCAGTTTGCCAAGTAGTTTGTCCACTTTGACGGTTCGGAAAATATTGAATACAATGGCAACGATGGCGAGCTGGGAAGGAGAATAACTTTAAGTCTTTGAAGCCAAGCATAAAAAGGATGTGCTTGAATCAAATAAGCATCATGTTTTCTTACCATGATGATAACAATATCCAGTATGTTCCATATGCTATTGAAATAGGAGAACTTGTGAATGCGCAGCTCTAGAATCTCCTCCACGATGTAATACAGGATGAATAAGCAGAAGACCATCTCGCAGCCGAGGATGAAGTAATCCCAGTTGGTGATGTAGCGTATTAGTTTGACTGTCCTTATCTGGTACGAAGGGATCGCACCACCTGTTGCTGGAAATTCAACCACCAACCTGTAAGGAGGAGATAAAACTTTGGTCAACCAATGGATGGGTGCAATCAGTAGGAAAAGTTACTGTTGTCAGTGGTTCTCTTTACCTGATGACACAGAACATGTTGATGTTTGCGTTGTAGGTGGAGAAGTCGATGAAGACTGCTCTGGTTCCTCGATCAAGCCACAGGTTGTCCACCAGTTCCATCAGTATGATGCTGCTCTCCTCTTTGGTTTGACTCAGGTCTTGATAGTATCCGGCTCCACTGTATGTGGTCAGCAAGCCCCAGTAAGAGGAACCTTTGATTTCTTTCTCCGTGTGGTAGGTCCAGCTGCAGAGAAAGAAGACACATCTGCTGTATTACTTACTTATCTAACTGCATACCCAAAGTAACTGTACAAGGTAAACAGTGAGCAGCTTACGCGGTGCCATTGATGAGACCAAAGCTAAGCTCATCCTCCTTCTTGTCATTGTAAACATCAAAACATCCCTTGATCACATCTCGGAAGTCGCTGTGGACCTTGCAGGAGTTATTCATGATCTTGATCTGCCTCATTCTGGGGACTCCCAGCAGCATGTTCTCGTAGTAGATGAAAGAATGATCTCCGCTGTCTAGGGACTGGTTATTGTACCATTTAGTCCAGTAGAGGCCGTCCAGGAATGGGCCCTGGGCATACTGTTCATATAAAAAGAGGATGAGGTTTGAATTGCATACAGATGAGGTGAATTGCATACAGAAAAAAAATCATACTCTGAATTCCTCAGTGATCTCTCACTGTGGTGAAGATGGAGGAAAAGAATATGGAGGAAAACTCACAGTCCAGAAGTCGGCCATGGTGCTTATGGATTGAAAGCTAACCCCACTTTGACTGGCTGTATTCACAAACAGGTCTGTCATGGCCTTGGTGTAATAGTAGGTGCTGGAGCTGGTCATACCATATGTCACTGGAAGACAGCGTCATCACATTGTTAACGCCTAGTCATTGATTCATATCTGGCTTTGCACAGGCTCAGCTATAAATGTTGTTCCATTCAACGGTCCCAGATAAGACAACTTAGAAGCAGACACGCAAGGCCTCATTGAAGACTTGTTGTTTGGCTGTGTTTATGTGACTGCAGTAAAAGAGATCCAGATTAGAGGCCATAATTTGTTTGAAGAGAGGGCATGCAGGCCTGACGCAAATAGCCTCATCAAACAATGTAAATCTAACGGAGACAAAGCAACAATGGACGAGACCAAATGCTCTTATCGCTAAAAGGCAAGAGAGCACTGCCTATGTCTCTTTCACTCCTAATGTTCAGCTGGACAATAGCTTTCAGGGAAAGGGACTCGGGGGCATTTGTGGAGATTTTGATGGTAAATCAACAATCCAAAGTGCCCTATACAGTAGCATCCTGCTAAATGGTGAGCACTTCAACCAGTGATTCACGTTGCTAAAAACAAATAGCTGACATACTGAGGTAGGCAAAAGGTACATAAATACAGGAACACCAAACAAAATATGAAATACACTTCATTTAAAATACATTTAGTTTTGTTTAAACCCTAAGGCACAATGGACATCTTTTTATCCCCTTTGTCACATTATGGGTCAGTGTCAAATGTGTTAAAAGCATATGTTTGGGATAAGTATTAGGGATATAGGAATAACAGTATTTGGAAGTCATTGTCATGCTTGCACAACCATTGAACAAGTTTTTCTGATATGTAATATATCTGGAAAAGCAGTTGTAAAATTAAGTCTAACTTCAGCTTTGCAACTTCGCTTAAATTATTTAAATGTTCGATGTACGTAAAACACTTTCCCATGCAATGCTGCATGTAAGAGAATTGATAATACTTATTTGCTAGTACTGTTTAACCATTGTAGGAGCCAATATTGTGTTAAGGATAGTTGAGATTTTATTGTAGTTTGCAGTGTGTTTTTTCTTATACTTGGTAGTCAGTGTGTTACACCATTACTGCCTTTTTGCTTAGTTGTCAAATGTTCTACAACACCTGAAGTAGGCACTGTGCATACGCTTTTGCAGCTCATTGAAGAGCAATGTTAGAGGTCTGTATGTAGATTAACAGGAGTGCTATAGGTACAGAGAAAAAAGGTTTTTTGACCATTACTCTAAGCTATGTTACTGGGTAAGACGTTGTTACAGAAGCTGGAAATGTCATCTGAGGACTGTTGTGAAACCCAAGAGAAGCTTGGATGTATATTAATGGAAATATACCTGGATACAACGTGAAATAAAAAAACACAAAAACGACATGACCCTCTGGTGAATTGTGAGTAAGGTATGGTAACATATTTACGAGTCAAGTCAAGCCGATTGAACCCTCTCATTCTGTTAAAAGTATGAGTGGATTTAGAAGTAAGATTAATGTTTGCCACTACAACCATGGTACTGAACAGATTTTTTTATTTAAATTTTAAAACTAACACAAGTGCCAGGAATAGACATTCATAACGCAAATGCAAAATTTTGCATGATACAAGTAGTAATACTTACAGAGGCATATATCTACCAGGAACACCAGGTAAACCACCAACTCTCGTAGTGTGGTTCGGACAAACAGCTCTCTGTTGTTTGAAGTGTTTTCAGTCAGTGTTGTTCCCCACAAGCCTATAGGAAAATTACAGTGAAAAGTAGTCTAGAAAAGTAGTCTAGATTGTCTTTGTGAAGACCCCTCATGCAGAAGGTGTATTGGCCTTGGTTCTAATAAAGTAGCTGATGTTCCAATGAATACCTCAGTTGATTATCCAACAAGATTTAAAGACATTTAGGTAAAAAGAAACATTGTGAGAAATATCAATGTCGATGTCAATTTTACATACCCAGACCGAGTACCAGAGTGTCCAGTGAGAAAAATGTCTTTGTCGAGATTTTGGCTTGGTATCATCCATACTCATTAAATAAGTTGTACACGTGACAGATAGAGCAGAAATACTTTTATAAATTCTGCTGAATGGTTTCCTACCTTTGATAAAAGAGCAGCAGCCTCTTTGTTTCTTCACCAGGCTGTGGTCGGTGGATGATGGTTCCTCTGGGAAAGGACCGGGTGAGTCCAGTTTGTACATGCTGTCCATGGAGCCCTGAAAGAGGGGCTGGGGGTTGTAGATGGTGCTAACAGCTCGGGGCAGGGGTGGAGGGGAGCTGCAGAAGCCCTGGTTCACCCAGGCGCCGTTACCCATGCTGTCCAACTCGCACTCCACCTGTCCGGTCAGGTGGCTGTCGGCCCGGTTGTTCAGGCACTTCATGCTGTTTGACCTCCTGTGTTCCTCTGTATGAGCTACTAGTGTTTAGATCAGAGGGGAAAGTGAAGCAGAGCAGCGTTGGCAGCTTTTGAACACCTGTGGAAGAGGTGATTATAAAGAGTGGATGACATCAGCTTGGTTGAGGGAGGAGCTGCTGGACCTAAGGTTGGATCTTTTGTTAACTTGAGAATGAAATTCGGTTAAAGCACATTGTGGTAATAAAATGGTGGGTGTTGTACTAACGCAGCATTTAGATACTGTTGTGTATGGACACAACAAGGTTTACCCAAATACTTTGTATTTAACCTTATTTTGATGAGTGTAATCTAACCCTAACCCTAAAGAGCTTGTATCCAGTCTTTAGCGTGCTTCAAACTTTTTTTTCTTTTTTGGATTTGATAGCAAAATAAAATGAAATCACCTGAAAAATCGACATTTAAAATTAGTGGTCTAAAATTAGATCATCTGCCTCCATCTCACTCAGAAACCTCCTTCAAACTGGCAGTGAAGAGGTTAAGTTAGTGCTTCACTTTATAATGGAAATCTCTATGACACCACACACCCTAAAACCTGTTTATTTGCTGGCAATGTTTTATAAAAGGGAATGCCCAGCCATGTTTGAAAACTAAATAATTTAGGAGGTAAAAGACATTTTAATTTGTTTTGCCCTCTCAGGTACTTCCATGCTGAGCACATTGCATGTTATCACGTTGCACGTTGTCACTATTGATTAACAGCTCATCTAATAACGTGCCCCTATTGAGGAAATCTATTAATTGCATGTCGATTATATTTTCTGTCACCAACTGTTTGCAGCTTGTGAATGAATTAAGAGCATAATTGCAGTGTCACTGATGGTCTCCGCCTCATTACCATTACGCACTTTTGACTCTGCCATCTATTCATTTCTGACATGCCAACTGTCAGAAAGCATTTATTAGGTATGCAAACATTCAATGTGGCATATGAATCATTATGACCATCTGTATAAGTGTTTGGCACTTCATCTCTTGTGCAAGCCCAGCAGACTCCCTGCAACACTTAGCACACATTTTAAGAGTTCTTGGCTGATGTCAATGATTAGTTAAGCAGATAAATGAATGAATTCTTTAGCTATTTCATTCTTCTTTCATATAATCTGGTATAATATCTACCTTTATATTAACATAGTATTTCTTCATGTGTTTGTTTAGTTTGTGCAGTTAGAGGCAGTAAACCAAACAGACACTATCTTTATGAAAATATGAGATGATCTAAAAATAGCACATAATTCCAAATGTTACCACTCAGATCAACTGGAGCATAGTAAAATGTGTATTAGCAGTTGGATAGTATAGTTAATGCACAGCGGTAGATGTCTTATAGTTAATACAGATAGAGTTTGGATCCAGCTATGGGTGTTCATGCTCCAGTGGCTCTGAACAGAGCGATTACATACAGCCATTACCACACAATAGAGTTTAATTTCTGCTCCCCCTCTGAAGCCGTGGCAGGATCTGGCACATAGCCTTCCTTAATTTGCAGTGGCTTGTGCCACCATTCAAACTTTTGCAAATCTGGAACAATCCATTTTCAGCAGCCTACTGACTGCCATTTAAATCTGTAGCTGTGTGGCTCCAACAATGGGCAGTTGCAGATCATATGGCATCCTGGTTTATCTCTACTTATGCTGGACTATCCAGCAGGATTTCTGTTGCAGAATTGAATCAGTTTAATGCTTTAAACTTCAAAAAGACGTTGTTTTTATGGAGAACATTTGGGAAGAGAATAATTAAATGATTGTACATGGTGCCCACTAATTAAGTCTATTTTAAATGTTTAGATTTTGGTTCCCCATTGACGTAAAAGTGTCTTATCTTGGGGCACAGGAGCCTGAGACAAAAGGATGATTTATTCCCTAGGGTTCAGAGCAAGGCAGTGCAGCGGACATGACCTGCCATCACTCCTACTGTGAACTGGACACACACAAAACAAAGGAGGTGCTGTAAATTAGTTGTTCTCCTTGATGTCCCTTGTTATTACACAAAGGAGACAAGGTAAGATTATGAAAAATGATAAAATGCCAGAGCTTTCTAATGATAAGGGAGATTTTTTTATTGAAATGAGGAAAATGGAACTATTGTGTGTATGCTCTGAGTATACCACACGCACTATATTACACTTTTGAAAATATACATGTTTTCGAGGATGCAAAGGAAAATTTCAGGGATAATTTCTTGAATTTACGATGCAATAAAAACATATTGTTTATCACTGTAGTCAGTAGAGAAGACAATAAAGAGAGCTGCTTTTTCATACAAAATAGTTTTTATTTATCAAAAACTATCATTCAACAAAATAGAGGTCTCTATGTGAAAAATAACATCAAATTTTTTTAACTCTACAAACATATTACTTAGACTTAGACAAAATAGTTCCATATTGACTTCAACTATGCAACTAAGACCACAATGATTTTTCTCAGAATCCACTGAACATTGCACAACATTTTAGGGCCATATCAAAATAACTGATAGAAATACACCATTGCTTGCATCTTTAGTACAGTCTAGTGGTCATTATAATGACGCTACATTTCTTTCTTTGCTATACTTTGAACAGAAAGTTCAACGTTGCTGGCAAAAATAATTAAAAAAAAGACTTCAAACGGAAATAGAAGCCTTCATTGATTGTCATACAAAAACAAGATAAATACAAAAAGAAAATAATGTAATACAAATGTATTTACTGTCTCCTAGTTTGAAGGAAAAATATTCACATTGTCACTAACATCCAACAACATGACTGATTATGTGCCACGTGGCAGCAGTTTATGTTTGGACCTGATGGCCATCGAACTGATAGGAGAAGGATGACTGGATGTAGTCCTGTCCACTCGGAGGGTCGTACCCTCATGAGGCTGGGGTAGTTTTCAGGCTGCACGCAGTCAAACTGCAGGTCCAGCCACTGCCTGTGAGGAGCATTATGCCTCCTGGCGTCTGTCAGGATCCGGTTGAGGGCCATGATGTAGCTGAGGGCCATTTGCAGGGTTTCGTACTTGGACAGTTTTTTGTCCTGGCCCCACTGTGGGACCACTTTACGTAAGCGATCAAAGGCTGTGTTCAAACCCTGCATCCTTTTCCTCTCTCTGGCGTTGGCAGCCATCCGTCGCCTTGTGGCAGTCTCATATTTCTCCGGGCTCTTGGTGTCTGCTTCTGAGGATTCTGATCCAGAGTCGGTGCAGCTGGCTCGGCGAGACTTCATGATTATTTTGGTCGAAAAATTGAACCTGCTTATGCTCCTCAGATTGGAGAGACCCAGCTACGAGTAGACAGATTTTTCAGAGGTTTTCCAGCTTCAGCTTCAGGGTTCCTCAGATGCTCCCCTCAGGGTTACAGCCTGGCTGATGTCCAAGCTGAGTGTCCTTTGTGCTGAAATATTTGTAACTCCAGATAGTGGACAGCCTGAAGAGTCCAAGGTGTCTGTGCTCCTGGAGACAGTGAGGGAGCAGCTTTTATAAGACGGAGCAGATGAACAGGTGGCAGCAGGTGGAGTCCCTGCCCCTCTCCCCCCCATCCTCAATATTGCTCATGGAGAAGAACACCCATGCAGACTCATAAAACCCACACCCACTCTCAGCAGCAACACACACACACACACACACACACACACACACACAACCTTAATGAAATTCCAATTATCTTGGGCTGGGCTATCTGTCCTGGCTTCACTCAGAGCCATGTGTCACAAACACCAAAAGTGTACCATCTGGTAGCACAACTCACCACAGCTGATGGTGCAAACAAACTTTTAAGGCTAAGACTGTGGATATTTACCAGTTAAGCTTACACTCCCACCAATTATGTAAGATCACTAAAAATCTAGCGATTAACTATTTAAGACTGAGCTCTTGATTTAACTTAAATTAGCGAAGATTGAAGAAGAGAATATTAATGAAATATGATCACCATTGGGTATTATATAAGTAAAACCACACCACAAGTGTTGCTAAAATGGCGATAAAAGCACCAGTGTAATTTTTATCTAATTATCTTTTTTAAAACTCAGTACATTTTTTTTATATTCAGACATACAGTGCCTCACCTCTTCTAATGTTTTTTCTGTAAATAATATAAATTGTTTGTATATATTTTTGATATGAATATATAATAATAAATATTTTACAAGTTCAGATCTTCTTCCTTCTAAAAGTAATATTTCTGTAAGGAAAGTTTAATACGTGTGACTGATTGTTATATTTTTCTGCTTTGTGTCTCAGAAATATCTAATTTATTTCTAAATTAAAAAATCAAACAATTGGATGCACTTTGGCTATAAGTCTATTAGGTTTATTAAGTTACTTAAGACACCAAAAAGTCCCCTTTCACTTCTCACATAGCTGGTCTCCATGTGATAATAACCATAATCTGAGATTAGCCTGAGGCAACAGAAGTGTAAGTGTGGCCTGTAACCTAAGGGATTTTAACAGCACATCGGAGGATTATGACTCTCAGACAATATGGGCCAAGATGGTGTACAGATTACTGCACCATCTGAGATTTGGAGAGCACTTTGGTGAAATATGAAATTCTTCATAAAATGTTTCCACTTAAATAATAAATTTTTTTAGATAATAAAAAAAGCATAATCTCAAGGGGTGTTTATCAGTGCAGTGGTCTTAATATATCACAGTATGTGGGATGCATTATTGTTCCTTATGTTTTTGGGACCACAAGAGAAATAAATAATTGATCTGTGTAGTGGTCCGAGAAAATGAGACAGACAGAATAATTTGTCTGTCTGTCCTTCCCATCTGCCAACATTGAATTCTGTAATTCATGAGGATGGATCTGAGCACGTTCCTCCATTACCCTCACTCATACGCACTGTTGACTGTTGACTCCGCTCTGCTTTAACCATAGTCTGCTTCTACTTTACTACTCTCAGTTGTGCTGTAAATCACATTTATTTTTGTGTTAAGCTTAGAAAAGGATGAACAGAATGTGATTCATTTTTCGTAAACTACTGAAGTATAAAACTACAGTTCTTGTCATGAACTACCAAGTTCAATCTTGACTAGCTATTAAATTAAAATACTGTTTACACATCTATTAATATCAATATATAATTACAGATAACCATTTTTCACTGAAAATGGAGACATTCTGTAAAAAAGAGTACTTTTGATACTTAAATGCATTTAAAGTAATATTGATGTACTTTTAACTGGAGTAAAATATAAATGTAGTAATTTTACTTGTGATAGAGTACTTTCGAAGCATTTTATTATTACTTTTACTTAAGTAAAGGATTTGAACACTTCTTTCTTTCACCTCTGCGGCTTTCTTTATGGTGTCATCCTTTGTCAATAAGAGCATGTAGCTCCTGTCACTGTGTATTGACAAACTCAAAGCTTGGGTGTAGAGGCAGGTTTATGAATGATTAATCACTGTCGGAGGCCTAGAATAATGCCCGTCTCTGGTACTGGGTCATGGACACAAGCTGATGCTGTCTGGTCATTTTGGGATGGACTGGTTAGCTGTGCAATTAGGCATATAATCCCATCTACCAGTTGGTTCATTGATTACAGATTGATGTAGTTTGCCAGCTGCTGCTTGTCTTGTCTGAGGGCCTTGTCTCAGACGTTGCCCGGCCCTTCCGTGTCTTCAACCCTTTTTTTTTCTACAACCCTTCACACGATTGGCTTGTCTGAGCACCGATGGCTGAGCCATGCCCTCTGTCAAAAGCCATATGTCACAGCTGAGGAGTGACCCGTCTGCTCTGACAGAAACACGTACCCGCATAAATCCTTATGGAGACATGGAGATTAGGGCATAAAGCGTATGTTTCAATGAAGGAGAAAGTGTAACAGAAGATTCCCACTGCATGTGTGATTTGACTTAATAAATCTTATCACAGGCTTACTTTTAAATGAGCAGTGTACTTTCCAGTGTCTGGACTTTTAATGCTGGTTTGTAACAGACTTTAAGAATCTGGACTTAAAACATTAGTTATTGTGTTAAAACTGCAGTAACGTAGGAAAATGTAAAACATAATTTCAAACCGTGGAAATTGGATTTTTCAATTTTTGGATTTTAACAATTAAACAAAAAACAACTCATCCAAAGCCCACAGATATTTATTACTTAGTGACACATACAGCACCCAGTGAACAAGAAGGCCTGGCAGCTGGTCAGATGGGGCTCGGCATATAATTAGGTCACGTAAGGTGAATGTAATTTTATGCTTATTTGAACTCTCTTCCACTCTAATTGGACTGATTAGCGGTGCTTAATTGGCTTCTGAGCTTTCCTATGTGTTTTGAATTTGGCATCAGTTTAAGCTAATAGGGATCTGATTACAGCACAGTGAAAACAAATTTCAGTAATGACAGCAGAAATTTTAATTTTAACCAACATTAATGTCAGAAGTGGCAGAGAAAACTAACAATTGACCTCTTTTAATACATTCTACATTAAATTCTGAAAAATGAAAATGAATGATTTTCATATTGAGAATTAGATATTATAAAGTGCAAAATTACAACCACCTGTTCCAGCAAAGTAAACAAATCACTCATTTGAATAAATATAACTTTATTCTGAGTAGGACAAAACTATTTTACAATGTGCAACTTTACATCAGTTGAGTATTTGCTTCAAACATTTCTCACTGTGTTTCCAAACCAACTTCAATTTATCTCAGTCAAAGTTAAAAAATAACCTCTGCAGGATACATCTGACCCCTGATGGCTCAATCAAAGCCAACAGTCAACTTTCAGTCAACTCTTACTTCTGATGATACATCCCCTATTGTAGGTATATCTTTGTAAATACAGACCACCTGAAAGCACAACAAAAATTCAAAGTGTTTGTGTTTCAACTACTAACCATGAATGATACTCATTTATCAGCATAGTATTATCATGACTGTGAGCAGGCACAGTGTGTATGTTTATTTATGCGGTATTGCATCCTTATCAGATATTGGCATGCATGCACATGACAAAAACATGGTGCAAAAGTGTGAACTAGTGATGAACGTCAACAAATGATTTTGTTAAATGTAGAAATGATTGCACATTGCTGGAGCCATTTAAATAAACTGATCTAAATGGCACATTCAAATGTCTATTAATATCTTCTCAACTATTTCTGATCATTAATAAACAATAACTTAGAACTAATTTTTATATAAACTTTAAAAGAAACTACCACCAGTACAGGTATATGTGATTTTCAATAAAAAGAAGTGGTGCAAGTACCACTTTGAGAATAACAATTAAGAACAGATGTTATCACCAACATTAAGCAACACTCTCACTATCATAGCTAAATGTGATGTAGAAAACAAACGTGTCAAACCTGTCAAAGAACACTATTCAACTCCACCCATGGCTCATGAACTAAGACTTTGCAAATCTGTCATTTTTCTGTATGTGAAACACTCTTCATACGACTTGAGTAAATAGGAATGGTGACAAACCCACTATCGGTGCTGATAGCTTTAACACAACAATTCTTTGCCATTCTACTCTGAATGTATCACTTCAAATGCATCACACAAATCACATGACAATCTGCTCAGATCATCATTCTCCTTGGAGCCCTCTGCTGCTTTGACAGAGCGAGCCGGGATGCCTCTGAGGGTCACGGTGCTGGAGTGTTTTCAGCCCCCTCCCCCTCACAACTCCTCGCTCTCCAGCATGGCCTCAGGAGGAGAGCTGGAGAAGAGAATGGGGCTGGTCTCCGACGTGGGGAAAGCTGACTTGATGTCGAGCCCCTGGCCTGTCAGAGCTGCGTAGCGGCTGCCTGTGCGCGGAGCCTTCTTCATGGGAGCAGGTATGCTCTGATGCCACTGTGCTGAAGGTGCAGCAGACAGCTAGTATTACCACTCAGAGGAACAAGCTAAAAATGAGGCACATTTCTTTATAAAGCTGATATTCACACAGCTACATAGAATATTAACCATAGATATCAAGCCTGCAGGTGCAGGATACAATTCCAGCCTCGTTTTTTGCAGACACCGTGTACCAGCCAGCATCGTTTTTTGTTGTTGGCTGGATAAGAAGACACACATATCCTGTTGCATCCTGGGTCATGCTGAAATAAACAAATAATGAAGAATTTATTCTAATGAAACCAGAGATTTTTTAAACTATTAAGCTGTGAAACATGCAATACATGGTATCAGAACAACTGCATGGTCAGAACTGCTTCTAACCTGATTCTGTCCTTAGTTTTAGGAATGGTGTCATTGTCTTTCTTCCAGAAGATGACTGGAGCGGGCATCCCCACCACCCGACACTCCAGTCTGACTGGAGTTCCTTCAGGAATACCCATGTTCTGCAGCTTCTCCAAGAACTGGGGAGGGTGCTTCATCTCTTTCTCTAAAGTGGACATGACTTAGAGTACTACAACTTCCAAACAGGGCATGGGACATCATGCTTGTCATCAGCTGATTTGCTTAGGTCACTGATTGTATCCAATACTCACCTACAACTTTCAGTTCTAGACTAAAAGAGCTCTGCCCCGCTTTGTTGCTTGCAATGCACGTGTATGTGCCGGCATCATTCTGTGTCAGAGGATCGATGACCAGAGAGTGGACTCCGTTCTCCCGCACCAACATCTTGTGATAAAGGTCTGGATAGATTGGCCTCCCGTTGACCAACCACATCAGCTCTGGGTTGGGTAGGCCACTCACCTGGAAGACAAAGAAGGCTGAAAGTAAGGTGAGGCAAAAATGCAACATTTTACTGATTGCATTAGATGCCAGGACCTGCTGCCTACCTTACAGTCTAGTCTACACAGTCGTCCCTCGTGAGCCAGCATGTCCCCTGGAGCCTGGAGGAAGTGAGGCCGAAAAAAACGCTCCTGGGTTTTCTCAGTTTCAACCTCCTGTATACGGGTTCGCACCCTGAAAAAAAGTGAGGAGGTGAGTGAAGCATGTTATGGGGCACAAGCGCACACTTTGACATTCACCCATATCAGTGTGCATGCTTAGTATAGACAGATACAGATGGTCCCAAATATCATTATTGTCAGGGAGAAGGCTGGTTCCTCATGCTGCGAAGGGCCTCTTCTTACCTCTGCAGATCACACTGCACACTCAGTCCTGCTCACCTCTGAGAGTGAATAGGTGTCAGTCGGTTTCGGGGAGGTCCTGTTTGGACTATCAAATGACCCGAGCAGCTGATTCGTCCCTGATGATCATTAAATATCACATGGCACATCAAATTTTGCAGCTGAAGAGAAGGTGTTGACAACATGAGCAGGGAGCCGAGTGTGAAGCATTACCTGTGGATTAGCTGCCATGATGGTGTAGTTGCCATCGTCATCACTGGTCGTGGACTCAATATGTAAAGCACAGGTCCCATCCCCCTCTCTTATCTTCTTGTAATGGATGTTCTTCCTCAAGATCTGCTTGCCATCCTTGAACCAGTAAACCTGGTGAAAGACACAGGTGTGAAGTGTGAATGTGAGGAATGAGTGATCATGGTGTCATTTGTACAGCACAGCTGTTGATCTCTCACCTTTGGAACAGGGATTCCCACCACTTTACATGAGAAAGTGACGGGCACGCCTTCCATGGCTCTGAAGTTCTTCAGCTTCTTGTCAAATATGGGTGCGATGCATTTTCCCGAAGGGACGTCATCGTGCTGCACCTCATCATCTGACTCCTCCACTGGCGTTCGCTCCAAGCGGAATTCGATCTCGCTCATTAGTCTCTGCTCAAAATTGGACACTTTGTACTCCTGGAAAAGCAAAACACCACTATAAAAGTAATCGCCACAGTCAACAATTGATTATGGTGTGCACCATCTCTCTTTGTGCCTTCACAAAATTTTCCTGAAAATCAGTGACTACAGAAACATGCATATATGGATGCTTAACACAGTGAGATAAGCAACAAATGCTCCTGGAGAGGTATGCGGTTATCAGGATCATGAGACAACGTGCATCTTTATACCATGTCGCAACAGTGGTAGTGAACTGACAATCTCTATCAAAACAAAAAAGTACAGATTGTGACTTTAATATTTTGATTAGGCTCATGCGGTGGCATCTGTTTGACATTATCACTTCCGGTTGGTGGAACATTTTGCCCATCCAACCAAACAAAGAAGGCTGAAGGTAAAACAGAGAACAGATGAACTGTAGAGGTGAACACGTACACAGTACTCGTGAACTTCAACACATTTGAACACCTTATTTGATTCACATTGAGAACCTCTGGAATAGCTTTTTCATGTGCTGACAAAGGTAAAAGACAAAGGTAACAGAAGTTGTCAAAGTGTGTGAAATGTAAGCACAATATAAACATTTCATTGAGTTGTTGTTGTTTTTTTTCAGAAAAGTGTGACTATGATATGTTGGTCTTTTGGGAAAATCTGAGATGCAAGCAGAAAAAATGGGCTGCAAGCTTCAGTGGGGGGAAATGTGAAAAGAGTTAACTGAAAACCAGAGAATACAGCACTACACAACAGTAGAGTCATTACATTTTATTAGCATTATGAATTTTAACCTTAAAGTAGGTTTTTCAGATTATTAGAGCAGGTTATGTATTAGTTAACAGATGCATAAATGCTTAATTAAGAATATTAATTAACCATGGTATCTCCATGAGAGTGTATAATGAGTATATAAGTATATGAGAATAACCCCTGAGAAGTTTTGTAGTCTTAGTCTGAAACATTTTAATAACCCATACAGCCTCGAGCAAAGCAGTGCTTGGGACGGGAAGATCCTTGTACCTCATCATAGTTAATGACAGTAGCAGGAATGTTTGGTCCAAGGGGTCTGCTCGCTGTTTTTCCCTCATTACTCAGCTTCTATGAGAGGATAGGGATGGATGATGAACACCAACAAAAGACACACATACTGTACACACTGATGGAATAATCCACAAGCTATTGTTATTATCATGCGTATGTTGTTAACGGTGCATGGACACACAACGATGAATAACCATGAAATGACTGGGGAGGGAATGATGGGCGTTGCTCTGCAGAACTGAAGCGCGTTCTTCATTGCCTCTGAGTCAATCTGAGTGAGTTTGTCTCTTTACGATTTTACAGTTTTTAATATCTGTTTGAAGGTCCGTCATCTCAAATTGAATACATAAGTAGAAAGCTGGAGACAAGTGAGAAGGCAGCACAGTCAACGGTTAACATACAGTAAACTTCATCCTTAGAAGTACAGAAAACTAGATCGCAACAGATGATTAGTTCAAAATTAACGATTGCATACCTCCATGTCAACAAACTGATCATTTATTGACATTCATATTCACACAGTAGTCTAATATCTAACTGAGCAGGGATGTAATGGAGGCTGAAATCAACATTGATTGGAACAATATTATTTTGGGCTAAGCTAAATCTTGTGAAAATATTTTTGTCTATGCAAGTAGTTGTTGGCATTTTTAGATTTATTCACCACTACATCACTGCAGTTGAGGCAGTCAAAAAGGGAGAAATCAAACAGAGCTCGAGGCTACTTAATACCTGTTGATGTGCGAAGTGTGGAGTTTCGTCTTGAAATCGAAGCTTTTTCTCAATGTCCAGGATGAGAATCTCTTTGCTTTCGCGAATGTCCTCAGTTGATGTGAGGCGCGTCTTTGGTAGATTCTTTTTAAGCCTGAAGAGACAGAAGGGATAAATGTATTAAAGCATGTGACAATTCACTGATCTCATGAGCACTGTGGTCCGTCGGTGAAGGCGTACCCTAAAGGAGCTCCCTTGGGCAGGCCCATTGAGTTGGTGGGCTGACTTGGGGTAAGAGACGGCAGGACGGAGCTCAAGAACGCCACAGGGTTTTGAATCGGGCTGGGGGTGGAGCTGCTGGAGGTGGGGGAAGACGCCTGGGGAGGCGACTGGGCTCGGACAGCGAACAAGCTGTTCAGGAACGGCGCAGACCCCGGTGTGGGCGAGGACATGAGGGACGGAGGGCTGGTGGGAGACTTGAGCACCCTTGTGGGGAAGGTCCTGGGTGGCGGGGAGAATGGCGGGAGAATAGGTGAGCTGGCTGCAGACGAGTTGAGCTCAGCGGCCAGTTCGTGGAGCAGAGGGACCGGTGATTCTGTTGGGGAAGGACTCCTGACTGGGGAGAAGGTCTGAGCAGCTATGAACTCTTTAGGCCTGGTGTAGTTGAAGGTCTGAGAGGTGGCGGTGAGGTTCATGAGGGAGGCGTGGGTGCTTCTCAGTAGGGGAGCGGGAGATGTGATCTGCTGTGAGGCCAGGGTCGAATCTGTCGGGGCTGTGCTAAACTTCGGTGTAGGAGGAGAGAAAAATTGGGGCGTGGGTGCAGTTCTGCTAAGAGCTGCAGCGGACAAGTTGAGGTGGGAGGCGTGGATGGTGTTCATCTGTGTTACAGGAGCTGTACTGAGAGGAGGAGCTGATCTCAGCTGTGGGGCAGGTGGAGGGGAGGTCACCAGTGAGGAAGTCTTGAGCTGAGGGATTGAAGGAGGGGAGCTCACTGAAAGAGCCAGAGGAGTGTTGAGAGGAGGTGAAAAGGTGGTGTTGAGTGCTGGGGCAGAGCTCAGAGAGGGAGCTAGGGGGGCGGTGGTCACTGGAGGCGCAGGGTGGGGTGTCTGCGGCGGGGACATTGTGGTGTTGTGGAAAGGTGGCGGATGGGGTTCGCGGTGCATTCTGGGTGACCACAGCGGACCTTCTTGGGAGCTTTGGACCTCGGTCTGGATCTGGCTCTGGAATGGGGAGTGGGACTGAGGTCGAATGTGGGTTTGGGTCTGAGGTTCAGTATCCTGCTGCTGCTCCATGAGAACCTGGTGGTGCAGAAGCTGGAGCTGGGCAGGATCCCTGTTGATTAAAACATAACCAAAATGAACATCCAAAAAAAAAAAAAAAAAGACACTATACATGGTGAATGGTGAAAATGAGAGAGGCTCAGCTCAGAGTACACAGCTCTCATAAATTCAGTCCACACAGTAACCCCCAGCAGGAATGAGCCAAAGTCAGCATGAAGAATACTCTGCCCTTTTATGGGCTACCAACAAGTAGCCTACAAACAAAACACTGTCCAAGCTCGAAACACTTTCAACTGTCATTCTCAACTGTTTTATTTATCATCAAATTCCTTAGTCAGACTAACCAATACAGGACACTGTCATATTCACCTGTGTGTTTATCATTTCATGTACAAAAGCAACAGTAAACAGCTAATACAACCATATGATATTTCATCCACAGCATGATCTGAAATATTAGATGAACTCAAAAGCATAAAGGTTCACTTACAGATAGAAAATGCCATCCTTTGTCTTAGAAAGCGGGAAGGTCCACATCTGAAGTCCGCATCTATTCATTTATGAATTGCAACTGATTACAGCTGCTAGTTGAGCCAGTGGGGGAGGCACCTCCCACCTCTCACTGCAGTCCATCTAATTTACTTTGATGCAAACTAAGGACTCGATTTGGACAACCCATCTACAAAATATCTTCTCCTCACTCTACACTGCTGCAGACAGCCTTGCGTCAGTTTCAGGGTTTCAGTACAGTTGTGATTTTTCTGAAACTCATATACTTGTGCTTGTTTTTATTATGCTCTACTCACAGTTTGGGTTTGGCCAGCACTGGTGGTGGTTCTTTGCTGACTGACGACTGAGTCATGTCTTCATCAGACTGGCCAGATGCGTCGCTCTGTTCCTCTTCTTCATCCTCAGGCAGTTTGAAGTGCACACGCAGGCCAACTCTGGAGCTGGAGCGTGAGTTTTTGTGGATCGTCTGGGCGCCTGTCTTTAGACAGGAATTAGCAGGGGGATCTGGAAGGTGCACCACAATGGGGCTCCCATTCTGATGATTTGGGGTCTCCTTGACTTTGGGGCTTGTGTTGAGTGATGTCATAGAAGGTCTGGACACTTCTTTCTCAGCTGAAGTTTCCACTGCAAAAGGAGAAATGAAGGGTTTTGGGGCCTGTCCGCTGCTTTGTGATTCTGGATGTGCTCCCCCAGATCCTGGAGGGCCCTGGGAGATGTAGAAAGGATCTAAATTTGGGGTGCTGGTGCTGCGAGAGTTGAGGCAGGAGCTGCTGCTCAGGCTGGAAGGTGTCAGACTGGGTAGACTGGTGCGAAGGGGGTCTGGACGCAACATGCTGGAGCTGTGAGGGTCCAGACGGAGGGTGCTGGTGTTTAAGGGGTCCAGGCGTAAGGTGCTAGATACAAGAGGGTCCAGGCGAATGGTGTTAGAGTGGGGCTTGATGCTGTTGGCCACAGTAACCTCTGGTTGAAGGTTCACATCTGGAGGTTCTTGGATTGGACCGGGCTGCGCTGTTAAACTGGTGAAAGGCCTCACGTAGTTGCTGTTGCTGCCATTGCCTGATGAGAATCAGGGAGAATTAGTCATTTTACTGTACTTTGACAGAAAATTTATGAGAACTGTTGATGTTTTTGTAAAGTGAAAACAGAAGAGTTACCTTTGACCCTCAGCGCAGCAGTGCTGGACACGGTTCCATACTTGTTGCTTGCCGTACAAGTAAACATCCCCGAATCCTCAGGAAAGACCTCAGCGATGACCAGAGTGCATATTTCCTCTAAAGGTAAAAAAGAAAGTGATACTCACATAATCAAAATGGTTTGGTATGACTGCATCATATTAAGTCTTAATACACTGAGGAAAGATGCATGACTTTGTATCACTGGGGCTGAGAGTCTGTGTGCAGCTACAGCAGGTTGAAGTGATCTGCCATGGTGGTTTGACACAGGATGAGAGACTACCTTATATGGTCCAGTGTCAGGGAAAAGCAGCCCTGGCTTATGTACAGAAGGGGAGCAGAAGCTGTAGCCAAGGACTATAAACACTTGAGCAGAGTAATACGTACACACTGCAGCATCATATACAGGCAGCTGCTTTAGAGCAGTCAACACATGTTTTTGACGGATGAGGATTTAATGAAATATGTACCTGATTCAGCTGGAGATCTGGGCTCTGAAACAGAAACAAGTGTCAGAATTATTATTAAACTGCAAGAAACAGTAACAGCTGAAGTTAAGAAACAGCACTTCTCTGAGACTTGTTATCATCGTGGATCATATACCACTGTCAGAAAGATGACTTTCATTTGGCATTTTTAAAATCTCCTCTAAGAAACATATTTGTGCAGCTGAATTACTATAGAAACATTTAGAATGGAATATCTTTTTCATAAAAATGGCCCATATTAGGTTGGACATGCTCAGTAGACACTAATAGCCTTTTGAAGTGAACTGAGTGGATACTTAACTTTTGGAGGATTTACTTGCACTTACTTTCATGAAAGCAGGCAATTTGAACACAATACTACTGTTTTTTACTGAAACTTAATTGTGTTTTATTTTCTGGTCTGCACACCAAGGTTTTTATGGAACACTAAACTGTGAGATAACAGTAATATATTTGAAATAAAAAGAATTAAATTGACATGTCTCTTAAGAAGTCTTTAAATCTTCCATTTCCAAAACACATCGTCAAATGTGGCTGCAGCATAAATCCAAAATAAGACACCCTTTTCTCAGAAATACATAATACTGATTTACATTTTCATTGTGACTGTCATGGCGCAGCTGCAGAGCTTACTTTTCTGCAGGATCCTAAAATCAGGAGAATCCTCTATGATCTTTCCCTCTCTGTACCAGTCCACTCGAGGCGACGGCAACCCTTTGACGCGGCACTCTAGCACCACCAGCTGGCCTTCTGATGCAAGGAGTTCCTGCAGGCTCTGGTGGGACAAGAAAGGCTGTATGTTACATCCCTACACACGTAGTTGACAGTGGCACTATACATGCTTTGACAGTGACTCTACCTTTGTGAATACAGGGGCTGCCATAACAGGTTGCCCGTTCAACCCCTGTAGATAGCTGTGGCTGGAGGTTTGAGTCTGAAGGTAAAGAAAATAAATAAATAAATAAATAAATAAAAACCACAGAGGACACGTTGATTAAAACATACAAAACTAATCATTGGACAGAAATGATGGTGGAAGGAAGCAGCTCTTCTACCTCAGGTTGGGGTGTTTGTGTTGGAACTGACAGGACAGGCAGCGCAGACGAGATCACTGAGTTCAAAGGTAGCGAGGGAGCTGTCTGCACTGGCGGTGAAGTGGATACGACCGAGACAAATGTTGACACCTCCTGGGCTTCTGGAAGTTCTGTACCACCAGGTGGCAAAGTAGGAAACACCTGCACAGGCAATATTGTTGTCTTTTCCTGAGCAGGGAGTTCTGTGGATACCACTGGTGTTTTAGAGAGCGCTGGGACTGGAAGTATGGTGGCTGATGTCTGGACTGGTAGGAGAGTTTTAGTAAATATGGTAGTTGATGTCTGGAGTGGTGGAAGAGTTTCTGGAAGTATGGTGGCTGATGTCTGGATTGGTGAAGTTGCTGGTTCTGTGATTGCTTGGTTAGTTGGTGGAGAGGAGAGCTGCTCTGCCGACTCCTCAGCAGCTGCTGTAGGTTGGGATGACGGAGATTCTTCCTCTTTTGTAGAGAGAGTTTGGCTCGATGATGGAGGCAAAGATTTCCTCTGCAGCCTTTTAAAGTCATGGAAAGAGGACAGGAAGAGTCTCATTTAGTGTTGCAGTAAAGTAGTGAAGGTTCACAAAAGTTTTTTTTCTGAAATCAAAACAGGGTCAAAACTCACTGGGCTACATGGTCAAATTGCTGCTCCCCCTCAGAATCCGAAGAGGAAGCACCTGTAGGTTTGAAGTGCACATACTGCATCACGGACTGTGTTAAACTTAATGGTAAGTGTGTCAATAAGAAAGACAAGAGTAAGACAAGAGTCACCTTCTACATAGATCTCAGCTGACGTGGAGTCAGTGCCATAAAAATTAGATGCGAAGCAAGAGTAACGTCCAGTATCTTCCTCAAAGGCCTCTGCAATGATCAGGGAGTGCAGCTCACCATTGGTGATGATCTGAATATCAGGGCTATTCTCCAGCTCCTTGCCCTCGCAAAACCACCTGTAATAAAACATGTAGAGCAACTTAGAAGTGTAAGCTCCCCTCAGGGCTAAAATTGTACTTATTTATCATGTAATTGTTTTCTTATTCTTTCTCATTTTTAGCATTGATTCTCTCTGAACTGTACTGGAGGGATGAACACCATTCTTCCAAATAATATTCTCTTATTTGGTGTTTTGACGATGGTGGTGGAGAACGCTGTCTCTCCCATCAGTGTTCATTTGGGTTGAGATGTAGTGACTGTGAAGGCCATAGTGTATGATACACATTTCACACTCATCAAAGCATCCAGTGGGCCCTTGTGCCCGGTGAGGTTCGAAATGTTTCAGTATTAGATAATGCTCACTATGGACAACTTTTGATTGCAGTTCAATTGATCTGCAGTGACTGTTCCCTATAATGAGACAAGTGGACTTAAACCATTCTTATGGAAGCTTCTGCATTTGATAAGCTTCTCCACTCTTTTATCCAGGTTTTACATTCATTTGTCCTCTGTCTGCATATTATTGTACTCTCATTTCACGTACAAATGGGTGATGAATTGAAGAAAAAAACAAAAAACAACAACAGTGTCTTAGTGTCTTGTTTAGGCATCCACATCTTCAGTGCTCCTGAATAGTCATGAATGATCGCTTCTTTTAATTACAGTCACTTGGGTTAAGATCTGTGAAGGCTAAACAATATGATTCAGATCATTTTTTACATTCATTCAAACCCTTAATTGACCCCTCGTGTTCATCATTTGTTGTCTTTCTCCGCTCATTCATTCAGGTTTTTCCATTCATGTGTGACCTACTTGTTACCTCAGTTGATTCTCATCAGTAATTCACTTCTGTTTCTACTTAGTGCTATTACGTGACTTAACTTTTATTTCAATAGGACATTTCACGACTCCCCTACCCTTGCTTTGATATTTAAAATCCCATCTTTACACAGTTCTCTTTTTTCCTCCTGTTAACCTTCTGACACTGTTTCTGTGAGGCTGGTGCCATGGGATGTCTCTCCTAGTTCTCTAATAGTGCTTCTGGCCTGGTGCCACTCAGCAGAGTTATGCAGGCCAAGAGGGAAACGTTCTGATGAGCAAGCCCTATCCCTTTCCCTGTAAGACAAGAAGCAACACCAACGTGCCACGCCAGCTTAGAGGCTGCTTCAATCCTCTGTTGATGTTATGAAGATGAGGAGCAACTGAGCTAAAGGTAAAAGTAGAGTCGCATGTTTGAGTTAATGAAAAGTGAATGCATTTTATCATTACATCCAGGACGGGTTTTTGACTTTATTACTGGGGAATAAATGACATATAGCACCAACCAGGTTACATCAGATCAATGTCCTAAAGCCAATAAAATGTATTGTCATTTATAATTTTATGCCATCAAATTATAAATAAGTGGACAGAAATCATATGAAAATTAATAATAAAAGAAGAAATCACTTCCTATCTGGCTAAAATGACCTACCTACTTAGTAACACTTAGTACATTTGAGCTGCAGTTGGCAACAGTCTATTTATTCAGTGTAAAACTATAATAGTAAACCTGTAACTTCTCCCCGTCCTGTCCAGCAACATATGCAGCAGCCTCTACGTCAAAGTGCGTCTATTTTGAGCGGATGAGGCTTTGATGGCTCATAAGGCTTTATAAAATCCAGCCAATAAGCAAACAGGAATGAGGTGATGTGTTACTCTACGGCAGGACGTCATCAAACGATCATAACTCATATCCTGTCCTTTCACCAGGCTCATGGATCAGTTACATGACACACTTTTTCAAATAAATATGCTGGCAATTAAGACCACGGCCCAAAATGTCCCAAACTCCTGATTTCACATTACATATTCCTTAAAACAAAAACAAGGCTCCCCAGCAAGTCTGATCCATGGAGAGGAATTCATTTAAGCTTTGGTTTTTAAACACAAAGCTCCACTAAAGTTCTGTTCCCGAAACTTGGAGACGACACAGGCAACACGGGCTGGAATGTGCTGTCAGTGTTCTGCCCGCAGCGAGCTCTGTCATTTCTAATGAGTAAGGGTCTAAATTGAAAGCATGAGTAGTAGAGGAGGAGGCTGGTGTGTGGGGCACAGACGCCGCTCGCTGCACCTGTCAGGGCTATTTTCCCCTCTGGACTTCAGGACCAGAGAGGAGATTCCCTCTGGTGCCTGGGAGCTCTGACTGGCTGACCCAATCACATACGCACTATGCTAAACATAGACTCAGAATACACACAATGCTACACCCTGACACACCGGTGACAGTACACCACTGCAAACTGATGGGAAATACGAACCTGACGCCTCTATTTTGACTCCTTCGCAGTCATAGTCACAAACACAGTATCTGCATGAGCAGGAAGAACAAACACAGGAGCCCCACCAAAGTCAATCAAAAGTTTATGAATAGGCAAAATAAGAGCTGAGCTTGAGCACAATGTTAGGGAAGAAACATATTCAAAGCAGAAATCACTGAAACAACACAACACAAACCTTCAAACTTATATGATTGTAAGACACTGAGACCAAAAACAAAGAATATAAAGATTTACACCCAGCAATCACTGTATAAATCATCTTACCAAACGACTCATGCTGCTGTTGGAGGCTCAGTTGGTTCCATTATCAGACGCGACTACAGCTCGCTGTGCCAGTCCAGTCTAAAAATGGCCGGGAGCTACATTCTCTCTGGACAAGTATATGTTAGTGGCTCAACAATGTTCAGCGGGACTAACAAGCCCATGCCCCCTATAGTCTGTACAATTCAGGAGCTTTGTTGTCCTGGGGGGTGGACTCTGCAAGTTCAGCCAGGGTTTTAAAACATATCTATAACCCATATCTATATCTAACAAAGTGGCCATAAAAAAACATAAATTAAGCATAAACAAGAGTGTCAAGTAGTGTCATGGTAGTTTTCAAAATACATTCTGCCTCACTCTGATGCCAAAGGCAGTTCACTGAATGAAATGGAAACTGTCATTTCTGCACATTTTGATTAGATGGTCTGTAATAACGGACGGCAACTTCATGACAATCTACTTTTGTTCTTCTAAAGAATGACAGAGACAGACTGATTATTTTTTGTTTCAGACATCACCCTGACCACCAGCGAACACACACACTGACACAAACACACACTCACACCATTCAGGATCAGCTGTTGGCTATCATCACATGTCTCCTCTGTCTGGAGGTGCCAGGAAAAAAAACAGCATCATTCGTCTTAGCTCACAGCTCTAAAAGACAGGACTCTATCTTTAAAACAATGTACACACTAGAGCCTGACTGATACTGGACTTTTGTGGCTGATATCCATATTAATATTTGAGATAGATAGAAACCAGAGAATTTGCAACCTTTGTACTGACAATCATCGACATGATGATTGTCAGTACAATCACAATTGTCAGTATATCATATTTTGTTTGTAAGAAAGTAGGTATAATGAGTTACAGAGAGAGGTACCTGCCAAAATATTATTTTAACCATCCATCTATGTTTAAATACATTTTGTTATTACAGTCAGAGAAGCCAAAACTTATTTGCATATTAGGTGTTTTTTTGAAGAAAGTGCTTCCTTTGTTTAAATAATACCTGTTGTATTTCAGACATGCTGTGTGCTGTCATTTTGCTATTTGTAATTGTATGTTCTGTTTGTGCTCCATACCATATGACTATGGCCTGAGTCACAGATAAATAAAGATGAAGATGAAAGAAGATGCCTTAAATTAGGTTATTAAAGAAAGAAGACTTAGATATCCTGAGTGGTAAATAAGATAAACTCATCAGTGCTCTCTGGTGGACAAACCGACAGTAACACTGTTCCTAAAACTGCGGCAACTTCTTGTTAGATATTAGCACACAACGGTGGCTATACCAGTATATGCATGATAAGTTAATATTGGATAACAATATTATAATAATATAACAATACTGGATGATAATATTGGATTGGTACACACTTTAAAACATCAACACTGAGGTGTAGTTTTTTTTTAAAGTGTGGATAATCTTGTTTTAAAATTCTTTAATCTGTCAAATGAAATAGAATAAATGATAAATACATCATTTATGTTTAAGTAGCAATACTGCAAAATACAAATACTCCATTTCAAAGTCCTAAAAAAACATCACTTCAGTAAAAGTATTATTAGCAATACGTACTTATCAAAAATATCAAAAGTAAGAAAAAAGGTCCTTGTGAGTGTTATACTATTATGTTGGATTACTGTTTCTAATGCATTAATGTTTAAGTCCTGTAGTTATTTTAATTTAATACCTATTTTTGGACAGTTAAATCTATAAATGTACCTGAGATATTGAAAGGTTGTCACATCTTTTGTATGGAAAATTTTAATCTGTAAAGTACCTAGTAACTAAAGCTCTGGAGTATAAGTACAAGTTTGCAGAAAATTGAAATACTCTAGTTTTAACTAAACTAAAAGGTCATCCAACCTGAACTCTGTAAAATCTCCACTGACACCTCACAGAACACTGACCTTTCTACATCACTTTTTTCACTTGTGCAAATTTTGACTCATTGCAAAGAGCATGGAAGCATAAAATAAAGATATAGACTAATGTCAGCATTTGTTTAGGCTTACCGGACTTCAGGCACAGGGAGTCCTCTTACAATGCAGTCCAATTGGACCTTGCTGCCCTCTGGAACCTCCCTGCTTTTCAGTTTCTGGATAAAATGAGGAGGCTCGCACACAGGCTCTGCTGGGTATGGAGTTTCTATCAAGACACAGCTTTCAGCCTCCTCCTGCACCTCCTGGGAGTCGTACTGCTGCTCTTCAGTAATCCCGCAGTCCTGAAACTCAATGTGCCCAATCCCAGAATCCAGCAGGACCTCTGGTTGGTGGCTTACAGCAGGGCTGGCTCTCTCCTCCTCCACCTCCATGGGGATGACAGTGCGCTCCCTGTTTTCTTGGCCGAGGGGATAAACTACCCCGTCACTCTGACCCTTGTTCTGGTTCCTACTCCTGTGGGTTTTGCACGCTTTTGGTCGTACCCGTTTGGAGCTGTTGGCCTTAAAAAGAGAGGAGAGCTCCTCGATGAAATCTGCTGCCTTGTTGAGGAACTCCTTCTTGGACTGGGTTTCCACACCGTACGGGGCGTTCCTCGCTGGCCTGTTGAAGTCGCTGAATGCCTCGGCGGAGTCCCTGCTGTTCCTGACCATGTTTTCCTGCCGCGTGGTTGCTTTGTGGATCTTTCTGTCTGATGTGAATGTTGTGTGTGTTGCTGGCAGTTCTTTGGGTTCAGCAGCTAACTGGCTGAAGGGCACAGTGGAGGGTGCAGCAAAAGGAGCAGGAGAGGGGTTAGCCAAGGGTTCAGAGGACAAAACTGAGGCTGAGGAGATGTTGGAGGGGGTCAAAGGTAAGATAGAGGCCTTGACCTCTGCCTTCTCCTCACGGGACTCGTGTCCGATGGCCTGGCGGGCCAGGTTCACACTCTTATCCAGCTCCTCTTGGCTGAGGAAGGCTGAGAGGTCAGGGAACTGGGGGTCACTGTGGCCCACGGAGTCCTCATTCTTGCCTTTGAGTGACCCATAGATCTGAAGGCGTGAGGAGGAAGCGTCTGAGCGGCTCATCTCGCTGTGGCGCTGCTGGGCTCTGGCCTCTGCCAGGTAGCTCTCTCTTAAGAGCTGAGACAGTGACGGTGGCTGCTCAATGTTGTTCTCTTGCATCCTGTGTAAGTAATCACAAGATATTTAATTATATACTTCAGTTTTTAGAGTGATATTCTCCTGTGACAGTCTGCTCCTCAGACTTTCATCAGGTAGGTTACAATCAACATTTATTTTTGATCCGACTCACCTGCCAATTAGACTCTCTGGTGCGTCAGAACTATGTCAGGTTTGCTGCATGCAGAGAATTGACACTTGAGATAGGTCATCTATGACAGTGAACCTACTTGTTTTTTGCAACAGTTACTTACTTCACATGGTAATGCAGTCAGTGGTGTGATAAAGCAGTCAGAAAATCTAAATCAGAAACAGATATTGTATAAGAAAAACAATGTGAATTTGGTACCTTTTCAGTAAGAAAAGGTCCTTTGACAGTTTGACTCAGTTTCACACAATAATAATTGCAACATAGTGTTGATGTAACTGCCAAAAAGTAAAGTTGACTAAATGTTCACTGTGATGGATGGACTTGTTTAGCGCAACTCCCTGCAAGATCATTTTCATACTGAGCTGAAAATGACTGAAACCAGTGACTTTCCGAAAGACAGTACGTCAGTCTAAAAACATGGGTCATAACCAGCAGTAAGGGTCATCATTCATCAGCTGGTTGCAACAATTTTATTTTGTTATTTTCAGTGTCATTTTTAAAGCAAACATGCACATGCGCCACTTTCGTCGATGTGAAAGTTCACTGCTTTTTTTGGATTAATCAATTAATTGAAAAACTAACCAGTAGATTAATCACTAATTATTATATGCAGCCCTAAGAAGCAGTAATGTGAAGCACACTCAACATGCAGTAAATAGTACAAAACATGCATGGTCCTTGAAGTCAACCATGTGTGACCGGACCTTGAAATGACAGTAAGGGAGGAATGACTAGTGGTCAGAAGGCAATGAAATACACAAAAAGCAAAGATCTTTTACACATTTACCTGATACAAACAGTAAAGACACACACTGATATGAGCTTGGATATAGCTCCCATTTATATTAGTGTTATGTTCAACAATCCTGTGTGAAATGTTTGGTGCAGAGATAGAACGTGAATACAGAGACTGTAGTTAGAAGCTGGGGATATGTGGTAAAAATAGCTTTTTATTTTAGCCTAATTTCAGCCTTCCTACAGCCTCGATGGGGTATCAGGTTCATGCACTGACACCAGATCTGATGGGAAACAGGCAGGTTTTTTTGCCCTTGTCCACCTCAGACCAACACTTTTATGACGTTTAAGTCTTAGCACAACTTTTTGACACTAAGCATGAGCAAGTTATTGAATCCAGACATGAGATAGGGTACACATATGCTACTGACACTCAAATCAGCGCAATTAAGACATGCAGAAATGCCCTTGCAACAGACCTGAAGCTGCAGCTGTTGTGTACATTCATCCTTTGCAAACAGGCTCCAAGCCCACCAAGTCATATCTAATAATAGCGAGGGGTCAGTTTACATGAAGAAAATCAACAAAAAAAAAAGGCAGCCCCCTCATCATGTGTGCCCTTGTTGTCATGATTTTATCAGTCACAACAGTCATTAATCAAATTACAGTCATTAATCAACATTCAGAGCTGTAATCATCATAAATGGAACACTGCTGAGTGAGAAAATACGCGGTCGGACCCCGCAGAGATGAACAGGGGCCCCTGGCAAAACACAGCGCCACACACCCAGGCAGGTTAAGATAATTCAATTATACATTCACACAGAAATAGACTGGAGCCCGCCTAAGGCTCAATGTCAGAGTTTTTCTGAGGCTATACACAGCATATGAGGCTGTGCCAAAAGACAGTCAACAGGAGGCTCTGAACAACAATTAAATTAGGGGGGGTGGGTGAGTTTTACCTTCAGAATAAACCCTGCTGGCCCCAGGGAAGGACTGGTAAATCCTCAGAGCGCACCTGTGATCAAAGAGGGAGATTCCGGTCTTCTGGTTGCAGCCACCTGGGGAAGTCTGGGACACAGGCAGCTGCCAAGCCTTCCCAGCTGTATCGCAGAGTTAACCTTGGAGTTTACGGGAAAATATGGAGCCGAGTAGCTAGGGTAACCTGTCACCAGCACAAGTAGCAACATTTGTCAGCGCAGTAGTCGCAGGTTATTTTGGGGAGGCCTGGCCCATGTGTCTGGGTGGCGTCCCTGCTCATTGGCCAGGAGGGGCATGCTGTAAAGGGATTCCTGCTCCAGTGGTCCATCAGAGACCTCCATCCTACAGAATTAGAAGCCCCTCACCGAGCCTCTCGCACATTGTTAACACAGCTGATTAACAGCAATAATCAGTTGTGTGTGGTACACTGTGAAAAAAAAAATGCAGGTGGTGAAACATCTGGCAGTAATGTGTGAGTGGATTCAAAGCTTTTTATTGGTTTTAGGAAAAAGATTTATTTGCAACAGATTTCGGAGAAAGCATTTTAGCCAAGTGGAATTTTATTCACAGTTGAGTTGTTTTAACATGGATATTTTTTGCAGCAGGTTAGAGAAAAAGTGATGTAATAACAGCAAGCTGACATAGTACATCCAGTGCCTGGCATCTGCTATGACTCTGATTTTCTTCTGCTTCATTGGATATATAATAATGCCTCCTTACTGGAAAGGTCATAATGTGTCAAGACCCAGATTTAAAATCAAGAATAGCGAAAAAATGTCATCATCTGTGTCCAATGATTAATGAAATTAGTTTATTTGAAACACAGTGAGAACCATTTCCAAGACCCACCAATGGAGAAGCGAGCCTGAGCATCTACTTACACTTAAAACAGTGTAAGACCTTGTATCAAATATTTCTATTCAAGTGAATCATTTAACAAAAATGCATCTGTGACAAAAGCTAGTGTACACGGCCGTAATGCAGAGACAAAAAAGATGAACATCATGAGCTGGCTGTACAAGTTAGAGACACTTAACGCACAGATACGGCAGACAAACAATATTTGCATATCATTTGTTCTTGTAAAATCCATGAAGCGTCAGGTTTGATATATTTACAGCTTAGGGATGATTTAGGCAAGTTGTTAAATAAACTGAAGAAAAATTAGGAAATTTTCAAACAGGCTGGCTAAGCTTTCTGGCAACAGTATGAAGTCTTACATGGCGGTTCTTACCAATCCCACGTACAAGGCTACAACAGAAAAGTGATGTTTAAAGTTGGACTCGGGTCTAACAAACAAATGGGACAACCAAAAAGCTCAAAACTTGTTAGCACAAAAAAAGAAAAAAAAGAAAAAAGTGTCAGTAACGATACAATGACGATATAGAAAATTAACAATGTCATCTTGAATCCAATGCATTTATATATAAAGAAGAAAAACAACGAGTAATGCAAATCCTCTTTGGCGTAACGGGAAAATACAATCCTGTTTACCAACACAGTAAAGGCAATATGAAGAAGAGAATCATAACTGAGGTCAATGACTTAGTTCCACTTGCTCTGATTGAGTGAAGCCACCAGATTACCTGACACAGTAGGGGCAAAAACCGAAGGATCTGTAGTATTATCATGGACAGTATTATTAGCAGCAATAGAAAGTCTTGATTAGCCCAGTCTATCAAAAAGACACTTCCATGTTAAAGGTTAGGAATGAAATACCCATCGTCAGCCAGTCTCTGGTTAGGATATCCGATCAGAACACTCTTCTCGGAAGGCACTCTTCAAAACGAGGAGAACGTGAAGAGAACCACCTCGGCGCACACAGCGGCATCCCACAAATACTGAAGCTGGATGCATCATAATCAGTGAGAAAAGCACCATAATGGAAGTCTGTGTGCTATTTGTTTTCTTAGTGCAGGCAGATTAAGCTCCTGCTCAAAAATTTAATGTCATGTTGTTGTTCACAGTGTTTTGTGACCTCGGGTCGAGAGAGATGAAAGGGACACATTGTCGACATTGCACCTAGTGCAGTGAGCCAAGTTGTGATAAAGACGTGAGAGGCACAGTAATAGTTCTACAGCGAGTCTGGTGACGGCGCTTCTGCCATCAGGAGTCGTCGCTGGCTCGTTTGCGAGACTGGTCGCCTCTGGAAAGCAAATGCAAAACAGTCACATCAGCGATTTAAAGTGAATACCCGAAAGCTGTGTTTATGGTCAGACTGGGACTAATGGAGATGGAAGCCTCTGGAAAACCGACCGTGGAAATCCGTTCATGTAGAGCTCCATCTGTAACTTCTGGTCATAGGCGGCGTAGTCAGGCAGCAGAGACTCCACAGCGGGAGGGTTGATTTGGGGAATAAACCCCGAGAAGAGAGCAGGGGCTAACTGGGCCCAATCTGAAAAAGGAAAACAAAACTATGTGAAACAACATGTGTCGTGCAGCTTATTCTGAATGCTGTTTAAGTGAAGTGTCTTTTTATTTGCTGTACTGAAAGCTAAAAGATTACAGTAGCTTGCAGCAGCGGCAGATAATAGACAGAAAAAAAGACGAGTATGAGAGGTTTCTGGCAGAACAGGTGATAGCAAACATAAGCTCACCTGGCTGGAGGCTATAAAGGCCTTTGACGACGCTGGCCATTGTGGAGGGCTGCACTTGAAAGGGCATGGAATGAGCTTTGATGAGAAGAGCTGAACGAGGAAGAAACAGAAAAGAAAACATTTCAAAAGTAATTTCTGTTAGCCAAGGAGTGAAGTCCTCTGGAGGTACTGTTCCCACGTCTCAAATCAACAATCCTTAGCTTTCCAGGATACAACACAGCAGCACAACCACACACCAATCTGCCCTGGGTTTGGGCAAATGAGGAATTATTTTAACCAAGTGTATGTGACGACTGTTGTTACATGCTCACAATGACGGCCACTGGGGATTGAAATGAAGCAAGTACACTCACGCATCAGTGTGTTCACATGTTTCTCCGCAACGTGATCAGCAAACAGCTTCATCAGGTCCTCTCTCAGGTCTCTGTTCAGTTTTGACTCGATGTAGAACTTGTTCTGAAAACATTGAAAATGAAAAAAAAAAAAAGAAGCCTGCAATAAACAAGCCTTCATGATAGCTGTTTAACAAAAACAAATGATTTATATATATAAAAAAAAGCCTACCAAGTACATAAACACAGGAACTATACACTGAAGAGAGGCTGTGTACTGCGTCAGTGCAACATTGAAGTTCTCAATAAAGCTCTCAGGTGGGCTGGCCTGGAAAACAATAATGAAAGGTTTCAGTCTATTTATAGTTTCTTTATGTGCTGTGTATGATCATTCCCTTGGATTGTGATTTTCTTACTTGTAGATGGGTGGAAACCTGTTGCAGGTGATTTGTTATTTTTAACGTCAGATCATTGTAGAGCAGCTCAGAGTGCTGCTGACAAACACACTTGTAGACGTAACTAGGAAAACAAAGGAGAGGACACACTCAGAAACCCATTTCAGGTGATGCACACGACTCGTCGCAGCGACAGAAGTCACACGCTGGAGAAAGATCTGTGTGTGTTTTCAACATCACCTCACCTGCATCTTAGTCTCACCTGTATATCTGTGCATAAGAAACAGAGATGTGGTCTGTGGGATTCTGAATCAGCAGACGGTCAATTGCTTTCTCCAGGTTCGGCCAGTGGTTTTTCCTGTAGTCCTCCACAGCCATGGCATTGAGAACTGAATGATGAGAGGAGAGGTCTGAGATGACCTGGTCTGAACCATCAGGACAACAGACCAGCTGTCGGCGGTCAACAGCATCATTGTGCACCACTGACTGTGTGTGAAGTATTAACAATCAATGGTGTGCACACAGTAGTAACACTGCTGCAGGCCGAACTGCAGGATGATACAGGATACAGAGAAAAAGACAGACAAACTGGAGTGTGAGTACAGGATGGCTACAGGATGTCGGGCCCTACTTTCACTCTACTTACGGAACTTGGAAGTAGAGTCAAGGGTGAATTTTCCCTCGACAGCCGCCGCCGGAGCGGTGCAGTCGGTCTCGCTGACCTCGCTGCTCTCGCTGCCTGAATCCGAGTCCATGAACTTTGACCCTCCGGAACCTCCGGCCCACACTTTCCCCCGCCGAGTCGCCGGTTCTCCTCCCGGTACCGGCGGACAGACGGGCTGCAGGACGGCCGCCGCATCCGTCAGCTTGCTGCTCAGATAGGAGCGGACTTTGCTGCTGCCGCTCGCACAGTAGTTGTGGTTGTGGTCGTCTTTAATGTCCAAACTGTCATCCTCCATGGCCTCCATGTTCACCGTCGGTCCCCTGAGCCGACACCCGGCGTCACTACTCAAACATTTCGGAAAACTAACAGGAGAAAGACAGAAACTGTCTGCGGACACTGGCGGTGTCCATCTCGGCTGTTGTGAACTGACGCTTTACGACACGTCGTATCACCCGACAGCTGGGAGGAAACAGGGAAATGTAGTTTCTGCGAGATGAACAAAGAAAGTTCCTGGGCCTTGTATGTGTAGAGCTTATTCAGCTGTACCACTTACAGATGTTTACAGGTAAATATAACATTACTTAACAGACTGACAGCTCGTTAACTCATTGATTATCTTGATATTAAAGTTCAATTAAATTGAAATACCATATTACCGTAATACGCATGCGCAAATGCTGAGACGCTTAGCGGTGGTACTCCTCAGATTTGATTTTGTCCTCCACAAACTACTAACAATAAACCCTCACATACTGGGCTGTATATCTGTTATAAAGACACTTTAATAACTAAGACTGACTGCCCCTCTCACTCTGGCTGTACACTCTTTAAAAGCCCATAAAGTTGAACTATCAGCTGGAAACCGCTAGGTGGCGCACTGCCACACCGACACATTAATATGATGTGGACATATTAATGAGAACACCTGGCTGGAGAGTGTGTGAAATAACAGAGGTGGTCAGTGTTGTTCATTCTTTTGTTTTTTACTGAGAACCCCAGAAGAGATAACAACTATAATAATGTAAAAATGTCTTATTTCCTTAAACTGTAAACAAAACACTATCTTGTAAATTGTACGTGAATTATGTTGGTGCAGACATTTATCCATCACATTGGCTCAAATGTGTCCATCTACCAACGCTTAATCTTTACAGGCAGCAAACTCCTCTGTATAATAAAAGAAACCGTTTTAAATTTATATTCTGTGAAAAGTGACATGGGCAACAAAACTGGTTTTATATGAAGGAAACAAAAGTGCCATATTTCAATGTGGTCTCATTGAATATATTCCTAAGGCTTAATATCACAACTTAGTATAACTTTGTACAGATAAAAACTATCACCTACTCTTTGATGAGTATGTCTCACATCAGAGTATAAAAATACAAGGCTCAACCATAAAAAGTAGCTGCCACATGTCAGAAGGAACACCTTGTCAATAGTTATATTTTTTCCAAGATTTAAATGACAGGTTAAACATACAAAGCTTATGACAACGTAGGAGCGTGTTGATAAAGTGTTCTTTGGTCTAAAATTAAAAAGTACTGTTCCTTTTTTCTCGCATTCACCCTCATGAGAGGGCAGAGCTGGACATTTTATATTCCAAGTTAGACAATGCATTCAAGTAAACCATCTGAAGATCTATGTATGTGTCTGAAACTCATAGTACCCACTATTTAGCAGGCAGTAGGCTTACATATTTACATGTTTCTTAAGGTGACATGAAACAATTCTTAAATACATTGTTAGACCACAGCTGACATCACACTATGGACCGAGACATTGATGCCTTTGCTTGTAATGACCGCAAGTAAGGAATTAAAGCTTAACCTCGTGATGCATTTGTGGTATGTCGCATTGGATGAGAGCATCAGCTACATTTCTGAAAATGTGAATGCAAAATGAGATGAGAACGTGGAAAGAAATCCTACAGAAAAAAACAAAACAAAAAACTACTGCATTCTATTTAGTAAGTAGTATACAGTATGAGGTTTCAGACACAATGCATGTGACCAAACTGGGCACAAAAAGAAAAAAAAAAAAACAAGAAATAAAAAATTGCTGCATATTCACACAGTTTTCACTTAGCGATTTCAACTTTATGAAAAATAATAGATACGTGGTTGATGAGTCAAATATATGAAACATATATATATATATATATATATATATATATATATATATATATATATATATATATATATATATATATATATATATATATATATATATATAAAAAGACAATTAGTGCTTTGCCGACTGGGTACTTTACATTTAAAGGTGTGTGGTGCTCTGAGTCTTTTCAGGAGTATTGTCTGTCTGCACACTTGATGTGGCCTCATTGGCTAAAGTGTGTGGTATTGTGTCTCTGAGGCATGTCTCTCTGTTCACTGCTAGTGCGCTGGCTTCCTCTGGCTCGCTGTCTTCGTCCACCCCATCTGCACTGCAGTCAGACTCGTCACTGTCACTACCGCAGGAGCTAGACGTCTCATCTTCAGAGTCGGAGTAAACCTCAGCCCCATGGAAGATGTAATGATTTGGTGCTTGAAACAGGTACTGGCCTGCTGTGAGAAAAAAAATGGAGATAACAATGGTTTAAAATGTTAAAAATCAATATCAGGATAAAATCTATCATTGTGTGTGTGTGTGTGCACTGGCTACTCAATGTCTCAAATATCTGGATTAACATGTATTTGCCTACCGTATGATGAAAAGCTTTAATGGGATAAATAGTTTAGCACCTGTTGGTCTAACTTTCAGATACATTATAATACGCTGGTTAATTAAAGCAAACAGTGTTGCTCTCTCAACCATGGTCTAGAGCTTACTCTCAAGGCGTTTGCTGATTGGACTTCTGTTGATTCGACTCATCCAACATCGTCTACGAAATTCAAGGTTGGAGGTTTGGTTCTTTACTTCAGCGGGCTCCTCTTTTGGTACGTCTTCTGTTGATAACTCTGAAGGCTCAGCCGTCTCTTCACTGGGACACTGAGCATTTGGACAAGGCTCTGGAGGTGTAACATTATTACCAGCGGTTTCTATGACATTCTGGCTTTCTGTCTCCTCTGAAGGCTTAGTGACTGAGTCTGTACTGTGCTGCTTCTGCTCCTCCTGAGCTGCATCGCTGGAAGCAGGCAAGGCCTCGCTTGGTGGCTGTTCTGGTAACCGAGGGGGTTTCTCTGTGATCTCAGTGAGTCTTACAGTGTTGTAGCAGAGCTGCTCAAAGTCTCCACCCAAGCGGTGACAGAGCTCGTTGACAATAACGTCACAATCCCCAAGTAGCTCCACGTCAAAGTTGAGGTGAGGCAACTGCTCCCTATTGATCAGGACCTGAGGCACTTCATGAGGAATGGAGTCTGGGTGGGATGAAGAGAAAACAATTAGGTATTGTATGTTTGGATTCACTGCAACAGAAACATATTGGATACTGCATGCATCTTACAGAAACAGAGAGCCATTCATCTCAACAAAACCTACTTGGGATGAGGGCAACTGGTCGGACTTTAAGTGACGAGCCGATGACAATCAACAGGTCCACCTCGTCTTTATCCTGCTTCATGGCTCTGTGGAACATTTCTGGAAGATTCTCTCCAAAGAAGACAATATCAGGTTTCATGATTGCCAGAGGGATATCTGGACACCGGCGACAACGAGGGACAACCTGCAGGAGAAATCCATTTTATCAGCACTAAAGCAAAATATTGTGTTAAAGGAATGTCATACCAAAGTCTCTACCACCCAGATTTACTTCCACACTCGACTGACAGATGGATGGTATAAAATCTTTGGGGAGACATGTGTGCTGTGTTTCATTTTATTCTCTCTGCCTGGAGGCAACTTTAAAAAGTTATGTTTTAACTCAGTTTAAAACATGACATTTCATCCCCACCCAGACACAGAGTAAACAACAAGATTAAATAAAAGATTCATTTTCCTTCTTACCCCTGGTAGTATCTAGTTAAGCAAATAGTTTTCAGACAGATTTCAGATATCAGATATTGCAACAACCACTGCTAGCCCAACACAATGGAGGTAAAGGACATTTTTAAACAAGTCTTATTTTTAATCTGGATTAACGAGCATGCTACAAGTATTATTTACAGTATGTTGATGGATAGAATGGACAGACTCCTTGAAAATACATTTTTACTATAATCAAGTCAACACCACCACTACTCCCTTGAAATTGTCTGTCAAGATAATGACACTGGTTGGTCTACTCACAATGTTTTAACTGTAGTACAGCTGTATAATACTGATTACATTTGTATACATTTGCAATATGTTGCAATTGCAAGAAAAAATGCGGCAAACACTACATGTGTAATTCTTAAACTTTTTCTGTCATGCTTCCCTTATACAGACAAGAAAAAAAAAACTCCTTAATGAGGATTCATTTTCTTTTTTTCTAACCAAGCAAGCATTTGTTTATCTTAAACTTTGCCAACCTTAATGTGGAGAGCCTTACCATCATCAGATATGGACTTCCCTGGGACGGAAAAATACAAATGGAGCTTATAACACTAACAATGGCTCCCTTACAGTAATAATGCATAATGCAACACAACCATTAATAATGGTTATTTGTTACACTAATGTTTGACAAGTCAAAATTTCTGCTTTAAAAATGGTAGTTTCACTGTAAGACTGCTCCTCCAGGTTGTGTTTGCTCCATCCTGGAATGGCCCTGTACAGCTCCAGTTTAGGAAGCAGTGCCAACAGTGAGTTACATCTCACACAGAAAATGTACACAGATCAGCTTCTTCATCCCTGCAATATTCTTCACTGGGAATTACTTCTTAATTACTTCTTATGCAATCAATTAAATAATAATAAAATTCTGACTCGTGTTACTGTTGTGCATTTTCAAAGTTTCAGGCTGCTGAGTACAAAGCACCTGTAAATGTCTGTACACTATACAATGTATTATCTGGTTCAGTTGGTGACAAATAAAATACCTGATTAAAGATGTCTTCTCTTATAGCCTCGCAATCCACTTTGTGTTTACAGACGAGACAGGATGCAGTTGCAAACGACCCTGAAATGAAAGTCGTTAATGATCTTTCACCATCACCATAAAAAGCACTGTTAAAAGATATGAGCTCCTTCTATTAGCTTTAAAACTTACCATGACACTGGATAATCCGCTGAACTCCAGCCACTTGTTCTAATGTATCAATGTTCTGTGTGTAGTTGCGCAGCAGTTTCCCCTGCTTGTCCAGCATAGATATGAATTTGTGACAGGGTGAAGGCTGGAACTGACCCGGGTAGATCTCCTGTACCACAGAGGATGAAACAAATCAAAGGTTTGCTAAAAAATATCTGCATCTGGAAAACGTTTTTAAAATCTTTGTTAACGTTGAACACCTGGATAAACTCAGTCTTGGATCAAATGGAACCTTTCACATCAAATGAATACAAATACAGTCCAATAACCTAAGGACAAATTCAACCTTATGACAGAAGGATAGCATTTTTACAAGTTTTGTGGCAGATTCCAGTTTTGTGTGCGCATATTTAATCTTAAAAACATAATTTTAAAAAGTTTATTATCTTATCACACCATGATCGTAGTGTGGGACAATCCAATTATTTTTGATGAATCGTTATCAACTTTGATTTGCATAAAAAGTGAGTGGACACAAACCTTAGCAAACTTAAAAAAGGGTCTTGGGTCCCTTCTGAAGTATTCAATGTCAAACATAGCTTGAGGGTCTGGGAGATCAGGGAAATCTACAGCAAGCCGTGCATAAATCCCATCTCTGGAGCGAAAGTCTGGTATTCCACATGAAACTGACACCTACAAAGAACAAGCATAACGACAATCTGACTTAACAACATGAACACAGGTTGTATGCATTCACTCCACACTGACAGACAACCAGACAACACAACTGCATAATACAGCGTAAATTCATACCCCAGCACCAGTCAGCACAAGAATCCTTTTGCTTTCATGGAGTAGCCTGACCACATCCTCTAAAGTGTTGATATCCTTCCGCTTCTTCCTTTTTGGAGGTTCTGAGATGTTGATGATGATCTGCCACAATGTCATGTCGTCTAAATCTGGTGGGAGGACGGTCTCCGGCAGCAAATCCCTCAGGATGGTCCTTGGGTCGGTTTCTCGGATGTGCTGCTGTATGAAACTGTACGAACCTGAGCAGGAACACAACATTTCAGCTTGACTTGCATCCTAAGATGAAGAAGCTGTATACAGCTGCCTACTTCCTTGCAACATAACATCAGGGGAGGGTTCACAGTCACCTAGTTACCTATTTGTGGTTGAGGAGTCCAGTCGCTGGAGCTCGCATGTGAAGATCTGTCATCTTCCTCATTGATGTGGTCAGGTGTGACAGCAAGCCCATTAGAGGGCAGATCGTCATGTCCAAGGAAATCTGAGCACAGGGAAGTTTGGAAAATCAATTACTAAAACTACAGATACGGTGTCGCATGTCTCTACTAAGCACTGCCATTAATTACAGCCATTAATCCATGTCAACAAACTCAGTGTGGTGACATCAACTTAACATCAGGGGGAGCGAGATGTGAGCCGGCTAACAAATGCTAAGTCGCTACCAAAGTTTAGTGTGGAGATATTAAATCCTCACAACATGCGACCGTTTTCTCTCTCCCCTAAACGACATGTTAAATAAGAAGCCCCACAACCCTCCGCACCGACACATCTTTGTGTTTGACGTTAGATTAGATTCAATTATATCATTTACTGACCTAACCATACTAACTTCAAACTAGCCGGTTAAGTTGGTAAAACGAGAGCTCTTTAAATACTCTGATAAGTACGGCTCTGTTTTATGTCTCTTTTCATACCGGCCCCCTCCTCAGTTGTCCCAGACACAGCGCCGTCCTCTAGTTTCCTGGCTGGTTTGTGCGGCTCGGGGAGCAGCAGTAGTCCCGGTCCATTGTTTTCTCCGCCTGGCGCCGCCGCGGCCTGCTGCACCGCCATCACCGGCTTCGCTTCCTCCTCCGCTGCCTGCGCACAACTCACCGCCGCCTCCGGGCTCCCCGTGGCCGCAGAGACACACGAGAGTTGGTCGGTGTTGGCGGCTTTGAACCCGTGCTTCGCCACCGGACTTATTTTCGATCTTTTCGCGGCAGGTTCTTCCATTTCGGAGGCGCTCGAAAAGGCCGCTCCGACGCTGCTCTGTCCGTCCGCCATCTTCAGCCCGCAGCTCCTTCCTCCCGGACAGCTGGCTCATTTGCATACGGCACGTGACGGTCTCTCGTCCAATGAGCGACGGAAGGAACCTCCTCCTCTGACGTAATTGACATAAAACCATAACAAAAATCTGCTGCCTTCAAAAACTGTCGGACATATTTTGAGCAGGAAAGACCTGATGAAGTGAGATAAGTGTGAGTGAGTGTATGTGTGTCCAAAACGCAGGCGTCACACTGTACTATAACAGCATGTGAGCCGTGTCAATAGGCATATTTATCAACATTTGGATAATAAGTTGAAATAATAATTGCAACTTCAGTTACGCGCCTCCTGCTACTTAACCCTTTTCATTTTGCCTTGAATGCCGCACGGTATGTAGTCCAGTCATCAGAAACACGAGAGTCATAACAGAGTCATTTATATTGCTTTCTTACTCACGGCTAAATTTGCTGTTACTTTATTCCCTGATGAATTTGGGAATTCCGAGCATTACTGAAACTTCATTTGGACACATGAATGCACCACAACACACGTCATACTGAGGGAGAGGGGGCCGCTGAATTCAGGAGAGATCTCACTGGACCATTTCGACCATTTGGCTGCCTCTCTGGTAATTACACCGAGGCGTACTGACAAAACAATAACGAGACAGAGTCAGAGAGAGAGACAGAGGCAGCAGCAGAGAGGGGGAGTCCATCACCGGCAGCATCCCCTAAACGGAGCAGCTGACCTCCAGGAGAGCAGATATTAAAGTTGCTTTCTAAACCGCACACATTTCCTAACAGGTTTTTATGGAGGCTGTTTTGAATTGCAAACCAGAGGACTTGGAGGACTACTACGGGTTATTAGGATGTGACGAGCTGTCGTCGGTAAGTTCTGGCCAGCGTGGTTGTGAGGGACCAGCCTATTTGCTGGGTGACATAGTGGTTGTCTGGCTCTACAACCCAAAACATGCTGGTTTTTAAAGTTCAGAAGGTTAGTAATAATACAAAAAGATGAATGTGCGACGACGAGCATCAACAGGGGTAAGTTATTCATGTGACAGGCCGATGGGTGGTGTCCTCCAGAGGTTAGTCCGAGCCAGCAGAGACCTGTTGATGCTTCAGCAAAAGATGTCAGAGGTGCGTCATCCGGTGTCTGTGGAGGCTTCCCTTTATACTCAATAACTCATTCTTACACCTGCACAACTAAAGGCAATACAATGGTTTCTGTTCATGTCATTAACAGTACAAAGTGTGACAACATCCGTGATGGGAACATTAATACCAGTAAATGTGTTAACTATTTCTGAATTGTATAAGCACGGTTGTGGGCTAATGCATTGGAGGGCCTCGAAATAAAGCGGATCAACCTGATTTCATTAATGAGATCAGGTTCAGAAAATCACTGGATGTATCTCCCTTACATGCTGTATGCAAGAATAAAGCTGAATTTGTTTTGTGGCCTCCCAGTCACACCGAGACTGAAATGTGGGTAAATCTTTGTCCCATGAGATTGAAATAAGTGACTGATTTCTGAATTTCAAATATTTATATTGGCAAAAGCACCTTATATTTGTTTAATCTTTCACTTTGCAGACTGAACAGCTTCTCAACGAGTACAAGATCCGAGCCTTGGCATGTCACCCAGACAAACACCAGGACAACCCGAGCGCAGGTAGATAAAGGAATTTTCATTAATATGTTATCGAACATAATGATATTTAAGCTTTGTATTATTACCTTTTTTTTAAATGATATTTTTCTCCTTATATCTCAGTTTTCTTATATATCAAACAAACACTTAATGGATCTTTCTGATGTCTTGACTTCAAAGCAAATCATGTTAATGGAGAGCTTACAAGTGCAGGCAGAGAAGTGGGTATTTATTTCTCCTCATTTGGGAGGCATAATATTCCACATTAGCCTCTGATATTTTCTTTCTTCCTGACAGTGGCAGATTTCCAAAAGCTGCAGGAAGCCAAAGAGGTTTTATGCAATGAAAGCAAAAGAAAAAACTACGACCTTTGGAAAAGAAGTGGAGTTACAATTCCATTTCATGACTGGCAAGCCTTGAATGACTCTGTCAAAACTGTATGTAATGTCTTCACTTTGGTATGGATTTTCTAAACACTGTTTAATTTGTATAATTTAGAGAGCCTACTGATATATTTGTTCATTTGTTTCCAGTCCATGCACTGGGCTGTGAGGAATAAGAAGGAACCAATGTTGGAGGCCTCAAAAGCAGAAGTCCCTGTCGCTCCCCAGACAGAGGACCTTCATCCTGAGCAAGAGGCACCAGTGATCCCTTCGTGTGATGCCATGCCATCCTCAAGTAAGTGAATGTTCTCAAAGCACCAAGTTTATTTTAATGGTTAATTCTTCTGTGCAAAACACAACATCTAAAAAAATACAATCATGGAGGTGGCCAATAAAGGGCAGATAAATCAGTGCCTCTAATATCCTTATTTTTGTGGCTTAAGGATTCAAGAATTCACTGCCTATGCAGAACTGATACCTCTTCTCTGAGGTGTTTTACACTTCTTTGCACTACTTTCTGCTTTTCTGTTTGACTTTATGTAGTTTGCCTCAAACCCCACAGAAAAGTCAGCCTGAGGCTTTTCATTTGTATGTTATTATTGCTCTTACAACAGGGGTGAAATAATACATCTCTTAATAAATAACAAATGTTATATAATGTGTTGTACATTATAAAATGTTTGCTTACTGTATCACATCAGCACATCTGAATATTTCTGTCCTGTTCATTATTCATGATGTACCTTTTAAGGCATATTTACTGTATTATTTACAGTGCTGAATGTACAATTAAGAATTAACTAACTTTTATCATTTTTGTTAGGTGATTACTGCCATCGCCGTTTTCGTTGGGCCGCTGACTCGCCATCTAGTCTGCTGCAGAGGTTTAGAAATTATGAAATTTAATTTTGTTCAACTGGTTGTGTCCTGTTATTGTTCTGTATCTGGTCTGTCATTACCTGTATTGTAGATACTTATGTATATTTTCTGGCTGTAACTCCACTAAACGTCTCACACCAACTGGAAATTGTGACCTCTCAATGTCTGTTCCAAGTGTGAAATGCTTCGTCCTACGGAAAATCAGACGATCGCCTATTGGATTATGTGAATCATTTATTTTGTTATTAGTTTTGCTCATGTTAATTGTGTTCAGTACCACAAAATGGAGATATGCTCATGCATTTAATGCTGTAATGTGTATTTTTGTGTTGCTGACAAGCTCATAATGGTAATAAAAACTGAAACACATCATGTACATGATTTTGCTCATGCGTATTACTTAATGTATCCAAAACCAATGTCTTAATTGGAAATATAGCATTCAGTTTAGGTACAGTTGTCTAAAAAAATATTAAAACAATTGTGAGAAAATGGCTAACCTAAACTACAAAATTATTACAGCTGGAATTGTTACGATTGTCAATATATCAAATCATAAAGAATAATCAGTCTGATTATTGATGTGATGTGTGAAGGCTGGCTCCATACTGGAACTGTTGTTCAGTCTGTTATCATTAGTCATCCATGTCTTCAAATATTAATGATATAATAGAAACTGAATGATCCAAAGTTATATAAGTTCAGGACTAGATCAAAAAACATAAACAACAAAGAGGGAAAACACGAGGAAAAAAAAAACATTGACAAAAAATGGATTAGATCTGATTATTGATCAAGGACAACTGATATGTTTTTTTTTTTATCTCTACTGTCCTACTGTACTTTGGCTTAGCAGAAACTTAGACTAGATTTAGACTTATACAGACTATATTGTCATTCAGATATACAGTGTATACAGAACGAAATGACGTTGCATTTGCTCGCAACAGTATAAAAAATACAGAATATAGACAGTGAAATGAGGATATAGGCAGTAGAAAATATAAATATAGAATATAAACAGTAATAGAATATAGACAGTGCAAATGGCAAAAAACAGTGCAAAATGCAAAAACAGTGCAAGAATGCAGTACGGTACGGTTTAAAAAGTGACAGTAGTGCAGTCTATGGATTTAAGAGTTTAAGAGTCTGATGGCCAGGGGGAAAAAGCTGTTCCTGAACCTGGTGGTTCTGCACCGGATGCTGTAGAAACTTCTTCCGGAGGGCAGAAGTGAAAAAAGTCCATGGTGGGGGTGTGAGGCGTCCTTGATGATGTTTCTGGCCCAGGACACACAGCGCTGAGGGGCAATGTATTGCACAGAAGGAAGGGAGCTCCCGATGATTTTCTCAGCTGTCCTCACCACTCTCCTCACATTCCTCCAGTCAGCAGCAGTGCATCCTCTGCACCACACAGAGATGCAGTTGGTGAGGATGCTGTCTACAGTACTCCTGTAGAACGTTTGTTCAGCAAGGCCTGGTGAAAAAGAGGAAGAGAAACCCTGATGGCACTCATGATATCAGTAAAGAGCATAAAAATGTCATTATACCAGTAACATCTGTGTCAACTGTACAAATCCTCCAACACAACAAGTGCTGCTATATGGAGACTGCTGGAGCCCGTGCATCAGGTTTGAAACACACATTTGGAGCATCTCTTCTTTTTAAGCGCAGACATACATCTGATCGGGGGATGCAGCAGCGGTTGAAGACATATTCAATTCACTTAAGTCAAAGTAGTAATACCACAGTGCAGAAATTCTCTGGTACGTGTATAAGCCCTGCAATGAAAATATAAAGGAAAAGAAGGAAAATATTAAAGTATCAAAAGTTAAATAACTACAAACTCATTATGTAGAGCAATAACTACTCACCACCACTACTGAACCGGTAATCAGAATTCATCATGTTTTATAAAGGGATCCTGTAATTTTTAACATGTTAAAGGGACATATGTTTTCACTTGACCCAGTTAGCTTATCTCTACTGTCCTTGATAAAGGGATTTGTTGTACCTATCAAATCAATATATTGGAGCAAAAAGTACAAAATTTCTGAATGGCTGTCGAGTAGTGGTATAAATTAGCAAACATTAAAATAATTGAGTTAAGTACAAGTACCACAAAAGGGTACTTCCATACAGTATTTTCATAAATGTGCTTGGTTACTTTCCACTTCACTACTACTACTACTACTACTTTCACTTCAGCGTGGGAACACACACTTTACCCACTGACACACTGCAGAGTCTGTTACATTGACTATGTATAAAGATATATTACAATATATCTCTTCTATTACATATATATGTACAGTCATTAAACTGACCTGTCATAATGCAACTTCGCCACTAGATGTCACTATGACTGTTGATGACGTCACTTTTGTAGAAGATAAAAGCCCAATGACTTCGTCTGTTTCTCGCCGGGTGCGGTGGCGCGCGCCTGTAATCCAAGCTACCGGGAGGCTGAGGCTGGCGGATCGTTTGAGCTCAGGAGCTCTGAGCTGCAGCGGACTATGCCGATCGGGTGTCCGCACTAAGTTCAGTATCGATATGGTGCTCCTGGGGGAGCCCGGGACCACCAGGTCGTCTAAGGAGGGGTGCACCGGCCCAGGTCGGAAACGGAGCAGGTCAAAGCCCCCGTGCCGCTCAGTAGTGGGATCGCGCCTGTGAATAGACGCTGTAGTGCAGCCTGAGTAATACAGCGGGACCCAGTCTTTTTACACTCTCTACACTGCGGAAACACACCGGGACACCGCACACACCAGCAACACACACCTCTTTACAGCTCACTGCTGCACACACGCTCAACCTTTCCTCTCCTCTACCCCTCAAAACACGCACAAAGCTGCTCTGTGTCTTTGTCCTACAGCGCCTCCACCTGGACAACACACACAATCAACAACACACACACACACACACGCAGTCAGCTCACAGCTTCTTCTCTCACTCACTCAGTAAAGTTTTACACGTTTTTTAAATATGCCATACAGAAGTCGTAATAAACAGTAGGCTAAGGTATGAATAACAGAACTATTTATTTATCATAAATAATCTCATTAGAGATACAGCCTGTTAAGTTCAATTTCTTATGCTCTAGTCTGGTAGTCTCTTCCTCCCTAAATAGTCGATAGACAGACAGATAAATAGATATTTTGTTCATCCCTAAAGGGAAATTCAACTGTCCATTACCTCATGAAAAACAACCACCACACTTCCACTCATCAATAAAGAGTATTAAAATAGACTTATAGTAATAAAATAGAACAAACATTTTTTTTTATTAAAAATTCAATTAAAATTGCCCATCCAGCCTACTTGCGGCAGAGGTGGTGTGTGACTGTGTGTGACTGTCACATTTCATTGATATTAAAGTGTTATTATTATTGTGTACTATTATTGTTGGGCATTCATTTTCTGGTTAGCTCATTTCCAAACTACATTAAAAGTTCTCAGTCAAATCCAACAAGAAAAAAGACAAATGTGGTGTTCAATTAAAACCTTTTATTTAAAAAATAAAATAAAAAAGTTGGTACTGATGGTCGACGCTGTGGTTTAACCACAAACCACGTGTGAAACCTGGCAGGACCAAGGGGAGGGGTCACCAATCTCCCGGTGACAGCAGAAAGAGCTCCACTTTCTGCTGCCACGTGGCATCCGCTACGGTGCCACCGGTGAGGATATTTCAGTTTTGAAAAGAAATTCCATTAATAACCCCGATTCTAGCTTAAAGATATTAATCAACTACATGAGTATCAAATATCATATCTGTAATGTATATGTTGAACCAACTTTTAACTTTTTAGACACATTTTTCACATTGATTGATAAAATGAGATCATTTTGGCCTACGATGTCTGTATATAGAAAAATTATTCCTTTTAGTAACTTTGATTCTGGGTCAAATCTATTGAAAGACTAGACTGGTAATGAAATATCAGTCATTATTTACAGTGTTTAGAAAAACAGCCACACCAGGATCTGTGAACCCTGAAGCTTGAATAATATCATAATCATGTGTAGAGGGAGATGAATAACCAGGTTTCTCTACTCAGTTAAGCTCAAAATCCGGATAAGACTCACCAAAATGCATGTAAACACACTCCGAGCTGCTGCTGCTCAGAGCTCCTCTGCTGCTGTGAGATTTTTAGGTGACGTTCCCACACCAGTGTGAGATGCCTCTTTCTGTTTTTTGGTGGCTACAGTTCAATGTACTTAGAGCTTTTTAACAAATACATTTTACATTTCATTATAGGCTACCTAATTAACTATTAAATACACTGTGAATATGTCAAACATGGAAACATAACACTGATACAGAGCACTAACACATCGTTAGCCTCATAGCATAATTGCCTAACGTCATATTTTAAGGTTTTCAGAAAACAAGAAAAAACACATTTTTTGGCAAACGAATACGATTTTTTCTTAATAAAGAAAAGACACAATAAGGACTACATAACAAATAAAAGTGACTTAGGCAAATCTTGCAGAAAATATGCCATGACTTAGGCATTTTTACTCTTACATACATCTACATTACATTACTTACATTTTCCCTTACATTTCTCCTGCCAACCTTAACCAGTCCCACTCAGGTGCTGTGTGTATTTTCACAATGTCTATTGATGAGGGAGGTGGTCACATTACTGGTGGGCCACTCTTGGTAGTACTGGCTTCAGTGCCTGCTGGTCAATGAATCTCCTGACCTAAATTGTTAACTGAGCAAGAAAGAGTCTGACCCAGTGGAACGATTCTTTGGGGATGCTGAATTGCTGAGGCAGGTCCTCCCAGTCAGACTTATACTTACACAGTCAAACTTATACCGAATTCTACCATCTGCCAAGTACTGGAGAGCCCGAAGGTCACGGACTGTGGGGTCGCAAACTTTTCTACCTTGTCAGATGTTGGTGACATCGGCCCCTGATTGTGATGTTTATAATCAACTGAAGAAACTGGGTCTCATTTAACATGCATATTTTATTACTGACTGCATTCTTCTTCTTCTAAAACCCACTGTGTGACAAAACAATATGTGCAGCTTACAGGTAGAAACACTACTCGCCACTGTCCTCTTCTGGTTGGGAGTATCAACAGCTCTTATCACAACATCTCTATTTCTTTAGATGTAAGCTGTACACAACAATTATTCATCTAACAAACTCACACTACAGTGAAGTATTCTTGTCAACCAAAAGAAAATATGAATGACAAGTCCCTTAATTTTAAACAGCACAAACAGAATTCTTTACATTCCTGTTTTGTGTTTGTTTTTTTTGTCAACACAAATATGTCCTTCTTTTGATTAGTTTTTTTTAACAAAATAAACAAACCTTTCTCTTTTGTTTTTAAAAAAACAAACCAACAGTAACAACAAACATTTTCCTTGGTTTTAAGTACAATAATGTCAATTCAGTTGAGTTCTTTTTTTTTTTAAACAAAAAGATACAACTCAGTTCTTTGGCTTCAGAGGTTCAGTCTGTCAGGTGCTTTGACACTGCGTGTAGACTTTCTCAGTACAGGTGATGTGGTCTGCTCAGCTGACGCGGTGTCCTCTGGCACTGGTGGTGGCTCAACTGATGCGGTGCCAGCTTGATTTCCTTGTGTTGTCTGTTCTTGGAGTGTCTCTCTTGTTTTCAGCAAACTCCTACGATTCCTCCTCAGGATTTGACCATGCTCTGTTCTGATGGTGTAGGATCTTGGACTTACTTCCTCCAGAACCATGGCCTTTTTGCTCCAGATGTTGGAATCCTCAAGTCTTACTGTGTCTTGCCAGTGGCGCCAGGCTTCTTGATGCCTTGTCATAGTTTATTTTTTGTATCTTTTGTAGATGTTTTTGTTTCTGTCTCACCTTTCTATGCCACTTTTGTTTTGCAATGTAGGGAAAGGTGGTGTGTAGCCTACGTCCCATCAGAAGCTCAGCAGGAGACATGCCATGTTCAAGAGGTGAAGCTCGATAGCTTAACAGGGCCAAATATGGATCTGAGTTACTGTCTTTTGCTTTCTTGAGCAGTTGTTTAACAATGTGAACTCCTTTCTCTGCTTTGCCATTTGACTGGGCATAAAGAGGGCTTGAAGTCACATGTTGAAAGTCATACTCTTCAGCGAAGCTCTGGAATTCTTTGTAGCTGTAACATGGTCCATTGTCACTGTAGACAATCTGGGGAATTTCTGGTCTCAGTGACTGAGGGATTACGATTCTGTTCTTTCTGAGTAGGAGGCCGTTAACAACACTCAGCTCTGCTCTGATGTTGTAATATTGCTGACAGTCACATCTCTCGACCAACCCTCATTCAGATTTTTAATGATTGTTTCAGCTGCAATCTGCTTGGATTTTATGTCAGACACAGGTAGTGATGTTCACATGAACATTCACATCAGTCTCCGTTCTCGCTCTCGCTTCACTCAGTGTTGTCGCTCTGGACAGAGCATCTGCGAGGACAATGTGCTTACCTGGTGTGTAGACCAGTTGAAAATCATAGCGTTGTAGCTTCATCATCAGTCTTTGGATTCGTGGTGTCATCTCACTGATATTTTTCTTGATGATGGCTACTAACGGCTTGTGGTCTGTCGGCAGTCCGTAGACATAGCTGTGGAATTTCTCAAATCCATATACTAGTCCCAGGCACTCTTTTTCAATTTGTGCGTACCGACATTCTGCTGTGGTCATTGTTCTTGACGCATATGCGACTGGTCTCCAATCCTCCCTGTCAGACTGTAGTGACACAGCTCCAATGCCGTTTTTTGATGAGTCTGTGGAGATCTTTGTCTTTTTGGATGGGTCAAAGAACATCAGCACCGGTTCTGTTGTGAGAGTGGTTTTAAGTTGTGCCCATTCCTGCTCATGGTCATCAGTCCACTTAAACTCACACTCATGCAACAGCTTTCTCAGGTGCACTGTTTTTAAGGACAGGTTGGGTATGAATTTTCCAATGAAATTAATCATTCCCAGCACTCTCAACACACCTTTTTTATCTTTGGTCCGAGGCATCTCCAGTAATGCTTTCACTTTACTTTTATCTGGCTCGACACCTGCCCCGGACAGTTTATCACCCAGAAAGGTGATTTCGTTCACACCAAACTGATTCATTCATTCATTCCTGTCTGCTTTGTGACGCACACCATTGAATTCACCCACTCTGTGGGCTCCTTCACCTTTTTATGACTCCTAGTGATGTCATCCGGTCAAGTTCCTGCTTCAGTTTATCTCGTAGCGGTGCTGGAACCCGCCTTGGAGCATGGATGACAGGCTGTGCATCATCTTTTAGCTGTATCCTGTAGGTGATAGGTAAAACACCAAATCCTTTGAATATGTCTGGATACTGATCCACTACTGACGCTATACTCTTCTGTAGATTTGTGTTGATGCAGTAGACCCTCTTTGACTAAGCCTAGTTTTTCACATGCATCGTCACCTAGCAGTGAGTCATGTCCATCTGGGACAACTACAAACATGATGTTGTGTTCTTTTCACTTTAACCTTCACCTTTAGTCTGCACTTGCCTTTTGTGTCAATGGGCTGTCCATTGTAGGCTTTGAGTGAACCTGTGTGTGGATGAATGTGTGGCTTCATCTTCATGGCTCTGATGTCCAGCTCACTCATCAAATTAGCCTTTGCTCCTGTGTCGAGCTTAAGAGGAATAACAGCTCCGTAACAGTCCACTTGTCCTGCTCCACTTTGTTCACACTTTCCTGTTCAGTCTCTTTAGGTTTGAAGTATTCCTGTGTTACCATGCCCACGAAGAATGTGTCAGAAAGAGCAGTTTCTTCCACAGTGTGGACACGTTCACCTTTGCCCTGTTTCCCCTTCGAAAAGCACTGCTTTGCAAAGTGATTATGTCCTTTACATTTATTGCACACTTTGCCATATGCTGGGCATTGTTTCGGTGCGTGTTGAGTGCCACATCTTTTACAGTTAAAGGTCTCTGAGTCCTTGTGGCATTTAGCCTGCCCTGTTCTCTGTTTCCGTGGCCTAGTAGATACTGTGGCGACTGCTGCGCTGTTTTTGTCAGCTTCCCTGCCCTTGCACCATTGCTGAAAGTTTTTGCATGCTGTAGGGCTAATTCACTAGCGTGGCGTGGCATATCTTCACAGCCCCAGCTAAGGTAAGTTCAGTTTCTCTTAGCAACCTCTCTCTCACTTTCTTGTCATCAATTCCAAACACAAGCTGTTCACGAATCAGTGAATCTTCGAGCACTCCGAAATTGCACGTTTTTGCTTTCAGTTTTAAGTCCGTTAAAAAAGCATCAAAGCTCTCACCAGGCTGCTGCATGCATGAACGAAACACATACCGCTCAAGTGTTTCATTTTTCTTCGGTGAACAGTGTTCATCAAACTTCTGCACAACTGTGTCAAACTTGTCTTATCTTCTCCGTCGGTATACACAACCGTGTTGAATACCTCCACCGCTTGAGGTCGCACAGTAAGAAGCAGTGCAATTTTCCATGCGTCTGGTTTGCTATCTAGCCCGATAGCTTGTAGATACAGCATAAAATGTTGTTTGAACGTCCTCCACTCGCAGTCGACATTTCCAGTCCAATTCAACGCGTCAGGCGGCTTCACACTTTCCATGACTTCTGTTTTTTCAGACCACTCCTGGTACCATGTGATGTTTATAATCAACTGAAGAAACTGGGTCTCATCTAACATGCATATTTATTACTGACTGCATTCTTCTAAAACCCACTGTGTGACAAAACAATATATGCAGCTTACAGGTAGAAACACTACTCGTCACTGTCCTCTTCTGGTTGGGAGTATCAACAGCTCTTATCACAACACTGATAACATGAAATCGTTGTGGTATACCTGGGTGACCTTGAATGGGGATGGATGCAAACGTGCCGTCTCAAATATGACAATGTAACCACATAGAGTGTGAATATCTGTCATGGTACACTGATTGCCCCTCCTTGAACCGCCACCTTACATGTGGTGGAGGGGTTTGTGTGCCCGAATGATCCTAGGAGCTATGTTGTCGGGGGCATTACGCCCCTGGTAGGGTCTCCCATGGCAAACAGGTCCTAGGTAGGTGACGGGCCAGACTAAGAGCGGTTCACAAGCCCATCATGAAAAGAAGAATATCAAGGACCGTTACGTCGCCCGGATTGGCGTTACCAGGGGCCCCACCCTGGAGCCAGGCCTGGGGTTGGGGCTCGCAGGCGAGCGCCTGGTGGCCGGGTCTTTGCCCACGGGACCCGGCCGGGCTCAGCCCGAAATGGCGACGTGGGCCCGCCTTCCAGTAGGCTCACCACCCGCAGGAAGGTCCATGAGGGGCCGGTGCAATGTGGTTTGGGTAGCAGTCGTGGCAGGGGGCCTCGACGACCCAATCCCTGGACCAAAACTCTGGCAATAGGGACATGGAATGTCACCTCGCTGGGGGGAAGGAGCCTGAGCTTGTGCGGGAGGTTGAGAGGTACCGGCTAGAGATAGTCGGGCTCACCTCCACGCATAGCTTGGGCTCTGGAACCCAGCTCCTTGAGAGGGGCTGGACCCTCCACTACTCTGGAGTTGCCCAGGGTGAGCGGCGGCGGTGGCGAGCTGGTGTGGGCTTGCTTATAGCTCCCCAGCTCAGCCGCCACGTGTTGGAGTTCACCCCGGTGAACGAGAGGGTCGCTTCCCTGCGCCTTCGGGTTGGGGATAGGTCTCTTGCTGTTGTTTGTGCCTACGGGCCGAACAGCAGTACAGAGTACCCGGCCTTCTTGGAGTCCCTGGGAGGGGTACTTGATAGTGCTCCGGCTGGGGACTCCATTGTTCTACTGGGGGACTTCAACGCTCATGTGGGTAGCGACAGTGATACCTGGAGGGGCGTGATGATGGGAGGAACGGCCTCCCCTGATCTGAACCCGAGCGGTGTTCTGTTATTGGACTTCTGTGCTAGTCACAGTTTGTCCATAACGAACACCATGTTCAAGCATAAGGGTGTCCATCAGTGCACGTGGCACCAGGACACCCTAGGCCGGAGGTCGATGATCGACTTTGTTGTAGCCGTTTCATCTGATCTCCGGCCGTACGTCTTGGACACTCGGGTAAAGAGAGGGGCTGAGCTGTCAACCGATCACCACCTGGTGGTGAGTTGGCTCCGCTGGCAGAGGAGGAAGTTGGACAGACCTGGCAGACCCAAACGTATTGTGAGGGTCTGTTGGGAACATCTGGCCGAGCCCTCTGTCAGGGAGGTCTTCAACTCCCACCTCCGGAAGAGCTTCTCACAGATTCCGAGGGAGGCTGGGGACATTGAGTCCGAGTGGACCATGTTCTCTGCCTCCATTGTCGACGCGGCAGTTCGAAGTTGTGGACGCAAGGTCTCTGGTGCCTGTCGTGGTGGCAATCCCCGAACCCGGTGGTGGACACCGGAAGTAAGGGATGCCGTCAGGCTGAAGAAGGAGTCCTATCGGACCATGTTGGCCTGTGGGACTCCTGGCGAGCGCAGTTGACAGGTACCGGCAGGCCAAGCAAGCCGCAGCCCAGGGCGGTCCTGGAGGCAAAAACTTCGGGTCTGGGAGGAGTTCGGTGAGGCCATGGAGGAGGACTATCGGTCGGCCATGCCTCGAAGAGATTCTGGCAAACCGTCCGGCGCCTCAGAAGGGGGAAGCAGTACTCTGCCAACACTGTTTACAGTGCGGGTGGGGAGCTGTTGACCTCAACTGAGGACATTGTCGGACGGTGGAAGAAATACTTCGAGGATCTCCTCAATCCCACCGACTTGCCTTCCAGTGAGGAAGCAGGGGCTGGGGACTCTGAGGTGGACTCGTCCATCACCCAAGCCGAAGTCACTGAGGTAGTTCGTAAGCTCCTTGGTGGCAAGGCGCCGGGGGTGGATGAGATCCGCCCTGAGTACCTCAAGTCTCTGGATGTTGTGGGGCTGTCTTGGCTGACACGCCTCTGCAGCATTGCATGGAGGTTGGGGACAGTGCCTCTGGAGTGGCAAACTGGGGTGGTGGTCCCTCTTTTTAAAAAGGGGGACCGGAGAGTGTGTTCCAACTACAGAGGGATCACACTTCTCAGCCTCCCCGGGAAGGTCTACGCCAGGGTACTGGAGAGGAGAATTCGGCCTATAGTCGACCCTTGGATTCAGGAGGAACAATGCGGTTTTCGTCCTGGTCGTGGAACAGTGGACCAGCTCTATACCCTCCACAGGGTGCTTGGAGGGTTTATGGGAGTTTGCCCAACCAGTCCACATGTGCTTTGTGGATCTGGAGAAGGCATTCGACCGTGTCCCTCGTGGTATTCTGTGGGGAGTGCTCCGCGAGTATGGGGTCCGGGGGCCTTTGCTAAGGGCTGTTCGGTCTCTCTGTACGACCGGAGCAGGAGCTTGGTTCGCATTGCCGGCAGTAAGTCAGACCTGTTTCCAGTACATGTTGGACTCCGGCAGGGCTGCCCTTTGTCACCGGTCCTGTTCATAATCTTTATGGACAGGATTTCTAGGCGTAGCCAGGGGCCGGAGGGAGTCCTGGTTTGGGAACCACAGGATTTCATCTCTGCTTTTTGCAGATGATGTTGTCCTGTTGGCTTCTTCAAGCCAGGACCTTCAGCATGTGTGCTGGAGCGGTTTGCAGCCGAGTGTGAAGCGGCTGGGATGAGAATCAGCACCTCCAAATCCGAGGCCATGGTTCTCGACCGGAAAAGGGTGGCGTGCCCTCTCCGGGTGGGTGGAGAGGTCCTGCCTCAAGTGGAGGAGTTCAAGTATCTCGGGGTCTTGTTCACGAGTGAGGGAAAGATGGAGCGTGAGATTGACAGGCGGATTGGTGCAGCGTCCGCAGTTATGCGGTCGGTGTACCGGACCGTCGTGGTGAAGAAGGAGCTGAGTCGAAAGGCGAAGCTCTCGATTTACCGGTCAATCTACGTTCCCACCCTCACCTATGGTCATGAACTTTGGGTAATGACCGAAAGGACAAGATCGCGGATACTAAAAGCGGCCGAAATGAGTTTCCTCCGCAGGGTGGCTGGGCGCTCCCTTAGAGATAGGGTGAGAAGCTCAGCTCAGTCACTCGGGAGGAGCTCGGAGTAGAGCCGCTGCTCCTTCGCATCGAGAGGAGTCAGCTGAGGTGGCTTGGGCATCTGTTTCGGATGCCCCCTGGACGCCTCCCTAGGGAGGTGTTCCAGGCGTGTCCCACCGGGAGAAGGCCCGTGGAAGACCCAGGACACGCTGGAGAGACTATGTCTCTCGGCTGGCCTGGGAACGCCTTCGGGATCCCCCCGGAAGAGCTGGAGGAAGTGTCTGGGGTGAGGGAAGTCTGGGCATCTCTGCTCAGACTGCTGCCTCCGCGACCCGGTCCCGGACCAAGCGGATGAAAATGGATGGATGGATGGTACACTGATTGATGAGGCTATGCATGGAGTCACACTCCATTTGGGTGTGCCTTGCAACCAGACTTTTTGTTCTATGGTGACACCATGCTTTATGGCCAGATCTAGGTATGCTTTTGTAATGTTACAAGAGATAGCTTCAGCCATCACTACAGACTATGCCTTTTTCAACATTGTGGTTGGCCTCTATGAGCAACTCAAAGTATCTGAAGCGAGTAAAGTTGCACATCTGTAATTTAGTTTTATAATACATCATGCTCGCTTTGTCTTGGGGCACAGAAAAACGTATTCATTCATCTCCTGACCGAAGCAGAAGAAAAGAATGTGCTGCTGAGTGTTTTAACACAGTAAACTATGTTAAATGAACAAATTACTTATTTATATTAGCAACACCACTTCAACATACTTGTTTGTTTGTTACCTTGTTTAAGCACACATGACATAATTCCTTTGATCAACTGAAAGTAAATTTACTGTATAGAAAGTTGAAGAAATATGAACTAGGTTAGGCTAGATGAATCAAAGAGAAGAGCTAATGCTTCACTTGCATTCAGCTTAGTCCTCTTTTTCTCAGGGGCTGACATCTTGTATTTAGCGTCTAAGTCAAATAGATGACACAGGCAGATAGTGATTATGGAATGTAACAAGCACTCTGATTGGCTGAGGATATAGCCACTAAGGCACAGTGTATCAGCAGGGTTAGGAGAGTAGAGCTAGTCAGATATCACAATTTGGTCAAAACATGACTTAGGCAATTATGCTATGAGGCTAATGAATTCAGATGGCACTGTAACAAAAGTAAGTAAGTACAAAATACAACAATAAAATAATGATAAATAATTATTCATTTTGTTTCCGCAGTTAGCATTTGTACAGGCTAATATAACTAGCTAATCAACATTATATTATTAACCTCACCATACACAGACAACTCGTCTCATAACAGCTTCCTGAATACATCCACGCATCAACTAACACACTGTTACGTATCCAAGCTCATTATAAGGGAGTCCTACCTGAAGAGGGGAGAGTTTGGATGAATGAGGAGCGGACATCACCTTTCCTCCAGTCATGTGTGTTTTGACTGAACGGAGGAGGCAAGCTTCCTCAACAGCGCCAATCTCCCCCGGCTGGAGGCCTCGAGTAACTACAACTCATATCAGGCATTAATGTTGGAATGAGATTTTAAACATAAAACTTAAGAAAATTACAAATAAACACAACTACAACTGTGTGCTTTGGCAACATTTATAATTTATCTGGTGATATTTTCTGAAGTATTTGTACTCTGTAAACTGAACTTGGCAATATTTTTGTACTACTTACTACCTGGAGCCAGCTGGCATTGTTTCCCTCTCATACCTCCTTCTCATTTCTTTTCTATGAATCTAAATAGGTTTGAGAGTATTTTGTAAGTATGTCAAATCTGAAGCTGAATTGACAGCATTTGCTGTATTTATTCCTCATCTGAAACTTAGATTGGAAGTATGTTGCTGCACTGGTCCACCTTGTGTAAAAACATTTCATGTGGGAGTGACAGCTGATTCCACTGCTGTGTTTTAATGAGTGCACTTTTATTTTATTATAATGAATGAGTGGATGCACCACACTGTGATCAATTAATTTTCTGTTTTAAAGACAAAGTTCAGACTTGTTTGAACTTACAAATGAAATGATCAGAATTTACAGTAAAAATTTCAGTTCTAACAACAAACCGAGCCAGTCCTCACACCAAACATAAACGTATCTTGTTTTGATTGAGGACAACGTGAGAAAGATGAATGTGCTTGTCAGTTTTTTTTTTTAATTTAATTTAATTTCAGAACTTATGCACTGATTAAATGTAAAAATAATCACTCACAGTTGTTTAGAAAGGTTTTTAGCTTGTTGGCACATTTATTTTGCTCTCTGTCATTCATATCTATCAGATGAGTCACATGGTCCTTCCTGTGATTGAGATCTAAACATTACAAACCATCATGGATGAAGGAAAGATCATCTGCGCACAATCCTGTATTAGATTACTGGAGAAGAAAAACATTTTTCAGACTATATCTCAAGGATGAGACTTTGAACAGTTCACAGTTTGGATGGATGTCATTTACTTGTTCCCTGTAAATAAAATGGGCACAAAGAAATACTGTGATTATTTTTTTCAGCTCCACAATATTGTGAAAGTATGCAATATATTGTGCCACATTATATTGTTAAATCTCAAGTGAAAATGTAACATTTCTCTGTATCAGACCTGCACAGTCTTTTTAAGGACACGTGATAAAAAGTAGTTCATTGAGGAGCTTCAGGAAACAAACAGTGATCAGCCTCCATCTGTCCACTGACTATGTATAAAGATATATTACAATATATCTCTTCTATTACATATATATCTATAATATAACATGTACACAGGCTGTGATGTTGATCATCATGAAATTGACCTGTCATAATGCAACTTCGCCACTAGATGTCACTATAACTTTTCATGACGTCACGGCGGTCAAAGCCAAAAGCTCCATGAATGAAGAGCTGAGTCGCCGGGTGCGGTGGCGCGCGCCTGTAATCCAAGCTACCGGGAGGCTGAGGCTGGCGGATCGTTTGAGCTCAGGAGCTCTGAGCTGCAGCGGACTATGCCGATCGGGTGTCCGCACTAAGTTCGGTATCGATATGGTGCTCCTGGGGGAGCCCGGGACCACCAGGTCGTCTAAGGAGGGGTGCACCGGCCCAGGTCGGAAACGGAGCAGGTCAAAGCCCCCGTGCCGCTCAGTAGTGGGATCGCGCCTGTGAATAGACGCTGTAGTGCAGCCTGAGTAATACAGCGGGACCCAGTCTTTTTACACTCTCTACACTGCGGAAACACACCGGGACACCGCACACACCAGCAACACACACCTCTTTACAGCTCACTGCTGCACACACGCTCAACCTTTCCTCTCCTCTACCCCTCAAAACACGCACAAAGCTGCTCTGTGTCTTTGTCCTACAGCGCCTCCACCTGGACAACACACACAATGAACAACACACAACACACACACACACACACACACACTCACGCAGTCAAGTTGATCCGCGCGAGAAATTCCTCCACGAATCATCAGCACACACAAAACACAACTTGAGGACTGCAAACTTTCCTCTGTGTGTGATATCAACACTTCACCTGGATACAAGTGTGTGTGCTACCTTCACATCGTAAAGGTGTTGCTGCAGATCGTAAATAGAAAATGTAATAATAAGATGATTAAAGTGATCAGCAAACCCACCTGAATGTGTTGTTTTTATATCAATGTAAAGAGAGGGAACCTTCACTTTGTGGACATGGTGAATATGGATGGGACGCTTCAGTGCGCACAGTGACGTCTCTCTTGTAAATATTGTGAGAATTTGTATTTAACCAGGAGAATTAAACACTTCATGTAATAATAAACATGAAAAATAACTGTGTTGTCATGATTTTGAATGTTTAGTATGAATGAAGATGTGTCGACAGCTGTGAGGAGCTGGACTCATCGTGAGGACGCTGCTGTGTCCATCATGGTTTTACAGCTGGGATCTGTGTGTAACAACAGCACTGTGTGATATGAAGAAGTGACTGAAGGTCAGGGAGCATTAAAGCCTCAGTGATGGTGCTGCAGTGTGAGGAGATTTAAACAGAGCTCATTCATGAAGTTACCGCTGCTGTGCCACGTGCATAAAATGCGCACAGCGTCTCTTTGAGTTTGGAGACGCACATATCGATCCTGCTGCTGTGTGATGACTACAGGTATTTAATCCAGTAAAAAAGAAATAAAACTACATATAAACAGTGGAAGAGGAGACAGACATCAGTACTGACTCATTGATTTCCAGACTTCGTCCCATTAAAAGTTGAATGAAGACATTTGAAGCTGTAATAAAGGCTGATTGTAGAAAAACAGTGGACATACATGAGAGCTGATTCATGATGTTACAGATGTGCAGGTTTGTTGGGAGTCAGATGTGGACTTGATCTGAGGCCTTGTGCAGGCTGAGTGGATGAAGCTTTAGATTACAGAGGTGAGATGTGACTGTAAGAAGACATGCGGACAAAATGGACGTGAAGGATTCCATGGTTGCTATGTTTGGTCTCCATGTGCATCATTTGATAAGATCATCATTTAAACATAAACAAAACCTCTGACCGTGAAGAAAAGTGTGTGTCCAGTTTCACTTGACAATTTCTGCCAAATGAACGTGTCTGCTGAGGACTTCTTCCATCCTGACAAGGACTAAAGACTCCCAGAGACTGACGAAGAGACAAGAAACGGCCATGATGGAAAATGTGAGATTTGAAGACTTTAAAGACTTGTGTGTTTCTCTGAATTTTAGCGTGGAGCCTTTCAGGTCCCTGAATGTTGACTGATAGATTGCTACGAGGCTCTGACATGAAGACTACCCCCATCCCGGGGTCACATGGTACAGGAAATGTATTCAGGAGTAAATCCGGATTCATTCATAGCAGGAAAAGAAATAATTTAGTTATTTTATTGTAATTTTAGTTCATTTATTGTAATGATGCACTGATACAGACCAGTGTATGGATCAGTTCATGTATTCATTCAAAGAGAGCATGTGTATGAAACAATAAGTTACTAATGATGTAATTTACTATCATATGTATTCAAATCATTTACACCAATATAATATCACAGATATCTCACATACACTGTGATATTGTGAATTTACTTCAAGTGTACTCGTAAGTAAAACTGTGAAGTACTTTAATCTGGTAAACAGTATAAAAATGAAAAAAATAATAATGCCCAGCAGATGTGTGATAGTATATTTTCATACAGTAAAGGGCGACGTAGTGGTTTGTGATCAATTAATGATATTATAAAGGTTTTAAGTTGGGTCAGAGTGTGTGAGGATCAGAGGCCCACCAGCACATTTTTGTCATTGGGTCCTCTGGCAGGTTAATTTGACCCTTTTTATAGGAAAACTTTAGAAAACAACAACTCAATGTGTTGAAAGGTTTAAGAGGTCTCCATGCTCATTCCCAGGAAAAGTTCTTTTTTTTCTTTTTAAGTGGAAATGAAATTAACGTTATTCAATGTCAGATGTTGTATTTACTGTACTCATGAAGCCTTGTTCTAGTGTGTGTGTGTGTGTGTGTGTGTGTGTGTTGTAGCAGTGTCATGTCATATTCCAAGAGCACGACTAAAGCAGAGGAAGGAGAATCTCTGATAGCCGGGCAAAGAGTGCAAAGAAGCCTGGAGCCTACAGCAGGTGTCTATGCTGCAGAGACGAGCAGGTCAGACATTTGTAATGTAATTGCCAAGAACAAAAGAATTAGACAGTTTTACAAAATGACAAGCACACGGTGGGCTATGTTGTTCATACTGAACACTGCTTATTGGACTTCCACTATAGTAACTTGTTATTATTAAGTTCCCTTCAGAATTTGGCCAATTTACATATTTATTATATGAAAACGTCAATTTTCAAGTACAACTTTATTTAAATTCTTCTCTCAGCTGATGATAAAATAAAGTTTGTCTCTAATTTTTTGCAAAATGGACAGAATCCAGCTTATGCTTGAATCCTACAGCCACCATCCTCACCTCCACCTTCAGCTCTGCCAGAAACTTTCAGTTTCCATCCTCCATTGTAGATTCTGGTAGACAGCTGTAACCACCTCCACCACCTATAAAACCTGCAGCCACCGCTTCCACCTGTGGTCTAGAACCTCCAGTGCATGCTTGAATCCTGCAGCCACCACCTCCACCTAAAGCCTCTGCAAAAAACACGCAGTGACCTCCATCTGCAGATTCTGTCAGACAGCTGCATCATCCCTCCACCTCAAACCTACAGATGCTATCTACAGTCACCACCTCCAACTGCAGTCTAAACCTCCACCTCCTGCTTGAATCCAGCAGCCACTATTTCTGCCTGTCAATATATATATGTGTATATATATATATATATATATATATATATATATATATATATATATATATATATATATATATATATATATATAAACAAGAATAGAGGCAACAAGAAAAAATTGATTTAGAAATAAAAATATAAAATAAAGTAAGACCTTAAAATATAAGTTGACTGGGGTTCTTGATGATTTTGGTGGCCTTCCTCCTACACCGCTGGGTGTAGAGGTCCTCCATGGATGGCAGCTCCGTCCTGGTGATGTGCTGGAGCAGCTTTCACCACCCTCTGTAGAGCCTTATGGTTGAGGGCGGTGCAGCTGCTGTACCAGGCAGTGATGCAGCCAGTCAGGATGCTCTCTATGGTGCACCTGTAGAAGCTGCAGAGTATCCTTGAGTCCATGTTGAGCCTCCACAGCCTGTGGAAGGAAGAAGAGCTGCTGTCTGGCTGACTTTGTGACAAAGTCAGTGTGGTGAGTCCAGGTCAGGTCCTCGCTGATGTGAACCCCAGAGGAAACCTGAAGCTGTGCTGACTCTCTCCACCACTGTAGTCCCGTTGATGGAGAGGGGGGCGTGTTCCTTTCTCTGCATCCTCCTGAGGTCCACTATCAGCTCCTTAGTTTTGCTGACTTTGAGATGGAGGTTGTTGTCCTGGCACCAAGATGTCAGGGCTCTGACCTGACCTCCTCTCTGTAGGCAACCGTCTCATCGTCGCCCGGTGATCAGGACCCAATGACAGTCGTGTCATCAGCAAATTTGACGATGGTGTAGGAGCTGCGGGTGGCCAGGCAGTCATGCGTGAACAGGGAGTACAGGAGAGGGCTGAGCACACAGCCCTGGGGAGAGCACTGGTGTTGAGAGTCAGGGTGGAGGATGTGGTGCTGCCCATCCGCACAGCCTGGGGTCTGCCCGTCAGGAAGTTCAGGATCCAGTCACAGAGGGAGGTGTTGAGACTGAGGTCTCTGAGATTGGTGACGAGCTTGGAGAGCACGATGGTGTTGAACGCTAAACTTTAGTCAATGAACAGCATTCTCAAATATGTGTCCTTCTGGTCCATGTGGGAGAGGGCAGTGTGGAGGGTGAGGGCGCGGCATCTTCAGTTGACCTATTGGGCCTGTAGGCAAACTGAAGTGGGTCCAGTGAGTCCGGGAGGGAGGAGGTGATGAGGTGATTTGACTAACCGCTCAAAGCACTTCATGATGGTGGAGGTGAGAGCTACTGGGCAGTAGTCATTCAGGCAGAGGATTTTGGTTTTCTTGGGGACAGGGACAATGATGGTCTCCTTGAAAGCATGTGGGGACTACAGACTGGAGCAGTGACACGTTGAAAATGTCTGCAAAGGACGTCTGCCAGCTGGTCTGCACACACCTTGAGAGCTCGGCCGGGGATGCCGTCAGGTCCAGGAGCCTTAAGTGTGTTAATCTGTTTTAAAGTTCTACACGTGTGCCCTGGATATCACAGATGGGCAGTGGTCCTCCTGAGCCTTTTGCACCTTCCACAGCTGGAGAGGTGCTCTCAAAGCGGGCATAAAAAGTGTTCAGCTCATCAGACAGAGATGCAGACATCACCTCACCACTGCTGATCTTCTTTTTGTAGTCCATGAGAGTTTTTAATCCAGCCCACATGCTCCTGGTGTTTGAGCCGGATTTCTCTGTTAACCCAGAGCTTCTGATTCGGGAATGTCCATATAGTAATCCTTGGTACGATGTCATCGATGCATTTACCGATGTATGACCGCGTCCGTGTATGTGATTATGTCTGTGTCCTTAAACACACACCACTCCATTGTGCTGAAGCAGTCAGTCGTGCATAGCCGAGTCTGATTGGTCGGACCACTGCTGAATGGTCCGCATCACCGGTCCGTCATGCTTCAATTTCTGCCTATAGGAAGGCAGCAGCAGAACTGAGGCGTGGTCACATTTTGCCGTGTAAGGGGTGTAAACATGATCGACTGTGTTCTCACCATGCGTTGATCCGCATGCTCATGTGTTTGTGATATCTCAGCAGGACTTTCCTCAGGTTGGCGTTGTTAAAGTCCCCGGTTACAATAAACGCAGCCTCCGGCCTTGAGGTCTCTGTCCTGTCAACTCCATACAGCTATTTCTGCCTGTCAATTCCCTCGGACAGATTCCAGCCAGCTTCCACCTCCAACTTTAGATTCTGGTTGACAGCTGTAACCAAAGCCTCCACCTACTGTAGCCAAAAGTCTCCACCTACAACTCCTGCCTTCAACCTACTGCTCTTGCCTCCACTTGCTGCTTCCAGCTCCTCCACCTGCAGTCTAAACCTCCACAGCTGCAGCTCAAACCTCCACCAACAGCCTACTGAAGCTCCTACCTCCAGCCTTCACCAGTAATGTACAGCCTCCGTCTACACCATCAGATTCTAACAAACAGCTGTATCCTGAGGCTCCACCTCCAACTGCATGTAACCTGCCCTTTCCAGCAACCTGCAAACATCACTTCCACTGACAAGAAAACTTTGGCCTGAACCTCCACCTACAACTCCTGCCTTTAGCCTCAACAAGACATCTGTAGTCACCAACTCCATCTGCTGAGTTTTCAGACACATGAAGCCCAAACCCCCGCCTGCAACCTCTGTCAATCCACCAGCCTCCACTTGCCCGTTCTGGTACACTGTAGCAAACAACAGTCCCATTACTTTCCTATAACTACCGTTATAGACGACATCTCTTCCTGCAGAATTCAAACAGATGAAAACAACATGCAGTACCAAGCCCCTGACCATAGTCTTTGGCACCAACCTCCAGCAAGCTGAAACCCCAATTTTGTCAGTATGTATAAAAGATTAGGAGGTGCAACACTAAATGAAAACTGTGCGACCCCCAAAAATCTCAGAGAACATCACACAACATTTCCAACCACGCTCCCGTAAAAAGACTGCCAGCTAATTCGCTCTGTTTTTGTCAGTGTTGCTCAATAAAGTCCATCAATCTATGCAGTCATCAGATCAGTCATCAGTCCTTCATATTTCAGATCTTAGAGGTTTTGTGTCATTTGAATGCGGTTTTCTCTTCAGACTTTTATAATAATTCTTGCAGTTTCCCAGCAGCTTTCTCATCTTATTAGTTTTAAACAGGAATATTAAATTACATTTAAACTTATAAGGACTAATGGTCAAGATGAATTTGCTTTTGTTATCTTAAAACAAAGGGTTGATGAAATGAACACTGTAACATGTTGATGCTACACAACACAGAACATATACACAGTTATTTAAAATGAAGACAACATTACAGTGAAAGAATGAATGCACAACACTGTGACAAGATCAATTAATTTTCTGTTTTAAAGACAAAACTTAAGACTTGCTGGAACTTACAACTGAAATTTTCAGAATTTATAGTAAAAATTTCAGTTCTAGCAACAAACTGAGCCAGTCCTCACACCAAACATGAATTTATCTTGTTTTGATTGAGGACAAAGTGAGAAAGATGAACTGCATTTGTCAGTTTTTTCCCCACTATTTCAGAAAGTATGTGCTGATTAAAGGTGATAATAATCACTCACAGTTGTTTAGAAAGGTTTTTAACTTCTTGGTACATTTCTTTAGTTCTCTATCATTCATATCTCTCAGATGAGTCACATGGTCCTCTCTGTGATTGAGATCCAAACATTACAAATCATGATGGATGAAGGAAAGATCATCTGCGCACAATCCTGTTTTCAATTACTATAGAAGAAAAACATTTTTCAGACTATATCTCAAGGATGAGACTTTGAACAGTTCACAGTTTGGATGGATGTCATTTACTTGTTCCCTGTAAATAAAATGGGCACAAAGTATTAAAGTAATACTGTGATTATTTTTATCAGCTCCACAATATTGTGAAAGTATTACCCTGCAATATATTGTGCCACATAATATTGTTAAATCTCAAGTGAAAATGTAACATTTCTCTGTATCAGACCTGCACAGTCTTTTTAAGGACACGTGATAAAAAGTAGTTCTCTTTACTGAAAGAAGGCTTGATCAGTGAGGAGCTTCAGGAAACAAACAGTGATCAGCCTCCATCTGTCCACTGACTATGTATAAAGATATATTACAATATATCTCTTCTATTACATATATATCTATAATATAACATGTACACAGGCTGTGATGTTGATCATCATGAAATTGACCTGTCATAATGCAACTTCGCCACTAGATGTCACTATAACTTTTCATGACGTCACGGCGGTCAAAGCCAAAAGCTCCATGAATGAAGAGCTGAGTCGCCGGGTGCGGTGGCGCGCGCCTGTAATCCAAGCTACCGGGAGGCTGAGGCTGGCGGATCGTTTGAGCTCAGGAGCTCTGAGCTGCAGCGGACTATGCCGATCGGGTGTCCGCACTAAGTTCAGTATCGATATGGTGCTCCTGGGGGAGCCCGGGACCACCAGGTCGTCTAAGGAGGGGTGCACCGGCCCAGGTCGGAAACGGAGCAGGTCAAAGCCCCCGTGCCGCTCAGTAGTGGGATCGCGCCTGTGAATAGACGCTGTAGTGCAGCCTGAGTAATACAGCGGGACCCAGTCTTTTTACACTCTCTACACTGCGGAAACACACCGGGACACCGCACACACCAGCAACACACACCTCTTTACAGCTCACTGCTGCACACACGCTCAACCTTTCCTCTCCTCTACCCCTCAAAACACGCACAAAGCTGCTCTGTGTCTTTGTCCTACAGCGCCTCCACCTGGACAACACACACAATGAACAGCACACACACACACACACACAGTCAGCTCACAGCTTCTTCTCTCACTCACTCAGTAAAGTTTTACACGTTTTTTAAATATGCCATACAGAAGTCATAATAAACAGTAGGCTAAGGTATGAATAACAGAACTATTTATTTATCATAAATAACAAAAATTGAACAGTTTAGCATGTAAGACAGCTGTGTAGTGGACACACAATCTGAGCCACTCTGAACACAGATAGACATTTGAATAAATCACAGTCTCATTAGAGATACAGCCTGTTTAGTTTAATTTCTTATGCTCTAGTCTGGTAGTCTCTTCCTCCCTAAATAGTCGATAGACAGACAGATAAATAGATACTTTGTTCATCCCTGAAGGGAAATTCAACTGTCCATTACCTCATGAAAAACAACCACCACACTTCCACTCATCAATAAAGAGTATTAAAATAGACTTATAGTAATAAAATAGAAAAAAAATTAAAAATTCAATTAGAATTGCTCATTCCACAGTTCGGCCAAATTGTGGCAGAGGTGGTGTGTGACGCAGTGATACCTGGATTTGAAGAAATTTCTGTGGATGGCTGCTGCTCGTTCTCATTCACGACATCCTTGTTATCTGCTGCTTTTTTTTCTTTACAATGAAAAAGTTTTCAATATTTTAAGTTCTGTTCACTCTGTTCTCTCCGTTACTGTCTGCTCCTGAAGAAATCATGCATATTCTACTTCAAGTCAGAAAATGAATTTATTTAAACTGAAACACACAGGCTTGATATCACATGCAATTATGTTATCCACTAATGGTATAGCTTTCCCAAAAATGACTCTCGCTATTTGAAACAGTCGTCAGAAATATTTATTTCAGACACACGTTCAAACAAGACAGCTTGGGGTTGCTGTAACATTTTTTTCCCACTTTTACCAGCGCAGGTAAACGTTTCCCATACACTGCAAGTCATTATGCTAAGCTAGTGCGCTGTGCTAACTCTATACAACTTACCTATCAATTTCATTTCAACATTTGTAAATAATTAAAGACTATCCTTGTTTGCTCCTTAATAGCCCAAATAATCGGTCTTCTAATAGTCCATGAGGGTTCAAGTTTTGAAACTCCAACCCGACAAAGTGATTGACAGCTCTGGTGGCCAACCAGATTCCAGGAGTAGCCGGTGCCACTCACAACCACCTCAGTGGCCACACCCCTGGTTTTGTAGTATTTATCATCTTAAAGTGAATATTACAGTATCCCAAATGATTGCCACGCCTTTCCCATGTAGAGCGCTCCACATGTGATGGTGCTGTCCATCACATGGTTTGATACAGTTTCAGGCCGATGATGATGGCGGCTTATTTTGTCAAAACATGATGAGATGTGATTTAACATGTGATCCAGAATCACACGGGATGATTCGCCCAATCCTTTTTTTTTTATAGTCTCTGGTTGCTGTTGACATCTTTCAGTTGCCAGTGAGTGTGTTTACATGCATTTTTCTGAGTCCTGATTCTGATCTTACCTGAGTAGAGAAACCTGGTTATTCATCTCCCTCTATACATGATTCTGATATTATTCAAGCTTCAGGGTTCAGAGGTCCTGGGGTGACTGTTGCTCTGGCAGCTGTCGTCCACTAATCGCAGGTTAAGAGGTTCAGTACCTAGCTCCTGTGGTCCATAAGTCAAAGTGTTCTTGGGCAAGACATTGAACCCAAAATTACTCACAATGGTCAGACCGGCACGCTGCAGAGGAGCTTACAAAAGAGCGGTGTAAATGAGTCAACATGAATTGTCTGTATGAACTCAGAGGACATAAGAGCAATATTGTGATTTCTAAAGGGTATGATATTTCTTCTTTGAGTACTTTTTTATCAAGACAACAAATGGTCAGATAACTTTGACTGGTTGAAATCAGCCTAAGGTCTACATTCAAAATTCTTTACAAACAAGTAAAATCCAAAGGACTCAACAATAACGGAGGCACAGCACAACTACTGCTGCTAAGTAAATAATGACTGATATTTCATTTACCAATCTAGTCTTTTAATAGATTTAACCCAGAATCAAGGTTACTAAAGGGAATCATTTTTCTATGTACAGACACCGTAGGTCAAAATGATCTAATTTAATTAATGTGAAAAATGTGTCTGAAAAGTTAAAATTTGGTTAAGATAAGATCATCTTTTATTGATCCTCACAGTGGGGAAATTTCACTGTTACAGCAGCTCAAAAACAACAATTAAAGATAGAGATAGAGATTAAATAATAGAGACAATATAAACACAAAAACAATATGTACAATAAATAGTAATAATAATAAGAAGAAACAGTATTTACATACACAGACTCACCCTGTTAGATGTGCAGTGGTGAGGTGTTATTGCACAGGTGTATATGGGCTCATATTTTGAGGGTTAGGGCCTCATTCTCGGTGAATCTACAAGAGAGAAAGCATCACGTCTGAGCGTCTTTATTCATATCTCCCCTTTTCAGGTACAAAATGAACGATTTTGCTCGTAAACGTTTGCTCGTTTGTTTTGCTTGTATTTTCTTGACATGTTGACCGAGTTGAGAGTGTTTTTGAAAAATCAATTTATGTTCAGATTAAAATACTGAAAGCATTTGGAGCAGCTAGTTAGACTGTAATCCTTCAGTGGCTATAAGGAAGCGGCATGAAGCTAATTAAAGTGAAACACACTGTGTGCATTTGGCTTGTGTTTAACTCAGTAATATGCATATACAAAGACTGCTAAAGCACATGTGTGTATTTAATTGTTATGCTTTGTGTTTGGTTAATTACTGATGTGTTTTGTTTTTAATGCTTACTGTAGCCTAACTGTTTAAGATAGGAAATAAGGAGTTTAATATACAGTATTTTTGTTTATTTCTAGTTGTTTTCAGCCTGTACGTATTGGTGTAGCACTTCATAAATACTTACCTATCCAGTTGAGTAAAAATGAAATGTATAATATTGCATCCTAAATATTGCATTTTGGAAGGAAGTTTTTTGTATATGCATTTGTATTACTTGTATTTTGAAAATAATACATTATCGGTGAATCTACAAGAGAGAAAGTATCGCGTCTGAGTGTCTTTATTCATATCTTCCCTTTTCAGGGTGTTACACATACACAGACAACTTCCTGAATACATCCACGCATTAACTAACACACATCCAAGCTCATTATGAGGGAGTCCTACCTGAAGAGGGGAGAGTTTGAATGAATGAGGAGCGGACATCACCTCCCCCTGCTGGAGGCCTCGAGTAACTACAACTCATATCAAGCATTAATGTTGGAATAAGATTTTAAACATAAAACTAAAGAAGATACAAATATACAGAAATAAAACTGGGTTTTTAGGAAATATTTATAGTCTAGGGCTGAATCTGGTGATATTTTCTGAAGTATTTGTACTCTGTAAACTGAACTTAGCAATATTTTTGTACTACTTACTACCTGGAGCCAGCTGGTATTGTTTCCCTCTCATACCTCCTTCTCATTTCTTTTCTATGAATCTAAATAGCTTTGAGAGTATTTTCTGAAGTATGTCAAATCTGAGCTGAATTGACAGCATTTGCTGTATTTATTCCTCATCTGAAACTTAGATTGGAAGTATGTTGCTGCACTGGTCCACCTTGTGTAAAAGACATTTCATGTGGGAGTGACAGCTGATTCCACTGCTGTGTTTTAATGACTGCACTTTTATTTTCCTGAGCCTACAGTCTTTTTAAGGACACGTGATAAAAAGTAGTTCTCTTTACTGAAAGAAGGCTTGATCAGTGAGGAGCTTCAGGAAACAAACAGTGATCAGCCTCCATCTGTCCACTGACTATGTATAAAGATATATTACAATATATCTCTTCTATTACATATATATCTATAATATAACATGTACACAGGCTGTGATGTTGATCATCATGAAATTGACCTGTCATAATGCAACTTCGCCACTAGATGTCACTATAACTTTTCATGACGTCACGGCGGTCAAAGCCAAAAGCTCCATGAATGAAGAGCTGAGTCGCCGGGTGCGGTGGCGCGCGCCTGTAATCCAAGCTACCGGGAGGCTGAGGCTGGCGGATCGTTTGAGCTCAGGAGCTCTGAGCTGCAGCGGACTATGCCGATCGGGTGTCCGCACTAAGTTCGGTATCGATATGGTGCTCCTGGGGGAGCCCGGGACCACCAGGTCGTCTAAGGAGGGGTGCACCGGCCCAGGTCGGAAACGGAGCAGGTCAAAGCCCCCGTGCCGCTCAGTAGTGGGATCGCGCCTGTGAATAGACGCTGTAGTGCAGCCTGAGTAATACAGCGGGACCCAGTCTTTTTACACTCTCTACACTGCGGAAACACACCGGGACACCGCACACACCAGCAACACACACCTCTTTACAGCTCACTGCTGCACACACGCTCAACCTTTCCTCTCCTCTACCCCTCAAAACACGCACAAAGCTGCTCTGTGTCTTTGTCCTACAGCGCCTCCACCTGGACAACACACACAATGAACACACACACACACACACACACACTCACGCAGTCAAGTTGATCCGCGCGAGAAATTCCTCCACGAATCATCAGCACACACAAAACACAACTTGAGGACTGCAAACTTTCCTCTGTGTGTGATATCAACACTTCACCTGGATTCAAGTGTGTGTGCTACCTTCACATCGTAAAGGTGTTGCTGCAGATCGTAAATAGAAAATGTAATAATAAGATGATTAAAGTGATCAGCAAACCCACCTGAATGTGTTGTTTTTATATCAATGTAAAGAGAGGGAACCTTCTCTTTGTGGACATGGTGAATATGGATGGGACGCTTCAGTGCGCACAGTGACGTCTCTCTTGTAAATATTGTGAGAATTTGTATTTAACCAGGAGAATTAAACACTTCATGTAATAATAAACATGAAAAATAACTGTGTTGTCATGATTTTGAATGTTTAGTATGAATGAAGATGTGTCGACAGCTGTGAGGAGCTGGACTCATCGTGAGGACGCTGCTGTGTCCATCATGGTTTTACAGCTGGGATCTGTGTGTAACAACAGCACTGTGTGATATGAAGAAGTGACTGAAGGTCAGGGAGCATTAAAGCCTCAGTGATGGTGCTGCAGTGTGAGGAGATTTAAACAGAGCTCATTCATGAAGTTACCGCTGCTGTGCCACGTGCATAAAATGCGCACAGCGTCTCTTTGAGTTTGGAGACGCACATATCGATCCTGCTGCTGTGTGATGACTACAGGTATTTAATCCAGTAAAAAAGAAATAAAACTACATATAAACAGTGGAAGAGGAGACAGACATCAGTACTGACTCATTGATTTCCAGACTTCGTCCCATTAAAAGTTGAATGAAGACATTTGAAGCTGTAATAAAGGCTGATTGTAGAAAAACAGTGGACATACATGAGAGCTGATTCGTGATGTTACAGATGTGCAGGTTTGTTGGGAGTCAGATGTGGACTTGATCTGAGGCCTTGTGCAGGCTGAGTAGATGAAGCTTTAGATTACAGAGGTGAGATGTGACTGTAAGAAGACATGCGGACAAAATGGACGTGAAGGATTCCATGGTTGCTATGTTTGGTCTCCATGTGCATCATTTGATAAGATCATCATTTAAACATAAACAAAACCTCTGACCGTGAAGAAAAGTGTGTGTCCAGTTTCACTTGACAATTTCTGCCAAATGAACGTGTCTGCTGAGGACTTCTTCCATCCTGACAAAGACTAAAGACTCCCAGAGACTGACGAAGAGACAAGAAACGGCCATGATGGAAAATGTGAGATTTGAAGACTTTAAAGACTTGTGTGTTTCTCTGAATTTTAGCGTGGAGCCTTTCAGGTCCCTGAATGTTGACTGATAGATTGCTACCAGGTCTCTGACATGAAGACTGCCCCCATCCCGGGGTCACATGGTACAGGAAATGTATTCAGGAGTAAATCCGGATTCATTCATAGCAGGAAAAGAAATAATTTAGTTATTTTATTGTAATTTTAGTTCATTTATTGTAATGATGCACTGATACAGACCAGTGTATGGATCAGTTCATGTATTCATTCAAAGAGAGCATGTGTATGAAACAATAAGTTACTAATGATGTAATTTACTATCATATGTATTCAAATCATTTACACCAATATAATATCACAGATATCTCACATACACTGTGATATTGTGAATTTACTTCAAGTGTACTCGTAAGTAAAACTGTGAAGTACTTTAATCTGGTAAACAGTATAAAAATGAAAAAAATAATAATGCCCAGCAGATGTGTGATAGTATATTTTCATACAGTAAAGGGCGACGTAGTGGTTTGTGATCAATTAATGATATTATAAAGGTTTTAAGTTGGGTCAGAGTGTGTGAGGATCAGAGGCCCACCAGCACATTTTTGTCATTGGGTCCTCTGGCAGGTTAATTTGACCCTTTTTATAGGAAAACTTTAGAAAACAACAACTCAATGTGTTGAAAGGTTTAAGAGGTCTCCATGCTCATTCCCAGGAAAAGTTCTTTTTTTTCTTTTTAAGTGGAAATGAAATTAACGTTATTCATGTCATGTCAGATGTTGTATTTACTGTACTCATGAAGCCTTGTTCTAGTGTGTGTGTGTGTGTTGTAGCAGTGTCATGTCATATTCCAAGAGCACGACTAAAGCAGAGGAAGGAGAATCTCTGATAGCCGGGCAAAGAGTGCAAAGAAGCCTGGAGCCTACAGCAGGTGTCTATGCTGCAGAGACGAGCAGGTCAGACATTTGTAATGTAATTGCCAAGAACAAAAGAATTAGACAGTTTTACAAAATGACAAGCACACGGTGGGCTATGTTGTTCATACTGAACACTGCTTATTGGACTTCCACTATAGTAACTTGTTACTATAGTAACTTGTTATTATTAAGTTCCCTTCAGAATTTGGCCAATTTACATATTTATTATATGAAAACGTCAATTTTCAAGTACAACTTTATTTAAATTCTTCTCTCAGCTGATGATAAAATAAAGTTTGTTTGTCTCAAATTTTTTGCAAAATGGACAGAATCCAGCTTATGCTTGAATCCTACAGCCACCATCCTCACCTCCACCTTCAGCTCTGCCAGAAACTTTCCAATTTCCATCCTCCATTGTAGATTCTGGTAGACAGTTGTAACCACCTCCACCACCTATAAAACCTGCAGCCACCGCTTCCACCTGTGGTCTAGAACCTCCAGTGCATGCTTGAATCCTGCAGCCACCACCTCCACCTAAAGCCTCTGCAAAAAACACGCAGTGACCTCCATCTGCAGATTCTGTCAGACAGCTGCATCATCCCTCCACCTCAAACCTACAGATGCTATCTACAGTCACCACCTCCAACTGCAGTCTAAACCTCCACCTCCTGCTTGAATCCAGCAGCCACTATTTCTGCCTGTCAATATATATATGTATATATATATATATATATATATATATATATATATATATATATATATATATATATATATATAAACAAGAATAGAGGCAACAAGAAAAAATTGATTTAGAAATAAAAATATAAAATAAAGTAAGACCTTAAAATATAAGTTGACTGGGGTTCTTGATGATTTTGGTGGCCTTCCTCCTACACCGCTGGGTGTAGAGGTCCTCCATGGATGGCAGCTCCGTCCTGGTGATGTGCTGAGCAGCTTTCACCACCCTCTGTAGAGCCTTATGGTTGAGGGTCGGTTGCAGCTGCTGTACCAGGCAGTGATGCAGCCAGTCAGGATGCTCTCTATGGTGCACCTGTAGAAGCTGCAGAGTATCCTTGAGTCCATGTTGAGCCTCCACAGCCTGTGGAAGAAGAAGAGCCTGCTGTCTGGCTGACTTTGTGACAAAGTCAGTGTGGATGAGTCCAGGTCAGGTCCTCGCTGATGTGAACCCAGAGGAAACCTGAAGCTGTTGACTCTCTCCACCGTAGTCCCGTTGATGGAGAGGGGGGCGTGTTCCTTTCTCTGCATCCTCCTGAAGTCCACTATCAGCTCCTTAGTTTTGCTGACTGTTGAGATGGAGGTTGTTGTCCTGGCACCAAGATGTCAGGGCTCTGACCTGACCTCTCTGTAGGCCGTCCTCGTCATCGTCAGCCGTGGTGATCAGGCCAATGACAGTCGTGTCATCAGCAAATTTGACGATGGTGTTGGAGCTGTGGGTGGCCACGCAGTCATGCGTGTGAACAGGGAGTACAGGGAGAGGGCTGAGCACACAGCCCTGGAGAGCACTGGTGTTGAGAGTCAGGGTGGAGGATGTGGTGCTGCCTTCCCATCCGCACAGCCTGGGGTCTGCCCGTCAGGAAGTTCAGGATCCAGTCACAGAGGGAGGTGTTGAGACTGAGGTCTCTGAGATTGGTGTGACGAGCTTGGAGAGCACGATGGTGTTGAACGCTAAACTTTAGTCAATGAACAGCATTCTCAAATATGTGTCCTTCTGGTCCATGTGGGAGAGGGCATTGTGGAGGGTGAGGGCATCTTCAGTTGACCTATTGGGCCTGTAGGCAAACTGAAGTGGGTCCAGTGAGTCCGGGAGGGAGGAGGTGATTTGACTAACCGCTCAAAGCACTTCATGATGGTGGAGGTGAGAGCTACTGGGCAGGTAGTCATTCAGGCAGAGGATTTTGGTTTTCTTGGGGACAGGGACAATGATGGTCTCCTTGAAAGCTTGTGGGGACTACAGACTGGAGCAGTGACACGTTGAAAATGTCTGCAAAGACGTCTGCCAGCTGGTCTGCACACACCTTGAGAGCTCACCCAGGGATGCCGTCAGGTCCAGGAGCCTTAACGTGTGTTAATCTGTTTTAAAGTTCTACACATACGTCTGCCCTGGATATCACAGGTGGGCAGTGGTCCTCCTGAGCCTTTTGCACCTTCCACAGCTGGAGAGGTGCTCTCAAAGCGGGCATAAAAAGTGTTCAGCTCATCAGGACAGAGATGCAGACATCACCTCACCACTGCTGATCTTCTTTTTGTAGTCCATAAGAGTTTTTAATCCAGCCCACATGCTCCTGGTGTTTGAGCCGGATTTCTCTGTTAACCCAGAGTTTCTGATTCGGGAATGTCCATATAGTAATCCTTGGTACGATGTCATCGATGCATTTACCGATGTATGACCGCGCGTCCGTGTATGTGATTATGTCTGTGTCCTTAAACACACACCACTCCATTGTGCTGAAGCAGTCGTGCATAGCCGAGTCTGATTGGTCGGACCACTGCTGAATGGTCCGCATCACCGGTCCGTCACGCTTCAATTTCTGCCTATAGGAAGGCAGCAGCAGAACTGAGGCGTGGTCACATTTGCCGTGTAAGGGGTGTAAACATGATCGACTGTGTTCTCACCATGCGTTGATCCGCATGCTCATGTGTTTGTGATATCTCAGCAGGACTTTCCTCAGGTTGGCGTTGTTAAAGTCCCCGGTTACAATAAACGCAGCCTCCGGCCTTGAGGTCTCTGTCCTGTCAACTCCATACAGCTATTTCTGCCTGTCAATTCCCTCGGACAGATTCCAGCCAGCTTCCACCTCCAACTTTAGATTCTGGTTGACAGCTGTAACCAAAGCCTCCACCTACTGTAGCCAAAAGTCTCCACCTACAACTCCTGCCTTCAACCTACTGCTCTTGCCTCCACTTGCTGCTTCCAGCTCCTCCACCTGCAGTCTAAACCTCCACAGCTGCAGCTCAAACCTCCACCAACAGCCTACTGAAGCTCCTACCTCCAGCCTTCACCAGTAATGTACAGCCTCCGTCTACACCATCAGATTCTAACAAACAGCTGTATCCTGAGGCTCCACCTCCAACTGCATGTAACCTGCCCCTTTCCAGCAACCTGCAAACATCACTTCCACTGACAAGAAAACTTTGGCCTGAACCTCCACCTACAACTCCTGCCTTTAGCCTCAACCAAGACATCTGTAGTCACCAACTCCATCTGCTGAGTTTTCAGACACATGAAGCCCAAACCCCCGCCTACAACCTCTGTCAATCCACCAGCCTCCACTTGCCCGTTCTGGTACACTGTAGCAAACAACAGTCCCATTACTTTCCTATAACTACCGTTATAGACGACATCTCTTCCTGCAGAATTCAAACAGATGAAAACAACATGCAGTACCAAGCCCCGACCATAGTCTTTGGCACCAACCTCCAGCAAGCTGAAACCCCAATTTTGTCAGTATGTATAAAAGATTAGGAGGTGCAACACTAAATGAAAACTGTGCGACCCCCAAAAATCTCAGAGAACATCACACAACATTTCCAACCACGCTCCCGTAAAAAGACTGCCAGCTAATTCGCTCTGTTTTTGTCAGTGTTGCTCAATAAAGTCCATCAATCTATGCAGTCATCAGATCAGTCATCGGTCCTTCATATTTCAGATCTTAGAGGTTTTGTGTCATTTCAATGCGGTTTTCTCTTCAGACTTTTATAATAATTCTTGCAGTTTCCCAGCAGCTTTCTCATCTTATTAGTTTTAAACAGGAATATTAAATTACATTTAAACTTATAAGGACTAATGGTCAAGATGAATTTGCTTTTGTTATCTTAAAACAAAGGGTTGATGAAATGAACACTGTAACATGTTGATGCTACACAACACAGAACATATACACAGTTATTTAAAATGAAGACAACATTACAGTGAAAGAATGAATGCACAACACTGTGACAAGATCAATTAATTTTCTGTTTTAAAGACAAAACTTAAGACTTGCTGGAACTTACAACTGAAATTTTCAGAATTTATAGTAAAAATTTCAGTTCTAGCAACAAACTGAGCCAGTCCTCACACCAAACATGAATTTATCTTGTTTTGATTGAGGACAAAGTGAGAAAGATGAACTGCATTTGTCAGTTTTTTCCCCACTATTTCAGAAAGTATGTGCTGATTAAAGGTGATAATAATCACTCACAGTTGTTTAGAAAGGTTTTTAACTTCTTGGTACATTTCTTTAGTTCTCTATCATTCATATCTCTCAGATGAGTCACGTGGTCCTCTCTGTGATTGAGATCCAAACATTACAAATCATGATGGATGCATACACCTCTTTACAAGGAAAGCTCAACCTTTCCTCTCCTCTATCAGCTGCTCTGTGTCTTTGTCTGCGACAACACACACAATCAACAACACACACACACACACAATCCTGTTTTCAATTACGTTTTTTAAATATATAGAAGAAAAACATTTTTCAGTATTTATTTATCATAAATAACTATATCTCAAGGATGAACACAGAGACTTTGAACAGTTCATTAGAGATACAGTTTGTTTAATTTCTTATGATGGTCTCTTCCTCCCTAAATATGTCATTTACTTGTTCTGAAGGGAAATTCCTGTCCATTACCTCATGAAAAACAACCAAATAAAATGGTATTAAAATAGCTTATAGTAATAAAATAGAAAAAAAATTAAAAACAAAGTATTATTGTGGCAAGTAATACTGTGATTATGGCTGCTGCTCGTTTTTATCAGCTCTTTACAATGAAAAACAGTTCTGTTCACTCTGTTCTCTCCGTTATTGTGAAAGTATTACCCTGCAATATATTGTGCCACATAATATTGTTATTTAAATCTCAAGTGAAAATGTAACATTTCTCTGTATCAGACCTGCACAGTCTTTTTAAGGACACGTGATAAAAAGTAGTTCTCTTTACTGAAAGAAGGCTTGATCAGTGAGGAGCATGATGAGATGTGATTTCAGGAAACAAACAGTGATCAGCCTCCATCTGTCCACTGACTATGTATAAAGATATATTACAATATATCTCTTCTATTACATATATATCTATAATATAACATGTACACAGGCTGTGATGTTGATCATCATGAAATTGACCTGTCATAATGCAACTTCGCCACTAGATGTCACTATAACTTTTCATGACGTCACGGCGGTCAAAGCCAAAAGCTCCATGAATGAAGAGCTGAGTCGCCGGGTGCGGTGGCGCGCGCCTGTAATACAAGAGAGAAAGCCAAGCTACCGGGAGGCTGAGGCTGGCGGATCGTTTGAGCTCAGGAGCTCTGAGCTGCAGCGGACTATGCATGTGTGTGATTTAATTGCTCATATTTTGATGCGATCGGGTGTCCGCACTAAGTTCGGTATCGATATGGTGCTCCTGGGGGAGCCATTTTGGAAGGAAGTTTTTTGTATATGCGGGACCACCAGGTCGTCTAAGGAGGGCATTAACTAACACACATCCAAGTGCACTGAAGAGGGGAGAGTTTGAATGAATGAGGAGCGGCCCAGGTCGGTAACTACAACTCATAAACGGAGATTTTAAACATAAAACAGGTCAAAGCTGTTTTTAGGTTATTTAGAATTCATATTTTTTAGCCCCCGTGCCGCTCAGTAGTGGTTTCCCTCAAGCATTTCATACCATCTGAAACTCTCTCAGGATCGCGCCTGTGAATAGACGCTGTAGTGCAGCCTGAGTAATACAGCGGGACCCAGTCTTTTTACACTCTCTACACTGCGGAAACACACCGGACTATGTATAAAGATATATTACAATATATCTCTTCTATTACATATATATCTATAATTAACATGACACCGCACACACCAGTCACTATAACAGCAACACACACCTCTTTACAGCTCACTGCTGCACACACGCTCAACCTTTCCTCTCTCTCTGGGGGAGCTACCCCTCAAAACACGCACAAAGCTGCTCTGTGTCTTTGTCCTACAGCGCCTCCACCTGGACAACACACACAATGAACAGCACACACACACACACACACACACTCACTTCTCCGTTTGCACGTTTCCTTTTTGTTGTCTCATATCACGAACACGTTAGTTCACCTTTTCCTCCATGTCAAACAGCCACACAGGTTTTAAAAGCACCAGACATTAGTTATTATTTGTTATTAATTGTCATTACAACAAGTTATTTCCTGTTGTATTATCTGTCCTGTGTGTAGCGGTAGAAATTCATTTGGTCACCTGTATTTGTACTTTACTCGAACACTTATATTGTATACTACATTACAGGCATACTTCTTTATTTTTTTAATAAAATATTCAAAACACACTCATCTGAACTATTTATAGGTCAAACTATACACACAATGTCATGCACAGTAATCATCATTAGATTATTTGATATAAGGAGCAGTAGTATCTCTTCCAAGGCGATATTTTAGGGGGGAAATGGTGAAAGCTGATGTCTTAAAAATGAAATTAAAGCATCACAGCAAATATAAAATAAAAGCTTGTGATTTTACAGAAGTATTTCCGTGCCCCCTCTGCTCCATGTGATTGGTTAATGCATCCTCATGTCCCCTCTCATTGGTCTGACCACCTGTCGCTCAGCCGGGCCGTCGGGGTCATTTCAGTCCACCGTCAGTCGTATCAGGTCAGTGTCGGTACTCATAGCAGGATGGCGGGTCGTCTCCTTCTTCGAGCCTGGACAACAACAGCGGCTCTGCGGCTGAGGGGCAGCGCGGTGTCCCGGCCGGTGCACCGCGCCATGGCCTCAGGTAACAGCGTGTTTACTACCGAGCAAACATACACTTCAGACCGGGACACAGGCCTGTAGAGTCCGGGGAAACACCGCCCGTCCCCGGCAGACATGTAGGAGACAAGCTGAGGGAGCTAAAACACAGCCTGGTAAAGTGAAAGTGATATTTTTAGTTTGTTGCGCAGTTTTGTGGCTGCGTTGTTTTTATCACACACGACGTCTGAAACGTGACGTTAGCTCGCCTCTGTTGGTAAATTATTTATTTATTATAGAGAGAGGACAAATAACGCTGAATATCAACAGTCCGTGTGTATTAATAATAATGAAATATCCTTTTGTGGTCATTTTATGTGCTTTGTGCTTCCTGCATGTGACCGTGTTCCGCCTAAATGTGAACAACAATGGGATAATGAAGGTCATCTGGACTTGTGCTGGTGTAAAGGCCTCTGATAGACTCTGCTCCTCCTCCAGCAGGCGTGTGTTGGTTTGATGCCAGCATCCTGATAAGGGACAGAGCAGGGTGGTGTGGGTGGCCTCCACTGCCAGCGTGCACTTTTGACTGTGTGCTGCACAACCTGGCCAGCTGACTTTGAAGGGTTTTTTAATTTATGGTGAATCATCTGTTGTTAATGAGAAGCTTTGCCTTTATATATTTTTTCAGGAATACCTACAGATGAAGAGCAGGCCACTGGGCTAGAGAGACGTGCCCTGCAGGCCCTCAAGCATGGAAAGGTAGGCTACTACATACCCAGCTCTACTGTGCTCAAACCTCTCATGCATTGATGTCTTTACCTTCACGTTACAGGACCCGTACAGTATGCTGAAGCCCAAGGAGTATGCTGGCACCAAGGAGGACCCTCACATTGTGCCGTGCATTGGAACCAAGAGGCTGGTGGGCTGTCTCTGTGAGTGGTGCACATTAAAGGCAGCAAGTCTGGTGGTCTGTGTGAGTGCACGCTAAAAACCAGGTTAACCATGATTGTAATCCTCTGCAGGTGAGGAAGACAACACTGCGATCGTATGGTTCTGGCTCCACGAGGGAGAAGCCCAGCGCTGTCCCTCCTGTGGTTCCCACTATAAGCTGGTCCACCATGAGCTGCCTCATTGAGATCCACATTTGCCTCCTTCGTGGCCATATACTGTAATGCTGCGCATCATTTAACATGTACAGTTTATCATTAAAATGTAAACCTGAGCTGGAATGTCTTGATGAAAAGCTGTTTTTAATTAAGGAACAGATCCATCGCGCTGTGGCAAGTTAAATTATTAAAGCTAAACTGAGCTACTTTTTGTGGCACTACACTCATTTATGTTATAAAGTCAAAGATGCTTGTATTTTAGTCATCATGTTAGCATGCCATAGTAAAGCAAAACTGTGGCTTTGCCTTTCAAGTTGTGGCATCACTTTGCATCTAAATTAAGTTAAATGTTACAATAACCTTTAGCTGTACCTCTCAAATGTAACATGCTGTAATAAGTGATCAAAGTATAACCACCAAACAACCAGTGAGTGCTTAGAAATACTCATAACAGTAAAGTAGTTTTTTCCCAAAGGAACTGACATTTATCTCAGTGGCTGTACTTTGTTTTTATTTGTGGATTGTTTAAGGCTTCCAGCCAGGAAAAATCCACTCAGCATCTAAAGCAAACGTTTCACACGGCTCTCGATCAAATGTCACAACATAACTTGTGTCAAACAAAGATTTTATGTTTACAAGGTCTGGGTTAAAATATTTAATGGACAGAGGATGGCCACAGCATCAGTAACTCCTGTAAAACACCTTTCATCGCAGTACCCATGCAGCGACTACTATCTCAGTGGAACTTAAAATGTTGCGTCTTTGGTGAGAGGTGTTGATTTAAGTCTGGTCATTTTGAGGCCACAGTGTTGGGATTACAGTATCTTTTTGACATTTTTCTTAGAATATTTGTTTCCCACCAGTATAGACATAACAGAAACCTCTCACTGTCACATTACATTATAAGCTTCAGAGGTAGTGCTGCTGCGTTTCCTTATATTTTACAGGCATTAATGTTGCTGTTTGTGCGCCCTGTGTCGTATATACCAGTAGTTTGCTTCATCATACTCATCATAACCAAACATGAATAAAAGCATATCTACAAGAGCAATATCAAATGTGAATGAACCTGTTATAGGGCATCAAATGCTGTGATGGCATGAAAAAAAAAAGCTTAACATGAAAGTCTAGACATTGGACTGTTAATCATTTCTAGTTTAATGCGGCCGCCTCCTTTCCCCACCCAAGTGTTCAACTCTTACAGCAGGATTCAAGTCTGCCAAGCAAAACATTTGGGAATGTGGTCGCCATCAACAGTCCTGACATTGAGTGCTATGCATTTCTGTGTACTATCAGGCAAGATTAAAGCCTTGATTGTGATCTATAGCCTGTAGAAGCTTCTCACGTAGTGTTTCTAGACTTGTGTACTTGGGCAGATCCAGCAGGTTGAAGCAAGTGTGGGCCACGGGTAAGTAGTGCTCCCCTCCACTGGTGGGCTGGATCACCAGCTTCAGGCTTTTCATGCCCAAGATGGGTATGCGGTCACTTCCTGTGAGGAACACTGAAGACAAAAGGCATCGTTTCACTTTTCTGGTTGAACATTACAGGTGTCAGCAAATTCAGCGTGTCAAAACAACAGCTTGCGTGATATTTTTTAAAAACATATCAGGCAAGGTGGGCAGCACTTACACAAAAACAGTTTCTTCTTCTCCAGAGGAAGCTTGTGGAACACCTCCCAAAAAAGCTTGATGGTGGGATGGTCTGTCCAGTACTCCCCTTTGTATTCAGTACTCTGAGGAGTCAACATAAGTCTTCATGATAATCTGTTTTCTTTAATATAAATATTAAAATACATTCACACTTCTAGATTGAGGGTTATAAAAGCCATCAGTGGGAGTACTTTTTTCAAATAATGAAAAATAAATCATCTTTTTATGTGCAGTAAAGAGTGGAGACAGGTTATCTAGTTGTAGATACTGTTGTGTCATCATATTCTGTAATGCTGGTCTTATACAAAACCCAGAAAAATGCCCTCTTTCTCAGGTTATATTACAATGCCAAAAATAAATTGATGAGGTATGAGATAACTGATGACATGTTTAATCACTATTTGAAATGACCTTTTGGAGCTCTGTCCAGTCGTAGTTGGTGTTGCCAATGACCATGGCTTGCAGTTCGTTTGGCTGGAACAGCTCCAGGACTTTTCCACCGCACACCTTGTGAAAGCCTGCATAGAAGCACTCAAACAGCGGAGCCACTGATGTGTTGAAGACATAGTCTACGTATGCATTGACAAAGTCCTGCCTGGAGGATGAAAAAAAAGAAGTTAATATTAAAGTTAAGAGAAGGTGGATTTGTTACCTTTGAACAAAGCCAGGCTAGCTGTTTCCCTAGTCTTTATGCTAAGCTAAGCTAACTGGTTGCTCGCTCCAGCCACAAATGTACCCTACAGACATTACAGTAATATTGTAACACTTCTAAAAATGTCAAACTATCCGCTATTAATTAATCAAGGAACTTTTTACCTGTTTGATTTGTTGACATTGATGTCTTCCCCGTTAGGTACTAGCTCAAAGACCTCTGTGGCACCGTAGTTTTCCTCTGTGATCTGAAAACAAATGGGTTGATTTAGCTTCTGTGACATTCAGATAACACATTTCATGCTCCACAGAGACTGTTGTTCGACAATCATCTTACTGTAAAGTTCAAGCAGAACGTTTCCTCAAGGTCATCTTCTGTGTAATCCAGTAACTGTTGCAGACTCCTAATGTAAGAGGAGACAGAGATAGTTTACAAAATAAATTTCTTTTAAAAATTTGTTGAACACTCATGACATTTTTCCTTTAAGACTCTGTGTGGCAACGTAACTGTAACATTTAGAGACTCGAGCTTCGATGCAGTTAAGAAAATACCAAGGCAAACTGACATTCATAAAACATGTTAAATGGGAACCTCATTTGACTGTTCCTTGATCTGACCTTCCCACATCTGGCATTAGCTCTTTCAGGTCATCTAGCGTCGGCTTCCTCTTCAGAAGCTTCTTGTAAAGGGCCACTGGGAAGTGGAGCTCCACTATAGTGAGATTGTAGATGGCCAGACCGCAGATGACCCCGATGAGGTTGAACAAGTCAATGTCCTCAAAGGTCTGCAAGGGACAGTCATTGGTTATCATCAGAAGTCTAACAGAAGCCAGCCTCAGTTTGTCTCATACATTCATTTATCTACAAGCAAATTAAAACAGGCACAAATAAAAAATGTATGTTTATACTATGAATCCCCTCAATTACTAGGCCTTATACAAAGTATAGGGTACTAACAGGATGAGAATGTCTACCTATGGATAATCTACACAGAAAATGAAAACACCTTCTTAAGATTTAGGAGATGGGACTAACATGTACACATGATATATATTATATAATAATAATAATAATACTACAACCACTTCAGCGAGTGTTTTAGAGTGTTCTTAAATATAGCCAGTGGCATTTCAGCAGCGTTGAGCATACAAAGTACAGAACACAGTAAGTACCTTGTTTGAAAACCAGATGAGCCTCGACTCCTCGTAGTACCGAAACATGCCATATTTTGGATCCAGCAGCTCTTTCATGATCAGGAGGAAGAACTCCTTTCTCACGCCTCCTGCGTCAACTGCCTCCTCTCCCACGAAGATCACCTGCAATGAATGGTTGCTAATATCAGACAGCAGTACCCTTTATGTTTTCATCTAAATCGCAACACAGGTTTACAAATATATTGTAAGCTAAATAATATTTGATGACAAATCATGTATTATTTAATGAACGACATAAGCCCTTAAATTAATAACTATTTTTTTTTTCAGTCTGAGCATAAGTCTTTTTGTTATTAAATAGCTATATATAGAATATAGTCCTACATTAGCACCTGTTTGGTCACTTGGGGGCAGTGGAAACAAACCTTATAAAGTTGATACTGCAAATAAATTGTCTGGTGACCAATAATGACTCTTTTTTTAGCTCTGTTTTGGTTTCCATCACCTTGTTTTTTAGCAGCTAAATGCTCCACGTTGTTCACTAGCTAGCCCCAATCTTTTCTGTGTGCTGAGCAGTGCTAGACAGATACTGTACAGTGGGTTTCTAGAGCTCTTTATGCTGGAAACGGCTGCCTGCTGCAGTGAGACTGAACTAAAACAGTAAAGTTGGAAAGATGCTAAAAGGTTCCATAGAGCGTACTTATCTAAAAACACATACTTATCTAAGATTATTGACTATAGCAGCTTTTACCTTGAGTGGTTTCTTATAGTCAACATTCTTGGACTTCCTGAGGACTTCCATGGTGTCTCCAACAATATTTTCCCTCCGAACGATGAGGATGAGGCACGGGTTGACAGATTCCACAGCTGGCAGGAACATGGAGCTGAAGTTTTGCATCTGTGCCTGGTCCACTGCCATCTACCAACATAATGATCATTCATTGTAAGTGGTGACAAGCTGACATGTTTCACAGGCAGAGCAATGCAGTTGGTATTGTCCTGAATCATTTGACAGCACTTTATGTGGCCTGAAACCAGTCTAAGGAGGGGGAAAGCAACAGACAGAGGACGAGACCTTCATCAGCTTATTAAACCTGCAGTATATTACCTGCATCTGGATGACAGCATCAGTTTGAAGCAGTGTGGTCTTTGCTTGGGCATCGAATACAAAGGGATACCTGCACAGAGTCACCACTCCGTCGTGACCCTGAGGATTCAAAGGCAGAAACGGAGGGTTTACACTGATGCCTAAACAAATGTAAATAAGTTGAAGTGGAACATCCACAGTAGACTCACCAGCGGGTACATCTGCCTCTGAACCCATGTGACGTAGTCATTTCTGATGTCTATCAGGTCATCCAGCTCATGGATGTAGAATTTATCATACTGAATGATGTGCCCTGCTCTCTCGCTCACCTGAAGCGTAAGGAGAATGGATGTTATCAACAGTTCTTCATGGTACTGTACGACGTACTGTGTGGATTTGCTGTGTGACAGCATCTGCAAATTCTTTCAATTCTCACCGTGTGCAGGATTTCCAGTAATCGGAGGGATGTGTCCAGGAAACAGGTGAAAATCCTCTGCTCTACCGAAGGAATGCCCACCTTGTGCATCTGAAGCAGATACACCACCACTTCTTTGTACAACTCGACCAGCCGCTGAAAGACTGGGGGCTCAAAGTTGGACCACCAGTTTCCTGACACAAATATAAGTGAAAAAAGATGAACATGAAAAATTGTCAGAGAATTTGTTGCATCATGTGAAGCAAAAAGATCCAAAAAATAATTTTTTTTTCCTACCTAGCACCTTGAGCGGAGCCTCTTTGAGACTGATGAGTGATTTGGCAAAGGGGATAGAGATGGTCACATAATTATTTCGGTCGCTGAAGAGGGGGCATTCTGGAAGAGTGAGGTAGAGTCTCAGGGCTTCGATGTCTGGCGGAGAGTTGCTTAGTCTGGGAATGAGGTTCTTCTCCAGACTGGCAGCAATCTGAGGGAGACAGCAGAACGTATACAGGTCTGTTATGATGACTGTAATAATCCTTCGTCCTGACTCTGTGCTTGTTTCATGAACACTGTGATGAGAAGATAATTGGGCAAACTGCCCAAGAGCTTGGTGCTATTGGTGGCAGAGGCTGGAGCTAGACTTGAGACTTGAGATTAAAGCTGACACAGTAATAATGTGTAAATGGGAATTATTATCAGGAGCGTCATGGGGAAGAGAACAGTGGAATAAAGTACCCAGGGTCCCAACATGGGGAGAACCTGAAATTAAAAGTTTATATTTATCTGCAACTTTAAAATTAGAATTAGCATTACAAATAAACCATTACAGGCTGAATAGTCTAACAGACCACTTATTGTCTCTAAAACAATACTAGAACCTCTCATTTCTCAAGGGTGTCAGACAAGATGAGCTCATAAAGTGGAAACTACAGGTCATTTCAGGCAGTTATTTCAAGCACATGTGCAACACTGTCATCAAGTTATCCGTTTTACTGTACATTATAACTATATAATTTTAAGATGCACGTAATGAACAGTGTTTCTCAAGTAATAACCTTTGAAATGTGATTAGTTTATTATGTAATAGGATTTGAGGTTCAGTGTAAACTCTCTCATCAGCGTTGTTTTCCAGATGCAGCAGCCAGCTGTTTTCAAAGAAGCTGATAATGAAAACAGGAGCTGCTAAAGCTGAATGCTCTCATGTATCATACAAACATATTAAGCAGTATTATAGAATTTTCAGGATGCTTTTGTGTGGCATGTTTCTATTGTAATGTTTGTAATAACTTTTGAAATGTGATAAAGCAGTTTTATTATTGGATTCCAAAACAAGTAAACCTTTAACAGCATATGATGGTTATACATTTGATAACAGAGTTATTATTCAACTTTACTCGTTTTATTAAGCCCTGTCAATCATTCTGAGAGTGAGAACATGTTCTAATTCTGTGATTTAAGTTTTAATACTGCCACTATCTTTCATGTCTATACAGTTCATGTACCTTCCTCTAAGTTCCTCTACTTCTATATGCTGCAACATCAGTTGTTGGGAGTCAAATTCACATTAATTCTGTAAATAAAACAGGATTACAGAGAAGTCTTATTCAGTTGTCTTTTATTATGAAATTCAGTAACCCTTTTCAGTGTAGGGGCCAGAGGAAGATGGCTTTCCACCGTTGGTTTCTTTTCAAAGTCAATGAGACATGAGGGCCAGAAATTCAAGGTGGTCGGAAATGTTCCCTAAAATAGTCGGCATGGCAGAAAATGTGGATTGGAATATTAATTATTTATTAGTCTCTTCATATAGCCCAGACTGTGTGATCCATTCAACATGATGCTACTTTTATACCTGGAAGTACGAGACATGCTGCCACTCCAAGAGAAACTGCAGGGGAGACATCTGTTAAGGCCATTTACAGCAAATGTAAACCACATGAAAAACACCGCTTTGTTTAACTGTTGTAACAAACTAGTGGGAAAACAGAAACATAATACATGTATATGGTCCTCCAACAACAGGACTTTGAGCACTGACCTGCTGAGTGATCTCAGGGTGATGTTGTTGGACCACTCTGTGAAACAGGAGACGAGCCATGTTCATATCCACCCCTGAACATTTGCTGTTGGTGCTGTAGTGATCTGGATGACTGTGTAAAAGAAACAGACTGTTTACATTAGTCTGTAGCATTCCAAAAAGTCAAGCACCGCAACCTAAATACAAGAGGGGCCCAGGAATTAGAAACACACCACTTAATATAACAATACGACACCACCACTGAATACATCACCGAATGACAGAGCTGAATCTCCCTGTCAACAAAAACTGAACATTATAAAGTCAGTAAGACTGGATGAATGATGAGTTGAAAAATGAAATGAATATCAACTAGTAGATACCCGTGGATTATGAGGTGGGTAAAGAAGGAATCAGATGATCACAGCCCAACCTCGGAGTATGTCAGGGTTACTAGGAGACTAACACGTGGTAAGGATTTCTCTATTTTGAGTTGTAAATTAGTTGTAAATGGTATGTAAATGAGACAGATCAAATCAGTGGAGAGAATGCCTTGGATCTGATAACAATGAAAGAACCAGATGAAAATGGACATAATCTAAAACACACACAACATTACCTCATTGACAGAAAAGATCCATTGAGGCAGCTTGCTGAGGAGAACACGAGGTCAATCTCACTAAAGGAATCATAAAAGGAAAGTGATTAGTGCAACTAGAGTCCTGACAGCGTGTCCAGTCGTTTAAATAAATCTACAATGAACTTAGACTAGCAACAACTACAACATGTGGTCAGCCAGGGTTCTTATGAAAGGAGGACTTTACTTAGAGATTTCTGAAGGGAGTCTCCCTGGTGAGTGATTGAGCCATTTTTGTATGAGATCCTCATTCAAGGTGCAAATCTTCCTATGGGAATCTTGTATTCTGATGTCATCAGAGTTGTGGAGCTTCTACAACAACACACATACACACACAAAAAAAGTAAAAAAAAAAAAAATCAAAAGAAAAACAATGCACTAGTTGAGGAGAGGGCAAAGTTTAGTAATCAGTGTTTTAAATGTGCAAAATCTAAGCGGTGTTCACTTCAACCATGTAGCATCTTTGGAAATTTCAGGTCTGTCATGTTTACAACAAAACACAAAAGGCGCTATTTGTATCCAGCCAAAATAAATCACAAAGACACCAAGATCATACAAGAGAGAGAACACAATTATGTATAAAACATTCTGCTTTAGTGTATTACAATCACGTTATACAGCATTTATACACGCAGGCATGGCTACATAATTAAAAACAATACCAACATATATAAATTGTCACCCTAAATTTGCCCCTATCCAGCAGGAATACAGGTCTGCCAGCTCATTTGAAAATGTTCTGGTAAGGCAGCTGAAAGAGGCCCATAGACTCTTTTGTCACCAACAACAAATAATTTTATTACTGGTTAAGAGATACAATTTAACATAAAGAACATTTATTTACTTATGAAAACTTACGTCGGCAGTGCAATAGTGAGCAAAGCTTTGGTCTCCTCCAGCATAAATCCTCTTGACAAAACAGCCCCGCCCCGAGTCTGCAATGTCACAAAAAGCAAGGAATAAATATTGAGGCTGGGATAACTTCAGTATGAATAAAGGAACAACGTATCATTTTAAAGCCCCAGTCCTAAACTAAATGAGTGGATGAGTGATGAAGAAAGTCAAGATTTGAAAAGCAAAGACTCTCAGACATTTTGTCAGGAGTTTTTGCCAGATCAGTATTTGAAATGAAAAATATGATAAATAATATAATGCTGGACTTCCATTTATCAGATGGGGAAAAGAGAATTTATTATTTGAGTTCTTGTGGGTTTTGTTGTTTCGTCCTTCCTTCTAGACCTCAGAAAACTCTTGATGCAGCTTTGTTTACAGTGTCTCACCTGTGTCCAATGAAGCATTGAAGGCTACCCAGGGGCCTTTGACGGGGGCGGGGCTTTTTCTGTTGCAAGTCGAGCGAGTGCCAAGCTGCCCGTTACCACCAAGCCCAAATGAGTCCATCTTTCCAGAGGAGGGTGTGAACGCCAGTGTATGCTGCCTTATAATTTCACAGTTATTTTAAAGTATTAAATTGTTTTATGACAGTTTAATAAAGTTAAAATTATATCATTTACATATTACACTGATTATTAATATTATATGAGTGTATTGGTGTAAATACACAAGCAAATGTTATATGTAGAAACACACATGGTAAATTTTTACCTTCCGCATGAAATCTGCGTGACTACATTTCCCATGAGCTCAAACACTTTCCTAGGGTTGATTTCATGGTTTGTTGAGTTATGTCCGAGTTGTCCGTATCCTCCTGCTCCAAATGTAAACACGCCTCCTTCCTGTAAAATCAGCAACATCAGTTGTTCGGACATTCCTAAGAGTAAAAGCACTGGTAACGTCAAAACATATGTATAACATAACGGTGTGGGACTGACTGAGAAAACATGTAGGATACAGTCGATAGTAAATCCAATCCAGTTAATTATTAATAGAAAACAGTTATAATAACACCACAAGCTCTCATGGGATATATTTTAACCTACAAGTTAAAGCAGGAAACTTAGACTACTGAAAACAGCTGCATTGTGGACATGTCTTTTTATCCAGACATGGAGGTTTAAAAATCACCAACTACTTAACTAGAAAAAGAATGTTTCATTAGTAAAACATTCATTTTTGTACATTATTATTATAAGTTATAAGTTATTTTAAGTATTATAAGTTAAACAGTGCAACTGATGAGGCATTTGTCTTCATCTATACTTCATAGTCTTTCACAGAATGCTGCAGATGCGTTATACATGCAGAAAGTATGTAACTTAACTTGGTCAGCGCTGCCGTGTGATCTTCTCCACAGGAGATGTAAATCACTCTCTGTGATCTGAGGGACTTCAGCAGGGCTGGGAAACACCGATCTGAAAGAGACCTTTTCACAGTTAGTGAGTCGAGAGCTTGAATGCTCACAAGTGGGGTTTCGAGGTTTTGATCACCCACCATTGCTGTCATTGAGACCCAGCTGACCAAACTTGTTGCGTCCCCAACCGAACACCGCTCCTGAGAGAGTGAGGGCAAAGCTGTGAGCGCCGCCCGCTGATATCTGGGCAAAAGGAATGCCCTGCAGAGACTGAATGATTTGGGGTGTGGAAATACTCTGTCCGTTTATTCCGAGCCCAAGCTGTCCATATCGATTCTGGCCCCAGGAGAAGACTTGACCCCCTGTGAAAAGAAACAGACATTGACATATGGAAACCATAATCATAACGGAGTGAATCAAATGTGCAATATTTGGATGAAATGTATCCTCACCTCTTGAAAGTGCATGGGAGTGCCAATACCCACAGGCTACCTGAGCAATTTGTACATCTGACAAACTCTTGATGTTTCTGGTATTTTAACAGTGACAAAGAAACAAACATGTTTAAATAAATCTCACACGCACCAGAGTTTAGTGAAGAAAGTTGCTCTGACATTTAGATATACGTAAGCTGACACGTGTGTCTCTTTTAGTTTCACGTGTCTTGACATAAGAAAGCAGGAGCATCATGATGATATGATGCTGAACAAACAGACAAAATAGTCAGTAAACGCTGCTGAACTCACCTAGGCACACGAACACATTCTTCAAAGTTATTTAGGCCCAGCTGGCCGTCTGAGCCCAGACCCCACGAGAAAACCTGACCCTTATCGTTCAGGGCCAGCGTGTGAGACTCTCCACATGACACCGCCACGATGATCTGTGCATCCAGGGCCACAACCTGCTCTGATACAAGACACAGACCAACGTCAACATGATGGGTGAGAGTTTTAAAACGACATCTGGATGTTTTTAAACCCAAACCCACCAACCTGGTTTCTTCCTGGACTTGTCGTGGCCCAGCTGGCCCAGGTCATTGCAGCCACAGGTGTACACCGTCCCGTCCTCCAGCAGGAAGGCCGTGTGTCTGTGGCCGCAGCCCACATCGCACACCTGCTTACCGTGAAAGAAGTCACACCTCCGCGGCTCCACCACTATCTCCTCGTCGATCCCACCCAAGCCCAGCTGTCCGTAGGAGGCATTTCCCCAGCACAGCATTGTGGCTCGTCGGCTGCACAGGCCAGCAGGATCCCGGTGTCTGTGAAAAACGAGAGGGGAGAGACAGTCCGGCTGATAATCACCTCTCGGGGCTCAGTCAGGTGTCCATAGTTTGGGTTGCAAGGCACACTTCAGCTGGTGCCGCCTAGCAAGGCAGCCAGATAACGTTATGGCTAAATAACATTACTGCATGAAACAGCCGCGTACGTGTGGCCAAAATGGGTACTGTATTTAGGATGTAAAGATATATATCATGTAATATCAATATAATGTGCTCGTAGCCGGGCAGGTAACATGTAAACAGATTAGCAAAGTCAGCTACAGATAAATTACAGACGTTAGAGGAAAGATGTGAAGCTAAATAAAATCATCCAATAACACCACTTCCGCTCTGGGCGTCCAGGTTTCCAAATTAAAGCACTCGTAAAAACGCGTTTTTGAACGTTTATTGATTATATTTGCACGTAACCATGTTTAACTAACAACTAACACCTGGAGACAGTAACTGCTGTCATAAGAGTGCAAACAGCCACGTTTTTATGTCTGAGATTTGTATAAGTAATTAAAACGGAAGTGATGTTTTAGTTCTGACAATAGATACAAAGCGTTACCTTGTCTCTTATAATGATGATTAAAGTGAAGGCAGCAGTAACTTAGCCACGTTAATTTAGCATTTTTTAACATTAACAGTCGTACAGTTAGCACTGACGGTTAACGATTTAAGGAGACATATTTTTATAAAAAAGCTCTCCACACGTGGGGCACTGATAAAGCTTTTTTCAAACAGTGCTGTAGGGTTAGCTAGCTAACGACAGTCACAACAGGGTGTAATTAGTTAGTTAAGAGTTAATTTAATAAGCCGCCTGTATAGCTATGTGTAGTAACTTATATATATGTTGTTCTTCTATGTTTCGAGGAAACACTTAACAAGTTACAGCCTCAGTACCGTTATATACAGTAAAATAGTGGATCTCACCAAAGCCTCCAGATCTGACAGTGTTTCTGTCTTCTTCCAAGGTTTAGCTCGTTAGCTGCTCCGACTCTTAAACACGCTCATAGCAGCACATTTTTAGCTTATAAGATTATCAGCTCGTTGTATAAAATTCCCAAACAGTCCCTCTACTCCTCTGTCAACAACTGCTGGATCAAGCGGCTCAAACACACACACACACACACACACACACACAAGTTAGCTGCACTGACTGTGGACTTCCGGTTTACTGTTAAAAATAAAACTCTTCTTACGGCGTTAGTGCGCGCTATACAGAGCACTCATGCTTTCGTGTTTCACACAATAGCGATAGTACTATTCAAATGATATGAACACTTCATTTACAAAGTGCAATATAAAGATAGTGAAGCTTAAGTGAAACGTTGGAGACCTTTAACTTGAAAGCCCGATCATTTAACCGGAAGTGCTGCTTGTGTTACGGACATTTGACTTCAGTGAGGTGAAGAAACGTCGCGACGCATCCAAAATGTTCTAGATGGGGCACACGCGCGCATGCGTGTTTCTGCAGCTATATATGTACACATGCTATACACACACAAAACATCTCACACACACACACACAGTCTGTGTATACATGTGGCTGTAGAGCCTACACATTATGTAGTGTTATGTAGTAGTTGTACTTAAATAAACTTGGTAAGGCTCAAGTGCTCACCCAATATCTAATTAAAAGGCATAAAAAAGGCATAAAATATAAAGACACGCACATACAGTATATACAGAACACAAAATATAGTGCGTGAATCTGTGTTAAAGGCAACATAATAATATATTACAATATATATTTAGACACTGAAGAGTAGTAAAGTTAAAACATGTGTAAAGAACATTATAATTCAAATATATGAGATGAGATCAAAATACAACAATGTGTGTCTGTTACTTATTTGCTTTTCTCAAACCACCTTTATAAGGTTTGACCCATTAGGGAATTTGTCTCCCTCTGGTGGAATTTATATGCAATTAAACTATTTTTATTTTTTGTGGGGAAAAAAGGACTAGGGAATGAATTTAAATGATTTCAGACCAACTAAATTAACAAGCTTGGCTACCAAAGAATATCAAGAAGAGTATGTACCTTTACTGATGCCACAGGACAACCATAGAAATATCTCTACCCCCTCTGTTGGGGCTGATAAACAAAACTCACAAATAGAGTAGCATAAGTGCAGCAATATCACAACTTTTCACAGCTGTGGAAATATGTATTTTCATCAAACTCAATTACTGAAGTTTTGCTGAAATGTGGCCCTGGAGAATGTTACACTATCATTAAATATAATATTGGATTGTTTATACCAAAACATGGACATATAAACACCATTTAATTTTGCAGCAGGTAAACGTGAAGTTAAATTTCAATACATTTTATATTACTGAGTAGATTTTTGTACATTATATAGGTTTTGTATTTAAAAAAACTCAATTTGTAAAAAGTTTGTACAGCTGTCAGTTATGTAGTGTAATACAAAGAAAATATGATACTCCCTATGAAATATAATTAAGTAGATGTATAAAGTGACATAAAATAAAGGCCATTAGATAAATAAGTTCTGTATTCAACCTTGGGAACCTCTTAACACTCTTCATTAAAATGTATTAGTCCCACAGGGGGGAAATTCACATTGTTCCAGCAACAAGACACACAGTGTAAAATAGTGGTGTCAACTTAAGTAGCACAGCAAAAAACAATGATCTCAATACAGTATTTTTGTTATACAGTATGTTTACAGAACATTTAACATATAACTTGCTTTCAAAATAAGAATGGTTCTGCTGTATACTGTCAAGGTCATAGTCAGACAAACTACATCAGCACACTCTCAAAGTACGTTAATGGAACTGGTCAGGCGTTGACACTTTTCCGTGTGTTTCTCAATGTTGCAATAACATGTGAAGTCATAGATAAGAGCCGCTTGTGACACTCAGGTGACAGATTTTAAAATAGAAACTGTGTTAACACAGAAAGGTAATGATAGCCCTCTCTCCATAACAATAGCCCATTTTACGCAGAAGTTTGCGTAACAGCACGCTTGGCCAGTGGTTAACAACAGTTAGGTGTTGTGTCTCTGGAAATGCAGTGTATCCTGTACTGCAGGTTCTTCTGGATAGCTTACGCACTGTGGTCTGATGTCTCAGAGCAGGAGGAACTTATTTGACCAACTGTAAGTTACAAATCAGTTCACAGTCAGGACAGAACCAAGAGAAGCATGTTGGACCTGCTAGGAGTAAGTAAAAACCTCTTTATTTTAATTTAGGTTTTAATTACATTATTTGCTGTGCGTAAGCGTCATTGTCAAAGTTTTTGTCCTCTGAGGGCTGTGATATTGACCGGTGTCTTCCTTGAACATGCTCAGGTCGTTGTTGGCCTTCTCTTTGTCATAATGTGCTTTTCAAAAGGACTCAAACAGGTGAGTAAACCTTTACGGTGTTTCTCTTTTGCACAACAAAATCTTGTTTTAAAATGTGATTTGGACAAATAATGAGACATAAATTGCACATTAAAAGGTAGAAACTCAGCTGCAACAGGAAGTGACCAGTGTAAGGAAGTAGGAATTAACTGTGTGATTTTATGCAGTGATTATTGTAAATGGTAAATGGCTGTGTCATCTTTTACAGGGAAATAAAGCTCAAAAATCACTACCTGAATCATCTACCTACACCAAGATAGTGAGTAATAATCCAAAGTTAAAGGCTGTTGTTACTGATAATAACTGAGACAATATATTTGACATTCATCTCTTTAACAGAAGGATCTGAGTGAAGAAGATGTGCAATTGTTGGCCAGGATCCTTTCAGTTGGATTGGTAGATGCAGATCCAAACTATCTCCACCACCTTAAAGGCTACAGAGATCTGCGTGGTGCTTGAGCTCCTTTAAAAGAATCTGCCCACTTTCCAGCAATGCTTGGACCATGGCTGTTCCTGCCTCAATATATCTATATTTGAGATGACGTCAAATCAAGGCTATTTGACAGTGTGTCTTGGATTACCACAAGTCAAGTTATTCTCACAACCCCTCCAGATGTTCCACGATTTACGGACAAACATGCACTTTATTCGGGTCAAAGATGACCTTGCTAATGAGTTCAGAATAACCTCCTCTTTGCAAAGAGTGGGACCCAGTGGTGCTTAACATGGATGTGAAAATTTTGAGAGTGGCTCCCGACTGCATCAATTATTGCACCTCTGTGTAATTTGTGAATATGTGGACAGATATATTACATTCAGCACTTTTTTTTCCTTTTAAGTCAGGAAGTGCATAAAATGAAAATATAGAGACAATAGGATTACTTTTGCTGTTGTTGTCAGTGGTACTTGCTTTATTGGGCTTTTTTTTTTTTTTTTTTTTAAATAGCATTTTCAAGTGTTCTGCAATGTTAAATACTCCTTTGTAGAACATTTACATCAGAGGTTTAAGTGTTACACAATGCTTCTGTTGTAGGCTGTTTTAATACAGACATCAATTGACCCCTTTAAAGTTAGATTATGTAACTTTTGCTCAACAGTTTGCTCAACAAATGCTAAACAGCAGTTTTTTTGTTTGCTCTGCAGTGGTTTAGCATTAGCAGTTTCAAGTGAAGGGCAGTAGTATAGTCAATAAAGTGACTTTGTATCGTAAGTTAATAACGTAAGCCACCACAAGCTACTTGTCATAACAGACTAACAAAGCTGTAGCCACAAAACCTCAATGGTGCAATGGTACTTTTTGTTTGACTTTTCATGTGTAAGAGGAAGGATGTTTTCTTTCTCTTTCAAAAGCTGCATAGTCTCACTTTAAATTCGACCATTTTTATGTGTCACACAGGTGGAGTTATAGCCCTCCTGCTGTCGTTTTGTTCATGTTGTTACCTAATGTAATGATTTGAGACAAATGAACATGTGATCCGTTGTTTGTCTGCAGTGAAAAACTTAATGTTTCTTATTCCAAACATGGCTGTTGAGCTTGTCCCCCAGTACGTAGAGCGAGGTCACCACTGTCATGTTAAAAAAGAAGAAGCCCACAAGACCGGCAGAGCTGAAGTGCCCAAGAAGAGGATACACCCAAATCCCAACTGACAAGTACACCCATATAATCCTGCAGAACATGTTTAGAGAGAGAGAGAGAGAAAAGAAGAGAGAGACTGTCAGGATCACAATATCTGTCAGATCATCTTGTACTGTCTTGTCTTAAAGAACTTAAGACAAGACAGATCTATCATGTGTACCATCAGACACAGTATGTGCACTATGTGAGACAAAACTATTGAAGCTATTGAACTCTTGATTATATGAGCTGACAACTACTGCACTGGGCAAGTCTAGACTAGCTACAGTAGGAACACACACACATTTAAAGCGCCATTAGACACTGCTGTACTTCTAGCCATATTAAAATGCATGAAATAGTCAACTTCAAGTGAAAAATATTAAATCAAGAAGGCTTTGATTCTTTTAAAATGCTGCCGTATTTGATTGTTAACTATTTATTCCTAATAAAGTTTTGTCATGATTCTACGGTTTCTGCTGACTCAACACTTACCAAAATAAATAAGACAGGCCCACAGCTCCTAATGCTGCCAGCGCATGTTTAGTCTGTGGGTAGATGTGAGGCTGCACCAGCACCTCTCCGAGTAAAACAGGGAAGACAAACGTGTGCTGGGAAAATAGTGTGGGGAGAACTCAATATGAGTGATGCTTGATGACAGGAGAATCAGGATTATTTCAGTTTTTGAGAATGTAGATTTACAGACCATAGCGTGGTTTATCCAGGGGGGGAAGAAGGCGTCAATAGTCGCTGGGTAGACTAATTCTCTGTTATAGGCAAAGATTGTCCAGAAAAGTATAACAACAAACTACATAAAATGCACAGAACATGGGGTTAAATTTAGCACATTTCTGATTTTATGACTTTAAAAATGATTTCAGTTTGTGCGTTTCTCACCATGCCCACAGGGAAGGCGAACACAGAGAAGAGAAGGTCTTTGCATCTGTTCAGAGCTCTCTCTGACTTTTCTCCAGGTTGCAGATCACTCACTGCCGCCAGTCCAAAGAATGACATTTGCAATAACTGAAATATTATGGGCAACATTATCGTTTTCCATGATCCCTTTTGTTATATCTGCAATAGATATTATTGTGCAACCTTGCATTCTTACTATTATTCCAAGGGAATATGGGTAATGTACTCACCAAATTCAAAAAAGTAAGGTACTTCCATGGCCCTCCATAAACAAAGATCCCTGCTGGTAACTCCTCTCCATCCTTCGCAGCGAGACTCTTAACGATGAAAGCATACCAGCTGAATGCTGCGATGTGGTACACTCTCCTCAGGGCTGAAGTCATTCTAATGCAAGATTATGCTCCCCAACAAACTACAGAAATAAATTAAGAACTGGCAAAACCTACTCTTCAGCGTATGAGCTTTCCCTTCAGACTTGAGGTGCTTTAGGCACTGAAGGATCTTTGAGATTAGTATGTTCCAGCTCAAGCTTATCAAGACTTTGCGAGCCGTGGTGGTAAAGTGTTACTTGTAGACAAGAGGCCCACTGTTTCTTATGAAGCAGAGGAGTCGTTCTTTCATAACCGATGCATTGTGGCATGTGACTGGGTGGCAATTGCATGATTTAATCCGTTTCATAGTGTTTTGCAAGGGGAGTCGCACCACGTTAAGTAAAGCGGTGCAAGTTGAGTAACTATTTGAAAAATAGTTGATTCTGTGTCGTCATAAAATGTCCTCAAATGCTGAGGTGGCGTTCAGTAACACACTAAATCCCAGCTATGTCAGTATCAAGTAATCTGTTTAATAATTTAACCCTGACCTCTGGAATCGCTGTAAAAGACGCATACATTTTTGTTGTCAAATTTTTTAAATGAAAGAAAATGACTCATTTTGTTCCCTGCAAAAACAAGTTATATCATAATGTTGAAAAAGACCCCTTGCACTCACAAATGCTCACACATATGCAAATAAAATAAATTAATTCTTAAGGGGAGAACACAGTCTTCAGGAGCTCATGTGAACTCTATCAAGCTAATTATTATAACTTCATTGTGATTGAAGGTCAAAATAGTTACTGTATAAATGTCTAATGTAATGAGAGAGTAGTAGTAATGTATGCTTTTGGCCTGAGGGTGGTGCTAGAGGAAAGGTCATTGTGATTGAGATTTTACAATGTATTATATTACATACATTTGCTGCTCATCTCATTAAGCTGAAGAAAAGAAAGCCATGTTTAAAATGTCATTAATATCTGCAGATGTTTAAGATCTGATTCCTCGTGATACTGGTTCTTCTAGTGTCTTTCTTGCAGAAGATATTTTGGCATGTCACAGTAGGAAATGCGCTGCTGTGCTGGATGGCTCACTGTCACACTATCATACTGTCATGACTCACTGGGGCATTTCAGTAGGCATGTAGTTAACATTTATAGGTGCCAAGATATCCTCACTTCGTTATTAGTATATCAAGCCTTATTGGGTAAAATGTTTGATCCTATACTTCCCATAATGCACCTTAAAAAGATTCTCCACAGGCAGTCCCAGCATGGTAAATGTCCAGTTCTGTCAAACTCCTCAGCAAACAGCTTCTCAGACTTGACAAAGTCTTTCTAGAGCCACAGAGGATACTACATCATAGGCTGAGACTAGCATACAGAGCTTGGTGGAGTTTGCATCAACATAAAGCTACATCCATCTATTTCACACCATCAAACTACAAAAAAAAATCAACAACCTTTAAAGTTTAGACCTTGATCATTTTTATCAACAGTTTAAAATAATAATATATACCTAAAAATAATAGCCCTTTATTACAGAGCACATTTTGACATGTTCAACTAGAAAAAAGCACACCTGTAAATAATATAATTAATGATGGCTGAATTCCATTTAGTTGCCTCATTTTCAGGGTCATGTTATCAGCAACAGCTGTGCTTTCCCTATATGATGAATGAAAATGTCTGCTGTGAAAAATGCCTATACACGATCTATGCAAATTCATTCAGCCTAATGTATATAAACTGAGCCAGTTAAATTTCTCACATGAACTTCCTTTTGCAATATCTGGCACGAGTCAGAAAAACAACATTTTTCAAAAGTTTTATTTACAAACGATAAGTGTTGTGAACAGGCATAATAAATCAATTATAAAGTAGTAAAAAATATCTTTAAGAACTCAATTCTCCATACTGTTGCGTAACTTTTTCCACAGAATTTTCAGAATTTTTGGTTTCATTGTACTGGTTTTAATTGGAAAGGCACATGTAGAGAATTACATTTGAACATGTAAAAAGAAACATATCTTTCCTTATATTTGTTTGTTTCACAAATTATCTAATAAAATAAATATCATATGAGTGAGTTGGGTAATTTGGGTGAATTGACCTTTAAAGCAACCAGGCACAGCTTGGAAAACGGACTCCCACAGGAAAATGTACAATAGAAAAAAGCATATGACATACTGTATGGTGTTCCTTGATTTCCACATTAATATTGTTGGTATATTGTTTGTAAGCTTCAATTATGTTTCAATCTTAGGTTTGTTCATCATTTTTCAATTCCATGTTTGATTCAGATAGCATAAAATTAAAGTTACAATTTATTTAGACCAGAACAGTCCTGCATGGATATGAATGTATATATCCACTTGTTGAACAAACACGTCATTATCAACACCTTTGTTTAACGTGATGTGTTATTAAATACAAAACAGTATATTACAGTTTTACAAACTTGAACTATTTTCTATTACATCACATCACATTTCATCTTAAAACCAACCAGCTAACATTAATGTAATGGCTGTCAGTGCTGTAAGAAAGAGGCAAGGACAGACCACAGAAAGAACCTGTTGCAAACATTGCACTTAACCCATACAGTCAGTAAAACATATTTGATCACACACATAGTCTCAGTCCATTTACTTTTCACACTTATAGCAACTTGGTGACTCACCCACTGTAACAAGTCCTTTGTTTGTCATGGCGCATGTAATTTGGATGTCTGGATTGATAGAGATCATCTGCCTCTTCTTTGCATAGTATGCTTTGTTTGCAGAGAACCCACAGAAAAAAACAATTTCCATTTAATGTCTTTGGTGAGAAAATGTCTTGGTTATCATTTCAACTTTTGATTTGATTCTGCTTCTCTCCACACACACTGTATGTACTGTTTATCCTCTCAACTTTCTTTGGTTCCCATATAAGGTGTCAACTGTGAAAGTAACAGAGAAACATTATTTACTACAGGGGCAACCAAACATGCATTTAAATACGTGACAGTGACAAAAGGTGTTAATGCACTCATACCTGAAATCGACTGTAAACTTCCCCCTTCTTCCTCTTGCTCTGAATCCCCTCCAGCAGCTTCTCACGCTCCTGATCTGACTTAGGCGGTACTCTGCTTAGTGACCGGATCCCCCTTTCTTTCTCCCTTTTGGCATTTTTGTCTGCTTCGGCTTCTTTCTCGTCATCAGTTACAGGAGACTCTTTAGTAGCCTTGCTCCTGTTTTGGCTATTAGCTGAAATTTGCTCAAGATGCAGCTTTGTATCATCTCTGAGGTTGCTGCTTGAGAGCACATTGGCCGTTGATGACTGGTAGCGAGACTGGCTTGATTTTGGCTGCTTGGGCTGTGGTGATGGAGGAACGACTTCATCTGGTGTGATCTCTGGCAGATCGGAGCACTTACTTTGCCTTACTTGGTCATTTGTTTCCTCACTGCAGACCGATTCCTTTGTAGTTGTTTTATTAACCTCATTTGAGGTGTCTGTATCATCTGTTTCTTTCTCACCAGGGTCAGGCATTTCAGGTATTTCTTTGCTCACTTCATTCTGATTATCCATCTTATTACTTTCAGCAGGTACAGGTGACACTGAACGGTGGGTTTCAGACATCAAAGATTCAGAAGTTTTGCATGGTAGATCAGACTCCATTGGGACTTTTGAGGTAGGCTCAGGTGGGCAAGAAGTTTCTGATAATGGGAGCTCTGGTGTTTTGTCTGAGTCTGTTATAACCTGCTCAGGAGGCGAGGTTGTATCTGAAGGGCTGTGCAATGTAGATGTTTTTTCAGCCTCAGGGGACAAAACTAATTCAACTGACTCAGTTAGTGAAGAAGAACACAAATCTGTGTCAGCAGAAGTGAGAATGACACGTCTTGTCAGGTTAAGTTCGGAGGGAGGGGCTGCTTGAACTGGGTCATCTTGAGGACATGCAGTCGTTTCTGACTGAGAAACATTAGACGTGTAGTCTGGGGTGACAGGAGAGACTGTTTCTGCTGGGGAATGCACAGATAAAGGGTTCTCTGAGGAGGGGGTAGGAGCAATAATCTCATTTTGATCAAAGCTTTCCAGACCCGATTTATTTGGTAAACATGACTCAGGTGATAATGGGCTAGAACTAGGAGCTGAGCTATCAGCTTTGACATCCACTGATGTTTGATGAACCTCAAACTCCTCTCCAACAGCCTTTGAGTTGTTCTCTGATTCAGGAACATCTTTTTCAGGTGTAGGAGCACAAGATTCTTCCAAGTCTGTCTTTGCAGAGGACTCTAATGAGCATGTGTCTGGCTCTGAAGCAGCAGCACATGAGTCAGGAGGTATATCAGATTCCACATGTGCTGCGTCAACTGCTGAAGGGGTCTCAAATGTCAATTGGGAAACTGAATCTAGATGAGCCTGGGTAGATTCATAGTCTGTTTGGCTGATGGAAGAGGTTGTAGATTTTTGTGAAGTTTCCTCAACTGATGGGAAGGGTTCTGGTGGTGAGGGGCTGACAGATTCCTGTGCATTTGGGGACAACATGCTGGACTTTAGGGTTGAGCTCAAGTCGTCTGGAGTATCACTGGAAGATATGGCTCCTACTGGAGCGGAAAGAGGAGCAGAGGTAAAGGGTGACAGACTTGGACTGATCCATGAATCAGAATCTGGCAGGATGTGATCAGAGGAAGAGCTTTGTACTGAGCTGCATTCTGATCCAGTTTGTTTTTCAGACAGCAGTGGAGGAGAGGAGGTGCTGGTTTCTAACTGAACTAATTTGGGATTTTGACTGTTAGAATCCAATGTAGCGACTGCAGACGATGGTTCCTCTACTGAACAGGGAGTAAGTGAGCTAGACTTATTTGAGGTAGAATCAAGACATGGGCTTTCACTGTCATCAGTACCTCGTGCAAGGGAAGGGACATTATCAGGAGAGGCATTTGTTGGTGTAGATGGATGACTGGGGCTACCTCTTTTTACAAGAGGATCTGACAGCTTTAGCTCCCCTGGTGGTTTGCTCTGAGATGCTTCTGTGTCTGCAGAGACAGGCAGAATTGTTGTTGATTGATTGTTCTTCAGCTCAGTCTTTGCTGAATCAGTTGAAACTCTGGTTTGTTCTTCTTTACAGCTTTGGGAGGTACTGGGATCATTTTTGACCTGACTGTCCTCCTTGTTAGCCTTATCACTGGCATCTAAAGATACCCCGACTGCCTTGCATGTTTCTGTGGATGCTGTTTTTCCTGCTCCCTCTGCAGTAGCATTTTTTTCTGATAAACCCTCAGATGTTGAAGTATCAGCCATCTTTTCTGATGTTTCTTTTGGGACAGGTTCCTCTTTTTTAACAGTAGTACTGTTTTTTAGTGCAGTTGGTGGTTTCATTGGAGCCTTTTCTTTGCTCTTTTCAGCTTCTGCAGCCTTAGCGGCTTTGCGTTTTGCTGCCAGCTCTTTGAAAAACATGAGCCTCTTATCAGGATCACTCATATCTACATACGCTGGACTGGTGAGCAAAGATTTAGGTGGTTGTACTGGTTGTTCAGTTTTGGGCAGCTCAGCTTCAGAGGACTTGGATTGGGGCAGTGATGGTGAAGAGTTAGCTTGTTCAACATCTGGTGGCTTTAATGATTCTTTCACCTCAGGGTTTTCCGAAAGATCTTGTGAATTTCCTTCCTTTGATGAATCTTTATCATCTGTCTTACTATTTCCATCTTCTGGTTTGGATGGGTCTGTAGCAGAATTATCAGCAGTGGCTGACTTTATGTAACGACTCCATTCAAAAGGTTCCCTTGCAGTAGACCTCCTTGGTCCCAAACTAAAATGCAGTTTTGTCTGTTCTGCCTCATTTTTGTCACTTTCATCATCCTGTTGGCCTGGAGCAGTTTTGGTATCTTGAGAAGGATGCTGCTGCTCCAAAGAGCTGAATATCAGAGAGGATCTTAACCTAGAGCTCCTCGGTTTTGCTGGATTGTACTTCCTACGGAATGAGTCCTCCCGTTGAATAGTAGTTTTTGGTTGCTTTTGCTCAGTCACCTCTGTCTTTTCCCCTTCAGTTGTGGATGATGATTCTGAAGGTGATGGTGTTGTTTTGGTTTCTGCCGCCACTGCTATGGGTTCATCAGGCATTTTCTTTGGCTGCTCTCGCACAGTGGTTTTCACATAACTGGGCATCTGACTTGCCCTGGGTATTGCAGGAACCTTAAATTCTCTGACATTAGGGATTTTAGGGACTGATAAGTCTAAGACTCGTGTTGTTTGCTGTATGGGGTTAGAAGGCTCTTCAAAGGGATCTGATGCATTAGGTGGTGCCAATGGCAGCCCTTCATCTGCTGGATTGTCATATGCACTGAGGTATGAGCTAATCCTCCAGTCTCTTAGCCCCCGTTTCACTACAGGATCCTTGCGGTCAGTGTTTGGCTCTGGGAAAATCTGCTTGTGATCACTTGGATTTGAGGGGGTAGGAGAGATTTGATAGACATATGGTTGGCCTAAACTCAATCTTCTAGGTTGGGATGAACTACACGGTAAATCTGGTGGTAATTTCTCTGAGCCCTGGTCAAAGTCTACATTTCTGGTAGATGATAAATAGTTAAGCACTGGGTCAAAGTTGTCAGGTGGTTCCATCTCCTGTGGTAGACCACTGTCAGAATACTGATCTGCTGAATGATAGTCTGGGTTCCAGAACTTGTCATAGCCAGCGTAATCTGCTTCTTTTCCAGGTACAGGTAGAGGTCCTGGTCCTGGTCCTGGATAAGGATGCTGCCCTCTGTGAAACTGTCTTCCCTGGTTCTCAGGCTCTGGCATTCCCTGTTGCTGCAGGAATGGGTAAGAGTAACGACCACGTACACCTTCAGCATAACTGTGACGTTTAAGGGCAGGGTTTTCCATCATGGGTATCCTGGAGGAGCCCTGATCAAAAGACGGATCCATGCGTGATTGCTGGGGTGGAATCCTGCCGTACATATCAACAGGACCGGATTCCTGCCTTTTAAGGGGCATCAATCTCCAATCCGTATCCATACGTTCATCGTAGGAATGTCTCCCATATTCCTCTGGATGAGTGGTGTCTAGCCATAGAAATTTCTTTGGCTCTCTGTACAGTGAAGTTCTTTCACTTGGGTGTTGTCTCTTTTGTACCCAACTAAAATCCTCCATTGGTGGGACAACATTTTCAATCACCAGCGGTTCAGATTGAGCATACAGAATGCGAAACTCTTCATCAAAGGTCGATACAAGTTGTCCAAGAAAAAGGTGTGCCATACAGCGGTGGAGCTTCTCAAAAGACCACATGAAACTAGACAAAGATGACAATAAGTAGAATTAATAGAAGCGTTTTCATTTATTTATTGCATACACATGTCAGTTTTACTTGTAAACAGATACAACACATTCATAAAAACATGAATGAGTCAAATCCTCGTGTGGTATGAACTGTAGAGGTACTGCTTTCTGTGACAGTTTTAAACAGGCTCACCTGTAGTTTCCACTCAGTACGGCCCTGCAGTCTGTCAACAAGAAGCGATCTATCATCTGACCTTGGAAGGACTTCCCTGAGCGGCAGTGATATGTGATGCCAGACACTGTTCTCACACGTAAAAACTGCAAGACATCAAATGGCCGCATAAAAATTAATACTAAGATTAAGTAGTACATATACTCATGTTAATGTTTTAACTGCAAACAGAGCTAGGTGGCAGCATTGCATTAGCACCATCACTAATAAAATAATAAATATAATAAGACAGAAAATGGCTGCATTTCAAGTTCCCTTTTACTGTAATATGCAGTTACTGTGATTTGTATCATTTGGAAAATGCCACGATGAAAGATTGTTTGCACAATACCTCTCTAGTAATAGTATATAATACACTTCTAATACTAGTTCTCTCAAGTCAGTAGTGTGACATGTGAGTCACATGGTTTTTGGGAAATTGTCTTTATTTGTTTGACAGTCACCTCTAGCAACGGCTGTAGTGTGTCCACTGTACTTGAGCTTTGTTTCACAAATTCTGTTTATAGGCATGGAGACCATTTAAGGATAAGTCTGGCACTAATCTTTATTTTTGGTATTGTCAACTAATCCCATGAAAAAGACCCAAACCATGTTTTAGTTAGTCTCTCAGTACTTAATAACTTCCCTTCTCTGCCTGTGGCTCTCAGCCCAAAGCTCATTTGTTTCTACTGAAGATGTAATGCCTGCTGGTAGCTCGCCTGTGTAGTTTTTAGTTTACTTTAGTAATTCGCTATTGTAGTGAGTATTTATAGCAACAGAACAGTGATTCAAAATAAACTTCAATGCCCTTTTTCGACAAAATACAGGAAAACATGAAAACCAATTCTATGCTGATGCTCAATAACATGTTTTTAATACTTTTTTAGGTCTACTGCACAGAAAATAAGCTATATCAAACTTCAGATACAGAGGCTGTAGTCATTAGTAGAGTCAGTTCTTTACTGTTTTTGCTTTTTTATGAGAGCTGCTGACAATAAGAATATACAGATTATCACCCTTTCAGTACTTAAAAACCTGATGTTACAATGCATCAGAGCATTTAATGTTTTTGAGCTTCTGTAGTCAAATGTATGTGTAGTCAAAGTTAAATCAATATTAAAATAGTTAATTAAATGTTACAGTCTTTTTTTTAGAAATTCATATGACCTCGATGACTGAGAATCTCCACAGACAAGTTACAGTTTTCTGTTTTTCTGCTTATTGAAGTTATAATACAGCTATATTGCAGTGCCAGTACCAAAATCCCATATTTTCTAGGGGAACATGTACTCACTTGAATGTTCTGGAGGTTGACTCTGCAGTTGGACACCATGTTGACGAAGTGATGTACATTTTTTTTGTCTAGGAGGATGTAGACGGGAACATTCCTCATGGCAGCATTGAGAATATCCGCAAACATGTCAACATCAGTAAACATGTCCATCACTATGGCAATCACCTGAGGAAATAAAAGAACACTGTCAGGAGAGTGACGCTTCAAAGACATGTTTGGCATGAATTCTCCCTCCGTCGAAGAAAGTGAAAGATCTACCTGCTGAGCAGTTTTGATAAGTCGTCGGGCCTGCTCCTTGATACTCGGCATGTCAGGCTCAGGGGGGTTAACCAGAGTGGTGACTTCTGCGGGCCCAAAGAAGTGCAGCGGAGGCCAGCCAAGGTCCAAGCCTGGGGCGTCCAGGTCCGAGAGCATCGGCCAATAAGTGTCTGAGGAGCCATCTACCCCAGTGTCCAGAAAACGTTGCTCAGGGTAGTTGGTGTGCTGAGGGACCTGAACAGAGTCCTGAATATACTGAATCTCAGGTAGAGACAGGAAATCCACCACATCTGCTTTTTGAAGGAAATTATAGTATCCTTCCAAGTCCTCCTCAACCAGTGCATCAATAGCCAAGCGGTACTCTTCCCGATAGTGAGGAGGGAGGTAGTTGGGGTCCAGGGGGTTATCCCCTGCAGAGGAGCACTGAGAGCGACGTGCCATGTTGTGATCTGAAGAGAGGGTGAGGGAAAAGGGACACATATGGTGAATTTACTGTTTATAGTATGTAGTAGTATAGTATAGTATAGTAGTCTATAGTAATCATTTTCACACCAGACTGTGTATCTGTTCCAGTGTTAGCAAATAACACAACAAGGCCAGCGAAATAGTTCTGATTGACAATTCAATTAGCTAAAAAAATGATAATCACTGAACTGTTCATTAAAATCATTTGTCATGTCAAAATACCCACATATCACGAGTTCAAGCTTCTCAAATGTGAACATTTGTTGTTTTTCTTCAATAGTAAATTGTATATCTTTAGATTATCTGACAAACACTTTGAGGACACCACTTTGGGCTCTGGGAACTTGTGACAGGAATTTTTAAACTTCTGACATTTTATGGTTCAAACAAACTAACAGAAAGGAAAATAATCATTGGCTGCAGCCCATAAAAACATGATCACCGTTTATTACCTTTCAGAAGATTTATAGTGTGATATGATCGCACGCTGTTATTATTTCACACGACTTTGTTGTCCACATGAATGTTCAGAAGCAAAAAGTGATTTCGAACAAACAAAAACAGGAGTTGCAGTGGCTTATGTTTTGTCAGATGCAGTGCAGAGTAGGTCTCCAAAGTTCATCGGGGTTTGACCTATTTCCCATGCGATTTTGCATCCATTTGCCAGATTGTGAAACACATTGGTGTCAGAGAAGGAGTCTTATCACTATCATGATGTTTACTGCAGTTCACTTTGCCTTGAAAACCCCAAATCACAGGGTTCAGCTCCTTTTTGCACACATCTGTACCTTCCACACGGGAGACGGAGGCCTTGAACCACAGGGATCCTCTCTCAGTTTCAGTAACACACCAGAAAAAGCACAATGAATGAGGGAAGCTGGAATCTAACCACAGGATAGATGGGCTCTGGGTGCGGCTCCTCCCTCTGGCCAGAAACACAAAACGTCTCCATTTGCAAGTTCATGTAAAGCCACATATGCGAGAGGAGCCGACAGGAAACACGCCAGCCCGAACAAAACACGTATAAAAAAAACACACCTACGGACAGGTCTGAGCAGTCTAGTAGAGAGAATAAAAAAATAAAAGCTGCTGATCACCGTTACATGCGAAAAGTCTGTGTTTGTCCCCTGAGGGATCAACATGTCAGAAACAAAGTAACAGCAACACACCGCATGTTATACACTGTATATAACAACACACACACACACACAGGGCTCACGGCGTTTGTCGAACTTACCTGATTAGAACTCGTCAAGCTTTTCCTCGGTTAAACTTTGAACCAGTCATCGCTCCTTCCTCAGCAGCCGCGCCGCGCTCTGCAGCCCAGCTGGTACATCGCCTTTCCCCCAGCCACCCAGATAAACCAGTTTATTGTCATGCTCGAGGCATGTTGGCGATAATGTAGGAGACGGAGCGACACGCGGATGAAAAACAGAAAAAAACAAGAGAGAGAAGAGAGAGAAGAGAGAAAGAGAGAGAGAGGCTCTGGTGGTGCGCTGCTGTCTGTCGCCCCGCCTCGGCTGAGTGTGTGTGTTGGCTCAGTGTTTAGTGTGTGTTTGGTTTAGTGTGTGTTGGTTCAGTGTGTGTTGGCTCAGTGTTTATTGGTTCAGTGTTTATTGGTTTAGTGTGTGTTGGTTCAGTGTGTGTTGGTTCAGTGTGTGTTGGCTCAGTGCTGCTCCTGACAGCTCTGAGGACATGTCCGTCTGTCTGTCCTCTGAACTGTGAGCGGATCTTGTCTGAGGCTCACGCCGGTGCTATGTGATTCATAAAGCCCGTCAGCATGTCATTGATCACATCCAGCTGTTGACACTCACAGCATCCCTCCGACTTAACTGTGTAGTAAATGAGGAAAAAAAAAAAATAGAAAAGTGGATTCTTTTAAATGACATCATGTTATGGATATGCATATAGAGCTACTGTCATAAAAAAATTACCATGAGGATTACCATGTAAATGATTTAAACGCTTTAACTCATGGTTTTATTAATGGTCTATGAACTATTTTAGATCCTTTATTAGCTACCATAAACAAAACTTGGGTTATAAAGCCACCACTGGATTATTTATAGGTTATAATAGACAATTGCCCTAGATCCCTCAGGGGGCCCAGAGGCTCCAAGTTAACTGTAGCAGCTTTTCCGTGTCTGTAGTATGGCTCAGCTTGACTTGCTTGAAACTGATCTCTTATGGCTCTCCATTGTACAACTTGAACCTGAGCACCTGTGCTTGTTTTGGTGTCAATAGCACGCTGAACTCATGAGAAAGGTGATGTTAAAACACTGCAGTCCACAGGTTGGTCAGGGTCATCTCATCGCTTAAAAGGTATTAAATGTGTGTAAAACCACCTCATCAACCTAGCCAACCCAAAAGCACATAACATATGTTGTGGTATTGCTGTGCCATATACTGCTGTTTACGTTTGTTCCATTACATTGTGTCGCTGCTTCGTGTTGTGTTGCAGTAGCTCGTGTCAGGAGGCATTGTCACGGCAACTGAAGGGGCGCCACCTGCAATGGAACTGCAAAAATGAGCTGAGTTGTGAGCCGTACCATTTTATTGAACACAGCTTATGTAGCAATAACTTTGTGATGTTTCATTAAATTCTTTTTTTCATTTATAAGTTCACCTGATATTCTATTATTTGATACATATTCCTAAATACATTTTTAACCTAATCACCACAAACTAAACACTAACTTCTACATAAACTAAAAAATGTGGGGGGTGAGTGGGTGCCCATGCCTCATTTTTGCCCAGGGGCCCTATGGCAAATTAATCTAGTCCTGTTTAAATGGTGACTTATTGGACATATTTAAAAAAAGGGTGCCACCTAATTGTAGGGATTAAGCGATAACACTTAATCATAATTAGATTTGGTGGAGGAAGATAAATAGCAATAGATAATTAAATTTAATTCATATAGGCTATTATATGATTTACATTAGTAATTGCAGCAGTGGAGAAGACATTGTAACTGAGCAAAGTGGAAAGACAGGTTATATCCTAAATTGTATGAGTTGAAAACAATGAATTTGATTTAATAAAAGACCAATAAGATGCTCAGAGGTGGTAGCAGGACAGTATTTGTGTGACCTAAAAGCCCGGATGGTAATAAAAAACCTCTCAATTTGTTAACCTCAAGCCTCTTAATATAATTAGGATATCGACTAACAATGGAGGTACTGGGTGAGGTTGATTATTATAAAGACTACTGTGCCATCCTTTGATGAAGGTGTAGTCAAGTCGTGCAAACAAAAGAGCGGAGCAGGAGCAGCCGAAGGTGAAGAACAAAGCCTCAAATCCTGCGGGAAACGCTTCTGCCAACCTGGTGCCAACATGCATTCTTTTCACAGTTCATTAATAATCTCTAATAAACCACTTACAATAGCAGCCAGAGACTGAGTTAATATCACCATACCAGACAGGCTGTGAATCTTATTTATACTGAGAGCGCTTGTGTGGAAACCTAGCTCTGAAGTTGGACGAGGGCCATCCGTATCTCTGTGATAGGAGACTGTTGCGCATATTTTGTTAAACCACAGAAAGGAGAAAGAGGGAGAGAGACTGACTACAGAAAACAGCGAGTTGCCTTTAATGGTTGCTCCGCACTTAGACCTAAAATAGCCTTGTCAGGATGAAATCTGACTAACCTAGGAGAGGAAGTAATGCAACGTAGCTCCATGAGTGAAGACTTGAAGACAAACCCTCATTGTTCCCCTCAGGCAACACCCAAGGCACACACAGTTGGAATAGAAACATCACAATTAATGATCACTGAGTTCATAGATAGTTGCTACACTACATACCACAGGGCAGCATTCACCGCTGCGCTCTTTTAACCCCTTTAGATCTCGGAACAACAACACATTTGGTTTGCCTTTTGATTTTGTGGCTGACAGTTTTGGTTATGAAACACAAACGTGGTCAAACATTGAGTTACAGCTGGAGCCCTCCCCCCCGTCATTAAACATCTCCAGGAATGTATGAGGCCGACACACAAAGCATAACTGATATGATTTATGTGATAACACAGTGTCCTTCAACATATACCGTTATTGTTAAAGTCAAACACGGAGTATAGTAAACATGGAGTAGGCGGAGTAGATTGGATTATTTTGATAACAGTGTCCAGGCCTTGTAGAATGAGTCTGGTTTACTCAAAATATTAAGAGATGCAGTTCATAATGTTGGACATGGTCACAATTTACTTTTTCATTTTCCATTGTGCCACATGTGTTTAAATAAAAGCTATGATCTGGCCTGACATCTTTCACAGCACTGCAGATGTGACGGAGGCCAACCTGAGAGGCTTGGGCTTCTATGATTATCCAGAGTGTCAGATAACACACTGCTGATAAGATTTGAAGTACTTTGCAGCTGGTGTGAATGACAGTCTTTAAACTTTTGGTTTACGTGAGTAAATGATAAAACAGTAGAGAGGGGTCGTTCAAATTCCCGTTTTTAAATCAGGATAACTGTATGAGTAAAGCACAAAGCACCTCAATGGGGAACCTATAAGGCAAGAATTGAATCACAGGGTGGGGCTGGACTGGTGTCGGCAGGTCCTTTTTAATGTGGGTACTTGCATGCCTAAACTGGTGCCAAAAAATGTGTTCTTTACCACGCCAATGGCATTGTTCCAGGGATGGCAACACCGGTCTGTAGGTGTGCCCACTGCTCAGTCCAGGATGTCATATCCCAATAAATATTGGATAGATTGCCATGAAAGTTTGCACAGACATTCACAGTCTCCAGAGGATGTAATGATGCACTGACTTTTACTCTAGTGCCACCTCAATGTTTTAACTGAAATCTCAGCAACAACTGGTTGCATTTATTTGTCAGATACTTTGGTTCATGGCCTGCAGACCTAACAACATTGCCATCTGCCTAATCTGTAACTGTTTTGTTTTAGTTTAGCAAATATTGGCATGCTAATAGGCAAAATGAACATGATGGTCATGGTAATTGCTCATCATCAGCATGTTAGCACATGCTTGCTAGTGTTAGCATTCATATCAAAGTATCAGTGTGCCTGTAGCATTGAGTGAACTCCACAGATTATCAGTGTTTTGAACATAATTTGTATCTTTGGCCAGAACTGCTGCTGCAGCCCCACTTTGTTATTTACCTTGGAAACTGTGTGTTCATCAGCATGTCTCAAGGCTGTGGTGGAGCTGATGAGGAGAAAGTGGGAGGAGGAGGTTTAGCACAGGGGAAGGAAGAGGGAGAGAAAACACAGGAAGAAGGAAGAGCAGCAGCTGCAGAATCCATTGCATCATTTGATGGAGCGAACAGGAAGTCTTTGCCGTTCTCAAGGACGTGAGATAATGTTTGCCTACAGAGATGATGAAGGCAGAATTAAGAGGATGACAAATTGGCACAGTTACAAACGGGTGCAAGTTACTGCACTTGGGCTGGACTTTTACTTGTGATGGGGTGATGACTTGCCACGATACATAATCCATACATACATAGCCTAGCAGTGATGCAGTAGATTTAAAACGTGAAGGATCTCATTAGATATTAAATTGGTTGTGGATGTGTGAGACCACCCTTATCATTAGAGGAAAGACAAGCCCCTCTATATTTGTCACTTGGAGAGGCTGTGGCAAATTCCACAGATGATTGTGTTCCCACAACATTTTGTGTCTCTAAGAGATGCCGTGGACCTTTCAGCCACTCTTTCGTTGGGTTTGATGGCAGAGATCACTCTGCAGCTTTGTCAGGGGAGGCTGGGTCAGAGATCATTGCCTCACGGGTGGAGAAAGGAGCAGACATAAACACACAGGTGAGACAAAAGCCCAGCAGAGGAGACAACAGGCTCTTGTGTGTAATGTGTAGACACACTGCGGCATGGAGGTGTAGAATGGCTCCAGGTTGTGTCTAAAGTGAGGTGCACTTGGATGGGCACCTCTGTTTTAAGCAGCATTTGAAAGCCATGGCGGGGCATCTGCAAGTGGGTGACCTCGTTCCACAAAATGGGTGTACTGCTCAGCAGCAGGTGTGCATTTCAATCTGATTTGACTGTCATTTTGCTCGTTGACGGCATTTGTGTATTAAGGAGTGCGTTCTGCTCTGTCTGTCTGTAGGTTATTATGGGAAAGATTCATAATCTAAGACTCTTCTGCGTGTGTGTGTGCATGCTTGTTTGCACCTGCAAGTGTGTGCGCAATCACGTTAGCATGTGCTCTTGTGTGTGCCTGTCACTGGCAGGTCACTACAGGAGTGGCTGCTCTTTGAAACCACTGTAATCCGAAGAGAAGAGTAGCAGCAAAGGAAATATGATGCCTTTAGTGACCTGGGAGATACACAACCAGTTCTGACCCCACCCACACTTTTGTTAGTTGAAGTGTTCCACAAGGCATTGTTTACAGTTTAATCTCTGCAGAGAGTAAATTTACACAGACTAGATAGAGAAGGACTGTCTACAATGATGTCATAATTGTTGCCTAACAGTAGACAACTGCACTTTACTTTTTGCAACTCTTGTTTTCCTTCCATGCTTTCCTGATTTCTTTCCAGTTCTATTTCTATTGTATTGTGTCCTGCGGCACATCCTGCAGCCACATCGCATGCTGGGATATCCTGCATTGAGTCAGGGACATTTGTCTCAGGATAGACATCATACCCCCTCGCCCCCCCGGCCAGTACATCTTAGATGCAAAGGCAACACAATGGCCGGCGATTTCCCCTTTGCCAATAGCGAGAGGTAGAGCAACTTAAATGAGACCATCTGGATTCATATAGGAAAATGTGCTTAACATCATGGTGATCTATCTGCTGTGTATAAAGAATAGATAATATAAAATGATAATAGATATATAATAATAAATGTCTAAGTGCCTTCATTATTCTTCATTAAAATCTTCAGGTTGAGCTTTAAATATAGACTCCACCACCTGTCCTCAGTCCTTCATTCAGGTATTTGAGGATAATGTGTTCCTCTTCAACCCAGAACTAAGTTCAGGTTGGACTGCATTGAGAAACTTGCTCATGGCATTCAAACAGCGCCACTCCCCGGACGGCCTACTCGCGGCATTTTATTGTGTTGAGGTCATTCTGCCTGAGGCCAACATTTAGCAGCCTAGCAACACAGTTTTGGCACTTACTGTAACAATCACAGAGGAACAATCATTTTTAAAATAATAATAATAAAAAACATGGTCTTAAAATATTTCTGAGATCATTTGTACTTTTTGCAGATTTGGACTGCCACAGTTCTGCTTATAGAAAATCCCACCAAAAGACATGTGGCTCTGTGAGGAATGTAGACACACATGAGGCCTGGCCAACTATGTGCACAGTTGAAGATTACAGTGAATCCCTTAGTCAATATGCTGAGGAAGGTGATGCAGAAAAACTCCATAACCATTTAACTTATAATATCTAGACTTTTTTTGTATTTTTCCTGTAATTGTTTTCATGTTAAAAGGACAAATTAAGTCATTCATTTTGGTGGGAGTGAATCGGCTTTACATACAAAGGATTTGATTGGAATGCTGTGCTTATAGACTGATGGATATGGAATTTGGACTTTACTTTGTGATAAAGTTATGCACTAAATTCTTCAATGGCTCATAATTAAAAAAGACTGTCAAACATTGATAGTACCTGGACAAAGATTAATTTAACTTTACTTTCAAATTCTTGATTTTAAAAATATGCCACAGAAATAGATCATACAACAATTTTTTAACTATTGGCAGATATAGCTGTTGGGACAAGTTGATCTGTAACTGACTCTGACCTCTGACCTCTTTGCAGACCAAGCAAAAGTTACCTTGCCCAGGGGGGCAGTCTTTGTCTCCTTTCTTTGCATTATGGCCTAAGTAGAAACTTTGAAGTGGTACATTCCAGAGTCACACATGTCAGACGGACACTTATCAGTGTAGTGTAATGTATTTCCAGTACTGAGATATAAAAAAAAGAAACTTCAGTGGTAAAATAATGTGTGATTTAAGTGAGGGAACGTCTTAAAGAACTCATTTGATGACTGCCTTGGTGTGTTAGTGCTTGTTGTTTCATCTATCATCTTTTTTTTTTTTTTTGTTAATTCAGTTTCCTACATAAATCTGTACAGTTCCTTTATTTGAAAGAGTCATATCTGTCATATTTTGTCTATATCCGTATCTTTGCTTTATAATATTTGTATATTTATTTTGTCTGTTTGTCATATGTTTCTATATTTAATCTAAACTTCTGACTTGCAGTACTTGTTGTCACCTTATCTTTTTCTTATATTTTACACTTACTATGGTTATTGTTACACACCAACACACCAAGTCAAACTCCTGAATAAATTTTGATTCTGATTATTACTGTGATTATTCTAGAACAAAAGAAATCACAAGTTTATGGTTATAATACACTGTGCAGTGCACGAAAAGGTGTGTACGGGAGAGTTACATTTTTATTCAGAATGAAAAAGACACTTTAAATGTATCTCAAAGAGGAAACATTAGTAACTATCAACACGAGGCGCTGTGCATATTTACGTGCTACAAAATGTCCCAAAATATTCACCAGAGAAGAAGAAGTTCAGCCAATGACGTCCTCCTGCTGTCAGACGCAGGCCCCGCCCTCACCGGGTCTACCCGCGCAGTGCCATCGAAGATCGTCTACAAATGAGAAGATGAGGCGCTTTATTGTGAGAAAATTACAAACCGTTTTTTTTATTAACGATCTCGTAATGAAATAATGAACATGGTGCCATTCGTCATTTACATGTTACGTTTACATTTTAATATAAGTCACTAGTCAATGTTGAGCGAGCGACATGGTGACTCCCGCTGAGCTCTGACATTTCGAAGTGGAGTGAGACCTCCTCGTATTTCCCTCCATTTGGACTCGTGCTCTGAGTCTGGCTGAAGTTGTGGTGTTACATTTTAGCCCAAACATAAAACATTTTCTCCGCATGTGTGTGTCCTCACGGCCTCTACCTGCTGTCCAACTACACCCACAGTGACCCGGCAGCGCGGTGAAGATGGCAGGAGTCATCCGGAGGCTCGACGAGACTGTTGTCAACCGCATCGCTGCAGGAGAGGTCATCCAGCGTCCTGCCAACGCCGTCAAAGAGCTGATAGAAAACTGGTAACTGGCAAAATACACCACACAGACAATGTTGATAATGTGAGCTAGGTATTTAACAAGTGGCTTAAATAACCAGCAGTGGGACCAATTACATCACATTTGATAAAATGTCTCTGCTGTCTGTGTTAAAGCCGCTTATTAACACCTGTAACAGTTACCTGCCACCTAAAATGCACCGTGGCTGTGTAATAACTATAATCTGTGTTTTAATCTGTCACAGTCTGGATGCCAAGTCCAGCAACATTCAGGTAACGGTGAAAGACGGCGGACTGAAGCTGCTTCAGATCCAGGACAACGGGACCGGGATCAGGGTGAGGGTCAGGGACAGGACCAGCAGGGACCGACTCCTCTGCTGGGGTGTCCCTTTTTCAAATGAAAACGTGCTTACCCTAACCCCCAACGTGATAACTGAAGATTTTAACCTAAAAACTTAAGAAATACAACAGAAATGACCATCAGGAAAGATGTTTATGTCCCTTCAGTATCCACCCACTTTAGGTTAGATTCAGGCTTTTGATTTGGTTTTCTTTGTGTCACTGTCTTTTAATTCTGTGTCTTCCTCCCATCAAGCTGTCTGTTTGATATCTGATGCAGAGAGAAGATATGGAAATCGTGTGTGAAAGGTTCACCACCAGCAAACTCCAGACTTTTGAGGACCTCTCAGCCATCGCAACCTACGGATTCAGAGGAGAGGTGAGTTAGCTCTGGAGCGGGCTGTGTCGCTTCTGCTAGAAGTTCAGAGGTCTCTGTGCGCACCTATTACTACAGTCTGTCATCAGACAAATGATAGATTTGTTTCGCACAGGGTAGCAATGAGAACAAAAATGTCTCAAGCACTAATATACAAATCACACACAGCGCTGCTCTGAATGTTTTCATATTGTTGGCAACAACCACCAGGGAGTCACCAGGACACATTAGAGTTTACACTGCAAAGCACATGTTGTTGAATGAGTCCCACACGCCCTCGGCATGTAGTTTGAGTGATCAGATCACGTTTGCGTCCTGGTGTAAACGAATTGTGTGTCACTCAGCACATTTGTTGTTTTTGCTCTTGTTTGCAGGCCCTCGCTAGTGTAAGCCACGTTGCCCACGTGACCATAACAACCAAGACAGCTGACGCCAAGTGTGCTTACAGGTGTGCTAACATTTACATTCACTCACCCGCGCTCTTCCCTGCTTGATTACATACATGTTATAATAGAGTGTAACCAGGGCGGCACAGCTCGCGTCATGTATCTTCTTCTGTCATCGCAGGGCCAGCTACTGTGACGGCAAACTAAAAGGTCCTCCCAAACCGTGTGCAGGCAACCAGGGAACACAGATTCTTGTGAGTTCTTTGAGCACATCAGCCGTCACAGAATGAAGTTCGCCGATGCTCAGAAACCTTCAACAGTTTGCTTTCCCTTTGTGCAGGTGGAGGACCTCTTTTATAATGTGTCCACCAGGAGGAAAGCTCTAAAGAGCCCCGCTGATGAGTACTCCAGGATCGTAGACGTGGTCAGCAGGTCTGTCACCTCGACTTTACTGCCAGTGTCTTGTTCATGTGTTTTTGATGAACACCACTGTGTTTGGATAACTCACGTTAACATGTCATTTTGAAGGTACGCCATACACAACTCAGGAAAAAGCTTTTCAGTCAAAAAGGTGAGATTTGTTTTTCTTTTTAAAACGGCTCCGTCAAGAACAAATTTATTTCAGCATGTGAAAGTTTCTTTAGGAAGAAAGTTGACCATGATGAGCTCCACAAGAGCAGCCAACAAAGAATAATCTCTGTATTATTTCAGTTCTTTGTATGTATCTTAGATTTTTCTTCTCTAAAAGGACAATGTTGTTTATGTTTTTTTCCAGCAAGGAGAGACTGTAGCAGATGTGAGGACTCTGCCCAACGCGTCTGTAGTGGATAATATTCGAGGAGTTTTTGGCAATGCAGTCAGCAGGTATTAATCAACTTAGAGAAGGGAAGAAACGAAGGCTTTGATGTTTACCGCACTTTCGTGACCTCTTATCACCTTAACGTCAAGTGCATGACTGGCTCTGTGGTATGTTCCCAGGGAGCTGATCGAAGTTGCCTGCGAGGATCAGAAGCTCGCCTACAAGATGAAAGGCTACATCTCTAACGCAAATTACTCGGTCAAGAAGTGCATCCTGATCCTCTTTATCAACCGTACGTAATGTAGAAAAGTTGCCGGAAAACAAAACTTGCCCTCGAGGGTGATTTTAATCTTATTAGCACTAAACGAAGATTTTTGATGTGTGACGCCTCAGATCGTCTGGTGGAGTCGAGCGCTTTGAAGAAGGCGATCGAGACGGTTTACGCCGCGTACCTCCCCAAGAACACACACCCGTTTCTGTACCTCAGGTAACTTAATGTGCATTTGTCTGCTTTCTGCATTGCATGATCTTACAGTTGAATTAATGACCGGTGCTTTCTAATCTCCACAGTTTAGAGATCGCTCCGCAGAACGTAGACGTGAACGTGCATCCCACAAAACACGAGGTGCATTTCTTGCACGAAGACAGCGTCATCGAGAGCATTCAGAAGCACATCGAGAGCAAACTTCTGGGCTCCAACTCATCACGCACGTATTTCACTCAGGTATGAATCTATGTTTCTGTGAATGTGCTGATATCTGTCTTTTATTATGGTAACATGTTTTCACTACACATTCGATCCTCCATCTGTCAGTTTAACAGTGCATCTATCCGTTATCTCTGGACGTGTGAGGTTGCGTCGTGAAACATGCATTGTGTGTTCGTGCAGACGTTGCTGCCGGGCCTGTCAGCCGCAGGCGGCAGCGAGGTGAAGTCCTCCAGCGCTGCAGCAGAGTCCGGTGAGCGAGTGTACGCCCATCAGATGGTGAGGACCGACTGTCGCGCGCAGAAGCTGGATGCCTTCCTCCAGCCCAAAGAGAAGCCGCCACCTGAGCCTAAACCAGCTGCTCCCAGCAGCGAGGAGGCTGCGAGCAAAGCCGCCCGGCCTGACAGCGCAGAGATGTTTGAGATGGATGACACAGACATGCTGGAAGCCTTGGCTGAGCAGGAAACAGAGGTGCAGAAAAACGAAGAGGACAACGCCAGTGGCGGTCAAAGGTGACTGACCTTTGAAAAGTGAATCATGTCAGTGCTCAGTACGTGAGTTCAGAAGAGGATTAAGGACCCAGTCAGAGCTGTCCTCATTAATCCAAACAGTCTTTGTAAGTTGATGTAGTGAAGAAATCTGAAGATAGACCGGCAGCAGACAAGTTGAATGAGAGAGCAGGAAGAAGAATGCAAAACACGTATCATCACTTGACGAATGACATCATCCTCCCCTTAGCCATTCAGTAACAAATGTCCCTGTGTGTAAACCTGCCACCAACCTTTTATGAAATTGCATGTCACGGTAATACAGGATGGCAGATTCAAGAGATTAAATGTAGGTGGCTACTGTTTGATCACTGAACTGTTTTCATTTGTGACAGTCGTTTCTTACAGTGACAAAGCCACACACACTTCTCACCCTCAGGCTTATTGTTTGGTTTAGGCTCAGTCTCACTACTCTCACTCATCCAGTTTTCTGCCAAACAGTTTAGATATATCTCCAGTGTGACCTACCTGCCGAGCAGAGAGACAAAGGTAGAAACAAATGAAAAACAAAAAAGGTAGAAAAAAATGTTAAACATCCAACAGCTTAAGATCCACATATTTCTCTTGGTACTTGATAGAACCCGAAAAGGGCTAAAGGGAGGGTGAATATTGGAGTTTAATCAGATGGTCACAAATACGACTCCAAGTGAATGCTAATGTTGCTCTGTGTCTGCTGAATTTATTCATTTTCTAATTTTATTTTACCGTATTTATGAAATGATCACAGGACACTATTCTAGTCATCAAATTGTGGATTTCCTCTGCCCCCATGTGGCCGAATATGTAACCAACACTTAACTTGTCAAGTAAATGTTGCTTTATTATGACGGGAGACCTGTTACATGTGTGATGAAATGTGTAAACATTTTCACAGCTCATTAAGTCTTACAGTGTGTCCAGTGTAGGCTCCTGTGAGTAATTGCCTGGTGAATGCAAGTTTCCGTAAACACACAGAGAGTAATGTGTGTGTGTGTGTGTGTGTGTGTGTGTGTGTGTGTGTCAATGTGAGCCAGGAAGCGACCCAGGAAAGAGCAGCAGCATCATGAGGAAGAAGAAGAGGATCTGACGGCTGCAGCCACGCCCAAGCGACGAGTCATAAAACTGAACAGCATCAAAGAGCTCAGAGCGGAGATCACCGAGCACACGCACAAAGGTAAACCAAACGTGTGTCAACTCAAACTAGACCAGACATGTTTTTTTTTTTTTCTTCTTCCCTCGTCCAAACAACTTTCCTCTTTTGGTTGTATGCATACTTTCTGCAGGTCTTCAAGAAATGCTGCAGAACCACTCGTTTGTGGGCTGCGTCAATCCCCAGTGGACCCTGATCCAACATCACACCAAACTGTACCTGCTCAACACCACCAAGCTCAGGTCCGAGCCACAGCAATCACAATCACACACACACACTGCTCAGTTCTGCTGTCTCAGCCTGCTGCTTTATGTCTCATTGAGCTCTCTGTTTCTGCTGCAGCCAGGAGCTTTTCTACCAAATACTCATCTACGACTTCGGTAACTTCGGTGTCCTGAGACTGTCCGTAAGTAAAGTCTAATTTGAGAAGGATTAGAAAGTGGCGCACAGGTTGTGATTTTTATGGCCGATTGTACGAATCCAGACACCGGCTCCGCTTTATGACCTGGCCATGTTGGCTCTGGACTCCGAGGAGAGCGGCTGGACGGAAGAGGACGGCCCCAAAGAAGGCCTGGCTCAGTACATAGTGGATTTCCTGAAGAAGAAAGCTGAGATGCTGGAGGACTACTTCTCCATGGAGATAGACCAGGTCTGTGTCTGCCTGAAGTTTGCTGCCAGTCTTTCCTCATGTTTTAGCAAAACATCAGTCCGTTATTACTCATGCTGTGACACTTTGCGCGTTGCAGGAAGGAAACCTAACAGGTCTGCCGTTACTGCTCGACAAGTACACCCCCGTCATGGAGGGTCTCCCCATGTTCATCCTGCGCCTGGCCACTGAGGTGAACTTCTTGCAGGTGTCTCCTCATTTACATGAGAAAGCACTGAAAACACAAACTGTATCTAAAGGTTTCTTCTGTGGTGTTGTGCAGGTGAACTGGGACAATGAAAAAGAGTGCTTTAGGGATTTCAGTAAGGAGTGCAGCGCATTCTACTCTATCAGGAAGCGCTACATCCTGGAGGCTGAGCCGGGAGAGGAGCAGGTATGAAGAACATCAGACTCAAATTCAAAGCGATGCTAAAATATTTTTGCAATAACATTAACGACAAATAAATAAACTGGCAGGTGTGATGTATGTTTGTTTCAGGACTATGAGGTGAACTCGTGGCGTTGGAAAGTTGAGCATGTCGTCTTCAAAGCTTTCCGAACCCTCTTCAGTCCTCCAAAGAGCTTCAGTGAGGATGGCACCGTGCTGCAGATCGCCAACTTACCCGATCTCTACAAAGTGTTCGAGAGGTGCTAAACCTGATCATCAGATCTGACCCTACGTGCTGCTCTTTCATACCTGATGTAACATTTGTGCTGTAAATAAATACTTTATATGAAACAAGACTTAAGATGTTTGTCTTTGAGTGAAAGCGACGCAGCTCGTTGTATGAAAGAGTCCGTCACAGAGGTCCCTGTTCTGAATAGCCTATATTGAATGTGCCAAGCCTTCACATGCTTTTCTAAAAGTAAGACTTGGGACATGCAGCCAGGAAAAATCAAATCGGGTCATGAGTCCCATAACGACACCTAAAATGTGCTAGCACACAAACTCGACTTTTATTGCAGCTACATTTTCCCTGTCTGAGATATGGGTGTGTGTGTGTGTGTGTGTGTGTGTGTGTGTGTGTGTGTGTGTGTGTGTGTGTGTGTGTGTGTGTGTGTGTGTGTGTGTGTGTGTGTGTGTGTGTGTGTGTGTGTGTGTGTGTGTGTGTGTGTGTGTGTGTGTGTGTGTGTGTGTGTGTGGGGTGTGGGGGGTGTGGGGAATCAGTGTGGGGGGAATCAGAGCTCGGTGTAAAGAAAATTAATGCTGCCATTAACGTTTCCAAGACCTCACTGACATCTCCAAGTTTGAAACACCTGTATAAACCCGGACAATTGAATGAGTGAAGGAAACCTGCCAAACTATTTCCACGATTTATGCTGTAGGGTATAAATTCCTGACTGTGTTTTATCTTTACCCCCGTCAAAATACGTCATCTGGAAACTGAACTGAAGAGTAGGAAGGGGAAAAAAAAAAAAAACTGGACACAAATTAATAATATCCACATCTCACATTTTGACAATATTAATTTGAAAAAGTAAAAGCAAAACAAAATGAGCAAAACTCAGTAAAAAAGAAAGGAAAAGATTCAGATTGGATACATAGTTCTGTAAATTACACATTTATTTTCAAGAAATCTTTTAAATATTTGAAAAATTTCAATGAAACCGCAGCAGACACAGTTGGTTTTACATATTTTCAAATAATGACTGCACCAGTTTAAATACATCATTCTGTACCTGTTAAAACGATTATTGTCTCATTGAGCGGTGCAGACCCCCCCCTCGTCTCCTAGTGTGAAAAGGCACTTCACTGTGTGAGGGGAAGCTGGGAAGGTGCGGGGCCGGAGCAGCCGTGAGTGTTGAATAGTTTAAAAGCAACATTATACTCATTCATGCAACTTATCAAAAACAAAACAAAAAAAAAACCCAACAAAACAAAGTACAGCCAAGCACCCAGTCAGAGAGAAATACAATCTCGTGGATAACATGATGTAGTACAAAGCTCTGAAAAATTAAGTAGTGACTTGAGAAGTTTCCTCAGATGTATCTCCCAGCAACTTTATAATTTTATTAGTTAAGTCTGAGTCATTCCTCCAAAAACGAAAAAAAAAGAAACACAGTTCAGTTTTGCGCCTGTGCTACAAGTTTTAAAGTGTTTTTGGTTAGCTACAAATCTTAAAGTGTTACAGCTAAAAATGGAAATGTGCTCCAGACGCAATATGGCAGTCAGAGGTCAGAGGTGCGAGTTTAAGGGCTTCTGTGGTGACGCTGCGTTGCCTCACTGCTGTGACAGAAGGGCGTTCCTGTTGGCCTTCATCTTCTCAAGGCGCTTTACTAGGTGGTTGTTGGTCATCTCCATCTCCTCGATCTTATCTAGAGCTGTGCGCAGCTGTGGGGGGAATAGAGAGGAGACGTTACATCGATGATCCTGCCCGGTGTTTCATATCAGGAAGCGCAAGTCTGTGTCTTTACCTCTCTTTGAAGTTTCCGTTTGTCTGCTTTGAGTTCGTCTTCTATTTTCTCTGAGTTGTCTGCTGATGCCTTGTACCTGGACACTTGCCCTTCAAGTCTGGTAATCTGGAAAACAGACACGAAACAATCCAACTTAAGAGCTCTAAAATGTATAACTTTTTTTTTTTTTTTTTTATATCTCTTTGCATCGTTTGCATAATGTGATAATGTGCTTAATGTTTAACTTACATTTTGTTCCATTGTACCCATTTCCTGTTCTGCCTTAGAAAGCTTGAACTTGTATTCACTAATCTGTCTGTTGGCATCTCCTGTGAAGAAAAACAGAAATGAGTGAGTTGGAAAGTACAAAAAAAATGCTCAAAAGACCATTTTGTGCGTGCCAATAAACAATTTTAAGGCCAACTTACTCTGCATCTCAATAAAGTGTAGGTCTGTACCGTTCTCCATCCTCTCTCCATCTGTGTATGCACTGTCCATTTTTGAGTGTTTCTGTCTCTCCTCCTCCAGCTGATTCTTCAGCTTCCTGATCTGAGCCAACAGTTCGTCCTTCTCCTCTGCCAGCTTCCGTAGCCTGACATCTACACAACAGAGAGAAAATACATTAGACTGATGCAATTTACAGTGACAGGCGGGGGACCTCTGTGTGTTAGAACTGCAGGAGGAATATAATTTCAGTTCTCCACAGACAGATAATATCCCTGACTCACCCAGCGGGCCCTCTCCTGCAGACTCCAGCACCTGGGCGGCCTCCTGGGAGACCACAGTGATCCCTGAGGACTGAGGCTCATGGTTGATGTCTCCATTTGGTGTGCCGTCTGGGATGATGACCAGCCCATGTTTCTATGGTGAGAGAACGCACATTACTGAGGCAGCTCCACTCTCTCATTCAAAGACTTCACGTCACTTCACTTTCGTATGATGCCACGACCGAGTGACCAAATGAACCAACAGTTGGCTGCTGTGAATCAATGCAGCTTCAATACCAAAAGGAAAAAGAAAATGTTGAAAATGTAGCACAATACATCTGTGACTGATCAATTATTGGCTGATAAGAAAGAAAGTTTAATTGGTGTTATTATTCTGTTGAATGATTTTCAGCTGGTAATTAGTACAGTACGGGTAATGTGGATCCTTGGTTGCAGCACTCAAAACTTGATCTGCTTTTCTCTCCTCTACACGCAGAATGCGAATTCACAACAGAGAGGCCTTAAAGTTACGTTATTCTTAAGTTGATGAGGCCTCTACTCATTATCTACAAGTGCTGTAAAGTCTGCCAGCAAAGGAGACGGTATGAGCGATTTATCAGACACCTGTTGAATAAAAACAGATCTGCTTGGATTCAGCTCTCCTCTCCATCCACAGCCGGTGTTTTACACAGCTGTGATAGAGATTCTCTCTGAGCCATCATTAACTGTGTGCAACAAGCTGTATCTTAAAATGACTTGAACTCTTTATCAGCAGTGCAGAGGATGAACGGTCACAGGACTCTTTGTTGTGAGCAGTAAAGTTATTCTGATGTTCTTTGTTGTCTGTACGTGCTTGTAAATACAGAAATAATGTCTGGCATTAAATAGTCTCCATATTACAAATGATAAAATAAGGTTATTGCAAACAACTTTTATGATAATTTAATGTATTCATAATAACATGATTCAACGACAGACAACGAAGACAGTGAGGGCTCTCTAAATATTGTTGCTATGTTAGTAAAATAAACATATCAAACAAAAAACATAACATAGTTATGACACTAAGATAAAAAAAAAAAAAAAGACACAGAAGTAAAAAGGTTTAACCCAGTGGCAGGTGTGGCAGCATTCACTGGCTTTGTTCCAACCAAAAGCAAAAGTATAAAAAGTAGTTTTGGGCCAGTGACTCATTCCTCTAACTTTAGTTTTTCTTCTGGGACTTTTGGAGGACCTACCTCTCCGGCTCTGGCCTTCCCCTTGATGTCAGCGAGCTCATCTCTGAGCTCATCTCTCTCATTCCTAATGCAATCAAAGTACTCTTTCTGCCTCTCTAGGGCCTGGCCACACACACGAGAGAAGACAAGAGAGACAAGAGAGAGGAGAAGAGGCAGAGGAGAAGTTGGATTGACTCTGGACAGACATGCAAGACATCTTTCCATGCACAAACATGCACTGTGCACATCAAGCCACCACAAGGACGCAGAAACAAACAATGCACACAGACGAGGATGAGGCTACATGCTCACAGAGGATGTTACTGGGGAATGTTAAGAGGTGTGGTAGAGGACAGAGACTGAGGATACAGAGTCGAGATCCTTTTGACTTTGTGAAAACTACATGTAAGTATGATGCTTTACATCATTTAAGATCTGACCTAAATAAACTGATCCACAGGTGGAACATGCATGTCATGCTATAATATAAGGACAACATTTCTCTTTGAGTTTATGTAAAAAAAAAAAGAAAAAAAAAATCTGAATAAAAAAATGTAAAAAAAAAAAAAAAAAAGATTATTTTATTTCTTATTTGAAAGGCTGTCCACTGCACTTGCATTGTTAGCTGAGGTTACAGGATCCAAACTGACAATCCTGTTATTTCAACATGCAAAAATCCAATCTGTGAATGTGGATGGGTCCATGTGCTAATTCCTAAGGGTCTCCATCATGCAGAGACAGCATGAGAGGCAACAGATGTGAGTGAACAACATGTCTAACCATCTATCGCCTCTCACATTCTGTCACAGCACCCGTGTGGGACCTCCTACCCCAATCTTTTTGTCCTTCCAGTTTATCGTTTCCTGCAGGTCAAACACCTCTCTGGTGAGGGCATCTAACTTAGTCTGCATTCGCTGGCTCTCCTGGAGCGGCGTTGAGCAGTAACAAGGTGACACGGTACAGGATAAGAACAGAATTGGAGAAAATTGAAGGGAACAAAGACAAAAGAAGTGAAAATGCACAGAAATACATACAGATACAAAAATGAGAGATAGGAACAGGTGAAACTGGATGAGAAGAGACTTGTTTGAGGAGGTAATGCTGAGAAAAGAAAGCGTGATAGTGTTCAGAGTCAGATAGGATAATGAAACAGAGCAACAGACTGGGAGAGGACCTCAGGGTAGGCCAATGCCAATCAATTCTTATCATGTTCCTGCAGAACAGAGCCTCCTCTGCAGACTGCACAGAGGCACCACCACTTTTCAAGTCGCTGACAGAATAGCAGTCTGATGTTGTCATGCTGGCAGAAACAGCTTGTTTTGCTAACTCGAGGGCAGCCTTACCTCTATAAGCTCGTCTCTCTGGCGGATTCCCTCTTTCAGTTCTTCTTGTTTATGCTGCAGGACTGTACACGTGTGCTTTTGTCTTTCTAGTTCCTGAAATCACAGACAGAACCATGTGAGCCACCACCCTTCAATGTTAAGAAGCTTCAGAGCTTTTCTTTGACAGACTGATGTCTCACCTTTGACTTTTCTTCCAGCTCCCTCTTCATCTCTGCCATTTGTTCCTCCATCTCCTCTATGACGTCCTTTAGTGTATCCACTTGATAGATGAGGTTGCCTTTGTCGTTATCCAGCTGTGCGTTTGATACCATAGCTTTCTTATACTTCTCCTCCACCTCTGCAAGTGACTCCTGATGAGGGTGGGAGCATATTAATAAACAGTAAAACTGATTTCAAACACAGCTCACCTACATGCACCAGGTGAGCTCTCTGGTATGAAAATTATTTGTTTTCACGACATGTTTAACACACACTGGCCAAACAAACTCCACATGTGATTTCAAGTATCTAAAGGTCAGTAAAAACATAATTCTGTAGCACATTTTTGTGGTATTTTTCAAAACAGGTCACTTTGGACTTGTGGACACTTGGATATGTGATTTGCAAGTGTCGATTTTGAGTACTGAATGCACTGAATCACTTTCAAGAGTGAAACAAGGCGATGGTGTGAAAAGGGGATCTGAAAGAGAGAACTACAAGTGGACCAGGAAACAAGGCGATAAAAAGTAATCTAGCTAAAGTGCGTCAGCTGTTTGGGACTCTACCAAGAACAAGCCAGGAGTCAGGTTTGTTAGTAAACTACTATTATGAGTAAAACATACAGTGTCCTTTCTAACAGAGCAGGATGCTCTGCAGAAGTCAGTCAGCCAGCACTGGGTGGAAGAAGAATCTCAAAAATGAAGGCAACTGTTATCTGTCAGCAGGTGGAGCATTTTAACTCTTCTTCTTACAACTTTGAACCCAGCAGAATTGTGGGAGTGTCATTTCAGGCTACAACCCATGAGTTCAAAACAGGAAGTGAGGGAAGAACATGCAAAAGTGGGATCATTCAGTCTGGGAGCACGCATAGGCACGGCTGTGGTGTTAAAGGAGCTACAGTAGGGGGTACGGGGGGGTATGAGAGGAGAGCCAAGGGGGGGTGGGGGGTTAGTGACGCCATACCGCTCCCAGAGAACAAGAGAAGGCATGCTGTGAGCTCAAGCCCCTCTACCTTCAGCTCTTTAAGCCCTTGCATGTACCGCCCTTCTACATCCTGAATCTGGTCCTTTAGTTCATAGATATCCTGTAGGGCAGATGGAAGGAATGGTTGGGGTGAACTGGGGCATCAGAGAGGGTGGGGATATCAGGGAGAGATAACAAAGCACCCGCGCTGCCATCTCAAACACAGTCCAGCTGGCGCACACATGACCAGCACACCCAGATATGAGGTGCAGCTTCACAGGACACATAACACATCCAGTCCTCCCGTGCATTCATCAAGAGAAATGGTTAAAGCAGACACTTAGGACAGCAGAGGGAAGGGGGGCACAACAGAGGAAATGCTGTGGGAGGCTCATATGCAGAGGGAACAGATGTATACATAAACTGCCCAGACATAGAACATGTGGATTAGCATTTAAGATCGATGATAGCGTGATGATGAACATCTGGAGCTTAAAAAAAGGCACAATTTAATTAATGTGCTAGCATTTATCATCGGTTTATTCAGTCACATGTAAAAGGGTGCCACTGTGTGTACTGTACACCTTACCCTTAGTTCACTGAGACTGGTGTCGGGGTCGTAGATGCTTCCCGTGTCTGTGCTGCCCCGTCGTGAGGAGGTGCCACCCAGCGAAGCCAATGTGGCTGCTGAGAGGCCCGGGGTGGCACAGCGGGAAGATGGCTGAGAAGACAGAAGTGGCACAGAGCTCCGGTCAGAATGCAACACAACTCCAGACGTGTTATTCAACACCATCATCTGATACCGCAGAGCTCCTAAGTGATCCTGCCCAATCAAACCCTCCTGAGGGAGGTACTGCCACTGTCATGTGCTGAAGTGTAATATAGAAACTTGACAAACTGGCTCACAGTCTCTACAGGCTTGGTGCACAAAAGGCAGATAATGCTTCTTTGCTGATGTGTTGTGGTTACATGGTAGCTGTTCACTGATTATTGCATTATCAAGCATTACTGTGCATCCATCATATTTCCATTTCCATTTCTTTTTCACTACATGACAGAGAGAGAAAGTTAAAGTAAAGTTTGCATCAGAAATAGCTTCTTTAGACCACAAGATATAAAATTGTCTTACACTGTGTTACTGTGGTCTCCACGTAGCCCGGGTTTATAGTTACATTCTTAAGGAAAATCTGATTCTGCTTCAGTGATTCATATATGTAGCTACTGAGTTTTAAATCAAAAGCACCACAGCCCCTTGATTAAAATGTATCTGGTGGTAAAGTAAAAGTAAAATGCAAAATAATGGTATACTCACCCGGCTGTAATCTGAATACTGCTTGTCACATTTTTCATCCAGCTGAAAGAAACAGAAGAGATGATATAAAAATTAGATGTGGACCATTTAAAAACACATGTTCTGCGCCGTCATGCTTGGAGTCGTATCCTCCTTATCAGGGAGTAAGTCCAAGAGTTAATATGTAATAATTGTATATTAATATATAATCTGGGGTAAGTGCTGCATGTTCACATATCATGAAGATTCAACAACAAAACAAGCAAATGAGACACTGAGTGAATCACACCACTCCATTAAAGAAGATATGTTTCCAAGTCCATGCTGCTGCACACTGCAGCCATATCCACTTCAGCTAACCTTATACCACTCTACTTAATTATAATGTTATCAATAAGAAACACACACTGTGGGATGAGTTTTAAAACCAAATGTTATCTTTAATAATGCGTCAGTGTCCATCACTGGTATTGCAAGGCACTTCCAAGCCCAGTTCTGTGAAATCAGCTCAAACACTTACAGCGTCCAGATCTGGAATGCTCAAATCATCGAGGTCAGAGACAATACTGCCTCTTCGGTTGGAGCGGCTAAAATAATCAGCAGCCGTCTCACTAATGTCCGAGAAGTCAGAAGACTGTTTGCAACACAGACAGGATGAAGAGGACAGAAGCAGAGAAATAAAGAATAACAAAGAGTAAAAATCATAGGAAAAGGATTGAAGGAGTACAACAGAATAAAGAAACGGTGGAAAAGGCTTTGATTACTGGAGCATTAACTACTGTGACAGAGCATCACTGTAGATTTTGTACAGCTCAATCCCTACGGCTCACCACACTTTCCCTGCGGCCTCGGCTGTAACGCTCCTGGGACACACTGCTGACAGTGTCATCGTCTGAGGAAGACTGAGAGAGAGAACGCACACACACACACACACACAAAATGAGGAGCCGAAGTAAAGTAGAATGGCTGCATGCCCAAGGCTTTCTCTGACACACAGACAAACACGCACACTTCTTGTTCAAACCACAATCTGTACACATCCAGTTGTAGTCTCTGTATTAAACAGATTATTGGATTACTCTAAAGACTGTAACCTTCTAAGTATTGCCAATTCAATTCATTCATGCAGTTAGGATTATTTTGTCAAATGTACTGACTGGAGATAAGTCAGATAAGACAACCTTGATACAAGATCTTAGCCTGCACAGCACTGCAGAAGAAATTCTTAATTCACACACTTTAATATCGATGGTGTTCCCTAAAGCAAGCTTTCTGGTAGGGATGCTCAACATGGTCCCTAACAGGAGGGAGGCCTGGTGCTGAGAGGGGGAGAGCTTGTTAGTAGTATGCAGGGCCTGCATGTGTGCGTGGGGTCAGCTGACATCATGGGTGGGTTGGTTTTTAGGTGCTCACCACAGGGCTGCTGCGGGTGGAGCTGGCTCCAGAGGAGTACCAGCTGTATTCAGAGGGCTGTGGGTGGGAGGAAGAGGAGGAGAGGACAGGACAGGGGATCAACATGAGGACAGATGTCAGGAAACAGGCCATGACAGTGAGCTGCTGTGGCGGTAACGATGAAACGCTGTTTGACAACATTCAGAGGACTTACAGCTCTTGAACTGTAGCCTGAGCCGTAAAGACCGGTGTCATCACAAATAGATGCCTGAGGGCACACGTGGGAGACAATGCAGGACTCAGCAAAACACAAGTGGGAGCATAAATCTTCTTGTTAAATAGGTTGAGTAGAATGACTTTCTCTGAGTCATGCAATAAACAAAAACACATTGAGTATGCTATTTGTTTCAGTGTTCCACTAACTAATAAAGACTTCAAGCAAACTCTGGCCTTATCTAACTGAAGTATAAATGTCTGGCCACCGCTAAGTGCTCCAGAGTGTCCGGGAGCTAAATATAAGCAATCCCAGCCATCCTATCAGATGTTTGCGGCCACAAAAGAGGGGGAAGGTCTACTTCTGAAGGTAACTTGAAAGCATGCAGAGATGCTGGCCTCTCAGTGAACAGAAACTGACCGTGCTGTAGCTGCGAGCCAGCCCTGTGCCAGTGGTGGAGGACAAGGAAGTGGTGGCCTGTCGGAGAGGAGGGGAGCAGGGAAATGTCAGAGGACAGAGGACAGAGGAAAGCTGTAGGAGGGAATGTGAGGTGGAGGGAGACTAAAGGGCTGCAGTGAATGGAAACAGGATGAACGTTTTGCTGACGGTGTAACATTTAGGACCAAGAGTGCTGAGAGGAGAAGTGAGGTCAGGTGACGCTGTCCCTGTCGACTGGTTTAATACTGGTGGGGCAGTCAGTCAGACACTTATTTACATAAATTCAAATGAATCACAAGAACTGTTTTATAGTCGAGAGGGATCTCAATCTAAAAGTAAAGCTTTGGATTTGTAGGACATATTAGGGACTACCAGCAACACTCCCTACAAAACTACAATTCTCTTTTTGCTTTGATGCTTTTATGACAAAAACAATATCCCTTATTGCAGTCATATAACTAGTTTGTTTGGCATATAAATCTCCCATAAACTAGACCGTGCAGATAGGAATGTACTGCTTCAACGGGCTCTGGTTTCCTTTAACCACATCAGCCTGTGTGTAAAAGGGTTAAAAGCTCGACAGCACCGTCAGGACCGACCCGAGGCTGATAGGTAGAAGTGGAGGGTAGAGGCAGTGCTTTGGTCTTCGTTAGGCTGGTGTAGTTCCTTTGATCATGGTACAGTCCAGTCTGGAAGGGTAGGGACATAATATGACCTCAAACAAACACCAATGTAACAAATTTAAAATCATCTATTTCAGGCACATTGAATGCAGCTTGGTCCACATCCATGAGATGTTTCACAAGACAATGACAAGTCAGTCTTATCAGGGATAAAGTCGGTCAACAGTAAATCACCACCGCAAGCCACTATCATTACATACATCACCCCCATGCTTGAGGCTGCAGCAAAGACACCAACACTAAAAAGGAGTACACTGACCAGCAGATCCTTCTTTGAGGAGCTGGATGAAGCCTTTTTATGGCCATGCAGGTCATTGTACACAGAACTCTGTTTGCCCAGAAAAAAAAGTACAAATGTAAAAAAAAAAAGCAACAATGAGACAAAAGGTGAAAAGCGTAGAGGCAGTAATAAAACAAATGATCTTCGCATGTGTACATACAGTGGAGCGAGAACTCTTGAGGGTGGAGCTGGTGGAAAAGCCGTCAGACTGAAAAGAAAACAAGGACTCACAAGAATTAAGATCAGAAGAAGAGCGAACATCTGACATGTCAGGCTGCTGTTAGGTCTGCACTCGCATCACTAACACTAGTTGCTTAGTATTGCTTAGTTGCTCCGCAGGTTTAGTAATCCAACACAGCAACAGATCAAACAAACCAGTTATTTTTCTACACCTTTCCAAGGCCACAGTGAAAGAGCATAAACATTTGTCAGCTGCATGCTGCCGGTTGTGTGAGGTAAGTAAAGAAGAGATATGTTGAAAACACAGACTCAGCTTGAAGCTTAACTTTTATTTATCAAAATGTCCAAATGTACATATTCTGCACAATCATGTTGAAAAAGCTGATGGCAGTGTATGTAGTTTGTTGGTATATTTTGACAGATTCTAGCCTAACAGATATAAGCCTAAATGTCTTCTCATTGTGTAAATTTCACGACCACAGTGAAAAATGTTTTACCCTCTGAAAATTCTACATCAACTTTTAGTGTCAGTCCACACGTTCGAGAATGATATGAGCAGAAATTCAATGTGGAAAACAAAGTGAAACAACAGTCGCTTCAATGTTGTGACTCGTTCCAGGTGTGACCTAATCTGTCATGCAAATCTCTGATATGTAAAGGGTATTATTAGAGCAGAAGTAGATGAAACAGACTAAAGGAAAGAGGATACACTGAGACACCTGAAAACAGATGGTTGATACCGAGCACATACCTTGGAATCCAAGTTAGTTCTGTTCAGCACAATAAAGTTAGCCAGACCTGAACTCTATTTACATGCTGAGAATCCAGGAATTCAATCAGCTGCCAAATTCCACACAAATATATATTATGCTTTCACACACATGCGCACACAACGCACCAAGGCATCTTTTCTACGGGAACTAGATCGACTCCCCAAGTCACGTACTGCTGACGAGGTTGACTTTAAACAAAAAAAAAAGAACAGACAACCCAAATGAACACGACCAAATAAAAGTTTTTCACCCAAATGTATTCATTTAACAAACACCCTCCCAACAAGAACTTAACAAGCCTTAACACAAAGCGTGCCCTCATGAGAGCACAGTCTTAATAAAACTGGCAGGGATGTATTATGTACGCACCCTGTAGCTGCGGACTGACATGACATCATCATCCAGCCCCTGTTGATGTGGAAACAGAGTCACAGCAGGAAAGCAGTCAAAGAGGAACATGGGTGATGATAGATTAACTGCAGGATTAAAGGAGAAAGAAGAAAGGAAATACAGGCAGACAAAAAGGAAGTGTGTGGGGGAGATACAGACCCGGCGATGACGGCTGCTGGATCTACTACTACTAGAGGATCTGGCTTTTTCTGTGTCAGCCTGGATGGAGCAAGGAAGGAAAGTTGGGAAAGATCTCAGAGTGAAAGTAGAGAGGCTCAATCACAGGATTGAGTAAGGTCACCGCAATGCTCAACGGTTGCTATGCAAAGACCAAACCATGCTAAACAACTTCTGTCATCATGTTTACAAGCAAATTATAAACATTTGCAAATGTAATCTGCTTTAAGCACCGCAGCAAGATTAATGATATACAAGAACAGCTGATATTTTCTTTGCTTTTCTTTACTATGTTGATACACCAACACGCATACAGGTTAAATCCATGCAGAAGTCCTCCATTATTGTTCAAAAGCATCCATCATTTCTGAAGTAGCTGGAGGTTGGAGGAGTACGGCTAAACATCCAAACCACCTTCTTGCATGCAGACTCAACCACCCTAAATAAAGTCAAAAGGCCAACGCTTGCTCTACGAATACACACAGCCACAGATTACGGTGTCTCCAAAGCAAATACACTGTGGAGGCATTTTTCCACAGTGAGGTAGAGAGTCGTCTGTGAGTCAAGTGTAGCCGAATAGTCAGGGTTGACTGGGGCTCAATCCCACACAGCAGGCTGTGTTAGTGGAGTGAGAGGCTGCAACACTCTCGCGCTCGCCTACCATCCACTGGTGGATCTGACCCCATTTTCTGTTGCTACCGCTGGATGAGTGGTGAGAAAGCTGGACAGAGAGGGAGGAAGTGCCAGGAAAAACATACAATCATACTTCACCAAAAATTGCTGAAATGTAAAAAGCTGGGCGACATTTGCTTCAGGAATAGAACTTTTGGTTTCATCTGTGACATGCAGTACTTCATTTTTCTTCATGTGGGTATATTTTTGTGTATGAACTGTCAGATTAATAATAAAAAAATGCCTTTCAAGGCATAAAGCCATAAAGGTTTTCTACACCAGTGAGTATGGAAACAGAAGAGCATCTTTAGCTTGCAATCACTTAGTCAGTTACTGTAGTAACGGGCCAGAGTCAACACAACAAATAAAAACAAATTAAAGAAAAAATATGGCTAATTTCCTTGTTCAATCTACAGTTGATCTGTGTTGAGAGCAGCAGTTATGGGGCATTACACTCATTCGCTTGATTGGTTGAACAGTCAGGTCCCTCACGTCATATACCTCTTTCTGCTGCCGTTCAAGTTCCCTCATTCGGATATCCCTGGCCTCCGCTCGAGCCGCCCTCTTCGCTGCCAGCCTCGCCTCCGCCTGTGAGACACAACATGAACACACTTGTTAGCTTTTCTCTGAGGACACACCCAACGAGTGCAAGGAATACACACGAGGAAGGGGATTGATTCAATCAAAAAATAATCACACAGTAGAATTTACATGAGTGTATTTGCATACTCAAGTCATCAGTTTCCTGTAAGAGAAAAGAAACAGTGGAAAATGTACACATGGGTGGATTTTTCACAGCTGGTTAGGATTGGTTGTCAAACCCAGCTTTCCCCAGCTGGAAACTAATTAACCAACGTTTCTGTAATGAGGTTGACTTTCTGGTGCTGCTGCATAGTTTAACAAATGACAACACTGTAGTTTATTGTTGAGATATATTAAACAAATTAAATAAAAAATGATGCAAAACTGGTTTATTTTCACAAATGTAGATATGATCTACTTTAGAGGACAGTTGTGTGGAGAATGAAAATGATGCGTTATGTCTACCATTTCTACTATTAAAAGTGATTAACTTGTGATAGTTCAGTCTGCCTTTTAAATGCTTTTCTAAAAACGACTATATTCAAAACATTAGACAACATTAGTTTTACAGAGGTGGTTGTAACCTCACACTAGGAATAATGCAGCTCACCAAAAACAAACTAAAACCCAAGCAATAAAATGGGCAGGCTGACCAATGTAAGCACAGTTGTAGAGGTATCAGTGTATATTTCTGCTGATAAATAACAAGAAACTGCAATACCGAAATGGCCAGAAAAGTCCACAGGTTTATCCTTTAACTATAAACAGCTGCACTCAGTACATATTTGTCCAGATTACCAGATTCCTTAAATATCAAATATCAATATCATCATCCATCATCATAACTATTGGATGGGCTACAATATGGCCACTGTAAAGCTTCTCAACAGTCTCCACAGTGTACCCTAACTGACCAGTTTCGTCCGTGAGTCACAGCCCTGTAGTGCTGTCCAGAGTGAATGCTTGGGATGCCTCATCACCAACAACATGTGCTAACCATCAGTTTCAGGAGAGCTGATTTAAAGGCCTCGTGGGGGAGATGCCAATAGTGCACAAACAAACTGACAGAGAAGTACAGTACCAAGAGAAAACTAAGTGAGTCACAATCGTGTGGTTCTGCTCACTCTGTAAACATGGAGGCAGTTTCACAATATTTAACTAGGTGAATCTCACGAAGCACAAACAAGTCGAAGTCAAAGCCAAATTGAACCCAGTAAACTCTCTGCTGGGGGGGAAAGTGACCAGAGTCATCACGCAATTTGCCCCCTACTGAGTCAGAATAAGAACAGGAGCTAATTTTACAGAGTACCTCAGCAGAGGGAGCTAATTTGGGAGAGACTCCCACACAGTCCTGAGGAGCCACACAGGTGACTATGTAGACTATCCTTCCATTACGTCCATGATACCAATTACATACCACACATGCTCGGAAACTGAACATCCCACCAGCAAAGAATGGCGCACTTGCTCATTGAGCCTAGCCCTTTATCTCAAACCAAAAGACAGTCCATAAATACAGTGTTGTGTACAGTATCTCACTGCAGACAAACACTGTCAGCATTCCAGCAATTTCTTATCTGTGCTGCCAGAGCTGGAGGCCTGTGGGTATATGCTATTCCTGTTTCAATAATAACACAGAGTGAACGAACACTGTTTTATAGTAACATTGAACGACCACCAAAATTCAGCTTCAGCTACCTGTACATGTAAAAGGAAACTGTTAAACCTAGTTACTGTCAAAAACAGAAGAAAAGACACTTGTGACTCAGACACAGTTAAATAGTAGGAGGAAGCGACCTGTACTCAAGACAAAAAAAAACTATGACCCAGATAAATCCAGTCTGAACAAAAAGGCAGTGTGAGACATAGTAATGAAATAAAAATGTGCATTTATTAGTAAATACACAAATCTTTAATGACATCATCACTGATAAATAGAAAAAAAATAAATAAAGAAATATAATCAAATTGATTTGTGATTTTTTTTGTGTGTGTGAAAGAATTTTTTCCCCCAAAACAGCATGAAAACCAAAGCAAAACCCAATGACACTTATGGTTAAATGCCATGTAGGACATTTTTGTATAACCATTTCCTATGGCCACTCTGTACAATTCTGGAAACTAACTGATGGTCACTCAATAAAACGTGCTTTGTAGAAGTTGAAAAAGGAACTAAAGTTGCAAGTATATGAGGAGAGAGAGCAAAGGAGTAAGCTTGAGAGGCGGCTGGCCCTGAGTTCTGCACCTGTTGAGCTGTCTGACAGTATGACCTGCTCCTCACAGCAGCACAGCTGAGCTCTCTGTCTCTGTCCTATCTATAGCCTGGCCCATCCGGCCCCTGCTCTCTGACAGCCATATCATGGGGCTGGGCGAGTAACCTGAGCAGAAGAAGTTCACCGTCAAACACACCTCCAACACTCAGGGCAATAAGAGCCCACAAATCCACCATGAGGTCACCTGTGTATACACCGTGAGTATAATAAATGCAATTAGGGTAGATCCAATGAAAGCTACGTATTAACTACTTTCTCATTTTTACTACTGTAAATTATATTAAGACTGACTATCTGGGAGTTTGGGGCTGAACAGATTTAACAATAACAAAATATTCAACACAATATTCCTATGACAAAACTGAAAAAGAACATGCCAATAAATGCAGAGTCCAATAAATAATTAAATAACATTAATTCACAACTAGTAAATGAAGTAAAGCCTCTACTGTTTCATTACTGTGGTCAATATTGCTGCATTTACAATTTCAATAGAAACATAGATTGTAAGAAATAAGCTTATATTGGGTAAACTAAACAGAAGGTGCTGATATGTACATGGCATACTTTAACTTCCTCAATAATGAATAAATGTATGAAAGCAAGTTTTTATTTAACAATAATCCCTGGTTTAAAGAACAAATGCTGAGTTTATTTCCAAATGAACTAAACAACCGCCATCAATCATCATTAAAAAGATGAGATGTATAAAGTCAACTAAACTCGTAGTTTTTTTTGAACGCATTAAATGTGAGCTTTACAAATCGGCCTGTATAGTCACTATAATGGACTATGTTGTTAATGACTAATCTTTGGGTCTCTCTCACTACGTTAAAATAACATCAGAAAAGTCATTCTAAATGCTGACTGCTTGCTTCTTGAAATTTTAGTTGTAAATACAACAACAGTTGAAAAGCTTACATTATCAACGGGTGAAGTTAGATAAAAGCGATGGTCCTTGTCCATTAGTTGCTGATAACAATGTATTTCTGTTTGTTCCCTTCAGCCTGAACAGTCTCTTTACTGTACACGGAAAAAGAAAGTGTGACACCTTCCACTGACATAATATTTGATACACCAAATGAAATCATATGGACTATGAACTATAGCTTGCACACAATCACACACCCTCTGAACACTAAGGAAAGTCAATGATTGCCTTGTTCAAGTACCATCAGCTCCCTTAGATCCTAATCTGAGGGACAACGGGTATGAGATGATCATCTAATTCTAACACTTGGCCACTGTCAGATTTGTAAGCAAGCTGCTACTATTCAAAAAGGACTGACTTCCCAGTAATGTAAGAGGCCTCAGAACTAGGCTGGTGACGGTGCAGGCTCAAATTCACAGTCATTCCCGGCAGCGATCCGTGCCAAGCACAGGCAGGCGGGCTGTAACTTTTCTTAATCAGGCACAGACAACACAAGGCAGAAGCTGCAGTGTTTTTGAATATTTGTTTGGGAAGGTGGTGATGTGCAACAAGTTAGGCACTGACCCCTTGAACTCCCTGCACAGTTAATCTAATCTCTGGTTTGCCCCACAAAGAGATTCAGATTTAGGACCTGACTGGGAGGGTCAGATGACTCATGTTTCTATGATCGGCCTGCATGACTATAAAGAGAGCAAATGGAGCCTTGTGCTTCGTGCCCAAGAATGAGGCACTGCACAGTTTTCAAAACCACACAGATGGAGCATTCTTAAAATGGGCGATGGCAAATACTTATGAAAAGTTAATTTATGCAGTGGTACAGCTCTACCTGTGCAAGCAAGAAATCATCTGAATTAAACAGAAGTCTTAACTGTGGATGAAAATGTGGCTATTTTACCCCAAAAAATAAAAGAAACTCTGAAAATGATCTTTGCATTTCATGTTGTTAGCCACCCCATTCTGAAAAAAGGCAAAGGAATGGCAGCCCTGCTGTGGAACAAAATGGAATAATCCTGGGGCATGTCGTTACAGGCTAGGCAGCTTCTCCTCTCTGCCCGTGTTTTCCCCCCCAAACGAAAACACTACAAGTCAAGTCAATCTCTCTGTGGTCCAAAACAGCTGTCTCCACTCACTCTGGCTGAAACACAACTTAACCAGCAGAACCTGAATATCCACATTTAAGTATATGCTTCAGAGGCCGATTTGCTGACACAACTTTGACCACCACGTTTAAAATTAACAAAATTTATGGTGTAATATATACACATTTCTGTCTCAGACTGACTGAAAACTTGGTCGTTCAGAATCTTGTAAGCAAGTTTGACACACAGTACATTATCTACCAGGTTGCAATCTGCATGAAAATACTGCTAGAATATATAAATATTCAAATAATCTACCAGGAACTCAGAGCAACAAATCATTCAGCCAAATCCTATTACACTGCAGAGTTATTCAACTTTAACTAGATTTCCTGAGAACATCTAACAATATATTGTTGTTATAATGAAGTGTAAGGTTTTCAGAGGAATACTAAAAAAAATCATCTACTTGTGTTTGAAAGATACAAGTATATCTGAATAATTTACACAATCTTAAGGTGAAAAAAAGATACCTGGACATGTTCAAAAACAAACAATGATTTCTGCAAATAGTGGCAAAAAACATTACTATAAGAAAATTGTGCAACTGTGTTTAGCACAGATTGCTAATTCCAAACTAAATACATACATATATTTTATGACTGATTTTAGTTCTGTCATAAAAGATAGGGAAACCCAGTGTCTTCGTGTTTATTAAAGTACTCCAGTTTTCTAGAAATGTATCATGCAACTGCAAAGCTTAGAAGATTAGAATACTTAGAAGATGATTAAAGCACTTTCTTGGGTTTAAGTAATGATAATGATACAACATGCATTATAGATGCAACTAAGAGCCTACATATAAATGAACATTTTCAGGCTTTGGCCATATAACATTTGATCTATGCCTCCATTAAAATGGATTGTCTTTTACCAATTGTGCAGAGTCAGGCCATCATGCGAGTGCTGATAATAGTTTCAACTGTCTGCTCAGGTTCCCTTTATTTTGAAATGCAATAGTGCTGCTGCCAAAATGAAAAACATCTGAGATTGACAAATCAATTTTCTACCTACATTTAAAGAGCCCATTATCTGGATGGGGATAAACAAGAAAACTTGAGTTTAATAAAACCATGTTAGCATTGATTAAGCAATGCACAAACGGAGCAATGAAGGGAGAACAGAGCCATCCATCCCTGGAAAGACAGGGTGTGTGTGATGGAGTATGAACTTACCTCCCGGGCAATGCTACTCAAGGCTTCATCCTCTGCTGAGAATCGATCTTTCAGGGGGGCACGCTTTCTACCAGAGCCTTGTGTCCCCATGTTGCCCCCAAAGCTGTCACTCCACCGAGGGTGTGTAAGGCCAGAAAACACACAGACCTATACTTAAGCACCTTGAGGAGAAAACAGAGCAAACACAAACGTGTTTTACATGTCTGTAAACGAAGCAATGTCACATATGCATTAGGGCTGTCTTCAGTTTAAACAAAATTTCTCTCTGTATCCTTGTATGCGCCATAATCTCACCACATCCCTAACTTTCATTCCTGCAAAAACAGACGATCGATCATGTATGGCTTTAAATAAACAGCTGTGGCTGACATGAACCAGCTCTTAGATGACATGCAAGACCATGCACCCTTCAAAAAAACAGCATTTGAACAAAACATTAATAGAACACGGCTAATGAGGTCTACAAAGGGAATAATGACATACAGCTGATCACTTGAAAATAATCTGCATCAATGATTGTTCGCTGACAAGGCTGAGGTTTTAGTATTGGTCCTCATCAGCGTGATGGCATGTGTCTGATGGACATCCAGACGGTATCAAAGTTAGCAGACCACACAGACAAAGAAGGAGGAGGAGGAGGAGGAGGCGGCGGGGGGGGGAAACGCCTCGTTTGGGAGTCAGACATGAGCTCTCCTTCAAAGACGTCTCATGATCCAAACCCAAAATTAAAAAACGACTAATGGCCCGACCACCTCAGAAACACTGCAAAATAAATCAATGAATCCAGATACTCATTGAAAAATTGTCAACAGAGTGATAAAATACTGTGACCTAACATTGTTCAACTAACTGACTCAACTACTGATATATTTATATTTAACGTTACTCGGTGAGTTTTCCAGCCGCTAACGAAGCTAACATTAATGTCCCCAATACCATATCCATTTGGGAAAAGAGACAGACTCTACCGTATCTGTGTAAAAGCTAAAAAACAATGTGCCGCCCTGTTAGCTACTCATACTAGGATGACTAGTGTTAGCCAGCTCTTTGGGAAGCTAACTAGCAGCGCTTACTAGCCTTTCGTCCTCCAGAAATTTCCATTGAAAAGTTACCCTTTGAGGTTATTCCTCCGCTCACGGTGAGGCTGACCTTCTACAAAAACGAGACCAACTCGGACGTGTCCTTTACACGAAAATGACCCCTCAGGTCAGACGACAATTTCTGATATCTGAGCAGTTTAGCTGGTCGGTAGCTTCGGGTGCTAACTGAGAGGCAGACGGGGCAAACTGGCACTGATCCTCCCGTCACATTTACCACCACAAAAAATATAACGTTACCTCAGCGACGCCTCGAAGTGCCCCGCGGTGTTTCCACAGTGTTGTTCCTTGCCTCCAGGAGCTTCAGGGCAGAGCCATTCGCCCGGTGTTCAGAGATTGGAGGTGTTTTTGTCCACTCTGACAGCTGTCATCAGTCCGTCTCTCTCCTCACTCACACTGGTTTGATCCCAAAGGCCCCGGATGTTGGGAGAAATTAGGGTGTGATGCTGCGTTCAGGGACCGTCGGACACATCGGCATCTCATCTGAGTAAGAGAGAGCAAGAGAGAGAGAGAGAGAGAAAGAGATGTTTTCCATTGAGTGATGCTTCATAAGTGACTTTCCATTATTCGGTTTTTAGAGGGCTGACACCATGGAAACACAGGAGTAATGACGCAAGCTGCTCGTATTATTGTTACTATATAAACATCCTACTGTAATTCACAATTTGTTGCAGTTTGTAGTTGGTTTCCATCTGGGCCCCTTTTAGGCAATAAGTCATTCTGATTGCTAAAATTGACTTTAACAGTGCTTTTTAAATAAAAAGACAACATTTATAGATGCATTATTTAAATGGCTTGATCATACGACTTAGCAGCCTCTGTATGAATGCCCTCTCAAGACAACAGAAGCTGACTAATACAAACTGGCCATCTGTAAAAATGATTGGCTGTGAGCATCAGAATTTGATTTCACACTGTCTGACGTTTTCTTTTGGGTGATTTTTCCAATTAAGTCAATCTACTATTTTTATTATGAAATCACCTTGGTTTAAGATGGTTCATGTTTTTCAAAAGTAGCCCAATGTTACACTGTATTTTCAAACAGAGTCATATACTTCTACCTTTTCACATAAGAAAATGCCTATAGTTAAATAGAATATAATAGATGAGTGCATTTCCAGCAACATATTTAGGAGAATATTTAGGTTCTTGTTCCAACAGTGTGGACATTTTTTTGCCAAATGTTTAACTACTATATAATATATATAACTGCAATTATAATATGACAACACATTTTACATATTTATACAGGTCTAAAAATAGGCATACTTATTAATATGAAATGTTATCTCGTATAATATTATATAAAACAAAAATATTCTATATTGCTGACTAACATGGCCCATAAATAAAAAAAAACAGTTCCCTGTTGTTTTTTTACAGGATCACCAGAGGAGGGCAAAAGTCACTGTAGGACACCGTATCAGCCAGTTTTGTCCACAAGAGGGCAGTAGTGGATAATGAGTTCTCCTAATGTGAAATTGCATCCTATATGTAGTAACGCTCCATATGATGAGTAAAATAAGGCAACTAATCCATTAAGGACTCCTGGTTCCCCAATGCTGCAGTTTCAAATAATTCATTCTTCTATTTATTGCAATGAAGTTGAAACATGTAAAGTAATCTGTTATATAAGCTGCTATATTGTAGACTACTGTGGCAAACAGTCTGGCGTAGCTAAATTTTGTAGCTGATTTTTCTTTTCATTTTACATTGTGCACATGTGCCAGTTTTTATACATGCAGTGCAACACTGCAAAATAACTTCTTCTGTTGTCAACAGCATGAATGATGCAAGCAATGCAAGCATTAAGTATAATTTATGTCTTTTATACCTTCTTTCTAAGTGAAAGAGCACCTTTAGGGGGGATTTTTCGACCTACAGGACCTGTGTGGAAATCCCCTGATTGACACACAGGTTTCATCCAAGCAAATTCATAAACACACACATACAAACACACACACACACTGTTGCTATATTATTCTCTCTCATTCCAGGAAGCTAATGACTGTTTTGTCTCTGATCACCCCTCTCTGTTTGCTACCGTGCAGACAGAGTTTAGTGGAGTCTTAACCCAAAGGCACCGTCAGCCACACAGTCTCCATGCTACCACTCCTGTTAAACTTTCCATGTAGTCATCATTTTAAGTGCTAATTAACCATCCTTCACTGTCATAATGATAAAGGATCACATCTGAATAGACAACAGATGCATAACACTGGATTCAGTTACGCAGCTGCTGATCTGTTTTAATGGTAACTACACTTTGGCTTTTCAAACTGCGGTGCTGACACAATAGACACTTTTCACATGAAAATTGGAAAAGAATATTAACATATTAACATAAATACAATTATGAAATCTAATGTTTGGGAAACTGGCACTGCTGGTTCTGCTCAGTTATGTGATTTGGGATTTTTAGTTGTCTAAAAAAGAAAATAGAAAATATGCGTGAATATTTTTGGACAGGCTACAGATGCTGATAGTGGAGAGAGACAGAAGGCCTAAAGGCAGCCAGACAGTGCTTAAGTGTGTTTGTCTAGTTTTATGGCCCTTTTAACTCATAAACACTTGAGCACTTGGTCTGTTTTCCTGGGAGAGACATGCACATACTCAGCTGCACCAAACCTTAAAATGTCTCCCTGCCCTCCTCTTCGGTATCTTTTGTTTTTGTCAGCATTCCCCTCATCTGTTACCCTCACCTAGTCAACATTATGCTCCAGCATGTGTTTCTGTGTGTGCTTGAGGGTGGATTTGTATAATTTTGGATAGCATGCATCACCAGACGATGATCAGTGGTTGGAGGCGCCTCCCACTGCGCTAACAGGACTGGCTGAATTGTTAACTGGTCTGTCTTTAAGCCTGACTCTCCACAGAAAAAGGAGTAGTAGCCATGGAGCCCCATCTTGTAATTACCCCATGGAGGGCAATGCTTCTGCCTCTCTCCATCTCCTCCGCCTCCCCCATGGGCCCTTTGAAGATGCCCCTGGGGGAGTTGGTTGTAATCAGGACACATGACTCATTGATTACTCTTCTGCGGTCTTCCAGGAACACCGCACAAGGAGTGGACGCAGCGGGGGGAGGAGTGGTGCAGATAGACCGGAGGTGTAGATGCAGGATGGACAGCACGGCCTGGGTCTTAGGCACAAATTAGAAGCTGTAAACAATCGGATGTGTATTGTTTTTCTGCCAGTTAGCTCAGTCGGCCTTGTTAAAGTGGCTATTCATTACTGTCTGGTACAAGGATGTGCAACCATATGCCATGAGTCTGCAGGTTTTTTACTCCAGCCAAACTCATTAGTACACCGATTAGTACAATGTCAGCCGGGGACAGGAAGAACAAACCAGTGAATGCATCTGGTGGTGGGTTTAAGTAAAACTCCTTGGTTGTGTTGTCCAATATGAACAAAACCAACAGCACAAGTTTCATATGTAGTGTAAAATATATACAGTTTACATATGTTGCACATTGCACATACATTCATTGTTTGTGTGTTTTGTCTTACATGAGTATGCCTGACAGGATGTACATTTCATGCAAAATACTTACGTTGTGTTTTGGGTATGCCACTTTAATGCCACATAATTATACCCCAAACATGTAGAAAGTAGTTTTGCAAATAATCTGTTTAAAACTGGCCGTAGCATACAAAGCAAGTTCTCATAGCTCCTCATGGGAAAAGGTTGCCTATCCCTGAAACTTGTAATTAGTCACGTAACCTGTACTTTGCCTTCCCTCACTTTACTGCATTTTGCTACAATGTACTCGGTTGAGTGTTTTTAAATGGCAAAATGTTGTGCAGAATAAAGATTTATGGCACTTGCTGACAGCGACACAGCGATCTCTAATTATATGAAACCAAAGGCCTGCGCAAAGTTTTTAGCTACATAGCTTGACTTGTGATAGATTCTTAGAAGATGCTTCACTTAGCATTGAGAAAGACATCTCTGGTAAACAGAATGGGCAAAGCAAGTAGACCATAAAAAAGATCATAAAAGATGTCTTTTGATGTTTCTGGGCCTGCACTCTGGACACCTGTGGGGTTGAACCCAGTGACTGGCTGTCCTATGTGAACATGTTGAGCAGAGGTAATTGGGTCATTACTTGTGAAGAAGCTGAATTAAAGCCCGAGGCAATGCTTACGGCAGTGAAAATGAGTATTAATCACGCTGTGGCAGAAGAAAATATGAATGTAGATTTTCCAAAGTCTTACACAATCACTTGTTTTTAGTTCATTTTAAAAACTTACTTATTCACTTGTGATTTTGTTTGCGCAATTCTGTCTGCCTGGAAACTGTTTCTGCTTCAGCTCTCTTAAATAGAGAAATGTATCTTGTCAGTTGATGGATGATATTGACTATGGTTGCTATTTGTATTGAATTGTCATCTTTGCAGTCAAGCGTTGTGGATGTCTTGGTTTTCTCACACAGGTCTATAGATGATGCCTCCCGCCTGCCCTAGGAGAGCATTAGCGATGTGGAGTGTGTTGTTCGGGCCTGTTCGGATGGCAAAACAAGAATCAGGGGAGCGTGGAGCTGCAGACGGGCTTCATACACACCCAAGTCATTGTTGATGACCACACCGGAACAATGGCTGTATTAGAGTAACAGAAAAGGCCTGGAGCAGAGAAAGTTCAAAAGCCAACAAAGGAATGCTGTCCACTTACTAGAGGCTCGTAGAGAGGCTCATTGGTCACATTGTGTCTTTATCTTGTCAGAGATGAGGACCTTTCAACTGCGAATGATATGTTAGCCTATTTCCACATCTTGTTTGTCTCCATTCATATTGTGATCACTGGATGATAACATTTCAAGCATTCAAAGTCTGCATTTTCTGCTAAGCCATAAATAAGACAACTGTCATGCAGATAAGTAGCCGTGTGTTTGCCTGGTGTATTAGTGTGTCTTCGTCTGTGTGTGTTTGCCAGATTTGAAATGATTAGTATTGTTTTACACGGCAACCATTTAGAGGTCTATAATTCTCTGTTTGCCTTCATTTAGCATCTTCTTGCCTCCCGCCTGTTAAGAGAATAGGTCAGCCCAATCAGGGTCTTTTTTGGGGGGGTGGGCTGAGCCTATTTGCCAATTGACATTTGGTGAAAGGGTGTTAGATGAAAAAAGCACCTTCACACCATGAGGTAGGAGCCTCACACCAAAACTCATTCCAGACATGTTGTGTTTGTGTGTAAAGAGGAACTTGTGTATGTGTGTAAAGAGGAACTCGTTTCACCACTCTCTACCCGGGGCAGGGCACACTCTCGCTGAGCCGTGTGAAGTGTGCGTATCGGTACCCATAAACTTTACTTTAAGAATTCTCCTTATTTAAATAGATGCAGCTTGGATGAATGTGCCCATTTGCTTCTTTTTCATTGTTCTGACAGCATAATGGATGTAATTACAGGTTGATAACCTGTATTTGGGACCTGTTGTCTTAGCATTATCATTAGAATAGCACAGGCTGATTGCTTTGCTCCCTGTAATTACTTTTGTGGGACAACAAGATGGGTGCAATTGTGCAATATTGCTAAGTACATGTCAGGTAACTTTAGTCATTAAAATGCATATGAAGTATAAGGAATGCATAAAATGTGTAAAAAAAAAAAATCCAGCTGATTAAAAGCATAGTTTTTCTATTCTGAGCTATGGTTTTCAGTACTCTGCTTCTTTAAAGTTTTTGTTCATTTTAAATATGTGTATTCTAAAAATATATATCATATATAAAGATATCATGTATGAATTTGAATTATATTATGTATAAATATATAACCATGCTATTCTTAAACATTTATACTGACAACTGGTCAAGTTAAATCAGGAATTCAACCTGAGGCCTGAGGCTAACGATGCTCAATCCCCTCTTCAGTCACGCTATGCACACTCAACAGTGCTCATGCACTTTATAATGACTATGCACTTCTGAGAATAAAGTGACTCCAATTTTGAGCACTTGTTTTTCAGACCACTTTGAACGGTAGAGTAGAAAGAAGACAAGAGCAGATAGCGCTGAGGAACATGATGGGAAAGACAGGCCCTGGACAGTGGTGAAGTAATGGGTCTGAATCTAAGCCCCTCATTAGACAACAGACTCATCCAGGGATGAAGGATGGGACTCTGCAGGGGGCTGCAGTGTCACATTTGCTATGAGGAAATGGCAGAGCACTAGGAATGTGTAGTGAAGAAAAAGTCAGCTGACTGCTCTTTGAACTCACTCTTCAGTGAGCTCGCTTTCTTCATTTTCCTCCTTAGCTTTTCAGCACAGTATATTTTGAGATATTAGCACATGCATGAATAAATTAGGAAGGGTAATGCATTGTTGGCATTTGTACATATTCTTCTCTGTGGGCAGGAAAATGATTTGCATTTATATCTAGGTTTCACTGAAACTGATCCAGCTTTTAACTTCTGTGTCCAAATATAACACCAAATAGGATGAGCCCCAGATAAGTTTTCACTTATCTTATCTGTGATTCTTAATAAAATGCCTTCAGTTGTGTCAAACAAGTCACCTCAGTTGTCAGTTATTTGAGGAGAGAGAATGGAAACATTTCAAAATCAGAATCAGAATACTTTATTTATCCCTGAGGGAAATGTGGTGTTCCAGTTGCTCTGATACAGAGAAAGCAATAGAAATATACAAACAGAATGTGTACAGTAAGAACATCCATCCATTTTCTATTCCCACTTTATTCTGACACACAGGGTCTCACCTATCTTGGGCGAGAGGCGGAGTACACCCTGGACTGGATGCCAGTCAGTCACAGGGCTGACACTGATAGACATTGACAGACAACCAACCACTCACATTCATATCTAGGGGCAATTTGGAGTTGTCAGTTAACCTAACCTGCATGTCTTTGGATTATGGGAGGAAGTTGGAGTACCCAGAGAGAACCCACGCAGGCACAGGGAGAACATGATTGAACATGATTGAACCCAGAACCCTCTTGCTGTGAGGCAACAGCACTAACCACTACACCAGAAAAACAATAAACAGAATATGTACAATAAATAGGATACATATAAATGCTGCTTATGGCACAGGTGAGTGTAGAACAAAGATATTGCACAACCAGATTATTGCACAAAGTTATTATGAGGTTTATGTAATGTTTGGTGCATTTAATAAGAGTGGTGTGTCAGTGGGAGTTTTAAAGTCTGATGGCCACTGGCTGGAATGACATTCTGTGGTGTTCTGTGGTGCATCTCGGGGGAATGAAGACACGATGCAGCCATGGTTGTACTATTTTTTAAGTCTTATTTTCAGCACACTAACATACTGATGATGAGGATAATGCTAACATGTTAAGTAGGTATAATGTTTATCTTGTTCATCATTTAAGATTAGCATGTTAGCATGCTGACATTTGGCAAACTATATAAAGTACAGCTTTAGTACAGTACAGGGTGAGAATGTCTTTATTTCTGCAGTATTTGGTCAAAAATAAAATCACTGGACAAATTGAAATGTTGGCCTGATGGACTGCAACTGACTGGCGTCCAGTCCAGGGTGTACCCCGCCTCTCGCCCAAGATAGCTGGGACAGGCTCCAGCACCCCTGCGACCCTGTATGTGCTTAGGATTAGCAGGTTTAGGAAATGGCTGGCTGGCTGGCCTGATGGAAATGAACTAAAAGTCACATTCACCTTTAAGGCAGTTACAAATGGCTCAACCCAGTTCCATCCATCTCACCATCCACCATCCAATGGCTGGTAAGACATCTCATTCAAAACAACGAATGAGGCATTGCAGGAAAAGTTAGGCAATCTCCAGAGTCATCAGGATTCATCTTGTGGACACAATGAATATCTGTACAATATTTGGGTCAATCCATCCAGCAGAAGTTGAAATATTTCAGTGGAAAGTGAAAACTGTGGCCTGCTGGGGGTGCTAGAGAAACCACAGCTGATACTGCTTATCCTGAGGAACATGAATATCTGCAAAATTTCATTGCAGTCTATCCCACCCAACATCCAACAGACAGATTGACATTGGACTACACCGCAAGCTTCGCTGTAAATGCTCTAAAATATCATATCATGTTGGCCTTCCCAGCTTGAACCCATTTTGTCTTTATCAGGGGTTAAAATGTCAATTGAAAACAGTGTAATACTAGAGTCATCAAAATGAAAACCACACTTTCACACTTTGAATAGACAAACTTGAGGCTTTTATCTTTTACCACCCGGCTTTTATATGAGTGAAAAATATTTGACTGATATTGTAAAAACACTATAATTCTTTGCTGTCAGTCATTTTTTGTTGTTTTATTCAAACGATAAGAGAGAAATGATCACTTTATACGAGGTGAGGATGTCATCTCCAGTGAGAGCTAACAGCAGCATTGGGAAACAGCCTTTTCATCAACAGGGGAGCAGGCTTGCCCTTTCATTATGCTAAACAGCGGCACACATCACTTCTTAATTGAGCTGGTGTTTACAATAGGTGATTGATGACAATTATTCCCCAGCCACCGCTCCAGCAAACTCAACGGCGCATTGAGCATTTACAGTAGTCCATTACTGATGCAAATGCCTGCTTGGTATGGAGGAACAATGTTTGGGAAATTGATCTCACCCCTGGAAAAGCCACTAACACTTCCAACCCAGATTGCAGGTGGCTATATTAGATGATGTCAGGCTGCCCTCTGGTATTGCTGTCCTCTGGCCCTTAATTAGATCCTTCTAAAAATACTACCCCATTTCCTGGTTTGCAAATCCACTTATGGTCCAGAGCGATGTACTAACCTCTGTGTAAGAAAATGTTGAGTCCTGCCTACTGATGTGATGGGTGAGGTAAGAAGCGATGAGGAGGAAGGGTGAGAGTGGAAAGGATGTCCGTCATTAGCATTCTAGCCAGTGCGATGGAAAAGTGACATAACAGCCCAGTCCCTGAACACTATTGTCACCTCAAATTAGCTTCGTCCCTCTGTAGCCTGTGTGTGCATTGCTCCTCCACAGAGGATCCACAGACGTCACTGTTGCCATTGTGGAGACCAGCTTCCTGTGCCTCAGCACAGGATTGCCCAGGACGCTTGGTAAACACAGGAAACACAAAGCCCCTAAATACATCCCTACTGTGTTTGGAGGACTGCCATGACAACACATAGTGGATCTCCTGGTGAGCTGGGGTGTTTGCTAGGTGGATACACACAGAGATATGGCCAAGCAGTGCCCTTCTGCGCGAGGGTATGCAGCTTTAGCTTATGCACTATCTCTCATGCCACCAAAATAAGAGGCCTCTCGCTGCAGGGACACAGAACTCGTTTGAGACAGGAATCCGCTCTTGGCTCTCACAGCATGCCTAACTCTGTAGGAATGTCAGGATAAAAATCTCAACTAAATGTAAACACTCTAATCTGCTCCATGGATCTTTACACTGGAGTCTTGAGATAAGGCTGGGAGAACTGCTCTGTGGGTTTTTTTTGACACGGCGTACCTGCTCTGGCCTTTATGTCGCTTGGCTGAGGATATCCAGACAGCTTTAGATTAGCCTCTCTCTCTCTCTCTCTCTCTCTCTCTCTCTCCAGAAACAACTGTCGGGGCTAATCTGCTCTGTAAGCATAGGTCATCTGGACGCCAGATCCACACAGAGCAGGCATCAAAGCTGGACTGTCTTCCGCCTAAACTATATCTACCTCACCCCTCTCTTTCTTTTCATCCCATTTTCTTTTGACTTTAATAGCTTCAATGACCAGAGAGGAAATCCTTACGCCCATCCTGCAGAGGATGTCTCTGCTGCCATTGATCCCTCTGGGAGGGGATATAACTGTAAAGATCCGTGAAAGGGATGGGCATTGATCTGGCTAAAGCACACCCAGCACTGATCAATAAAACAGATCTGCTAGGTAGCTGTGAGCTTGGTGATGTCAAGCTGCACTAAATGAGGGCCGACGGCTGGCACGGAACAGCCTGACAGGAGCCTCTATGTCCCATGTCAGTCATCTTCCATCTTATTTATTTAATGATTATGGCTTTTGTAAAGTGGCGCCACAGGGTAGCGTGACTACATAATCCTAAGTGAGGCCATATTGTGCAGAGTTCCCACAGAAAATACTGTAATTGTTGTTTTGAACTAGAACACCACCGTTGCATAGAAAAGCTACATACATTTTTTTTTTTTTACAACCTATATTGTTTGAAATGAGTGTTTCAGCCAGAAAAGCAGAGCAGCTTTTAGTCTCAGTTTGCTTAATATGTTTTAAATGACACCCACTCACTTCCAGTACTTTGTACCAACACAGTTTTTATGGCTCTTTTACACCCTTTTGTGCTGCTTTTATCAATGCCATGCTGTACATTTTCTGTTAGTAAAACTGTCATGTAGCCGCTGATCCGCTGATCATTTAACCTCTTTTCTGTGAAATACGTAGATAGTCAAGGCCCATCAATACCAACTGAAGTTAGATAGAGTTTCAAGGATGCTTTGATGTTGAAACTTGACCTCATCATGATACGTGTAAAACACACTGATATTTTCTACTCCATAAGGGAATCTTGTTTTTATACATTATTCTTTTATTTGAATGTGAAAACAAAATGATTATGGATCTCAGTTACAGTTCTCCTCTGGGATCCTCTAAACCCTCAGTCCTTCATGTGCAAATCCCTCAACAAACTGGCCTAGAGTGTCACCCTGGGTTGTCCTGTTCAAAGGAAACTCTGGGGTCAAACCTGCCAGGTCAACCTCTCTCAAAGTGACAAGAGTTTACCCCCAAACTAGCCCCCTTCTCTCTAAAAACACATGGGGGCCCCAGATAGACTGTCATCCTTCCTTACACTGCAGGCCTGTGGTGATTTACTGCCTCGGTACACACCCCATATAAACATATCATCCACATGTCATCATCCAGATCTCTTTGGGGGGCTACTTTTTGTAGAGCTGTGGTCCAGATTTGGAAGATGTATCCACTTTTCTGCTGTTAACATGACGAAACATTAGCCACGGCCAGCTCGTGATACGATTTCTTCATAAGTCACGTCATCTTTGCCACCAAAACCTAGATCTACATACTAATCTTGATTTAACTTTAAGCACATTCACTGTCAGGTGTTAATGTTTATCTTAAGAGCCATAAAGGGAAGTTCAGTTGCCACCCTTTTAACATATTTATGCCAGGAAGCTGTGGTGCGAACAGCCAGGAGCAGATAAAGGAAGGCCTGCCATATGTTGCCTTTAGGTATCACTGTGAAAACACACAGAGCATCCATTCAAAATCAACATAATTAATGAAACTATAGTATTTTGCATTGCCTTCTGCATTGCCAATTGATAAATCCTCTTTTAATACCCCTCAGTCCGGCTCACATCAAGACCCACCTCTCTGTAAGTCTTCCCCTTCAACTTTCCCTAATACCTCAGTACAAAGGGTTAGGGCCAGCCCTCCCCCATCAGCTGCTTTTGTGTCATGTTTCAAAGACCCATTCATCAGTATAACATACACAAATGAAAATACCATGCATGATTTCAAACTTTTGCTCTCTTCAGCTTGAAACGAACGAGTCTCACGTGACATATAACTCTAAATATTTTCGTTTAAACTGTGCATGATAATTAGTGTGTTTGCATGTATGTCAATATTTATTTTCATGTGTTGAATCACGCATGCCCTTTAAGCCATGCTTTATACCAGTTCTGATAAACTAAACAGGTACTGCTTACTCTGACAGTGACAGCTGTTTGAACCTGTCTGTCCTCATCATGTTTTCTACAGGTGAAGAGACTTATTACTGCACAGAGATTCAGTCTGCTCCCCGCATGACCCCTGACCCCCGTGCTGAGATAGGGGCCAGCCTGTCCAAATCAGTCTAGAGAGAAGACCTCAGGGTGTTAGTGGAGCCGGCTGAAATTACATTCATCTGCTCTGCAGTTTTGTGTTTGTTTGCTTTTTTTTACCTTGAGACAAGCTGAAAAAAGAAAAAAACAACAGTGAAATGGAGACTAATGTAAAACAAAAGCACTGTACCATAAATCTGAGTCAGCGTGTGTTGAGGAAAGAGCCTTATTATCTTCCACAATTTCTCACTGCTGGATCCTTTCCACTGCACCTGCGAGCTGGGACCTGTCTCAGATGGGGGAGCACAAGCTAACCACTAACTATACCTGGGAGACAAAGACAAACAAACCAAAAAGCAAACCACTGACCCCAAGGAAATGCTGCAGTTTGCCCCATAACAAGCAAAGCCCCCCCAGCTGAATAAAATTTAATTGGGCGGTCTACCGTGCTTTGGAAAAATGAATGTGTACATGGGATTTTATTTTAATTAAGATTGTTTTCCCGCACTAATTGCATTCCCCCCATTATGAAGAAGCAATTAAAAAAAATAGTTTAAAATGGAAAGCCATGGAAATGAAAGAGGAGGACGTGGGGCCATAAAACAAGCTTACAAAACACTTTCGTACTCATAAAATTAATAGAATATTGACCCTTTCAGACCTGCCAGCTGAACCCGTCTTTAACTGGAGCACATGCAGTGGAGAGAGACAAACGGAAGTGTTTGCAGAAAGTCTAAAACATTTTTTATAGGTGTTAGGCTAGAGTCCATTAGGCTTGGAGCTGCAGGAAGCACCGGCTTTCAAGTGGTCATTGTGGACACACACCCAACGGGTTTATGGCATCTTGTAGAGGGAGAGCAGTCGCACATGAAGGGCAGACAAACAGCGTGGAGGTGATAAGTGGAGATAGCTCAAACGCAAAGATAAAAAGCTCATGTTGCTCAGTAAAGAGGAATTACATGCTTTTGGTAGAAACAACTGCTGCAGACATTGACATTCACCTTTTAGAAAGCAAAAAAAAGGGGGGCTCAAGAGTGAAAAAAGACTTGACATGTTGGTCGGTGAGGGACTTGTTAGTGGCCATATGGGAGCAACAAGGAGGGTGCTGGGGAGGGAGGGAGGTACCTGTTGGGTCCCATGTTCTCCTGTCACTCTGATCTTATCAGGGGGCCTGACCAAGAGGAGGACCAGCTGTCACTCTCGCCGCTCTTTTGATGTCCTCCTTTAGAGCTCACACACACACACACACACACCGCTTCATAAGATTCAAGAGTCAAGGCTTGTTTTTGTTCATAATGAGGATTGGTGACTTTGTTGGTGAGCCAGTTGACTGACCACGGTAGCAAAAAGGCAAGATAAAGCAAGGTAGTTACAGCTTTCTGAAGATCCATGGGGCCGGGGTGGTTCAATTTAGATGTTTAGAGCCCGAGGTTCACAAAGGAGAGGCAGCCCTCTGAACTGACACAGGACATCCTGCTCATAAAATAGTCAGGACGTCCTCACAGAGACACTGAGACTGATAAAAAGGGGAAATGGCATGTATTCATCTGAAGGCTCCTCACAAATGCATTTGCCGCTGTTCCTCCTGAGCTCATGTCTCCTCTTGAAAATTGCACACTTTGGGTAAAATCCCAATAAGCTGCAAGGCGATTGTGGAGTAATTATTTTTGCCTACCCAAGCACGAAGGCTTGTTGAAAGAGGCGGCTAGACTGTTTTAGTAAAGTTTGCAGCTCAAGTAGCACCAACATGTTTCAGCCTAATAAGAGTACATTTACACACTTTGAGGATTACTGGATTACTACTCTTATTTTTTCAGATCCCACTCATTTGTATAATCTTGTGGCTTGACTGTTTTTATTTGAGAAGGCACGTGTTCCTCTTGTTTTCTACACTCCATACTTTCTTATCCATAGACTGCTAGTGCTCATGTCAACAACCCAACGGTGATTTGTTATGTTAGCTATGCTTAAGGGATGGCACTATCTGTCTGGCTGTGTGTTGGTCTCAACACACTGGATGGATTGCAAGTTTTGCTTTTCGGGTTTCCAGAGGATGAACCCTTAGATGATCAACTGACATTTCTTTTAGCGCCACCATGAGGTCGTCATTTTGAGGTTTTGAGATAAATATTTAACCAACTTCTGGATGAAATGTCAGACATTTATTTTCATGTCAGGATTAATTGAACTCTGATAACCTTTTGGTTAACACCATAATCAAATCAGTTTTAATTAAGTTGTAATTTATCCAGTACTTTGATACATAACCAAATACCTGCAAAACAAATCACATTCCTACCAGCCTCTGCTGTGCTTTTAAATAGCTAATTATGAAAATAATATGCAAATAATTTGCATGCTTACACATTGAAGTTTGATGCTGAACATAGTAAAGATTATACCGACTAAAAATGAACATTTTAGTATTGCCACTGTGAGCATATTAGCATGCTAATGGCCGCTAACGGCTGCATTTATCTACATATCTATCTAATGTTAAGGGGTAGTCTGATTGATACCAACATAATGTTTAGATCTTTATAAATACAATATAACACATGCCAGTGGATTACAATAAAAACCTCGATCTTTATATTACATTCATTGGTAATATGTGACGTGACGCCACTTTACTGCACTGTAGTCCAATTAACAGGTATATTGGTTCGTTCATGTCAAAGAAAGTAACTGATGCTGGCCTCAAAAGCAGAAGCCCAAAGACTCCCTCGGCTGCATGCACATGGATTTCTCTCTGTTGCAGACAATTGCTTGGCAGGGGCGAATACACTCACAATGCCCTCTGTTACTGTGAGTGCATGCTCTCCATACACTGCGAACTTTTGAACCACCTCTTGACCACAGCTTGAAGTGAGCTGAGACAATGGTTAGTAAACACACTGGAGTGAATGAAGGGATTAGGTATTAAATGACAGGATGTGCTTAAAGAGGAGCAGGTGGTGGTTGAGGAAGGGCCAGCTAAGCCTCGCAGGAGTGGAACATCACAAATCTCCCTTTCGGCCTTTTCTCAATTTTCTTCATCTTCATGCTCTGTCTCGATTGCTCTCGATCTTTCACACTTGTCCTGAGGTGGCTCATCCCTTCCTGCTCATTTCCCTCACTTTCTATCTCCTCATTGCTCCGTTCTCTATCTCTATTGTCCTCCTCGACACAACCAGAGGAGCCTGCTCCTTAACTCAGGCCTCAGACAATTGACATTCATTAGGTTGGACATTCCGGTCCAGCCCCATTCATATGTACAGTAAGCAACGAGACAAAAGCCACCTCACTCACTACAGATCCCATCCCCCATGCAAGGGGTCGCCGATGAGCTGGTTGAATCTCAGTTGTTTCACTACAGACGCAGCAGCCACATTGTTGGTGTATACAATTTAAATTCAATGCGCTTTGCAAAGCTGAATCTACAGAACAATAGCCTTTAGCTTCTGACCTTGTTCTCATGTTTTATTGTGTCTGTACTGAAATTTTAAGTAATCCTTGTCTTAGTCTCAGCTGATATTACATCTAACAAAGTTCTGATGCCAGAAAAACCTGCAATGGAGCGTTCACAATTCTGTCCCGGGAAAAAAAACCTTTGCAGCCAAATGCATCAACCTAACATATGTTTCCATGGGTAGATCTGATTTGGTGCAGATACTTCACATGTCAAACTAAAGATAATCCCCCTTGCTTCACAGGACCCCGGAAAAGCATGACCCCCTGTGTGTTTCCAGGGGTGCATTGTGGGTAAGAGTGGAAAGCTCCTCTCATCGAGGTGGTAATGAGTTTCTGAGCTCCCACTTGTCAACATACTAAATCCAAAGCTTATATCCGAGGCCCAGCACCCTCTCTCTAGTTTTCACATCAGGGAAACAACATGGCCTCAAGAACATCCAGTGAAAAAATATTTAAGACAACAAGGTAAAGATACGCAGACAAGAATCTGTAAGATAACTACAAGATAAGCAGCGCTGCCCTAAATGTAAAAAAAAAAAACGAGCATTACAAGCTGCAACAGACTGCTGAAATAACTATGATGAAGAGAGAAAACACAGACGGCTTGATGGGGTATTATGTGTTTTGAGCGTGGAGACAGACTGGGAAGGGCTGGTGCATGCTGGGCTTTAGGATTACCTCATGCACACGTAAGAGGAGAACCTCTCCTCCAACTGTGACCTAATGTGAACCAAGCCAAAGTTTAATTAGCACCTGTCTGCGGCACACCCTTTGTTATTTTAACTCCTTTTTCTGCTCTCTCTTGCGATTGTTTGTGGCCTTTCCCCTGTTTTACAAATGTCACATTGTCACGGAATCGTTAAGTCTACTGAACAATGATGGATTCGATATTGCAGTGCTTTTTTTTTGGATGACTTATGATAGGGGAGCCCGAATGAAATGTTTGTTAATGAAGTAAAATGTGTGCCAGCAGAAGAAAGTAGAGTACAGTGACCTGATGTGTAATAAGATCACTGTCCAAAGCAGCTCAGACACATGCGTTCTCTGCATTACCTCAGTGTTTACCTGTCCCAGTACTCAGAGTAGTTTGCACGACATTTCCTCCTATTTATATCTCACTCTGCGCTGACAACGTTCTACTGCAGCCTGGTTTAGAAAGCGCGTGTGAGAAAAGCTGGGTGTGTGTGAAATCAGCCGTAAGCTGCTATTTTTATTTTTTTATTTCACTGGCTAATCCATGCACTTTCACGACCTTCATAGCTTAGACACATTATCCTTGCATCCTGACAATGATAAAATGATAAGAGTTAAAAAAAAAAAATCATGGATCTCAGGTCATGTGAAAAAGTCATCACGGTACTGTCTTTGCTATGTTGAAAGACCTCAGTTAAGATCTTTCATTGGCAGGTGTGGTGTCAGCTGAAAATGTATGATCTTGATTAGAGGTCAGCGTTTGCCCATGTGTTCTCATGGATATGATGTCAGAGCACCTCTGTGTAACGAGATCCCATAACGACATCTGTAGTCCTTCAGTATGACAGCCGTCCACTGGGACTATTTTATTAAGCAGTGTGGCAGTAACAACCCTCTGCACTCAAATTTATACCGTATAAAATATCACAACCAAATCCTATTCGCAGGTGTGTACATGTACACCTGCTGCCCAGGTTGCTGCCTCCAGTTCGGTCCCCAGAGGTTTCATTCCCAAGCCGAATTATCCTTATCCAGCATCCAATTACATTATGTAGTCGTTAACATACTGACTCTGCAAAAAACATGAAAAGTATTGTATGTACTAACTTCAGCAAGAACTGGGCTTGCAGTGGAAAGGTGCACTTATCTTCTTACCACAGTTGCAAACTGTGGGCCAAAAGAAAGTAAATGGCAGACATGTTGAACACAAAAAAGACAAGCCCAGAGACAGCGAGGGTACAAAAAGGGCCCTGACCTCTCCATTGTGGGAAGACGTGCCCTCAGAGATGAGCCAGCTCTACAGCTGGAGAGGCCAGCAAGCACACAAGGTCAAGCCGACACGGTCCCGCTATACTCAACATCAAAGACAAGTCCAGCGCCTGTCATGATCCCTCTGATCTGGGTTGAAAACAGCAGCACTAATCCCACCGGCCACTCGCTCTTGCAGAGACGACAGAGGTCAGCTAGATTTACAAATCCTAATGAGTTGATTCAATTGTAGTAACTTGCTAAACTCAGAAGGATTTCTTTCATGTGCATTGGAGTTTTTGCCCTTTAGACCTGTCTTGTATTTGATGAACAGGGAAAAGAAAGCAGCTGAATTACCACATACCCATGACGCCTTTTCTTTTTTGACTGCAAACTGAACATGTCTAGTTGAAGGAGAGAAAGTGAATAAATGAATGATCCACGAGTCTTAAAAATAATGGTCTCCACAGTGATTAAACCTGCAGGGAACACTACTTCAAAGTAAATTTTGATGAAATGTTGAAATGTTTGTCAGGCCTGTAAGCTTCTTAGTTGGGAACTCTAAGGTCACCGTGGCTGCCTAATGGGAAGAAAACATTATTATGTATGACCACGGGAGAGAGTGCTTATGTTTGAAACCAGTCACAGCGCTACTTACCTTCACGAGTGCCCTTTTGCTCACCCCGTCTTTGAAAGAATTTTAATGGAAAGATACCAAGACAGATTTTGGAAATGGGATTATTGGGCAACTCTGTGCAGCTGCCCACTGTCTAATCTCCCCATGACAGCTCAGAAATGAGGAGCCTCTTATCATCTCTCATTCCCTTTTAAATCCCATGTGCCCCTTGCCATTTACACCAACTGTTCTGAAACCTCAGGTCTCTCCCCAGAAACCCGAGCTTCCGCTACCATCACCTGAATGTCTGTTTGTGAAAATGCAGGAGTGTTACTGTGTGCTTTAGTGCTTCAGTACAAGTGTGTTTATTTACATTTAAATGACAAGAGGCTGATAAGTTTCACCCTCTAATTAAACACGACTGTCTGGGTTGATTGTTGAAGCTGCAACTTATTAAACCAACAGCTGGGCAGAATCAGGAAACCAGATAAGGAGCCGTTAGCGCTATCTGTGCTAAATTGGTCAAGCCTCAGTGGGACTTTTGTGAGGATTAAGTGTAATGAATAGTCACAAGAAGTTGAGAGAAGTTGGCATATGGGATGTTGCAAATGTTGTTTGATCACTGATGAGGAAAAATTGGGGTGCTATTAATACAAGAGTTAAAAGCTCAGTCAGCTAATGGACACTGACGTCGTTAGCTGGCTAAAGATAGAAGAAAAGTGAAGGATACATAAAGACTCACTGCAGCATATGCAGAAGTATATTCAACGAGTTTATTCTGATCAGATAAATATGGATGGTTATAATCAATGAGCACAATGAATAACAGGAAATAAACAATTGGTTTCAATAAGAAATGTAAAAAGATTGTTTTTATTTAAAAAACAATCATATGACAGAAATGTCCATGAAATTGTCCGATGCAATCACATTCTATGAAAAGGTTTAATTACGACACAACATAAATATTTACAAATTAAGTAAGTGTAGTAATTGTGGTATACATGCTTTTATACAATGCACCATTTTATACAGTTTAAGGTTCAACTGTTTTAACCAAACAATCAGTTCACAAATGCAGTCCGTCTTAATCGCTGCTTCTCAATGATGATTAAGGGTGAGATCTGTCTGAACCATTTTGAAAGCATTTCCACAGCTCTTTCCAACAGTTCTCATTCTGCCCCAGGGGAACTTTTTTACACCAGGGTCATGACCTTCAGGGAGGCAGGCTGGAACCGCCGAATCTTTTTCTTTAGAGCTCGGGAAGCTTTGATGCGGCAGGCTGATGGCTCGGGGCGTGGGAGCTGCTGGAGGGGCCGCCCGGCGGCAGTGGGCCCCAGAGCAGCCTCAGCCCACACCAGACCTCTCTCGTCCTCCACCTGGTCATCCTCGTCCAGGGACAGGCTGCTGTCGGAGTCCGAGAAGGACTGGAAGCTCTGGCTAGACTCGCTATCTCCAAAGCGGTTGGTGGTGTTATCACTCATCTCCCCCTCACTGCTTTCAGCGATGGTGGAGTGAAACAGTGAGGCGCACTCGGCCGAGTACTCAGACTCGCATCTTGGGGGGTAGTGGTTATGGAAGGGTGCTGGAGGGTATCTGGCATTAAGGTTGTGAAGGAAAGAGTTGGAGGACATTGAGGAGTGGACGGAGCGAGGAGGTCCAATCCACTGGCCTGACTTGGCACTCATACTGCGGACCATCTGCATGCTCCCTGGTGTCTGAACATGGGGCTCTTTTGACCTCTGACGCTGAACACACAAGGCCTGGAACATCTCCACATCAGAGGGCCATTTGGCAGCTCCCTGCCTCCGCTTCCTCAGCTCTACAGGCTGCTCATACTCCAGGCACTGCTGTCTGCGGCTTTTGCTGGATTTTGTGACAGCAGGGATGGGATGTGGCTTGGGATGGACCTTGTGGGTGTAGATGAGTCCAGGGCTACAGTGGCTGGAGTCTGAGCCTGAGCCCTGTTTGTGCTCCTCTGCGTGACAGGTGGTAACTTTCTGGGTCACTTTTCCTTTTCCTGATCTTCTCTGCTCCCCCTTGCTTCCACCGCCAGCCTCTCTGGCCCTTTCACCAGAGGAGTAGCCATGTTGCTGCCTCGCTGCTCGAGGCTTCTCGCCATTTTTTCTTCTCAGTTTCACAGCTTTGGTTTTACGGTCTGCTTGTCTCACCTTGACCCTCTGAGATCCAGCAGGGACAAATTTGGCATGGACAAACTCGGGGGAAGCTGTGTGATCACCATGAACCTCAAAGCCTTGACTCTCTTCTGTGCTGGAGCTGTGGGCCATCACCAATCTTTGTCTGTGACCCTTCCTCTCTTGAGGTCTCGATTCTGGGATATCCCCACATCTTCTTTCTGAATTGCTTCTTGCAACGCTGTCATATTCTCCTTGGAATTTATCATTCTTCCCAAGGGATGTAGTGGTGACCTCATCAGAGCTGTACTCGCGTGTGGCAGCAGGATAAGAGTATCGGTATGAAACCTCAGTGGCTCTCACTGACTGTTTGTGGTTTGCGTTATCAGCTAGCTCTTGACTGGAGTATGTCATGCAGTGTCTCCTCTGGTTGCTATCTGGTGGGATGATGCTTGTGGTCTGGGCTGGGGGAGGCTGCTGGACACACACCTCTTTGTGTGGTATTTCAGGAAACACAGTTACAACTTCAGTGGGTTTCCTGTGATAGTCACTGTGTGCCTGCAGAGTCTCTGTGCCTGTTTCACTCTGGATCTTGCTCAAGCTGCGAAGGAGGAGCTTATCAATGTACCCCAGGGTCTTGTTCTCATAAGCCATTTGTGCCCTTTGGAGGGTGTCAGAGCCATTCGCTGTGGTTCCCTCTAGAGGTCCAGGTGTGGCTGGGTCGCCTCCATGGGAAAAGATTGGGCTCTGGAGAGCCACGGCGTGCAGGGGGCTGGGGTAGTGGTACACTTCAGTCCCACTGCGGGACACAAGGTTGTTCTGGAACTTGGAGTCCACTGTGCAGGTCTTCAGGTTTGGGCACTTTGAGGGTTTCCTTGCATCCACAGATTTGTAGCAGCCAAGCCCTTGAGCCATCATCCTATCAAGATCACCTGAGAGGCAACACAAAAATACCGATTAACCTTTTAAATCACTCACCCTCTGAAAAATGACATGTTATTATGCAGCAAAATACATGTTGAGTTGCTTAGTAACAACCATTGCATTGCTCCCATTTCTACACAAGATACTTAAATTAGAGATTAAGAGATCTGGTTACCTGTCGACACAGGTCTTGGCCGTGCCTGTTCGGTGCCAGTAGTGCTTGCTCGGATCCTGCTGCTGCCCAGATGGAGGCCTGTGGCCCGCGGAGGGTTGGGCTGGGTAGTGCTCTCATCGGCAGAACGTCGCCGGCACACATCGACTTGTGATGGAGGGCTAATGTGGGTATTAGCCGGGCTCATAGGAAGGGGAAGAAGGCTTGTTTGTGAAGACGACAGACACTCGCTGTACACAGAGGTGCAGGAGTTGGACAACGAGCATGAGCCGCCATCGCTGAGCTCGTAGAAACCTGCAGAGACCAGATAATACAACGAACATGAGTCATTTCCTCATTATCTAACATCATGTCATGTGGTAGCATGGGTGGATGCTTTATTACTTGATATAAGGTAAAGTATCCTACACACCTGAACTTGGCCTGCTGTCACTCTCCAGCTGCTCTGTGGAGGCTTTGCTCACGTCCAGCTTCAGCTCACTGATCTGCTGGTCCAGCTGCTGCAAGTGGGTCTTCAGTCCTACATCCTGTTTCCGAAGACGAGACTGCAAAATAGACGACATGACATTTAAAAAACAAACCCCAAAAATATTTGCATTACAACCTAAACCAAATGCCAAGTTTTATTAGATTTTCTCAGGCAAGGAGATGCAGTAATGCTCCTAATTATATGCACGCATGTATATAATTATACGTAACTTCCCTGCACAGGTGTATGAACAGGAAAATAAAGTTGAAAAGTCAGGACAAAGGCGAGACGAGGTCTGTTGGTCAGATAAAAGATGCTCTAATGTACAGCCATCAGGAAAACAAAAGCGACTCAGCTGTGGCTGATGATTAACCCCAGCAGGACATGGGGGAGCATGGAAGAAGCAGTGGTGGGTAACTCATTTCTCCCCCACAGCGAGGGCCTGGCCATTGTGTAAACTACTAGAGGAGGAAAGCTTGGGGGCTGGGATGAGGGACTGTTTGCTTTGCAGCTCAGGCTGGGAATTTACTGTTACAGTTGTTTGTAAAATCGGGGCTGGGGGTGCACCATTTAGTTAATGCTTACTTCTCTTGGAAGATGTAAGTTCAGAAGACTTTTATTTAAACAACAGCAGAAAAAAAGACTTCTTGTAGAGTGTTTCTGTAAAATTAAATCTATATGTAGCTGGTGGTGTTTTTTAAAAGACGGGCTACGGTAAGTCTGCAGTGGCTCCATTTCCACTTTAAACCTCTTGCTGCCGCAGAACTTTACAATATATCCTCCTATGTATTTACCCAGTTCTACTTAAAGTCAAGCACAGCACCTTAATCCCTGTGTTTCCTGTAAACTGTTCTAACAGCAGCCTGCGTGGAAAAAGTGTGTCATGGAAATCTCCACAGAGGCAGCTGTCTCCAACACTCTGAGGCCTCGGGTGACTGAGGCTCTCACAGGGTGTCATTCACAGCAAAATATCCACCTTCAAAAACACACAGCACCATTTTTTTCCTCTCTCCTGGCATTAGTAGTTAATGATTGAGCCCCCCCCCCCCCAACACATGCACTGTGCGCGCGCGCACACAATCAATTCCAAGTCCTCTTGGTCCTGCAGTGAACCTTGATTTATGACACCTATCCTACTTCCTACCCCCAGCTGAGAGCATTAAAGTGTGTCTGGTAATCATTGAAGAAGGGACGCACATGAGCATCAGCTGACTGCAGAATTAATTAATTCTGAGAACTGACTTAAAGAAGTGTTAGTCCTATAGTTATTAATAAGAACTCTAATTAAAAACACAAACACCAAAACTATTGCATACATGCACACCCCACATCAGCATTTGAATCGCTTTGCTTTATGGCTTTTAATTGTGATGACTTCCTACCAGCTGTTGCTTCAGGGCTGACAGGGTCGCCTCCAGCCGCTCCTCCTCGGCCCCCATCATCCTCGGACCGTCCGGGCCTGCGTGCACCGAGGTGACCGGCTCCTCCCGGTCCGCCCTCAGCGCCCAGCTCACCATGTCGCTCTGCCGGTCCCTCAGCAGATGCAGCTCCTGCAGCCCGGCCAGAGCAGCCTGCAGCCTCTCCCCGACCCGGCTGCGGTCCACCCCGGCTGCGGCACTCATCATCCCCGCGCACGACCCCTTCCTGCTCAGCATCTCCGGAGAGGAGCGTCCGGGCGCATCCAAGAGCCAAAGACTGCGGCAGAAACGTCCCCTCCTCCTTCAGACTGCGCTCTTCTCGGTTTCTGTCTGTCTTGTTGCTGCTGCTGCCGCTGCTGGGCTGTTCGGTGTTTTAAACTACCTGTTAGAACAAATGTTGAGCTCAAGGAGGAGAAACTTCGCTCCTCCCACACGCCAAACGGCCCTCCTCCTTATTGGCCGGCCGCTGGGTCCCAATGAACATCTGGTACTAATCCTCCCCATTCAGATCCTCCGTGGAGCTGCCTAGGCATGTACTAAGTTCATCTGCATAATACCACATGGCACGATGAGCATATTATTATGCTATTTCCACTATTCCTGTTGTTGGTATTATGCTCTCATCATCATGCTCTGTGGGCTGCCCACAGATGTGCCATCAGCTTTGTGAAAGTCTGTGAGTGGTTCAAGTGGGTTACAAGATGTGGCGTGCAGCCTCATCACCGCGAGAAAACCACCCAGCAAAACAAAAAAATAAAAAAAACAATCTATTCACCTGTAAAGTATTTATTTAAGAATGCCACAGATTCTTTGTACAATGATTGAACTTGTAGTTCTGTGAATAAATCAAAGCTATAAATCCCATTTAAATCACATGGATCTACAGCAATATACATTTAAAACAGTTCTCCAGTACAGAAAAATCTATTAAAACCAACCAACCAAACTTATTTAATAGCAGTTTTTCTGTTTTGCCTTGGAAACAGACTTGAAAGAAATGAAGGCAGTCCAGACCAGTGATAGATAAATGCCGCCCCCTGGTGGTAGTTAAGACTACAATATTTTGTTGATCTCAACATGGCCCCCTGAGGCCCCCTGGCCTCAGTTTGAGCCACGTGTGCCTCCCCGCTGAGAAGTCAGTAGTCTAAATGCAAGTCTTCACAAAGAGATTGTGAAAGAAAGAAGCTAGTTTAACCATAATGTATTAATAACAGTATTTCATTATGGTACAAACTAAAAATGAATGAAATCGTCCATATCCGTTGCAGAAAATGAGTGAGGGCTCCTTTAACAGCTGTGTGCTGATGATGAAGAGTCATACTCACTTTATTCAGTTTCTTTTTATTTTGAGCATTCTGGCATAGCTTAAAAGAGGGAGTTAAAAAATTACACATTTTGATATCTAACTCGATTCAGTATTTTTTAATACTAAGGAGAGATACCTGAAGCTGTATGTGACATGACAGAGACCAGAAATATATCCTGAATACTTATAACAGTTGCTAAGAAACTATAAATTGTACTCTCACAGTGGGTTCAAAGACTGAAACAAGTCCACTCAATGGAACATGTGACAAGTGCAAATGAAAATGGAAACTTTTCTACAAGCATGAACTTCAGTGATACTGTGCTTCAGACTGTGAGTGCCTGAATAAAACACTGACTGTGGTTTAGTTTGTTTGTGAGCCCTTGTTTACTCAGTTCAATGTCAAGAATGTCAGTGTCAACAGATTTAACTCTGAAGTCAATTAAGTTAAAAAAACACATTTATGTATTTGTGAACAGGACCTAAATATTGTAGTAAAGGAGAATCAGTGAAACTAGTTTGCTGTAGATCGATGCATTTTCATTTAGTCATTAAAGTTATAATGAGTAGGATTTGTTGCTTGCAGTTTGTAAACACAACATTAAAAGTTGGCTCCTCCTCCTCAAGGCACATGCCTGTCTGGTGGGGTCACATGCTTACCATCTGGTAACTAGTGGTAACTCTGGTAAACACTATTTCTGAGTCCTAGCTACACACCACTGCCCAAAGTGGCCCTAAAAATGTCTTCAAAGTAAAAAAAATAAGAAAACACAGGCAGAGTTCAGGGTCTCTGAAGATACAGACACCGCCGCACACTTCCAGGGTGTCATATGTGATTATTGACATAGATTTTTTTTTTTGTATAAGTCTATACGTACAACAACACATACAGTTTTTAGAAAGGAAAATCCCTCTCTTTGCACATTTAACTACATGTCTCATAAAATCATATCTCTGGCCTCTTGTGCTCATTATTTTACCTCTCTTGCTATTTCTTGATTTAAACCCAAGTCCTCACAACAATATGACTCATGGAACAAGTATTACTGTTGTTTTCTTTCTACCTGAGCTGCGCTTCATCTACCTGAGACGAATGAAGCACTTGTTCTCACTGTCAATAATCTGATAACAAATAAATAAGGGAATGATTGAGCCCTCATCGCAGGCGAAGGCAACGTGAGGTTACAGACCATTACAGACAATTCACCTATGCTGCTGCTATTTGCCCTGCATCACAGGTGGGGAGATTCTTTCATGCTGATATCTGCGGCTATCTTGAAGCCACAGTTCAAAGGAAATACCAAAATACCAGGAGGGGTGTACACCTGTGTGAGTATCTCTCTCTCACATACACACGCTGTCTGATTAAAGATAAGGTGATTAAAGTGTTTTAAATATGAAATCAGCTACCTTTTTTCTGTTTGCCAGAATGTGGATTTCATGCTGTTTGAATGGCACTTAATTCACAATGACAACAAGCGATTGTAGAATGAATGTAAAACCATTGAATTTGAGACACTAGAGGGCAGTGTCACTCTACTTCTCAATCTTGTGCGATGAGCTTTACACTTTGATGTGTTGTTGCTGGATAGTCTGCACATTTTATTGATGCTGCACATTTCTGTCAGCTGGAGACGTGAAAACGAATGACCCCAGGTGCAAAATGAAGCTGACTGTGAAATTTATAGATGTATTTTGGAGATACAGAGGCTCGAGCACTTGTTTACGCATCCCTGATTGCAAAAACACATCCCCGTCACTTTGATGGTGCACCTTGGAAGGCCCCTCATCAACATGCTCACGTTATAGCAAATGTACAGCACATTGTGGAGCCCACTCCTCACAGGGATAGCGTCATGTCCTTGTAATGCTGCTGGTGTACAACACCTCATTGTGATGCCTGAATGTCCCTGTGCCCCCATCCCCTTCAAAGCACTTCCCTCAGGGTGACATCAGCTGGGGTACTGCTCCAAAGGTGCCCTTGCTTTTTTTTTTTTTTTAACAGTCAAATGTGGGTTTTTCGTACTGGAGTTTGCAAGGCTCTCTTAACCTCATGCACCCTGCCTTCTCCAAAACAAAACTTTTTACCTACCACTTTGCAGAGCTAAATCCAAACAGCTTCGTCTCACTGGAGGTTTCTCTTTGTGTGGCTTCTTCTTTGTGCTCTGCATTTATCAGCAGATTTTCCATCCTCCCTCCTTTTTCTTCCATCCACTTAAGAAAAGATAAAGCAGCCCAAATGTTGATAACAAAACAAAAGCACAAGGCAGGGATCCGTGGTGCTTTAAAAAAAAAAAACAGCCGCAGTGGAAAGGGTGTGACAAAGAGTTTGTACCTGCTCAGGTAGATACAGACGGGAACAATGGAAGATGCTGCCACAAACAGGATGCGTGGGATGGAAGTCAGAGGGGTAAACATGGGGTGTTGTCATATGTGGGACTGAGGGAGCGTCTGCGTGCATGTGCGAGAGGAAGAGCGAGGGAGTGAATCTGTTGTCAGCCTCGTGTACATGGAAAAAAAACAACCATTTCACATGTAGGCATTATGAGCTTATGACTTCAAAGGAGGAAAATCTGATATCATACATAAGACACTGCTGACTTGCATGAGACACTTGTTGATTTTGAACTATTTCCGGGGGTTTGTGTATTTTCACATATTTGTCGGTGTGTGTGCGTTGTCCTTGTTGCGCGTCAGGGGATTCCCATGCAGGTCCTCTGATTGAAAATCCCTTTCCCAGGTATTCTGTCATCAACAAAGGCAAAGATAGGGAATTTCATGGATCAAAGTGGCCTCTTGTGTCTGACAACAGAGACTCGCTCTCTCTGCCACCTCTGGCCTACAACGCTAAAATGGGAGAATGACTGAACCCCACACACAGAAACTGACATTTTTGTGTAGATCCCTGCTCCTAAATTACTGAGGGAGATTATGGAATTAGGTTTTATTTTCAAGTGACTTTTACAGGCAATGTAATGCATCTGTTCTTTATCTTTAGCTTCTTAAATAGATATAACCTCTTAAAAAGAAAGGCCTCTGGTGAATTCATCTCCATGGTTTTGGGTGTTTTGAAACCTTAGACTTATTTTCAATGTCCCAAGTGATTTCCATTCTCAGAAAGCTCCAACTCTATCTCACCCATGAGACATGCCGGGAATTGCAGTAGGCTGGCTGGCTCTTGGCCTCGGTTTTAAAGTCCTGAAAGAGAAAGCAGAATTCCCATTTGTTGTTTTTGAGCACTTCCGACGAAATCCATTTGCATCCAGCTGCATCCAAGAAACACACCCAGTCACTGCTTTTGACGCTGACTGATAGCGACTCTGCTCACAACAGTTCCCAGGGTTTTACAAGGTATTTGAGATATGCTCTGCTTCATAGCACCGTACAGTTGCTGTCAAACCCACTTGAGAGCAAAAGGCCAGACAGTCACAGCACGATCCACCATGGCAGTTTCCAATTCATTGTCAGTGGAGCAGCTCCAGGATTTATCTCCTGATGAAGTCCCAGATTAGAGGCTTGTTCCTGTGGGTTTTAGCTTTGATTGAGAGTTGCTCATGCCAAAAAATGTTGAACGAACTGTCTAATGTTGTCAGAATTCTCTTGTAGGTTGTTTTACTTAATCGAATTGAGATATTTGACTGTGTTAAACAACACACTGAGACGCTCACTAAACTAGTCAGAAAACTGGTTCCCTCAGGGATATCAATCACACTGTAAGGGACGTGTGTTGGAATTTGAGAACTGTGAGTTTAAAAAGACCAATCAGAAAATTTTTAAAGAGACAAGAAGGGCTTTTGACTGCTATGTGGGCACGTGGAGACCTGTCCCCAATGGTGGACCAGATCAGCCATATCTCCCCCCATCATCTTGTCCGCCGTGTGCTGAACCACCTCTCCTGACTTCCAGTGGATTTGCCCTCAGAGTGCAGTGCTCCTGCACATGAGAGAGACCTTTATGCTGTATGCTCGCAAAATTATCTCCTCATCAAATTTTATTTGAGCTGAACAAATTTTTGTTTATTCAGCAAGTGAGGGAGACTGGCTTCCATGCTGTACTCCTGCAAATCATAAAGACATCTGTCTAAATTAACTGATTTAGCGTTGCCTTACCTATGAATGCAGTGTGCTACTTTCAGCCAAGTTCCCAGGGAGAATTTAAAGGAGTGGATGGTCTTTACCTCTTGTGTGACAAGCTGGGGGAGCTGTTTGGAAAGCTTTGGAAGCTTTTTTTTTCCCCCTGCATAACCTCAAGGGGATTTGTCAAAGGGGTACAGTGTGCCACGCACAATTGCCATGAATGTGATGTGAACTTCTTATCGTATTTATATGTTTACACCTGCTTCACCCAAGTATTTTATAGAAGCTGGAGATGACTTATGTTTGTACAGTATATCTGTCTGTGTGGGACAGAAAAACAGAATTAACTAGACACAAGTATGAAAGGCATCATTTACCTGGGGAGGGCTACATTTCAGCCATGGATGTAATAGTGTCAAAGTCCATACAAGAGAGACTTATCATGGAGAGTCTCAAATGGCCTGTATCATTTCATAGGCGGGGAGATGCATGTCTGAGCTGTGTAAGACTCGGACATTGTACTTAGCTGACCCTGTCTGCAGAGTCCAGGGGATGCACGCTACTTGTGCTGAGCAGGGAATAAACTGAATTCCGCATTTCTTAATACAAGGAAGACTATTAGTCTGATGCTGATCCGATTTAATTGATGAAATAGTTTTAGACTGACCGCACAGTATTGCGTTGTGGTTTGCGAGCTGTCATCCCTGCTCTGTTTCTGCCCAAACAACAGAACAAACCAGACAGTTATTTCACAGTTTTTTTATTGCAGCTGGAAAGGTGGCACTTTACATTTGGACAACAGAGTTGAGCAAGAGTTTCAGCATGTGTGCACAAAGAACGCACTGAAGGGTACTGACATTTCTTCTTTTGGTCAATGATGTTCATTGTGCTACAGTTGTTGAGTCAGCAAATTTTTGGGTAACACAATTGTGGTTCGGTGGAGCTGCCCAAGGCGATGTTTTGTGAAATTGTGCATAAAAGTGCAGTAGTTCTGAAGAGAGGATTGTTTCTGTTTTTAGCCACTCCAACTGTGTGGCTCCGGGATTGCAATGAAGGTCAGACAGTCAGCGTGCCGCTTTGGTCCAGACTGAAATATCTCAGTGACAAATAGGTGGATTGGTATTAAATTTGGTGCAGATATCTATGGTGCCCAGAGGATGAAACCTTATGAAGTTGGTCATCCCCTGCTTTTCTTTAGCACCACATTCACATTTGTACTTAGTTTGTCCAATACTTTGATTTAAAAACAAATGACCTGGAAAACTAATAACTTTGTCAATGGCTTCAGATGCTCACATGTTAACCTACAATGGTGAGCATGGTACATATGACGTTAGCATTGTAATTTCGAGTATGTAAGCATGCTGACGTTAACATTTAGCTGAGTAAAGCCTGAAAGAGGTGCTAACATGTCTAAACTAAACTCTTACTCTTCCTCTTAACTTCCTTGGTGTCTACAAGGATTCAAGGATTCAAGGATTCCTCCTCCTACCTACCTCCTCATCTCAGTGTTTCCAGGCACTTTTGTGACACTTTTTGGCCTGTTAACAACAAATGTATGACTTACAAACACTGTCATGGCTTTTCTATATCATTGCTGAATGTGTAGACAGTGTTTACCTCAAATGTTCTTGTTTGAATTTCACACGCTCTTTTGAATCTGTGTCTTTTGTCTTGGATGTCTTTGGTTTTCGTTTTGTGTGATTTTGCAATTTATGTATACATTGCAATATGGCAGAATATAACTCATATGAAAACCAAAACCACATGTTGGTGTTCTGCCATAACAAAGTCCCAGAACTAAGCCCTTTAAAGGCAGAAGTGTAAAGGAAAGAATTCAAAATAAACAGTCCCTTATCCACCCTCACGCACAAACGGATGCTCACGTAGAGAGGAAGTCTGTTGTCCGATCCAGCATCAAGAACACCATCCAGTGAAGGGACGCTCTGCTGTCATAGAGAACTGCAGCACAATGTCAGTTGTTGTGTCCTTTGTACCGTTGTGCACTGTTTACGTATGTTTATCAAGATGGTGGCAGAGACATAAAAGCCTGGTTGGGCTGCAACAGCTAAATCTCCTCTCCTCCTTTAGAAGGGCAGCTATTTTGACGGAGCAAGTTTCTTCTTGTACACAGGAACACCAGCAGACGTGGCTTTAGACATCCACTAAGCCATCACAATGCAGTTGCAACACAGTCAGACTCGGGAGAACCAAACTCTCTTGTCTAAACTTCCCTCATGTCTGATCTGCATCTGATTCTGGCATCAAATCTTCATGAGATGAGTTTGTCCCGAGATATTTAGCCCTAAAGGTTTGGGTGCAGAGGAATATCACCACAGGCTATACAGGCAGCCGCTCTCTCTCCGTGCAGGTGTGCAGTTTTTAAGAGGCCTCTTTATTTGCAGAGTCACCTGAAGTTTTTCCACCTGTAACAGGATGTCCCGTGCCCTCAGGGTGGCATTATGATCAGTCTGTCCGCGCAGAATTGTTATTCATCTATCGGCCCCACTCCTCCGTCCCTTTTCCAGAGACAGAAAAGGGTGAGGTCTCACTTGTGCACTGCTGCTCAGCGCTGACAACAACTCAATGTGCTGTGTGGTTTGTGACCACCAGCACTAGCCCCCATCCGTCAGCCCAAACCAAAACAACCTGCAGCTTAGCAGGAAAACACCAGACTCAGATGATCCCGTGTCCCTCAGACAAGCAGAATCCCCAGTGAGAGCTTGGGTGCGAGTAAATTACACTTGATAGGTCGACGAACTGAGGCCCATATCATTGTAAGCCAGTTCAATCAAAATAATACATCAGAGCACATTAATTTGTACTCGAGAGGAGATCAAATGTAAAACCCCAGGCTGACCCCTGAACACTTGCTCCTGAACCCATCATCCCCTCCTCTGGTGTGCTAATCCTCCTGAAGCCCACCATGGGAGCTCATGTGGCCCAGAGGAGATGGACCGGAGGGGGATGAGGCTGACAGCACCAACACAGCTGGCCTGAGGAGCTGTGAGCTGCGACTGGAAGCCCCCTAGCGCCCACGTTCACAGATGTGATGGTCCCTGGGAAGGAGGAAAACCCACTTGTTCTGCCCCATGCCCGCCATGTGCTCGCCCCTTCAGAAACCGCACTCCATGGTGAACACTGAGTCTTGGCCAGTGATCTGATGTCTAGGGGAGGCGTACGTGAGTGTGTTTCATTAGACACAGGACCACACAAGACTGTTGTTGGGTATTTCCATAAACATTTGAAATAAAAGGCTACATCTATCAAAAGCACCAGATTAAAGTTTGATTTTGCACAAACAAAGATTTGAGGGCAGCTTTCCCAGAGCCATCATAAAGTCCACTGAAAAGTGTACCTTTTGCTTTTGAGGTGTTCCCCCACAACCTTTGTAACTTTGCGTGTCATTAAAATTATGAGCAGACATTTACGGGGGCCCATACAGGGAGCACAGGATGACTCCAAAGCATTTTCGTTCCCAAGACTTTTATTTTATTCTAACTCCCAAACATCAAATCAACAAGTTAATCTGTCATTTGAGGTACAATGAATCTGGCAAACACGGCTCGGTACAATAAGATAAACAATTGCTATGAATCTCTCCCTGAGGAGAAGCAATTATCTTTCCCTCCTATCACGGAGAGAGTGAGGATTAGGAGTGTTTGTAACAAGATAATGTGCAGCAAATGTTTGCAAATTCCTCAGCATCGCTCCTCACATATTTAGAGAATGAGCGCTCTAAACTGTATGCGCAGACCGTTAAAGTTTTGTTTTATACTCAATGATATCCTCCTTTGACCAGGACATGACACCTTATATAGAGAAAGACAAAGGTCAAGCTGCAGAGCACATGGAGCCATTTATAAAATGTCAGAAAGTGGATGGTGGTAAGTTTTATCTGTTGGATGTCTTAAATCTTGCTCTGGAGGCTCAGCTTGCATTATGTTTATGGAAGTTAGGTAAAAAATCAAGGCCATTCCTGGTTGCTGGTTGATGTCATGTGCAGGGGTGGTAAGAGATCTCTACTGCCTTTATTGGTCTTAGAGTTCTCCTGACAAGGCCCACAAAGCACTTATGTAAATCCTCCCAGTATCACATATCAGGGCAGGTATTTGAAAAGGTACAGCCAGACGACTATTTAAATCAGTGCCTCAGCTCTGAATGAATTTATTACTGTGTTTGGAGGGCAAATACATTTTGATGGAGTGGCTGATAGCGCAGACGTGTTTCTGGACACGGCTGGGTGGTGAGTTTCCCAGCTGCTTGTGCCAAGAGCTGAGACGTGTGATTAGAAAGGGAAATTTTGGGGTGAAATAAAAAACTCCATCCCTGACATTTTCTTGTGGTGAAAAAGTTGTGAACTACAGGGGAGAGACAGGGGCCAAGGCCCCATAATATAGCCCTTCTCTCCAAGGCCAGGTCTGACGCAGGGAGCCCGATGCTCCGCAGAGTTGGGACAGAGCAGGTCTGTGTGGCGAGCCAACCATAGAAACCCTGTCACCTCTCTGCGCCGCGTGGAAACCCCTGTGCACCGTCGCTAACAGCGTCCCACAACAGCCACATGTTGGCTCTGTTAATTTGTGAAACATCACCTGCATTTTGTTTCACACATAAAGATGTTTACAGACCATAACTGCTCCTGATTTAAGAAACTGTTAGTCAGCCAAAAATCACTACACTATTAGCTGAATGTAAGTGAATATAAATGATAAGGGCTTAATTAAAGGAACAAATCTGTGAAACATGTTTTCTTATTTGTCCTGCAAATGTACAGTCATGTAAAATGAAAACATGTTATTGCTCTAAACAGACTTAATCTTATATTCATTATGTTGCTTATGTTTTTTCATACTGATGGAAAGATTAATATCACTCTGTCTGTATGGTAAATATAAAGCTAGTGTTGCTAGCAGCCAGTTAGCTTAGCTTAAAGACTACAAAACAGCTAATGTAGGTTTGAAAATCTACCTAACAACACCTCTAAAGTTAGCTAATTAAAATGTCATATCCATCACATAACTCCCGTTTTTTATATGTATCCAACAAACAACATATAGCATTTTATTTAGGGAACTACTGAGAGGTGCTGGTGCTGGACAAAGTTAGGCTAGCTGTTTCCCCTTGTTTTCAGTGCTAACCTATGCTAACTGGCTGCTTGCCGTGGACTCATATTTACTGCTCAGACATTAGAGTGGTATTGATCCTCGGAGCAAACAACATGAATGATATTACAGGCTGAACAACACAGCAACCATTAATCAACTAAAGTTGTGAAGTTTAAGTCCAAATTCCCAGAAGCCTATTGCAACACAGAAAGTGAAAATATCTGAAGTGAAATTTTTGGAAAGTGTTTGTGTTGCTTGTCGAAAAGTTCAAGGATTGTACAAGGTCTGGTAACCAGCTGCATCCAAAGCTTGTATGAAATTTTTGTATTTTCTGCTGATTGAGTTGACATCGGAAAAATATATGTCAAAATATATGTGTCAGGAGAGACTAGACGATGTAAAGAATACAGTAGAGACATATTCATTGTCTTAGTGGAAAAACTCAAATAAAACAAATTTTATATGTTTGAATGCTTTTATTTGTGTGTAAGCTACTTAGTTAATTTTGCAACTTGACTGGTCATTACTGTACATCTTATGTAATTAATGTGGGTTTCTGTCAGTCACTCCTCAGCTTTGTTCCAGACTGAAATATCTCAGTGTATTAGATAGATTGCTGTGAAGTTTTCTACAGACATTCACGGTCTCCAGAGACCTACTGACTTTGGCAGTTTGCTGACTTTTTTTTTTATTTCATCATGATGTTCTCATTCATAGTTTTTAATGTCTCAACAATCATTGGATGGATTTTTGTGGATCCTCTAAATTTCTGTCTAGGCCAAGAGGTGCACAGATAGAGCCTCACAGAGTCTTTGATGTGTTACTGTGTGTTAGGGAGTAGCTAAAACATAAAAGCAATGAAACAGTTTATATGAACAAGAGTCAACATTTTAACTCACACAAATGTTAATTGTTTCAAAACTGTACGATAAAAAGGTTTAGTCAAACGCCGCCTTCACACAGCGGAAGGTTTTGTTGCGATAGAATCTGTCCCACATAGTGGACATGGTGGAGATCCTGTGAGGTCCACCTCATGTCTGATCCCTCTGCCAGTTAAAACCGCCATTTACTGATTAGTCCCTATCAGCTCTCTGTGTGACAAGGATGTGCACAGTGAGAGCCCTGGGTATCTCTTTGGGTATCTGAGCTATGTAAACTCACCGCTGTGGGTCGTGGCGCAACAATTCCTTCCCCCCCTGGTCTGCGCAAGAGACGATGGCATGGGTAAAGAATAAAACGACTCAGCTCTGCAGGATGAATCACTGATAGTGTCATCACCGCGATGAGACGAAGATGAAAATGCCAGGGTGCCAGGTCTTTATCGTGACTGCTTATCTCTCAATCAACTGCAAGAAGATACAAGAAAGGTTGGCAAATATTTAGTGTAATCAAAAGTATGGGTATTGATCTCATCATTACCAACTGCCTGCAATACCATTAAAGGCAACATTGGTGATTGCCAGTGCCAGGAAAGTCTTGATCTTGTTACAACTTGTCAAAAGTGATTTCCCCCACTTTTGTGTCAGTTAAAGTGAGCAAACTACAGCTTGGTGTCCTGCTATTTGTGAGTTTCAGTGTTTCAGACCTAAATAACACTAAACTCAAAAAATTTGCACCACCGCTTGTAGACTCTGTATCACAGGTCCTGCTCCAAAGTCACGTACCTGCTGCACACTCTGAGCCCTTGGGCACTGAATGGTTACAACACTCAGTTACACTGACTTGGCTAAAACAGACAGAGATTCAAGCTTTTTTTTTAAAGTGAGTTTATGTGCATAGATGAGATATCCACAACTACAATCGGAGGTATGGAATTAGGGTCTTGTGTTGCCTGGAGAGTGAATAGACTCCACAAGGTAGGTCTCTGTAGGTTCTATGAAGAGTTAAATTTGGATTCTCTTGACAAATTTAAATTCTAATATAAAAGTATTAATGATATGCAAAGGAAAATATCAGGTTTGGAAGTGGGCTGGGGAACCACACATAACTAAATCACATATAAAAAGCCAATGAAAACTTAGCAAAATGAGGCATGAATGCTTTCTTGTGCCACCAAATATTAGATTATGCAAGTAATCCTCTCAGTCAGCAATGGCTTGGAATTCGATGAGGCACCGAAGGCCAAGTCGTGTCAAGCCGTCAGCTCCTTTCGCCAGCTCATCGCTGCACAGTCCCTGCTGTTTGTGATTGATGACCATGGCTCGTACATGACCTATCCCGGTGAGGAGCCTTCCCTGCACTGACCGACTCTGAACACTACAGGGTTTTACTCAGCCTACATGATAGTGAAAACAACCATAATGTAGGTCCATATTTCATTAATGCTGGTATTTTTTTTGAGGGCAAAACAAATACACACCTTGAGATGGTGGGCTTGGACCCAGTGTACTGTCTGTACCGACTCATAAAACCTACATCTCAAACCGGATGGATTAAGTGGAGAGTATTGAACTTGAGCGTGGAAAAGCACACCTGGGTCGATGCCTCTTTCATGGTTTTGATTTCAGCTGGCATTTGCCAGACATTCATCAGAGTTGCAACATAACCTACGTTATGATGTTTTCATAAAGATAAGCCATCATTCTACTGGGTTCAATCCCAGCATGGCAACATCGCAATTTCATCTTCAGGCGCCAACTGTGAGCGTCACACCTGATTTTATTGACATCTATAACTATTACATTTCATATAGTGTAATTACCACAGTCAAAATATTGTCTCAGAGGCTGAGAAACTGTATGGTGGAGGGTCTAAACAAAATACGCCCACAAGGAAGGGTTTGTGGCTGAAAATCCTGTTTGCTTACACTACTCGGCTGTAATAATTTCAGTAAAAACGCTGTCATGCAGTGTTTTTCTGCCTGGAAATTCTTTCAGTGGAATCATTTAAAGATGACAAATGCCTGGCAAGAGATAGAGACGGAGACAGTGAGATAACAGAGAGGTACTGAGAGTGTGGGAAGGAAAGACAAAGTGAGAGAGAGTGGGTAGTGCCTTTCTGCCTATCTGAGTGCATGCAGACCTTTTGTGCAGTGGGGGGAAGTTTGAGATCTGAATTATCTGCATTGTTTGAAATCCTCATCCCTCTTGCATCTTGGCAGACGAGGCGCAGGCTGGAGTGTCCATGTGAGTGACTGTAAATGAAACATTCCGCGTTGAGTTCAGGACGGGGTTCCTCTCGACTCATCGTCCGTCATTGCAGAAAGCTCGCTCTCTGCTAGTGAAGCAGGCCATTCTTCTGTCCACGGTGAGCCGGGCAGTAAATTCTCAGGGCCCTCACTGTTGAAAGCTCCGTCACCCCCCTAGATGCCATTATCTCCCTAATCCACCTCTTGTGAACATCTGCAGGGATTGCCCATGGTGGACGACGCACATCTGTGGATGCTTGAGCGTCTGTGCTCGCCTCGCTGACACTGTAGACAAACTCGAGTGGATTATCTTAAAAAAATGATCAAAAGTAAACACCTGCATGAGTTGTGCCATTGATTCAAAACAAGTCTCTTTGTTCCCTGCTGACACAGAAGACAAATTGGGGCAAAATCATCCCACAGCCATTCAGATTCAGACAAGCAGCCTTTTTTTCAACATTTATTTATCTAAGGAAATCTATTGCTGAGCACGCATGCTCCTTTTTCAGCCGCTTCTTGCTACACATTCTAATTCATATAGTTCACAACTGGGAGTCTCCCAGTACAAACACCACTGTCGGATGCCGAGCAGCTGTATGAGAGCAGGGTGAGTGAAAGTCACTGAGAGCTGTTCTGCTCCACGGTGAATCACAGAGATGCTCACTGATGACTGAGCATCATCTGGGGTTTGTTTCTGGTGTGTGTCTGACGCCTAATTTGCAAGTGTTTATGTGGCTAATTCTTCATAATGCATTTTGGAGAGGAGTGAAAAGCTCTCCTTGGGGAGTGAACGGGCCCAGGTAGCCCTCACATCTGAAGAGCGGCCTAATGGGTAAGCAAACACAGTGAATTACCAAGGCCCCTTTACAAGGAGCAGCCTGCAGTGAGAGTGGCGTGCTGCACCTGAACAAGCATGCATCTATCTATCTATCTATCTATCTATCTATCTATCTATCTATCTATCTATCTATCTATCTATCTATCTATCTATCTATCTATCTATCTATCTATCTATCTATCTATCTATCTATCTATCTATCTATCTATGTGTGTGTGTGTGTATATATATATATATAAATATATAATATAAATATGTGTGTGTGTGTGTGTGTGTAAAAGCATGTAGGTAGATAGATAGATAGATATGGTGCATGCATGAAGTTGAAGGAGCAGTGCTTGCCAGAGTGCTTGCCAGATATCTCACGTTTCCTTTTAGATTCTCTCTTGTTTTTTTGTTTTTCTTCTTGGTGAAAATAGTTAAAACATTATGAGGACTCTTCCCATCATGGGTGCCTCTGTTGTCAAGAATAATTGTATTTCAGGGAGCCTAATCCACAATTGTTTTCTTCTTTGCTGTACATGTAGAGTTATAGGTAGTTCAAGTGAGAAACTGACAGACTAAATGTTGTGTATGCTGACCATGTAGGTGTCGGACAGGGGAATTCATGTCATCCCTTCTCTGTCTTTCCTTTTGTCTTGTCATCTCTCCAAGAGAAGGTAAAATGGCAGGTGGATAAAACTTATCACCTTCAAGGTTAAACATGTGCACATCAAAAGAGACTCAAGGAGCCAAAAGAGGAGATCATATACAGTATATTTACGGAAAATTATATAGAAGACAAGAAAAAGTACACCAAATCTAAATCCTTTTTTTTTTTTTTTACTTTACAGCAGATGAATGAGTGGGAATAACAGAAAGACCTCTGTGGATTAATTATTGTACCCACACACTGTGTGCATTCACTACATTCACAGGTAGCATGAGCTCATAATGTTAGCAGCATCCTGCCACTACAGAGATGCATCACAGTAACTAACATGTTTCCATGGATATGATGAAAACACATAACGGCCCAAATGAATGCAAATAAGGTCTTGTATCAAATGTTTGATTAAATGTCCATTTGTGTTGCTCAGTAAATATGTTAAACATATAAATTACTATATATTTATTATGTATTTACTTTGTATTTACATACATATTTTGAATTACGTTTTTTTCAATCATTCCCAGCATGGCAGCCTTGTGCTGTGGTGTGCCATGTCTCCTCAGGGACCGTGGCTGTTGCATAGAGGGGCTTTCTCTGCAGCACACGGGCCCTCTTCACTCTGTGTTGACTTAGTAAATTACTTGGGATGTCAGGGCCCAACCACAGCTTATCCTCGGAGGGGGGTTGGTGAGGGGGGGGCAGTGTGGTAGTGAGAAAAGAGGGAGTGTGAGAGAGAGCGAGGGCCGGAGCGTAAAAAATCAGACAATGAAAGCCTCAGGAAGGAGAAAAGGAGACCTGAGTCAGGGATCAAATGGTGACTTATTGTTGTTCTTTCCACAGGAACAGACTATTTGTATTTTGCCTCTACAACATTGCAAACAGCAGCTCAGTCTCGTAAGGATGACACATTTAATAAATCAGCTGAAAGATTTACTGCTACACATCGGAAAACTCCCCAACAACAAAGCTTCACGATGATGAGAAGACTGAAAAAAAGTTATGACCTGTTTCTGAGTTAGGGGCTCAATAATGCAAAACATGCATACCGGTGATCCTTAATCCCTTCTTTACTAGACACAAACATTTGAATGTTAAAGGAAAAGGGCCCTTCACATTTTTTGTCTGTGTTGTAATGCGTCAGTTTTGTGTTGAACCTCACAACAAAGGTTTGTTGTTGTTGTCTTTTTTTTTTTTCCTTTTTTTTTGTTAGCGCAGCCGATCCAGGTGGATGAAAGAGGCCAGTCAGAGAGAGTCCTGCAGGGCACATGGCTGTATTATGGTATGCGTGCTGGGCGCTTAGGGCTGTCTGTGCCGCAGCCTGTCTGTAGTCAGGCGAGCAGACTGCACACCTGTGGCCCCTCTGCTCAGCCCTGTTTGCTTTGACACCTCGGATGCTGTCTCCTTCAACAACACATCTTTCATCCTCGCCATCAGCCTCATCAACCTGTTTTTGTGTATGTTTCTTGTCAGCTCAGACACCAACAACCTTAAAAATTTTCAGTTTCAATTAAACTGTGAAGCATGTCACTCTCTGACAGTAGGTTATTCTCTGAACTTAGTGCTGTACTCCAAATGTGCTGAAGTATGGGTTGAAACAGGTTTTGAACCATAATGGCCTGATTGACTCAGTGCTATTCTCAGTTCCCTTAGACTTCACTGGCTTCTCACATTTTTTTCTTTTCCTCATTTTTTTTCTTCAAAATCACATTTTCCCGTTCATCTGTCCACAGATCACGCTAAGCCTTTGATAAGGATGGTGGTGGTGGAGCATGGGAGCGATGGGAGTGGAGGGTAATGTGTAATTGTGGGTCGTGGGTGTCGGTGGCTCCCCGGGACCTGCTTTGAAAGGATGTGACTGAATCCCAGGCCAAGGGAAGAAAAAAAAAATGCTCTCAAAGAAATGCTTTGTGTGTAATCATCAAGCCATGATAGTGCCACAATCGCCTTGTCTAATTTGTCGTAACATGCTTTGCCATTTGTTGACATCCCCTGTCCACCTTTAAAGGGGGGTTTCATCACTTGGCCACACCTCTGCAGGTCTCTGAGTCTGACAGTGGGTAGGAACAAGATTAGTGGAGTAATGGACGACAAGAAACTTGTGAAACTAATTCGTTGGCTTTAAATCTGTGCATCATTTTAAGAATATTTAAAGTGTTTTCTATAATATATAGTTATATTTCATCACTTGTTGGCATTTAAACAAAAAAATGTGGCAAATCCTTCCTTCCATTTTTTTTTACTTTCTCCCTTACTCTATCCCCTGTTGCATACATCACACTTTAAATCACATCACAATTTAAATTGAAAATAACCTGCAATTTGAAAAAAAAATCAATCATGTTTTTGTTTTTTTAAAGAAATAGTGTGACATTTTTCTTCTTAACAAGAGTTATATGAGAAGATTGATAGCACTTTCATGCTTGCATGTTAAATATGAAACTCTTGTAGGCAGCCAGTAAGCTTAGCTTATCATTAAGACTGTAAACTGCTAAAAACTCTAAGTCTCACCAATTAACTCTTATTCTGGATTATACTGAAGGTAACATTACCAGCACTGTTAGGTGTTTCTGCATCTAACCTCAGTCTTGCTATCAGGCCTGCAGCACCCTGATCTGAGGCTGTGTCAGGAGAATGGCAGGTCTTTGCTCTGATACAGACATTCAAAACTAATGCCATTTAAGCCGCCCCCCTGACACTGGACATTCACATAACCTAACTTCTAACGTTTTCCAGCCGGTGGAGGGGGGAGGGAGGGAGGGCGGCAACAAGAACGCCTTTCAGGGGCATTTCAGCACAGATTACAGCGGCTGACTGCTCCCCACATTTGAACAATGTGACCACAAGGCCTTCATGATTTGTAGCTTTGCTGGATTCGGCAGATCTAATAAATCATTAAATCACCTTATTCACCACTGAGAAACGACGGAGAAAGATTAGAGCGGCATGAGAACCATATGCAGAGACAGGCAGGAAGGAGGAGGGGGAGGAGGAGATTTGTTCTTACTCATAAATATAACGTTTAGGATTCATGTGACAAGCTTGAGTTTGGGTAAATTTTGCCCTAGTAGGAGCTGACTTGAGCTCAGTGAAAATGCAACATTTATAAGGGAGTCTTTCAATAGAGGGCACTATACTTCAATTACAGATGTTAGTCAGAGTCAGCAGGATTAATGGAGGAAAGAATCATGAGATGTGTTTACTGTTGGCCTGTCAAGTTGCTTTCCCATTGCATCTGGCTTGTTTGTGAGTTGGTGAATTAGTGATCTATTAATCTACCCCTGTGTTATTCCGGTTATGTGCAGCAAGCGACTGGAGGAGAGTTATGTGGGAGAGTGTCTGCTTCGTCCCGGACTTGTTTAAAGCCGGAGCTCAGCAGTCAAACTCTTCCAGGGAAAGTACAAAGCCTTGCCTGGTGGTCTGCACACATGCCTGGATGATCTGCCCAAAACAGCCTGGATGGTGGGGTGGCAGAGACACACCTGCTTTGTCAACACCATCTTCCTCACTACTGCGGCCAACTGAAAATCCATCCTGTATAATTGCAAAGACTGTAAGGCACCATAGATCCGAAGTAGCCTCGGTTTCAGAATACTGAATACTTAATCTGAATTCTTAAGGGAAAGCAGGCTGAATTTGATCCAGGCGTGGAGATGCTTTCATTTCCTGTTGTTTGATACAACAATAATTCCTCCTTGGAAAATAAAAAAAAAATGAAATGAAGAGTAAAGATAGAAACAATGTATTAGTGTTCATAGAAGTAGTGTATATACCATATAAAAGACTAAGAGTCTACAGCTGTGCTAGTGGCCCAGTCACACATTTGCAAATTACTATAAAAACTGAACTACTGCTGAGGAACAAATGTCAACCGCATGATGACACAAGAGAAAAACAGGGGATAAGCCATTAGGATTCAGCATCTGGAAACTATGAATGTCTTCATAGTAATCCATACAATAAATGCTGAAATATTTCGCTGGATGTGTGATAACTTTAATCTACTGGTGGCACCACAAGAAAAGAATCACCAAAGTCAGCAGGATTCATCCTCCTTGAACCAGGAATTTATGTAGAAAAGTTTGTGCCAATGCATGTGCTAGACAATGCTGGTATGTTGAGATATTTCGCATAATAGAAAACTTTGACCTGGCATCAAAGTGAAGGTTTAGGAGGTTAGACAAGAAGTTAAAAGTTCACCAAAATCAGCAGGATTTATCCTCTGTGAACTAACAATCCATCCAGTAGTTGCAAAGATATTTCAGTCTGGACCAAAGTGGACAGACAGACCATGTATAAATTTACAGCAACTGAAGCTCACAGCTAACGTCACATTAACTTTACATTTTACACCTCACCTGTGTTTGTTTTGGGTTTTTTTGTTGCTGCTGGTAACTCAGTAACCAAAGTCCGTGACGTTCCTCCAGAGCATCCACCTGGATGCCAGAATGACCCCCGTTTATCACCTCTGACCTCTCAGAGACTCGAGGCCCACCACCTGAGCGGTGTGTTCTCCCCCGGTGTTACCTGATGTTTGAATAGACTACCTGCTTCACAAAACAGGGGAAACATGGCAGGGCAGGTCACCAAAGCGAGAGCAAAACAAAGAGTCGGATTTCACAGACCCTCTATCAATCAAACATCTTAGGGGCACAATCATGCTCACACTACCTACAGGAATCCCACCGGCTTCAAAGGGAAATGTGTGAGGGATTTTTTTTTCCCCTCCTTCGCTTCTGAACATGGGATTGTTGTAGCTCAGCAGCAATGTTTATTGTCCTTTGTTGCTACTTGACACAACCTGAGGATGTTGCTGAGACTGAGGTGCAGTTACCGATATGGAATTAATGCAGCGTAGAAATAATAGAGCAGAAAATTAATCCTTTGTCTTCCATTTCTGCAAAGTAATACTTAACACGGCGGTGCAAGCATGGGCAAGCTCGTGTACATTCCCCAAACATGAATTATGGCAGGACAAATGAATTCGCCTCCTGTTGTGCGTGTTACCAAATGCTGCCGTGTCTGCTTTGTATACAGCACGCCAAATTAAATGACTGGACTGAGATACACAGACATTGTTCTGGTGTGAAGATCCGCAGGAGTGGTGTGTGTGCGAGGCTGTTCTGTTACTCATTCTGCTTGCTTGTTCAGGGAGGCTCAGTGTTGGTTTTCCACATTTGCCGGACCACAGATTCAGCTGACTCTTAACTCTGCCTAGGAGGGTGTTTGTGAGCGTTTTAAACTTCGATGGCCTGTTTGGGAAGTGTGCAAACCTCCAGAGTTGTTTTGAATTGTGTAATAACCATTCCACAATCAGCCAGTGGGACAGATTGCTGTTTTCTGGTGGTGTAATCTCTCCACGCCACGGCTGAGGTTGATGGACCGGTTTGCTTTGAAACGCTCCAGAGAGGATCTTTGGCCAGAATTGTTTATTGATATACTTGTCAGTCCACGGCTACGTATGGAAGTCTGTTTTCCTCCTCACCTCCTCCGCCATCCCGTCTCTCTCGCCCATCCACCCACCACCCGCCTCGCCTCGGCCGTGCACCTGTCTGTAGCAGGCAGCTGTGGGTGGGCGGGTCTTGGCTGTCAGTGGAACATTCCAGAGGAGAAGTCACCCCGTTAATCCCTTGAGTTTAGACCCGACAGCCCCCCCCCCCGTCCACCCACCCACCTCCTTCCCTCGCTCCCTCACTACCTCCAGCACCCCTCATTGCCTCTCTCAGCCCTGGCCAGGCTCAAATGGGATACCGCTACGTCAAAGGTAGACACTGTGAGAATGAGATTAAAGGAGGAGTACCCCCCACATGCACACCCACCCTCCAGCTCCCAGGCCTGGAGGTTTTAATCTCCCCAAATATTCAAGATTGAAAGCAAATATTGTTATGTCCAGATCTGCAGGTTCGTATTGGAGGGAAAGGGCTACACAAACGACATTACTGTAACTCTCTTAAGATTTTGTCAGTTTGTTCAGGGGTTTGTCAGTTTCAGGTTTTTACACATTATTATTGTAACATTATGCATTTGAAATAAGTATAATTTACATTTTAGAAATATGACCTTCATTCTATGAATCTGTGTCTGTATGCAATTAGCGAGTGTTTGTAGGTTTGTAGGTTTGTGAAGGTTATGCGCACATACACAACTCTGTGTCTTGTCTACCGGAGACTTCACTCCTCAATTGCCCATATCACTCTCAGTATCACAGTTTTTTCTCCCCCACTGTCTATTAACTGTGATTCAAACAAGGGTCTCTTTATCACCCCGCGAAATTCTGATGTCAGGCCAGATCCTGAACTTGGCAGCCACCCACGTTCAGCTGGAACACATAAATGAGAAAAGCTGCACAATTCGCTGAACAAGAGCAGAAGACGACGTTCCCCTCGGTTTTCCCTTGACGCCGCAGACACTCTATCTCGAGCGTAACATTTTATCTTGCTCGGTTGGCTCTTTGGCAGGCGACGAGTAATGCTGTTTGTGTCCATCTCAAGCAAAAGAACGCTGAAACGACTGTGCAGTAGTCTGGACAACAACAGCGGTCAGAGTTTAAAGGGTGCACAGGATTGCTCAGAGATTTTTGGCATTTACCATTAGCTGATCACACAAAATGTGTTTTTCAAAACAGTTTAGTTGTGTTTGCTTTAAAAGAATAGTTCAGCTTTGTGGGAAATTGGTGGGACTGTTTTTTTTTCAACCGATGTTCTGATGGTCCATTAGTATGACAACTCAGTAGTCAGGAAAATGTCCCATTGGATAAAACGCCCATTTTGGCTAAAACAAATTCCCATTGCTCCGACGGCCCATTTCTGCAAAAATGTTTAGAGTTAGTGATAACTGCAGAAACTGTGTATTTTAAAAGGGTCGTTGGAGCAATGGGAATTTGTTTTTGTCATAACAGGATGTCAGACAAAAAGGCCATTTTTCAAACCGAGGGATGTTGGAACAATGGCATGGCACCTGTAAAAGCACAAGCTTTTTTACACCTATCACTTGGTTTTGTATGGATTAAACAATCAAGATACAATATATCATGTACATTTTTTTCATGTTCATGTTAATAATTTGTTACCTTTGTTTAGAGCCAGACATGCTGTCTACTTATTTCAAGTCTTGATGCTAAGCTAACTGTCAGCTGGCTGTATATTTCTTCTACAGACATGTGAGCTGTGTCAGTCATCTGTCTATCAAGAAAGCAAATATGTGCATTTCCCAAACTGTCAAATGAGTGCTCGCCCATAACAAATAAAATCCCTATGAAGGGAGATAAAGTTTGTGAAAAGTCTCCTTGTGTGAGCGCGCCAAGTCTCATACAACACTTAACAGCGCCTGGTTTTCTTTTGCACCCTATCCATTAAAAAGTCACACCTCCTCTAGCAATTCATTTTCTCAAGTGTAATGACTGGCGGTGTCCTGCAGCGCTGGCTGGACTGCTGGGGTGTTTGGGCCACACCAGGGGAAGCAGTAAGAGAGTGAGAGAGGGTCCCAGGGTGCAGGCCGTCCTCACGCTGTTTACCCACAGACCAGAACCCCTCTGAGGGCCAGGGGGAAGCCGCGGCTGGGCCAGAGGCTATTAAAGCCCTGATGGCTTTTGACAGTAATTTCTTCATGAGTCCACAGCCTGCGGGGCCTGCCAGTGGTGAGATCGGGTGCCTCCTCTTGCCCATTAAAGCACACAAACTGTGCCCACAAATCCCACTCAATGGTATCTCTGTGCTCAGGGAGTGTGTTTGTGCATGTGCGAGTAAGAGAAGTGAGGAAGCAGGACTGAGGAGCAGGAGAGGGGGGAGACCTCGCCAATCGTGAGATGGTCCTGGTAGGCGGACCAAAAGGTTTGGATGCTTTTCTGTAGTTACTCCATCAGTTCAGGCAAAGGTCCAAGCCATCAGGGGAACATATTTGGAAAACCATGCCTTGACACCCAGCCAAATCGTAAAAGGTGTTTATGTGCATCTCAGCACAGGGGAGTAAGAAACACATATGACAAGGCTTTAGCATTGTGTTGGGTAGAGGCTGGAGCTTCAGCAGCAGTTGAGGGGTTGGCTAGAGGTTTGGGTGAAAGTGGGTGAGATTGTTGGAAGAGGAGAGCGGAGGCAAGGTGTAGCTTCTGCGCTGCTACACCTGTAACCAGCACGGCCACATTAACACATTACATGGTTGTTTGGGAAAAGCAAATGTTGTTCTGGGCATGGTGCTAACATTGCCTTCAGAAAGGGGATTTAGGCCAGGAACATGGGTGAAAATTAGGGGATGTTGCAAAAAGATGGAGCTGAATTGTGGGCTTATAATTAGAAGACTGTGTTTTAGCAAGCAAATAAAGAGCACCAAAAGTTTTTAGCTGCACAGAAGAGCTTTGTTAGTGGTAAAATTATGAATTATGAGCTGTTTTTTTTAGGGTGGGGGGGGGGACTTATGTAGCTCTGCTGTTAAGGACTTGTTGCCTCAGATTTAACTTTTCCTTCACTGTGGATGGAGAAAGCACTTAAGAAGGCCATAGGTTATCCATCTCTAATCCACCATTTTTGAGCAGTCATAATCTCTCCTCTGTGTTCCCCTGGGGTGTTAAATCCAGACCATTGGGTTGGATTATACGACAGAAAGGAGACCAATGTGTTAATCATAAATTAGAGGCTAAGCCTGAGTGAGCAGGTTAGTCTGAGGTCAGTCGCTCAGCCCTATAGGGGACCACAGTTTACCACTTATTAGCCCCAACATAATCAGTCAGGAACAATGTACAGTAGTGTAACGTGTCAAGGCTGCCCTGAGCTAAATGTTGTTCTTCAAGAAAGAATCCATTCAACCCTCACCGACTGTTCAAGTGTACATTTACTGTTTACATGTAAGTATACCTTATGCAAATACACGTGTTCGCACACACGCACTGGCTCATATAACGCCCTTTTAATGGGCACTCGTACCACACAAAGCCGAGATTGGTCCATTTATCTGTCTTCAGTCTACGTGGGAAACCCGTGATGAGAACAGAAATAAGCACCATCCGTTTTTCCAATTCTAAAATGTTGCCTCGGGGGAATTGGCAAGCTGTCTGAAAATGGGATCATACACGACCTTTGCTATGTATGACTAATACTTGGCTCCTAAAGACTGTGTCAACAAGGTGTTTTATTAAAGTCACAGCAAGAAAATACACAACGGCAAAGACATTACAAGATTTATATAATGAGAAGGAAAATATAGAAGACTAATTGGATTAGAGAGAAACAAAGGAATTCACTGACTTAATTAACCGTCTTTGACGCATTAAGACTGGCAGACCCACAGAGAACCAAACATATAAAAGAGTTCTTTATTTCTAATAAACATGAATACATGTGAACATGTAGGACGTTTTTTATGATGTATGTTTAAAACATTCTTGCAAACTGCTGTACAAAGCCCAAGAAGAGATGCTATGGGTCAGTACATGGGAGATGCTATGGTCTAAATTATTGTAGCCGTGTAGCAAACCGTCCATATATTCGCTTTAACATCATCAAAGAGAGAGGAAAAGTACACTATGGGGAAGGGGGCACAAAATGGAACATCAAACATGAAAACTTGTACAACTTTGAAAAGTATACTTTTTAGACACACAAAGGACACATACATTGTATGTGTTAAATAATTTTTGTTTGTCAGGACATAAAAAGCTAACTACATCATTCACAGATTCAGCAGTCTGTTTAAATACCTTATTTCTACAAAGTGAATTTACATTTTTTTTTTAAAGTACAAAGTGCAAATACTATGGTTTCCATTATTGCCGATTGGTGAGGGCAGATTCTCCATGCGGGAGGGGAAATCTCAGCTGCTGGTTTAACCTTGCTTCTTCGAGGGATTCTGGGGAGAGGGAATCAAAGTGACATCAATTTGAAACTTGTTTCTTTGGACTTTGTCTGAAAACTTTTTAAACAACTTTATATTCCTTCTTCAGTCAATAACAACTTGAAATTTGAAATTGGTGGCACATTTACAGCCTCACTGTAATACTGTTTTATCTCTCACAGCTATTTCTTCCACTAGTATGGGAGCAGTAGTTTACTTACTAGTCTACTGGGAGATAAGCCTTCTCCTGGTTTGGCCCCTGTGAGACAAAAAGTGATAGAAACCTCAGCAACCATAATTTGAGGGATACTGCAGGTCAGTCAACTCTGGGCCTCTACCACTGACTCTCTAATAAACACTGCGCCTTTGGTGTTGCTACACTTATCAAGCTGTCCAGTCGTGCACTGTATGCAAGTCACAGTAATGGCAGTGGCAGATTTACCACACGAAATGCTTAGTCATTTTTGAAACAATGGATCCTTGATTTCAGACATGTGTAGACAAGAGCAGACGTCTTGTTTCTCACCAGCGACCGTCAGTTTTGGCAGCTGAAGTGACAACTGTTGCTAGCAGATTAAATTAGCTGTAGGTGGCAAGATAATTACTGTTGGCTCCATCAGCTGGTTAAAAAATGCTTTTCTGTGTTTCCGGCAGATTTGTATGAAAGGAAAAAACCTACAAAGACGTCTTAAATATGCACTTGATGGCTACACACATGATATCATGGTAATCCAAATTTTGACTGTGCTTAATTACGGTTGGTAAGCTGTGACTGAACTAATGCTGTTTAGGGGATGTGTGGTCCTTCATTAAAAAATGATGTAGTTTAGTTTTAAGTTACCATCTGACTGCCGTCAACCATCAATATACATGTTTGAAGGCTGATTTGGAGCAAGAGAAGACATTTAGTCATGAAGTCGTGTAGTGTCAATCAGCTCACCCTCCTCTTTGGTCACCCCGAGGCAACCCATCAGCTCCTGCAGAGACAGCGCCTTGTCGTTGCTGATGTCGCAGTACTCGACAAACTTCTTCACACACTTCTTCGGCTTGGATTTCTTGCGCAGGAAGCGTTTGAAGGGCTTGATCTCCTTCTTGCCAATGTCTCCACTGGAGTTTTTGTCCAGCTGACTGAAATACCAGTGAACCACCCTCTCCTCCAAGGTGTGGTTGGGGTCGGGCTCGGCCATCCTAAATGACAGATATGAATTTATCGGTTCATCAGTTAATAATTGGCCCTCCATCATTTCATCCACCGGTCTAAAATAACTCACTGGAGTTCAGTCAGTTGCCATGGATCCAACCACAATCAGCTGTAGCAGAGAATACATTTGTGCCTTTACCGGTGAATGACTGAACCCACTGATGTTCATCAATGATTGTACGGTGAACAAATCCACTTCTGAATGTCATACCTTCCGGCAGATGCTGGATCTGTGACGGCGTGCACCATGTCTGTTGACAGTGCGTCAAGAACACTTGTCAGGAACTCTGTTTTCTTTGCCCCAGGACAGCCTGAAAAATAAACCACAGACACCTAAATGAGTGTGTGCGAGCGGGTGTATGCAGTTCTTCTGAAAGTAAGTGTACCTATATGTCAGCAAACACCGAAAAATGAGTCAGCCAGTCAACAGCAGTACAACAATATGGAATGCTGCCATCATAGGTGGCCTAATAAATGTTTGGGGAGGGACATCATGTAACAGGCGGTGTAGTTTTTAACGTGAACAGCACATAAAGTCAGCAGAGGTGGAAATAAACCCAAACAAGAATCTCAAGAGTTGTCTTTTACTGCCTCCAATAAAGTGTCAGACCTCCCCTTACCTAGAGGAGGAAGAGGGTACCTGCCAATCATTCCAGAGGCCCATGAGTGGTTTTGACAGCTGGAGCGCAGAAGATGTGACTGAATGTTGTGTGTATGAACAAGAGGCCCCATACAGCACCCAAGACTACATCTGAGACATCAAGGGGACCAAATACAGTCCTGACAGACACACTGTTACTCAGGATTTTGTGCAAGGGATGTTTGATTTAAAAGGTATGCATTCAAAGGCTGACGCAGCTCAGCACCTGATCTTTAGTGTGAGGTGGGATTATTATTTGAAATGTCAGCCAGAGAAGAGACTGATATAATTAGCTCATAAACTTATAAGGTAAAATCTATCATTAACAACCCAGCTAAAACCAACAGAGAAGCATCATTACGTGCAGAATGACAGGAAAAAATTACAATGAAGGACAACAGGTTTGGAATGACTCTAATGATAGTAATTGTCTGTTAGGCCATATAGTTTTAAGAGTGAGGAGGCCATGGCTGTTCTGGAAGAGCTGAAGGCTACGGAGGCCTGAGAGATTCCTAGATTCCTCTCTGGCCTGTCCTCTGCTTTCTCACAGTCCGGCTTTCCTCTGCTATTCTGCCTGTGGAGAAGAAGAAATTCTCCACAGTTTGTTCCTCTTTTTATGGCCCAGGCCTGCGGGGCCAGATTCTCCTGTTCTGGAGATAATAGCATGCTTCGCTCCTCTCTAACAGGTGGCGACCAGCATCGGCGTAAACACCCAGCACCCAGCCTGCGCTCCACCTCTCCCTGAGAAGCGCAGGGCTTTAGCAAACTGCACACCCAGCCAAGGGCTGAAACATTCACGTGTCCAAACTGTTCCACAGTCTCCTTTACATGCTGAACAGACTTGCACTTAAGTTTTAGTAGGCCCTCCCTGGCCCTAGTCCAGTAAAATATCTGACCCACCTGTTAATGGCCAAACCGGTGCCTTGTGGAGCCTCTTGTGGTAAATTAGTCTAGACAGTCACACAATTGCACCCACAGAAGGCAAAGTGTTTTTATCTGGCTTCTGACTGAAGAAAGATTTGTGGGATGCAATTGGACTTGTTAGAGGCTTAGTGTTTTTCATGGAGAGCATACGTCCTCTCCGTAATGCTGCAGGAATCCAAGCGTGTCTGCAGTTCATTCAAATGGGAAGCCATCAGGTAAGGCTCCAGTCCCTTCCTCTTAGCAGCAGGGTTTTTTCTCTTGTGGGGGCGGGACAGATCAGCTTCTGTCTGTCTGGACACCGTTTAGCTGAGGGGCAGGCCACAAATGTTCCTGCTGTCATTCAAAGGAAAATGTCTGGCCATTTTCCGTTTGGTTCAAGGCTGCAGCAGTAAACGACTGCTGTCTTATTCCATAATGATTATAATTTTGCAGTGCCCAAGTCTGACAGTTGCAGGATGGAATCAAGTTGAGAAAGTCAAAGATCTGCACCACTATTCATACGCCTCCATATATCTGCTGCCTGTAAAAAGTTGGCTAGTAAGTGCATGTTTGCATGTGTGTGCCTGTGTGTTACTGTCAATAAGAAGCAGTGTTTTTCTATGGAGCCACATGGGGCAGAACCCTGTCAGCACTCACAGCCGCAGCTCCCGATGGCTGCCCCAACGCTATCCCGTGATCCTGCTCTGGGGAGAGAGCTAGCCAAACACTCCACTTTCCTCTCCTGCCCCTTTCAGGGCAAAGTTCTCCTTTCTCCTCCTCGCCCCATAAACCTTTCAACACCAGCGCTTCAACAGCAAATGGGCTGCAGCAATGTGAAGGCAACATTTATAATTATCCCTGGTTCGTACAGTAACAGGGTTTACAGCCATTGACGCAATTGCTCATAAAGAAAACAAGATGCTGTGTTTTTTTGACGTTGTCCCGGTGTATTTTATAATTGGAGACCTGGCTGATACGGTACAGGTTTTTCTGACAGGTTTAGAATGAAGTCTGTGTACTTGTGTGAGGGTCTGTGTTAGGCGATTGCGTGGCTGAATAAGTACATTGTTTTCCGTCCTACCGCTACGTGTTTAGGAGGTGTTTGGTTGGGCTTGAGGTCTTTCTCAGGGGATAGTTGTGGCTGTTTTCCCACCCCATCGCCACCTCACACTTTCTGCTGACAGTTACACACTGTAATTATTTCTGCTCAATATCTTAGCAATAATATACACCACCAGTGCCACTGAACGGAAAGGGGAGTAATATTTGCCAGTATAAGAAGCATTCATCTGTGACTGTCTATCCCACTGTTTTATATACACTGTACAAGATGCCGGAGCAGAGAGTGCTGCTCTGCTGCTAAATGCAGCACCTGCGAGCAGAGAGCACAGCTCTGGCCCGGCACACTGTTAAATAAACAGATGTGGATGGGACGGGAACAGTGGCAGCTCTGTTCATATGCTGCTGGATTATTAACATGTTTACCAAACCACCAAAAAAACAGCAAATTTGCCAAACGCCTTTCAGTTTGAAACTGTAATTTGGTTGTATGCAGCACCTGAGAGCTATAACTCTATTTAACTCTACGCCTATCATTGGTTTTATGATGAAGACAAGTCATGCAGTTGCTGCACTATACTGATGATATTTGTCATCTGGTATTTTTTAAATGTGATGGATGTAAAGGTGAATGCACTCCATCCACCGCTTTGGAAATGTCTGTGCTTGTGCAAAACTATGTTAAGTAAAATATGTCAAAGATTTAAACTGGAAACAGCTCAGACAAGTGAAGTGACATTTTTACAGTTTGAGAGTTTCAGTCGTTATTTTCACATTAATATACGTTATTATGATAACTGCAATAAAATACACCTGTTCAAAACTGGTTGAATCATTCATTTTGTCATACCATGTGTAGTCCATTGTAATGCTGAGTAGAGTTCTCATGACCCTGTACCTTGGTAATTAGATCAGTATGTAGTATGTATGATGACCATACAACAAGAAAGGAAGATTTCATTTAAAAGGCACAACATTTTTAAAACATTTTACAATTTAGTTTCATATTACAGAATTGATAACAATCAACATATCTCCTGATTTCTTTTGGATTCAAGACAGCTTTCCTAACTAAAATGACAAAATACATAGTTTGTAGCTGCCCACCAAAAGGACACTGAGGACATTGAGCTTTAGTAATATATGAAGACACCAGTGGGATTCACCAGTGTTTTCATATTTTTGCTCTTCTCCTAGGTAAGAGAAAATTTTACGAGTGGTCGAGAGCACTCTTGCCAAGACAAGAAAATAACATCTTGCACACACAGTCTGCACATGCTTTGCACACATTTTTCCAACGCAAGGAAACATATGTTTAAAATCAGAGGAATATAACAAATGTATTGATATCTTATAATCACATCTAGATTACTATACTATACTTTAGAGTAGGTAAAAAAATACTATTGGTCCATTGATTTTAGTTAAGATTTGTTTATACTGCATACAATTACTTTATCTTTATTTCATTTAGGAGAGGACAATGCAAATTATTAACATGAGCACTTAAGTCCATCATGTAACTGTGCCACATTTATTGATCATTTATCAGCAGTCCCTGGCAGGTTAATGGTATATAAAATACATGCACATAAGCAAAGACAAGTAAAACAATGACATAATCACTACTCCAGTGGTTATGTTTAACTTTGTTTAAGTTTATTTATTTTAACACTATATCACTTTCACTACAGCTGAAAGGTCTTCTTACAGCCTCTTTTCTTCAGTTTGGTTTGTGCCAGAGTATTTCCACACCGCACTACAACTGCCCTTATATAGTGTTTAGGGAGCGTTACCTGCACTACTAAACAATCAGCCACATGCCTCCAATTTATGATCAAGTGCGATTCAACTTTCAGCACCCCAGGGTGAGAGCAGATTTCAGTGGTGAGGAATGTTTGGTTCCTCTGGAGTTTACTTCTCTTATTAAAATGTGAGAAGTTTAAGAGAATGTGGCTGCATGACGTACACTGACGTATACATGTTTTGTGATCTGACACCCCACATCAGCAGAACAACATACCTTGTCAGCAATTGATCTGACACCAGTATGTTCAAGGTTTGGTAAGGGTTTATGGTTTGTGAAAGTGGTTTTGGTTAAAATAAATTCTTTGTTCGGGTTAGGGATTGATGGTGGTCATGGATAAGAGAAACCAGAATCGATTGTTGGTGACACGTGAAGTAAACAGTGGCCTGTTATATTTTGTTGATCCATCCAACCACGCCGACTTCCTCCTTTGTCATTCGAATGTAAATGTATTGTTTTGGGGCATTTGCTAAAACGACTGATTGTGTCATTTTTCTTGAATCTTCTAGTTCTGTAAGAGATTACATCATCATTTTATCCATCTTCACAAACACAGTCTCACCTGTAGCTAAGCTCACCCCATGACCACCACCCTCAAACACCTCCCCCGGCTCTCAGTTGAGTTATCTCCACTGTTGTCAGTCTTTGTATCACTACCTGTCTATGGCATCCTATTATTCATTATATCTACCACTCCTGCCTGCTGTTTCTCCTCCGTGCTATCATCCCACTATCCTCCATCTCCACTGTCAGTCAAAGATTAATCCTCCCCCCTATCCATCTCTGTCTGCTTGCTTATTGACCAGCGAGGGGCAGTATCTGGCAATCCTCAACTCTATCAAGCATTTCCTTGACCAACAGCACTAATGATGTCAACAAACATACACACACACACACACACCCACTGTTATCACAACCTTGGAAGCACGGCCGCAGTTGGAGGCTGCTGGCTGAAGAACTTCACTATGTGGTCTGAACGGAGAGGAAAAACAGAGACTGGGCCCAGCCTTTAGAGACCTACCTTGGAGATGTCTGCTTCTATAGTGGTCCTTAGGTTTAGTTGGGTGGGCCCTGGCATTGCCATCGCACTTTGGCTGTTCATACCTGTGACGAAGAATACACCATGTGATAAAATGGCAGTTCATTGAAAGTGAAATGGGTGGAAAGGATTGTTTATAAGAGTAAAATTATCCTCATTGTAAAATCAGAGAGGAATCCCATGTTTTCCAATTACCCCTGTACAGTTAAATCTTAGGGATTCAAATAATTGTTTTGTGGCAAACCAGAGTCTGTGAAACACATCCAAAAAGAGGGGAGGGATTTGGGGCTGGTATGAGGACAGAAAGGGGGGGGGGGAGGTAGGGAGGGTTAGAAGAGGAGAGATAGAGGGGGAGAGGCAGACAGGGAGCGTGGGACACAAGGAAGCTTTCACGGCCTCCCTCAGAGAGCCAGCGGAGCCCCGATTGCTGCTGTGCGACTGGGCCAAAAGCTGGCCTGGGACAAGGAGAGAGAAGGGGGAAAATCCACGCTTCCATATGTGTGCTAATGTGCTGTCTGGCACTCTGCCTGAAGCCTTGTTAATCTGATACCCAGTCTCGCTGCTCAACAGGAGTGTACCAGTGCCCCGCTCTGCCAGCCTGACTGACCCCTGACCTGCCGCTCACCAGACCACTGAATAACTCTGAGTCATCTGCAATGGAGATGTCTGTCTGCCTGCTTGTGTCAGACTTGTGTGCATTTTTTTGAGTCTCAAATAGATAAGATCCTTTTTATTTGCCAAACGTTGCTTTATTCTATAAAGTTTGCATGGTAGCTGAAATGCAGATGTTCAGACGTGAGGACAGACAATGCTCAGTATTGTTCTAGGACATTTCAGCGCTGAAGATATTTGCCAACAAAGGGCATGACACGGGGTCATCCAGTTGGACTGCCACTCTACTGTGTAATGGCGGCTATGATCACTCACCTGCTTTGTGTAACAACTGTCTGATTTGTTTGCCAGAAAGAGCTGAGCAATAAATTCCAAGAATCTTTGTGGATTAGTGAGAAACTACCCTAGATAAGCCCCCGAATGGCTGTCTAACATGAGTTTTCTACGGGTGAAGTTTCTCCCACCTGGTGGAAGTCCCAGGTATGGGCCGTCCGGTGTCCACCAGCACACACCAGCAGTAGCCGGTGGAGGGGTGGCATTGGACCGGCTTGTACAGTCCTCCCTGGGCACAGTCTGGTACGAATACAGCATCGTTCTTGTGTTGCCTCGCCTCTTCCTGGGCGGACTGCTGCTCCTGGTCGCATGATGAGGCTGGAAAGAGGGGTCAGAGGTTACACAGGAATCAGCAGAGGCGTCAGGGATTTGGTCACACAAACAAACACACGCCATCCGCAAAGACAGCACTCACTTAGGTGGTCTAGTTTGTGTGACTTGGCAAATACACGCCCCAGACGCACACACACACACGCTCGACGTGAAGCAGAGGGTTTGTTTAAAGTGAAGAATAAGAGTCGCTCCTTACCAGATTTGGCTAACACATTTTTTATCTATACAACATAGGGCATGTTTGAATTAATTTCTATTTAAAAGACGAATGCATGCGCTCCTCTCTCATTGGAACTCTTAAGTGTTGCTGAGACATCCCCGAAGAGGAGGAGGAGGTCGAAGCGCTGGAGAAGACAAAGGGGTGGAGGGTGAGTGCTCGGAGACAGTGTGTGTAGACTGCTATATCAGCCCCCCGTGGCACTGTTTACGGACATTAACGGGCTAATGACTAAGTACAGCTCCCCATGCCCCAAGTTAAGTAAATATTTGGACACTCAACTGCCCTCTGTGGATGTGTGTGACAGAGGGAGAAACAGACGAGACAAAAGCAGAACAGTGGTCAGTCGGGCCTTCACACACCCACACACTGACACACTACGGCAGAGTACTGTAAAGTACCAGGGATCTATATGTTTACACGTTCAAAATTCCCAGGGAAAAATGCAATTCTGTGTGATCCTTTGTTTTATCCGTACGTACAGGGAATGCGGCGGCCTGGACAGGAGAAAGACACGGTTTTGCAGAGCCTCAGCAGGATCTAATCAGACTTTTCTCTGTGCAGCAGCTTCCCTCTCTGCCGTGCAGCTCTCCAACAGAGATTTGAGCATTAAACTCCAGGATGAAAGTAGAGCTCTTCTGGCCATGAGGGCTTTCATCGCCATCTCTCCCTCTCTTCGCCGTTTGCCTGGAGGCTCGGAAGCTACTGCGGGATTATGGATATCCCTTTTCTTTGTTTATTTTCATTAGAGATCTTTACCCACACAAAAGAGACCAAATGAAATGCCTCCCCGCTTTCTCAACCGACTCTCCTCGCTCCACTTCCTCCGTATGGGCTCTCTTTGTTGGGGCGGGTGTTTTTTTTTTCACCCCAATACCCCAAAGAGCACATGGTAATCAAAACCATCAATGCTGCATTTCTCAGGCTTTTTTATTGGTTGTAAATTATGATAATGGGATTCACACACAAACGCACACATGCACACAGGGATCTCATCTCCAGGCTGGCCTCAAAATAGCTTTGTTTTATGCAGAAAGCAACATATTTCCCCAAAAAGCACAGAGGCAACTGATCTGTACAATAAGATAAACGTGTGTGTGTGTGTGTGTAAGAGGAGAGCAGAACGGACCAGAAGAATAGGAGATCCTGTGTTTGTGCCATGTGCTGATAATTACAGATATGCCGCTTGCGACGCAAAGAACCACAGAGAAGCGGATCCTCAAAGCCTGACGCACTCCAACACCAAGATATATTGGTTTCACAACCCACCATCTGTCCTTAAAAGACAGGAACAGCCTCAAACCATGATTGCTCACACGAGTAGGAAAAACACAGATCATGCTCTCAGTTGAGGTTTGCAAACACCCGATCGCAGTCATTAAAGAAAAAGTGGTCTTTGAAACTCACATGGTGCTCTGGTTCTATTGTTCTGTCGGCTGCGAACCTGCTCCGTCCACAGAGTGGGGTACTGGGAAATGATGTCTGAAAGAAATCACCAAGACAGCTTTATTAGCTCCAATCCAAAACACACTCATATATTATCTGAGCCAAAAACCGGTGGTTCCAAAAATCACAGACTATAAAATGCACATCAAGGTTATCATATCTCAAACTGCTGCAGTGGAGGTGGAAAGTGAATTGCATATGACAGCTACTACAGCAGCAAAAAGAGTGGTGGGTAAACTGTGACTGTGAGTTTCCTCCTGTCGCCTCAAACGATCACATTAACAGGAAATCATAAAACACTACTTCCTTCAAAATATAAAAGGATGATGAAAGTGCTGAAATATAACTTTGCAATGTGTGATAGTCTGCTTCCCATTAACAGTGATGGATTATCTTTAGTCAACTAGAAATGTAAGATGTTGATTTCTCTGCCAAGTGAATGTAATAATATCACCATATAAAAAATGCAATTTAGAACATAAATGTATTAACAGATAATCACACTAAAGTATCAAAAGTCCAAAAACTCTTCGGGTAGATTTAACCCCTTCAGATAATTATATTACCATATATCTTATTATTGTATTATCATCATTATTATTGATTCAGTAACAGGCATGTAGCATTTTAATATTGCTGCTGGTCAAACTGGAGCCGATATTCACTACTTTAGTGTTGGACATGCTTATAGATCAGTGCATCATATTCTAAAGATGACATATGAAACATTTTAATATGTAAAATAACCAGTAACTTCAGCTATTATTTTCCTCCAAAGTGTAGTGGAGTGATGTATGAATTAGCATACAAAGGAAAAACCTTGAGTAAAGTACTTCAAACCTGTACTTAAGTACAGTACAACATATTCTTCTTCTTTAACTGAAATGTTGAACTCAATAAAAAATAGATAGATAGATTTTCACTGGTGATGACAAAAGCAGCTATGATGCTGCGACTGCCTAGCGCGCCGGCTCTTTTTCCCTTTTAAGGATGTTTTGAAGCTTTTGAGTCAGTCGGTGTCGTCTCAGTAAACACAGGCATTTTTCACTCGCAGTCACCAACAGATAAGAGCTCACCTTCTTCATCGGCAGCGGGCTGTGGATCCACCGCTGGGCCGGTTTCATCTGCATTTAGAATGGAGAATATTTGCAAGGAGACTACAATTACGAGAGTAAGCTAGATTAGAGAACAGTCAACTATGTCAGATTTGCACTTTGCCCGGCCAGGAAGGATGGAGGCAGACGTAGAGGTGAGGAGAATGAGAAAGAGAGGGGTGTGTGTGTGTGTGTGAGAGAGAGTGTTGACAGCTGAAAGAGGTGACTTACAGTAAGAGAAGAGAGGAGGAAAATCAGAAGTATAGTGGTCATATATTCCCATGGTTTCACTTCATGCAACAAGTGAGATCATTATGCTATGGAGGACAGATTGAGGTCAGTTGAAATGAATGAGGAGAGGATGAGGACCAGTTGTCCCCGATGTTCTTCTCCGTGCCTCCATTGCCTGCATTGGAGTTATGAGAGCTGCGTGAAGGTGGGAGAGACATGAGGACATGAGGAGGTGAAGAAAGCAGTTAAAACCACTTAACAGTGGGAGAATCCAGCTCAGTGTTTGTTTGGTTTCTGTTTGTTTGTTTGATTTGCGGTGGGACGGAGACAGCGAGGCAGGTTTCGAGCAGCTTAGGGTGAAACCACAGCCATAGGTGTGGTTAACCTCAGTGTGGGTCACTCATTCTGCTCAAAGCAAATCTCTGTTAATGAATGAGTCAGGGCATCTCTAATCGGCGGCTCCACAAACGGGGACGGAGCCTGAACTTCTTTTGCTTAACAATGAATTCTCCGTTGCAAAATCAGGATTTCACATTTAACGCAGGTTTGTTATGCCAGCCATTCATCTTGTGGAGTATGCTTGGTGGATAAAAATATATACAGTCGGTGTGACTGACTCAGGCAGACATGTTATTACTCCGCTCACTTAACGGATGGAAATGCCATTTCAAAAAGTGTATTTATGATTTGGATTTACGATAAACCACTAATGACCTATCTTTACTTTGCGGCCTTTTACATGACTGTAACACCTCTTTTAGCATCTGCCAGGAAACCCCCGCGCTATTTGTGGCCATACAGCATTAGTTTAACTGCTGTTTGTCAGTCGTCAGCTGCGTATGATTCCAGCATGTGAATGAATTTGTCAAGTCAAGTACCAGAAATGGGTTTATGGTAAAGCATTTGGTGTTTAACATTACCAATATTCTCATAATAAAAGTGCAGCCATGGTTGCGGCAGAATCCTTAGGCACTGATGGGCTTCTGTTGAGTCAAAATATTGATGCAATCACTGCTATTTTCAGTGCTGGCACACCACACATCTACAGTTATTTTGCTTTTCACCACCCTGTTTATCCAACCAGTTCAGATTGAACCACAACCCCCACCCCTCCACCTCCTTTCCTCCCTCTTTCCCTCTCCCACCACCCTCCTCCTCTCTCAAATTTTGCATTCCCACTTGATCTGTGTGTAATGAGTTGGCTCAGACACTATACCCAAGACTGTTTACAGAGAGAGGGGCGCAGATGTAAATGTCACACTGACAGGAATAACCCATGTGACAAACACAAGTGGATGTATACCCGCTTTCTCTCTCTCATTCATGCATGCAAACACACACACACACACACACACACACAAACACACGCAGCACACACACCATCACATGAGGAATCGATCAGAGACTACCCACATTACACTTTTCTTTGTGAGCCTTCAAATCACATCATTTAAACAAAGATATACAGTATCTGGAGCGGAGCTGGGGCAAACTTAGTGGTTCTATATCTGGAAGAGGGTAGATGTTGATGACAGAGTGAAGTTGGGAGGAGGATAAGTGTGAAAACTTCCTTGTATCTCATGACACTGTTGCTGAAAAAAACAAGACCAAGCAAGATACAGTTAGAGAAGAAGAGCTTATGATAAGTCAGTTTTCCTCCATTCTGGCTGCTGGCCGTTTGGCTGCCTGGTAAAGACAGCAGGCGGTTATATGCGCTGCAGTCGCTAGCGGCGTGCATTAAAGCTCACCGCAGCCTCTCTTCTTAGACTTGTTACTCCGTAACAGACTGCTTTTATATCAGCCTTCAGGCTGCTCGTACTCTCTTAAATTGACAAAATATTAGAAAGGCAAGTCTTAACAGGCAACCCACCCTGCACATCTCTGACACAGATGTAGGCAGACAGACAGAGATACAAATGAATACACACACACACGTACATGCATGCTTAGATAGATAAACACATGCACATATAAAAGGAGTCAATGTGCCTCTGAGGATGATTTTTTTCTTCAATTAAAGTCTCACCTGCTTTACCTGGTTCTCTTGTGGTAGCTCTCTCTTGTTTTGAACCTGAAAAGCAACAACTTCAAATTAATTAAAAATTTACCACCACACACCTTTTTCATGTATTCCCTCATAATGAAAAGAAATTATAAAGCTTCGGCATACTTCAAGAATTATTGCCTCATTTTGTGGCACAAGAACAAACATCGACAAGACTTAAATAAGGAGAGAACCACAGTGGAAAACTCTTTTCTTTGAAGTGGTTCCAGTCACTTACATACTGCAAGGCGATAGAGATGTATTTTATGAACTTTTTGCACTTCATACACACAGTTATGATTAAAGTGCAGCTGGAAGTTACAATGCAGCTGCTGCTGCTACCACTGCTGCTTCTGGAGCTCTCCCTACTGAGACAGCAGCAACTTCCGAAGCAGCCCCACGCAAATGCACAGGGAGGACATGTGGCATTGGTTATTTGATTGTTTGGCAGACGCCATCCTCCAAGAACACTTACATTCCTTACAGTTTAACTTTGTTGCTCAACTCTGCAGCAGGGATTTTCTACCAGGCTTATTTACACCGCAACCTCTTGCCTTGAGCAACACTCAGTCCTCGGGTGGCCCTCAAACCCTGTGGCCGTCAGTCCAGTCACTGACCACTTTCCCACAAGTCTGAGGATTACACCCCCCTCGAACATGGAATGTCATGCTTTGCTGTGTTAAATTCGATTTATCCTCATTGCTTCACAAAATTACAGAAACCACATTCTGGTCCAAATGTGCCATTTTAAATGTTGTACATCAGGCTTGTTACAAAATGAAGTGCTGATGCTAGTTCACTAATCTGCAAAAAAAGAATGCATGACCATATACATTATAAGACAGGTCGCTGGGGTTTTACCAACCTTGGCATCGAGGTTTTTTATTGGCCACTGCTGAGCCACTGATGGGTCTACCGTTGGGGGTGACACACCAACAGTATCCAGTGTAGCTGTGGCACTGAACCTGTAATCAAAACAGTATATAAACACAAAGCCAGCACAGGCTACACCAGGAATGACATCAGTAAGAATAAAATGTGAATCCGTGCAGGAGAAAAGAGCAACTCTTGCAAAAAAGTGGAGTCTTGGACCAAAAGAGTTACTTTTTTCTGCTGTGGGCTCTCGTGTCAAACGCCTTGTCTCATATTCAAAGCAAGCATCACTGATGGCGTGTTTTTTGTTACCTCGCTATACGTGCCATCGGGGTTGCACACAGGCACAAAGACCTGCGGGAAGAGCTTCTTGGCCTGCTGCTCTGTGTACTTCTTCTCTGCTACACATCTGGACGTATCTGAGGAGCACCACAAATCACCAGAATCACTACACATCACAGAGGCCCACGATTCAACCCACAGCTCAACTATTTTCTTATGCTGTACAACTATGAAACCAACATACTTAAAAAGTCTGTGGAAGATGTTGAATCTCACAGATGATGAAAAATGAAAGAAAAATGTGGGGAGAGAGGAGAGAGAGGAGGGGGACACAATTCAAGACATTTCGGAAGCAGCAGATAGTTGTGTGGCTGGGAATAGAACCAACACCCCCGGTCTTATTAAGAGCACGTCAGGCAAGCCTGCACAGTGCCTCGTGGTAAAGCCATTACTGAGCGAGGCAGCTCGTGCTGCTCCTGTAGAACATTCCAGTCACCCAAGAAAAGGGCTGATGCACAGGGAAAACCTGACCCTTCCTTAATGTCTCTGAGTCTGTCTCACTCTCCTCCTAAACCTCGGCCATCTCCTCAGTTCAGCCCGAGCTGTCCTCTAACTATTTCTCGATATAAATGTGGGTCAGCAACTTTTCACCTCTGTGCACCTCAAGTTCTTTCACATCTCCCTGTCAAAGCCATGGCTCATCCTGTCATTCCACAGCTGCTTCAGCTCACCTGGCCAACAGCACCAGCTGTGCAAACCCTGGGGAAATGTTGGGCAGCGATGGGTTTGATGGCAACTCGGTGTGACACAATAGCTGCCATGCAGAGCCTGTCTGGCTGGCAGGTTCAAATCACATTAAAACAATGACTCATGCTGGGTTTAAAAACGTTCACCATTTTGGTCAGGAGGCTGCATGTCGCTGGCATGGCTTACACTAGATTGTCTATTAGACACATGCGGGGGAATGTGCGCTGGTTTCTCTCAGTCTAGTGTGTGTGTGTGTGTCACTGTCACTGGCGAGGAGAGGGGTAAGACGCTGGATGTTCCGGATAGAGGGAAACAGCAAGTTGAGGAGCTCTAAAGTTAGCTCCAGTGGAAAAACCCAAAACCATCGTCCTTCTCCAGGGGGCTCCGACCAAAAAGCTGACTGGAAAAAATGACAGGACACTTGAATCATCTGATAGAAAACAAATGTGGTGCCAGTCTCACCATCCTTAAACACAATCCCATCTCTGTGCTTTTAGGCCAGACCGGTCCTCTGGTTTATTTCGGTTGCTGACTCGACTGCTGCTGCTGTGTCTTTCACCCCGGCCATCCAGAAGCAGAGGGGGGTCCGAACTCTTATAGACCCGATGTTATTGACGCATACAATACGACTTTCATGGACTCTCGTCCCTTTCAGCTTCCTAGCTGGAATCCTCTATTCTGTGTCCCGGCGCTGTCCGCCACATCCAGATGTCCGCTTAGAGACGTTGCCATAGAGACCCAGCACGGGCATAAAATCGTGGAATGCTTTTCCATCATACAAGACTTCTTTTTAAGCAAACCCTTCGCTCACACTCCCTGCATTAGTGATCTAATATTGTAATGTGTAAGAATGGGGCATTGTCCCCAGTCTGTAGAGCGATGAACTAGCAGTATAGAGTTAGTGCGTGGGGCGGGGGTGAGAGGGTTCGGGGCGGCAGCATTGGGGTGTATGGGTGCTTCCTTCTAAAAACGACTAACAATGAGGGAGTCTGTGAGCTGCCTGACCCCACTGCCTCTCCTTTCCCTTTTGCTTTTCATCTCCAGGCTTCCATCGGTCACATACGTACAGCTTTACATCTAGTATGATGAAAGTGAGACCATTAATTCTTGTCAAGATATTTCATTCCAATGGCATCGCCTCTGCATAATAATTTGATTTCAAAGTGCTGAAGCCATTTTAAATGAATGAAGACTGTCACTGGTGCCATGATGCTGTAGTTCTGTTGTAACAATGCAGTAAGCAAAGAAAGCAAAATTGTTTCCATTGAAAAACAAAATGAAATAAGTATTTTGACAAATGCGCACACTTCCTTCATCAGTACAAATGGTGTGAAATTAACCAGCCAGGCAGCAGCAAAGCCCCCCCTGAACCCACTCTCACTGTGTCAACCCCACTCGTCCTCCCAGCACTCAAAGAATCAATTATGCTGAAATGAATTTAACCCACAAGTTTCTGCTCTGACCCCCTCTGTGCATGTGAGAGCATCAGGCGGCGCTGAAGCGTGACTCATGACCTTACCTTTGCATGGCCCTCGGATGACCTCCAGCTGGGGGTCGCGGCACTTGGCTCGGAGGAACTCGCAGCGAGATGTGAAGGTCCTGCCGTCGGAGGCGCACAGGGGCTTGCGAGGAGTCCCGGTGCATTCCATGTTGCACTCCTTATCCTGATCCACCCGCAGGAACTGCAGAAGCGAAAAAGCAGGAGATGAGCAGATAAAACATTTGTTAAATGAGCCATTTGTGGGAATCAGTGAGCTCTGCACCAAACCGTTTTAATCTCCACAACAACAGGTGTGATTCTTGAGGGATTTAGGGAGACTTGGGGTTGGAGCTTGTGTGGGCGCAAGTGTGTTTAATAAAAACAGGCCGCAGAACAGGTGTCAGTTGCGAAAACCATACAAATAGTTAGTTCGCTTTTAAAAAAATGCTTTATCAGAGTTCATAAGCTGGTGCAGCAACCTTTCATAAATAAACCAGAGATCAGTGCTAAACACTACAACACAGACACAAGATGGGGCAGTCTCACTACAAGCCTGTCAGGGTGCAGCCGTGCTTTGTCTCAGTCTAAAAGCACTGGGGATTTGAGTGACGCTTCCTCTTTTGTTTGTCCGTGCCAACACCTGCACAGGCATTCACCTGGAATCGCTCCTGAGGATGTTTTACTCAGCCGTGAAAAGAGGAACACTGACGGAGACTCCTGGCTGAACGCATCAGATCACCTGTGTCAATGCCACCATTGTATCTGCCACCGTGGTATGAAACCCCCTCGCCAGGCCACACAATGGGGCGGCGGTGGCGGTGAGGAGGGATGGCAACAAGCTGTGACTGCTACAATGAATGAAAAGACAGTGAATGATAGAGAGGCTGAATAAACTAAATGTCAGGGAGCTTTGTGCCGCTACAGTGCGAGTGTCGGGTTTTCATAAAGTTCGCGTGATTCATTCAGTTTGGTGGAATAATGACCTGGGCTGAGTGGAAAAAAACAAACTCTCTACCCATGCCTATGCAGGTGCTGTTTTCAGTCAGTCATATCCAAAGATAAATACCTCCTTTTGTCTTCTCATATAATGAAAATATTTGCACTTATGAAACACTGTCATTTTTCATTTAGCTGTTTTTTGTCCAGTTTTCAGTGGATGCACGTGTATCTAAAATCCATCTGAAAGCTCTCCCTGTCAATGATTCTAAGCAGACGGACAGAAACTGTCTCTCTCACACACATACCTTCAATCTGTGACACAAAGTAGAGAATCAAAGCACTCACTTAAAGGTAAGCCATAAAACCTGTTATGAGTTATCAAAAGACAGGGCACGGCAAGATACAGAGCGAGAAAAAAAAAGAAGACATGTCCGTGAAAAGGGTGGGATGATCGCCAATAAAAGAAAATTTGTTGTGTCTGACATCTTACAAATGAAGTGAGAGGTGAGGTTTGGTGGCAGTCCCCCTGCATTCAGATGAGCAGGGCTGCAGGGCTGCATGCACCTGGAAGAGGGTTGGCAAGGAAGGGAGCATCGCCTTGGGCTGGGGGGGGGGATACAGCCCACTCTGTCAACCCTGCTCATAAATCTCCCTGGGGTGGAGGGGGGGGGATCAGAGAGGAGGCCCGTTCAAACACATCGGAAGAGGAGCCGCGAGGGAGGGAAGCTGAGGATTGAATGAAATTTTTCAAAAACCCAATTTTCTTTTTTTTACGAGCCCCGTCTTCCCACGCATTTAAAAATGATGTGTTGTCATGAGAAGAACACAGAAAGTATCCCGACACCGCAGAGCTGGAGAGCTGTTTGCTTCTTGAGAACATCCAAGTCTCAACACTCATCCCTCATCTTTCTGGACAGAAATATGAAGAGTAATGGCTCTTCCTCCTTTGGGAGTAACAGAATGAGTGAATGTTGTCTATTTTTGGTGGTTAAGGCCCCCCCAAGAGGTCTCAAGATAAATCTGAGGGGTCACAAGATGATAAAAGAATATTATTTTCATAAATTATATTTATTTCTTCTGACCTTTCTCTCAGTTATGCTCTTCCTTCTGTAATACTAAATTTAATGTATTATTCTGGGGCACTTTATGCTATTATTTGATAGCAACAGTAGTAAGGTGACAGGGATAGGTGGAGAGAGGTCCTTGGACCAACATGTACAAGGGGTGTTGGGGTTCATGCTTGCTGCTTTAAACCCCAAACCACCAGGAATGCCTCAGATGCTACATATTTCAAGGTCTACAGATCCTTCAAATTCCTTCAAACAGTCTTAGACACTAATCCACATTAAGGCTGTAATGGCAGATCACAAGGAGTCATTACTTCCCTTTTAGGAGTCACTGGCCAGAAAGGTTGGGTACCACATTTATACTGTTTTGGCACAATTTGGATGATTTTAAGTTCTCTTCCTGATTGTGACTTAATATGTGAAGAAGTTGCCTTTCCAGAGACTGAACATGAGAGTTCACTCACATATTCAAATCAACTAAGCAACTGTTACTTACTTAGTGTGATCTTAAGAAGAACTACTGTTATAATTTGGTCTGAGTAGTTCAAATATAATAAAACCATAGATAATGATAATTACAGAACAATAGTGTAACTTGAGTGGGGTCCTCTAGTTCTCTCTCTGCAGCTGCTTATTTCTTCTTTGTGTATAAAGTGGGGGTCTAACATCTCCCTGCCCCTCCTTGTTAGTGTCTCTGAGCTTCTCTAAATGACAGTCTCCCGTCGGTACCCTCCCTCCTCTTCCCCCTGTCCTCCCACACAAGTTAGGACATCCCTCCGCAGCGTTGACCTCCTCTCACCCTCCACTCTGTCTCTCACAGCTCTCCCCTTCACATAAAGTCCAGCAGGCGTGACAGCCTAGTCTGAGGATGTGTTTTTTTTTTTTTGCAAAGACCGCAACCGTCCAAAGCCAGTGACTGCTCTGATAATGTCTGAGGGCGTCCAGCCATGCTTGGTGGTGGACCGCCAGCCTTGCCACGGCCCACACCGGCCACCCCGGTGCTCACACTGCACCAGCATTATCAGTATCAGCCAGCAGACTGACAGCCCAAACAGAGTTATTCAGCGGCCCAGCATCCTGCTAGATGTCCACTGTACAGCACACAGCGGAGAGCCAAGTGCCTGCAAGTTCACGATAAAGCTCCAAGAACACAGCATGGAAAACACACAGTTAGCCATGAAATCAGCCACCCATGAAATCAGCCACCCAGATTCACTTTCAGATATCCGAGTGTTTATTTCAAAGCCGCAGTTGGCCACACTGAAGGAGGAGAACAAATAAGATGTGAAAGCCAGTGTGAGGAGGAAGCGTCGGAGACTGATGGCGTGTTGAGGACCTCTTCCTCCTGTGTACACCTAATGGTAGTTAGCTGTCTGCTGCAGATCTGTGTGTGTTGGGACTGTGGTGATGGATGGGCGAGGCCGACACAGAGCCCCGACACTCCCCTGATGTCTCATTCCTGCCTCTCCAAGCCGGCACCATCGTCATGCACAGCAATGCGGTGGAGAGTGATGGATGGCCTCCGCCTCAGCTACATGCAGCACAACCTTCCACCCCGATTTATCATAAAAGGAGACTCATACAAGACAGAACACATATTGTGACTCAAATCCATTTATTTCTTCTCTACTCCCAGACAGCTGGCTCTCACCATCTCTGTTTTTCTTTCTCTTTATTTTGCTCTTTCAGGATCTCTTTTTTTCTTTGTGTGATCTCTCTTGGAAGATGCTTTTTGCATCTGCTCAAATAATACAAGAGGTTGGCAAAGGAACAAGGGACAGACGAGAGAGGGTGAGACGAAATTTTTTTTTTCCAAGACCAACCAGCATACAAATCAAATCCTATTACCTCCCCCTGGCTCTGCGGCATTGTGGGATTGAATGGAGTACGGAGGAGGCGAGCCTCCAGCAGAGAGCACATTGTAGGCTGATAAGGGCCTTCTGGGATGGGAGGCCCCTGCTTCCACCGCCCCGACTTCCAGAGAGGCCCCTCACACCACGGCCTCGCAGGGTCAATGGGGGCCCCAGCTGAGAGCCGAGGCAAACGTGTTAAATGGCCTTGGCGGGAGTTTCCTGCGTGGACGCTAGGATGCAAAGGGGATCATTAGTTTCCAGCATGGTGGAAAGAGAAGAAAGTGACAGCCTTTAACCAGGCTACTAACTCAATCAAAGGAAAAGGCATTTAATTGCTGTGAAAAGATGTTAAAAAGAAAGAGAGTCTGTGTGAAAGGCCACTGATAGTCATGTAACAAAAAAATCTCTCTGGGCAGGTGAACAATTTTATGAAAGGATAAGGTCAATGGAGCCCATATGTTATACTAAAATAGCTTTCTCCTGGTTTGACAAAGAGGCAGCCGATGTTCAATGCTTCCTCATCTTTTCACACACTATTTCATACTTCCATGAACCATGGAAAAAGTCTGCCTCATGAATAACCTGGGCAAATGGCCCATATATTTAACTGCCTGTTTGACCTCAAATATGCACAAAATATCACACAGAGACATTTTCTTGAAACCAACAGTAAGCTCTCCTGTGTCATTCAAACAATAAGCCATTAATCACTCATAAAGTCCTGTAAAAACGCAGGTCCAGCGCTCCATGTGCTATTCCAATACAGACGGTCTAATGAGCCTCGGTGGGGAGGTCTGACACAGACACAGTTACCTCTGAAACATGCACTGGAATAGAAAGGTTTCTCACTCTTAGTCATATTCAGAGCATAGTGGATGCTGTGTAAAATCCAAACACACTACATGACTGTATCTGTGTAACCTTTACTTCAGCTGCTGGGTAAATAGCACCAGGCATGACACCTCAGTGAGGAAACAGCCTTAATATTATCCGTGCTGTTTGTGTGTGTGAATGCAGGTATCATGGTGAAAATTCAGGGAGAGCATCTGCTCAGTGCCACACTTCCTCCCACATTCCACAACTCACAGTGCCGTCAGGGAGAAAGCATCTCCGACCCCTCACCTGCGGGTTAACGACTCACGGCCATTTGTTTCCAATTGGATATTAAAGCATCTTCACCCGGACCATAAATAACGGTGCCGGGGGAGGCGGCTGTCGCATCAACCTCTAAATCAAGAGCTGAAGCCTCTGACAGCACATTCCGCTCTCCATTATTCCTCCTTCAGCACGATACCTGCACTTGATTGTGGCCATGAATTTTTTTTTTCCCTCAGCTGCTTTTAAAGATGCAGTTTAAAGGTGAAGTGTTCAGGATGCCGCTGTAAACAATGCCATGTGCTTTGGCGCAGCAGACCTGCCGACACTGGCAGAGTCAGCTCCACACAGCCGCTGGCACAACAAGAGCGAACAGGACAGAGAGAAGGGAGGCGAGCCGAGAAAGCTGGCAGGCAGGTAAAAAAAAAGGCAGGAAAGGCGAAGCTCAGGGGTGCTGCTAACAGACAGCCAGCAGCTCTGCCACCCCAGACACACTGAAACACGGAGTTTTCACAACACATGGAGAACACAGAGAGCATTTTTCCCCATGCAAACCTCTTCATTTGAGATGTTTTACATCCCATCTTAAATTCACCGTGAATGTCTGGCGGGTATAAAATATATTAAAACACTAAAATACTCCTTTGGGATTGTTTGAAAATGTGTCAGTATTGGCAACAGCGCTGTGAAGATGGATTTAAAATGTATCTCTATTTGTATTAATTAGATACAAAATATGTTTTTTTCTGACTAGACGACGATCTATCAAGGAAAGACATAAAGGATGACGACGAGTCTATTAAACTTAATAACTTCGATCGCTTATAAGCGATCATTTGCTGGAATGTGTCCCTCTCGGTCCTCACAGATATTACGCACGGGTTGCATCCTTCACTTTAAAACGGTATTTTACACATGGATGTGGACGAGACACGTTTCTGGGAGCTGTGCGGCTCTTCCTACCGTGAGAGCGGAGAACTTTTGAGCGCGTCCGGCGCACAGCAGACAGAGGAAGAGTAGCAGCGGACAGACGCGCATCCTGACGCAGCGTGGCAATAAACTCTCCAAATTACGCACGGTCCAAAATTCAGCTCTGTGGTGACCGGGCTTCACCAGAGCGCAAAAATGCCTCTGGATTGAGTCGTAAATGTTTTTTTTTTCTGTTTAAATCCACAGTAGTCCTCGCGCAAAAAAAAGTCAGTGGTGGAGAAGGGGGTTGGTGGTTTATTTCACTTCGTCTGCTTGGTTTCGTCTGCCAAACCGTTTGTGTAGACACTCTCCTTATTTCTGGCAGTGCGATAAACCCCCACCCCCCCCCCGTGTCCCTGACCTTTTCCCCTCCCTCGGTGTCTCTTCTCCCTTTTACCCTCTCTCCAATTCCAGTCCTTCTCTCCACACCCCCTCCCTCCACATTTGATTTTGTCGACTAGATCCCTTATCGGATGCAGGCAGTCCCCTCGCCGGTAGGCAGGCAGGTAGGAAGGTGTAGGTTTGGAGGGACTCCGTCCGCTGCTGGTAGCTGAGTCAAACACGACAGGTATTCTTTTGTTTCAAGCTCTTTTCTTATCTTTCTCCCTCAAAAAACACAAGGACAAATCCCTTCAATTTTTTTTGTTTGTTTTTCGGAGGAGCTTGTGATGATGTTCGGTTAGAAAAGAGAGGAGGGGATGAGACAAGCTGCTGTCTGCTGGGAGGGTCAGCAAGGAGAGAGTGCACAGTGTGCACCCCACCCCAAATACTGCTGGACACACACACACACACACACACACTTCAATATTGTTGAATATACGTTGTACAAAGTCCCTCAAGTGAGCATAATACACAAACAGAGGCGATACAATTCTGTTATATAGTTCTGAAAGCAAAATGATTTTGCTGTTTGACCTTTTGATTGATTTCAGTGACATACTGCAAACACACCAGTGGACTCCTCTGGATGGTAACATGAAATGAGTATGATCGATATCAGAGCCAGATTTGGAGGGACAAGATCACTTTGGCCTTTTATAGTCTTGCTGATCTTCTTGACATAACTTGTGACAAATCTGTGGCCGTCTGAGCTTTATGTATTACTAAAGAAAGCGATATGACGCCACCTAGCGTGATTTACAGGTAGTTACAAGTGATCACAGCCCATTCACTGTGCCAACTAAGAGAATATATGATGGACTGAATTATATCAACTGTATTTATATCATCCAAGGCTTTAAAGACAGTTGTAGAAATATCAAAATAATATTAAGGTAAAACACAATGGTGATGCAGCTTAATAGATGTCATTTATAAATAATCATAACCTGAATTTTTGCAGCGTAGGTTTTTCACATACAAGGAATCTGTCTTGATATGTTGGTGCAAAAAATACAAACATAGTAAGTAGAAGGTATAGTGGTGAAAGCAAGTACCTCAAGTCAGAAGTATAAATTCAAAATAAAGTAGAGAATATTATAAAGCAGACAGTAGCATCAGACAGTATAAAATGGAGAAAGACACAATATGGTCAATATGACTGTTATTTAAGTGAAAGAAGTGTTCAGATGGTGCAGTAATGTGCAAAAATGTTTTCCATGGATTTGCAAAAGTTCACAGTATTAACTCGAAAGAATAAAAAAAACCAAAGATACAATAGATGGAAGATGTATGTAATGTATCTATGTATGTAATGTAACGCAAATATCTGTTTGTAAAGCAGGTGGTTTGTTTAACATTTTTAATTTCTTACAGAGGGTTAGGGTAGCCAATAACATAAATGATTACTGCACTGCATTGAAAAAATGCAGGAGGTGAGCCGTCATTGAATGAAAGGTTATCAAACTGCTATGAAGACTCCAAATGCAAATATCATACCAATAATGTTATTGATTGTCTCATAGGTTCAAACTGCTATGAGGGGCAAAATGTGTGCTTTCAAAAAGTATATTAATCTGATTTACAGTGCTACTTAGACTGTTACTGTGAATTATTCAGAAAAAAAACGTGTTACAGTAACACATCAGTCAGATCATTAATATAGTAATCATATGTCAGTGCTCAGCGGGGACACCATAGTGTTTTTGTTACAGTTTAGAGAACAAGAGTTAAAAAATTAAAAAGAAAACAATAATGAAAATAAATTTTACGTTCTTTCAAGACTCCCCTGTGTTATTACTGTTTTAAAACAAACAAACAAACAAACAAACAAACAAACACTGGGCTCTACAGTCACGCATGAAGGTTTGAGGGCCAACTGTCTATCAGCGCTCATTGACCATACGCGTGACAAACTCAGTTTCCCATGATGCTTCGATGCCGCTGTGTGTCACTCTGACGTAGTGGTTTCTCTCTTCCGTTTCCGGTGGTGTCCTCAGCCTCAGCTGCGTGGTCTAGCGGCGTTAGCTAGCCGAGTAGACATTCTCCTTTTTCAACCCGTGTCTCACGAGCTTGGACTAATAACTAACATCATGTCGTACCACGACGACGAAGACGTCAGTACATGCTTTTGTCTTTCATACATTTTAATGCTTTCATGATAATAATAGTTATGCGCCCGGTAGCTGTCGCCAGTAACGCTAGCTGGTTTTAGCTAGCTGCGGAATTAGCTTAACAGTGTCTGGTGATGCGCTAGCATGGTGTTAATGATTACCGTAGTCTTGTATCTAAAGAGGATGCAGCCATACCATCACAGTCTCTGTAGTGTTTCTGTAACGTGTGTTGTATTGTGATGAAGAGGATAGCTTTTAGGCTACTAAGTTAAAGCGAATGGTGACTGCCTGTTTGACAGATGTTAGCTTTGCATCAGTAACAAATGTGTGACTGCTTTGTGTTCTTACAGTACGATCCTTACTCCTACCCAAACGACTACGACCTGCACACCGGTTAGTACACACACACATCTGTTTATTTCTATGTCTCTAAATGTCTGAGTTTTCTGTCATGTATAAATCCTTGTTGTATATAATGATTCGAGTACAACCCATCGGCTGTAAAGTCAGTACATCATCAGTGACTCTCCTCTTTTCTCTCTGCAGGTGACCCCAAAGCAGACCTGGCCTATGAGAGGCAGTATGAGCAGCAGACCTACCACGTTATCCCAGAGGTAATCAAGAACTTCCTACAGTATTTCCACAAAACCATCTCAGACCTGATTGACCAGAAGGTCTATGAGCTGCAGTCCAACCGCGTGTCCAGCGAGAGCATCGAGCAGAAGATCTACGAGATCCAGGACGTCTATGAGAACAGGTAATCCTGAATCTCCGTGTGTAAACATCTCTACACGGGGATGATGATGTTGCCTCCTTTTTTAACAGAGACATTAGAGCAAGGTGTGTGATGGGTGTTTTACCTTTCCTATATTGTTTCTGTTTAGCTGGAATAAATTGACTGACCGTTTCTTCAAGACCTCCCCCTGGCCAGAGGCCGAGGCCATCGCATCACTTGTTGGCAACGGTGAGTGTATCATCTGTCATCTGAGCTATTGTTGCCCTTGCACAGACACCCTTTGTTTGTCATTGTAGAAATGCATCTTGAATGATTCTTACAATAGAGCTGATTGTTTTATAATTAAAAATGTGACTATTTGTATTTTTAGTGGGAATTTTTAAATTTCATTTGAAAAACTATAGAAATGACGATGTAATTTTTTGCAGGGGTCTATATGAAACAAGCATGTACCCTTAAATCTGGAGAGTGTGATATTTAGGCCAATGCACCTGTGCTGCTTCATTTATAGTGATATCTTTTGACACATTTTCCTACAAACTGTGATTTGGATATTGCAGCTGGCCAATTTCTTGTCGAATATTGATATAATCCCTGTGCAGTTCAGCAGTGGGGATGTTTTATGTCATTGTTTGCCTGTTAATGTCCTATAGATGCGGTTTTCCTCATCCTCTATAAGGAGCTGTACTACAGACACATCTACGCTAAAGTCAGCGTGAGTAACTGCTCAATCTAAACACGTATCGATCTTCCTTTCAACTAAGGAACCTGCAGAATGTTAAAAATATTGTTTTCCTGATAATCAGGGCGGGCCGACCTTGGACCAGAGGTTTGAGTCGTACTACAATTACTGCAACCTCTTCAACTACATTCTCAGTATGTTATCTGAATCATCCTTACATTTTTTACTCTCAAAATAATAACCAATGAAAGACAAGACATATGAGAATGTTTGTGATTATAAACAGATGCTGATGGACCTGCCCCCCTGGAGCTGCCAAACCAGTGGCTGTGGGACATCATTGATGAGTTTATCTACCAGGTACAGTGCATTATATAATTTTCCAAACATGTTCTCAGTTACCAAGAATTTTCCATAACAAAGAGACAAACGTGAGCAGTATCAGTGGGTTTGGTTAACCTATAAGCAGTCCTAGATGTTAAACACGACTTTCACTTTTTACGGTCATCTTTCAGCGCATATTATTGTGACTCATGTGGCTGACCTCAGCTATCTCACTCCTATCTAACAGCCTTTAGAAAGTATATCTAAATGCTGTTAACACTCATACGGGAATTACACTCTTTCCTCTCCAGTTCCAGTCCTTCAGTCAGTACCGCTGTAAGACGGCCAAGAAGTCAGAGGAGGAAATCGAATTCCTGAGGAACAACCCAAAGATCTGGAACGTCCACAGCGTCCTCAATGTTCTCCACTCCCTGGTGGACAAGAGCAACATTAACCGCCAGCTTGAGGTCTACACCAGTGGAGGTACGCAAGAATGTTTTGGGGATATTTGTAGATGCTGGTCAAATCTTGAATTATTGAGATGAAAAGACCTTGTCAAAGTTACCAAAATAAGATTCAGTTCACTATTCATGCAAAACTGTAGTTATAGTAGTTTGCTACTTTTCTGATGCAAAAGTAATTTCATCAGACTTTAGTGACTTCATTTTAGGTGTTATACAAGACAGCTAACATGTTATTTGTTGATGTGTTGCAGGAGACCCAGAAAGTGTAGCTGGGGAATATGGGCGCCACTCCCTGTACAAGATGTTGGGTTACTTCAGCTTGGTTGGGCTCCTGAGGCTTCACTCTCTGCTTGGTGATTATTACCAGGCCATCAAAGTCCTGGAGAACATTGAGCTCAACAAGAAGGTGAGGTCTTATCTACAGAGTGACAGACTTTAGTACTACTACAGGTGATACCACTGAGTGTGCTGAGCCCTCTCTTTATTTCTCAGTTTTTTAAAACTATTTCAGACTTGTTTGACCTGCATTTGTTTCTTCTGTGAAGTTCCAACCATTGTATCTGTGTTTCCTGTCTTTCAGAGTATGTATTCCCGTGTACCTGAGTGCCAGATCACCACCTATTACTATGTGGGTTTTGCCTACCTGATGATGAGGCGCTACCAGGATGCCATTCGAGTCTTTGCCAACATCCTGCTCTACATCCAGAGGACGCGAAACATGTTCCAGAGGTCGACGTATAAATACGAGATGGTCAGTCAGAGCAGAGCTTTATAGACAACTGGAAAGCCTTGTTCATTTAGCTTTATCTATGTATTCCCCCACTTATTACATTAAAACCCTTTATGGGGCAAGTGATCATATTTGATCACTTCCAAAATGAGGCTTGCCCACCTCTCCATGAGGCAGCAGAACCATTTTATTTCTCCAAGCCAATCTTGGGAGATCAGGCTACGTCCCAGATAGTGATTTCATGTCATTTGACCAATCAGCAGTGGCCCACAGTCTCTCAAACTTTCTCTTGCCTCTCGACTTCACTGAATGGCCCTTCATAGTCAGATGTACACAGAAATAAGTTCAAAACTAATGATAGTAAGTTGATGAAACTCCTACTTTATACAGTAGAATCATTGTGCTAAATCAAGAGATAGGTGTTTTGGAGATTTTTTTTACCATAGAAGGGCAAGGAACCATATATGGTCACTTCATTGACATTGGATTTGGACCATAAAACTGAAAATTTCTGAATTTAATAGCCACCTATGATGGTCTAGAGTTGAAAATTTGAATTTACAAGTATTTCAATGAGTGTCCTATAAAGGGTTAAAGTATGTTTTTATTTTATAGTATTCTTTAGTATAGTATTATAGTTGACACAGATGTATTCTGTTTTTTTAGATTAACAAACAGAATGAGCAGATGCACGGTCTGCTGGCCATCGCTCTCACCATGTACCCTATGCGTATTGATGAGAGCATCCACACACAGCTGAGGGAGAAGTACGGAGACAAGATGCTGAGAATGCAGAAAGGGTAAGAAAGAAACTCATCACATTGTATTGTAACAACTGTGTTTGAGTTTCAGTGATTGTCTGCCTGTATTGACATTCTTGTCTTTATTTTATTGTGTATATTCCATTACCAACTCAAAGACCTTTCTGATATTGGCTAGACAGCCTTTTATTTATTTACTTTTTGCATTTTAGCAGGATGGATCTTATAGTGTACCTGTCAGTAACTGTGGCACCCTGCAGCAATAATGTCTTAAATGACAGATCTCACTTTTCCATCTCAGAGACCTGCAGGTGTTTGAGGAGCTGTTCAGCTTCGCCTGTCCCAAGTTCTTGTCACCTGTGGTGCCAAACTACGACAACGTCCACCCCAATTACCACAAAGAGCCTTTCCAGCAGCAGCTGAAGGTCTTTGCAGAGGAGGTGCAGCAACAGGCTCAGCTCTCCACCATTCGCAGGTAGAGCATACCAACTTTAAGTGTGTGGCATCTTTAAAGGCGGCCTTACATTTATTGTTACTCACCTAAGGGTAATGTTTGTTAACTTGAGGTCTGAAAATATGCATCTGCCTCTTCAGAAACACTTTGTTTCAAGAGGCCTGTTGACTCAGGCATCTTTGTGGGGTGTCTATACATGTCATCTAAGTCGCGCCCTGTCCTTGCAGCTTCCTGAAGCTGTACACCACCATGCCAGTGGCCAAGCTGGCAGGATTCTTGGATATGACTGAGCAGGAGTTCCGTATCCAGCTGCTCGTCTTCAAACACAAGATGAAGAATCTGGTGTGGACCAGCGGCATCTCAGCACTGGACGGAGAGTTCCAGTCTGCTTCTGAGGTCGACTTTTACATTGACAAGGTGTGTTGAAGTGTGTTAAATGAAAGTGATGTCTGTGACTTTTCTACATTGTTACATACTGTATAAGTAGTCTGTTGCAAATGAACGAATGCATCAAAAGCACTGTTGGTTTGGTTCAAATTATACAGTATGTTCAGATGGAACCTGTCATTTTTCATTGCAGCAGATTAATAAATATTTGTGCACGCTGTATAGGAAACAGTAGGACATATTATGCGTGCTGTTTTAAATAGCTACCATGTTTGAGCTTTTTCTTCAACACGCCCACAGGACATGATCCACATTGCTGACACTAAAGTTGCTCGTCGGTATGGAGACTTTTTCATCAGACAGATCCACAAGTTCGAGGAGGTGAGTAGTAATCGAAGTAGAATTAGTCCATTTTCAGTAAATTTTTGTTTATTACTTTTGCCAGTGTCAAGTTATATCAGTGACCTTTGTGGGTTTTTCTTTCTTTAACAGAAGGGTACCATTTTGTCCACGTGTGTATATGATATTGTCACTGATATGAATTGATCTCCCAAACACACTCTGCTCTTTCAGTGACTTAAACAGATTTGTTTGGACGTAGGGCTTCCACTTCTATTGTGCGTCAAAGACCAAAATAAAGAATTTCTCCTGTCTCCCTACAGTTAAACAGGACACTGAAGAAGATGCCAAACACTGGCGGCACTTCAGCATCTGGGAGTTCCACAAGCCGAGGGGTCTGACCAGCAGCAGTGAAGGAGACCTGAGGAACTCAATCCTCTGCCCTCTCAGATTCCAAGATTTTTGGCAACTATTATTGATGAAATCTTTTCTATGTAACCTGGAAAAATTAAACAGATGGAGTGGTGTGCTAAAACTTATGATTTGTCTTTTTCCTGCTACCTTTACTCTTAACAACCACTAGATGTCAGTATTCGTCAAGCAATCACTGCCTCTGATGCTGAGTTTTGGAAAACTATGACTTTATAGTAAAAGGGAAATGGCATAGAAAAAAAAGCACAGTTCTCACATTATTGTTTCTCTTGAAGTGCTAGTTAGGCTTTTGTCTGTTCGAGTTGTACCTGTGAGCATAATAGAAGTCAATCTTTTGATAGTTACTGGAGGACAAATATTCATTAAGGGTTCTCAGACTTTTTAGTGTCTTCCTGGTTTTTTTAATATCCTGCTTAAGCTGCTGCATCAGTTGCCATGTTGTTCTTGGCAGCACTCCCAAAGTCAAAGGCTGTTGCATATTTCTTTTATTATAACAGATCATCCAACATTTCCCAACACAGATCTCAGGACTGGTGACAGTAATGACAAAGAAATAAAAACTTACAAAATGGGAATATAAAAAATTAATCTTAAAAACACACCACTCACCAGAAACAGCGTCATTTGCCATATAAAGAAAAACAGAACAACGTGTCACCATAGCACAATATACACATACTCCAAACACTCAAAATGATTTCCAGCTATTTTGGTAAGCCAGCATTTTTCTTCAAAAATATCTTTTATTTCCATCACATTTTCTATAAAATAAAAAAATAAAGCAAACCGCTCATTTTGAGCATGACTCTTTTAGTCCCGCGGGTGGCAGTGTAAAGTCTGTGGGCACAACACCATCTTTATGTCTATAAAAGCTGGATAATTCATCTTTTTAAATTCCATCTATAAGTCGTTACTAAGGCTTTCTTTGACTGCCTGTAGTATCAAAGTTTTCATAAAAGATGCAAGGTTTTTTTTTTTCATCTTCATGTGGCTTCAGTCTCACACAATGTTCATCTTCATCATTTGAGGAGTCTTTCAGTTATTCGTGAGGAGTCTCCTTGTACATGACCGACTCAGTTCAGGCTCAAGATGAAGTGCTGGATGAGAGCCTGAATGTTCACTGTTGCTCTGTAGACTGGGACTCTTTCATAAAACTACAACAGTACTTCAACATTTGCACAATGCCAAGGGCCCCTCTTGCTCTCAGGTGAAAACTCCACTCTGTGAGCATCACCAGGGAAAATATTTGAAGAGCTCTTGTCTGCATGAAATGTCCATATATAATTTCCCAACCACAAAATGTATCTAATATCTGAGAGAGGAAAGTCTTACTGTTGCTTCTATGCTCCTTTAACACCAATTGCATTGTCTTGCAAAAAGAAAAAATTATCAAAACATAATAAGGAATCGCGTCGTCTTCTCAATGTCCCATTGATGGCCATCCGCTGGTCTGAGTGTGAGAAGCTTTTTTTTTTGAGTGTGTGTAATTGTGTGTGTGTGAGTGTCTGCAGTCCAGGTATGACTTCAAAATGACTAGTGAGAATGAGGCACCTTTTGACTATTTTAAGGGTTCAACAAGCTTCTCCCACAGGGAGGCTTAGTCTGTCTTTCCCACTCAGCTCTTTGGATGAAGTCTGTGACACCAGGTGGTTTTTGTCTTGCTGAAGTGCCCTGCTTATGATTTTCATTTTCTAAAGGTCAGTCAAACCCTCTCTTGAAACACCTAATGTGAGACCACCTTCAACATAAGATCCACTCAAACCAACCCAGTGGTGAGTAAGTGCCCTTTCAGGCTGTCTCACTGACGCACTGAGGCTGGCTGATGGGGTTTCCCTAGACTACACACACTCCCTCCTCCAGTCCTCCCCAACGTTGTCAGGGTGGCAGCGTGGAGGCACAAGGACACACACGAGTCGTGGTTGCGCTCACACCAGCGAGGCCTCGGCTAGTCATAACTCTGTGATTTCCAGGGGACTCTCCGACAGGGTGTCCCCGTCCTTGTGGCGGTGCATGGGGGTGGACTTGGCCGACTCTGTGCGGGCGTTACGCTCAGAATAAAGCCCCCCGTCAGCGTTGAGTGCCTCCAGAGAACGTGCCAGGGCCCGCTGGTCGTCCTCTGGCAGGCTGTTGAGATCAGAGGTTAGGAGGGTGCCTGTGCTGCCGTGGACCACATGCACACCTTCTGGGCCCTTCAACTCCACTGGAAGCTTGTGCTTGAAGCGCAGAGTGCCGCGACCTCCGCCCATGCTCAGACGCTCGTCCTCATCATCGTCTAGATCGCTTTGGATCAGCTGTTGACATTATGGAAGAGGCGAGGGAGAGAGGAATGACAAGATCCGAATGAATAAAACTTATTATTCAGCTGTTAATACGTTGCAGTGTTGAGAACAATATGGCAGCGTTGTTAAATACAGCTTTGCTGAGGAGCTGGAAAGATGTGAACCGGGGAAGGAAAAGTGAAAGAGAAATTAGTAGGTGGCTTACAGTAAAAGACAACGAAGGAATGTAGTGAAACAGTAGATCAGTGAAGAAAAACAGACTTCAAACTAGACTTGCTTTAAACAATTGATAACAATTCTTAGCATTAACTTGTTCAGAGGACTTCATGAGTGGGGGTTTGCACATCATCTAAGTGTGGAAATTGCACCCAATGTTCCTTTTTCAATGATTGCTTAACTCTTTTGCAATTTCTGTATTGTGAACTCCATCCTCAGCTGAACTCTGACAAGTAATGTCAAAAACTCTATTTGACCCAGACAAAATCAGAGGAAGCACAAGCAGAGTAGGTGCCACGTTTGAGCAGCAGACCGAATGTCAGAATGGGAAATCAAAGGAATCACTCTCCAGTGGTGTCAGACAGGAACAGCAGAGCAGCAGGTGCAGGTGTAGATCACCAGTTTTTTTTTTCCACGAGCCCACCTCAGTGACCGATGAGTGATCTCCCTGGCTGGTGGACACGGTGACGAGTCGTGCTGCAAAGAGCTTTTTCAGCCTCAGGTAGTCGTCCAGGACCACCTTGAGCAGGGAACCCTGACAGGACGGCAGTTAGGATCAAACAGAGTTTAACTTTAGACACCCACACTGTCATCACACCTCACAGCAGGAACGTCTCGTCTAAACTGCTGGATCTCAACAGCTTATCGTCCAGTCCTTACGGTCCCTGTCTTTGTTTTCTTCTCAGGACATACTGGCAGAGGTCTGAGGTCCTCTGACCTCGTCCCCCCAGTGTGTTTTGGGAAGGATGGGCGGAGAGAGCACATGACTTGTTTTTGAGATTGGATGTGGACATGTTTGTGTTTCTCCCTGGATAATCTAACATACAGGTGGTCTCACCTTGATAGGCCCCTCCCTCATGATCTGGCCTAGTTTAGCAATGTTGTCATACTCCTGAATGGCTGCCCTCAAGTAACGATCGTCCTCAGGTTTCGCTTGTGGCTCTCGACCGAAAGTGCCCTGTGGAGATGACACACACACACACGTGCGTACTTAAAAATAGCTAGCTGTGAGTTCGACTGACAGATACCAACTTGTGTAATCCTGAGAATAATGATTGTGAAAGGAAAATTAACTGAGATTACTGCTGGTACTAACATGGGTACGAGCAGGGCTGTTCCACAGGTCGGTTATCTCACTCAGGTTCTCTGGCAGGTCGTCCTCGTGGTCAGCCTGAGTGGCCAGCTCCAGGTTTCGACAGAATGGGTCCAGCCACACTGGATTAGCCCTGCAGAGGTAAACAATACCCACAAAATAATTGACAAAATGCAAAGGAAGTATAACAAGCAACAACACTTTTTAATGTTTGGTAAGAATAGTGTGATATTTTGAGAAATACACTTTTTTGCTATCTTTGCTGATGAGGGCAATGATACCACACTCATGTCTGTATGCTAAATCTGAAGGAAAGGAAAGCCTGGCTTAGCAAGATGCCTTAAAGTAAAAAGGAAGCTTGATCTTTGAAACTAATAACTCAATACTAAAAAAAAAATACTGAGGGGAAATTTTTGAGTAAACTATTCTTGCAGAATAACAATGCAACGTGATGTTTGATGGGAATTTTCTTTATGTGTTAGAAGGAAAATGAATAATATCTCACCCCTCAAATGAGTACTTGTTAGTGTTGGGCATATCCAGGATGTCCATTAAACCTTGGTTCCCTGGGTGGTAGAAGACGGATCATTTAAAGAAAAACAACCTCACTACAGTAAATAGACTTGTACTGTTAAGTGACGGAAGGTAAAAACCACATCCTGGCGTTAACAGCTGGCGGGACCGTCCCCTAACCGATGCTTTTTCTCACCTGTCGATCCTGCAACGATGGCTTTCAGTTTCCTCTGGTGTCTGCAACACAGCGAGACAAGACACAAGTTACGAAAAGGTAAACATGTTGATGTCGCTGCTCAAGACGACAGCATGAAAACACGAGCCATGCCTGAGCAGATTTCAAATGACTGCCGGCTTTATAGAATGCTTAAGGACTCTTACACTCTGCGATAATGCCAGTTCATTGTGACAAACAGAATTCCTGCCAAGCACAGCAGCACAGCCAGGATAATGATGACTAGCTGTGAAAGAGAGAAAGAAAGAAGGTTTACACGTATCAAAACTCTCTACACCTGCAACAGTCTGCAGGTTTCTGCAGGTCTCAGCCTCACACTCACCTGTAGTGTGGTGATGTCGTCAGGCAGTTTATCACTGACAGCGGGCTGAACGTCCACAACGTTGTATTTCCTGAACAGATTTCTCAGCTGCTCTTTGTTCTCATCGATCATCTGGATTACCCTGCAAAACGTGACACACAAGGGCACGAGTAAACTCTGAGAACAGGATCCATGCATTGCACAGCTTACATGTGAGGGTTTTCTAGGAGCTTTATTACACATACACCATTCCAGTGTTACCATGTCACTTTGGAATGAGAGGTTTATTTAATTAAGATATACCTTTCAACATCTAGGATGGTGTTAGTCTGATTGTTGACAACATGGATGAGCATGTCTGTCTGAGCGTAATTCACCCGGCCCTTCTTGTCCACATGGAACTGGGTAAAAGAAGGTGAGACAAAGATGTGAGACATTTAAACAGCTTAAAGAAAAACAAAAGTTATATTAAAAACATTACCACGAAAAAGCCTAACCTGTATGTCATCTAAGTTGACAATGGCTCCAGTGATGTTGGACAGCAGGTTGACAAAATCATCCTGGTTTTCGCGGACCAAATCAGGGATCTCATTGAAGACTATCTTGACCCTCTGGTCATCTCGGAGAATGTAGATATTCACGTTGGTGGTTGTGCTGTGGCCAGCGAAATCGCACGCCAAAATCTCGAGCTGAAAGTAGCCCGGATTGTAGGCCGTGAAGAGGTCGTATGTTCGGATGATACCATCTGTCAAACCTGTGGAAACCAAAGGGTAAAATATTGTTTCCACATCAGACATGGCTCTGAATCAGTGGCTAAAGAAGATCTCTAGATATATAAAACATTCTATACAATGAATCTTCCCCAACATGCTGACCAAGCGTAGGTCTGACTGAAACCTTGTGGAGAGATCTGAAAGCAGGCTCTACTATTAGGAACTGTCCCTTTCTGTGAGAAGTGGAACAGTAAGCAAAAGTAGATGTGGAAACTCATTGACGTCTACTGGAAGTGTGAGATTGAGGTCATGTTAAAACACTGCACTAGTCAATTTTGTTGAAGCACTTTACATTCATGTTTGCATTTAACAAGATTTAACAAGATTTACTGTTCATGAAATTAAAGGATAAGTCTGGTGATATTCCATATCTTTCTTACTGTCAATAAATTAAAAGAAAAGAACCAAAACCAACAATTACTCTATCCTACTAAATGTCACCTATCCATTCAAAGCCTCATATTTCTTATTCTTCTGTCTCAGTGAGATCTGTTGTTGTCCAAAAACAACAAATTATAAACTACTTAAACACAACACTGCTTATAGTGACTAAATCCCACCAGTTTACATTGCGCATATTTTACAGTCCTGAAAAACTGCTTTTGCATGCTTATTTTAAAACACTGTAAGAGGTAAGAATACATCCAACACTGAGCACAGCCTGAATATTGAGCATAAAGAAGCTCACCGATGGTGAAGATGCTGCCGACGTCCTCGCTGCCATTGCTCTGTGACTGGAAGTAGCGGATCGTAACAATATGGTACTGGACCAAGCTGTTGTTGCCGATGTCATTATCTATTGCTAAGACCTTGATCAGCTCTGAGCCCACTTTAGCATTTGCTGCAACTCCTGAAACAAGGAAGCAAAGAAGGAAGGTAACAGTGGTTTAACCACTTAAGTAGACCAGCATACACACACATGCAAGAACAAAGATTACCTGCAGTGTACTCCATTTTAGTGAAGCGTGGTTTCTGGTCATTGATGTCTTCCAGTTCAATTCGCACTTCCAGCAGGCTTGGGTCCTGGGCAGGGTCCAGGGCTTTGGCCCGTGCCGCTCTCTGACCTCTGGGAGGAGTCCAGCTCCTGTTGCTTGATGCCTTGATGATGATGGAGTAGACTGGGATCTCCTCCCGGTCCAGATCTTTATGCAACTTCAGCTCTCCATCTAGACTCAAGCCAAAGTTTCCATCACTGTTTCCCCCTGCAGGAAGGGAAGGAAAAGATTTGTGTTCAGCCATCTTAAGCATGAAAGGAATCAGCTTTAAATAGCAAAGAAAGACAGATGGATATATACAAATGTCTTTATTATCCTCAGGCTTTTGAAGTAAGAGGACTTTCATCTGACCACACAATGGGTACAAGAGCTTCCAGACAAACTGCATGAATCTAAATGAGGAGAAACTCATCATTCTCTACTTTTGATCTCCAGGGCTTTATTCTGTGTGGGTTAACATAAATAATTTTACTGATGGGGAAAAACTTTGCATGTCATCTTTTTAATGTGAAAAGCCAACGATGTGTGGCTGTATGTGAGGGACTGCATTACCTGCGATAAAGTAGTAGACAATGGCATTGGAGCCCTCATCTGCATCCACAGCTCTGGTTATGTTCCCCACCACAGTACCTGGAGGGGAGTGCTCAGGCACTGTCAGCTTCTGGTAAGGCAAGCTGCCACGCTGAGGTGCACACACACACACACACACAGAACAAGAAAAAAACATCGCAAACAGTTAAACAGCAGCTCTCATGGACAGATAACCACATCAGGATGTATTAAGAGAGCTTCATACTTACAGGTGGCTTGAGGAAGACGGGCTCATTGTCATCAATGTCCAACAGCGCCACCTGTAGAGGCTGTGTGGTCTCGTAAGGCACTGGCTGGCCCATGTCCCGGGCCACGATGATAAGCTGAGGGAGTCGTTTGCACTCAGTTAGAGACATACGTACTATAACTATACACTTTAGTACACTAACTACACACACTACACACACTGCACACAGCTAACTCACGCTGTGGAGGGCCTGCTTTTCTCGGTCCAGTTTCACAGTAGTGGTGATGACTCCAGACATGGCATCGATGCGAAAGTTTTCCCAGTCTCTGTTACCAGCTCCGGTCTGCAGGAAGGCATAGCGGACCTCTCCGTTCACCCCCTCGTCGGAGTCTGTTGCATGCACCTCATACACCGGCAGGCCTGGGGGCTGCTCCTACATGGAGGGCAAAGGGGGTCAGTATGTGCCTCTGTGAACTTCTTAAGTTCTAGAAACCTGTTGATCTGCACATCATAAACTTTTCATCTAAAGACACCTTTAAGATGCAACTTAAATCAATATCAAAAGACATTTTGACTTGTCATAGCAGGAAAAGCAAAGGCATAATTACTAACATTATGCCTGCAATAACTGATTTTTAAGGCCACCTGGGAGCAGCACTGACATAATTTCACCTTTCAAGTTGATATAGTGGTATCTCACAACAAGCAGTTGTAATTTTACACATCCAGCAGACATGCAACACTATTATCCTCCCACTGTATACCTTGTTTGTGTCCGACCAATGAATCCAGTAGAAAATCCCTTCCTGTATGTAAATTATCCATTTTTTCAACAGACAAAAACTTATGTCATACACATGGAGACACATGATTCAGATACCTCTGAGATATGAATGATGGTTCCATTGGCGGGCCTGACAAACACTGGTCTGTTGTCATTGACGTCTATGACCGTAATGATCAGGTCTGCAGTGCCCCACAGCGGAGGACGGCCCTGGTCTGTGGCCACCACAGTCAGGTTGAAACGTTCAGAAGACTGAAGCAGACGGCGAGAACGCACCAGCCCTGTGTTCGGATCCAGGGAGAAGGCATCTAAAAAGACAGAAAAATCAGGGATCAGAGACATGAATGCTGAGGCACACGTAACCTTGTACATGCCCTTTCTTAGTCCGAGCAACATTCTTTTCACAAACTAAATATATAATAAATCAAAACTACTTTCAAAGACCAGTTCATTCAGAATATTCAGGTAGGTGACTCATGCTTTTATTAGTACATTCATACCTGAATGGGGTCCCAGCATGCTGTAAAGTACCGCTCCATTTTCTCCTTCATCGAGGTCAGTAGCCCTCACTGTGATCACAGACGTTCCACTGGGCTCATTCTCAAACACGCTGGTGTTAAACACTCGCTCCGTAAAGCGCGGCCGATAATCGTTGACATCGAGGACTGTCACCAGCACCTGAGGCGCACCAACAAGCAGATGGAGTGTAAGGATGCTTTCAAATATAAAATACTCCTAATATAGAGGTCATGTTCTAGAAAAGATCCTGCAGAGTACAACCAAGTCATCTGCATGGTCATTATCATCAGCATATTTTATTGTTCATCATACAGCGTATGTGTCAGCCAGTAAAAAACCCTTACATGTTGTGGTTACAATAACCAAATACAACCAAATAATTAAATTTAAGGATTCCTTGTAAAAAAAAAAGTGTTCAGTTTATCATATCACATCTTCTTGTTTGCATAAGGGTTTAGTACATGGGTTACTGTAGATGGTATTTGGTTCTTAAATGTGCTATCTCAAAAACAGTATATTATTATTTAGATACACAACAGTGACCTACCTGGACAGAGTTTTCTCGTCTGTTGTTGGAGCTGCCGCCGGGGTTGTCACGGGCAACAGCGGTTAAAGTGTAGTGATCCTTTGTCTCCCTGTCCAGAGGTGAAAGGATGTAGATCTCTCCCTGACACGGAGGAAAAGGAATGATTAGGAAGGAAGTACAAACACTGACTGGGAGTGGTGGCTGTATCGGGACATTTATTTGAGTGTGTATTAGAAGTGGAGCATGGAGGTCAAATATGCAGACTGTCTTTACTGCACGAAAATGCTTTGTCTAAACTTCAGTTTCCAGGCATTCAGTGTTGACAGCCAGTCTGATAGGGATGTAGGGTGTAGTGGGTGGGATGGCCGATTGAGCGCATGTGCTCGTCTATAGGTTAACTCACAGTGGTTGGTTTGATGCCAAACTTGCCCTCCCCGTCTACCAGGCTGTACTCGATCACAGCGAAGAGGCCAGAGTCGGCGTCTGTAGCACTGACACGCACTATGGTGGTGCCAAGGTCCACATTCTCAAATACAGCCTTCTACAAACACAGATAAAGACACACTGAGTCAGGGACACTGCAATGATGAAATGACTGTAACTCAACACTAGGTCTGAGGGACGTATTTAAAATTAAGAGGTTAAATACGGAGATGCAATATTTTACAGTGTATCCAGTTTTGGTTTGTGTCTTGTCTTTACTTAATCACTTGCAGTTTACTTCATACAGCACATCTCAAGTTACAGAGGTAGATTCAAAATTCAAGATTCAAGAATTTATTGTTATTGCACAACAATAACATCACGCAATCGTTGTCAATGAAATTCTTAAATCTAAATCTACAAACAGTGCTCAAGAATATTATCAGGAACAGAAACGCTCAAACAAAGAAATAGATTAAAGAATAAATATATGGAAATAAATAATAGTACAAGAGTACTAATAGATTAATAAATATAGACCTAAAAGTTTAAATTAAACAATTAAAATATAAATTTTACAACTAAGAAAATATACAACTAGAAGAGATATACAATATAAATATATATACAAATATACAATAGAATATACAATACAATACTAGCCACCAAAAATAACTCATTGACATCACATTGAATGAATTAACAGCACTCCGTACCTGATAAGAGGGTTGTAGGAAGACAGGGTTGTTGTCATTCACATCCACTATGCACAGATAAACTGGCAGCTCAGCTATCCTGGGAGGAGTTCCGTGGTCCTGGGCCCGAATAGTGAAATTCAGCCACTGTATCTGCTCAAAATCCACTGTCTGGTTTGCTACAATCTTACCTGAAAAATTCATGACACAGCTACAGTTAGGATTCATCAGTCTAATAAAAAACACACTAAATGAATATGACAGCAAACAAGAAATTACACAAGTAATACATGACTTCTCAGACTTAAGAACCTTGGACACCTATTGAGTGAAACAGAAATGTGCTTTATAGTCACAGTGCTGGTGAATTTGAATGTCCACTCACTGCTGTCAGTGTTTTAACCTGCTGCCTACAGCAGCTTGTTGAGGTGTGCTGGTGCTCATACCAATGGAAGGGTCCTCCAGTCTAACGTATCCCCCTCGGGGCAGGTGGAGCAGCTGGTAGATGACCTGGCCGTTGGGACCTTTATCCGGGTCCACAGCTGACACTGAGAGCAGCGTTGTGCCTGGCTGAGCTCCCTCTAAAATCTTCTCTGTGAAGTTGGACACTCCGAAGGGCCGGAAACGAGGGGCATTGTCATTTACATCCAACACGTTTATGGTTAGTCTGGCTATAGGGGGAAAGGAAGTACTGTCAAGAGGGGTACAGAGTGCACTTGGGATAAAGACTTAGTGAGCTGAAGTGTTTCATGTTAGACTCACCGTTGGGAACACTGACTGATTTGTCGATAACATCACTGGCATTGTCATGGACGGACACAATGATCTCAAATGTAGCCACTAGCTCTCTGTTGAGCGGGTTGCGTACAAACACTGCGCCTGAAAATTCACAAAAACACAGTAAATTATTTTCCCAAATGTATGACCCAAATAATTCAGTACATTGGCTATCTACCATCATCAGTCATAAACTTGGTAACTCTGAATGCTGAATCAGTGTCTCACCAGTGTGCAGATCAATGCCAAAGGACTCCTGCAGGCCATCCACTGGGTTATTCCCATCATCCTTTGCCTCCACTGAAATGATGTAATACTCTAGCCGGGGGTGCAGATCAGGGTCCTCAGCAGTCAGCGTTGCCACCACGACTCCAGGCGGTGTGGACTCATTGACGTTTATCATAGTTACAGGCTCTATAAAACGGGGCCGTGAGTCGTTGACATCATCCAGGATGACGGTCAGCGTGGCTGTGCCAGACATCGGAGGTGTGCCACGATCGGTTGCCATGACGACCAGGCGGTAGGACCCACGTTCTTCCCTGTCGAGGGTGGTGTTGCCCACCAGGACGGCACCAGAGAGCGGGTCAACCACGAAGCGGTCCTGAGCACCGCTTTCCAGGCGGTACATCAGCCAGCCATTAGAGCCAGAGTCAGCGTCGGTGGCGGACAGCTGAGTCACCACCACACCTGGAAGAAAACACACACACACACACTTGTTAGTCATTGTCATTCCCAACATGCAAATCCTACACCTTAGCACCGGTGAATGCAATGAAAATCACAGGAATTTAAAACAGTTCATTCATTATACTGAATTGTGAATGTGTTTTTTTATGCAAGTCATATTCCCCCCTGCCCACTCATATACACAGATTGTTGTGCACAAGCTAATCCACACACCAGTGGGGCTGTTCTCAGGGAGTCGTACGCTGAAACTGGATGGGCTGAAGACAGGAGGGTTGTCGTTCTGGTCCAGGATGGTAACTGTGAGAGGGACGCTGCTGTTCAAACCTCCTATGTCCTCCCCAACCAGGAACAGATCTACCCGAGGCTCCTGAAAGGCCTCCCGGTCCAACTTGGCCCCCTGACGCACGTATATCACACCTGGAGGGAGATACAGAGACATCAACTACATTGCAGCTTTTTACATTTCTCTCTGACATCTTGCTGAGGAGTCATAATGTTACCAGAAACGGCATCCACAGTGAAGAGGTCCACCCTGGCTCCCAGCAGGCGGTACTTCACCACAGCATTGGGTCCAATGTCTTTGTCCTCAGCCAGAACTGGCCCGTTTAACACTGTCACAGTGCTGTCTAAAGGACGAGCAGAGATAAAGATAGCGTGGAGAAGTAGAATGACCACAGCCAGGTTGCATTTTTTCACACTAAGTCAGTGCTAATTGAACAGACACTAAGTGTGTTCATGCAGCTGCAGCAGATTCACTGAGTTTGACTTAACTTTACTTTTAAATGGAGGGTTTGGCTTTCTATCTCTGATAACTGCATTAGTAAGATGTTGCTGCAACCACTCTAATAATCAAAGAAACTAGGCTATAGACTCATATTCTACATCCAAATAATCTAATTGCCTGCTCCTGTCAGTCCCTGTATACAGATTAGTTCTTGTTATGAACAAAGCCATTGTCAGTGCAAAGCTGTCATGCCTTCTGTCTCACCTCTAACCTTCAAAGTAACTGAAAAAAAAAACATCACTAAATATATGTTGTACATAAACAAAGTCAGGAAGTCTTTTGCCACAGTGCTGTGTGCTTTAGTTACAGATTACCCCGCTAAAGGGAAGAGAGAAAGATACACACACCAGCTTGAGTGCTACCTGCTGCAGAGTTTTCTGTGATCTCAGCCCTGTAGCTGCTCCTGGTGAATATAGGCCTGTTGTCATTCTCATCCAAAATAGTGATAACCAAGAGGTCTGAGTCCTGGTGGGCATGAAGAAACAATTGTATGAGCAAAGAGTTATGTGATATTAAGTGAACATGAGAATGAGAGTAAGGAGCACTTTTTTGCTACAGTGGCTACAAAGCTCTCCGCTGTGATAGAGACATGTTTTGCAGTTGTTGTACTGTGCACACAACAACAGGCTGCTTTCTTTGTTGGTGGTTGACATATTTTTACAGCTCTGGGTTAGAGAATAGTCTCTCCCCTTTTCCACAAAGATATTATTTGACTGCAAAACTGTTTTTACAGAAATGACTTGCAGCTGCAGCTTGGGTGGTTTCATGCTTCTACTTCAAGTAAATACTATGCATGAGATTTTTACTATTAGCGAGATACAGGATATGTAGGGACTTAAAACTCCCTAAAAACTACAACCGTATCTAGAGGCAGTACAGATTATCGTCCTAAATCACGCCTGCATAAAGAAATCTGTCATTGCTAAAATCAACCTCCGGTGCAGAAAATCCTGCACATGTTATAAGTACTTTCTATTGCTTGATTTAAAGCAATGGCACATGGGTTCTGTGCAGCTTTTTCACATTACGGTAAAATATTTTTAGGAAATAAGATCTCTGAAGCCTGCCATTGTGTAAAACTGGTGAGTGCATCTAAATATTCAAGAAATGCCTGCTGTCTTAAATTCATTTCCCTTTTTCATCAGTGGCAGTGATTTATGATCAGCTCTGTGGTCTCTCTGTCAAACTGCCAAAGTGGAAACGTGCAAATGCTTGCAGTGCATGTGCAGAGGAGAGCAGGATTACCCTGCGAGCGATGCGGGGGTTCTCGGGGTTGTCTTTGACAGTGATGGTGAGTCTGTACTCGGCCACTCGCTCTCTGTCCAGCGGTCTGTTCACCTGCACAACACCTGTCTGACAGATACACAGAGGAGGGAGAGGTCAGCCACGTGTGGGTTTAGAGATTCTCTTGATATGACAACATGTTCTGTTCCATATTATTCAATGTACACACTGGTACTATCGCAGTGCATGGGTTTTCACCTTTCCTTCTAAAGGATATGGAGTATTTGTAAATTCTTTAATATATTTATGCTGTATATCCACAAATGTGCATGCTGCCAACATCTGTTGATCTGTAAATGTATCTTTAGTGAGGGTATGCATGTGAGGGTATGTAAGTGTTGCACACCAACTGGAGATGAAAGAAAGCTAGAACACCTGTTCCAAGTCAGGTTAAACTGACAGCATAATGTGTGATCAAATTGGGGAGCTAGACTTGCACCTCTATGTTTCCTGTCTTTCATCATCTGCTTTCACATCAGTGAGTCATATCTTTCTGCGTTTGCTGCTTAGAGAGTAATTGAACACCAGGCTGAAAAGCAGTGTTTTGCTGCTCTAGCTGAAGCCTGTTTCACCTCTGACCAAATCCAGTGTAACTATTGGACACGGTTAGGTGTCAGGAGGTCACCAGGTCCTGGAGTACACCTGTACTTCAGTGCAGCATGGTGAAAAGTTAAACCACTGCAGATTTCCGGGAGGTGTGAATTACTCTTTAAACTCCGTCTCACTGTGTCATTAATGTAGAAGGCTCCATCCTGGTTGCCAGCGGTGATGTTATAAGTGAGCAGCGCGTTCCGTCCACTGTCTGCGTCCTGCGCTTGGACTCGGGCCACGGAGGTGTGTATGGAGGCGCCTTCACTCACACTGGTGTTGTAAGGCAGGTTCAAGAGGACTGGGTCGTTGTCATTGATGTCTCGTACTTGGACCCCCACCACCACCTGAAGAAAATATTGCAAGACTAAAATAAAACCTCCAATTTGTGCCTGGTCACAGTAACTGGATTGTTTTGTCTACAATAAGTGTGAGAAAGGTTTGCAAAAAGTTTGTGCCACACAACTCCTTATTGATCCATCAAAAACATTTGTTACAATTATGGACCTGTCCCAAACATTCACTCAGGATTTTAAATTACCACAAGATGTATTTACCTGTGGTGTATTGTATGTTAAACCGGCATGATCATGGATTTAATGTAGAAATCTAGTTCATGAGAGCGGCGCTATTCTTGTAATATCTAGGTCATGCAAACCAAATTACAGCACAGAGGTGCAGCTTGCAAGAACCTGATTGTTCAAGAGGATATGGTGAGGGTGTGTGCCTTCTTGCGTTTGTGTTTGCGTGTTTATGTAATGAAGGCCCACCGAGCTGTTGCGAGATGGGGTTCCCAGGTCTCGGGCTGTGACGGTGATGTTATAGAAGGCCGTTGTCTCTCTGTCCAGCTCTACATCCTTCCTCACCCGAAGCTCACCCTCCACCGGAGAGACCATGAACTCGTCTGGCAGAGAGACGGAGAAAGAGGCTCAGTAAGGGTTTATAATACACCACTCTCTCTCAACAGAACAATCCGGTACTGACTCTGGTGATCTCCTCCGGTGATGCTGTACTCCACTTTGCCATTGAGCCCAGAGTCTTCGTCACTGGCTCTGAGAGTCCAGACCCGAGGTCCTGGCTGGCCCTCAGTCACCTCGAAGGGCCCCTCATAGGCTCTGGGGAAAGTGGGTGTCACGTCGTTCACATCGAGGACATTTACCAGCACCTGAAGAAGGAGAGAGAGGGAGTTTTTAAAACGCCTGTTACCAGAGAAGTGACAGGCTGTGATGTGTGCAATATACGTGTGGCAAAAATATGATGAACACCAAAAACTAGTTCACAGTAATGTGAATGGATCTGGATATTTTTCACAACTTCCTCCCACAATCCGAAGACATGCAGGTAAGGTTAATTGGTGACTCTAAAATTACCCGCAGGTGTGAATGTGAGAGTGAGTGCTTGTCTATCTCTATATGTTGGCCCTGTGATTGACCAGCAACGAGTCCAGTGTGTATCCTGCCTCTCACCCAATTATAGCTGGAATTGGCTCCAGCATCCCTGCGACCCTCTGTGAGGATAAGCAGTATAGATAACAGATGGATTTTTTTGTATCTCCAATACAAAATTCTACATATATTTGTTTGTTTGGTCCATGTGATGTTAGGAATTTTTTTTTTTAGAGCTGCAACTAATCTGCAATTATTATCTTCATCATAAAACAGCAAAAGAAGACCTTGGAGCCAGCAAATGTTTGGCAGTTGTGCTTCATAAATGACCTACATCATTAACTGTTAATGAATGAAAGAGTTTGTTCCATTTGCATAATTACTGTTGTGCTAGATGTCAAGCGAAGAGCAGGTTTTGGACACTGGTCCGTAGCCGTGACAACCAGTGCATAGTGTCCATTGCTGATCTCAAAGTCCAGTTCCTTCACGGCCGTAATCCTCCCCTAAACACACACACAAACATGTCATACACAGAAAGTTTGTCCATGTCTTTATTTTGTTTTGCTGCTCGTGACACTGCACTATAACAGTTATTACGCCCCACCGTGATGCTGTTCATGTTGAAGGTATTGATCAGGTTGCCGTGAGCGATTGCATATCGCAAGGTCCCGTTCAAGCCCTCATCTGGATCGATGGCTGTTACCGTGGCGATGGTGGCACCCACTGTGTCCGGTCCCTCGCTCAGCACCGTGACGTACTCCTCCTCAGGAAACTCCGGGGCGTTATCGTTCTCGTCCACAATGCGAACATAGATGGTGGTCGAGGTCTGAGTGAGAAACAGAGAGAAATGGGGAAACTTTTACAGCTCTACCAAATATTCATGGCTTATTGTATACAACTTTAAAACATGACGACATGTGATCCACCTTCAACATACAGTGTCAGCTGGGCCTACAAGTGAGTCTTAAATTTTGGAGTCTACTCACCATTACAGCGTTGAAAGACTCTACATTGATATCATCATAATAAAATACCCATCATATTTCATTCATAATGGGCACATGAAACATATGACATTCAGGATTTGTTTAACATGGGAGAATGAGACAGAACAGTAAGTGCATATTTAGTTACAGAAAGAGAGAAAAAAATATCTCGTGAGAACCAAAACAAAATCTTGACGGTAAGTGAGACGGAGAGGGAGCCAGAAGTTTGGATTTCTTTTCGTTTCATTTACTGAAAACCTGAAATGAAGTGAAGTGGCAGAAAAGCAGCTGTGCATCCAGTGAGAAACCACTGAAAGATTCTAGTACATAAACAAAAGTAGAAGTATCGTTAGCTGAAATAAAGGTTGAGTCAATTCCTGCTCCACCAGTCTGTCCTCCCAGTTCCCCTCAAAGTGCTACTAAAAAGACGGACCACTGACCGGCACCCTCAGGCTGTGGGCAGTTAAAGAGGCTGTTTTCACAGGAATTTCACAATATTGTGATTTCTGTGTGTGTGTGTGTTACAGCACTATCGATAACAAATAATCAGAGCTAAAGACTTCAACATGCAAACAGGCTATCAAAATAGCATCTCAATCTAATATGAAACATGCTTCATCCATTTTAATGTTAACAACTTGAACTTGAGTAAAAAAAACCAAGACACACTGCACTAAAGTGCACTGATAGATATCAGTTCACTGATCCGTGCAGTGCCACCCAGCCTGTAAAACCACTTGTATGGTATCCTCAGCGGCTCAGGATTATCTTAGCTCGTGTTTCACAGCTTGGATGTTAAAATCACAGATGGAAAGACTTTCCTAAAATATATATATATATATATATATGTGAGATACGGGAATTTACTGTACTGTGTGGGTGGGTGGGGGGGGTCCTTATGATAGGCAGTATGGAGCTGCATTATGGGAAATGTGAGACCCAGTATTTTTGCACTGTGACAATCTCTCTCCCAGGTAAGTGTCCTGTGTACTAATACTGTATGCACACACTTTGGGAGGCTGATACTTGAACACTGCTGCACTCCTGGGGGTGGGGCAGGGAGAGAGAGAGGGAGACTGACAGAAGGGGGAGGAGTTTGTTGCCTCCGTGTATCTCGTTGCTTTTGCGCTTTAAAGTTCAGAAGGAGTTATTCAACTTGGGAGCGCAGCGGCAGCAGACCGTCAGGCTGTTCAGGCAGAAAACTAAGAGAGTTTAAGGAGGGAGAAAAAAAAAAAGAAAGAAAGTTGAACCTGTAGATAGAGTTAAGTTGCTGATAGTCAAATTGTGCCTCTGTGCTCTACTTTTTTGTGCGCAATATCCAAGACGGCCATGGAGAGGGGATCACCCTGTCGGACATCATTCTGGGGGAAGAAGCTTTGGTTTTGCTGTGTCCTGTTTTACATAGCTGGAGGTAAGCAAACACTCAAAACCACAAACAATCGTAAAAAACGCTGTGGCATCCATCTGAACTGGTTCGTGGAAACGTGCGGGAACGTGTGTGAACTTGTTGACAGTTTTTAGTGACAAACCAATCGGGTCGAGTCACTGATGGGGAACCGTGGTTTGTTGTTTTCTGCACGCAACGAGGAGTCAACTGACACGTGCATAAATAAATATATATATAGATAGATATAAGTCAAAGGCCATAGAAATGCAGTAATAAGGTCAGCGATCTACCTCCAGTATGACCTTAATGTGACTCCTGCATGTGAAGTGTTTGTGACACTTCACACCCTGCAACACAAGTCTCATTTTACACTTACACAGTTACTTCTGGGAGATTTCCAAACATAAGTTTCAGTTGTCTTTTTTGCATAATAGTAACAAAATATGTGTCTAAAAATGACCCTGACGTAAACCTGACTGTTATATAACTATAATACTCATAAGAACTTTTTTTTTTTTTTTTTTTTTTTTTTTTTTTTTTTTTTTTTTTTTTTTTTGACTTGGTTTGTTGCTGTTGTTAATTTGAGAGCGAACATCTGGCGTGAAGCTGTCTCATAAAGCCCCTCCCATGGAATGAGTGTAAATCTTTAAAAGAGTTAAGAGTCTTTATAAGGTGGCTAAGGTTGCTGTTTTGTACATGTACATAAGTTGAAGAAAATACTTGCGGAGGATGACATTAAGCTGTGTTAAGTTAGGTGACCCCCCCCCCACACACACACACAGTAATTTATTCCTCCTGACTTTGGCAAGAAGCAGCTGTTGCCTCTGGAGCTTCACTTCAAAAGGCTGCTGAGACCTTGCAGAGGTTATCAGTTTTCGGGTTTAGGATTTGGTCTATTTAGATAAAGCTCACGAGATAAGTCCACCAAAGGAAAGTGATTTTAATTGAAGTTTTAGGCTGACCCATCCTGGACGCAAATCTTTATGCATGGTTCAGAAGATGTTTGGATTTCAAATACTTGCAGAGATGAACATCTTCATTAAAAAAAAAACCAAAAACTAAAGTGTCTGTAACTAAAGGCCTGTAAAACTCTTAACTTCGAGACGCCACAGTGCCCTCCCTTCAGCCCTGTTTTGTCCTCTTTGTTTGGAAGTTTCCGTCCTTTCAGCCCATGATGAAAACAGCTGTTTGTGCCACTGCCAATAATGGGTTTCTCCTCCACAAAACATGACTCGAGATAAACAGCAATAATCAGTGCCTCTTTTCCTCCCGGCCCTGATAAGCATTTAGCTCCCTACGGTGGACAATGGGCACCATCAAAAGTGGTCAATGCACTCCACAGGATGTGGGCGCCCACTCTCTCTCTCTCTGCATCCACGGCCTTCTCCTGCTGTTGTGACAGGGCTTGTGTCATGCATTGATCCGTCGTCCTGAGTGAATAGATCATTATCAGGGCGCGGCGATAAAAAATGGTTTCCTGAGTCAATCTCATTGACTAGAGCAGGCCTGAACGGGGGAGATGTGGGCTATGACTGAGTTTAGATGTGTGGGCACGTGCAGCATGTGCATGAGTAATAAGATAATGGGGTGGGGGGAGGGGGGACTCCCGTGTTCTCTCTCAGTATCACCTTTGCAAAGGTCTGTTGAACATTTGTTGCTGAAATCTTGCTGTCTGATATTTAGTGTGCAGTGAAGTGTGACCAGTTTAAAAATCCCCCAGCACCAGTGGCCTTCATGCTTGTAGCGAGGATGCGTCTCCCACACTTATGATTCAGCTCAAGGATGCATCATTGACTGTCAGTGAGACAGCCTTGACTCTGCTTCAAGCCACGTCAGAAAAAGCGGCGGCCCAGTGTGCTTTTGTCAGTTAGATATTCAACTTCAGTAGAAACAGTGTAACAACATAATCACAGTATGAAAGGCACTTCAAAGTGGAAAGCAGAGAGCACTCAAAATGAGACAGGAAGCAGGCAATTTCACTTTGTTAAAACTAGGTAATAATTGCACTTTTACTATTTCAAAAAGTCCCTTTTTACACTCAGAGTGTTTCAGGTATACTATTGCTGTGGCCCAATGAAGAAATGATGTTGTAATCGCGTTCCAAATGCGTTTACAAAGCTGTCGTTACACAACCCTTCAGTTACGTAGCTCAGTGCGTCAAGTAAGTTTAGAGGAAGAAGAAGAGAAATGTTGAACCTGTGGCTGTCTGGTGTACACGCTATTTAAAACAGCACTTACACAAACAAGTTTAGGGCAAATAGCCTCACGAAGTACCAAAAGACACAGCAAATTATTGTCAGGGATCCCTGAACATGATGACCCACATCAGTGACCCGTAACCACTTCCTTTTATCACTACGTAGAGTCTGTGCCACATTTGAACACTTCCTGTTGCTGAAAAGATGCTGAATGCATCTGTTTATTATCGTAGAAGATTCAACTGAAACTCCCTCACTTTCTGTGTGTGTGTGTGGAGGGGCTTATCTGGGATTCTTCTGCTGGTTTCATTTACACCCAGTAATGGGCTGCATAATCAATACTGTTACAGTAGGTGTGAAAAGGGTGGAGTCTGAGGTGTGTGTGTGTGTGTTGTGGGGGGAAAGTGTCACTAATGCCAGCGAAAGCATACCAGATTTACCCGTATGGTATGTTCTGTAACCTGTTGTATTAGCATTTCTTTAAAATAGTCAGATTAATTAATTAATCGTTAAACCTGGGGTCATTTAAGCAGATATGAAGACATGTTTAATTAATTCTCACAAGCTCTGCTGCATGTCTGAATGTAAGAAGGCTGTCAGAGGCAACATGTCCTAAACAGGTGGCATTCAGGCTTAAAACAAAGGAGGGCCTGTTTCTGGGCCCTGAGGGGCTATCAGGATCCTGAGAATAGAGATCAGAGAAGGAAACGTAGAGATATAATGGAGCCAAAACACAGATGTCTGGTGTACACAAGTGAAACAAAGACATGGGACAGAGCTGTCTGTTTTTACCTGGTTGCAACCACACCAAGACAGCTCAGATAATGCTGACACTATGTTAACGCCACGCAACTGGCACCCAATATGGTAAAAAAAAAAAAAAGGCTTTGTCTCTAAAATAATTTTAGAGAAGTCTGATCTTGTCAGTAAGTCATACCCAAAATATATTAGATGTGTAAAATAGTGTTTCCTGGCTGGCAACCAAGTGTCAATCATGTTTTGTCTCTCATCAAGGGAAATTAATATTAAACACATTTTACAACAAAAACTCACTCCTTTGCCAGAAACCCAACCTCACCAGTGAATAATGTTAGAGAAACCAGAGCAGAGTTGTCAAAAAGAAGGGCAGGGAGGAAGGCACGGTGGGAGTGAAACAGGAGAGGAGAAGGGCTTCCCCTTCTATTGTCCCACTATGCAGGCAGAAACAGCCGTGGGGACAACAGTTTAACTTTTAACTTTAATCACCCTTCCTGGTCTTCCTATTGCCTTCCTGTGCACACAATGGCTTTTGCACTCACACACACAGGAACATGGCACGAACCCCACACTCCGTGACACATATGGCGCTTTTCCATTACACAGTTCTAGCACTACTCGACTCGACTCAGCTTCGCCTCAGAGTGGGTAGGGTTGTCATAGCAACAACGCTTTGGCCGAAACTCTAGCGACGTCATTTGTTATGCATACGACACAAACACGAAACAACTATGGAGGCCACCAGAGACGAAGAAATGTCTGCACCTCGTCGTTGCTCCGCGGGGTTGATTTCTGTGCAGCCATCTCTGATCGTGTTCGTTGTTGTTATTGCATTTTAAAAATGGCGCGGAACTAGTCGTCGCTCTCCTGACTCATCTAGTGACGTCACGCCCTGGCCAATCAGTGGCCTGGCCTGCCGTCTGCCGTCATATTTTCGGATCGACTCAGCTCGCTTGGAACCCCGGCCGAGTAGTAGGTACTAGAAAAGTACCTGCTACCAGGTACTAACACGTAATGGAAAAGCCTAAAAACCGAGCTGAGTCGAGTCGATTAAAGCCGAGTAGGTGGTGCTAGTGGAAAAGCGCCAATAGACAGGATGCGCACACACTGAATATATAAACATGCTAATCAAAAAGCAAAGATCATTGGCTGGTCAGCTACTGTATTTTTTATCCAGCAGCAAGGTTTAAACTAACCACTTAAAACTGTCACCAACATTTAGACCCAAACAATTTATGTGCTTCCTCATTTATGTTCTCGCGTGTTGCATCTGCTGCCCCTTCAGGAAAACAGTGGTAATACATAAAAGCAGCCGACAGTTGGTTCATGCTTAAATCCACAGTGAATCACACAAAGCTGCGGCACCACAGCTCTCTATGGATTTAAATTTTCAAGCATGTTGCAGTCCAATCTGTGATGTAACAACATGTGTTCTGTCTGACAGCAGATGGAGAACACCCGCTGTGACATCATTACTGATTGGGGTGTGAGTTGAGGTGCAGTCTGCTTGAAATGTTCAGCCCTTTAAAAGAGCCTTGCAGCAGCAGCTGTAGCCCTTCAAATTCAGTTCCAAGTAGTAAGGAGGCAGACAGGAGGAGGAGTGGGAGGAGTGGGTTGCGTGTTCGCGTGCCGGGACGTATCAGGAAGGATGTCCACTCCTCAAATCCTGGCACCGACCAGTCACCCTGCAAACACACAATCTCTAACACGATCTCTGATCTGCAGTGCTGCTGGAATAATACACACTTGCATACATGCTTTTCACTACAGTCCATCCTCCCACACACAGTGCAGTACACATAAGTGCACACACACACACACACACACACACACAGTTGCATCCTTCCTGTCTTCTTTGCAACGCTGAGCATTTTTGGTTGCTAAACCACGCTACAATCTATTACAGGCAAAGGATAGCCATGATCTATTTAGGCAGAGTAAGCCAGAGTTATTCTGTTGTTTTACATGCTGGGTATATGGGAGTCATTCATTCATTAGTGTGTCGATGCTGCACTGTGGCCGTGTAGTGTGGAAGCATTGTATAGATTATGATGTGCCTGCATTGTTTATTTGTTTGTTTTTTTTGGTGAGGTTTAGAGAGTGGCTCCGGCTTAGCCTGAGGATATGTTTGTTTGGTTGTGTTATTGCATTGAATTAATCATTCAGAGCACACATTAAAGAGTATATCTGCTCATGTTTTTTTCACTGCTGCATTGCAGAAGTCAGAACAGGATGTGGTTTGAAGGCAGTATGTGTGAGGGAGTAGGGTTTATGCAATATGTAAAGAAAGATCTCACAGCTGTCTATTCGGTTTCCTGAATGTACTTAAGAGGTACACACTAAGAATCTGTGTCAGTGTATGGTCTTCTGAGAAAGAAAGGGCATTTTACTTCAATCACTGGATGATGATACCACCCAGTAGTAGTGTCTAATGAACAAAATGACCAGAACAGAACATCCCTCAGATTTCTCCTCTTTCCCTCATTTGATGGCAAAAGAGATTCCATGTGAGAGCCAGTGTACGTTGGCTCATATCTCTCTTCTCTGTAGCCGTCTAAGAAAAACAGGCAATTTAACTCCCACAGGAGGTTAGTATATTTATTTAAGCCAGCAGACTATATACTATCTCTAACCACAGTGCAAATATACTGAAGAGGAAACAAACTGCACTGGCCCAAAATGCACAAAAAACAGGAAACATGAAGTATACAGAAATAAAGCAAGGAAAGTTGCTGGACTTGAGCTTTAAATTCATGTTGAGATTGGTAGTTGCTATAATTAGTTTTTGCACTCTGGTTATTTGTGTTTTGACTGGTGGTACCAGGCAGGAACTTAAACCATGAAATAACATGACTACATCTGTGATTTTCTGGGATTTTCCTGTTTGAATATATTATCTTATGATATGGGGGCTATACACCTTCGTGAAACTTTACTCTCCAATATCCAAGCAAAGAATTAGATGTAATGTAAGATGTAATGTTAATGCACCATATTTTCTAGAAACTGTTTCATATATGTTACATATATTTACACATATTTTTTATTTATACAGCGGATTTGTGTTTTGACGGCTGTATGTCACATACCTGCACTCATCACTTGTTAGATGGTATATTTTACTCTGGGAAGATGATTTTTGGAAGGAAAGGGACTGTTAGAAAACTTGTTCTTATGCTGTGTTGTGTATAGAGGACTGACTGAGCTTCTCAGGAACTTCCTGTCATTTCTCCTGCATACAAATCCGGTAACCACAGCCATTACTGTGGTTGTGAGGATACTGTGAGGATTACTAATTTCTAAAGTTGATAGAGGTAATGTTCATGCTATTTCTAGATATAATTGGCTTAGATTTTCTACTTTGGAAAAAACAAGCTGCCATCACTTACCATCAAAGTAAACTTGTGACATCTGACTTTAATGTTTTGAAACAATATACTCCCTTCTTTCCTCATTTTTTCCTTGTCACCTGTTTTTTATATATATAATTTTTACTGCACTCAAATACTTATTCGCTGAAGTTGATAAAAACACTTATAAGGTTTGTCTCTTTTCTCTAGCTAAAGGCGAGATGTTCCATGGCCACTCCACACTGAGTGTTTCAGTCCCTCACCTGTACTACAGCTGTCCTGAGGGTGCAACTGCCAAACTGGTGTGTACCCAGCAAGGTGCCGCCTTGCACTCCACTGATGTCTTGAGGCACAACTGGCTTTTCACGCCGCACAGTGACCAGCACTGTCAGGGACGGATGGGGCCACGCCATCATATCATCGGTGGTCATTCTCATGGCAACCACAGCTTACCACCAGGGATGCACTTTGGATCTGCAGGGCAGAGTTTCTGGCTGATTCTGCAGAATTTGACCCATGCTGACCAGGGTCGCTACTGCTGTATGGTCCTAGACATCCAGGTGGACCATAAAACCGGCTCCCTTGTGCAGAAACCCCACAGCCATGTTGTTCTGCAAATTACACCACGTAAGGACATGAAACGTATGCGTGTGAGTTCGTATACAGTAAACTCACAGAGGAAGAAGTTAAATTTGTTCTGTCATTTGCAAAGTTTCTAAATAGGACAAAAGTGCTATGTTAGTCTTACAGATTCTACATGTTGTGGTCAGTGAGTGCTCATTGTGGTCTACAACAACGTGCATAAATGTCATGTGCTGAGTGGCAACAGCAGGCAAAAGTAATGCACCACTGTGATATGCTGTGTGAGATACAATGCATTTGTTCACTCTTTCCAGGGAGAAATGGATCTCAAAATTGCACTGTCTGGGATCCCACGCCACCTGGAGGTATGTTACCTTATTCAAGGCTTCATAGCCGATGGATGACTGGCCAGTTATTCTGTTTATTTAACTCGCAGCCTGTCTCTGTTGCTTCCCCAGGCTCCGTGCCAGTGGCCTTGGCTGTAGCAGCCTGCATCGTGGCTCTGCTCTCTCTGCCTCTTATTCTGGTGCTTGTATACAAACAGAGGCAGAATGCCCAGTCGAGCAGACGTACGTATTACTAACACGCACACACACATTCATTTCCATGTCCATGCTATGGGTCAAATGTAAATCTCTCACACTGGGTTTCCCATAGTGTTTTGTCTGACACATATTTCCTGTCAGTGAGGTGGATTAACTGTATTTCACACAGTAGGAAGCACATTCACACTCCATCTGTAGTGTTCCGCTCTGTTTCAGTTCATTCACAATGGTCCATTTCCCGTTTCCTCTCTCCCAGGTGCACAAGAGCTGGTGAGGATGGACAGGTAAGTTTTCCCACAGTCTGTCAGGCAGCTGGTTTCATAGACCAGCTTCAAACACAGCTGCTCTTTGGAATAATAACACTGTGGACATGGATATTCTACTCTGTATTTGCCACAACATTTCTTACACAATAGGTAGTTTCAGCTGCACAGCCCAATTACACCAAAATGTGTTTCAGCTCTGGGTAATTCCTATGAACTTTTGCTAAAGACATATACTTACATGTATTTACATTTGGTATCAGTATCAGTAAATCATTACTACTTCCATTTGGAGACATAACCTTAATCACTATGTAAAAAAATGATTTCTTGTTCAGAGTTGTTATGTTGTGTGCCACTGGAATGTGTTTTGTGGGAAATTAATTGGCTTACTTTATGGCATAAGGGAAGACAGTTTTATGGCTCATAACAGGGAGACTGCATCATCATTAATTCACCTGAATGTACACAACCTACTGCAATCCATTTTGGTGTAGTGCTTAATGTTCATTAACACACTGAAGTCCTGATTACCGCTAGAATACAGAGGTGACAGACATAAAGCCACAAACCTCTTGAGCAACAGTTGAGTGTGCAGTTTATTGGGTCATATCGGCAATTCCTTACTCACGTGGACATTTCTCTTTCTTATGTGGAACTGTGTGTGTGTGTTTCAGTGAGGCTCATGGCCATGAGAACCCCGTGTTTCTTGGGGGATCGCCACAGATTAAGACCCGTACTGTGTCTCAGATCATGACCAGGCAATGCTCGGAGACAGGACGCCACCTGTTGTCTGAGCCAGGAACCCCCCTTTCTCCTCCTGCACACGGGGACGTATTCTTCCCAATAGAAGGTGGGACACAAACACACACACACACAAATATATCCTACATCCTGAAAACACAACAGCAGTTCATACTACAGGGCAAAAGAGATGGGACACGATAGCCGTCTACTGATTCTTATTAAACAAGTGAACACAAAATCACTCAGCACAAGTTGAGACATATACTTCTCTAACCCATTCTCTATTTGAGCCTGGCACCACCATAAAACAAAGACAGCTGAGTATGAGTTGTCTCACTCTCAGGGGAAGGTCATGTACTAAGTGATGCTTTTCATTTTTAAAGTGAGTGTGCATCATATCCATTCGTAGGTCACGCCTTATGAACTACATTCTGAATGCATACACCGACTCCTTTCACATTCACATTTGATCCTCACCAAGGATGTGCAAAAGAGCTTGAAAACAGCTGCACGGAACCGTATTGCACAAGGGCATACTTCTTGAAACTCTCATTTCAAAACGTACAGTCAGTTTGGTAAAAGAGTCTGATGCAATCAAAGAACAAGTTTTCGTGTTTGCTGAAACATCCTGCGTGCGGTGGAGGTGTAGGTGGAAAGATGCCCACATTCTTGTGCAAAATTGCACATTTACACTCAAAAACAGCTGGGTTGAGGGCTGATGTGACTCAGAAGAAAATATCCTGTGTAGGGAGTTTTAATTTCTGAACCCCCTTCCCCCACCCCCCACAACTGAAACCACCTCTGTACGCAGTCATCATCTGAATTCTTCTCTCGCCTCTCCTGCAAGTCATTCTCCACCCATCAGCACTCTCATTTAACACTAATGGCCCCTTCAGCCGTTCTCTCCGACTCAACTTGAAATAATACTGAAACATTAGTTACGGTGAAGGGGTTCAATCCTTAGTGTTTTTCTACCGATTCCCGAGGCACCTGTGCAGACATTCCAGGCATACTGAGGTGGATTGCCCCGTTTCCTGGCAGCACCGTCTATGATGGTTACTGGGGGAAAGGACAGCACCAGATTTACTGAAAATCCACCCTAAATCACCACATATTTATTTATTTCCATAACCAGTTTATTGTGCAGACATGGAGAAATCTCCAAAACACGCACTGTAGTTGGTCGATAACACAGTGTGTGAGGGAAATAATTAACGTAAAGTTAAAAACAGTTTTGCCCCATGTGCCCAGATAGAATTCTGGTAATGGGTAATGTCACCAGTGGGAAAACCTTTGCTTGCAGCAAGTGACTGATGGAAACTTCCGCTGCTTGATTGCATCTCAGATTACAGCCATGTTTTTCCTCTAGAGAGAGCTACAAATATTGATAAAACTATCAAAAATCCTAGAAAAAAAAAGGATGTCTTATAAATTTTTCAAGGTGGATTTACCCTGCCAGAGCTCATTTCCTTGAGCGGTCTCCAAAAGTTAGGCACGATACACAGCCTTTGAGGTTTCATGTTATGTGGATAAAAGCCACACTTCGGCTTTCTTCTTCGTGTTTTTTGGCCCGCTGACCTTCAGCTGAGCGGAATTTAACTTGCAGTAGTTCCCTCTTATCTTAAATGTACATGTCGCAACTTAGACTTAGGGCTTCTTTGTTCCCCTTTTTAATGGGTTTCCAGTGAAACACATCTCACTCTGAGAAATCTATCAGTCACTCTGCATGCTCGTACTTATCTATAGAGTAGGAGGCTTGGAAAAATAAATGCTGTCATGAGCCTTTTTCTGTCTGCAACTGGGGCAGGCAATGTCATTTTTGAATGTGTGAACTCCCTCATATCTAAATTTCGGCACAGAGACATGAAATGTGCGTGCGTGTAGGTTGCTGCATGTAGATTACTTGATGTCATTTCTATGCTCGCACTGACCTGCACTGTTCTCTATTCCAGACACCATCCTTGAGTCTCCTGACTTCATGCAGGTTTAAAGGGTTGAAACTTCAAGCATCGCTCGGACTGCTGATCGATCTGGAGACAGTCCTGCTACTCTCTTCCTCTTCTCTCTGCCTTCAGAGTGACGTTGCCCTTATGAGCTGTCTCACAATAACGTGTGCTGGGATTGTCGTCTGTACATTGTCTGGACCGCAGGAGGGAATGGACTGCATTTTTTTAACTCAAAAACTATTTCCTCCTGAAACAACAGCTGGAGGCCAGGACCAAACTCTTGCTTGTGAGCACTGGCGCTGGGAGTAGTTTCTGTGTCATGTCCCATCTAAACGTTGACAATGGCTCATGGACCAACAGGCGCCCACCGCCCCGAGAAGAACCCAACGTTATGAGTGTGGGGGTCTCGTCATGTCAAGGCATAGCACGTTAAGAGAGAGAAAATAGTTTCTCAGCTTTCACACCTAAGCTCAAACAAACTTTGCCTGTGGTATTAACACATAGGAGCCCAACCACAAGATCATGTGATACTAAACGTGCAACAACAACATGATTTCAAAAATTTAACCATTAAATGAACACAAACACCAATTTTCTTCCTGTTGGAACTGTCAAAGAAACAATCTCTCATTTAAACATGCAAGGTCATTTGGTAACCATGGTAACATGATACACAAGTTAATGCAGGGATATAATTATCATACATTAGAAAGTTTACTGGGTTTTAAACGGAAGTGTAGATTTGTTTGTGTGCTTCTGTAGAGCGCTGGCAGTTCCTCATTAAAAACGTAGCTGTCACACTTTGACAGCAACAAGATGACATTTATCACTTGTTGGCAGTTAGTGAAGTGAACTTGAAACAATGTGCTGTTTGTTAAAAAAACAAAACAAAAAACGATGTATCATTTCATATGAACCAAACTACGGGTGTGAAGGCGACCAAAGGCTCTCTCTCATCCCTGTCATTGTAACAAAGTGCTTGAATAGCTTCCTACCAAAGGAGACTCAGTGACCAGAGAAGTCCCTATATTCTCATAAAAGTTGATAGTAATTTGTTTTTTATGGCATTACACTGTTCCTCTGCATCTTTTCCACTTGGCCTCGGCTTTTTTTCTCTTCCCTCTTTGCTACCTCAGTCACTGTCAGCTCAGTTGCTCTAAATACTCGCCTCTCTTCCTGTACTCTCACAGCACTTCACAGTGGCCTTAAATATGTTTCTAAAGTGCTGAAAACTCACGTTAGTATTTGGGGAAAAAAGCCTGGTCTTTTTCTTTTTGATAATAGTTGTTCATGAATGTGTTTTAATTATGAAGAATACAATGTTGATTGATTTTTTTCTTGAATGTAGCAACATTAACAGAAACAGATTCTCACTGAAAAAAAAAATCATCAAACAGCAAAACAGTTTAATCACTGCCATCTCAGTGCTGTTTTTTTGTTTTTGATTTTTATGGTTTTGTTTTCACGTGTCTTGATTTCATTTTTGGGATGTGTATATTAGTGTTGATTCATATTTCTTATGTGTGCAATGGGATGTAAATACTATTAAGCATGTGTGTGGAGGAGCGTCATTGAAAATGTTAATCAAATCAAGGCAGATTGAGAGACAATGAGACGTCACTGCAATGTTATTTTTACTTAGTCTGCGGTTGTACCTGATTGTTAAGAAACCACAGTTAGTTTTTTCCCTGTTGAGATTAAATATGCAGAGCAGGTGCTCAGTAGAAATCATCTCCAAAGGATGTGTAGCAGGTGTAAAGGACAGGGTATTATGTATGTATCTATGTTTTTTCTTTCTAGGATTTGATAAGTAGAGGGACTAAGGTGTTATGTCTGCGTATTTGTGTGCATGTGTCTGTACACGTAAGTCTTGGGTTACACTTTCAAGAATCTGTGGTGTGGTTTAATGTGTGTCTGCATATGTGCATACCGTTTTGCATAAGAATGCAGCTTGTGTGTGTGGACAGAGTAACAGTATGGAAGCGTGTTTCTTATGTATATTGCATTTAAATTGGGTGTCGCTTGTATAATAAAGCTCTTAAACCTTAAAGCTATGTGTCTATGTGTCTACTCTTTGAAATCATTGTTCCTTTGAACTGGCAGGTCTCCAAAACTATCACCACACAAGGACGTGCTGCACTTGCTGCCTAGGGAGCCATTACAGATGGAACAAGGTTGTTCCACTCTAAGATGGTGCACACCAGAGGGAGGCTGACATTGAGGAGAGAAAATGATAAAACAATCTTAGTATCTTGTTTTATGAGACAAGACAGAGCCAGATGGGTGGAGGGGATGCCCGTTGCTGGCTACTTCCTCTCTCCAGTGCTTTTTTTGTGCATTCGCTATTTATATCTTGTGTTAGCAGGAGGTCCTTTATTATAGGCTTGTACCACTTACATCTTACTGTGTGACTCAGAGATGCAATGTAAAAATAAAAAAGACAGGCCATGTACAGTACATCAACTCACTGTAACGTGACAAATCATGCATATGTGACACATACAGTGCAGAGCGTTTAAAAAGTTTATATCTTACAGACATATCTAAACAGTAACAACAGCAACAAGCACTCACCTTCCTCTTTTTGGAAATTTGACTTCTGTGGCTTTCCTGTTTACAAACTAAGGTGTTTCCTGTACCTCCACAGCTCATCAGCTCATGCAGAAGATCAAACAACCACTGTATTTAATGTACAGTGCAAGCTATGCAAAGAGGGAAAGTCCTGCGGGAAAGTGTCATATGTGATTTGGACTGTATCTTGGCTCAAGACAGGCAGACAAAGAGGCAGTAAACATGTACCCAGAATCCCAAGAATAAGCACATCTTTCTTTAATTGTTTGTAGTATGATGAATGACCAAAAGAGGGCTCTGTGAGATGTGATGCTGAAGCCCCCTGGTGACCTGTCTCTGCAAAGTTCAAGTCAACATTTAAACATCAAATCAGACATAGGGCCCTCTGTAGAGGTTGGTATAGAGGTAGTAATGTGACTTGACTTAACAACAAATCTGTCATCAGCCGTTAAAAAAGTCTGTATGTATACAGTTTGGATGTGACACTACACACAAAAATACATGACGGATGTTGTGCTTGTATCTTACCGACAGAGGCGGCGTGCCGTCATCTTCCACAGTGACAATGAGTCGGTACTCTTGCTGGCGCTCTCGGTCTGGAGGTGCCGGCCGTGTCACCATCTCTCCGGTCACACGGTCCATGCGGAAGGTCAGGTCCTGGTTTCCCGCAGTGATGTAGTAAAACAGCATGGCGTTGGGGCCAATGTCTTGGTCGGTAGCCAACACGCGGAGGACTGACGTGCCACCTCCAACGTTCTGTAATTCACATTGTGCGAGAAGCTTCATCACAAGCCTGTGAATGAATAGCTGAACGCGATTATTGCGCAAACTGAAAATCACAGGCCATAGGTGACATTGTTCACCTTCAGATCAAGAACCAGAGGCGTACAAAACTACAGAAACATGGGAACAAAGAGCAAATCAGACATGGATAAAACGAAAACCATGCACCACGTGATGTGCGAGTGCGTCCCTACCTCGCTTATGCTAACGTTGTAGCCCCTCTGGCTTCCAATAACAGGTGCATTGTCATTGACGTCCAGGATGTTGATGGTGAGGGAGTGGTCTGTTTGTCTGGGAGGCGAGCCGTTGTCAATGGCACGCACCTGCAACAACACACAAATACACTGCTGTGTACTACTGTGCAAGTCTGACCATGAAAGGAGATAAGGAGATAGGTAGTGTAGGAAGTGTATGCATGTCGTCTTTGGTGCTTGGTTGAGAATAAACCCAGCATTCAGACTTTTTTTGTACAGTGAGGCAAGATGCAGTGGTTTATTTTTTTGCTGAGGTTAGAAATAGAGTCTACATCCAAGTGTGAAATTTGTGTGAGAGAGTCATATAGCCCTATAGTTATGTGGTGAAAGAAGTCTGTAACAACATGTGGACTGCTGCCTGACCTTTAGCAGGTAACGGTCTACTGACTCTCTGTCCAGTGGAGCATTGACATAAACCTCCCCGTAGGTGTGGTTCACTGTCTTGATCTTGAACACGTCCTCCATGTTGCCTGCCACCAGGGTGAAATTAACCTGAGAGAGAGTAATGAGTCAGAATGAGACAAAGAGAAAGAGGAAGAGACAGTGAAACTATGAAAATGTCACACTATAACAAAAACTTAGGCTCAGTCAAGCGGGCGATAACATATAAATAGATGTATTTGGCTTTGTAGGTTCTAAATGTTGAATAATCCCCATGGAATAACAGAATTTAGGGCAAACTAACAGGCAAGAAATGCCACTGAATGTATGATTTAAAAAAAGAAAATTAATAAATCATAACAGAGAAAGAGAGAGGAGGGGGTTGGGCTGGTGGAAAGACAAAAAATAGCACAGCCAGAGCATAAGAAGTTAAGCGCTCATGCTGTTAACAACAATGTGTCTGCGGCATGTACAGTCAGTAGCAGCGAGGAGAATAATGCGGTGCTGGGAACTTGATCGGACCACTATGCTGAGAGAAAGTCGAGCTTCATTTGATTTATTCTACTTTAATCTGCTGACGTTTTACAGCACTCAGTGACACTATTTTAGCCATATTTACAGTTTACAGAAACCTGCATACAAACTGTATACTGTCAAGTTAATGTGGTAATACCTGTCTGATGTTTTAGTCCCACATATAGGATCTTTGAATTTAATTAGAGATCCTTTTATCTAATGTTGATTTTAAAGTTTTTTCATCCTTCTTCTTTATTCTCACCAGTCCATTTAATCCAGCATCTTTGTCCCTTCCCAGCACGACTGCCACTTTCTTCCCCATCGGTGTGTTTTCTCGGACGTCCACCGAAGTATCAGATGTGATGTCAAACTCTGGACTGTTGTCATTCTCATCCAGAATGGTGATTGAAACCTGTCAAGAGGTGAGATAAAAAGTAGGCTCCATAACTTGGCAGACGTGTGACATACTTACCTTTTGGGGCGGAATCAAATAACCAAACCCTAAAGATACAAGACACTGCAGATGAGCACATTTCATCTGGCCTTTCATACTATGAACCCTCAAAAAAACACGTCTTACCTTCTGCACTTCCAGTGAGAGATGCAATGAATAAAAGAGGAATGCCATTAAGTTTTCTACAACAGAATAGACACGACACATATCGTAATAAATAGAATGTTATGTGTGAAGCAAAGGGGGGCGGTGAAACAACACAATTCAAAATGAAGCGTACCACAGTGGAGTCCTTTTTAGGTCCTCCGTCATCCGCTACAACAGTCAGTGTGTACATATCCCCCTTTTCTCTATCCAGCAGGCCCGTCACCGTGATGCGGCCCTGAAACATCACATATAGATCGCATAACAAGATAGAAACCTTCCTAATATGACTAACAGGCAGCAAGGACAGAGATAGAGAAAGACTGACAAGTATCATACAGCAAAAGAAAAAAAAATCCCCCATTTCTCATTTATCAGCGGAATCAAATGACTTCAAAGCAAACAAGCACTTTGATCAGCTTACAGTCATGCAGCAACGAGAGAGCTGGCTTAAATCACAGAGAAAGAGGTGTTACTGAATCACACTGCGGTAAATGGATGAAACGGGTTTGGCAGAAGGTGGGTGTTGTCTTTGAAGTGTATGAAAAAAAAGAAATAGAGCCATGTACATTGTGCTCATATCATCAGTGATCTTTTCTACTCTGCTCCCCCACGCACCGTGACGCTGTCTATCTTGAAGAGGGCCAGTGCTGCAGGTGACGTGTCAGGGTCGAAGCGATAAGTCAGCTGGTTCAAGTTGTCGGCCGACTGGGCCTGCACCTGGACCACCTCTGTCCCTGTGGCGATGTTCTCACGCAGCGAGGCCTCGTAACCGGCGGAGAAGAAGGCCACGGCCTCGTCCAGCTCGTTGAGTAACGTGACGTAGACGGTGCAGAAGCCTCGGTGGAAAGGCGGAGCCTGGTCGGTGGCCGAGACGTTCATCAGATAGGTGGTCTTGGTCTCGTAGTCCAGGTAGTCCACAGTGGTCACCAGGCCGGTGCTCACGTCCACCTCAAACTTGCGGTCTGAGCCGGACACGAGGGCGTAGGCGACGGCTCCACCATCACCTGAGCAGAAAGTCAGAAATATTTAGAACAGAACCTTTAAAATTTGTGAGGTTTTAGATAGATAATCAGTTCATTAACTTGAAAACTTAATCACACTGTTGCACTGAAGCCATGGTTACAAAATGCACACAGATTTTTCCACACAGATTCATTGTTTTATTCAACAGTGTTGTCATTGCTTTTCTCTGTTTGCTTTGTTGTAGTTATTTGAGTTCCATGCCTGCTCTCGTGTTTTGGAAAATGTATGTCACTGCAACAGATGCATCAGAGGGTGTCTAAGAAACGCTTTACGCCACGGGAAGTGAATAGAGGAAGTCAGCACAGTGGAGCAGAAGTAGAGATTTAAATGCCACAGTGATCTAATGCTTAAAAAAAAAATCTCTGTGTAAGAGGTTTTGGTATCCCCCTTTTTAGTGGCACCCACTAGAGTCAGGGTTGGTGACCTGCACACAACTGACTTGTGCCAGTGCCAAGAGAGCAGAGGTGGGATGTTCACTGCTATGACGACAAAACCAGATACTGAGGGGTCGACAACAAGCACTGACATTAATCTCTGCTCCCACTGCTTCCTTCTTTAAACTAATCTGAAACCGTACTCACCAGTGTCAGGGTCTGTGGCACGCACCACAATCACAGAGGTGCCAATCCCAGCGGTCTCCCTAAGGCCCAGACGGTTGTATTGTTGCTGGGTAAACACTGGCACCTCGTCATTTGCATCGTCCACGTATATGATCACCTGCAGGGGAGGACATTTCAGGCTACTATACACATTTGTGGAATACAGTCACTGGAAAAGTGTCCTGATCATTTAATGTGAGTGTCTGAGTCCCACATATGTTAGTGGATCCACATTTCTAGACAAGGTCATAAAGGGTCAACAAGCATCCATCTTTAAAATGTATGATCATTTTCATCTTGTACACCTTCATGCTCTATAGTAAAAAGAACAAACTTAATCTATATAAGTTATACTAGACATTTATGGGATGAAACTTGTACATGCTATAGTATCTTCCCCATCCCCACCGCAGCCACCGCCCCCTCTTCCTCACCCTCACGGAGCTCCTCATGCTGCCCTCGTCACTGTTGTAGGCCTCCACTTCCAACATATGGGAGCTGCTGGTTTCTCTGTCCAAAGCCCTGAGGCCTCTTGTCACCAGCCCGGTCTGTCTGTCTATGCTGAACAGATTGTTGCTGTTCCCTGCATGTGTGCAATCACAAACATGAGCGCATACACGCACGCACACACACACACACACACAGACCAGACAGCCAGAGAGACAGAGAGGGAAAGTGAGATAGAGCACACTCCAGCAAAACATTTATTCTAGTCCCTGCGGTTGGATAAGTTCACATCTGCCAATTGGGTGAGTTAATTTCAGTTGCTTCCAATGCAAATTAACTTGTTTGAAGAAGATGTCATTATTGATATTTTCACCGGGACACTCAGCCTGATACACACCGGCTGCTTCTAGACAAGAGAAATTGCACTGGAAACAAGAGGAATAATCGCACCTGCCCCATCAGCAGAACTTTGAGGCAAAGGTTGAAACACTCAAGCTCATAAAAATCTTGTTTGCACCTAATTTGACTACACACTGGATTAATAGCTCTGCCAAAATGAATTTAACAAATCACTCCGGTGCATTCTTTGGAGCCTGGTTTTTCTTCTGGGAGGAAAATCAAAGCACAGCAGCTCTTACCAGTGAGGATCCTGTACAGAACTCGACCGTTCTCCCCCTGGTCTGCATCTGTAGCTTGGACCTGTTCAGACAAACACAAGCAGAAAAGTTTGAACTTGCATGACACCAAACCCAACCAAGTCTACCGCATGAAAACAGAAATCAAAGTACAGCAAACGCCATGAACCTCGGCCTTACAACATGTACTATTCCAAAGTTTGAACATTTTCCTTTTGCAGTCTGAAAATGGAGCTTGGAAAAATATGCATGAGCCAATGTAATTATCATTATCAGAGAATTGAGTGGTGTGATCTGGTTAACAGTGAATCTGTTGTTCAGCTGGATACTGTGCCTTCACTCCTGCTCTGTGTTTATCACCACACAACAGACACCACACTTCATATGCTGTTTTATTACATGGTTTCTATAAACTGATGCATAAATCGGTATTCTTCCTCATTCCCCACACATCCACTGGTGCCCAGTATCTTGTTGCCACAACAACCCCACCATGGCTTGGCAGTAAGTCTGTCTCTCTCTCTCTCTCTCTTTCTCCATCACAGGCAGAAAGCCAGAAGCGGCCAAAAAACCCAAACCCGGCACAGACAGCACGGCTCCACGGCGTACACAGATAAATAGTGGAGCATGCTGGGCTGCTGGTGAATGGGCCATGTCATAAGACTGACTTCTGAATCCAGAGAGGCACAGAGCTGCTGGCACTGGATGAGGCCGGCTTCATGTCACACCCCGCCTCTCTGTGGATGTGTCAGAGCCTGTGGAGGTGCCTACAAAGTGCATATTCAATTGCATACACAAGCGCACACTCAAGGCACTCGAGCACATGTACGTGCACTCAGGTATGCACAAACACGCATACACACACACACACTCTCGAAGTCTATCTTTCTCTCTCTCTCTCTCTCTCTCTCTCTCTCTTTACTCTGTGTGTCCTCCTTTGCTCTCACTTGCTCCCCCTGTGAAGAGGGGCCCAACTTCAGTCTCATTAGCTTTATAAAGAGATGTGGAGAGAAGAAGAGAAAGAGGAGGAGAGGGGAGGGGGAGACGGGAGAAAAAAGAAGCTGGGGGGTCAGATTGGTGAGTGATGAATAGGGTATTACACAGTGGACTGCACCACTTAGGCCATAAAAGGGGGTGTATAAAGTGTAAGACTACATTGCAGAGCCAGATGTTGTAAGTGTAAGCATGTGGAGTGTAAGCACTGGGAGATTATTTACTAAGCCTCTGCGTGGCTCAGGAAACACACCATTGTCTTTGGCCCGCTGGCGTGAAAACAACGGCGAGATATTTCAATTCTAATGTTGTTACCCCCATTTTACCCCCTTTTCCCCTTCTTTCCCCTCTTCCTTCCAAGCATTTCCCCCTCTGTCTCTGGGAAAGCAGCAGTTTAAGGGGGGAAAAACAAGTGTGTGGAGCCAAGAAACAGTTCTGACCTCCTCAGTTACTGGAACTAAGCAAGGTGCTGTTTTAAAGAGTCTCTAAAGAGTGGGTGTGAGTATACATTTTTGAAAGGTTTTACTCCAAAATCCAAAAAGGTTCAATCTAACGAAAGTATGTTCATTGCTTAGCATTTTGGAGGTAAACATAATCAAATTATTAAATGTAATGGTCTTAATGGTCTTAAGAGTGTTAACACTCTCAGTAATGTCTCTTACAATCCATATGTTATGTCTGCTGTGAAGGCTCATTTTGGAACTCCGCAAATCCACATTTCAACATGTGAGCTGCTTGACATGTGCTTGGGTGACTGCACATTGTCTAGAGGAGTATGTGGACACTGTTTAGTGTCAGAGGTATGAGGTTAAGGTTATGACTAGGGCTTATCTGGAAGGCAGATTTTATATTAGTGGCTGCGCACTTGTTACGGGATTCGCCGTCCCAGTACTACAAAAACCAGAGTGCAATCAAGAGCTGACAAAAAGTAAAAAAAAAAGAAATGAATAAGCATTTGCGACTGAGAGATTACTGGAGAACTTACGAGCGCACAGTTAGTCAGACTTTACAAATGTGAATAGGTTAGGCAAAGTGTGCTTGTAAAGAGGCTAAAAAATGAGTTTGAAACTAGCTGAGCAGTCAGATCAGGAGGAGCCGCAATGTGGGCTGATAGAGAGGGAGAGCACCTTACAGCTAAGCTGCCAAGCTTAAGAGCAGCATGCCTAATCATGAATATGTGTAGTACAGTCTACAGTATGTGTGGCTGAAAAAGAAAGTTTGTGTTTGAATAGCTCTGTGTGTGTGCGTGTGGCATATGTGCTTGGAGGCGCTGACTAATGAACTGACTCTCTAACGAGCCATCCTGCTCCACTGGCCTTTTCACAGCTTTCCTGGCATTTGGTCTTAAAAATAATTTCACGTCCCAATGTGTTTCCCTTAAACCGATAAGCCATGCTTTGTCTCCGCTGAATTAAGGACGATGACATTTACAAATGTTACTATGCTGAAGATGGGGGCGCACAGAATGAGGGGGGGGGGGTGGGGATAATTGGAGAACGGGGTAGAAGAGGTGGGTGCCTTGCATTTTACAAGGGGCATTTTAATAAACCTAATTTGTTTTACATTGAAGAAAGCCTGTCAAGCATTGACTGTTTTGTAGTCTTTGATTTAATAGCAACATAATTGCCACAAATGCCAAACACTCACTGCATCTGCATGCAGGCATTTCTGTGCATATTTGGGCATTTGTGTGCATGTGTGTGCATGTGTGTGTATGTTTATCATAAGCCCTTGAGTCTATTATCCCAATAAAGTGAAAATAAACCTACTCAGCTCGGTTAGGCTTGGGTAGTGAGGCAGAGAGCTGCTGTGGCACTTTGACAAAGGCTGACCACACACACACACACAAACATGGCAACACAAAAGCAGACATATAGAGCAACACACACACACACATATTCTGACATAGACCTCCAATCTAATGTTTTTTTCACTGTCCAGGGCCAAGACATCATGAACACCACCGAACCAGACTCCAACTTCACCGTTACTTCTAACACAGAAAATGTTACTCTGTCCAGCCTGACCACCACCACCACCGTCTCTCCCATCATCTCACAGCCTCCATCCTACTCTTCAGGCAACCACGACCCAGAATTCACCATCATGGTGGTGTTGGGCTTGTCACTGCTGCTGGCAGGGTTAGCAGCCTTCCTGGCAGTGTGCCGGCCCTCTCAACAGGAGGGGGACTCCGAGGCGAGCTGTGGCCCAGGGGAGAGCTTGACCCGCGGGAGAGGCCGCTCCAGTGAACCCCAGCTCAAGGTGTGGAAGAGACTGGGCTCGTATCGCCGGTCGTACAACCTCTCCTTCAGACGACCCCCCCATCGCAGGCCACAGGAGCGCAAGAGCACACAGGCGTCTCAGCCTCCGGCCCGACAGACAGCACAGCCAGAAGCCAGTGTGGAGCCCCACCTCACTATGCCCTGTCTATTTGACTACGTCACTGAAATCTGACTGGAGGACAGGCCGAGGGCTGACTGACTGCTTCCCAAAACATGAGATACACTGATTTTTTTTATGGTTGGTGCTATGAACATCACCAGTACCAGGCGTGGGTGAAGAGTGCATGAAGTTTATTTTCAGCGTTTGCTTCGACATACTTTGAATGCTAGGTGGATGAGGTCGGCAACAAAACAAGTTCTCAAAAAATGAGGCAATCAAAAAGCCACGGTAGCAGGGTTTACACATTTACAGCAGGTAGCACTGTTGGAAATGGATGTTCTTCTTCAGCACAGCTCTGCACTATACAGTCACTTGATGTAAAAATAATTGAATCCAACAACAATTCGATTACAGTTCTTTAAGAAAGGATTTGATGCGAATACCTGGAATCCCTGCGCAGGAATAAATTTGATCTGATTCGATTACATTTATATCATTGTGTTTAGACTGTAAAAGCCACTAAACAGCTACAGTGGACAGTAATGAAATAAACATAAATCTCACAGAAAGGCGGTTGTTGAAACAATTTTATATTTTTAAGTCTTCTCTCTAATCATAGGCAAACAATCATTTCTCTGCTGATTCTGATGCAGAAACCCCCATCCATCTGGTAATTCATGTGCATTAAGACAGATATTAGACATTATTTTATAGTTCATGCAGGTCTCCAAACATCATGAGTCACCAATTCTGACTTAAACACAACCTGAGCCAAAAAGAGACCACTCTGTAACTGACTGTTTGTATTTTGCAATCATTACGTTGAGAAATAAAGTGATGTTCTAAGTTTGATGTACAGTTTGCAGTTTGCTACTTGATGTGTTTAGCACTGTGTGTGTGTGTTTTCTACCTGAAGGATGCTGGTTCCTCTGGGCACACTCTCCAGTATGCTGGTCTCGTAGCTGTTTTGCAGGAAGATGGGTCTATTGTCGTTAACATCCTGCACCTCGACAAATACAGTGGCTGTTCCTGTCCTCCGGCTGCCCGCTGGACCGTTGTCTATGTGCAGACACAGACACATTCACATCAGTTGCAATGATTTTGGTTAATGCTAATTTTAAGGTTGTCACTGGAACAAGCGAAACAGAAATAGCTTTCATTTCAGAGCTGTACCGCAGAGGCTGAGGCCATAAATAAAAAGTAGAAAATCCATATAATATAACTGTATCATAGATTCATGTTACACTAAAAGATCCATTAATCTTCAAAAAAATAAAGCCGAAGCCAAAAATAGCTTGGTATAAAGACATAAGACTGGAGCACTGTTGGCTCATCAAAACTTGGGTCATTTTCAGCTGCTTGTGAATCAGGACAATATGTGTAATTCTGCTCTGTGACACAGTTTTACGTTATCTCTGCCTCTTCTCCCCTCTTCTGTGTCTCTGGCCCCCTCAGCCGATAAGCTACCCTCACTCAGTGGTTTCCAAAACAGGAAAACCTCAGAGTTTTTGTTCTTTCTTTTCAAACAGGAACAAAGGCAGTTGAGCAATAGCATGAAATCACTGCAGATGTGCAGGCATCACTTCTTTTTTTTTTCTCATCATTATTTTGCTTTGAAGATCACACACAAAACAAGTAAGAAAACAAGTCCTATTATGACAAAATATAAACACGGACTGATTTTATAAAAATGAGGATGACGAAAAGATGATGGAGGTGTGAATTCATGACACACCTATAGCTTCTACCACCAGAGTGTACGCCTCCTGGGTCTCTCTGTCTAAGCCGACCACCGTCCGGACAACTCCGTCTCTGAAACCCACACTGAATTTACCATCCTGGTTACCGCCTAAAAACACAAAACACAAACACATTTCCAAATGAATTCAAAGCGTAGTAGTGAAACGAACCCATTCACAAACAATGATAATCCGGAAGAAAGCATGCAAGAGGAGCGTCACCTCAAACACAAACTGACACAGAGACAGATGGATGGACAAAGGTACTGTACGTGCACATAGTTCCCATGACTTTACACAGACACACAAAAAAAAACAGCTCCAACTGTGACCTCTGACCTGTGATGAAGTAGCTAAGTTCGGCGTTGAGGCCGGCGTCGTTGTCAGAGCAGCTGAGGCGTGCTACAATGTGGTCTCTAGGGACACTCTCCTTCAGGGAAACATTGTACACGCGAGGGTTGAAGGTGGGCGTCTCATCATTCACATCCAGAACTGACCCACGTGCACAAACACACAGACAGAAAGACATGAGGACACACAGATAGATGTACATGAGGACAAATAAGGCAGCATGGTGGATTTGGGCTCTAGTAATACTTTTAGTTTTTAGTTTTTTTCTAGCTCGTGTGTGCTGTTCTACGGCTGGTCCTGACTTCCCTGTGAGGTTAAGAGACGTGAAACAGTTCAAAATATTTTCATGCTTGTGACTCATCTGATCCATCTGAGGAGTGCCAGAAAGCCTGATTCTGTTTTTCCACTGTTTTTTTTTTTTTAAATCATATTCACAGAAGATTTTTCACGTCCTACCAGCAGGTGGTAGCAGCCTTCTCAGCAAATTCCTGAGAAGTCAGTGGTTAACTATCTAAAATATTGAAGTAACTCTTTACATCACACAGAATCCAGTCATACCTTGGTTTGGCAGTTTCATATGTAGCATCGTTTAAGAGAAAGGAAAGGGAAATCGAACCCAGTTCCCCGTTATCACCAGCCACATTTGCAGACTCTCACCTGTGACAGTGAGGGTTGAAGTGGAGGTGCGAGGGAACTTCCCCGCATCGTACGCAATGATTCTCAAATGGTACTGTCCAATCTGCTCACGGTCAAGGACCGCCGTGGACATGAGAACGCCAGTGGAGGTGTTCAGGTAGAAGTCGAGGCGAGGCATTCCCATCTGTAATGCCATTGTGATCAGACCATTCTTATCTTCATCGGGGTCCTCCACCTGGATCTGGAGCAGGCAGAGAGAGGACGATGGAGAGGGAGGGAGAAAAAGGCAGAGAGAACACAAAAGTAGTACCAGAAATCTATTTGGAAATCATATATTTAAAATATCACATCAGACAACTAATCATGGCCAGTGTTCACCTAAAACTGCTCGGTGAAAAAATTATCATGTTGAATAAATAACCATCTCCTTGTCTGTCATCAATTAATGTTAATTATTGTAAAACCTAATATTTAGTCAATATAAGTCTATCCGGGCGGTTTGGTAACAAATAACAGATAAAATAAAAAAAAATTTAAAAGCCATCATACATTGATATAATCTTATATTTTACCCTAAAAACTGAGGATCCAATGGGCAGTCCCTCAGGTACCTCGGCCACAAAGGGCAGGTTGAGGAAGGTTGGGTCGTTGTCATTGAGATCCAGCAGGTTGACAAACACTGTGGTGCTCACTGATGCGCGCAGTGGAGGTGTACCACCTTAAGAGGGCGCCAGAGAACACATAAAGACACACATGCACACGCGTGCGCGCGCACACACACACACACGCCACATCTCACGGTCAAAGGAGTTTATTAGCCACAGTAAAAACTTTCATGGTCAACATAAAACTTGAGGAATGAGGCTTAAAGAAAAAGGCTAATCACTCAGAATTGAAAGCTCTCGACTGATATAAAGTAATTCAGGCTTGCTTACAGATGGTTTAGGTGTTTCATGAGTCAGACAAATTTACACAGTGAAAGGAAATACAAGTGCAAACTGACATCCCACCGAACACAATAATCACTACTCACGGTCCACAGCCGAGATGACGATGGTCCTCATGAGCACTGTGTCTCTGGGGTTGGAGCTTTCCCTGTCCAGGGTCACCCCACTGGTCCGGATCTTTCCTGTGCTGCTGTTGATGGTGTAGAAGGGGTTTTCTGGACTAATACTGTACACCACTGTCCCATTTTCTCCATTGTCAGGGTCCACTGCCAGCACCTGGACAGGGGAGAGACAGGAAAAAACTTTTCTTAACATCTTTGAACGTTTCACGTTCCCTGTATATCCTCAAGTTACACTGTGTGGTTTGATAGTCTATCAATAGGGAGAGATTAAAGATGTAGGGACATGAAGGATTCAAGGGAAATGATTCAGTGAGGGAAAAAGGCTAACAGTAATTGTAACAGTAATGGTAATGGTAATATTAACGAGAACAGCCCCATCCCTCCCCCTGAGCATCCTCACACACAACCCCTCCCAACAGTTCAAACACATCAGTCAGCTAAAAGAAAAATGGTAACGTCTCTTTTCTGACACAAAGTGGCGATGGGTGATGAATGCGTGAAGCCGGGAGGCTGGCTAAAACACTGGCTGATTTTTAAAGAGCTGATCAATTATTCAACACGCTGACTAAAAACGCTAGAAACTAGTTAATTGGTCATTAGAGGAACAAAGGTTTTGCAGGTACTTAATTATTAAGGAGACATGGTAGGCAGGCATCTCAGAAGCTCATTGATTAGCAACTGCACAGACAAAGGTAGGTGATATAAGATGTGGGGAAGTGTCTTGCCGGGGCCAGTTGAACTAATCAATTCTGGCCTGAGAAGAGAAGATAGTAAGCAAATATATTAGCCTTGTCTATTGAACTGTGGCCCTGGCCTGGCTGCAGAGTGGCAGAAAAGAGAATATGATTTTGAAATGAGATATTAGCGGAGGCTCACTGTGTGTGTAAAGGTGCTGAATTTAAAAGGTTGCAGTGGTGACGGTGAGGTGCTCTGAGATTTGAGTGGGCTGATCCCTGCACCGGGCACAGCAACCAAATTCATCGGCTCGCTGGACACCTCCAGGAGGACTCAGCAGGTGGCCTCTTGTCACCATGGAAACACTGGTTGGGCCAGAGCTACATTGGGACCAATTACAGGACTGTAAGCCTGGGTGGTCCGATTTATTGAAAAATGGTCAGAGGGGCAAAGACTACTGAGTGCAGAAGTCACATACAGTATGCACCGCATCGCTGGATGCACCGTGAATTAACTCAACTGAGGAATAGCTACAATAGAGAGGGAATAAGGGGAAAACACAGCAACATTTTAGTAGCGCAACACTTGTATCTTTCACTTCTCTAACCTTACCATTTCTCCATTCCACTCCCATGCTCTGCAAGATGGGTTCTCGCTTCCTTTTCTGCCTAGCAGCTGAATAATTTGCTATGCATATGACTGCGGGCTACATTTTAATTAGCAATTGGACTCCCTTAATTACACTCACTGACACCTCTTTAATTAATGGACAATCAGGGCTTAATTAACAACAACACACTGCCAAAGACACCAGCAGGACAATGAGAGAGTTTGGGTTAATATTAGAGTGTTTACTTTGTGATGACCTACGCAGTGATGGAAATTTGTTCATTGATAGTGGAGGAGTATGCACGCTGATGTATCCATCCACATGTTTTGCACAGAATGCCTTTAATGATCTTCCAGTTAAAACACTTTTGCCTGATTTAAGTTTGCAGACTCAGAGTAATCAAATTAAACCAAAGAAAAAATAATGACTCAAACCAGGAAAAAAACACCACTCAAGGATACAGGTAAGTGGAGGCCAACATTTCAATACATTAATTCTGAAAGCTGAAACACCATCTATCCTCCTTGAAATACAACAAATACTACAAATTATTATTCCAGTATGTAAATTTTGTTTCTTATTACAATTTAGGTAACCGTGAGCACGTCACCAAGTTTGGCTAAGTTCACTCACAGAGATAACATCAGTGTTTATTGGGCTCATCTCCACTACATTGGCGTGGTATGGCTCGTCCCTCCACACGGGGGCGTTGTCATTGATGTCCAGGATGGTGATGTTCACCTACACAAAGTAAGAGTGAGGGAAATAAAGGTAAATGTGAAATTAGCTGTTCCTGACTTCAGTAACACAAGAGACCACTGACTGTCATGTTTTACGAGCCAAAAATTGAAAGTAGGAGAGGAGAGCAGGAGGAGTTTGTTTCTGTGAGTTGTAGGATCAGGATGGTGGCTGCAAAGTGGTTACCGTGGCAATGCCAGTCTTCTGCTCAGGGCCCACCCCTCCATCCACAGCTCTGACTATGAGGATGTACTCTGACTTCAGCTCTCGGTCAAGCAGGGCTGTGGTGGTGATCTCTCCTGAAATACACATGGAATCAGATCAAAATATTTAAAAAATGCAACAACCAGGACACCCAAGTGACAGACATGGCATGACAAAGCAACTTCTAAAATCAGGAAGAATTTAATTAAAAATCTGAATAAAAACATATGCAAAAAAAACCAAACAAAAAAACAACTTATATAACTAACATGCATATGAGCAAAGTGAAGAGCTAAAAAAAAAGCAGAAAAGTTATTCCAGACACAGATCTAAATAAGCACAGATGTGTAACAATCATATTCGGGTCAAGTGTGAACTCACAGAAAAATGATCTATTATCTAAAAATCCAAATTTGAAATGAATAATGAAATCAGATTTTTAAAAAAAATCTGTCTCAATTACAAGTATATTTTAAGAAAATACATACACTTGCACACATGCAATGCATACTGCACACAGAGAAGCAAAATATATATGTACACAAGCACACACACACACACACACACACACCAGAGCGCGAGTTGAGACGGAACTGAGAGGAGCCCTCCAGGGAGTAGATGAGTGAGGCCTGGCCGAACTCCCTCGAGGCGTCCAAATCAGTAGCATTCACAAGCAGCACAGTCGCCCCTGTGGAGGAGAGGGAGGGATGAAGGGAGTAAGACAGAAAGAAAGTTACAACTCATGGAGTGGGAGACGGAGGGGGAAAAAAATGAACTTAGAGAAAGAGTTATGGGGAAAATATGTGAAGTCTGGTAAAGAGGAAAGACTGACAGAGAGAGAAAAGCTGCAGAGACAGACTGACATGGCATTCAGAGAGCTAATTTCTTCACCGCCCCCATCCACAGCTCAACTGATGGCATGGCAGCGAGTGGGTTTATGGATTAGTGGATTATCAGCTTGTTTGGCACAGCCCATACTTGGCACAGGCCTGATCAATACACAGGCAGGCAGGGGGATGTGAGGCTAGCCAGAGCCGCAGGGCTAGCCCTGAGCTCAGCCTTAGGCCCCCAGCTCAGGGCCAAGCACTTTAGCCATAGTTCCCTAAACCTCAGCCCTGGCTCAAGCCGCTCAGCTATGTGCTCCTTCAAATTGGGTCCGAGACACAAAAAAGTGTCCAGTGTCTACTGGCGCTCAGAGAGAGGAATGATCATTTCATTTCCCTCTAGCGACTGGAAAGTAATCTATTGTCTGGGATAAAAGAGTCCTCTGAATGCATGCATGAGACTGAATATAGCAGCCAGTGATTTTGCCTTGAATAGTCAATATCCTGCATTCTGACTGAGCATTTAAAAACATTATGCAAAATCAAAACAAATAAGACAGCCGAGGCCAGAGGAAGCAAATAAAAGAAAACATGAAAAAACATACCCCCAAGAAAGCAGAGCTATTTGGTGAATATGCTAATAGGGCAATTCAAGTGAGTGGTAACTGTATGTGCTCCATACAGTGTTTGAGCTGTTTGAAGTGTTTAAGTGCTGTGTTGGTTGCGTTGGCCAGAAAATGCATTTTAGCAACTAAACTGTAACCCCCAAATGTGTGAGGTGACTCACCGGCAATAATGTTTTCTGGGATTTTGATGATGTAGGACTGCTTGCTGAACTCAGGTGGGTTGTCATTTTCATCCTGGAGGAGGTATAACATCAATAACAGCTTAAATCAAAGGTGCTAAACAATGAGAACATGCCAATTGCATTTGAAAAAACAAAAAACAAACTAAAAAAGGGGTTTGAGGCTGTCATCACACATTCGCACTGAGATTAGCACATTTGGGAATTAAGACGCTGAGGAGGACAAAACATGTTAAATAGTAAAACAGTGGTAGTATATCTTAGAGTGTGGCTAGTAAGCTGATTTAACTGAAGTCAATGCACCACTTTGTCTTATGGCTTCAAATAAGGAGTGCTTATGTTTCTGTTATTTAAAAAGGACCTTTTTTTTACACCTGATATATATATGATACATAATGTGATAAGCTTAACTAACTATCATAACCTGTGCATCGTAGTTAATTGCATTTATTGATTTAGAACTGCAGGAATAAGGACAAGAGGAAGACATGATAGGCAAGAGAATCATTCCAAATATCATTATTAATGGCATTAAGTCAAACAAAAGGTAATCGAGACCTGTAATTTGACAGGAATGAATGACTCCGACATGGAACAGCTTTAACTGTCGGGCGGACGTTCCCAGAGCGTTTATGTTTCTCACCACCTCCCACTCATTGAATTAGTCTATTTCACACCAACACATCCAGTTGTGTGGCTATTCGCAGAGAGGCTCCCCACGGTGTGAGCTGCTGAGAAATGTTAACACTTTAACAACAGTCACTGGCACCATTATCTATCCGGGCTCTGTGTTACACTGGCACAAAGCATTGTGTGCGTGTGATGCTGGCAGCTACTGATAAACCCCTGTGGTGTGAGTCACAACACTGTGGAGGACAGAGAGAGAGCGGCAGAGAGACATAGAGGGAATACAGAATTGTGCACATCTCTCCCTGTTGGTTTTTGCATTCCAGCACAGACTCCTTCATTCTTTTACACAATATTTCTCCCCGGTGGAGGATGCGTATAGATACGCTCACTGTCCTTGCGTATCCAAGAATATTCCAGCCGGATTAATCCATTCTACTATGTCAGTCCTTCTTTTATGTTGAAAAGTTACTTGGATAATGGATGTCTATCTGGGGAAATGAGCTTAAGAGCCAGTCGGGATACTGTTTATGAGTTCTGGTTGCTCATTATATTTTTACTGCCGTATTTGTAGTATCTTAGCAAACATCAACACCCATGTTTACTACTCATAAGCTAACAAACAGACATCAAAGATGACACCCGACATAGTCAGCAGTACAGTATGTACAACACATTTACATTACAAATGGTTTGGATGAATTCCATCAGGACTTTCTCAAAAATGCAGGGTAAGAGTCTCACAATGGAGCTGAAAATTACTTTATCTTACTCAATCTAATGTTTTTTTTTAACCTTCACTGTATATACAATAGATGATTTCTGTGTGGGAAATTCTTTTTATAATGCCTTAAAATTAGAGACAGAGGCGGCAAAATCAGTAGTACATTATAGCGATGTATGTTAATTGTCTAATAGTGGCGAGTAGCTTCACGCAGTATTATAGGACATCTCAGGTCAAGTCATGCTGAATCGGAGATGACATCATCTCCCCATTAAGTCACCTGACAAAAGCAACGCAGATCTGAGTTTAGAAAGCTACAGAGAGCGCAGAAAACCTCCACAGAGTTCTTTAATCAGCTGTGGATCAGAGGGTATTTGCAGTGCCTTAGATAGCATAGAAAACATGTGGCAATGTGACATCATGACATGGTCTTTTATACATGGGAAAAAATGAAATGAAATGTGATTTCCAGAAATGGCACAAAAAAAATCAATGCTATCAGGTAAAGGGCAAACATGCAACGGAAACCAAAGTAATATCTTGTAGAACTTGGACCCAGAACCTTGTGCAAAGTATTTCAACTTTTCCACGTCTTTAATATATTAACACATCTTTGACGGCTGCGGCTGCTTTCTCCGCTGGCATTTAGTGATAAAATTGAGGAAGGCAACCAAACAGGAGGCTCAGATTGCTGCACAGACTGTGATAAAACAGCAAACAAAGCTACAGGCAGACGTGGATAAAAAGGTTCTCAGAATAACTCAGAGTGAGGAAAGCCAATATGTAAGTGAAGTTGAAGACATGTGAAACAATCCACCATGAGCCAGCTGACACCTGTCACACACCGGATCAGCATTTAGACAAATACAAGACAGCTTAGTCTTCATTCAGTACGCACAATGTAACAGCTCCGCAAGTTCGTCTCGCAAGTCTCGGAACCGCACATTTTTCTGAGTCACATCTGAGGGGAACCTAAATGAAAAGATTTCTGTAAAAGTTTGTGCCTTTGAACGTGGGGAGACTGTGAGGAATTTGTCACAGGGTGTGTCTGCCGCAGTACCAAGAGAGTCATTAAATACTCTCTGAAAAAAACAACAAAAAAAAAAATGCTATGCTTGAAGATATATTAAAAAAGTGTGAATTAGAGAAAAAGATGAGAGGAAAAGAGCCATCAACAAACAAACAAGTTTTTTACAATTCAAGTACCTTTGTGGAACCAAAAACAAACACACTGTCATATGAAGAGGGAAGACGCAAAGGAGTTTTGCAGAAGGGCACTGACTGTGGCCTTGTATTAAAACAGTGGCCTTTCTTACAACAAAAAACTGCAACAGACACATGAAAAAGGCTCCATTATACACAAAGTTGGAGATGAATGCAGTAAATAGAGAGAAATCACTTTGCATCATGTAGAATATTAGTTGTATGTTAGCGGCTCTGCTGGTTACGTATTGATTTGTATCTTTATCATTTACATCCTAATGATCAAAGATGCATTAATATTAATTCACACCATAACATAGTGGATGTGTTTCATTAAAGAACATTCATGTAAGATTTCATCTAGTGACTGTTTACGATGAAATCTCTTCACTGCACTTGGTGGAGGACCTCTGGCATATTGGCAATATCATAGCATGTAACCAACTAAGGTAAATATAAAAATATGGATGTATATAATCCTAAAAGACTTTCTCATCAGCTGAACATGTTGAAGAATGATGATAAATAAAAAAACAAGCGGATAGATTTTGGACTTGGTTTGAGTGGCCTGATCTCGATGATCTCTGTGAAAAAACTGGAGAGACCCTTGACTGGCTGAGGTCCAGCTCTGAAACTGCTTTTGTTTCAGAGAACATTAACCAACCCCAAGCAACATCTGCTATTAGGTTTGTGTCAATAGAAAGAGGGAAATAGAAAATAGAAAGAGGAAACTTATTATCCTTTAGGTGCAGTCAGTGAAAGCAAGGCTCCTGAGTAGTTTCGCTGTATGTACAGATCAATGTGTACAGCAAGATGTGACAGATGGGGACATTTGGTCACACACCTTTTCATCGGTGTGAAAGCGTAAACATTACCCGGGTTGTACCTTCTGCCTTCACCGCGTGCCACCGGCAATTTAATGTGTTTTTAAACCTTCCAAACTAACACACCAGATGTTGTCATTTTTAATGAGAACATAAGTGTATTTGTTATTAAGGCGGGCTGTACTTTTGACCTCAGTCTGGAGGAGGCCTATGTAACTTACAAAAGGCAGCAGCTTGTAGAACATGCTCCATCTCAGCACGAATATGAATGCATACTGCTAATGTTATGTTGTCATTTAAAGTTTATGCTCTGCTTTAGATGTAAGCGCACATCAAAAGTAGTGTGTAGTGTGTGTGTGTGTGTGTGTGTAAGAGAGAGATGTGTGTGTGTGTGTGTGTGTGAGAGAGAGAGTGTATGTATTTTGCAGGGTGTACTTACAATCACCTCCACCGTGACGGGGACGGTGCTGTTGAGGGCCGGGTCCCCTCCATCTTTGGCCATCACTGTCAAGTAGATCATCCCGTTGGGAATTTTCTCGTAGTCCAGAGGCCTGGTCACACTGATCACTGATGGGAGGAGAGGCGGAAAGAGGCGGGGAAAGGTGGAGTTTTGTACTAAATGTGATTTATTTGGAGCCTGCCTCAACATATTATAGCTTTGTAAAGATGTGGGTCAAATGGCAAACTATGCAAAAAAATGACACAGGTGCAGAAACTATTCAGCAAATTAAATGTGAGCTTATCCATCTGAAACGATCATAATGGTATCAAACATATTATAGCTTGTGACCTCATACAGGTTGGCGTACCTGCGTAGCCCTCCACCATGATGATGCTGAAGTAATTTGGGAAGGCCGAGGCCGAAGTGATGGTATATATCAGGAAGTTGTTGGGAGGGGAATCCTCATCTGTAGCCTGTGGGTGGGCAGACAGGGATGGGAAAGAGAAGGATGGGAGCGCCTTTAACATACGCCTCGGTGACAGTCACAAGTCCACAGAGAGAAGTAGAGAAGTAGTTTTGAGTGAGCGCGACAGAGAGACAGACAGCATTAACAGGACAGATGCTGCGGTAGACAGTGCTAATATTTATATGTGTATGATTGCACAGCATGGGCGCGTGTGAGCCTGTGCATATGTGTGAAGCCAGGAAGCTGTCAGTCAACGATGGCATGGTATTGGGCAGATTAAAGCTGATTCTTGGCTATTAGCGGTGCGGGCGTCAATGCTGGATGAACACCAACCGAGCCAAGACAAGCCAATCAGGCAGGGGACGGATGAAGCCATACTTCGTGGGGCTAATCCACAACAACATCAGCGGCGATGATGACACCCCCTCATTATTCTCGAGTTGGCAGTAACTTAAACATGAGTCCTCCGACTGTGAGGAGAGTCTGCTCGGCCTCACTGGCATCATTAGAGGCTGGACAGGTTGTCAGAAACACTCACTTGTATCTCGCCGTAACACGCATATCTCTACTCTTTGATTTATTGCCAAAGTGTTGAGTAAGCAATACCATTCTTCCCCCACAACTTCCTAAGCTGTGGCTTTTCCCATCCAGACTGTCTTCCAATATCAAATTCCAACAAATAGTTTCATAATAGATCGCTCACCGCTCAAAAGGTAAGAAGAGTTGGAAGCAGCAAATCAAATAGAAAAGAAGTGGAGAGAAAATTAGAGAAAGGGTTTAGCTGTTAAAAAAAATAAACACTATAGTAGGAGGCGCAAACCTCCCAGGCATTTTTTTTTGTGGGGAAGAAAGAAGCAAACAGCAGAAAAGCCTCTCTCTGCTTTGTTTCCTCTCCGTCTATCTATTTCAGTCTTTTTGCTCTTTTCTCCTTCTCTCCCTGTTTTCTCGAGTGCGTGCATGTGTGTGTGTGTGTGTAGCGGCTTCCAGGACAAATCGCGCTGACACGGGGAATCATGCGACCGGCTTCCCCGTCCCTCTCTGGCCGTGTGTTAATATCAGCAGACTTTAAGGTTAGCTCAGACTAATCAAACACAGCGAGCCGAGCGTTGAGCCCAGTCATCAGCTTGACTCCCACAATGGAAAGGTGCTGCTGTACCCACCGCCGCAAGGGACGTAATGGTCTTTCTCTCCAGGGCGCAATCTAAGGAAACGCTGAGCCATTAGTTACCATTGTGCCTGTGAACCTCTACCTTTTGTGTGGCAGTGACTGATGGCCAACACACCAGGCTGACCTGTTCTTCTTGGATACAGTGCACACAAACACAGAACTGCATGATTACAGTAACACAGAGGAAACAGGGGAGAAAAAGGAGGAGGAGGGCAAAACCAGAGGCTTGTGAGTTTAATGACTGGTGGTATTTGTGTCAGGATGAGAGCCTCTGTTGCAGGTGTAATTTTACTGTGAATGTACTTTTTCATGTGCTTGGGTTTTATTATCTTTGTGCGAGTGCGCAGTCTGCTAGACTTACTTGCACGTGCGCGTGTGCATTGTGCACAGTCCACTGTGACTCATTGCTGACAATCTTAATTTTCCGATTTACCAAAGTGTTACAAGAATAATACAATTTTAATTCGATGGCAAATTTTTAGTCTAGAAATGTAGTTCATTTATTGCAGCCAAACAATTGTTGCTAAGCCACACTGCAACACCATTATGGGTGTTGAGTTTGATTTAATGTATTAATATTTAACGCCACTGATGGTCACAGGTGTATGTTTATAGGGTATTTTACAGCGGCTATAAACAGGATAGTTTTACTGCGAGTGCACTCCTGGCCTCATATGTCTGCTTTAAACACGTCTCACCCTGATTCGCGCCACCGACTGGACGGCCTGTTCGTTCTCTCTCAGCGAGCCCACATACGCCTCCTTCTGGAAGAGCGGTGCATTGTCATTGATATCCAGCACATTGACGCGGATCCTCCCCGTCGTCTCCTCACCACCGCCGTCCCTCGCCAGCACGGTCAGCGTGAAGCGCCGCATCAGCTCATAGTCCAGACTGGCCCGCAGAATGACCCAGCCTGTCTCATCGTCCAGAGAAAACCTGCAGGAGAAATTGGAGGCTGGTAACTACCATCATATGATACTAACATGGTTAATTTTACAGGATGTATTTCCCATGCTCAACAACATTGTTATGCTCATACATTACAGCAGCAACATATTAAAGCCTAATGTCAATGTTTACACCATGTTAATGAAAACATGGAATTAAAGACATGGTAGGAATTGCAGAGACATCAGATAAAAAAAGTGTTTGTGGTGTTGGCATGTGCTCAGTAATCTGTTTTTGTTGTAATGTTGAGGGGTTTTTCTATCTGGTAATGAGATGTGCTGAATAATTAATGGGTTCTTTGAGCCTTAATAAAAGGCACATTACAATACATCACATGATTGCATCATTCTAGTTAACTGGAGACAGAAACAGCTGCACTTGTTGATCTGCTCTTGTAATGAGAAAAGCTTCTGCTTTAAACCACGCAGGTTTGTATGTTGTAATAATAAAAATGTAACATGAAAAAAATAATTGTACAAGAAAGGGATCTTGTTTCGACAAGAAAATGTGCCCCTCCTCTCTCATGGCCAAAAAAAAGAAAAAGACAAAAATACATAAAAATGATGCTCAGTAGGGGAAACACTGACACAAAAGTAGAAGGAAGCCACACAGTGTTCTTTTTATTCTGAAGATAATGAATTAATGAATCGATTATGTGAATTTGTGTTTTTCTGTGTACGTTATTCAGTAAATTTGTGGCCTGAAGGGAGCAGACATAAAGAAAAGTGCCAGACATCATTGTGGCTCAGCTGTCTCTGGCGAGGCTGTGTGGCGGTACAAGTACAATTGTTCACGAGTGGCCAAATAAATGAAAAATTTATGCGACTGTGTAGACTGTTTGAGTGTGTGTGTGTGTGTGTGTGTGTGTGTGTGGCTGAATCTTACTGGTCTGGCTCGTCACTGAGTAGTAGTAACGCACAATCCCAAATGTGCCCACGTCTCCGTCTGTAGCCTGAACAGAAAAGACAGGGAGAAAAAAAATGTTTACTTTTAAAATCATGTTTATTTCCTTGTAAAGTTTTACAGTACATTCAGCTTCTGTTGTCCATCAGGGTTGTTGCTCTTCCTGATTTTGTTTTCTGCTTTGGATTTTCTTTCACATGTACCTGGCAACTTTCTTTCTCAGCTCTTGAAGTGTGCTATTTTGTGTGGCTGCCTTTTTTTCAAACTGTTCAAACTTGAGGGAAGTTCATGGTGCACTGTTAGTTACCAAAAGCACAATATAGAAAGTGCTGTGAAGTGGTTGATGACCGGTGATATCAAATAGCGATTTAGCGATTACAACCAGACATTCCTGACTGAGATGTGTTCATCAAAGCAGAGTGTTACTTCTTTTGAATTCTATGTTAATCTAGAGATGAGACTGTGTGCTTGTGTGAGGTTAACAGTGTTTTTAATGACATGATACAGCCAAATGGCTGCACAAAATCATCTGAGTGTTGCTCAGTTTCCTAAATTTACTCACTCCAGCAGCTGTCTATGACTGTTATGATTTTATGTTAAAACATGCAAGCCACGCTTCATTCAGGAGGTGTTGATTAGATTAAATCTGATGGCAGAACTGTCAAATTTTCCTCATCCACATGACCCACCACTGCCTTAAAAGCAGCAACACCTGCTGTCATATGTATTGCTGATAAAAAGGGGTGTCAAAGAAATGCAACATAAAGACCAACACTTTCAGGAATCTTCTGCTTTATGAAATGCCACATTAACACAATCTGTCTTTGTACACACGTGCATGCGCACGTGCACACACGCACTGACGCATACACACAGGGTGTTGTGTCGCCGCTGATGGATCGTGGCTGGAGAGGCTGTTGTAATAGAGTTTCACTTCAGTGGCTCTGCAGTCAGTTGAAGGGCCAAATTTGAACGAGTCTGCAGCCTGCTCTGTCAACCACGATGCTGGTCACTGTGATTCAGTGATGCCCTGATACCGACCTTATAGTGTATGACCATGACTGTGTGTGTCTGTGTGTGTGTGTTTCATGCGTAGGGACACATGCTTTCTTTGCATGTGGCTGTGACTACACTTAGACTGTGAGTGTGCGCACGTGTGTTGAATAAGTCGAATAAGGCATGATATACCAACAAATGGGCCAAAATGTGTGTTTGGTAATGCTGAACTATTGGGCTGCAAATGTATGTGTGCACATTTAAAAGTGTCAAGAGATATCAGTGCATTTTAAATTGAATGCATTTATGGTTATTTCTGTGATTTGTGAGTGTGTGTGTGTGTTGTGTGTGCGTGGGACAGAGAGAGTACCCATCTATGATGCCTCTCACAGATGGAACAACGGCTGCTGCTACCAATGTGTTTTTTTCTCCTTCTTCTAAAAATTACACCATGCTGTTCAGCTCAAGCCCTCAATTTCGCGGACAGCTTCCACCACATTGTCCTGGATGTCGAATCGATGTTTGTTTTTAATGTCCAAATGGCCCTCCCTTTGTTGTCAAGTTCATTAAGGCACATACTGTGGACCAAGGAGAGAGCAGGATGCTAAATACATGTGAGGTGTTTGGGACTCCAGTCAGATTCTTATATTAACCTTTGAGTTTTCATCTGTCATGTATCGATGACCTCATCATTTAATGCCACTCAACTGCCTCTCCCTCGCTCTCTTTTTGCATTCCTGCGCATCCCTCCCTTTCCCTTTATCTTTCCCTTTTTCTCTCTGTCTCAACCTCGCTTTCAACCCCGCATCCCGAGCTCCGCCCCCAATCCCCACTCTCTCCCCTCTCCTCTACATATCTCCTTTAGCACACTCGTCCCCCTTGATGCCTCCCTCCCTCCTTTGCTCCCTCTCTCCCAGGTGAGTGACAGGCCCATAAGTGCTCCAATGATACCAGTGGGGGTGTTAGCGTGACAGCTATCGAGGTGGTGACAGGAGCCGGGCTCAGCCTGGGAGCTAATACAGCCTCTGCTTCTGCGGCCGAGCCCTTCTTGCCGTGACGATAGACAGAGAGGTGTAGAGAAAGACAGACGGTGAAGAGAGAGAGTGAGAGAGACCGATGATAGCCGCCACCTCCCCTCCATCATTCACCGACCCACTCCCTGTCTCCCACCAAACTATCACCATGACAGTAAGGCCCAGTCACTTTGCCAACTGCTTGCCAAAGACTTTTAACTTTAGACGCAGAAGGCCCGCAGCAGATGGATATAGAGATTGGTTTGTGCAGGGATTTGCTGTAACTCAACACCATGGGCCTGAATCCTTGACACCAGGGTATTATGCATTTGCCCCTCATCGCCACGGTAGCTTCAACTTTCTCTGGTCAGGGAATTGGAGGTGATGGAAAAGTTGGCGAGGTGGGGTGCGGAGGGAGAGAGTGAGCGTAAGATTTAATGAGGAAAGAAATGACTTGGAAATAAAGCTCGGCAATGTGCCTAACTAATGTGCCCAATAACCTCAGTGACAATTACAACAAGCGTTTAAAGTGCCACGATGGTTTGCAGGGAAAAATAGTTCTCATGCCAAATATGTACTGCTGATGGATTCATCAAACATCTCTTTTTAGGGACCTTCTAAAATAACTACAAATGAGTCATCATAGCAGATAGAAGTAAGGAGGATGCACTTTGCTGTAAATACTTGCCACTGACTAAGATGGTACAAAACTCTTTTTGGTTGATTACCTCTTCTCTTACTGCCAAGATGACAGGAGATGATACACTGGCAGTCTGTGTTGGAGACGGATAGTGGGCCCAGACTGCAGAAATGAAAATCTCCCCTGTGCTAAGGAGCAGGGCACCGAGGTATCAGAGTCAGCGTTCTGATCAAAATCCAAACTAAGTTGTTAAGGAGTTTGTGCACAAAGAGTCGGTGTGCTGCTGATTGCCAATATAAACTCTGCAAACCCTAGGGTCCTCAGGCAGTAACTACAAAAGAGAAATTAGTTCTCAGTTGACCAGTTTGGTTAAATGATGTGTTTCTTCCCTTCAGAGAGGCGAAGCCAGCAGGCAAACACAACTGTGTGTGTGTGTGTGTGTGTGTAAATGTGTGTGTTGATAGGTATGTGGGTGTACTTGTGTACTGGTGTGCTCATATGTGCGTCTGCATGCCTGTTAATGCAAGTGTGACAGTATATGTGCGTGATTACTGGATGTGTGTACCGGGTGTTTGTGAATGCAAAATATAGTCTGTGTGTGTGTCTGTGTGTGTGTGTGTGTGTGTGTGTGTGTGTGTGTGTGTGTGTGCGTGTGGACACATATGTTTATGCAAGCATGTGAAAGGGATACACATGGACAGAGATCCACAGTGTTTCCAGGTTGATTCAGTCTCGGGGTAAAATATGCACCCCAACCATTTACAGTATAAACTCCTATTATCACACTCAATTGCTTTCAAGACAAAGCGGAAATGAGAGCTTCCCCTCATGGGTGACTGAAAGACTGGAGTAGGGTGTGTGTCTGTGTGTGCGTGTGAGTAAGCTGTGGTTGGGTTAGATGGGGTACAGGAGCAGATTATCAGCCCAGCTATCTCATGGACAGCAAGGGAGGTTAAAGCTGCACGGGCTTTTCTATCTTGAGTGAGCTGGAATTTGAATTGATTGGCTCCTAAAATTGCTTTTTCTGCAGGAGCTTTGAGAGGCATGGAAAAGGAAACCAATTACTGGCTGTCAAAGCCTGCTGTCAAAATAGAGATGACCCCCAGTCCAAACACAGACAACCTCTTCTGTCTCAGTGTTGCACACCTAAACACAATCACAAAGACTAGATAACAAACATACACCTCCACATGCACAGACACACACACACACTCTCACACTACTACCAGCACAGTGAAGATGTCCAGTGTCTGACAATCATTATGGGGGAGACAATGATGAAGACATGGTTGTCAGGTTATCTCCCTCAGCTTCAGTTCCTCAGCTATGGGTAGTTCCACTCATGCGTGCGCTTTTAAAGGCTCACTTTCTCACTCTTTCTGTATCCATGACAAGATCATAGATCAATCTTCACAAATGCGATACGAGTGGAACACAGAGCAGACCGCAGAACTGTTATGTTTAAATGAACAACCCTTCGTGTTAACACTTTGAGAGGCACAAATCAGAATCTTGGTCAGATGACACATCCCGTGCTGTATACTTCATGCACGTCACCTCAGCAAATTAAGAGCAGTGTGGAAGTCTGCAGCTCCCACTGCACTCAAAGGCACCGTGGGAATCAGATGCAAATTTCAGCGTGAGATATGTATATCCTATCAGACTGCACATCGCAGTTTAAGGCACTCGAGTAAATCACTTTCTTCACATCATGTCTGCTTGATAATCATCAGTAGAAAATATGCAACTTTAGAATGCATTTTCGCAAAGTCTGACAAGGACAAGGCAAACGTATGTTGGGTCACAATACAAGTGAAAGTATGTCTGCAAGGAAGAGGCGAGTGAAAGCAAGAATTAACTTTGCTTTTACAGTGCTGGCCTTCCTGCTCTTCTGGGTAACCCTCTTGCTCCCTGTTTCTATGTACAGAAACTGCCGTGAGACTGTGGAGGCCCGTCTTGTGTCTCTGATCAATACTACAGAGCAAGACTGCGAGCAGAGCACTGGCCTAGAAAAAGCACAAAAACTGTGGCGCCACGCTGGGGCTATTTGGAGACGCGTCCAATTAATGATCACATATCCCGAACGGCTTCTCACTCAACACTCCTGTGACTAAACTAACGAGTGAATTTATATATGCTCCTTAATTTTGACGTCGAACACACGAGTGTACGGCTGAAGCTGTGTGAAATGAAGCAAAGACTCAAACGCCCTCACACGAAATCCCTCACCGGCTAGGACGCGCTAGAAGCGGGGGACCAGCCGCGTCTCTCGCTGGTCCCCCAGCTGTGGCCTAGTGCACCTGCGGGGGTTGATAGGATCTGTGTGTGTTTTTACTGCGGACACTTTAGCGTAATGGCGGTGGCGGCCGTGCGTTTACGACTGCTTTATTTCTCTAAAACATTAACGAGCAGGTGGGGGTGCTCACAGCGACCTGCAGCCTGCCGACAGGATTGAACAGTCTGTTTCTATTATCTCCTGACCACCCAGATAACAGAGAGACAGAGAGGGCGAGCGGGAGAGAGAGAGAGATACAACTTAAACACTTTTTTAAACAATGTGTACTTTTGTAAAGGAAGAGTCTGATAAAGAGGAGCAGCTGTACTCACAGCATATTGTGACAGCTTGTGTGATAAATTCAGCCGTATGCATGCATCCACGGCCACTATATAGTGATTAGAACCACATGTGAACTACTGGAAGAAAAAAAAAACAGCTGCTGCCTCTGGAAAAATAAGGAGAGAGGTGGAGAAAGAGATAAAGAAAGAGGACTGTATTGTGGGTATAAGCTGGAGACAGTTTGAGCTGCCAGTGAAAAGGCTTAATGCAGAGCTCTCTGTGGCTGGCAGCTTCACTTTGCCGACAGGCCTCAGTCCTCCCCCTCTCTTTCTCCCTCACTCTGTGTCTCCGTCCTCAGTGATGAGGGAATGAGATTAGCACAAGCAAAAGGAGGATTGCAGAGAATGATAACAAGTGAAGACTATACTACAGAGACACGCTGAAAACAAGGGAGAGGACAAAGAAAGCAAGTGTGGATGTACACGGCATCTGTGGTTCTCTGTCCACTGGGCTGAGGTTAAGAAATGACACGGCCACACGCAGACATGAGCAAAAATGGGAAACTTGTCTTGGTTCTAGCTCCTTAATTGTGTTTTCTTTTAAGTTTCTTTAGGTTTGAAGGAAGCTTTTCACTTTTTTTCAGACATTTTATTGAGCAAACGATTCATTGACTGACTGAGAAAAATATCTATAGATTTGTTTCTCTGTTTCTAAATTTGAAATTCAATTCAGTCTCAACCAATAATACAGACAATAATGCAAGAACAGAAATAAAAACAATTACACAACACAACATCAGAACAGAAAGAGTTTTGCAGTCCAAAGAACACGTAGACTGAAGCTACAGTTCATTGTGCCTACCATTTTCACGACACAGAGATTAATTGATAGGGAAAATGTTGCAACACTGTGAGAAACTGCGTTTTTCCATTTTTTATCAATATTGTCTGAATTAATTGGATGAATGAACATATGACTAAATAAATTAACCGACGAAGGCCAGTCCTTCAGCTCCACTACACTCTCAGCTAATTTGGCAATTGCACCTCTCGAGGGAACTGATACTGAACCAGTCTGGGAGCTTTTCAGACTTTTCACTACTTTCAACTTCGTCCTCTGCCCTGCGCACCCATTCACACCTCGTCTCGCAATGTCAAAACACCCATGATAAGCGTCCTGTTATTAGCAGTGATGCTTTGTGAGCCACCACATGCAGGAGAGAGCCTCACCCCTTTTATTACAATAATGAATTATAATTACTGTTGTGACTATTACCCTATAAAGGCCTGTCTAAACAGTGGCGGTAGCGAAGCATCCTCCACTCTGTAATTTATAACCTTCTGCTAGAGGCATTTATCATTGTGCCTTAGCCCTCAAACATACAGCGTCTGCACAGAGCCCATAAAACACACAGGATGGCAGAATATATAGCAGACCCTAACCCAAGAAGGTTACATTTGACATATCTTATAGAGAGTCAACTATAAGAAAAAAAAAGGTACATATAAAATGTACTTTTGTATGGATATATCATATATGTATGTATATATATATATATATATATATATATATATATATATATATATATATATATATATATATATATGTTCTCTAAGGTAAAGCCTGATGGGTAGAAAGCACTGGAGAGAGTGTTATCCAAGCAGAAACAGATGGGGAATCACAGAGTGAATCAATGCAACACCTGAAAACCATTAGCAATCTAATGGTAAAACAGAGAAAGGGGAAAAACAACAATAACTGAGGGCATACAATAAATAAGAAATGAAAGAAGGCAAATTCTTGCAAACCCAAGGAGAGAAAATCAGAGTGATTCCACTGATACGTGCAGCTGCTGGTGTCTAAAGTCTCCAGGGTAGGGAAGAGACAGAGAGCGGGAGTGAGAGAGAAAAGGACCCAGACAAAAGAGTAAATAAATCACAATAAATATTTATAATGATAAGTAATGCTGCAGACCATAAATATTAAACAGCCACTGCCTGTGTGTGTGTGTGTGTGTGTGTATGTGTGTGTAGTCCTATGTTAAGCACAAGTGTCCACAGGGATGCAGGAGCGGGCACCGCAGTAATGCATTGACTAACATCGTACATAAGCTGTGATCAGATGGGCTATGAATATTAACCCAAACAAAGATTTTCAATTACATTATCAGATTGCCTGTTTGGCAAATTTTAAAAACAACTGGCAACCAACATGCATAATTTCAATCAGCATAGGTATATAAAATATTATATAAACATCATGCAGACCCCACCCTCTTTACATACAAACCACACTGACCACATTATTGATGTACTGCACAACTGCAGAAACACTTTCATGCTCAGGAGCACACACAGCAGTGTGCCAAGCTCCTGAAAACAATCACTTCACTGTGAGAGAAGCTAATATTAGTCTCATAGTTGCTGTAATAGCAGGGGATAAAACTTAATTTGATGATCGTCTCTGCTATTGTTGGTACTAAAAACACGGAGGTCCAGATTGCCTTACAAGGGTTATTTACTCATTTGTTTGCACTTCACTTACATGATATACGAGTACAAAGATGAGTTTGATGAGCTTTCATCACCGAGAATGTTTTCAAATCAAGCTGTGATCTGAAAGCAGCCAGTGCACATCATCAAAAATGCCTTTTCTGACCAATTCAAAGGGGAAATTCAAACAAAAAATGATGACATTTTCCTCTTATCCCTTTTGCAAAGTAAAAGCCTCCTTGAAGTAGCTTCAGCTGACATGATTATATATAGATCTCATTGTCATCAGTAATGACACAAGCTATCATAAATGGCCAAAAACGTTGTTTAAAAATTGTAGAAAATGAAGTCTGTGTAACTATATTTTGGCCCATATTAATAACCTTCAACACTATTTACAGGAGTGTTAAAGAAGGGGTTAGATGAGACTAATAATACCACTCTGTGTGCTCAATGTGACTAACATAGTTTAGAAAAAATGGAAACACGGGGAAACTGCGGGCTTGGTTCTGCCCAAAGGTCAAAACAAATCCCCCCAAAAATCTCTCATTAATACAGATCCAAAATGTAGAAACCAGAAGCTGTAGTTTTACTGGGAGTTACATGCTTGAAGTACTTATACGGACCCTGTAACTTCCTGAAATCTTGTCATAACCGTACGGTTGAAGTGTTAATACTGAGCTTTAGAGATGCAAGTAGGTGTATTTTTTTAGCTTTGCAGTGAACCAGACTCACTATTCTCCCTCTGTTTGCAGTCTTTGAGCCAGGATCTGATTAGCGTATCTGGGATTATAAGATTGATACCACTCACATCACTGCTTATGTCTTCGCTAACGCTTGGCAAGAAAGTAAATTAGCATATTTCCCAAACTGTTTGACTACTCCTTCAAGTTAATTCATCTGTGTGTGTGTGAGTGTGTATGTGTGCGTATGTGTGCGTCATTATGCATTAATGGGGGCTGGTCGGGCCACTTTGAGAGATGAAGAATGAAAGAGCTGTCCTCCCTTTTGGTGCTAAAACATAATTTGGCCACCATCTGTTGCACCTCACAGCCATCTGACAGAGAGCACCGAGAGGCTAGTCTCAGCCTGACAATCTGCTTATATTGTAATGCCTTGAGTTGTTCACTGCGCTTTGAAAAAGCAGTTTGAACTACTGGAGGAGACAGGTACACAGGGAATCAAGAAAATGAAAAGGGGGCCATGTGAGCTCATCAAATGACACCTGTAACCACAGGTACCTAAAGATACAGTAAAGCTTGACTTAAAAGCACTCTATGGAGTTTTTAACAGGTTATGAAACTGTCTAAATCTAATACTGATGTATCTTTATGTCCTACAGAAGCAAACAAGACCAAAAGTGAGAAGACTGGTTATTCCTTACTAGTTATTATTAATGCCTGGAGCTGCCGCCTGTTCTCCTCCTGGTAAAGTTGTTTCCTCACACCGGGGAGTGAAGCATAAGGAACATGTAACTTAGGTGAAACACGACCGCTTTTGTCCAAAAGGACTGCTAACATCGACCCAAAATGAAAAGTTCCATCAAGCTGCTTTAAGTAAAAATGTCATACAAGTTCTCATGCATTCATTTAGTCACAATTAACACTTCAACGTGCTTTCCTGCAGCTGGCGAGTGACATAATTTGTCTTTAAGAGTGGGATGATGGATGGGTTAAGTTATTATTTTACCTGATTCTGACTCACAGCAGTGGGTTGAAAAGTGTTCAAGCACGAGGCTGAATGTAATCAAGACTAGTTTTACATTTCTGTGCTCTATACTTTAAAATACACATCCAGAATAGGTGATTCATTTGAAGAAACATGATCCATTACATTTACAAGAGGGCCATCAACTCCTTCATTGTTCCTCCACTCCCACTTCTGCCTGAACAATGAGGCAAAGAACCAGCAGTTTGATGGATTTAAATTCCTCCTTTGCTTCACTTTATACTTTATAACTTATTTTATAATGCATGGATGCGATGTCCATTCCAAAACAAATACCTCATTATTCACACAAACACGAGTGAGGCGGCTTGTTTGATCAGGCCACAGCATATAAATAAACAGTCTCAGCTATTTTCATTGGATTACAACCGTTGTAACATACTGTCTAAATTACTAATGAACTAAATTATAGCAGACCCACATAGGTAAACAGCTCTACACAAACACATTTCTGAACACACACAAGCATGCATACATAGCAAATGGTAATCTTACGGGATAACAAATGGAGAAGGGCCCACAATGACCAATGACTTTGTTGGATTTTAGCCATGTGTTGACCTTGGAAGTTCAGGGAGATTGCTCTGCCAGGGGCCTGGGAGTTTGAGTACTCTGTGCAGTATCTAAGCTGTTTGTAGGATTGTGCTCTTCTGTCTGTGGGTCACAGCCCCCTCGGCTCCGATCACAACTGGCACCACTGTTTCCTTTACTCCCCACATCTTTTCCTGCACCTCTTTCAGACCTTGGTATTTTTGAGCCTCTCATGTTCCTTCCTCCCGATGTTGCTGTCACTCTTGGATTGCTACATCTATCACCACTGCCTTTGTCTGTTGTTTGTCAAATCAACACAATGTCCGGTTGGTTAGCCATCACCTGTGTGTCAGTGTGGATCTGAAAGTGAAAGTCCCACAGGATCAACCACTTTGGGAGGTGTCTTTATTCTCAGCGAGGGACTTTCAGCCCATACTCAGTGCAGATGTTCCTGTACACTATGCCAGCCACTTGGTTATAGTGTCCCATGTACGCTGTTGCTGCCTACATCTTACACCCTGCTGTTGTGTGCTGGACTTTCTCAGGGGGATCCTTGCAAAGCCTGCGACTGCAGTCCTGTCTGATGTGGTGGAACCCCACTTCTATTGATCTTATACTAAGTGCCTGCTCACGTGCTGCCATTATTGGTGCTTCGGTGCAGTCTTTCAATCCAAAGTTTTCCAGCCACTGGTAGGAGTTCTTGATATCAGCACACACACATACACACACACACACACTACTCGAGTGTTGGAAACATCTGTTTAATCTGTAGGTGTGTTTTGTCTTCAGTGACATCTTCGAGGGCTTGAGTGCCCCTGGTGTGTGTGTGTGTGTGAGCAGGTCAGACTATCGAAACCCTCATCTATCAGTGTATATATACGAGTGCTGCCATCCATGCCCATGCAGTCCTCACTCAGGGCCGTCACATCTCATTCTATTTACAACTCATTTACTCTCTACAGCCCGCAATCAGGATTCCACGGCGGGCCGCACGCTCCAGCACGAGGCCAACATCAGCCAGACTTATCGGGTATTAGACTGCCCTGCAATCTCCATTTCATGAGCACCCAGTCTATAAACACTATTGATTTTCACACTGTGCTTTTTGCACTTGTATCTAGTGGATTGTGGGCGTTCTGTCACTGAAATGACTGGTAATGAATAATAATGCAGAGTTTTGGGGAGATTTTTTTCCGATGAGGTTTAAGTAGTGGCTGCTGATCAGGACAGCTCTGCTACATGGTGGCACTCTGAGAAGATGGGGGGAGGGGGGTGGCCCCAAGGACACTCCAACTGTGTGAAACTAAACAAAGGCTAAGAGACCTGGAGGGAATGAAAAATATGACATATTTTCTGAAAATAATTCTTAAGCCCTGCTCTAATTGGATTAGTTGTAATGGAGGTGGTCAAGACATTATTATTGACGTTTGTATTAATCCGATATGAAAAGTAAGACATTTTAAGACCCTCATATAATAATAATCCAGTTTATACTGATATTCCTGTAATAATATGTGTTTCATCTTTGCAAAAAGAAAATAAGTGTGAGGGGAGAATATAAAACTTTACTCTCAAATTGCTGCTTACAGCTCAGACGTAATCACTTGAATCATGTCAAAATGATTCTCCACTCTTACATATGCAGCAAGCAATTACACTCCAGGACTTCCCTAAAATGACTGTATAAGTAATTTAGCTTGAAGAGGAGTTTGCCTGTGTTATGGTTAATTCACTCTTTATTACCCGCATCGAACTCACTCCTGTGTTGGCAGTAAATATTTCAGTTCTGCTTTTCAGTAAATTTGCATTACGTGGAAATAGGCTTTAACACCGGGCCACAGCTGAGTCACAGATTGTCTTCATCATCTAAAATATGCCTTTGTTCCCGACATAGTCATCCAGTATCATAAATACACAGGATCTCATTAACCAACGGTGACCCAGTACAGTATGTGAGTGAGTTTTTCATTTGTGTTCATTTGTGCATTTGTCTGAGGCAGCCTGGCTTGAGTCACCACAAATAACGACTCATATTGTGAAGTCTCAAGAGAGCCTTGGGTCACGTGGGGTAAACAAACAAGCCAAGATTTCATTCCCAATAAAACAAGCCCCATAAAAGTTACTAGTACAAGTCAGGTTTTATTGTAATCTATTTGGATTCCAGTTAAAAGTCTCCTCAGGAATAAATCACAAGAATCCCCACTGAGTAATTTATCACATTCTCAGCTGTGTGGAGTGCATGCGGTGGCTCCCGAACATACTCACCAGGATACGGAGCAGTGAGGTACCAGGGGGTGTGTTTTCAGGGAGGCTGATGTTGTACAGCGGTCTGCTGAAGATGGGCCGATTATCATTCTCATTGATTAACTCAATGAAGACGCGAGCAAAGCCCACATGGTCGGACATGGACTCGTTGGCATAAAGCTGAGGAGAGACAACAACAAGTATATTTACACATTTAAGGAAATTATAATCATAATTTACTTTTGTACCAAATAAGTTGGTCATAAAAACAGACTTGGTTAAGATTTGGAGAGAGATTATACACAGAGCAGGGCACCCCCTGATTCTGTAAATGACTGATGGGTAAAACGGGGTGATGAAATACCAATTTCACTGTTCAAACAAGGCTGCAGTGTTGAGAAAGTGATATAGCCCCAGTCCAACTGAGCCTTGTGTCCAAACAAATAAAAACAAGATGCAAGAAACATAATTAAGCTGCACTCTCTTGTTAATAAGAAATCAGCTTTTGTCCAGAGTTTATTCAAGGACACTTTTAAATAAGAAAACTATTTAATATTTGGTCATCGTCCTATTGTGTCCTATTTCCTATTGTGATGAAAATGTCTTCAGAAAACTGAGCTCCTGCATGTTAGCATCCTACCTCTTTAAAAATATTAACATGTGCCTTCTTTCTGGGACCGGATGCCATCCTCTCATGTTCAGATGCACAGTGTAAGAAAACTTTAAAACTCACTGCGAAGCTGTAGCTGCGAATCTGCTCGTAATCCAGCGGCATGGCCACCCTTATCCTGATGTCGGCACGCCCCTGTACCGCCGTGGGGGAGATGGTGAAGTACTCTGAATTGTTTCCTGTCAGAAACACCTGGAACATGCTGTTCACCCCCTGCGACAAGAAGAATAAGATCGAAGCGAGTGGAGAAAAACAAGAGAAAAAAGGGGTAGTTGAGAGGGAGTGAGGGCAGGTGGTGATATATACTCTGTCTAACCTACAGGACCAGTGGCGAATGTAAGCGAAAATTTTTGGACATAAGATATAATTTATAAAAAAAGTTACAGATATCTTACAAATACACAAGGCAGAACTAAGGATTCACCAAAACCAAGAGATTCCCACCAAAATATCACTACATTTTTTTTCAAGCATTTAGATGATTATCATACACAGAATTATTTAGAATTTATTTAGTGTGACAGACAGTAGAATGATAAACATACATTTCCCAAACAACCAATAGTAAGGGGTCAAAGGTCAGGCTATTTATTTATTGTGGTTTAACATGTACATATTAAGATTATAGCTGTGTAAAAGAATTGTTATTTGTACTTTTGTAAGCCTATTGATCATGATATTACATTATGATTTTACAAATCCTGGAATTCAAACACTGTCTTTGCTATTTTCTTGTGAAATGATGAGTACATGCAAAAGATGAATACTTTTATGATGCTAATGGGTAAAGTAATTGAATGATTGTTTTTATGATTTTTTCCTCATGTGTGGACTTTTTTTAGTTCATTGTGCACACACACAATCATAAATAGACATAGTACTACTACTAATAATAATAAAATGGAAATGACCAGGTTTGATTGCAAATCAGACATAAGAATCAAATTATATCTCATAAAAACCACATGTTCATGTGGTTTCCTCATCTGAATGATTTTTTATCTCCTCTACATAAGGTCGGCACTGTACTGTTTCACATTATGTAAACGGCCATTTGAATGCGACATCGAGTAAATCCCCATGCACTGCCTACAGAGCTGTACATAGTGTGTGAAGGAAACCACGTGCTTCAGTCATCATAGTGTGTGCTTTATGAGAAGAGGAGAGGAGATGATGTGATCCCTGAGGACAACCATGACTATCTACCTCAATCCAGATGCACTTGTCTGGGTTTGGTGTCCCTATCACTTTACTGTACGCTGCCAAGACAATGTTAGATTATACGAGCATGGAGTCTGATTTAGAAATAATATGTGCTGTGATTCTGGGTGGGGTTAGTATTATTTGGTGAGTGGAATTTCTTAATAATTTCTGAACTTTTTACTTTTCTTTGTCAGATGAATCCTGACGTACGAAAGCACTGTAGGTAAATATAAACCACGCAGGGTCAAAATGGCATCATGGCCCTGAGAGGCCTGTGGCTGCGTTGAGCTGTGAAAACATTTCTAGATCCCTCCTGTCTTGATATATAAAGCTGCAGGGTGGCCAATCATGTAGCCATTGTGGCAGACAGAGGAAGACGGGTGCGGTGGTCGATTGGCATTATGCTGGCGGTTGAAATAGCCCCCTTGTTTTTGTTTTCATCTCTGGGAGAACCATTGTGGCTGATGACTCCTATTTAAAAGACCATCCAATATGCAGGGATGTCACCTCAAACTGCCCATAAACGTAATTGCCCGTCCATTTGCTTCTGCCTTTAGAAGCCCCCAATAAAAGCACCCTGTCAGACGCGACTGCCACAAAGTTTAGTGACAAGTTCCAGCAGCAAAAGTTTTATAGATGCTAACGGAGCAGAAGAGGATATGAAGGAAGCGACAGACAGAGAGAGAGGTAACTACCACTGGTGTCATAGTCTAAGAAATGAAATGTCTGCCTTTAATCCCTCACACTTGGAGAAAGCGAGATTACAGCACAGGTGTAGCAGAGTGTGAATGAGTGTGCGTATCAGCACTGACATGCAGGTTTAAAGGATAAAAATGGCAATACAAAACAGCGAGACAAAAAACGTCTCATAGATTTTACTACTTGGAATGGATGTATATGTGGCGCGATGGCAGCAGGGTCACAATGCAAGACCGGTGGAGTGCAGGAAATTTCAATGTCTCCTGCACACATCTTCAGAACACAACTGCATTTTACATTTCTGCGTGAAATCCTGCTTTTTTTTTAACTATTCCCGATACATTTTGTTTTTTGTTATATGACGACGAATAAGCAGTGAGCTGTGGCTGATAATGGACTGGTTCTGAGGGAGCGCTTTCTAATGCAGCATCTATGGTGATTCTGGTTAAAAAACATCTCAGAATTAGCATAGCCATTCCCCCATTTGCCGTGAGCAATCTTAGCTTAGAGATGCTGGAATGTTAAGCGCCTGAGTACTTCTGCAGACTGAGTGCTGCTGTTGTTAGTGGTAAAATGTTGGGTGGTAACCCTACAGGGGGACCTCTTATCACATGCCAGGTGTCAGGGTCTTCACTCCACCTGCATGCAGAAACACACTCACAGTACTCCTCTTTCCGCCTCACCACTGGAGCACACCATCCTTTAAATGAATAAACAGAGTTGCTGCTAAACACTCCTGCTATCACTCTTTCTTTCTCTCCTGTCGGCTGTTCTCTCGGTTTCTTCCTGCTCCACCAATTATTCAGATTTCTGGTTTTGCTCCATTGCAGGCTACTTTCTGTTCAAGCATTTTTTCCCCCTCTCCTCTCCTCGTCCGTACGTCTGTCTCTCTTTACTCTCCACCCTTTTCTCTATCCACTTGACTTGCAGTTATCTGTCAAATTCCACCCTGGCGGCTGCTGGGCCTGAATCAATCAGAGTTGACTAGCTTTCGGCTTATCTGCACCCCAGGTGATTGATTTTCCTCGTTAGGTATAATTTGATGCTCTATCCCATCTCTTCCAGAGCAAATTAAATTGTAGTCGAGTCCAATGCGCTGGTGTGAGCGAGCATGTGCAGATGTGAGAGAGGGAGGGAGAAAGTGAGAGAGGGAATGAGTGGCAGAGCAAGTGTAAAGTGAAAAAGTGTGTGTGACTGTGTGTCACCACAGTAGGTCGATAGCTACAGCTAATGGGAAGTGGCAGACACACTAAAGCACACTAATGTGTGCTGTTGTACACGGCTGCTGATGAACCATGTATGCACACACACATATGCGTGCACACACACACACACACACAAGCAGTTTCACAGAGTGGCTGATGTTCTTTTTGGCTTCATCATTTATAAACTAGATAAATGTAAACCGAGAAATGAGAACTTGAAATACGCTCCACTTACATGCAGCTCTCTTAGCCATCTTCGTAGAAAGATCTTATCTGACTGAATGTGAGTGAAAAATTTCTTGCATAGGAGACTTTTACTAATGAATCCTTTATTGATACCAGGTTGTTCATTAATAGTTTATAGCTTAATTTGTTAGGGATGTCTAGATCTGGTCCTCCAGTCTCGGGTACCTCCTGAGTATGGTCCAATACTTATATTCACTTAAATGTGGATGAAAAATATATATGACACATAGACACAGCTGCAGCCTTCTTGAGCTGATACACTTTATTTTTGACGAGATCCTTATTCCAAATACTGAAGGTACTGAATCAAAGTTGTTAAGTTTGAAGTCTTAAACCATTGTTATAATACGGGTGAAAGATTAACTGGAGAATGTGACTACTGAAGTTGATGCAAAGTGATCAGCTATGGACTTATCTATGGACTTTGTAAAACACTCAATTCATTCTGATTGTACAGTGGTGTGTGGAGGTCTTCTTTTGAAAATTATTTCGGACAAATTTTCTTGCTGGTTAAAGAGCGATAACAGATTCGTTAGCATCGGAGCTCAGCGAATCTGTGTGTTTTGCCAACCTCTTTGTCTGAAGATTCTTGCACCGGTGCGCCAGAATAATTGTTCACATTTACACAGACTTCACTTGCCTGTAGTGAAATGCTGCACGGCTGAGGCAGACTTCAGCAGAAGCGAAGAAAGGATTGGATCTGCATTCTTTTATCTGATAGCAATCCATTAAAATATGCCTGGACCGGCCCTGATACCTGATCCTTAGGATTGGCTTGGGGCATCTCTATCACAGTCGTAAGATACCCAGGTAGCCATGGTGTCATTGAAACCTTATCTGGATTAGAGAATCAACCCTGATGTCAAGAATGTTGTGACCGTGCCAGCCCTCGAGATGTGATCCACTCACCTCGTCCTTGTCTTCGGCCTGGATGAAGAGAGGAAGGGCAAAGCCCACCTGAGCCAGTTCGGTGATGCGAACCCGATACTCAGAACTGTTGAACTTTGGGGCATTGTCATTCTTGTCAATTAGCAGGATGGTAAAGGTGGTCCTCACTGTTGCATCTGATGGACTGCGATCATCTTTCAACTCTGTGGCCTTGTAGAGAGCAACAGAGGGAAGTGGCAATCATATAGAGAGAGGCAGAGAGAGAGAGAGACAGAGAGAGAGACAGAGAGAGAGAGAGAGAGAGAGAGAGACATGAGATGCATTTGATTGCACTGAAAATGTCATTTTGGATGGTGGCGGTCAGCACGCAATCTCAGCCAGGTATTTACAGCTGTTCATTTATTGGATCAAAAGGTGGACAGACGGACTCAAAGCAATCATAGAAATAGGCTCAAAGTGAGGCCAAGAGGGGGCCAGCACATGTACATCTACACATACACATACACATACATGCACACGTACACACAATGAGATTTAGGAGTCCTATTGAGAAGACACAATTACACACTGCCTGGCCACACGAGCTTCCAAGATGTGAGGCCTCTGAAATGAAAAGAAAAAAAAATAGGAGAGAAAGATAGGAATCGCCAGCCGTGGTCCTTTATTGATGGAGGAGTGTCAGAAGCAATAGGAGGCAGGAACAACATGCTAGACTCTGGGTAATCAAGGTAGTTTAGCCTCTCTGGTCCCAACGCCACTGAATCATTTGACCTCCACCTCCACACGCTCAGCACTATCTAAGCTGCCTGAAGTTGAGAAATTAGTTGTATTACTATGGCACACCACAATCAATAGTAGCACCACCTAAGAAAGCACAAACAGAGAAAGGGAGAGAAAATGTAGAGGGGAAAAAATCCATATCTTATAAATACATTTTTTGGGCGACATTTTTTCGTTTTCAGCACTTTCGCTTATTCTACTTTTCTTCTATGTAATTATTGATTTCAATTAAAAAGATAGACTGAAGGTCAGAATATGTAAGGCAGAATCTTTTTTTTTTTGTTCTAAATCTAAGAGCAAGTTGGTATCTCAGTGGTCTCCCATATAAAAATGTCATACAACCAGCTTTTCATGAATATGTGAGTGCTAGTGAGGCCATTGGGTGCTCTGAAAAGGCTATTTATTGTGCTGTATAGGTGCAAAGGATTTGACTTAACGTGCCATCAAAATCCACAATGTAACATTTGCGGATACACTGAAAAAAACTAGGTCTTTGATCGCAAATCCTTCCACTTTCAGTAGCACTTGGAAATCCATTTCACGCACCCTCTCACGTCCTGTGGGAACCACGTGGTGTAAAATACTGGAAGAGAAGAGATGACGACAAAAAAAATAGTGTCGGCGTGGACAAGGTGGGAAGGCCGCGGGTGGGGAAGGGGCATGGCTGAGAGGGCAGGGCTGACATTCTGAAAAGCCGAGTGGGACAGACTTTGAGCTCAGAGGAGGGACGCAGGGATTCAGAGGCTGCACCTGCTTCAAACAGAAGAACAAATAAAGAGAGGAAGGAACAAAGGAGCCTCAGCATTGAGGACTCTAAATCCGGTTTCTTTATCTTGTCCTCCTCCGCTCCTTCTGTCCTTCCTGACTGCTGGCACTTCACTAAATGAGAGTCACTGAAGGGGACATTATCACAGAATCACAGACACAAATGCCTTGTGATAAGCACACTGACAAGCTCCGTTAAAAGGTTCTTGAACCTGTTGGGGTCACATTATTGCAGAGGAATATTGATGTCCATAAACACATATTTGGCTGGAGGATCTGGTACTAAGTGAAATATTGACCATGAATTCTTTCTTAATTACTGCAGCGTTTATCTATTTCATGGACAGCATGAGTGAAGTGCTGCATTTAGTCAGTCTTTTGAGGTTATATGTTATTTAATACACTATCATATCAAAGCTCTCTCTTGATCCACTGCCGAAACAGACTTTCGATCCCATCTCTCGGCTGCGACACTCCCTCCACCTCCCCCCTCCCCAAACCACCTCCCATTCAGCAGCTCACCTTGACGGTGAGAGTGAATCCTGCTGAGTAGAGGGGGTTTTCTCTGTCCAGCTGGCCATTCACTGTCAGGGACCCGCTGATGTAGTCCAGGGCAAAAACACTGTTGGTGTTCCCTGGATGGATGAATGAGAGAGAGAGAGAGAGAGAGAGACGGACAGAGATAAGAAAGTCAGAGGGACAAACGAAACTGGCGTTGTGGATAATTCAACATAACCCCTGGGATGCAGCGAGAAACCTCTGGAAGGGAACGTGGAGGATGAGCTATGTTCATGTCTCTATTTCATGCAATATGGATATGGCTTTCGCTGTGCTGTCTTTTGTCTCTCTACCTGCCTTGGGCTGCCCCACCACCTCCAACCTGTCCACAATATGACTCCCCTGCATTCCTTTGTTTTATCCATCACTGTCTGATCTCTCTCCATTGTCTCTATTTCTGCCTCAGCCTCCCTTCTCTCTTTTTTGCTGCTGGATGTAAACCAGGATTACATTTGATTTACATTCATTGTATTTTAAGTTAATATAATAATAATAATAAATAATTATAAATTCAGTTTAACTGCAATTCACACATTGAAAAAAAGTCTAAATCTGAAGACCTACATACACATCAGCTCATAACTTAAAGGCACCCTGTGAAGGTTTTCACCACTAGAAGTGCTATAGGGCCAAGTTTTAAGAATGGATCCTTGTTCTCATGTTCAAGCACACAGACAACACAATACACATTTGTCTTGATGGCTTCATGCTATTCTGCTGATTTAAAGTTAGTGGTGGTAAAGTAAAAACACCAGTGCACTAATGAAGGCAGTGAACTGCCAGATAGCAAACATGGATGTAAACAATTTGGTATGTAAAATATTTATTTGAGTTTGGAGGGAAACAATTCTTTGACTAGATATTTAAAATGTATAATGAGTAGGATTCTCCTAAAAACATTATGTATAGACTCAACAAATATAATAAATATAATCCCTCTCAGTCATCACTTATGACCCATTAGAAATGTGTAGCAGTGACTGTATCTGCAGAAACCCTGATCTCTGCCTGGATTTTCTTATTTTGTGTTCAGGATTTTTCTGGGCATCAACCTTTGAGCAGTGGTGTGTAAACCCCACCCAATAAGAGGTGCGGGACTCTAAAGATGTAGCAACCAGTTACCAAAATGTGACCACATGACCAGAAGTGTGTTTTTTGAGCAGGGGAGGAGGGCCAAACTTTTAAATTTAGATTTAGTTTACAAACAGACAAATCACACTTGTATATATATCTTTGATCGTATTAATAAATATTAAATATCAAATCTTGATAAGGCCTGAGTTTGCTAATTTAAGTTCTTTCTTCTGGATATTCTTTGAACTATAAAATACAACAGATACATAAGAAATTTGACCAAATTTAATTAAAAGTGACATGTTAGGAACATTTGCATAACATTATGCTAAACCAAATGTGCTCTGCAACATCTGTGCAGTCACTGTCAAGTCGCACCATGGATCATGGGTAGCCAGAGGATAGGTGCCTGGGTGTACATGCATATGAGGCTATATGCCGATGTCCATTAGAAACAGGATCAACAGGATGAGATGACTTGTTACTAATTCATTTTCACTTTAAATACTGAAAATGCAATATGCCCATTTAATTAAATAAGCTGGGCTTCTGCTGAGAAAACTATTCTATCTCTATCTCTATTCTAGCCTACATTCTGAAACACAAGACACTTATTTAAAGCTCAAGACAATAAGACTGCATATGAGAGACTAATATGTTTCCCCTGAATTACATCACTTCACATGGGCTGATGAATTGCATTAACTTTGTTATAGTCTATGCACTCCTTCAAAGAGGGGCATTTCAAATTATGAACGCTGCACTGTTCTCATTAACAAGTTCAAGTGTGCCTGGTGTTGTCTATTCACTTCAATTACACAAGTTAAAATATTAGACTGAGACCCACTTGAGTCCTCTTCCCATATTTTCTTATTCCCTTTCTTCCTTGTCAAATTACCATCCTTCTTGTTAACTTTATCACCTCTCTTGCGCTTTTCTTTGACACCCTCAGCCTCGCTCTTTCTCAGGCATCTAGTTGTTGTGTCTGTTGCCTGCTAATTACACCCAGCAGATGCAGACAACAAACGAAAATACACCCGGTAGCCCACTGTTAATGCTCTCTTATTCCCCTGCTGCACTGCCCGGTGTCTCCCACCCACTCTACACACTCCCCCGGTCAAGTCAGAAGAATCATGTCTCATTCAGAAACACTGAATGCCTTCACAATGTCATTGTGATTCTTTGTGTCTGCCTCTTGTGTTGTGTAAGACCCGAGGAAGCCCCTGTGCAATCTTTAGATAGCGGCAGTTCATATATGTGAATGTTATCAGAGCAATCTGTGAATGTTATCAGAGCAAAGCTGTGGAGAGCAAACACCGGAGCAGACAGAGCTGCATGAGAGAGCTCAGTCAAGTCCACCTGGAACTAATTCACTTTTGTCTTGTTAATACAGACCGCTCTTACCCGCTGACAGCAGAGCAACTCATCTGTGCTGCCACATGCTGTATGTTTAACAGAATAATGAAGGGATGACAAAAGGGCAAGTATGCTCAATGAAATCATTCCCTATCTATGTAAAAAGTAGAAAACACACACTACAAATAGCATGTACCAGGCAATGGCAGAAACAGAGAGTGAGAGAGTGAGATACAGTCTGTGGGGAATGACCAGAAAATGAAATTCCCACACTACAAGCAATGGAAACCATTACTGTTTTAATGTTTTTAATTGCCATCAATATTTTTACACAATTGGGAGAGCAAAATTAATATCACCACTTTTTGGTTTACTCTTGTAAATGACAGATTATTTAAAATGAGCAGGTTATTTACAGGCTGATGTATTTTTAATTCCTGAAGTGAAGTGAAGAAAATATCTCTGAGAACTGCTCTTTTTAGCTCATACTGGCTTGGGCCTCACAGCATTCAGCTTTTTGTTGCTGATTGCTGATCGTTTTGCTTCTCTCTTTAACAAATGTGCTACTTCCACGTAAATGTACAACAACTGCACCTTTTTAGCCTTTAGTTAAGAAAAATGTCCAATGTGAATATAAAGTGCAACGTTTGAGATTTTGAGTCAGAATTCATTTTTCATATTATTAGTTTTGCACAGTTTATTCTATGATTATTATTTTTTCTTTATAAAATGTGTTAACTTGGTCTTTTAAACTCTAGCGGCATATCTAATGCACCTTCATAATATGGGGTGATACTGAATTACTTAAACATGAACATTTCAATATACTGCATGTCAAAACTGAAAAAAAATGAATGAATGAGAAAAATGTGAAAACCAAATCCCACTTGCCTCCAAAAAGCTTGTTCCCTGAATTTCAGTTTGTATTTTCACATTACTCTTTTGTAAGTAGACACAATGTGAACCTTGAGCTGCACTTTGAGGGATTAAGAATCACTCTCTTTCAGATAGTTTATAGTAATAGCTGAGGTCTAGACTCCAGAGAAACATGGTCAGATAGTAAGTCTACAGTGCACAACGGCAAGGGTCAACAGATTAACCCATGCCTGTGTTCCCCACTCCCCATTCCCTGCTCTATTATTGCCCTGTACCTAGCCTGGAATGGAGAGGAGGGAAGCTACAGAACAAAGCTCACAGAGGGGGTGTGGAGGAGAGGAGGCCGAGCAGCAGAGAGAGCAGAGCCCCTGGGTAATTAGCCTGGATTGAGGCCAAAAGGTGGTGAGAGGGAGGGAGGTAGACGGGACAAAAACTACTGCTGATTATATCCAACTTACATTATCTATTTAATTGTGGGACTGAAAGAAAGCGTACATAGGAATGCAGTCTTGCATTACTCAGGTTCTCAGCACGACAAAAACAACTTAAAGTACAAAAATGCTGATAAGAATTTATATTGAAACCATCCATTAAACTTTAACCTCAGAACAATAAGGACAGAACTGTTCAACTGTGTCCTCCAAAAATGTTACAAGTCACCATTTCAGTTTCTAATCCATTTTGTTTTATGATTATACACCTGGTTAAGATTAGGTTTTGGCATAAAACAACTAAGTTAAGGAAATAGCTTGGGTTAAAATGACTTTTGTCTGGGTGGTTACAATGATATACATCTGCTTAAGGCTGGGAAGCGTCAGTCAAACAGCGATCTCCTGTGTTAAATTTTTTTTATCTTTGTGGTCACTTTCTCCTTCGTGGGATGACATTTTCATAATTTGGAAAATAAAAAATGAACACTCCCAGAAACAGGAAGATAATGAAACAGAGGATCAATGAAAAAAAGATCAACCTATGTAATCGATGTAATAATCCTACAGTAACTGTTTAGGCCAAATTGCTTATTAGGAGCATCAGTTTGTCATTGTAAGGCTGAACTTGGGGGGTGGGAATCATGCACCAGTGAAAATAAGCTGACACAACAGTCACTGCAAAATTTCTTTTTTTTTTGCCTGGATGGGAGGGGCATGCACGAGGTTGATGACGACTGGTGGAGGTGGGGGGGGGGGTAACGTGCGGGCATCATCATGCCTCTAAATTGGTTTGTCAGCTTCAGTGGCCTGACTAGCATGCCAATCTCTTCCAACAGCCGCTCCTTACCCGGACGACTGGGCGCTCACCTGGCCAAGCAACGCAGTGGCGTTTCTACACAAAAACACACAGACGCACACACCTGCAAAGGCACACAAGTGGTAAAGGCGCTGTGATGTACGTGTGCACAGTAACAGCAGACTGTTGGTTCTACTCTCTCTGCATATCCGGTAAAGAGGCTTTGACTCACTGCTTCAGGTTGCACAGAGCGGCCGGCCGGCTGCCTCATCTAAGCTGTGTGTTGAGCCCGACCAGAGAGACAGACTGAAATTGACTAGCAGGTCCCAGTGAGAGGAAAATATAATCATATTCTAATTGCTGATTGAAAGTGTTCTCCAGTGATCTGCCCGGACACTGTGATTAGACCCCAGGGGGGTGAAAGCTGCTGCACATAGATATGCACACGCTCAGATTCAGCACAAATAAATGCTCACTTTCCTACTTGGATTTGATGTTCATATTTAGTGGTGGTGTTTATGAGTTTCACAAGTGTGTTAATGTGTTGTGTTGGTATTTCAGTTCTGAATTCTTACGTGTGTGTGTGTGTGTGTGTGTGTGGGTCAGAGTACATGTGCATGTGGCGCTAACCTGACAGACTTTGATTCTATGATGTGAGACTCCGGGGGATTAGCCATGCTCTCACATTACCGACAGTACTACTGGACTGGAAAATAAGAAAATAAGAAACCATGCCATGATTTTGTCTAGTCTAGTGTGAGCACACACTCAGATGCACTCACACACACACACACACACACACACACACACACACACACACACACACACACCAAATAAATAAATGCCCACAAATACTCATGCACACAAACTCACACAAAAAGCCATTTATTTCCTTGTGGTATAAATTTCGTATGTGCGCAATAGCTTCAATAACTAGTGCTACAATTATGAGATAAAAGTAATCCAAATTATTTGCCACTTTGAATAATCTCAGTATTAGAAAAGCATAAAGAAAAACACGGGTGCGGGTGCAGATTTCATATTATCTATTGACAAACACATTTAAATTTTTGTGTCATGAACAATGAAGTGAAGGCTCATTTACTGAGAACAGTTTGCTCATTGAAATTCCACTCCACTTACAAAGAGGAGAAGAGTGCTGAGACAGAGAGGGGAAAATAGAGAGGCTCAAAATGGGAGAGACGGAGTGTATTGAGTCTCAAAAGTGGAAAACATACATGTGTAGTTATTATGTGGGGACTGCCCAAGAGAACGGAGGAAATAAGGCATTTGATCTGATGAGTTTAATCGGACATGCGACAAGTGGATGACAATGACTTTCTCAGAGCAATGAGCTTTTGAGGACAGCCAAAGCAGGAGTTCTCCAAGTGTAATCGCCATGACTAAGCCAGTGACAACTGTTTTCTCTAGTTTGTGACAACACCATGGGGGCGCTGGAACATTCTAGTAATGTGATATGGCATGCCGCCAGTGCTCAGAGTCTTGGGGCTAAGATTTTGTGTACTTTGCTAAATGTACACAAATTAGTGTCACTTTTAAGGATTACGCCTACAGGCAAATCATGTTGATGATGAGGTTTTAGTTATTGTCTTCAAACTACACTCACAATCATCTAAATGAACAGCTCCTCACTCACACCGACTTGCTTGTGCACGTGCTCGTCTGTGCAGACGCACACCCCTCAGCGCATGACAGCTACCAGTGCATATGTATGTGTTTTTCTGTGTGTGATGCAGAGTGATAATGGCCCTGTGGGTGTCTTGCCATTGGCAGACAAGCTGCATTTCATGAATACTCAATGAACTAGTTTCATCTAAACTTTTTCTTCAGAATAGGTTCAAGGACAAATATTCTGAGACAATACATGGCAAATGAAAGCAACTTCCTTTTTTGCCCCGGTGTCACACTCTGTGAGGTTGACATAGCTGGTTAGATGCACTTCCACCATGCTGATGCCTCTGCTTTGACTAGCAGCTCCTCCTGCTGCATCTGAAGGAGGTCCTGTTGATCAGCCCCCTAATTTCTCTTGAGCTTGGGACAGAGTCGCGTCATTTTCATAGCTACCTCAGCCTTGTGACAAAATCATGACTTTTTAAAATACCAGCAAGAGGTGTCACTGTGAGACGCAACATTGTGCAGAGCAACTGTGGCTGTAGTAATTATTTTTAATGGAAATGGAATTGAGGAGAAATTTACTTTTTTTATTTTACTTTTTTTTTACACCCCCCCTCCCTTCTCTGACTAGGATGATCCCACACATGCTACCAACCAGTCAACACGAACAATTGTGCTTAGAACGCCAGCGCGCTTCCTTCAACTGAATACGGGACTAAGCAAGGTTGGGCCGTGAGATTATTTTAAAGGTTCGTGTTTTTGCCCACACAGCTTAAGCTCTAACCTCCCTCGTCCCTGGGCTGGAGTAATGGGCCACGACTGTACCTCGTCCCTGCAGACTGTACCTGAGTGATTCCTGGGTGCTTCCTGCGTTGACTTGGGTTCCACATGCCACAGTAAAAGCCAAACTGATTCGCAACCCAGTCACAGACAAAAGTATTGATCCACGTTCTTCGGGTCTCGTGGAAAATAATCAGACTCATAGTTATTATTGATTGCTGCCTCTGATCTGTCAGCTCAAGGTGTCACATTTTCTTTTTTCAACAGAGCATTGTGCTGGCAATGTAGTCTTATCTCTGTATATGTGTGTGTGTGTGTGAGAGAGTGAGAGAGAGAGAGAGAGAGAGAGAGAGTGCATGTAAGAATTTCTGTCTGTGTCTCTAAGAGGAGAATACACACTACTTGCGATTTACCCTCCTATCTGATTTTTTTTTTTTTTGCACTTTGCTAGATGATACAAAATATGTTTCTGCACACCCTGTACAAAACAACAGCTGGCTAGAAGACAGCAGCAGAGGAAATTGGGTTTGACATCTGGAAATGTGCTTGTTCAGAAGCAGATAGCTTAGGATAACATTTCTCAAAGCCAGCAGCATCCCCCTTATCCCTCAGATAAATGAAAATAAAGGGGAACCTCTAACACCAATAGATAGAGCTAAAATATATATGTTAGGGTTGTAATGTTCCTAAAATTTTGCTTTGAGAGGACATGCAGAAAGGACTGATTCTGACTGAACCTTAGTGGATGTAATGTAATATTTTATTATTTTCTTCATTGTTGCTCATTTTCATTTTTACCTATAGTGGTATATCTTAATGTATGTTGAATTTTGGAGAGTAATTTTAAAACACTTATTCAGCTTAGTAGGAACTGTCAAGTAGTGCAATTAGCTGTGGGAAAGGACTGAAGAAACCTTTATTAGTTTGGATTAAATTCAGTGAATGAAGAGGAGGCAGAAGAGGTCAAATGAGGAAACCTACTGTACGAGACCTGTATCACTGCCCGGTGAGGTCTGGACTCGACTGTGAGTACGACTGCCAGGTTCTACTGGAGTCGACTAGATTTTGAATTGTGTTGTGATCAGTGTCCCGCAGTCTAACTGCCTTCTCTAAGAGATTACATAGCAACGGGCCGCGGTGAGCCTCAGAGCATCTAATTGAAAACCCGAAGAAATCCCAGCGATGCGGTAGTCACAATAAGAGCACTCTGCAGAATAACAGGTATTAGCCTTGTCCATATTACAGCATCCCTGCTGATAGGAGTTAGCTAGTATGGAATCAGAGCATCGGGGTGTAGCAGTACCGGAGGATGGAGATATGTGTGGAAAGGTGGCCGAGGGGAAATAATCGCCTTTGCTACTTATCAGTCTGTCCAGGCAGGAAATGGCGTGGCTGTACCCGTCTGACCTGCGTGTTAGAAGGAGGTTAGAAGACGAGGCCAGTCATCTCCTTAGGACCCACTGTACCTGACAGGGTTGTCTGTCTCACTCCTGTGGCGGGGCAGATAGGGTGTTCACATGCCGCCCCAGACAAAGGCTGTGGAAGTCAGTGGATGCCTGTGGCTACACTGTCTATGTAACTGCAAAATGTGGTCTCACTCTCCCTCTGACAAACTTCAAAATGGTGTCGATTTTTTTTATTATTATTTCTATAATTTTTTTTTAGTAAATAGAAAAATGGAGTTATCATCTTTTATCAATTTAGACAATTATTCTGCTTGGGTTGCTGCAAATTAAAATCCAATGCGGTCAGGCAAGAGAATGTGAGGACTCGGAGTTGGCTGGCATGGTGATAATTTCTTTGCTGCGGTTTTCCCGACATGGAGACGACGCGATGAGGAAGGAAGAGTCGTCCAAAAGGAAAGAAAAGGGCAGAGATGGAAAAGGGCTTAAGATGGGATTAGTTGTGCTTGTGTGTGTCACAAAAGAGATAGAAACAAGCGCACACAGATAAACAACGGACTGATATGAAAGGCTTCAGGGATGTCCTTTCATTCTGTGAGATGCTAGGCTGACTTTTATTCTGCTTGTTCTTACACTATCATTATAGCACAGTGGAGAGGCTACACAAACTTTATACAGGGGCTTAACTCTTATCCTAACGGACAGCAGTAAGACTTGTTGGCCTCTAACTCTCTGTCTGTAATAGGAATCACAGATAGCCCAGCTCTTTTTAGAGAGGTAAAGTTTACATCCTTTGCGCCAAATATCGGGCATTTTCATATTTCTTAAGAATCATACGCTGTTTTGATCTCCATTTTTTTCCTTTCTTCCTCTGTCCCTCTGTGTGTGTGAGAAGGGGGGGTGGTCCGTCTATTGTACATATGCATGCAGACACTGTCACATGAATGTGTATTGTGTGAACGTGGTGCCAGAGTGAGTCCATCTGGGCTTTGGAGTGTCAGTCCCTCAGGTCGTTGGTGTCAGCGAAACTGACCGAGGCTGTCTGTGCTCCCGCCTTGGCTGTCCACTGGGACGGCTTTGAGTGGATAATGGCTGATGTTTTGGGATTGTTTGTTGCTAGAGCAGTTGGCAAAAAGCTAAGGTGTTATACAATGTACGTGTGAATAAAAGCCCTTTGCTGAGATTGGTTGTGCCAGAAAAACCACTAAGGGTTTATACACTGTTTGCTCTTTACTTTTCGTAAAAATGTGAACAACCACACACCAGCTCTTAGCTTTCTGCAGTCAAATCAAGACAAACAAAGTCAGTATCCAACTGTTGATTGTCTGACTGTCCCATATAGTGTAGGAAACACAAAATAAAGCTTTCACTATTCTGGCATTTTTTCCAAAAACATTCACCAGTTTTAAATATCTGTACAAGAAAAATGATCATTTACAGTTAATAACTTTGTTTCAGACTTGTTTTATTGTTCTAAATCATCTTATAACTGAGGTCAAAAAGGAGATTGTGTAAAAGACTCAGAAGGCCATTTGATATTCCTGACAGTGAGGTCATAGCAACCAGTGAAACAAGACTGAGCAAACAGATATTTGATTCCCTAAACACATGGTTGCTACTCAAAAGGGATACCCGAACACCTGGCAAATTCTTCTGCTATCATCCCCGGATTTCCTAATGGGCCAATTACCAGCATGAGGCTAGAACAAATTATTTTTTTTAAACAGGACTTTAATGCACATTTAGAGAAAGAAGCATGACCTGATATAATATTGCCGGCGGCCAAATTAGACTAACTCAGAAAATGTAATGATGACAACGGAAATGTCCCACATTTGAGAAAATGTGGAGCCATTTCAGATGAGTTTCAGATTAGGGGAAGTGCGTTTGGATTTTATCACGTATCAGATATTTGGCCGAACATTAGTAGTACCAGGAGAGCGCTGGGTGATAGTGATTATTGCCAGAGCACCTCCATAACTTTTGCCCGATCAATAGTGATTTGTTAGTGACTCTGCACAGCTTTCTCAAATAAAAAAGACCTGCAGAAATTACAAATCCATTAATCACAAAAATCTCTCAGACCCATGATTTAATTTCAGTCCAGCATGCCTCTCAGCAGTCTAAAGCATTCTAACGTGATTACTGGTGGATTAGAACTGAGGAAATTATTTTTTATCTTATTTGTTTAAAGTGTTTTGCAAACACTCATCCCGTGGTTAATGCTGCTTTTAAGCTGGTCTTTCGGCTTTGATACTCATACTGTAAATCACAATTGAGACGTGTAGAGGTCCACATCATTAAACATTTAATTCACATTTGGATGTCTCTGTTTCACATAAAAAAGGAGAATATAAGGAGCAGTCATAGAAGCATCTACAGTGACGAGTACAGGTCATTAAAATCACCTCTCCGATATATGTTTAATAAAGATAAAAAACACTAAGGGCATGCAATAAAAATCCTTACTTTCATTATGAACAGAGGGATTTGATATTTTAGGGAAGAAGATACAGCCATATTAGCAACGAGCCTCCAAGAAGCTCTGATCGAAAAAGGGCTATGTTAGATCTTCTGAAATCTAATGAGTCCAGTGGGTCAGAGGTCTAATAAGGAATACATCATACCCTGCGGACCAGGGATTTAACATGAGAACAGCCCACCTGAATCTCCCCCATCACAACAAACAATAACAAGTGCAACACTGGCAGCAGAACGCTGCTGTGATGCTATCGCTTGAACACATTCAAGTCCCAGATCCGCCCCTCCGATTGGAGGAGGGAGAGGAAATCCTCATCTTGAGTCCCACAATCATTAGCATAAATCACAGCTGCAATTAAAACCTCGTTTATCTTAATTACCGAACTAATGAGACGAGTCCCGCAGGAGTGAGCCGCACTCTCTGAGGACACTCGGGGCGAGGAGCGGGAAGGCAACGGTGGTGTTGCGTGGAGTCACACTTAAGTCTGAAAACAAGCACGCCCTCACACTAATCTGACTGCAGCAGGGCACATGAGTCTGGGTAGACAGAGACATATGAGCGAGTACACATGTACAAGTGTGCACACGCACACAAAACACACACGCTCAGAGAATGCATCATCTGACAACCCTACCCTCCCACCTTTATCTCCTGGCACTGCATCACCCTTCAACTTCCATTATCTATCAAACTTATAATGATTTTATCAAGCCTACAGGCTCCATCTCCATAAGGGCTTAGTGCGGTGCTATAACTCTTGATTTTGCAACGACTGGGAATACATCGCACCACCTAATTAATGTCTTTTTAATGCTCTTCTCCTCTAGAGCTTAACTCAGCCCTTCAACTTTGTAGCAAACACAACACACACAACAATACAACATGTGGCAGCAGACGGTAAGTAAGACTGAGTAGGTGTGTGCACTGAATGGGAGCAGAGTGTTTATGGTGAGCTCCATGGAGAAGTAGGCTGGGAAGTGCACTGTGCGCACAAGCATTAGAGCGCAAAAACACTCACGAATAATACATGACCGCGCTCGGGCCCACATGCACACACACACACACACACAGGGTCAAATTCTTCTTCGTTCAGCTGTGAGGTCAGGCAGTGACTCAGCAGATGGCCGAACAATGAATATCTTCATCACCCAAAATTCCCATGGTGCGCCAGGCTTATCAAGCACAGCCAGCCCTTATCAGCCAGCTGGCAATGCCGGAGCCATCTATGTCCTTCCATCCGGACCAGTCTGGGCTCGATAGGGGGCATGCAGAGTTTAAAGGTTACAGTCCACACATGGCTGTAATCCTCCAAACTGCTGTTTATTTTACCCACACAGATCAATGTTTCAGACCTGAAGGATCTTAGAGGGATTGTTCGTCCTTCAGGATCGAAACGTTGATTGTGGTGAAATTAAACACCCTACAGGGGTATTAAAGCGGTATTACAACAGTGCATGGACTGAACACTGAGTCAAAAGCATGTGTTTTATCTTAATAACAATATGGACTTTACGAGGAGAGGTAAGAAAATACCCTTCTCCTGATGATTATTTGACAAGAACAAACGGAGGACATTTGGATCAAATAAGTAAATATCAGGTTAACAAAAATGTTAACTCCATAATAATATCCAGATTTGAGTACATTTTCTAAATCAATTAAAAAATGTGTTATTTGATTGTCAACTCAATGTCAATGTGTGATCATCATAAAGCCATAAAATAAAACAAAAATTAAAAGCACCAAAAAACCTCTGGTGTTGGGATTAAAACTAGATTCAACACATAGTTAGTCCCTTTCTCTTATTCATCCATTTGTAGTTTCTCCCCACTGTAGCTTTACTCACTTCAGAGTGACCACATTGATCCATTCACGTAATTTCAACACAAGCTTGTCAAATGTTTCACAGGATTAAAAATTAGGCAAGAAACAGTGACCAGTGGAAGGTGTTCAGTTTAAATTCACATAACTTTGAGCTCCTTGCCCCAAGGTAAATCTGTCCACCAAGTTTCACGGAAATCTGTTTATGAGTTTTTGAGATATCTCCCTGGCAGACAGACAGACAAAGTAACTGGCAGGCACAAACATCGCATCCTTGGCAGAAGTAAGAAAACTCAGTTTAGAGTATTAAAGCAGGATCACTGTTATAGCCTTATCAGCGCCGTGCAAACTGTAGCCTCCTCTCGTCTACTTTGAAGTGAAACTCTCAGGTGTAGTAACACCGACACAAGTTACGGATTTAAGGAGCAGGCCCAACATGGCGGTCATTAGTGCAGACACTTTATCTTATTTTACCTAAATTGCCTGTGTGACATATCTAATAAAACAATCAAAATAACACAACACTGGAAAACCATGAGATCACCCTGTTCTGCCGTAGGTATAATTTGTCACTCTGACTAAGCATAATCCTGTTTTGATGGCACGAGCCAACCGAATGATAACACTAAATGAAAGCTGACTTCCGCACAACTGCACCAAACAGTGATTAATAACTGCTTACAGGCAAGCCCATTCTCCAATTTTGAGGTGCTGCTCTCTGCTGTTATTGACTGTTGTGCTTGATGAGACTTGTCTATTATTGCTGTGGGATTATGATAAGAAGTGATCGATTCCCCTCTCTGTGCTGTGGATGTCAGATTGATTATGTGACTCAGACCTGAGATGATGGTGTAGCCGATGCCTCTCGGTTGGCCAAGATCCTGGTCAATGGCTGTTATCTTCCGCACTTCGTATCCCTGCAGAGACACACACAACATAAAAAACATGCTCATGCTCCTGTATGTATCAGCTGCATGCAATCTTTGCTTTAGCATTTTTAAGTATTATTTATTCAATAGTTTCCACTTTAATCTGATCTGATCTGAAAAAAAAAGTGTATCACTGTAAAGAGCAATTGGCGCTTTAATAATAATTTAATTAAATAATCGCAAATCTCTTTTTTTGGTCCTCTGCTGTGTGCACAAAATTAAATTAGTGGCCTTTATCATTCTGGGAAAAATATAAATTTTTTTAGATGAATAGATGAAACTAACCCATTACTCAGCAGAGACCAAGAATTAACATTTTTCTCCATAAGAATTAAACATAAGAATATTATGTCTTTTCAATACCTGTATTTCTAGGTTGGGAAGGGAAAAAAGGTAAAACCACAACAAAATGGCAAACAGCCTCATGGCAGCCAAATCAAACTATTGGTTTTAATTATAGTGTGAGTTATTGGCATTTCATTGGGGTTTAATTCTCTTTTCATTGTTTCAAAACTCCCCAGCTGCGAAAATGAGTCCACAACTCAACAAAACCACAGTATGACAGTTAAAGAAAAAAAAATACAAAAAGAAAGAGAGAGAAAGCTGTTTGAAAAGTCTTTGATCTGCTGAGCTTTCTCAGCCTTCGTGCCTCAATCAGACACGGCGGTGATACTTAAAAACCCCTGTGCTGCAGAGAGAGATGGAGAGACCTTCCTTACTTCCCAATTTCCTTCCTTCTCCCACCCTCCTTCACTCTTAGCTCCCTCTCTCTCCCTCTCCCTCTCACACCCAAGCAAGCAGCCTCCCATTGATCCTGCAAATTGTGTCTAAGGCGTGTTTATGCTCCATTTCTGCCAAAGCATCTCCTGTCATTGACCAATTACAGGAGAATCAATTACAAGCCTTTTAGAGAGACTGATTCACACCAATCACTGGCTGAGAGGGAAACACACACACACACACACCATTTAGGGACAGACTAGGAGAGAAATCAGGGACAGAGAAAGCAAGTGAGGAGAAGTGATGCTGAAGTAATGTGAGCAATATTCTCAAGCTGTCCGCACAAGTGGAATATGTTCAATCAACCGTCAAAGATGCAACCCCCCCCCTTGCAAACACATAGACACACACACACACACACACACACACCAGTACATCTCCTCAAACCAAAAATCAACCCTCTCTCGATCCTTTCATTTCTAGCTATACAGTGCATTACCCTCCAACCCATTCTCCTTTTTTTCTTCTTCTCCTCATTAATTTGACAGCCAAATTGTGTTTGTCCTAGAACGGGCTCAAACGTCAGTCCAAGCAGCATGGATTCACAGCTATAACAGCCGAAAACCCTGCCCTGTGATTTCATGTGAAAAAAAAATGTTTCTTCTACTCCTTTGTCAAAGTTTTCTACGGATGATGGGTTGATTGGCTGGAGAAAAAGAGAAAGACAGACACAGAGAAACAAACAGGAACCCAGAGAGACAGAGACAGAAATAGAGGGGCTTTTTTTTTTTTTTTGTATGTGAGTGTGTGAGCTCTCACACCTTTGAGAAATGACCTATGACAAGGAAGGATGACAAGGATCCAAGTTTGATATCCCTTTACGTGTAAATGATATCCCATGGGCGTGTAAATGTCATGGGCCTTGACAACAGTTGACACTCGTTCCGTCACTCGTTCTGTACTGCCCTACGCCCTCGGCTTATCACCGCCCAACACTGCCTAATGGAAATGACACATGCCTGTTAGAATAGCACACCAGGGCATGGGAAGCGTGTGTGCGTTTGCAGCAGTGCTGTTGGCCTCCATTTCTGTGTCTCACTTTAAGCACTGTTTTTATCCTGCCTGTATCGGTTGTGAGGTCAAAGGGGCTCAGTAACAGATTTTGGGTTGCACGCCTGCTGTGACCTCCTCCTACAGTGTCGCAGTAATAGGATTATATACTGCCCCCTACTGTTAGAGGCAAGAGCTGCATCACTCTAAGGCAGTATTACTGAGGCTTAATGCTGCTCAGCTGCTGTGAGAAATCTGGAATCCACTCACCAATGTAACTTTGTGATCCGACGCGATGCCCTTCTTTTTAAGTCCCCTCTCTATTGCGCCAGCTAACTTTACCCTCTCTGCTTTCACCTTGTTTCATTTCACCCCAGCGTCTCTGTCCCTTTCGACCCCCTCACGCCTCCTCCCCTCGTCTTCCTCCTGTTGTGACCTTCCTCATGACAGTTGATGAATCAGAGAGTCGGGGACGGGGAGACACCAGGCGTCAACTCCGTCACGCCCCGTTAATATGCATGCAAATGTAGCACTTGACATTTCTACTACGGCGCGTGCAGGCCCGGGGACGGGGGATGTGCTGGTGGGTGTTTGAGCTGGGGGAGAGGCTGGGTTGGATGCGTCGCGGGAGAGATGTAGGGAGAGGCAGAATGAAAACTAATAGAGAGGGAGAGAGAGGGAGAACGGAAATAAGGACGGACAGTATTATGCCCCTGTGTGTAATTCCCTCTCTATGAGTGGAAACATCAATAGCTGGACCATTAGCCACCTGGGAACTGACTTTAGAGGGCTGAGTCAGGGGAGTGAACATAATGGCGTACAGGGAAACAGACACTCAGTGTATTAGATACCCATTACAAACCTACTTGCAATAAAGACAAAGGTAAGGTCATAGCGATACTCCACCCCTTTGTGCTTCATACAGTACACAGACTTCATACTTCACACACGTGTGGTGAGATAAATCCTATAGCCCCAGTGACCTTTGCTAGAGGCCTCACATCCCTGAAGCAGGACTGTAAATCTCCCACAGTAATTACAGCCTCCAACACCTGCAGTGCTGTAGGTAGGGGCCCCGGGGCTGAGTTTGGGTGTGTGTGTGTGTGTTCCTCGGGCGGTTGGGGGGAGGAGGGGAATTCAGGAGGGAGAATGAGCGGTGAGACATCCTGCCCTGATAATAACTCAGGCCTCCATTTTTAACCATATTTCTTTCTCTTGCCCCTGCTTCGAACACCTCCTGAATAATCAAAGAGGGGTACGAAGACGGGACAGCAGGTGCGAGGGATGAGCAATGAGTTGAAAGGATGTGGAAGGACTGGGAAGAAAGAAATGGACAGATTACAAGGTTTCACATAAAAGCTACATGAATGCGACACAAGCTGTGTCAGTGTGATCTCAGGTGGGATTATATTACTGACCAGCGGAACGTCCTCCTCTATGTTGGTACTGTAGGGCAGATTGGTGAAAATGGGGTCCATGTCCTGGACATCAGTGATGCTGATGGCTAAATTGGCAAGCCGGGACAGAGGTCTCAGTTTGTCTTGATCCTGACAGAAAAAAAAAAGCAAAGGTTTAGTATGTTCGGTGCTGCGTCTGTGCTAACGCATGCAGAGAATGTGTGTTATGCCTGTGCTGACCGTGGCGTTGACAGTGAGCTGGTACGCTGAAGTGGTCTCGTAGTCGAGGGGTTTGATGACGGTGACGGTGCCTCTGGCCCCGTCGATGGCGAAGAAGGGAGAGGGCGGCTGGAAGGAGAAGAGAACGCTGCCTCCGGTGCCCTGGTCCGGATCTGTTGCATTCACCATGAACACTGATCGGCCCACTGGTGTGTTCTGAAAAACAAGCACACACACACATTAGCGCTGCATACAGGAAAACAGCAAGACAGACATGATCCAAGCACATGCTCTGATTTACACGGTAGTACAATATTATTTTTCCATTATTGCAGTCAGAAACATTGAGGATGAATATTTATATACTACTGCTGAAAAAGAGACTGAACGTGTGACCTTTATGTGGTTTACAAAGAAGCCTTATCTAACTACACAGCCACAAAGGACAATTTAATTTAGTCAGAATTTGTTGAACAAAATGTCCTAGTTGTGACTGTGGAAGGGCATATTCTCGCCCTGCAGCTGCTCCCCCAAATAATGACTGCAAAGAACAGTGTATCCCTGGTAAAGCTGGATAAATAAGAGCAGTGATTAACATCGATGCTTTGATCACTCATTATTGGTGACTGGTCAAAAGGGTTGACTCAGCAGTTCTTCAGTGGCTTCTTTAGAGCACACTTAGTATTGTTCTTAATATCTACCATATTGGATATAAATGGACAAAGAGGGAAAAAAACACGGGTGAATCCGACTGCCGCTGGATGCTTTCTCACCACCACGTAGACACAAGCTCTATAAATCTCCGTTAAAGGAAAAAGAGCAGTCATCATTCACTCACACCGGTACGTCAGAGAGTCTGTCAGAGTGGCAACATCAGACACGAATGTTGGAGCAACCAAGCAACTGTTACGATCACGCTGCATGATTTGTTGGGAAATATGGAGGATGTTTTGTTTGCAGCTCCAAAAAGGCTGTTGAATGTTTCCGTTCAAAAGTGAAACAGAAGGCTGAGATGAAACCGGGGTGCTATCTCACTCTGCGTGGTGGTCCTACAAACTTCACTGGAACCTCAACTGATACGGGGGTGAAAAGATAATGACCAAATTTTCATTTAGAGCTGAACTTTTCTTATCACTTCCTGCGCATGACGACAGTTTCAGAAGAGTGGCCGTACCCAGCTGGCAGCACAGTTTAATTTGGGCACACGGGACACGTTTATGGCATCTCAGTATAAGCAGAATGAAACTTGTCTGTTGTTGTCTGCCTCACTTTGTGACTTCCCCTGATAAAACAACTCTCACAATAGTGCAACTTCAATGGCACAGGGATATCCTATTGTCAGAAAATATTTGTTGAACCTTATTTTCTATAAATATAAGCCTTGACTATCTGTGTTTCCCCCCAAAATTGCCTTGGGTATCTAGGCTAAGAGTTAGGAAATATCAACTGGGCAGAAAGGCGGCACACTGTCATATCAGAGTACTGTTTGTCTTGGTCATGGTCAGGGCTAAAACCTGGCAAGAGGGAAGAAGATGAGGCCATATAAAGAAGTCCCCAGGTACTCTGCAGCTTGTCTCTAAGTTTAAGAAACATCCTCATTAATTGGAATTTTATCTCAAAACAGCCACACACACACAATTAATAAGAAGTGAGAATGCCTACAGACACAAGAAAAGAAAAAAAAGGCTGTGCAGGAGGATGGGAGGTTTTCCAGTTAATAGTACTGGAAAGAAACGCTTGCACAAGGCCCCTGTTCTCTCCCTCTCTTTGTCCTTACACACACTCACCTGTGCGCACACACACAGTTCGCAGTGTGTGGCACTGTTCGCCGCCGGGGGAGAGTGTGGCCACATGGGGAGGTCGTGGCACTGGACCGAGCTGGGCCTTGAGCCAAAGCTTAAGTGACACAGTAAGAGAGCAGTTGACCTCACAGTCCATCAGCAGTGGTGTCAGGGGAGGTGTATTTGCATGTGTTTGTGTGTGTTGATTCTACCTCATGCTATTGTCTCAGTTTGTCAGAGTCTTTCAAACTACGTGTTTGTGTGTTAGTGCTTGTGTCAGTACATGTGTATGTTTGTTCAACAGTATGAACATTGTGTGCATTTATTTGGGGCTCTTTGTAGCAAAATGTGTGTGTGTGACCTGTTGACCCACCATCTTACTCTAAAGAGCCCATCAAGCGGCCCATCACCCAGGTAACACGACAACACAGCAGCGAGCTAACTGCCTCTGTCTACACAACTCTACGTTACAGCTGCTGCACAAACACTTCCTCGGTCTCTCTGCCTCCCTCCATTTCCCTCCCTTAACTTCCATCCACTGGCCTCTACAAATGCACGAGCAGTGCTGGAAACTGGTCTGTCTAACCAGATTAAGACAGATTGCCACATGGGAACTGACGGACAGAAAGAGGGGAGAGATCCAAGTGGCGTAGCTGCCGGGGCAGATGAGGAGAGCAACAGATGCCAGAGAGAGCAACAGACATCACAGAGTTCAGTTTCTCAACACTGGAACTGGAACCATCATTTTGTAGTCTGATGGAATCAGACAAGGTCGGAGGAGACTGATGTATTCAAAGCTCACGTATTCTACATTAAAATAAGAATTAAGTATATTTTATATTCGTTCAACACCCATTCTTAAGTCAAGTGATGATTTTTTAGTGCTGTTGCTACGAATTCTTATAAAGGAAAATCACTATGGCTACTGGTGTGTGAGAGAAAATGACAAATGAGCAGGACGCCCCTCTTATTGTTGAAGTAAAACATGTCTTACAGGGAAAAAGAAAAGAGGAGTAACACAAACAACAAGTGAACTCGACAGGCTCTTTGTTAAGTTGATCAGTTTGCTGTAGTCTGCTCTGCTCTGGTTACCGAGAAGCTCTACTGCGGCATTTAAAGTGCAGCTGAGGCAGACACCATCGATAGCTGCTGAGTGAAGGAACAGAGTTACTAATCCACACCCCCACAACAATGACTGCATTTGAATAAACATCTAAGCTGCATTTCTCTGATATATTTATTATGCTTGTCAAGTTGTCTGCTAACGAGAGAACTGGAAACACCTGTAAAGGTACCGAACGGCCTGCAGCGTGACACTGGAGCACAGACACAAATGAAATGGCTAAAAATACACAAAATCAAACTCTAGGTGAATTAATTCAATATTTCTGCTTGTTTGTGTGTGCGCACGTGTCTACCTGTATGTGTGCCTGGCAAGGGTGTCAACTTTGCTTTGATGTCAAGGTGGCAGTTTGACAGTTTAGCATTAGGTAGTGTGTGTGTGTGTGTGTGTGTGTGTGCACATCTTTTTGGAAAGAGGAATCATGTGCATGTGTGGAGACAGTGTGTGATATGATGTATCCTCCCCCCCCCCCACCCCCCCAAAGCATGCCAGTTTCTATCTCTCCACACACAGCAGCCTGTGAAACAATGACTCATTAACACCGCCCGGTGTCAAATGCCACAAGGTTCGGTAAATAACGTCACACACTCAAATAAGTAAACACACACGCACACACACTCACGCACCAGTTTTGATCTCTCCAGATCTGACAGTGCTACGGTGTTGAAAGCGGCTCGAGCAACAACAGTTCAAAGCTTTGCTGAAAAGCACAGATGACCAACTCTCAGCAGTATGTGTCAGTGTGCCGGCGAGGTACTTCAGGGGTTAGCAGGCTCGGCTGTGTGCAGGTGAAGATCATCTTTCAGCCATTAGACTCTGGAGGCTCCGACACCTGCTAACATCACAACATAAGCATTACCCATTCACCTTATTCATTCTTATCTTGTTTTCCCTTTATCCCGCCGGAAGACTCTCAAGGTCAAAATGCTCCGTTTGGATAAGTGGTGCATTTCAATCCTAAGAGAAAAATAATAAAGCAGCCAATTTAAACGTTTGCCTTGGATCATCAGCTTCTCATGATGAATTTCTCCGCCTTCCAGTAGTCAACACTACAAAGAGCACAGCAGCCCGTGTGGTAAATCAGTTCATTGCTGCTCACCGTAGAGCTCATCAGACAGCAAAGAGCCATCAGACATATAGTCTTCTGTTTGGCCTTTTGTACCTTCCACTGGGTCTTAATAGCTCCGCCATCAGGTCATTGATTGGAGCCGTGTGATGCCGATTGCGAGTCAATGTGGGCGACCAGGCGCAAAATGCTAGGCAGTGAATCCCTCTGTTTTTATTATCCCATAAGACTGTCCAATTACTTCTCCATAAACAAGTCACACCATAAACAATGCCCAGCAAGGGTTGGCGAGAGCTGTGGCCGCTAGCACTGCGTGGTAGTGGAGAAACACTGCATGGGTCACTACGTACTTCTTCATAAGTGCAAAAGCCAATTGGTTAGCCATGGCTCATATTCCTGCATGTAAGCCTTGACAGTGCTTTGTAGCTTTTAAATAAATGGGGGGCTATGTCCTATGGGAAGCAGAATGTTAAGTGGTGAGGCAGTTGAAAAGGGATGAAGTGAGTTCCCTGCTGTGTCTTATCTGGAGTGCACTGCAGGAATTGCCCTGTTCTCCCCCTGAGAGCAACTACTTATGGAAGGAGAGGAGGAGGAGAGACATACTGTACAGAGAGAGATAGCGAGAGAGAGAGAGATTTAAAAGAAGAGCGTAATGTGTTACTTGGAGACTGTTCGAACCCCGTCTTGTGTTATAAACATAATTTTGAATCCTTTCAAATTTTGCCAGTAATTTAAAATCAATACTTCATAATAATAATGCAATTTACATTTGAGCAAACATACTAATTCTGAAATACGTTAGCACCCTATACCTAATTTACAAAAGTAGATAAAACTGTTGGCTTTTGCTGTTGATTTTTGTTGTTGTTTTTATCTGATTATCACTGAAATGTGTCCAAAACTTGATTTAAGGCCACCTGTGAGTAAGCCAGTGGATTGGACTCGCATTGCAGACACACACCATTGAAAAAACAAGGACCTATAGCTAACAGCACAAATCCAGTGTCAAAGCAAGAAAACCCCGAAGCATTGAAGTCCAGGGAACTCTCAGGTCCAAGATAGAACTGTGTTGAGGCACAGGAAGAGTGTAAGACCTTTCTAAGTTAATGAAAGTTCCCAGGAGCAGGGTGGGCATCATTGTGTAAAGGAAGGAGTCCAGCAAAATGCCATGATTCCTCTTTGAGCTGTCCCAACAGAGTAAAGTCAGTAAATGGGAAACATGGGCACTGGACAGGCAAGTGAGCAAAAACCCACTGGCCACTCCAACAAGACTGACTAGTTCCTCTGCAGGAGATGGCAGAAGGAGACGATAACAGGCCCAGAGAAGTTACCCGAAGAACACTTAAAAGACTGACAGCATGAGAGAAAAGACTCATCATATATCAGGCGAAAGCAAGATAAATTGATTAACGCCATACTATTCCAGGGAAAAGTGGTGCTTGGGGGGTGTTATGAGGATGGCTTCTTCTCAGGGGCGGACGCAGATCCTTCAAACTCAACCAAAATCCCATGCTTTAGTGCACTTCAGAAGGTGTCTGAATATCTTTAGGTGCCCCCCCACGGCGAACCCCTATGAAAACAGTTGGAGACAACTGAAGATCATTGATGCACTCGGTTCTAACTGACTTGAGCTTGATGGATTTGCGAGGAAAAATACTTTAGAGGATCAACACAGAGGCTAGAGGTGCTGCCAGTGGTGGTTCTACAGAGTCTAAACACACATATCTACTGTAGATTTAATATTTGAGTTGACCTTTCTAACTTCATATGGTATTGCATGTAGACTGATTGTGAGTAAGTAATATTTAAAATCAAAATAGAGTGAAGTAGTCTGATTTCTTTCCAAACCCACTGCAGGCACAAGAGGAGGAACACAAAGAGAAAGTGAAAGTGACTCAGAGAAAGTGACAAACTACAGGTTGTGAGGAGATTGAGAAAAACAAAGACCGAGAGGAAGACAGACAGTGAGAGATGAGAAAGAAAGTGAAGGCACAGATATGAGCATATGAAAGCGAAAGCCTGTCACTAACAGCCATGAGACAGCTCTAATAAAGAAGGGAGTCCCTCTTCGCTTTTAACTGCGCCTCTGCTGTATAATGTGTTTGCACTGCTGTCTCTGCAGCCTGTGCTGAAGCCGGCAGTGAAGGGCTTGTCTCCTGTGGGCCAAATTTCAGGTTCAACATGACAGGGAGACCTCCGGGGCCCTGGAGAGTTGAGGCTAGCCAGACCTCAGGACTACACGGCCCAGCGTCACTTTGGGACGCTGAGGAACGGCAGGAGCTGGAGTCCACTGAGGGCTGGGGCTTTGAGTGCATCGGATTCCAGTGATTCAACGTCAGCTCTCTCCTCTAGGGAATCCCTGAGGGAGTAGTCACCACAGTGTGTGATGCTCCGTCCAACAACAGCTTAGTTTAATTCATTTATACACCACCATAGCCATGGAGAAACTGAAGCCAAATTCACTCAGACTGCAGTGTAAACGCAAATTATGCTCTTCAGGTGCACACGCTAAAAGCCCCAAATTAGTGTATGATTTGTTAAAAAAATTATGCAAATCAGCCAAACACAAGTTGCAATGGAGAAGTAAGTAGAGTGCATTTGAAAGAACACTGAGAGAAGACAGCAAGTTATAAAAAAAAAAAAAGGCCATCTATATAACATTTTTTTTTAAAGAACAGTCATTATCAGCCTGAATGCAAAAGATCAGGGGTTTATAAGGAAATTATACACATCTTGTATTGGTAGCATGTCACTGTTACTTAATAAAAACAGGACTGAAAAAGTAAAGCCTCCACTCTGCACTTTCCCTTCTCTCTAAGGAAATGTAGATCGCTTTCCCCCAGCTATGGAATTTATGCCATAATGCCTGTATTACAATAAAGAAGTGGAGGATAAACACAGTTCCATCACAGCTGGTTAGTATTCTACTATTCATCTGCTAAGTGCATAATGGATGCATTCACTACCGGTTCTGAAAATCAAAATCTGAGTTCGTTCATCATCCAAAAACTGACTTGAAACAAAGTAGTATTTCAGATCCATGCCAGCCTCAATTGCTGTGCTTAAGTACTTAATTTTCTTGGGATTTTCTTTTCTATGATATTTGTAACACAGACTCTGCGCTGATTTTTTTGTTCAGAAAATGTCACATAATCAACCTGAGACTGTCAAACTAAATGGTCTGCTGATCACTGATGATAAGCAAAAGATCCTGCCCAGCTGAATACTGGAATGTGCTGTTGCTTCTGTGTAAAAGATTGAGCTTATTTCCCAATAAATGCAAATTAAACATTTTTGGTAGCCAAAAGCACAATAGTTAGCGCAATAGTCTTACTTGTAAAGGTATGCTGGATCAAATCACTAGAAACTAACTGGCAAACTTTGGGCAGTGATTTAGGAGATGATGTGACTGAAATTGTTATCCTAAGGCCTTACTAGTAGTAGGCCAAAAACCCAGGTATGTTCTGCCCTGCCCTCTGTTGATTCAGTTAGAAATGAAAGTCAAAAGTCAATTTTTGGCATGCTATTTCTGCTGTTTGAAATGAAGTTGACTTTTTTGTTCTACCTGGTAAAGGCCATGGCAAACCCACAGACCTCAGAGTACAATGTTCTGCTCTTATTTTGTCAGAAATGTTAAAGACATGGTGATTTGCAGGGGCAGCGCCCAGGCTTCGGCCCCCTGCTGCTCACAGCTCCAGAGGCCCAGCTGTTCACTACAATAGAGCCATGATTACACCTACACTGCTCGCTAGGCTCTCAGTTCCTCCCTGGCTGTTTGCTCTCCGCTTCCAACCCAGCAGGCATGTGATTGTACCGGCTCCGCTCACCCCTTCACTGCCTGCCTGCCTCTCACAGCCTCTGTCCCTCCATCACTGCCTCCCACATGTCGCAGCCTTGTCACACCGCCACTGGCATTATTCTGACCTATGTGGAAGAATGTATTGCAAATGAGGACAAAAAGAAGCAAAATAATTAAGAGGGAAGAAAATTATGTTAACTACAACTTTATATGTGTGAACAAAAAGTTTCACCTCTCTGGTGTCACCTGAAGCAAGAGTCCAGTATGGTTTAACAGCTATTCAAAAGCAGTTTGCAACATCTGTAGATAATAACAGAGACAGTGGCACTGCTACAGCATGTTATCAGCTACATGTCACTGGTGAATCACATCTAAAGATGAGTTTAACTGATGAAACAATCTTTGCAAGATTTAAACGCAACTTATCTGTGACATACAGCAGTACACTCTAAGTTGTCCTTAAATGCTGCTTAAAGACTCAGGAATAAAAAAAACAGCATTTGCTTTGTGGCATTTTTATTTATATATATAATAAACTACATTATTGAATCTATAAGTTATTGCTTTTTCATGCTTCAAAGCAGCCCAATAAATAAAACAATTGTATAAAATTATGATATTTCTAAATTGGAAATCAGCCTCCAAATAATTTTGAATTACGACAAAATAAGTAAATACCACTTACTTACAGCAGATACTGTAAGGGTTTCACCACTGAATAAAAGAGTGTGAGACTAAACAAGAATTCAAGAAAACACAATATACACAGAATATCAGTGAAAGGCCTGTTTGTATAAAAGTGTTTTCAAATCCAATTAAAACAATCCACTCTGATGACTGACCTAATACAGGCAGGCAGTTTCAAAGCCATTTGGGGATAGCAATTGGACTAGAAAGTAATATTGTGAACTTCTGATTCACCACCTCACTGTGGTCAATTAAGTAGCACATTGATAAGAGAGCCTCCCCTGTGTAAGTGCCCCTCATTTATGGTTAGGCAACTTGTGTGCCCCTTATTTTCCACCCCCCCTTTGAGAGTTAATGCACACATTTGCCTGCAGGTTTAAGCAATGACTTGCTTTGACTGATTAAAATAATGTTGATCACAAATATACTGCTGGAAGTCAAACAAATTTCACAAATGTACCCCAGGACTGTGACTCTAACAATATGCAGTATATTCATAAAATATATGAACCACACAACCACTTGATGGATGCATAACGCAGACTCTAGTATATAAATAGGTCAGGTCAGGGCGCTGGTAATGATTTCAGTGTGCAGCTTTGGCAGAGATGCTGAAGCAGGTGAATCACGAGAATGCTTAAATTAATCATGGAGGTGACACACAAAGCCATATTTCACACTTGAAATTAGCTTATCAATAATTCACTGGTATTGAAACAAGACTAAGTGTCCTTCATCTGCAAGGCTCCAACAGTAAATGGGGAAAATTATACAAAAATGATTTATGATCTGCAGAAAAGCTAGAGTGTGGTTTAGCTTACAGTCAAAGAGTTTGAATTATCCAAATAAACCTGCATACTGTATGTGCAGAATTAGTGCTTGTCTGCTCTGTGTATACCATATATGGAATGCAAATTATTCCAAGTCATATGTGCAGTACAATGGCCTTTGGACATGCCAGAGATTACAGATATTGTGTCAGAAGACTGAGCTTTAGAGAAGACCCAGGATATACACCCACGGGAGTCACATTCTCAAAGCAATCTCACTATCATCTAGACAGTTCAAACCCTCAAATGTGCTGTATGTGGGAGGGGGAGGGGGGCAGATTGTTGCTAAACATGTATTTCTTGCAAAGACACCTAATGGAATCAGCCTCCTGATGCAGCCATGTCCCCAGTAAAATGAGCCATTGGGCCAAGGGTGGTGGTAAAAACTTTAAATCACATGTCAGTGTGATAACATCCACAAACCAATGAGAGAGCTCTTCTCATGAAACCATATCGCTCATTACAATTCTACTCATAGCAACAGTTGTGACAGGGGCTCCTTTAAACCCCATGCTTTCCCAGTGATGCCGAGCAATAGTCCTCTTGTATGTACCTGGGATATCGCAATGGACACTGTGCTTGGGGCTGAGGTGGAGGTATGAAACCCACCTCATAAAGCCTTTCAATCTCAGCAGCCCCAGTGGCAAAGCAGAGGAGACCAATGCCGTCATTGCAGCCTGAGTGTTGAGAGGTTTGAGCTAAGAGACAGACTACCTGAGTGACAACATGAAATCTGCTGATAGGCATGCTTATCAGTAATCTAATGAAAGAGAGATTGCTGTTAGGGAGCTTTGTGCTGAAACATCTGGATGGGATGGCATCATCTAAGCCAGTCTATGTATGTCTGTATATTTCTAAGTGAGAGTCCAGTTAATGTGGAAATTAGACTTGCACAAAATGATTATGAAATTATTATAAATTAAATGACTATATAACAATGAATCATTCTTTTTGTCCAACTTAGAGCTAATACCAATACCATGGTCACTTGATATTGCTTGACTTTCTAGGTCACTCAGCCACTCCGTTTTCCAAACCCTGATTTTGCTTATCCCTTTCTTCCTCATATGAGTATTTCTGTGAAAGAACAAGAAGAGAGCTGATCTTAAATGAAGTGAAAGAGTTACGCCCACTCTTTAAAGAGACATAGAAATGCCCCCACAATTGACAGTAAGTAAGAGCCGGTAGCTCTTTTTATTGGATTATGATTGGTGTTGTCACAAAATCAATTGCTGCACTGAGTGGATTGACAATATTGTTTGAATGCACTTCCCTCACATAGTGGCCATCCATTTTCTTCTTCCCTTTTCTAACAGCAGTTAGCCTTTCCCTGGCAATTCACTTGACCTCCTGTACCCAATCAATTTCTGTTAAACTGGTCAGGAAGGCATAATACAACACATAATATGGAGCAAATCTTTGTATACTGTACAGAAAGTGATGACAAAAAAAATGTCTCGCATTATAACCTCCTCGCATTCCATCTTGCTCTTGCCCTGCTTTCCTTTAGGTCCACTCTGTGGCCTGGCTGAGCGATGGGCGATTTTCTGGAGAAGCACTCAGCCGAACAAAATGATTCCACACCAACAGACAGCGAGAGGAGCCACTTTTGAAAGGCAAGGACAGCCTATGAATTTGTGCGTGCGAGCGCTTGTGTGAGAGTGCATGTATTCACTTTGCAATGTGTTCCTATACTGTCAGTTTTAGCTCTTTAGATTTAGACTCATTGTTAAGAGTGTCCATTTTGTCTGGCACTCACTTCTTTAATAGCCTTAAGACTTGGTGTTAAAACATGTCAAATTACTTTAGTTACAATTAGGATTTAGGTTCAAGTAAAATGTGATGTAGCATGATGGTTAAAGTAAGGGGTTAGGAAACAGAGAGTCACTGCAGCCAAATACAACGGTGTGTGCGCGTGTGTGTTTCTTTTCTCTACCGATAAAATGCGCTGTCCACACACAAAAATGCCATCTTTATCTCGTGATCAGTCTCCTCGCCCAACTGCCTAACCCCAGCCTCCCTGTCAGAGCTCATGGCCGGCTGACTCCAAAGAGCCGGGACTGTTTGTTTAAATGTAAAGGTAATCAGGTCCGGCATGCCGCAGGGATCCAGAGCCAGAGAGTGCCAGAGAGACACAGATGGGTTGATCCCAGGGGAAGGGTACAAGGACAGGCCACATTGACAAGTCCTGCACCATCTCTACCTGTTGTGGAAAGTTATCCATCTCAATTGCGAATACTAAAAGTGGAAGTTAGCTAATTTTTTTTTCAACCTTTATTTAAAAAGTGGCACCTGTAGTATTGTTGGAACAATACCAACAGCAGTGTCCTTTTGCTGTTGGCTGCCTCCTTTCAGCATATTTACCACATGAAACAATAAAAATATACAGCAAGCAGACCCATGCAGACCCCAGTGGAGACTACCAGACTACCAGTCTCCACTATGATTGGTTCCTAGTTTGAATTTTATTCCTATATTATTATTTCATTAAGCTTTGAGTTCTGAATGAGGCCTTTCAGCATTTTGGTCAGGCAAATTAGGTGGGCCAAAGACGGTAGGCTACTGTTATTTCAATGTGTAAATACATTTATACAATTATTTATACCATCTATAATTTTAGTAACTCTAAAGTTGAACATTAGGCATAAATAGGCTCACTAATAGGTCTGAAAGAATTCATATTGAATCAGCAGATGACGACTAAAGAAGCAGTGAACTCTTGTTTGAATGCATTTGTGATGCACAATGGATCCCTGTTCTTGGTGCATCTTATATCTCTATTGTTAGGAAATAACACAACATACATTCATACAGTAAAGATATACTGTACATGTATGGTCTTATTATGAACTGGGCAGCGCTTGAGGGAAAGTCACATTGACATAAACCAAAGTAAACGAACTCTTGAAATGAATGACAGTGCAAAGGTAAATGATAACAAAGCCTGTTTGCTTTTCCTCCTACAGAATATCTTGCTCTCATACATATTTTTTCCTGTTCTTCTCCACTTCCTCTCTTTTTTTAAGAAGTCATTTTTTAAAATAGAATTAAATGCAAATTAGAGTCGAGCTGATTATCATATAAACGGCTGTTGCCTGGAGGGGCAAGACACTCTGGCTTTATTTATTTATTTTGTCATATTTTTCAGTTCCCCATAAAACTCTGACTTTAATCAGTCCACACTTTCTTTTAAAGACATAAGGGAATCAGGGACCAGTTGAAGTGATGCGTGTGTTTGTGTATGCACACAGCTTGTATTTGTGTATTTGTGTGTGTGTGTGCATATGAGAGCTGTGTGACCAGGAGCGGAGCAAGAGGCAGAGAGATTCACCTGCAGCAGCCAAAGACCTGTGCAGCTTCATTAGCATCATGTAAACTGATGCTCTACATTGTTCAATTAGCCAGGACGTCACATGTTCTTGTTGCGCCTTGTTCATAATCTTTTATTATTCACGCAGAGGGCAATCACCTGTTCGCATCTGGAACAACATCGCAGAGCTCAATACTGAGCGGCAACTTTATGTAGCGGTGGAGAGGCTTTTTATTAGAGCTGGATCGTGTTTGCAGTCGCTCACCAGTACAAGGTCTGATTTGAATTCACAGGGAGTGAGGGAAACATTGTTCAAGCAATTGCCTGGAACTAACATGGAGGGGAGAAATGAAGTGAAGTATTTTGGAGAGACTTAGACAAAGACAAAGTAGAGAGTGGGAGAAAAAGAACAGTTTGTTTGAGATGCCAATATACTCGGATAAAGGGTTGATTATATTTATATTAACCTATAAGAGGTTGACGTTTCACTTGAAACCAGTCACTGTAGCTGAAGCAACAAGCCTATGCTAACAACCTGCTCAAAATGTCACTCCTGACCAAACCTGTTATCGTCCCTTTTTCTTACACTAAACTACTGTAATCTGCTGTGTCCCAGAGCAGTTTTCCCAGAACACTGGGGCAGACTCCCCAGATCCTCAAAGAGACCACACTGCTACAAACCCATCTGAACACATTTATTTACATATTGGGTTCTCATGAGTTCCGGATGGGCTTGCATGACGCCTCAGTTCACACCGTTACCTCGCAGGGGGAAGATCTGAAAGCACCAGTCCGCGGAGTTTGCAAGTTGTCATCATGTCCCCAATGGGTTTCCTCTTGGTGCTCGGGTCTCACTTTGCTTGACAAGCAGACAGAACTCCCTTTTAGTGTTCATTATTATTTAAACTGACATTGTCTTCATTTTTGTCATTTGGTCTTCTGTGATATCGAGTCATAACAAATCCATAGTGACTGACGTGCTCATCAGCACAGAAGCTAAGCAGTGGCCTGGGTCAGTTAACTTGATGTTTCTCCACTGAACTTAAGTTGACTTCCAACAGCTTATATAGCAATGTTGGCCACAAAAATGAACCTTAAATATATATAATATAATGACCAGGTGACTATAATATCATCGTTCTATCACCAGTTTCTGTCACGAGTTTTCTCTAACAGTACAAAGATAGGCAGGTTAGACTTCTTGCTGAACCATGTTTGCACTACTGTGGTAGAGCCAAGTCTGTGGAATCCCCCAAACCCACCAATGAATTCACTATGATTAAATAACTGTTTATTAATTTGGCTTCTCACAGTGTGTTTTTTCTAATCTACTGCCTGTATTTTTTGCCTTTATCTAGAGTTATTGTTATCTAGTGTTACTGTTGGTGGTCTGCCTCTGTTCTTTCAACTGTTCCTTACAAAAGGAGACACTTGACTTTATTGTGCATCACTACAAAAGGAGACACTTGACTTTATTGTGCATCACTATGGCACTGCCTAATGGAAAATCAACAGCCGTCTGGGGCTGATGACTGAGAGAAGCGGCATTCTCAAACGAACTTTGCTGCCCAAGTTGTAGGTAAGGCCATCTCATCTCAGCAGCATCACACTGGATTCAGTGCACTCTCTGCAGTTTTTTAGTCGGCGCTCTGGTGTTTTTCTCCCACCGCCTCTATCTCTCCTCTCCCCCTGTATCCCTGCGTGTGCTTGTTTTAAAGCCTTTGTGTGTTTTCACTTCATTGTGAACTCTGTACCCCTGAATCTCTCTCCGTTCTGCAGCCTGGTCCTATAGGTACCCTGCACTCTACTATATCAACATCTTTTTCTATTTGTATCCTCGGGCAAGGGGTATCGTGAGGCCAGATGGAGCTCTACTTCCATGAGTCTTAATATCTCAGGTGTCTCTCTGCAGACACACACGGTGAGACACAAGTAGGACTACACATCATCCGATGCATAATTCAAGCAATTGCAGACACATCTGAGTACATATATCCAGGCAGCCTTTCTCCTGCACTATGACCGTAGGTGTCTATAATTTCCCATGCATTATTCCAGTGCTTGAAGAATGCCAGTGGTTACATCCAAAAAAAAGGACAGTGTATGTCAGAGTGTGAGTGTGGTTAAACTCATCACTCCTATCTGGCTTTTGGCAGGGCCCACACAACCAGAGCATTAAAATGCCTCCATCTGTTTACCAGCTAAGGAACTCTAATAGGAGCTGGGGCGGTTTGATGGGCAAAATAATATGGAACACTGAGATATTAGTATGCAGGCTTTTTATTTTCAATAACTGGACGCGTGAGAGAAGAAAATAAGGAGCAGGAGAGGTGATAGGCAGATCAGCCTGGTAGAAATTATGAGCAATTAGAATAAAAAAAATTCTAATTTCAAGCCAATCACAACAATCTGCCAAATATGTTTGAATCTACTCTTCAGGAGGTATTGCTTTACAGCATTTAAGTCTTCACTCGCCATCTGTTCTGGTCAGAGAGTCAATATTATTATCTCAGCTGATAGAAAACATTTTCCTGTGCCAGAAAAGAGTATCTGTCCGTGTTGCCCAAGCATCACACTTTGAGACATTTTCCTCCTATGTACTGCACTGTGGAGGCAGAATAGACTGAAATGTTTCCGTTCATGACATAATGTCAAAAGCAAGTCAAATACTAAAGCTATTACCAATGCAAAATACTAATCATGTCATTAGTTTCAGCTGTACAGTTCTGTCTAAATGATTGACACCAGTCTGTTAAGTGATGAATTGAAGAGACAGCTAACTACTGTGAACTAACATCTGTGTAAAGGTACAGTAAAGGCAAAGAGATATATTTACCAGGTCTGTTTGTCCATACATGTGCATTGAGACATGGTACGTGATGCAGCTTTTAACTGACATTTCTGTGGGATTCTGTGGGATGCATTACATAACTTCATCACTGGGGCCACTGCATGTTTTCTAGAGCACTTCTTGTGAATATGAAAAAGAGTAAGAGAATCACCCTGTTGATTACACCGAATGGAACAGAGCTGAACTGATCTGGATTAAATGCGAGAGTCAAATACAGAAAGACAAATGGATCTGAACAGACTCGGAGCCTGTACAGAGGTACCCGCCTCACTCCTGGGGTCCGTTTGCAATCACTTCATGTAGCTCTGCAGCAGAGAAAAGTGGGGACAGAGAGATAAGCAAGCAACATACTGCATGTAGGAAGGAGATGGACGAGAAAAGACAAAAACACACAGCTTATTACAGCAAAATGTAGCAAAGGTTTACAAGATTTAGACTGGTTGCATATGGTATGATAATAGACATCCGAACAACACTGACAGCACTGTGAGTCTAATGCTGATTGGCAATGTGTATAATCATCTCCCTTATAAAGTGATGATTCCATGGCAAATGGCACTTCCTACAACAAAGCTAACAAATGCAACCTGCTATTCCCATCATTTTATTCCCCTTTCATCTCTCCCTTTATCTCAATTAGTAGAATGTGACATTGTCAAATTAAATTACATCTCCTTGATGAGACATGACACCAGTTCTGGAGCTCTCAACAAGAGGAGTGTCGGGGACTGTCTGTGTCTTGGACTGTCTCAATTCCCTTTGCTCATGCAACAACATTTTGTAACAACATTTTATTGAGTCATTTGTGGCGTCGCCTAAGGTTTGTAGTGGCTGCCTAACACTTTTCCTATAAAGTAGCTGTATTACAATCCAATCGCCTTTCTCCTGCAAAAAATCTCTTATAAGTGCTGTCTCAATTTCCAATTTTTCCTCCCCTCGCTTGCTTCTTTTTCTCCCCTCCGCTTTTAACCTACCTTTTCCATAAGCCGGGTCCTGGGGGGGGCGTAGACGAAGTAGTGCAAGAAAGGGGGAGTGGAGCTCAATTAGACATCAAAGCACTTGTGTTGGGGACACCACGGAAGGGGGAGAGAAAGTAAAGGGGGTTTGACTTGGATGAGGAGGGGCCTTGGTGACGATTGCTGGTATTATTGTAGCCGGTGACTACGAGGAAAAAAAAAACTGAGAATATTGACTTCTCTTTCTGACACAAAGCCACAAGACCACATCTCACAAAAGAATATCTTAACCATTTATCCTTGAATTGGCTTTACATATTTACATATTGCAATGAAATTTCTATCTGAAAAATAGACATATCATTCAATGTCACGATGTTGTCAAAATAAGAAAATATCAAGACATGATATTATGTCTGATTCTTCAAGAAGGTAGAAAATCAAGTCTGCTGTCCTTACAGTGACAGTCTATTCAAACATTCAGTGAGAAATCCTACAGAGAAAACTCTACTGAGAGTTTAAAGCCTTGCTTGCAGCCACAATAGTGCTGGACCGCAGAGTGAATTAATGACAAAAGATTGTTGTTTCTCTAGTTTTAACACTAGTGAGATACAAATGTAAAATTTGATGGTGCTGCTATTAAAATCCGGCTGGTTCAGCCCCAGAGGAGCATAAATGTGCAGAGTGAATCTCATTCAATATGAAATGAAGTGCTGAAATATGCATCTTATGCAGAGCTGACATTTTGGGCTCAGACCTACACGAGAGGAAAAGTCCAGAAAGTGTCCAAAGTGCAAACAGTTAAACCAGCTCAAAAAATATCATAGTCACCTGGTCATTCAATTTTGATTCTTGTGTATTTGTATGGGCCTGAGGTGGCACAAAAGAAAAGTTCAGAAAAGCAGCCAGGGGTTGTGATGGCTTCCTGGGAATCTTGGCATTAGGCAGACTGACAAATATCACATATCACCTTGGTCCTCTCAGCTGGTGGCGTAAGAAGGCTGGTTTGGAAGTGGCAAACCAGACACTATTAGACAACATCAGACTGAGTAGACTGACAATCTGAAAATGCAGCAGCGACACGACAAAGATGGGCTGTAAGTTGGAGCTTAAACATCTGTTTTTCACCTTAATTAGTTTGATAAGTGTTTGCTGTGGTTGTCACGTATTCCTGCTGCAACATAGCTCTGTTAAACCTTGGATCCTTGGAAGTGTAAATTGAACAGTAAAAGTGGTGACAAAAAAAAGAATAAAAATCATATTTTAACATTAACAATGACTTTTAACTAAGAATTTGAGTCACTTATACTTTCTATAGAAGTGATGGCAATGTCAGCTTAATCATTTATTCCACAGCGAGCTTTTGTGTGTGTATGGCTCAGTTAAAAAAACACAATGAAGCATAATACTATGTTATTATACTGGGCGGCACAAAAAAAAAAATACATGAAACAGGTGAAACTGTAGGTAGCAGCTGTTTCTTTTCTCTTCACCTTCCTTCTGTGCTTCTCAATGATGCATCATTTTTCTTTAATGCTTCTCTCCCTACCACCTCATTTGTGGAAGTGACAGCCAAAACAGATTTGAGCAAATTGCAAAGGCTATAAAGCTCTATTAAAGGGAAATCTAGCCACGGTCGGAGTAACAGTGAGGGGAAAAACAGACGAATGGGGAGGGAGGTGCATATTGAGGCGCAGAATAAGGAAGAGGGAAAGAATCGTCGAGGAATTTGCATAATGCCAAATAGAGCCCTGGTGTGGTTGAAGGCACGACTTGTAGCTGATTTTTTTTTCTTTTCTCCCCCCACACATTAATTTCTTTCAAGCTTTCAGCAGAGTATTGTTCCCATAACCACGCAATCATACACACCGCAAAAAGCCATGAGCGCCAACACGCTGTCTTCCTTTCCCTTCTCCCACACGCGCATAAACATAAACGCAAACACACAAGCAGCTGCAAAATATGGAGGCACTGACAAGATGCACAACTGTCTTCCATGTTAGCGAAACCTTGTCAGAATTCACAATTCTGCCAAGTGAGTGTTAGAAGGAAGGAGAGCGCCAAAGGCAGGGTGGGGGTGGGGATGGAGGGGTGGGACCCACACACTTGAAAGAAAAGGGGGGGAGAGAACGACAGGTTGATTTATTCAAAGAGTGAGGAGTGGGTGAATCAAACTTTAATGGCTTTTGGGAGTGCAAGCCGTTCTCTCTCACCCTTCAATCTTGCCCCTCTCGCTCAGTCTTTCCTCGTGTGCTCCCACCTTACTTCCCTTACTTCTCTCTCTCCCTTCTCTCAGAAACACACTTTTCTATGGTCACTCACAAACACCATGCCTTCCCTCTTTTTTTTTTTTTTTTTTTTTTGACAGACAAATCTGCGCCATACGTCTCTGCGTAGCACCCAAATCAAGGTGCTCTTCATGCTCAGCGGGATAAAGTAAATGACAGAAAGATAAAAGGAGGAAGAGGAGGTGATTTACCTTCACGAGTGGCAGCGTATGTGATGCCCAGGCACTATTTGTTGCGTTAACCCCTGGACTGGAAAGGATGCGCGGAAAAATTGTTCTAGAGGCACGACATCCTCTCTGACAACTCACTTAAGCGACCATTTGCCCTGAAAGGCTTACTTGAAGTCTACAAATGAATCATCGTTCATGGGAGTGACTGACTGCACTCACTCCGTCAAGAATGTGCTAGCCACACATGAACGCAGACTTCCATAAAGTGAGTATCTGCAGATGGAGCATTACACTCCCCCACACACATAAAGCAAACCCCATCAGTGAAATGCAGAAAGTGAAATTAGGGGACTCTTTCTGCATGAAATATGTGAGCAAACAGCTGGTAAAACATCCTGGGCCCGTGGATAAACTGGCCATATGCACTGTATTTGCGTCGTATAAAAAATGGAGGTGTTAGATTAATTTGAAGAGGATGATCATGTGCGGTATGGTCTAATCAGTGCTGTCAGATAATCATACGGACAGATGGAGAAAGATGTAAAAAAAACAAACAAAAAAAAACTATAATCAACAGAACTACCAGCAATTTATTGTTATAACACTTCCTAAAAAAACACTTGTTTTTCACTGTATTCATAATTTCATTATTAAATATAACGAGGATATTATTCAAAGTTTCTCATATGCAGTCGAAAACTGGAGAAAAATGTTTCTGCGGCAGATTCTTCAAGAACATTTTTTTTTTTTCAGAAACCATAACTTTAGCTCAGAATTGGGTCCTAAGCACCAAATCTATGTAGGAGAAAGTTATAAATGGAGCCTGAGGTGAGTAAAATATTGACTGCTTCCCATTTAACCTTCTCACTTTATCCATTTTTTTTCCTTCTTTCTCCCTAAATCCCTCCATCCCTCCCCATGGGGCTCAGGGTCTTAGTGTCAGGCAGAATTCTCTTTGAGGCCCGCGCCTGTCAACCAGCCACCACTCAGCTCGGTAACCACTAGATTCAATTACGCTACAGGAGAGACCAGGAGCGATGATACTGAAATCATTATGGGCTAAATCCAACTTCTAGTCTGGTGTGTTTGTGTGTGTTGCATTTCATAAAGGGGGTGCGGGCTTGTTTGCTTGTGTGTATCCTATATATGCGGGAGGACCACGCAGAAGTTAAGTCACAAATATTTTATGACTGCAATTTCAAAATAAATCTATTCCACTACAAATAACACTTTTAAGTTCCCAGAGACCCTTGCGACTGCAGAGAATTAAGTCATCCAAATACTGTATAGCCGATGCTTTGAAGTTGAAATATTTGTTTAAAAGCAGGTAAACAAATTACTTTTGGATGCTGTAACCTGCTGAGATTCAGGGGCAGAAGGCGATAAAAGATTAGGCATTGGATTTCAGCTTTCAGAAGTGAACAAAGGCAAAGAAGAAAGGGATATAACAGATTCATCCATGTTCTACCTGACAGCGACAGAGGGCACATCAAATAGCAGGTGCCTCTGTTTTGCTGCCAGAGCCCACATCAAGCACTAAACAGCTCATTCACAGGCGTAATAGGAGCTCTCAAACACCCTCTGCCAATTTTATCTAAAATATGAGTGCATTTGTGTGTGTGTTTGTGTGTTTAGTGCACATAATTCTGTCAACTCATAATTGTTTGGAGGAAGTTGTGGCCAAAAGTTGGGGGGCCGAAAGGACGCTGGTTTGATTTCTTCTCTTCTCTGTTAATATGCTGCCTTTGAGCAACGGTTAAAACGCTGCTTAAAAAAACACACAATTAGCCAGCCGATAAAAGTCAGTCATTAATCAAAAATCTCATAAACAGATAATTGGTTATAATTGCTTTCGGAACAAATCACCTTGGGTCGCTGATGAGGATTCCTGTTGAGGAATCCTCTTAAAAGACAAACCAAACACGCAAACTCATTTATCAGACCTTTTCCGCCTTTAGATGTCTGACTTTCACCTGAGGGGCTTCCACCTTGGGCCGCCCTGTTCTATAACATCCGCCGTAGTTCATCAGAGCTTACTGTAGGTTAGAGAGGGACATTGAGATATGGCTGATAGAAAATAGAGGCTGAGGAGGGATTTGCTCACCTGCCTGACATACCTGAGAGACAGTAAACAGATAAAAGTTTGGATATCTATCACCCGGAGCCCCTTGCCTGTCTGCCGGCTTGCCAATACATTTAATCCATCTATACGCCGCGTTACAGTGCTCGTCTGAAGTCAGCTATACAATCTTGTGTGCATCATTACTGTGTTATCGAAGGCAGGATTCCGCTGCGCTGTGGGGAGGGATGGAAAAGAGATGCTATTTAAATTCTGAAAATCTATAAGTGGAGGGGCTCAACCAAAAAAAAAAATACAACAACAAAACAAAGTCATCCTTGCTAAGGTCATGGGAAATAATAACATAAACTATGAATAAATACATGTGATGTAAATGTCTTTTGTGCATATTTATGGGAGTGAGGCAGAAGAGCGCCAGAGAAACAGGTGTTTAAGGTGCAAAAGTCTGCAGAGGAAGAAAAGCAGAAGAGTACAAGTGACAGAAGGAACAAGAGAAAACGGTGTTTGGGCTCAGGCAGCTTATGGAACCGCAGGAGATGGCACAGACTGGGCACAGCTAGAGAAGTGGTTAGTGTTGGCATGTGATATTATCACAGTGGCCCTGACAGAGAGACTGACTCCCAGTGGGGGTGGTGGGGGGGTGAGGGTCAGGCAGCTCGGGGAGGTGTGTGGGAGGGTTTCTTTTGGGAGCAGGGGGGTTGTTCTTTAAGCCAGAGCCCCGCAGTTGCTCACACGGCAGCTCTGTGCTCCACAGACGCACACTTGGCAAAACATTTTGAGTTTGTCAATTGTGGGCTTGCTATATAGAGGACTACCTGTCGCGCTTAGGGAATGTGAAAAACACTTCTCAGTATGTTGCGGGCTCACTCCATCATCTCATCCAATAATGGATTTGGGTGGTGGCCCATCTGCTGTTCTATCAAAACATTATTTCTGGTGATAGTCGGCGCTCCTTGTATCCAGTCTCTGCTGCTGGCTGTGTGTGTGTGGATGCTGTAAATCTGGCTGGCTCATTAGCACTGACAGAGGGAATGCTAGCAGCCCACCTGCTCCCCTTCACCCTCTTTATGGCTCTACAAATTAAAACGACATTTACACACACACACTCTCCCTGCTGCACTGCTCACCTTGCCACTCACATTGCTTCATCTGCTTCAACTGCTGAGCTGCGTCAGGTCCACCTAAATACGCCCCCTCACTCAACTGTTCTTCGATTTCACAGCCCTAAAGCCCTTTCTGTTGTTTTCCTTTGGCTTCTGTCAGTCCGCATCTCTTTGCTTGTGTTAAATCTCATCATCCGAATCCTTTGTCGTTCTGCCGTCGCCCCCGTTGTACTTTAACTACTCTGTCATCCTTCACAGCCGTCACCATCTTTTCTCTCTGTGTACTAAAGTTCAGCAGGACTATCTAGTCATGCTGATGGTCCTCTAACCCCCAGTTACTCTGCCGTGCCCGGTGAGTGACAGCATGATGGAGTGATGTCACAGCATGTTTGCTTTGCCCGCCACAGGTGAGTTGGGGTCACAGAGGCAATGAGGCCATAAAAATGCAGGTGACGAAAGTTAGGGGAAAACAAGATAAGGTGTAGAAAAGGGCAGAGGAAGGGGAAACGGGGTATAATGAGCAAGAAACTGACTCCTGAGTGAACGCAGTTCCCAAAACTTCCACTTCCAGGTGGAAATGGTGGAAGGCTTCAGTGAGGGGCTCTCTGTGCGCACTGTTATTGCTCCACACCGTCATAAAAGCATGAATGAATTTGCTGTGTCTCATTTATCAAGAAAGGCACACAAACAAACAAGTTCACTGAGATATGTGATGAAATCCACTTGCATTATTCTCACACACACACAAGGGTTTGATTTTTTTAATTCTGACCAAGTGTGTCTCATCGTTACAGACTACAACTATTTTCAAAGCAAAGAAATGTCAGTGAACAGATTCACTGCTGTGTTGAGTATTTTAAGGAATCTGATCTATTACCACATCCCATTGCCTCAAATAAAAAGCTTAAATTCTGTAAGCACCAGGAGGGCAAGACTGACATAAGCAGTAATTCATTGAGTGATGCAAGGGAACTAAAAATATGTGAGCGACTGAGGGTCAAACACAGCTTTGTTTAAAGACTTTCTGGAGGCTAAACTGAAGCCTATTGTTTGCAGAGCCTGGAAAGTCTGTATATGAACTATAAGTGAGTCCCACACAACTGAGCAGTGGTTGCATTGGCCTGAGAGAACCCTCCCTGGTGGGTGGTCTAAACAGCTTCGTCTAAACAGTCCCTCTTTCTCCCATTTATTTGCCTGACTTTATGGATTGAGGAGAGAAAAAGCCAGAGGCTTTGAAGATTTGGTGAAGACTCAGAAAAGGGGTATGTGCTCAATATCAACACAACAAGATGTGTGTGTGTGTGTGTGTGTGTTTGCGTGTGTGGATTTCAGCCCCTGTTTGAAGTCCTCCACTCCACTCTGGCAATTACTTCTATCAAGGATTAGATGAGGGAGAGGGCAAAGAGGAGAGAGAAAGATGGAAAAAAGTGAGAGCTGAGGAGGGAGGTAGCAGATTTAGAGGGAGAGGACAGAGAAGCGAGAGAAACGGAGAGGAGAAAAGAGATTGAGGTCTCCACTGCAGTGAGTGTTTTTCTTCCCTATAAAGGAGACTGTGCACACTCTCTAAACATGAGCTAGAGGACAACTCCTCAAATCGACAGAAGATCACAGGTGCTGCAAAACGCTCCTATTTCCAGGGCAGCAGAGACCCAAAAGCACTATGAATAGTTGATGATCACTGTAAGTTGGATGTAGCCACCACGCAGGTACTACTGTTACAATAGTCATAATATTTTCTCACCTTTACTTAAATTTCAGAGAGAAATCTTTCTTGGCCTCCTGTTGTAGTTATTTGTGAGGAAACAAATTGACAAATTGACCTTAATACATTTTCCTAAATGCATTTTAATTTTATTAAAGTCTTCTGCAAAAATGCATCACAACCTCTAACTCGCACCTTATTTCACTAATCGTTTGGATGCAAAAGGTAAATAAATTAAATTACTTTCTTTTAGCCTTACCTCTGGAATATGGACGGTGTAAGGCTGCCCGTGGAAAATTGGTGCATTATCGTTCACGTCTCCAATCTGGATGTTTACTGTGTCTTTGACCACCTGAGGGAGGAAACACCTTGATGAAACTGTTCCAAAGCCACCTCCACACATTACTCGTCAGAGAGCTGTAGTCACTGAAAATGTGTATTATCCACGCCACGCCAAGATTCAGAGTGAAAGAAAACAGGACAAGTATGTGATAGATTACCCACGGGGGAGAGTAGGTTGAACGTCAGTATTTTTCAGCAACTAAACTGTGTTGAGTGAGACAGGTGTCAGAATGATTACGTGTGAGAAAGAGAGAAATAAGGGTGAGACTGAAAGCGAGAGACTGAAAGGGAGACGGATTGAGAAAGAAGGTCTCCATGTGACATGTGGTCAGGCTACATCCAGGTGTCAGCGCGTGACGGGGGGTGTCATAACTGCGATCACAGTGCAAATCTGCCTCTTACCTCTTGAATGTCACTCACGTAGAATTCGACCTGCATCTCTGACTTGGTCTGGTGGAGACAGAAATGGACGTCAGTATAAACTCGCTGTGGATATGTAGTGTGAAAGAGTGGTGCAGAAAAGCATAACAAGACAAAAAAAATGCCACCCTGAACTCAAAACCTTTTCTTTTTCATCCCCTCAGAGTATTGCACTTTTCACTGCTCTTTCATCATTTGATAATTTACATTCCATCTCCTAGTTTCAAAATTGTCCTGAGTGTCTCCTCTTGGATATGGTGCATTTGCGTTGGTAATGTGTGGGTGTGCTGCAGTAGGTGCGTGTGTGTGTGTTTGTTCGGTGTTTGTACCTCGCGGTCGAGCTGCTGTCGAAGCCACACCACCCCGGTGTCTTTGTTCACAGAAAAGTACCTCATGGCTTCCTCTCCTGAAACGCCATATATGAGGGGCTCTCCCTCGGGATCAGTTGCCTTCAGCTGGGCCACTGATGAACCTGTCAGACAGAGAGTGAAAGGTCAGAGGTCCCACAGGGTCAAAGGCCAGGGTGTCCAACAAGATTTGTGATTGGTTATGTGACCTTGTATTTATTAATCTCAAGAGAAATAGCCTGGAAGATCTTACACAAGCCTTGACAATATAAATTTAGTATATTCCCTTTATGACCAATTGCTACTCAGCAACGCTCTACTGAACCATATTAAAGGATATGTTACGCTTATAAAAATATTACATTGTATTTCTTACCCCCATGTGTTTGACTTGAAGAAAACATTGTCTAAATGTCAGATTCTTGTGCCAGTAGTTTTAACTTTTATTCTTATTAAAATGTCTTAATTACTCATTAAATGAAAAAGTGGAGGAAAACAAGTTGACCTGCAGAGTCAAGACTGCTGACAAGTGACAACTAGATCCTCCAAAAAGAAATACATGTGGGTATAACAAGCTGCATTTTCACGCAGATGCCACAAAGATGGCATAACAACACACACAGACAGACACACGTACGAGTAAGGGTAGAAGAGCAAAAGGTTTTTAATTGGAGCTGCAGCGGTTCAGAGGCTTCATTCATCACAGACACTAGAGCTGAGACACGCCGGCTAATCAAACCCAGAGGTGGAGCATCATCAGGCTGGCTAATTCACCATGCGGGACAGATGTGTCAAGGGGGGCGATGCTGAGGTTAGGAGGCGTATGGACGACGGCATCAAGACCCCTCGACCCAGAGCGACGAGGCTCATTACTGTCCTTGGTTAAACTGCCTGGGCAGGGTATCGTAATGGGCTGAAGAGGGAGGGCACGGCGGTATCAGTCACACAAAATGGACAAAAAAAACATACACACAGCTCAAATGTAGACACACATTTACAAGTACATGGCAGTATAGATAACCTGTAGATGTGAGGACACTCCATTGACCTGCATTCATTCCCGAAACCTAAACCTGGGATTATAGACGCTGTCCATGGTACTGAAGTGCAGTCCTGTAGTGATTAGCTCAAAAAGTTATTACATGCTTACAACTATAGTGTATACCCTTGCTTGCCCTGACTCCAATGCTAACATTTTTTTTCTTTAATTTGTCATATGAACAAAAAAATCTGCAGTAACAACATTATTTTTTTCTTTCGGAGTTTCCCTTGTGATGCTGACCTCACACAATGCATGCTGGTATAGGCTTCAGCGCCACTTTTCACCCTACATAGATATAAGAGAATAATGAACACGGTTGCATGGATGGGAAAATACACAGATCGTACACACATGCAAGGAGCGCACACACCTCCTCCTCCATCTCATCTCCTCTCCCTCCCTGCAGGTACTCGGTCAGACAATAGAGGTGAAGCCAAACTAAATCAAGCCTGTCAATTGCGCACCAAAATGCTTAACACAACGACCAATTAGGCTTTACAATCACACACCCCTCTCGTTTTATTAATACACCCCATTTTCCTATGAAAGGGTGGCAAAAATGACTAATTAATATAACGATTTATGAACCCCTCTCATTGCGTCTAATGAGATTTATGCAAATTCAGCTGCTTTCAATATGAGTTATAATTTGGTTGAAGACGGTGCAAATTAAGCATTTTACCTCATAGTCATCAATAATAACTTTTTTTTTTTTCCCTCCGACTTCCAGCCCTCTCGACTGTGGAGGAATTGTCTGCTCCATGTGGGTCGACATCCACTCGAGTGTAGGATAACAAATGAGTGATAACAAATCATTTGAGACTAAGACTATGTATGAGAGCCACAGTCTTGTGGAAGATTAACTCCCGCTCGCGGAAAAAAGAGGCGAACAAAGAGCAACCATTTAAGCACACGGGTTGGAGTCCCTGCTCAGATTAAGAGGAAGAATTAAATCCAACACGCTGTAACCTCTTACTGGGATTTATTTGGGGTTAAGACTTAATTGAATTCTACAGTTAAAGCTAGGATTAGGTTTGGTTAAGGTAAATCTTAGTTTTAAGGGCTTGGGAAGATTCAGGATTTGAATAAAGAAGAGGGCAGAAAGTGGTTGGAGCATTGCCATAATAGCAAACATTCCTCACAAGTATTGTGTAAGATATAATATGTGTGTATGTATGTGTGTGTGTGAAGTGTGTGTGCATGTGTGTATAGCATAGGTATCCCTCTAGTGCTTATCTGTAACACCGTGGCACCAAGCCCTTTCCCTGACAAATGATGCTATTTAGCAGCAAGTGATGCCAGTATTACTGTTATGAATGATACAGTGCACATTAACATTGCCACTCCCCGTCTCCTCTACCCTGCAACACTGCTCGCATGACAAGAGCGATGGGCTGGAGGACTCATCTCTCTGCCTCACCTTTCTCTCCCCCATTGTCCCCCGAACCTCTTACTCTCGCCTGCAAAACTCAAACACTGAATCCCCAATTTTCCTTCTGTATTCAGACAGTTAAGTCGAACCATGGCAACCAAAGCCGAGCAAAATTCAACAAACCAAGGTGAGCTAAAGACATCTGGGAGCCCGACCAGAGCACTCACCTCGCATAATGACCTGGGAGATTTGTGTACTTCACTTTTTAAAAACTCAAGATGTACCTGGCTCCCAAAAACATCCAATATTTCTAAATAAATTGAGTGCAGGTGAGTGTATTTTCCAAATGATGTACTTATATAGAAAACATCCGTGGTTTATTAAAACTTTGAAGTTACTTCAGGCAACACTTTAAGAAAATATTGAAAACATTTAGGTTTAAATAGTTTGGAGGTGGTGAGCGGAAAATGGTTGAGCCAAAAGAAACTTGCCCAATAAAAGGAAGCATAGCAGAATGGCAGTTAATTTAAAAAAAAAAAAAATTACAAAACAGCACAAGAGGAAATTGCAGAGGCGGTGAGATTTGTTGCAGAAAGTAACAAATACACTTCACAAATAATATTACTTCTCCCAAAGTTAGAGAAGGGCGTGTGCATCAAGACAAAGCATCGTTGCTTCACTGTGGCAGGGCTGAAAAAACACACAGCCATAAAGCACAGAAAATGACAAAGCCTGGAGAGGCAGGAGGCTGAAAGTGAGGAGGAGGAGGAGGAGGAGAAGAAAAGTAGGAAGACTTGCTAACCTATACACGGCAGCAGCAGCCGCCGCATGCTTTCCTCAGCCCAACCTTTTAAAGGGGGCTGGTGGGGGCGCTAAATCAGCCATTGGAGGACATCAATCCCTGCTGGATCAATAGGAGTCGCGCGTGTAAGACGGGGACTAGACTCAGCCCTGCCCTGGGGCCTCAGGCTTGAGAAAGAAAAGGGGCTATAGGCAAAAGTCCTGTTTATTATGTTGGTGACATCTCTAGACCTCTCGTTCATCTGAGCGCTGATTCAGTGGGACAGGCACTGTCAGGCCTGCAATTTCAGACATGTTGTGAATCAAGGCGTTGAGTTTTATGGCGCACAGAGGCTGAATGAGTGTATGGGCAGTGTTCAGCATGCTATCTACCAAAGTGGTGGCAAACAAAAGAAAAGATGAAACCACCTCAAAAACGAGCGCTGACTGACTGCGGAGGACAGCTCAGAGAGAATCTTGATCTTTACCTGCTTTGTATAAATAGTTGATGAATTGTCTTGAGGCAGCGCCCAGCGAGCCTCGGGGTTGAAGTCATGCAATCAGTAGGCTGATGAGTCAGTACGATGCCACTCATGTTACCGCACTGTCCATCCACTGACAAAGAGAGCCTTCAAACACATCAGCAACACCAAGTTGAAGCCACGCTGCCTCGCATCAATCACTCCCATCAAAAATTCACACAGGCAAATGCTGTCTTCAAGGAACTGGCAGGGTGAGCTCACTCAGTGCAGCGTCTGTATTTCGTTCCCTACTTCATTGTGCTGCATTTGTCACTATATGGATTACCAAGTGAAGAGAGATTGAACAGTTTACTTTGTGGAGAGAGGCAGTAATGGAAAGCCTTGATGTGATTATGAGATTTTGACTCTAAGCTACAGTGTGTAGTTTTCAGCCTGAGATCCATCAGGTCTGGAGTAACGGGGAAAGAGCTAAGGAGTGGTCATGCAAAAACACATAATTGACTCTGTGCCATTGCAACAAAATAGGTCTGTTTCTTGCAGGGAGTGTGTCTGTTTGAATCCGTCCACTGAAAGACCAATGCAGTCATAAACCGAGACACACTCATACAGAAATACCACTTAATTTTTGTTAAAATGAGAAAATGGAATATGGCTGTTAACTGTGGGCTTTACAGTGCAAACACCAGAATACAAGGCCATTTAACTTTAACTGTTACAAAGTGGGCGTGTACTTTACTCTGCTATTAACAAAGGAAGAGGGGAAGTGTACCCTGTGTTTTTGTGTTGATCAGGCAGAATGTGCCTCCCACCAGTGCATGACCAAAACTGCTTCAGTCAATCTCTCTCATATGAAACACTCTCATATGTGTTTTATGATTCAGATACCATCAGGGGATTGAAGTCGCTGTTCCAGGCTCATCTTTTTAAGAGACCTCTCAGGGGCACATGCATTAACTTGCACCCTCACCTCCAGTCAAACACATGATAAATTAAACTCTCTTCTTTTTCTTCGGAAATAAGATGGAAATTAGTTGAAAATTAACTCATCACCGCTTTCTCTGCCCACGGTGCTGTGTGCTGCGTTAATGTCGAGGGATTCGGGCTCCTTCTGGGAAGCCAGTTGGATGTGGAAATAAACTAAGCAGATCTACCTGGAATGACAATATTGTGGTGGCCAGAAAGTGAGTGCTTGGACCTCTATTTCCATACAAAGAGAGCTGTATGTGTTCAGGGGGCATCTTTAATAGCGAAAAAGAGGATGCATGCAGATAGTTTATTTCCCTGTAGGATGAAGACAGCCATGGAGAGTGACAGTAAAGTCTTTTCCCCAGGGAGGTCAATTAGACAGCTAGCAATAAAAAAAAGATGGAAAGAAAAAGCTCACTGATTATGTTTGCAAGCCTTTGTGCCGTGAATAAACAAATGCAACACATTCTCAAAGTGATACAACTGCTGCAGATGAGTACAATTTACTTATTAAATAATTGGTATGAATTACAACTGGAGTTCTTCAAAGGAGGTTATATTTGTTCATTGGGAAAAGCTAATTTATCACACAAGAATCCGTAAATTTTAATAGCTCCTTTGAAACAAGACATTTACCAAATTCTATCTCATTTTCCTCTCATTTACCCGTTCTCCATTTTTCACTGGCCTTCTCTCCTTTATGTGCGTGTGACAGTGTGTGTGTACACACACGCATGTGTGTGTTTGTGACATCAATAACCGTGATGGGGAAGAGAGCCGAAGACAAATAGTGCCTGGAGTCTGGCTTTAAGTGACTCCTGTGTTTCAACAACACACACCACGAGAGTCCTTGGGAGGCTGTGTATTAATCCAACAGATTTATGACTAAATCTGTCACGGATGGGAGGAGAACACCCTCTGCCTTTGCTTTAGCCATTCCTGAGAGAAATACACACCTCCCAGACCACACATCCTAAATGTGTGTGTGTGTGTGTGTGTGTGTGCTTGCATGTGTACACAGCTTTTAAGCGAACAAACTGCATTTACTCAGGAACATTTATAACACATTGGTATGGTGTGAAAAACATTGGTGCATGTAGGAAAACAAAGACACACAGACCTTGCTGTCATCACATGAGCATGTACAAATGTTTCCTGAAGGTCATCTGGTACAAGTGTTAAGTTAAAGCATCTTGGAGCAAACAAATCTTTGGTTTAGTGAGCTTAAGTTACTGTGGGTGTGAATGTAGGATAGTATACTGTTGGTGTGCATGGCTGTCTTCAAAGGAAACTTGGCTATAGCTCATGGATTGACTTAAAAAAAGAGGAGAAGCAAAATGTTGTAAATAAATGGTTTGTGTGCCTGTAGCTTAAAACGAAACGTCACTGTGTTTTAACTTTGTGGGAAAGAGAACAAAGCGAAGATTGTAGTCTGTTTTGTTTTGTTCTGTTCTTCAGAAAGGAGGCACCAGGGGATTTCTACAATGATGTATGTCATCAGAAACTATTCTATGAATACATTATGTAAAGGTGTATTTTCAAGGCAAAGTAAAACAATCCATATGAAGTAAGACTATTAGGCACTTATGCAAATATCGCAGAGTAACTGTTTTGCACGGCTTGAAAAACATCAGTACATTTGGTTATCAGGAATCTATCTGAAGTTGACTCTGCTGTCCAGATATGAATCATTTATTTGCTCCGCATACAATGAGAGCGATTCAGCTCGGTCGAATGTGAACCGATGAGGACGAGGCGCATGACTGGATGACCAGGATTGGCTTTCTAATGCGCCCAAATGGCGAAATGATGAAAACGCTGAGTGACAAGGCTGTGACTAACCAATCACATTTCGAAAGTTGGAGGACAGTGAAGGACATTAGTGGACAGTCATCCCACGCATTGGTGAGGAGAGGCAGACCTGTCACTGCAAATTCACACGCAGCTCCGTTCGCTCGCCGATCACACAGGAAAGCTCTTTGCTCTTGCTATTTTCTATTCTATCCCATCACAGCCTTGCTGTTCCCCAACTCTCTCGCTTTCGCTTTTGTCATCCTCTCGTCACGCTCCGTCCTGCTTGTGGAGGCCAGACAGAGGGACACAGGCAGCGCTGATAGGAGTGGACAGGTGGCTGTGTGCTACTGAGGCTTCTGGAGTGACGGCTGAGCCAGTCTGGCCTGTCGTTGTCACAAAAGCAAACGCCCGCCCCAAACACACACGCATCCACCCCAAACCGCACCGCTCCTGCCAACATGCCAAAACGTCCATCAGCGCTGGCACTTTGTAACGCCTGCCCATTTCTCCCCCTTTTCTTTCTGTCTTTCTCTTTTCATCCAGTTTCGCCGCTCACCTTAGTTTTTAATCCCGTTCTTATTCTGTTATTCGCCTCTCTCCTCCACCCTCCCTACACTCCCTCCTACACTGGCCCGCTGCTGACCTCACCGGGGCTGACTATTACCTGAGAGTGAGCTAAATCATGGTCGGGTAATGGAACATGCCACCTTCACTGTGAAGCCATACACACACATATAAACACACTCGCACTGAAACAAAAGCCTCTCCCTTTTGGCCTTTCCCCTTTTTTCCTGTTTACATGTTTATCATTTGGCCCGTGTGTTACTGAAATATAGGGCTGATGTTGTTTCTGTCAGCCCTGCGGATGTAGATGGGGATGCTGGGAAAGGCAGGAGCCGGGGTCAAGACTGAGGCTGTGTCAACTCAAAGTTGACCTCCAACCCCGGCTGTCATTGGAAGAGAGAGTGTGGAGTATTGCCTCAAAAAACAATGGCTCTTTTTCTTGACAAAATATAACTACAGCAAATACAAAGCTCAGAGAATCAGTGGAGGTTCTCCTTGTTTTAAACAAGGAATCCATAGTAGAGAAAAGGCAGGGATGTATCTGCAAGGCCCAATTTAATGTGATTAATGTGACTTTAAATGTATCTTCTATTTAAATGTTTGTCAGGTTTGTTATTACTATGGCTGTTTTGGTGCACTTTATTGGCTATCTCTGTGACTCAGTCCAACTTTTTATCAGCTATAAGAGGAGCTGCATCAAAATAAATGCAATGCTTTCAAGCTTTGAACATTCCTAAAAATGCTATAAACTGTTAGCCACTCTACTCAAGCACTGAACAGGCTGCATCCACAGCACTATTTCATTTTCAGTGACGACACTACAGCTCCCAATCAGAGAAGATTTGGCACCCTCACGGAGTACCAGAGAGAGCACAAAGATTCAGTTTATTAGCCAAGGATTATAGCTAGTGGGCCATTCAGTTGCTTCTACGTCTTAATGTACCTATAAAACCTAAAAGAAGTGCTGAATAGTCTGTACAAATGAAACAGAAATAAGAGAAAATGGATAATAAAATACTAAAAGAAAAAAATATGGAAATGACAGTGTCTGCCAAGTCAGAATGTCTGGTCCTCCAAAGCCACACTGATGCAGCTGCTGACCGACTAAACGGCTGTTTAGGTGTGTCAATAACTCAGCAGGTGCAATATCAGGACCCTGCTGCCGGCACATGGTATATTGAATGCAGTCATTATTGATGTTTGTCGTGTGGCTGTGTTTGACAAGGTAAAATGTATACTCTGAGAAAGGTCTATATTCTGTGGGAACTCTCACACCTAAACTTTGGATTAAATCTTACTGTTGTTAGAACCACAGGTTCTTTGCACTACATGCCTTAAGGTAGCAGTAGTAAAAGTCATTGCAAGTTGTAGTGGCAGTAGTAGTGCTTGTCACCAAATGTTATTGAGCTGAAAAAGATGTTTATGAAGAGATGATTTTTATGAAGTCAATTATTTAGGAGGAATAATTGACAGACCAGTTATGAAATATTTCAAGGCCCAAAATTTCAAGACAGATACATTCATTAATGAGGGTTTACTAAACTCTCAACTCTTCCTTCTAGTTTACTAAATTCAGTTCAACAGCTTTTCATTCAAGACTGCAAGTAGCATGAAAATGTGCAACCTGTTCTAGGTTGTGATTCTGCAGCAAAAACTGCTGTGATAGCAATGGCAATAGAACGTCCTATATATTATAGTTATCACTGTTAAAAGCAGTCATATGCTGTGCTGAATTTGCATAACAAGCATGCTTACATTTTTTGATCTCCTGCTCTTATTGTTTTTCAGCAGCGCTTGGGTCCTGTGATGCTTGTGCTCAGGTATGTCTGCTTTTTAGGTAAGCGCAAACAAAATAAAACAAAAACACTGGCCGGCTTTGATTTATTTGCCTTGACAGGGAAAACCCTGTTGTTGCAGCAGCCAGTTCTCAAGTAGCAGATGTTGCAGCTTCAAACCAGCACATAAACAACTCATTCTACACCACATGATTGGTACAATCTAATTTTTCAGGCAAACTTTTAAGTCTTGATACCTTGTTATATATTCCTCAAATGTCCCTCACTTAGCATTAAAATTAAGGCAAAATTTAACAGCAAGATTCACTTGCCACTAGTGACGAGTGGATGTAGACGAGCGTGCAGCAGTCGCTGCTGCTTTATTTCCTGTTTCCTTTCCACAGATAACTTAGCGGTGGCATGCAGGCTTGGTGCTCTCCACTGGAATATATCCGTAATAGTGTTTTCTCAGCAGCCCATATGGTGTAACAGTTGTAGAATTGCACTGTGCTCCAGATGCCACACTAGCATGTTTGATCTTGGTCTGGTCCAGCTCAGCTCAGTATAGCTGAGTGACCGGACAGGCCAGGCCAAGGCCAGCTGGACTTTATCTATATGGGCAGAGCCACTAGTGCAGCTCTATCTTCCTCATCTCTCTGTTGCTCTCTCATGTCCATCTGCTGTGAAACCCGTCTCACCCCCCCCCACAATATCTATTCCCATCTCTGTATCACTTCTACTTTCACATCCACAGTTTCTGCCAGCTCCCTATTTGTTTATCCTGTTTTTTTCCTTGTGTCCATATTTCTCCCCTCTCTTCATCACCCTTGTCCCTGCTATTTTACAATCCAGCATATTCCCTTCCGCCTACGTTTTCTACATCATATTTCTTCTCCCTCTTCCAATTCCTTACTCCAGCTCCTTCCCTTTCTTTTGCATTCTCACTCATTGCCTTTTTCCTCTGCCGTGAACAGAGGTCCACTGACACAGAGATGACGGGAAGGAGAAAAAAAGAGAGAGAAAGACAAGAAGACACAGGGATAAAGAGAGAGAAGGAGAGAAAAACATAAGAAACATTAAGAAGGGGGGTGGGGGTGGATGGTCACTGTCCAAAAAGCTCGCCTGAAAGTGTGCTCAAGCTGACCGGCAGAGGACTGCAATGCAGACACACCAGAGTCTAAAGTGTGTGTGTGTGTGTGTATGTGTGTATGTGTGGTGTGCGCATGTCCACATTGTTTGCTGCCTAAAGCCGATGTCCGGCTGCCGCCATTACAGCTTTTTTCATCCCGTAACACGCCACACTTGTTTTATGGATTATAAATGAACTCATTATCTGTAGCGCTCATTAGCTTCAGGTCCTAATTAGCCAAAATTAATATTGTTTCCTGACAAAGACATTGGCGTTGGCAAATTGGCAATTGACCTCCTTGGTCAATCTGGAGAGAGGGACATAGTGACAAGGGGGAGGGGGAGCATAAAAAACAGGAGAGGTGAGTAGGATAGCTGGGCAATGACAGCTGCTCTGGTTGATCAGTTTTTGGACTCATCTCTCCCTCCCTCATCCTCTTTTGCACCGTCTCTCCTCTCACCAAAAAGCAGCTCCTTAAGCAGACATGCTGCACTTCCCTCACTAACGCCCCAAAAAAAAAAAAAACCTGACAGGTTTGTGTTGGAAATGAACAGTCTAGGTACAATACAAGCAACCAGCTATTTTGTGTGTCAGGTATGTGAATTTGAGGGCATGAATGCAGGAATCAGTGGAAAATGAACTGCAGTATCTCACACACACAATGGCTGACAGCAGAAGCCCAGGATTTGTTAGCAACTGGAACTTCTCACTGGAGACAAACTGCACAGAGAGACAAATAGGAGAGAAAAAGAGACAAAGAGCATGACTGTGTGCTAGACAGGCAGAGGAAGAGAGAGAGTGAGAGAGAGAGAGAGAGAGGCAGAGACGACAGACGAGCCTGCCTTATTCCTGAAAAAAAGGAAAAGAAAAGATGCTTCTAAGAGGGCCTGTTAAATGTCAAACACCTTCTCGGCTGTGAGATAAGAGAGAGGAGTTCAATTATACCGCACTCTCTCCATCCAACTAGTGTGCAAAACGACACGCATAAACACATGAATGTACACACAACACACAGACACACAGACGCCTTCTCGGCCTACCACTGTGCCTGCATCGTACACGCACAGACTCAGAGGACTGGCACATCGTTAGGTATCATAAGATAGTGAGTGCAAACACAAATTGACAACATATGTATCTGCACTGAAAAGGCACCACCTCGCAGTGAGCAGACATACATATGACATACCCAGAGCATGATGAGGGCGTAACCAGGGTGTGAGAGGGTAAATAAGCGAGAGAGGTCATTCCCCACCAGTGGACAGGACACAGCGATCAAGACGCCAGTAAACGAAAGCAAACAGATTTGAGCCGGAGAGTGGTCTGTAAAATGGGGGATATAGAGTGCAGGCACCCCACTTGTCAATTAATCCTATCTGGCACCAGCACGCTGGCCTTTATGAGAACAAATGTCAGCTTTCAAGACAAGGACGATATAACCTTTCTTCATAGAACAATAGCACACCAGCCTCAGACGACCAACGCTGACATTACATTGCAGGCATCTAATACAATATATATATATATATATATATATATATATATATATATATATATATATATATATATATATTCAAAGGTAAATTTAATTGCCATTCTGGAACTGATCAGGTTTTGTGGTAACTGAAACATGTGAACTATTAGGAACAGTGTTCTGTTACTGTCACAAGTTACATGCCTGCACTTTCTAATGCAGAAGAAAAAGAAGCACTCATACAGCCAGTCGTCTTGAACAAATCTGAAAATCAAATGCGTCGCATATGAAGCAACACTGGCTCTGCAAAATATGGTGATTAAAGTGCTCTAAACACAGGTTCTTTCTCTCAGCAGGAACTCATTTTCTAAGTAATATTCAGAACATTATGCACGCACCAGCAAGATTTTTTTTTTTTTTTAACTGTGAAATCATCTCTAGTGGTCTTTGAGACCTGTAACCTTCTGATTTTCAAAGACCATTAGGAGTTTTCCTTGACATTTAATTTCCTCGCAGTTTTTCCAATTTCTTACATTTTCTCTGTAATTGGAAAAGTGGTCTTTTTTTGTGCACATAAAGAGGAACTGAGACCTGTGCAACATGCAAACAGCAACAATATATGTGCACTTGAGTCACGACACTAACTGCCGCATGCATGTACATCTTCAAAGGGGCACAGAGAAATGGAAAAAAAATACATTCACGCAGACACACATGCAAGCAAAATACACAGACAGACAGACAGACATACACACATGCGCACACACACACATAAGCATTTCCCCTCCTCACTCCTACAGCTTCCCTGCAATGGAGCAGGGAGAGGTGGTCGCTGATGTGAAACAACAATTTCCAGGTTAGCTGCTCTGCGTGGCTCAGGCAGGTATCAGCCGTGACCCACCTGGGCCAGATAAGCAGCTGCAAGAAGCTGATCTGCCACCCAGCAATGCACCTCTCCGTACTGGAGAATGGAGTAATGCGTATGGGCACACACACACACACGCACACACACACACACACACACACATATAAACATAAGTAAACAAATACTAAAAGCTGAAACAATGAATTAAATGTGAGGGCAAAATGAACACATCTATACACGAACCACCACACTACATTTCTAGTAAATAATTGCTGTTGAGTTTGAAAATATCACAAATTTCCCCAAATGAGAGGGAAAAATATACATCCATGCATAAACACAGACATACACAATACACGGGCGCTGCTCAGGTAGAGGGTTCACCCTCTTGATACTTTGATCATTTGACTTGTTGGGACTGTTGGGATTAAACTGGGTTTAAACCTCAGGCGTTTCAGATAGGAGTCCCACACACAAATACCTACACACACACCCACACACACAAACGTGTAAACAAACTGAACCCTGTGACAATGCTGATAATTTGGAAAAATGAAAAAAAGGAATGCTAGAATCATCATAAAAATATGGTGGTGTTCTCTTTGATGATTCTGCATGTCTGATCTCTCTCTCACAAACATACACACACACACACACACACACACAACCAGAGCAATTATGGTTAAGTGTCTTGCCCAGTGACACAGGATAGTGTGTCTAAATGCTACACACTGAAGATAGTGTGTGAGAGCTCACACCTTGGCTGGTCAGGTAATCTAACTGCTGCCGCCATCACGGTGACGCCTGTCAGCTCTGTGCTGTGCGCCTTGGCAGCGCTGCTCAACCTGGTGTCTCGCCACATTCCCACAGACAATTTCAATTAACTTTTACAAGCCAGAGAAATATCACACACACAGCCTGCAGCTATTCAGCACGCTTCTTCCATCTTTGTCTCCATCTCTCTGTATTCTCACTATCTGTCTGGTCATAACACAGGAAAACTTGAATGGACTTGAAAGGCCACACCATAGAGGCAGTATGTCTTCTTAAAGGAGATAAAGAGAGATGGCTATGGTGTGAAGTGTCTAAGATAGCGTCTGTAAAGAAATACTAAAGGTGTCTTACATAAGACGTCTGACCATGCAGCGGATATATCACCTCCTCGAGGTACTCTTTTAAAGCTATACCGACAACGAGCACTATAAACAGTAAACTGACTGTATCACTCAGTCAAATGTAAAGATGGAGGGTCAGGGTTGTCAGAGTGTACAATGCCCTTTTTTGTCCTACCTGTAATTCACACCAGAAGTGACGCATCAAGAGCATGTACGCACTACTTAAGTGTCCATTTGTGCAACCCATAGCAAATCCGATCTCCGTCTCAGCTGTCACCTTTCATCTCCTGAGGTTCTGAAAGGACAGCAGCCGGCCAAACTGTCTTCAACGGAGTGAGTATCACAAACAACAGAACTATCAGTCTGTTTTAAGGATGAAAATAGTTTTCAAACAGAATTACAGAATTATACATTTATCTTATCCTCCCATACATGTTAATGTCTGTAGTTAAAAAGGAAAGTTAAAATGGAACTTAAGTGTTGACCACCTCTTGACTGATTCTTATAAATATACTATATAGTAAAATAAAAGTATTTGTGTTTGGATGAATACTTGCTTTGTACCAATGCATTTTATATGTATTTTATTGGCCATTTTAAATAAAACATTTTACTGTTTGTGTCTTTGCACCACATACAGTGAACCTGGTCATGGGCCTCTGTCCCTGATGCACCTTTCCAAATTCATGCCTGTCATTGGTCACAGCAATAATGTCTGAGGCTTCTTAAGAGTACTTTTACTCACTCACATGTACCATGTGAAATAGCTTAAGTCATTAAGCATAGTTACATTTCAAATTTTATTTTTCCTAAAGCAAGTACACAACAGTAAACTGACACTAGGAAAAAAAAACAAATCAAAGTTTTTAGTAACCTGACTTGTTTTGCCCATTTTGTCTAGAACATCCAAAACATGTGAAGATGCTTTGGAAATGTGTATAATTTTGCCAGAATTGTATGTAATTAAATGGGACAAAATTACATGGGACAAAAATATTGGTTCAAATGATTTCTGCAGTGCTGGCAGAAAAGCAAGACTGCAAATCAGATAGCTGATAAAAGAAGATCAGGAAAAGTGGGGAAATTAAAATTGTAAAGATGTATGAGCAGGATGCTTAGCATTTGTAGAAACTCAGAGGCAATGTTGCAATGAGGGGCCAGAGTGTTGTGAGTGTTTGCATGGGCTATAATAACACTCACACATCACGAGCTGGGTAAATGCAGACAATATAGCGCAGCACAGCGTCATGATGGATGGTGTGTTTGCAGACACCGCTGAACCGTGGACCCCATTATTTCCTGGGGGAGGAAGGGGGGGAGCAAGGCACCACGGGGGAAAGATAAGGGATGATTGACTAAACCAAAACAGAGGTCCCTCATGGATGGCAGCGTGCTGGCATTATTGGGAAGCCATTGTGGGAGTCAATGCAACAGCACAATGACAGCAGAGAGCTGTCACAGGAAGTAAGAAGATCAAGTGTGTCCCCTTCCTAAAGTGAGGTAGGGGAGGCCTCTTCATGTGGAGAGAAAAACTTCCAGTCATTAAGAATATCTCCCGGACATGTTGGGACTCATCTCCTGCTGAGATCATGCGGTTCAGACCGCAACAGGGAGGAATGCACTGCACTTCTGCAGCTGGTAGATAGGATTTATAAAACTAAGACACAGTCACTCTCACTCTCGCGCACACGGCGCATCCGCCAACTCAAGCTCTCAAACGGTGACAGATACAATGGCACTTGCCTGAGATGCAGAGAGGACACACACACGTCGCATTCCAATTTGGCTAAATGAAGGCGGAAAGCAGGAGCATAAACAGACCTGCACGCTGGCCCGCTTTCACTCAGACGGTAACAAATATCTAGAGCGTGTATGCTGCAAGTGGATAAAGGCTCGGATATCAGCCAACATTCCCAAAACACTGAACCAACTCTCAGAGGAGCTGCCCCCCTCTTTCTTCTGACAGTACTCTGATTACCCTTTAATTTGATCACTGCTCATCTCTCTTTATGGTTAAGTGTCTTGCTCAGTGTATTTCTGCCTCTGTTTCTGCTCTAGATCTGGACAGCTGCTTTGGAGAGGCAAAAGGCGGGCAAAACACTCTTGGAGGTCTTCGAGTCATGTTCCAAAGGAATCTGGCAGTGTGGATTTAAGATCTGTAAAATGTTGCAGAGGAAATGTAGGGATCAGACTTTATTAGAGTGTATTAGAGTATGTTCCCTGATTAAAAAAAAACAAAGCATTTAAGGGAAGTATAGTTTGTTTCTTTGTTTTAGTTGAGGTTAAATGTCAGAGCCGGGATGGGAGAAGCTCCATTACTTTTGATATATTGCTTGCTTTGCTTGAGTAGTCAAATCTAAATACTACATTGCCATTACCTTGAGTTTTCTTACTGCAATTTAACCTGATTTTAGAATCGTCTCTTCTCCTGAGTGACATAGTTATGTGTTCAGTGTTGCTTTATTCTATTTTAACTTGTTTATGGAGAAATAGCAAAATGTTACACATATTATGGATACCTAATTTTTCTTAAATAAGCCCTGATACAGCAGTGGGGATTTTTAGACTTACTTTGGTAAAGTGAATTCCAATGATCAACCTTTTTTTTTCTTAATATTACCTCTTAATGTGTGTGAATCTGTATTTTAGTTCATTGACATGTGGTTGGAGGAGCAGGTGTTTATGTTCATAGACTTCAAGTAATGGCCACGTGGTTCAAGATCATATATTTATTTTATTTTATGTCACTAACTCACGTGTTGTTCATCTTGTTGGTTGTTTTCTTTATATTTTCTAACCATGCCCATATAAATACCATTGAATATAAGTGTTACAAATGTCAAAATGTGCAACAGGACACATTTACTTTGCATCTCAGTACACATACAGTAGTTTCCATATTACAGTTTCTTTTTCTGTCAGAGACATCTTATAAAGGAGCTCACCATGAGTGATGTGTTATCAGGCTCATTGATATCAGCAGCCCAGAGCCAAAGAAAGAGCAAGAATGTGTACATGTATGAGTGTCCTCCACACTGCTGCGTAAATCAGCCGGTCGGTCTGTGATTTGCACCAGGAGAGTCAAACAGGTAAGGAGGCCGTTCCCTCCAACCAGGTAATGGCCTGGCCAATGATTTGATCAGCAGTAAACATGACAGAGCTGAGTGCCCTTATCACCAGCCAAGTGTTACTAATGGAGGGGAGTAAAATATGGATTTCCAAACACTGAAACCTCTTGAGCAGGAGAAAGGCTTAAGCCACAAAGCAGTATTTATGTACTTCCTGCAGTTTTTAACATAACATTAAAAAAATGGTAACATCTGCTTATATATATCTCAAATTAGCAAAGGAATATGAAATAGAGGTTTGCTCAAAATGTTTAAATATCTGAAACTAGAGAGCAATGGCAACCTTTAATATGAAGAAAAGAGGGTTAAAAAGCAACTGACTTGGACTTTGATTAAATATGCAAATTGTTAGATTCTGTTGTTTGGATGATAATTCATCCTTGGATTAAATATATGTGACTGCATTGTGGGTAAAGGATAAATGTTGGAATTAAGAATTTGTTGATTAATATCAAATCATTAGAAACTTTGAAAAGTCTGAATAATCTACAACATAAAAGTATCCGTACTGCTTTAGAAGCAATTCTGCCTTCAGACGATAAAGCGTCTCTATCAGGAAGCATCGGCCCGAATCAAGATTAAGAAATATTCACAGTGGAACACCATCAATCCACAGCAGCAATGGTTATAAACAAAGCAGCATTGAGAAGCCAGCAGTCGATACACTGACTCAGACTGCTGCGAAGAGAGAAACAGAGACAGTGTCCGGAGGAGGGAGTGTTGACCAGCCATAGTTAATGCAGAGCGTGCTTGGCGGCTGACAGTGGGGAATTGGCTGGGGAGAGTACACAGACATTATCAACACATTTAGGGGAAGGCTTTAATAAGTCGTTCCTCGGGGCAACTTCCTGCTCCTTAATTATTATTGAATTAGGAATGCCACGGAGCTAATTAAAAGTGTAAGGTATTTACTGTGGCTGTAGAAGCATGTGAGGGAGCAGAGGAGAGCGAGTGAGAAAGAATGGGAGAGCAAAGACATTCACACAGAAGCTGGATATTCAAGTGTATTGTTAAGTGTTTTTAACTGTGCCGGTGAAAGCAGCCACATTTCCTCATCTTTGATGCTAAGAAATTAAAACATAAAAAAAAGACTTTGATTAAAGAGCCGTGTTTCCCTGTTGGAGTTATACAAGAAAAGAAAATATATATTGAAAAAGTGCTGAAACTGGTAGGAATTCTGCTTTGGATGCCTAATTTGTCTATTTCTTCTTCTTTTTTTCTGTCAGAACAAAGGATACAAGTGTGTTGACGGATGAATGTGTCACAGTTACTGAGGTGGTTGTTCAATTCATTTATTTCATTCACTACTGTAATGAATGCTGCCAGGAGCCTCTGGAGGCTTCTTAGTAAAAAAGAATTGAATTTGAATGTATACACTAACTTATAAATGAACATGTGCTTTAATGACGTTAGCCTAAGCCAGACTTTGAAACGTAATCAGACAGAGCCTCATACTCTATTGGCATACACTACACTACATGCACAAACCATCCCAGCGGAGTGCGGAAGTTTCCTATTTCAAACAAATGTTGTGTTCTTTCCACAAGTTAATTACTCAGTAGAGAGCTTAATCTGCCGAATCAGGGCAAAGTGGATTAGGAGATGAGAACGTTTAATCAAAGTGTTCTCTCAGTCTAATTACACATCCCATTTCCTGACACAACACACACTGTTATCTGCCACTGCATTTAAACATCAGCGCCTCTGTTTAGCCGCCCCCCCTCAGAGTGAACGATCCCACTGCCTGGATGTGACAAAAACGCATGAAGCATAATCGCATGCATGCATACTCGCACTAAAAGGACATAAACATACATGTAGAAAGCGCACAGACATTTAGAACGCTGGGTGAGGATTTGAAATATTCCTCTTGTAAATATTGAAATAAATCATCCGAGGCGGTGTTGCATCTCTGCAGCGTACACCGCTAATGCAGCCTAATCACGCTTCACAGGCATCATTCATACCAGTGAGGACTAAAGATCCCCCTTGGGTTCAGTATTGAACTGAGGGTGTTGTGTTTGCCTGCGTGAAAGACAATGAAAAATGAACAGGCCTGATAAAGGAGTAAAGGACAGTGTATATGTGAGAGGTGCGAGTTCACACAGAGTGAAGACCCTCTCTCACTGTGTTACACGTGCCTCTACACTACACGTGCTGCATCTTTCAGGCTCCTTGTGCCGGTTCCTGAACCAAACCCCTCGCCGGTGAGAGTGGAAGAGCAGCGGGTGTAGTCTCAGATCAAATATCCATGGTGTTTGGATGCGTTCCCTCATCTCTGATAAATAATCATGTGCTCCTGTATGCCATACGGAGCTGCAGCTACTGGCTCAGAGGCCACGAGCTAAAGTCACTGATCTGCTGCCTAGACAAGGCCAGAAAGTGTTGGTGAGTGTGTGCACATGCATTCAGAACACTTCCAATGGAGGAAAGTCTGCGTCACTCATCTCTATAATAGAGCATCAATTCCTATTGTGCATGTGTCAGTAAGTTGGTTCTTTTGGTGTCACCTCACACAACCTGCTCCCATCAACCTTATGTTGTTACATCATCTCCGAGACTAAACCTCCATGGTAACTGAATGCGACCAGTCGAAGTGGCTGTGGAAACCTGATCACCGGGCTAAAGTCATGCGGCTCAGCCTCAGCCCGACAGGTGCTCATTTATGTTCATCAAATTTGTGGTAAAATAATGGCCTAATGAAGTACAGAGGATTTCATGAAGTTTTGAATATGATTAAAACGCCTCCATTCTGCCCTGAAAGCCTAATTTAACAATTCTTTATTCTTTGCACAGTCTTCGCACTGAACCTTGAGATGAGAAAATATGTATTTTCAATCTACACTTTATTCAAATCAAGAGCAAGAGCGATGTCAGCATTGAAATTGCTACTCTATTAAGCCAATGTGCTGGTGGTGATAAGTAATCTTGAGTTTGTGAGGAAACATGTGGGTTATGTGAGCAGAGGAGAACAGCATAAGATCCTTTTCACCACACACGCACACACACACACACACACACACAACACAGACTCACGCTCACACACACACACGCACACCTCAGCCGTTTGTGTGTCTGTTCATGAATAGAAGGGCCTCCTAGACGAGGACATCTGCTGAGCTAATAAACAATAATCTTGACAAATTGTCACTGTCCGATCACTCATTCCGCCCTAATAATCGCACCACTGAAGAAGCCATCACAGGCCGAGCCAGGGACATGACTGACAGCTCTCTGGACCAGTGGAAGCTGGTGCTGGCCTGAAGCCCAGCCGCCTGAGGAGAGGACACAATGATTCATAGCCAGAGGGCAACGTGGACAGAGTGGTTAGGGAAATTAGCCACGCCACCCACCAACACGTCCATGCCCTTCACTGGTTAGAACACAAGCTGACTGAATGAGGAGGTGGCCCTCTGCCAGACAGTGCTTAGTACTGTTGGACAAACATGCCAAACCAGGCAACTATGAGGGCAATGGTGTTAGGGGTCATGATAATGATGATTTACTGGAGGCTCAATGGGACATTGTAACCTTCCCTGGCTGCAGTGAAAAACAAGCAACTAAGATGATGATGATGATGGAGATGATGCTGACGGCAGTGGCGACTGCAAATAGTGATAATGATGGAGGCTCTGTGGTGTATCTGAACTTCCCTGGCCTCGAGCTAAAATGTGAAAAAGGAAAAAAAAAAAAAAAAGATTACAGGTTGTCTGTGCCTGCCACATGTAACCGCTCACATAAAGCAACTCAGAGTGTAGACGTGGATAAACACTCCATGACTCAGACTAGGAGTGTTGACAGACTGGCAGAGTGTAAAGGTCAGGTGATAAAAAAAAAAAAAAAAAAAACAAACTTCGAGAAAATCAATCCAATATAAAGGATTTTAATTCCAAGCCACTGACACCCTCAGAGATGATGAAAAGCCAGACATCTCCAAATTGCCCTGTCAATCACTGCGACCAAAAAAAAAAAAAAAAAAGACAAAAAATAAATAAGAGGGGGAATAATAGATCCAGGAGGAATCGGACTCCATCGTGTCTGGCCTTCATACCCTAACCCCCAGCTGCCCCCATCGGCAGTGGGACACACACACACACACACTCACACACATATATAAGCATGCTTGTAATAACATGGAGATATCAAATCTGGACAAACCCTTTCATACAGACAACAACAACAAAGCATCCTGGTTTTCTTATTTGCCTGCCCTACAGTATATTATAGGGAATCACTTGGACCAGGCAACCAGGCAACCAGGCAGTGGAGTTTCCTTCTCATCACACAAACAATCACGCCGCGCACACAGAAACACATGCAGGCATCCTGATAGAGGACATCCACTGCTATCACTGTCACTGTCTTTTATGACATCCCTCGTTACTTGTTTTCTTTTTTTTTTTTTTCCTGTCCCCACTTTCTCAGTTTATATTCAAGAGGTAGAGAGGACAGACGATTTCGGCGCAGTGAACAAGTTGACAAAGCAGTCCACAAAGGCCGCTTTACTGTACTGCTCTTTGGAGATATACAGATGCATCAAATACCATAGAGACTCACCGACGGGCATGTCTTCATAGATGAGCAGGTAGGTCGAAAAGAAGTAGTTCAGGAAGCGTGGTGGCTGGTTGGAGCCTATAATAAAGAGAGAAAGAAGAAGAGTTATTCAAATTATGTCCAAAAACCACCTAGGGATTATTTTTCCTTTAGGCCAATTTATATAAACTGATTCAAAGTATAGCCTGATCGTTTGCTTCCTACAAGCTTACTAGTTTACAGTATTTGCTACTTACAGTAATACCAGCCTGAAAGTGTTCTTGGAGTCTGGCAGGTCTTTCAACCACTTTTGTGGACAGGAAATAATGCATTTTACATTCTCAGCAGCAGCAACCGTCGTTTATTTAAAATTACACAGTAGAGCTGTGCACTTGACCACATAAGAGATCTTTTGAAGGTACAGGTGCAAACATGCCACTGCAATGTGCACGTAAAGTGAACATTCTGGCAACAAATTGTTGCCAGTACACACACATTCTTCTTCACCTGTTTAATTCATACACACTGTACATACACACAGCAAATATATTTAGCGTATGACACAGTATGAGCAAAGGTAGTTAGTATAAAACAGTATATGACATCTGGGGACTGGGTACTGAGTTTGAGGAGGCCGCAGCTGCTTTTGTTAAAGCCCTAGAATGTACTGCATAGCTTCCCAAAACTTTCTGACTGGACACAAACCCTCCCAGTCATCCAGCCAGAACAGGAGTTGGAGACCTGATCAGGAGAACATTACAGTAGATGGGTCTTGCTTGGGGTAGCTAATGTAAGCTTAGTAGCTAAACTTAAGTTGATTAAAAAACCTACAAAGACCTTTCAATAACACAAGTAACTCTTTCATTACATTACTACCATCTGTTCAAGCTGATGCATACATAGTGTGAACTGCATATGCGTATTACAATGTTAAATGTCCCATATATAAAATCCATCCTAACACTCTCTTTAATCAGTTAGTTTGGAAGTCTTGGTGTCAAATATAAACATGGACCAGATGGGAAGAACCATCACCAGGCCTAGTAAGATGACAGGATCAAGCAGAGCAGACTGTCTGGCACACATCGACTCGTGATCACCTTCTTCTCCTCAAGGTTAAACTACCGCCCTTTTTGAAGTTCTCCACGACTCACCGAGACGTTCCTCGACTCACCCAGGGTTATTGTGTTTGTACAGCAGCCTTTTACCTGATGGCTTGTGTCTTACCTCTCTTCTATTCCGTGCACATTGCTCATGTTCCTTTATATCTTCGACCCATTTTAGATCTTTGCCTGGTTTCATCACTACTGCATGTGTATTGACTGTGTCTATGCAGGACATACCTCTGCAGCACATCAGCTCTTTAACAAAGGGCCAAATTCACCAACATGACCTTGACGGACAATCCTACAAACCCCCCTTACTGGTATATTCTGGTCAAATTCAGCTATGGATCATACAACATATTACACAGTGCCACTTATTTATAAATTTAGAAAAGGGTCCTCCAGATAACCACTTTCAAAACCGCTTAGCAGGCAATTTAAAACAGTGTAAGCAGAGAATTTCGATTACACACCGAGCATTATACTGCTGTCAGTTTTGGTCATTATTTTCATGCTTTAACTTGAATAAAATGTTTACATGGTCTGTCTGTAGGTAGAGTCATTCAAGCCTCCGGGGTCCATGAAAACTATTTAGTACCAAGTTCAGTTTTTAACACTGCATGGCCATTATTTTGAAAATGAATGTCTGTGGGGTTTATTTTCTATGAACAAAGCTCACTTTTCACAAATTAAAACTATAAATCTTGTGATAAGTGATGTTATAAGAACAACTATCTTTATAGTATATTCAGGCCAAACCTCATATAGATTTCTCTCTATAGGAGCAAATAATCCTCCCACTAAAACACATATGGTGTTTTAGGGTCTGTTTAGGGGTTAATAGTGTGCTGTGTTTGGGCAGGGCTCTGTGATGTCAGAAGGCCGTGCGATACAAGCTGTTTTGTTGGGAAGATCAGGGAACAAAGCTGAAGGTCTTTGATCAGCTAAGCTGGGCGGCAGACCACAGAGACACTGAAGCGAGAGAAGGGGAGGCCAGTCTGTTTGAAGTGAGAGCGCTTGATAGAGGGAACTGGTGCTTTGAAGCTTTCCGTTCAGTCATGTGCCCGCTTGTGCGGAAGAAGACGCTTATCTCTGGCGTGCCAGCGTCGCTCTCAGTGGGTGCCAAGAACGCAGAGCATGTCTCACAATATAGGGGGTGCTGAGGAGGAAGGTTAACCTGTGGCTTAATTACTACGAGGCAGTGCGTCACATTTGGATAGTGGAATGCAGATAGATTACAGCCACAAAATAATCACAGCAATGATCATTAATCCAATTTGCTTGATCAGGGAGGTAATGCTCAAGAGGAGCACATGGTCAGTTAGTGCTAATAGGTTAGTTAGAGAAAGCAAGGGAGAGGGAGAGAGGATGAAAGAGGTAACATAGGAAGAAAACGCAAGGTCCTCCAGTATCCAGCTGTGTATGAGGTTATTGAATAAAGATGTATATATATATATATAGATATATATATATATATATATATACACATATATACATCTTTACTCAATAACCTCATTGTGCTTGATAGAAAGAGGTTGTGGCATTCACTTAATAACTTTCTCCGCTGCCTCAGCTCTGTGTGTGATTGGAGGTGTCTCCTGCCTGTCACTGTGAGACAGTTACTGTGACTTTCTACAACACTGCTCTCTCTCTCACTGGAGCTCTCTCTCTCTCTCTCTCTCTCTCTCTCTCTCTCTCTCGTCCTAACAGAGATGCAGCAGAAAGCATGTATTTAAAAGTAGTTCTTACAGTAGGCTGAACAAAAATGTGGGACACTGTGAGCAAGACAAGGGTGGAGCAGCAGAAAAAGGAGACCAACAGTAAAGTCATGACAGTGGTAAGATGTGAAAAAATAAATAGATCATGTACAGGGCTGAAAGAAAAAGGTGTGCAAGTCAAGAGAAGGTAAGGGAATTAGTGTAGGAGGTAAGCAACAGAACATCCTTTCGGGCAATTAATAAATAAAGAAGGGGGAAGAAACTGGGAGAGGTGCTATACAATTCTCTGTAAAACTATAAAATTCTGTTATCAAATCTTAAATTACCTCACTGAAGGCATATTTTACCAGGTCACTGATAAAGACATTAGAAAACTATATTTATTCATAATCCTGTATTTGACTAACAAAGGTAGATTTGTGGTTAAATGTTGATGCGCCCATGTTATTTTCAAACCTTTTTTTATCCGTTACTCAGGAAAGTTTGACTGACTGAACATACTCCTTCTCAATTATTCAGCATCAAATTCACACTGCTGCGGATATTCACAAGAAGAGCTGCAAAGTAAAGCCAGTGACCTTCTTACCACTGCGAAGCTACGCTGCTTTATTTGAAACAAATGAAATGTGCACACTGTAACTGGAATTTATGGTTCATTTTATAAATGATGCAGTGTAAATGTCTGGTGTTTGCAGATTTACGCATATTCATTCTTTACAGTCAGGGGGACTCACCTTCACAGAAAGAGTGGAGAATGAGGAAGGGAAGGAGGAGCTTGGCAAATGTCATCCTGCCACCTAAACCCACACTCCACGACATCACCTGCACCAGAGGAAGCACACACAAACACAGAGTGATGCTTAGTCACAATGATTCAGTGAGCTGATGATACACACTGCAGTTTGAGCCTGGCCACATCATTTCCAAAGTCATTTCGGCTCATTTATTTTAGATGATTACCATGTAACTGAGATGCGATCGGCACAATTAAGTGACGGAAAAAAGAGTCGCTTCACGGCATGTTGCAGGCAGGTGTTTTCGTGTGTGTGTGTTTGTGCCCGAGGGGTGGGGTGTTGATGAAGAGAAATTCAACAGCAACAGCACATTTACAGAACACAGCGTTTAATAGCCACAACTAACACACACATACATATACACACACACACATACTGTGTTAATTGTCTGATTACAAACACAAACTAACAAGTGCAAAAAGGAAAGGTGTAAAAGGCATTTTAAAGATTTTTAAGATGGCGTAGCACAGCTTCACTGAATGGGAATGTCAAAACTGCTAAGAAGGACATTTTTACTGTACAGATTTGAAATGTATTCATGGTCAGGATGTTTGCTGGCATTGACAGAAAAAGATACACCTCTAATTAATTATAAATTGCTGCACAGTTTGCTTCTGTTTGCTTAAATGTTGCAATTTGTGCATTGGTCCTCTGTTTTATGTGAGGCTTCCTGTCTGCTCAGGCGATGCAGAAGCCCTCACCTCACCTCAGCCTTCCCTGATTTCAGTCTTTCCCTCCATCTTCTTCTCCCACTCCCTCATCTGCCTGTCTTTGCCCTCGCTCTCATTTGTTCCCTCTCTTTATACTGTCAACTCTCGTCCCGGCAAGGCCTCGCTGGTCGAGACACCCGTTCCGTGACGATTTAATTTTGAAAGGTTATCTTTCTAACTTCGACTTCTCCCCAAAGCCCACTGTGCTTCAGCTAACAGTAAAACTGTCCTTCAGATACCTGATGGCCATAAAAAAAAAAAAAGCTAAATAAACAACAAACCAGTGCACAAAGCTATAAAATACAATGTGCGCTGCGTTCTGTGTTGCCGCTTGCTGCTGTGCTGTCGCTGTGGTGCTGTTAGAGATATATACAGTGCGGTGGTGGATTCAATTCAGACAAAGCAGTTAAAATTTACAGGTGAGCGAGAGAGAGACACAACGTAAAGAATAGGCTGTCGCTGCTTTTTGTGTATGTATGCACATGTCTGCGGGTGTATGTGTGCGTGCGTATATCATCTGTGCATGTGTGTCAGTTTGAATGGGCACATTTGTTTTCATTTGGATTCTTGTTTCCTCAGCATTATTGCATTTCACTTCCTGTAACAAAATGCACAATGCATCCTGCCCAGCCATGTCGCCACTTTTTCTTCTTTTTTTTTTTTTTACTCCATTCCCTCCTTCTTACGTGCTTACACATTCATTCGTCTCTCTTGCCGGGCCCTGAAGACCTTCTCTCCTTCTCTCATACCCTTCCCCCCTCCTCGTCCTCTCAGACACAGTTGTGGCCCACCAGAGGGTATTTATCTCCACTCACTGGGAAGCTCCCACAGAAAGCCACTGACGACGACCTAAACAGATTACACGTTTCCACAACTTACCCTGTCCGCCACAGAAAATGACCTTTTCTCCAAAATCGTTTCCTGACGTTTGTTTCATAAACACACCTGAGGGTGGCACGCTCACTCGGACACCCCGGAGCACTTTAAGTAGCCAAATGCACTGACACCCACAGTTTATCAAAGCCAGTAACTACAACACAACAAGCTACAAGACCTGAGGGCAACATCTCAGTGTTTCCCGTGTTCCTCTTTGATGCTCGGTTAGGGCTGATCAGTCTGGATGAGGACAATCAATAAAGCCCATTCCCAGCTCTCCACGCTGGAAGAAAAAATAAAATTAAATAATTGTACACAGGGCAGTGAACAAGCTCTTTGAGACTAGTTTTTGTCCTGTTTTTTTTCTGCTGAATGAAACTGTTTTTTTTTTTGTGTGTCAATTCTATCCGCCATCTGCTGTTCTAAATAGAATCAGTACATGCTCCACTGATTTTCTTTATAGAACCAGAAATGTCCACAAAGTGATAAGAGATTTCAGATGTCCTTTGAAAAACTCCATCATTGTGAAATATATAGCACAATATCATGTCTTTGAATTGATAGTGGTACCAAAAATCGGTGATATACTTTACTGTCATTTTTCATTTCTCTGTACTAGTATATAATGTGTACGGCTGGTTGATTTATGCATCCCCCCCCACCTCCTTCACCCATACACCTTAGCCAGCCTCTTCACTAATCCTTCCTCCAAATGTTAAAGGACATTTCTGCGATGACAAACGGGTGAATATGAGTGATGGATACTGGTTGAGACAGACATGTTGGGTTTGAGAGAGCTGAGGCAGCCGTGGAAAATACAAGCAGTCCTCCTGCAGCACCATCCACTCTGCTCTCACCAGGATGCAGAAGGTTTCAATATTAAACATTTGCAGAAAAAAAAGCACCCCCCACAAAGTTACAGATGCAACAAACTATAACTAGAGCTCTGGGTGGTCACATCATCCTGCCCGTCTTTTGTCTCCATCTGTAACCCGGATTGTCTCTGTTAGTTTAAGCTCCTGCCTGGCTTGTCTTTCTTTTGATCTTGCTTGTCATTCAGCAAACTTTCAAATTGCCAAGTTAATTTTAAAAATGCTGATCAGTTGTTTCTTGGGGAGGAAACACTAAAATGTTTACTTAATTTTAGGTGTTGGCTCAACCAAACTGACCCCCGGGTTTTTTACCATGCAGATAAATTTGGTTTTGCCCAGGTTGTGAGACATCCGTTGCATTTTCTGACATCCACACCAATAAAATTAAGGTAAACTGAATATAATTTGGGAGGCTCTGTGCACTGAAAATTGACTTTGAAAAACTGAAAACAGCAACATATCTTCCCAGAAGAACTGCACATAAATCTACAGTTTTTTATTAGAAACTATTTTTTATAGCAGGTTAAAAAGTGAACACTGGCCACAGCAGCAGATATTGTGTGTCACAATCTCAGCGTATCAAACTAAAACTATCTGCATGGTACGACGCCCTGAGGGCCAAGCTGAAAAGAAAGAAAATCCGTTCTTTGTCGTCTCAGTGAGCTGACCCTTTGTCTGATATGCTGATTTGTTGTTTCTCTTCAGCGGACAATATTCTTAATTCCACTATTATGTTTTAATACCACTTGAAACAATATGTTTTTGCATGGCAGACTCAGTCTTTTGTGTGACCATAAAATGTGCAGTCTGTGGGGTATACAGTATGTACCACTTCAATCACTTCAGAAACAACGTGGTGGAGGTAGAGTGGGAAGGTGGTCAGTGGTAATCACCTAAAAGGACAGTGGGCATGGCCCTGGGGCTCCATACTCAAATTAAGGCCCTTTTGACTGACGGCACACTTTCTGTAAACCATTTTTAAAGTGAAAGTGCCTCTGAATATTCAAGCCACTTTTTGACCACATACATCGGACACATGATTGAAAACAAGCAGATCACATGTGAGCATTTTATGTGTCACTAGGATGATCATTATTAAAAACACAAGCCTGTTCAGCTAGAGAGAGTCTCTTTAGAGACTTCACTGATGCAAACAAACCTTTTGCAGCATCCACAAACAGTAAGGTTTTGTATACTGTTAAGCCATAAATAAAATAGACTTAATATATTAATAATTAAATTAATATATTTTGGAGTGATAGTCGGCTCTGAATCTAACATAACTTGAAACTAGATTGTGCCTTTAAAAGATGGTGTAGGAACACCACTCAACTAATAGAGCAGATGTATGAAATGAAATAAAATCAGGAACCCTTGATGTGGAGGTAAGTGAGTGCTTTTGCAGTATTGAGTATTAGCGGGACAGTATGAGCTGTTCCAATCAGTCAGTTGTGCACGGGGCAATTAAACTGCAGAGGACAGGGCTAAGCAGGAATGTGGTCCTTGATGCACGCTGGGCCCCACTTGCGGCACTGTCCCACTCCATTGGCTATATTGTCACCATCTATCAAACCTTCACTTTATTCACCCCCTCCTTCACTCTGTCAGAATCACTGCTCATCTTCCGCTCACCCGCCTCGCCCATGACAACATCTCATACCGGTCTCTCGCTCCCCCCAAAGCTTGCATTTTTCTGTCTGTTTTCCTTTGTTTTTCCACCCTTTTTTAGTCATCTCCCTCTTGACGTTCTCTCCTCTTGGTCTTATCCACGTTGACTCCACGTCTCTTCATTTCTTTGATTTACCACACAACTTGGCTTGTCCAATTAGAGTGTATATGTATTCTGTAGTCATATCAAATAGTTTCTCTTGGCAGATATTTATGTCTCCTGTGTCCTGATGTAAAATGTCAACACAGCAAATGCATGTCTTCTGTGGGCCGTGTGTTGTCGGAAGTGTGGGTCAGAGATAAGCGTTTCCTTTCTCCAACAGAGCAATAAAAAGTAAACCCTCACAGAATCTTCTTTACAAAGGTTGGATAACCTTTGACTGGTCTTGAGGCTTTTTTGTTTCTGTTACAAGAGCTGTTATTCACCTGTGGTCAGTTTTTCACAGTTGTGCAGTTGTGGGGTTTGAAAACTATTTTGAGTCCATTAAATTAAATCCAATATTTAAACTTGTAATACTTGTCAACATGCCACCCTGAATCCCGATTGAAAAGGCAGACTATTTAAGGCCTAGGATAACTATTAGGAACACATACAGCTCCCACTGGGCAAAGCTTAGGGTGGCTGAGATCCAGGTCTGTTTAATGATTTGCAGTCCTATAGCTTATCTGACAGTAATGTGTGATTAAGGCAGTGTAAAGTGAAGAGTAATATCTGGACCCAGTGCGCTCCCTCTAGAGAGGCCTGCCTGCCCACATGGCTGTATCTCTGGGCTTACAGCACTCGATATTATTGATTACATGGCAATTGTGTCTGACTTGCCTTAACCTCAAAGGCACCGTTCTCGGGACTGGTGGGCCTCAGGCAGAAGCCAAATCTGGATTATCACAGCGAATCAATGGCAGATTTCTGCCTGCCCTCGGTCCTCATGAAAAAGCCATCACTCATTAGCGCAGTGATCACGGGCAGATTAGCAGACATTTTGGCTTCATCAGGGAGGAGGGAGGAACAGCGGTGCTTTGATGAGCTGAGTAATGTCTTCCTTCCCGCCCTCCTGATTCCTTCATCTCTGACATGACGTGACTCCCTGAAAGCCTTAGTCAGCAAACCTCACTCATATGACAAGAGCACAACTTAACGGGATGGCATTTGGACCGCAGAGCATGTAGTGCTTCTTGAGTGGAAATGATAATCAAACTGGCATGGCACATTGATGCTGAGTAAACTGTTCACTTTGGTTGGGTCATATATATATATTTAATTGCTGGCGCTAATGTTTCACTTTCCTAACAAATTAGATGCCTAAGTCACATGGCAAAGCGTAAAGTAAGAGCACCAGCAGAAGTTTACTTCCACAGTGACCATATCTTAATTTACTATCAACCATATGAATCATCCTCCATCTTAACACACATTTTTTAAAGCCCACCCCAAAGTCGCTAAATGAGTCACATGTTAATATATGTAAAACATGACATTAACAGCTTCCACCTTAGTAAAACTGATGGAGGTCCCTGCTGTTGGGCTTCCTCATGATGCAGCTGACTATTCTGTCCATACGAAACATCTATTGCATTGCAAGGATCCTCCCCTGTTGCGCTGTCTGAGATATTTTCTCCCTTATACAGTTTTTCTCAGTCACTTTGGCACATTTCTCCAATTGTCCTTAACATTTGCGAAATAGGAAAAATGTTTCTCAAAACAGCCTCAAGCAATGGATTACCTGCAGAAGTCCGTAACTTGCTCAAAATCCTGTTTCTCACACAAAGGTAAATATTTATGTCAATCAACATGTCAGTGCCATCAGAATTACAAGTCTCTGTGCTATTGTTTACCCACCAGATGGTCAAAATCTTAGCCATGTTGTCAATATAACAGTGGCTGGTTGCAAGAGATTGGACAGGATTCACAGTTATGTCTCTACTGTAATTTATTGACAGATCTCATCGTTGCAATACAGAATGGAAACACAAGACTGTTTCAAAAATGTTAACAAAGACACCCCTTAGATTGAACTGCACATACACAGAGCGCTGTATATGGAGTACACCTCATGACATTACTCCCTGTTGGGCCACAGAATCTCATCCACATCTTCATTTGCAGTACAGCACAGAGAGGACGCCTCTGCAGGCGTCTGCTGGGATGTCCTCACATGCTTGAGAAATTATGACAACTGGTTCAACCGTTTTGCATGTTATGTCTTATGCAATTAAGTAATGCCTGGGTGTTTTGGGGGCTACAACTATTCAACAAAAGCTGTTCAAACAGTAACAGCAGACAATTGAACACCATTAAGATTCAACATTCAAGATTCAAGATTTTATTGTGATGTGCACAACTACATGGAGTAGTTGCTGGCAATGAAATTCTTCAGTTTCTGGCTCCCTAAAACAATGCTCAAAAATATTTAGAAATGAAAAAACACACAAGCAAAACAGAAAAAGAGATATAGAATCTAAAATAAATAAGTAAACTTAAGTGATAAAATAAAATATAGACCTAATATATAAATTATACAACTAAATAAAATATGTAATTAAGGGTAATCTACAACAGAATACACATACAGTTGTTGTTGGCAGTTGGCAGTATGAAAACTTAACAAGGTGCAAAGTGTTGAAATGGTGCAATTAAGAGGGATTTAACAGTCTTATGGCCTACAATCATTTGCATGAATGTGCCAAAGCATTTGCAATTAGATCAAAATTGATTTCATGATGTGCAAATGATGTGCAGAGAGTTTTTCCTTATCCGAATTGAGAGTCTAACAATAGAGAATGCTGCACAGATTGTACAGCCCTTTGAGGCAAATATGAGATTTGTGATATTTGACTATATAAATAATATTGATTGGCTGAAGCCTCCTCTCAATAAAAAGATCACCAACTCTCTGCCAGGCAAACAGGAGATGGGGGACTGTAGGACACATGCCAAGACAAACTGTTCATCCACTGGACACGGTGCCTACAACTTCTTTGATCTGTGTGGACTGACAGTGAAGCTAAACACTGTGGGAGAGACCGGGGCAGCCTACACAGGACCAGAGAGATGGTAATTATCAGGAACAGGATGGGAGCGCTGCAAGGCACCGCATTACAGCACCCTGTCACAAAACACTTGAGCAGGCACAACTCATACACACCCTGTCCTGTGTTGACCAACACCATGATGTGTGTGTGTGTAAGAGACATGGGCATTGAAGAAGCGGTGGGGGTCGTTCTGTGTTCACTTGGGAGTGAATGGTGGGGGTGAAGCCTCCTCCTGTCCCACAAACTGGGACACAGCTGTGTGAGAGAGTGTCCTGTATCTGTCAAGTGAATGCTGAGGAGGTGTGTCTGCAACATTAAAAACTGATGGTGCAGCGATAAAGGCTACATGTTGATGACACTTATGTCATCTATAGATGATGTTCATTTGGTCTCTATCTACACATCCAAAGAGCAATAAAAATAAAGGTTAATATGCTACTCATTACCATATTGTCTTATTTATATGGTATGTTGCAATATTCACTATAGTGAACAATCCCATGATGCTAACCCACATTAATGTTCATCAGATTAGTTCAAATGACTGAAGTGCTTTAGACAAGAAAGATAAAAACTGTACAAATTCTCAATTATTTATTATCTCATTATCCAATGTCGATACTCCTATGGAGAAGAGGATTCTGGGCAATGAAATCTTTTTTTTTTCTTTTCTTTTTTTGTGATAATTACATGCAGAGACAGTACGTTATAATAATAGATTATTCTTCAGATCTGCTTTGCTCCATTTCTACTTTTATTACACCTACTCACCTCCTGTCCAGTGGCCGTTTGGATTTTATCCATGTTGTATGTTGTCATACTTGTACAGACAACCCTGATCACAGCTCTGCTTTTTCAATTCAAGATTGTTTTTATAAATAAATCACACCAGATTTTGCTATAATGGTAAACTGTGACCAGAATATTTCCATTAGTTGTTTTATACATTTGCTAAGAGAACTGAAAGGCGAATGCCTACCAAATACAAAATGGTGTAAAAAAAAACAACTCATAAATGTGAAATAAAAAATAACATAAAAAAACCTATACAACCAATTGTCTCATGAGATTCAAAACCCAAAGAAAGGTGTTACAAAAAGGTATGTGGGGAGCAAGCAACCGTGTCTGCTGCTGCCAGTTCCTTTTTGCCTGAGTGCAGGCTGACATAACAATCTTAGCTCTCTGATTTTAGGCTTTTAGTGTTTTTGTGGAGAAATTGTAGTGAGAACATAATGATACACTCCATGACTTTTTCCTCTCATCCATCTACCGATAAAAACAGTACAGATCAATACGCTGTCATGCAGCTATCGTCCTGCGCTCTGCTTTGATTCCACTGAATCACAGTGTTTTCATCTTCACTCCTGTTTCACCATGTAGACAGCCTAGGACTGTTTTTCTGACAATGAGATGTATTGTTAATGAGTTTCCTTTTTTATACCATAATCACAGCATTAGCATGTTATTTATATATTATATTTTTGCCTCAATTCTCCACGGGCCTGTGATTTCTCCGTCATTCTCACATGTCATGCCACTAAACAAAATTCAAAGTCTCCATAATGTGAACTGATTGCCTCTTCCACAAATTTTGATGCCAGTCTTAAAATGCCTGTTTCTTAGCAAGGCTTTCTTTTCTTCTTGGCCATTATCCGCCGCAATGAGCTTGGTAAAGCTGTCCCAGCAGAGGCATGTGTGTATATCAGGCAACATAAACACAGACAGCTGTGTCAGAGGGCAGCCGATAGCCTGTAGAGACTCATTCATCTCCTTTTGTCTCTCTCTTTGTTAGAGCGCAGTCATTCCGCCGCGCCAACCGTTGACTGTTTCCATCCCGGTTTAAAGATCAAAACACATCATTTAGTAGCTCCTCTCCAGCACAGATGACCTTTGCATCTCAACATTTCACCCCGCTCCCCATTCAGCCCTGCCTCCCACCGTACTTCACCCTCATTGTCCTGCCCCCCCCCCCTTCTCTCTCTCTCTCTCTGGCGTTTCATCCCCACTTCAGGGCATCATTCCATGCGTAAATACCAAAAACAAGGATTTGTCACACAACAAAGCTGCCATTAAATTGCTGTTTTGTTTGTTTTACATGCCATGGCTTATTTTTGGGGGAGAATATGACTTGATATGGCAAATGCTACCAGCTTAGATATGAATCCCCACTGTTTTAACTACGTGAAATGAAAGGCATCTTTCCCTTCCTTCAGGAAATTTCAATTTCCAAATTCCTTCATAATGCTTTCAGACTTGCGGAAGAATGAATCAATGCAGGGATTAGCAGCAATAGACTACAACGAGATTACTGTGGATGGATGAGTGTACAACAAACTATCTAATCAATCATCCTCTCCAAAAAGGCTCCATCAGTGGTCGGATCTGCTGTGACAACATTTGGAAAAGCATGGCTTCACATCCACATGGACAGCAGCGGGAAGAAACCGACGCCTCACCTGTAATATAAGTGGCTGAGCAAAATCACCTTCTTAGCCCTCCCCTCCTCTGCAACCTGTTTTCTTCGGTTATGCCCGACTGCCTCGGCTGATTTAATGACCACACACAGCTGGACCAGGAGAGAGGTGGATAGGAAAAGCGGGAAGCACACAGTGATCATAACCGCAAGCGCCAGCAATGTTGTGTGGACACCAGAAGCAGCTGGGAAAAGGCAGAAAACTGACATTTAAGGTGTGTGATATCTATGTCAAAGGTGTCATATAGAGACAACCATGCTCAAACTGCAACAGTATGTTAATCTGTCTGCACACAAATGCCATTGTACAAATATCATATGTAATAAAAAAAAACTATTTGCGTGAGCTACACCGTACGAACATATTGTGGCAAAGCAAAGTGATATGAATATGTGCAAGCAAGGTTCAGAAAAGCAACTTGAAAAAAAATGAGTCATTACCTAATAGTAACTCAAGAGCAAGTAGACTGTTAACCTTCTTTCACACCTCATAATTAAATCATCAAACCTCTCCCAGTGGTTCCACTCATTATTTCCTCATTGACTGTGTTTCCCAAATGATAAACACCATGGGAAAAAAAATTGGATGCATCATTTTAATATCTACCACTTTTCCATACTCTACACTGCCTTCGCTCCCTTTCCTGTCCCACAAGTTTACCATTCTTCAATCTTGCAATACTTTCACCCTTTCTTGTCCTCCTACTTTGCTCTGCTCCCTGTCTGACACCTCATAGGACAGTCCAGTAGAGTCACTGTATCTGCAATTCATTCCTTTATCCCACATATTGGGTTTCATTTGAGCCTGTCAGTCAAGGTGTCTCCAGTTAAATTTTTTTTTCTTCCTCCTCGTATTCTGAATGAATTCAGGGGGAGTGACAGACGGACACTTCGAAAGGGAAACTGTCAGAGGCATACTTTCCCCCACATAATGCATGAAAAACAGCGGCAGTTTCTCCCCAGCTTATCACATATATAATAGAAAATATCTGATTCTTTGATCGTCTATGCACATTTTTATGGTATACTTTGACTTTGTAGCAGGGGTGACAATGCCTGCACACCACTACTTATGCACTGGTGGACCACACTGAGGGTGAGTGAACCCACAACCTAACAGGCCAAAATTTCCATGCAACATATTTCAACAGGAGACCTTAGAGGTTGGTTACTCTTTTTATGTCATTATTCTGACTCTGTATAATCCACCTGAGGCACATTGTTGTTTGCACTGTATAAAGTAATCTGACAGGTTGGAGCAACATAATATTACCTTTACTCTGCTCTTGAGTATGTTTAATGTATTCTAACTGTTCAAACTGTGATGGATAATCTTTTTCTCTCTCTCTTTCATATATTGTACTACAGTTGCTGCACATTTCAATGGCAATGCTGTCTGAAAACATTTTCTGATGTTAAACGACAGAATCACCATGATTATTGGGTGTTCACTTGCATGTAAAACTTTTAATAAACTTTTTTTGCTGAGTCCATCAGCAGTTGGTCATCAGTAAATGTGCCTTGCCAGGGGGAATAAGAGTCACAATTACCACAATTCACATAATTCATCCGGACTTCGTGATCAGTATGTTAAAAAATAAACCTACTTTGCATTAAATCGTGATCCGAGCACTAAAACACAACTGGCTGAAAAGTGTGATCCTGGAGGTTAATAAAAACTGAAAAATGACAGAAGCCTGCATTTCATTACTCTGTCATTATTGCATCAGCTGCCTGTGAAGTAATCCCCGAATAAAGATTAAAGAGCACTATAAAATCTAACAACTGCTATCTACAGCTAGCAGCTATATATTTATATATTTATATATGTATAATCTCCTCAGACTGAGTGGTGTTCCCCTTTAACCTGGCGCTGCGTCCTTGCCGCGTTCAGGTGACACATGAATAAATAAGTGGGCAGCGAGGCGCTTCCCAGCAGGCACCTCTGGAGTCGCCAGGGCTACCTGAGATAACAGTGTACACCTGACACCTCTGAGCGGGCATGCACACTGCCTCGCTCTGACTGACAGCTTAATTACTCTGATATTACCCGGAATGACTCGCCAGCAACAGTTGGAGAGGACCGCCGCGGAGGACGACGCAACTTGAACGGAGTGTCCGCAGAGGAGAAGAGACAATATAACGTCCACAATCTGACCGCTCCTCCGTGTGAAATGACAGCTCATCAAATCATCATTCACACCAGCGATTAACAACTTCTAAAACTCTCCTTTGTGGCTGCGTAAATCCCAAAGGCGCTGCGTAGCCGTGTGCCAAAGTCGGATAACTACCGGTGCGCGTAAAAGTGGTGAAATTACGCGCAACTGTTGTGGTTAGAAATGTTACAGCACATGATGAAAAACACACCATCCCGTCTGTGAAAACACTCTCCTCTGCCACAGAAGCCCCCCTAACGCCGCTTCGTGTCTACCAACTCATAGCAGGGCGATCATGACATTATCATATTGTCCTACCTTCCTCGTCCGCGTCCGTCGCTGGCTCAGCGCCTTTGGATTCGATTGCCTGTCCTGCTGTGATGCGTTACCAAGTATCTGCTGCATGCTACCCTCTCTCTCTCTCCTCCCTCTCCTCCTCTCTCTCTCTCTCTCTCTCTCTCCCTCCCCGTTAGCTTTACTCTATCACCACCAACGCCCTGGTCATCATTGCAAATTTCACTTCCCAGTCTTGAGAACTACCACTGCAAAACGCAACGTAAACCCTCACTTGCGTGAAGCTCCTGCATCAATGTCCTTTATAGCACTCCCACTCCTGCTAAACCAGGGTCACACTTCAGCAGTCCCACCACTTTTTTTATGTTGTTCCCATGAAATATCATTCTTTCTCTCTCTCAAAAAAAAAAAAAAACATCCAAAGTCTGTCTGCGCATGCAATGAATCTTATATATTGCACGGGATGTGGGTTGAATTCATTACAGCCCCCTTTTTTTTTTGCAAATATCAGGCATGGCCCTGCTGAGTTTACATGAGTGAAAAATGTAAAATAATTACGCTCAGACGTGTTGACAAATCATTTGGGAGCTTCACGGAAGAGGGCTGAATTCCCCGAGATTAAAGAGATCTATTTATGAGCCCCCTAAATAAGCTTATGAGCTAATATATTACACAGATTAAATCTAAAATCTATTATTTAAATACAGAGGTCATGGATGTGAAGAATAGCCAGGGTGACAGCACCACCTAGTGTATGACATAAAAATAGCAGATAAAAGCATCCGCCACACTGTCCAAATGAGATCACTTTTTCATAGACACATGCAGATAAATGAATATCCTGCATTAGTCTGCTCTTATTTAAACAACTTTTAACTCTTAGATACAAGACTACACATCGTCTGCATAAGCATGAACATACCCAGTTGTACTGTTTCCATCTAATATATATTTTTATATATATATCATTACTGCTTATACTTGGCATGTCACTTTTGCATACCTCTCTACTGCCATGTAACCTCTGTGAATATAACAATAAAAAGCTTGAATCATGAAAGTAATTAATTACATCATGTATAAATGACTTAAAATTTTACATTACAAAGAGCAAGACTGGATTTGTGAAACTTTTCCCCACAGTAGAAATGATTTTATATCGCCTCAGTGGTCACTCTCAGATTCTGAACGCTCACACTGTTGTTCACTGGCAGGTCCGCACTGAGAGTTACAGCCTTTAGTGCTCATCTGTGAGGTTCATTTCTATTACAGGATACCCTAGCAGCTGTTTTTTTTGTGACAGCAGTATATTGTTTTAGTACAATCAGAGTTTTAATTCAATATCTGCAAGTGGTGTCATGTCAGTAGTCCGCAGTAACAGTGTCAGTAGGAACATTTTTCATTGCCTATTTAATATAGTAAATCTGCGAAGCTTACAAACACTCAATTTAACAAGGTAACACAGTGACATTACAATATACATTTATTACACATGTATGCATGTTAGATGTTAGATGCTCTATAAGAAAACTGTGAAATAAAGTGTAATAAAAAGGCCTGAACACTGTTTGGAGCCTCTTTTTTTTTTTTGTTTTTTGCACTGACAGGATCTGAAAACTTTGCAGTGCGGCAGAGCTGATGTTTTGCCAAGAAAAGATCTTTCCACACAAATCACAGCTGCTTGACCTTGCATGCATATTCACTTTCAAGCCTTGATGACACTCTTGATATTGTTTGCTTTCATTCACACACAAAACACATTCTTTCCTCTGTCAACAGTCTGAGCTGCACCTCCACCACTCACCACTTTTTTTAAGGAACAATTTGCTCGCTCTTCAAAGTCCTTATCGCTTCTTTCTTGGCTCAGTAAGTGACTAAAACTGTAACAGATCAGCTTTGTCAAATTCAGTTAGACCTGGATGACAGATGGCTGCCAAACAAATTGAAATATGGTTCTTATTTACTAATGAGGCGTGGGCAGTAATATCCTCCCTTTTTGACATTTTTCTCCATATTTTAACAAATATGTGCAACGGTATAAAACACTTGCTTCCAGCACAATCCCAAAATTCCCGCAGTTTTATGGCAAGCACCATGTTTAAAGTTTGTGAATCTTCTCTATATCATCCGTTTCATTCACAATGCTCCACCGTTGTGTCACATTCTTGTCAGATGACCTTGAGCAGTTTTATTGTGCTAATCAGGGAGCGATTGCTATGGCAACGTGCCGTTTTATTGGTTGCACCGGCCAGTCAAGTTAATGTTATCCAGTTAACTGATCCCATACCACTGACTTCCTGAGGATCAGATGTCTCACTTCTTTTATGTTACAAATGTCATCACCAAGAGAGAGTCTCACTGGAGGGGGATAAGACAGTGTGCTAATGTGGTGTGTGGGAGCAGACGTGCTGTCAAATGAAAACTGGCTGTCTTTTCTTTTCTTTTGTTTTTCCAGGTAAACAGGGAAAAAAAAACATTTTACTCACAATGCTGCTATCCTGATTACTTTTTTCTTTCAGGATGCAAGTGGAACAACATAAAGCATGAACAAAATGTGTCATGGCTGTTTTCAGAAAACTACTGCTACTGCTTTGTCGCATAAACTTTGTTAGTCTTTGAAGTAGAGAGCATAGATTTTGATAATTAGAAACTCTTTTTTACAACAACTACAACTAGTACTACAGTACTGAGGTTTGCACTACAGTAGCCAATTCTAAAGTTCAGGTAACAGCAATGCAGAATCATATATAGTGATGATTTCAGAATATAGTCTTTCAGTATATATCTAATGCAATACTTACTACTACTTTCTACTTATTGGCAGAAAATCAGGTTACTTTAAGCCACTCAAGTTGCTTGGAATTAACAAATTAGTCCTAAATCGGGTAAATCAAGTTCTCATTTCTTACCGCCAGCCTCCTCCCGGCCATTACGGTGCGCAGGGTGTGACAATGATTCAATGTGATGTTTTGCTGCTCTCTGGTGGATATTTTATTCAACTGCAGTTAAGTCTAAGTGTTTTGCACTGAAGTTCTCCTCAAATAGAAATTCAAGCTTGAAGTAGTTTGGGGATAAGGGTCACAGAGGCACACGGCTTCAGTTATACTGCCAAAAATAATTAAATGTCAACGCATGTGTCAATGTGCAGACACATGCGCACACACACAGTAGTATCCAACAGGATCAGATTCTATGAATTTTACCTCCGGATATACACCTTGTATATTTTACATAAAGCTAACAGAAAAGTGGTATTTTTACTTTTTAGTCTACATGATGTGCATTAATCAATCTCTGGCTTAGTTGACCTCTTTTTTGCTTGGTAGCCAGAGGGCAATGCAATATTATTTTCTCCTCCTACACACATTTCTGGTACAAGTCCAAAACACTTGTTCAAAGACAGTGTCTTGAATTTAAGAAGGCAGTATGCCCCTGGCCAAATCTCTTAGACATTGTATTGAACAAACTGCATCAATATAAATCTATGACTGTGTATTCATTTTAAATTTGGCAAAGCCAACCTCAAAGTATCAAGGCTCCTTTTTATTTCATACATAAAAGGCACTTGGCTATGTATAAAGATAGAACGATCACCAAATTGAGGATTTATCCCTGAGTGGTAAATAGTTTCTAAACTTCAATATGTCTGCACTTACATATATATATATATATATATATATATATATATATATATATATATATATATATATAAATGTTTATTTAGCTTAAGAGCAGCTGATATCACGTAATTTATCCAGTTCAAAGAGTAAACTGCGGGGGGGTGAATACTGGACTCGGTCGTCCTTCTTTATTTGGTGAGTACTGGCTACATTTAGTGAGTGTTAGCCAAAAACACTGAATCAGAAATGTAACCTCGCAAGCTGAGTCATTACTTTATGTAACTTCACTGCTGTTAGCTTGCTGCCTTGCTTCATACGCCAGCGTTTCATCGAAATGACAACACACCTCGTTTTCCACACGTGGTTGCCAAACTTCGTCTAAGCATGTGACCGCTGTGACTTCTGGAGGAGGCTGCACAATGGGACCCGTTCATGGTGGCCATGTTGAGTTGACAGCACAAATAGCACAGGTGTAATTAATTATATCAATGGCAGCTGTGTGTTCAATTTAGGCATCACAGTAAATCATGCCAGTGAGCTGGCATTCACAGCACCAAGGCCCGGGAGCTACGCAGCGTAAATGAAAAGCTGCCATTATGAATGTGGTATTCTCACTCTGACATGTCGGTGTGTCTGCTGTGAAAAAGCCTACAGCAACTATGACATGTGTGCAATCACTCTCTGCAAACAGTAACACAATCAATTTCAATAGCCACAGTTGTTATAAGGAATAATAATATTTTAAAAGTATGTCCGTGTAAATATAAATGTCAAAATCTTTTTTTTTTTGTCTTTGTAATGTGTTTGATGCATGTTTATGTGTATTCATTTGATTAAGGACTTCTAGTTTCTGTGTCTGCAATCCTGTTTTTTCTTTTTATGAAACTCAGTTGGAGTGCCAGGAACACTGTTTAATGCCACTTGGCAATAGCCACGCACGCCACAGTAATTTTTGTACTAAACTCCAGTGTATATCTGGGGAACTGCAATTAGTCATTTGACTAAGAAAGATTTAATTATGACAAAAAAAAGTTCTGTGTGAACTAATGCCATGTCTTCAGGTTTATGGCTTTTGCTCTGTGGCAACATGTTCACAAATATCATTTGACCTATAGCAAACCTTTGAGATGACTATAATGGCTGCATCAGGCTTTAAATTAATAAGTATTCCTCTTTAAAACTGGAAAGCTTCAATTGGGCATGCAGAAATGGCTCATCATCTTTCATATTCTTTAGAGGGACGTATTCGTCCCCTGAAACCAGTACCGTCATGGAGCAGTTGCATCTTTACACACCGAGTTAGAGAGGTCCTTCTGTGTTTTGAGCAATGTGGTAGTTTGCTAATGACTTCCCAGCTGTCATCTGGAAGAAGCTGGTGCCAAAATGGGCAGGAGGATGAAGAAAGCTCAGCCTATTATACTGGCACTGCCACGGCAGCTTCCCCTGGCAGTCGTGAATACCAAGACAATCGCTGGCCTAGGTTAACGTGCAGCCCTATTAGTGACAGTTACCTAACACCTTTGGAAGGACTCACCATAGGGCCGAGCCAAGTGGCACCCGGGCTCCGGTTGCTCCCAGTGTCCCATTATTCTTCCCTGCTGAGGGCATGTCTTGTGTCTGCTCCACAGAGCGGCTCATGCACTTTACAGGCACCGCTGTGCATTTTTTTACACCACTGCAATGGATGGGATGAAGGTTTGCTGGTGAGAGACAATGAAAGTATTTATGATGGCAAGAGATGACACAGGGCATGAAAAAAAACAGCACGAAATAACTTGAGGGATGAGTTGTGTGTTGATGAGGAGAGAAGTTTCCAATGTCGCTCTTCAATCACACCCCAAGATGGCGCATGGGAATCAAATTCATGTTAAAAAAAGGAAGAACTTTATTATAAAATGTATTAACATGGTGAGAGCATTGATTTCAGCATAACAGAGTCTTTTCATTGAAGACATTTTGACATGTCCCAATACAAAAAGCACAGGTTTCAATAATGAAATGATTGCTGGTTGAATTTCATTTAGCCTCTTCAATTTCAGGTATTCAGGTATTCATTTCAGGTATTTCCCGGTATTGTGCATGCTGGCTCACTATTATATCTTACTGGGACATTTAACTATTCAAGGTTCCCCATCATGCCAACACAATCAAATGACCTCAGTTGTTCCAGTACAGTGAAAAAATAAATGTCAGGTCATTTGGGTTGTACAAGATACCAAACAGCAGCATGATAAACATTTTAAAGGCAAAATCAAAAGTATTAAAAAACGGCCATGAAGAGAACAGAGCCATCATTTTTATTATTTTGCTTTTCTCAAGTCCAAATTGCAGTTAAAAAGGCTTATTGTGTCAGACATACATTTTACAGGAGGTGTTCTTGATGAGAGCTCTCTGTGGGACATAGCCATTTATTTTCTGAGAAAGAAAAACACAAGCTAGCATCAAATGGAAATATGTGTTTCGTAAAAGCAATTTAAATTTGATTAGGGTTTTTTTTCCATCACATAAAAAATCACTCAGCATTATGGTATTTATTGTATAACTATTTCCAAATTTGTTCTTAATGAGAGAGACAGAGATAGGAAAGGAGAGAGAGAAAGCAATGACGGGGTGATAACAAGCTGAGGAGAAAAGACAGTAAAAGTTACCTCTGGGTTTCACAGTCAGTGGCCAGGCAGACTGGGCTGCACAGTCGGATGGAGCTGGAAAACATACTGTCTCAAAGACTGCTTCAGTGCTGAACCATGAGAATGACCCGTGCAAACCAACCCGATACACAATGACACAATGGGAGTGTGTCATGGGGCACCACGGAGGCTGGGAGAGTGGGATTTGGAAAAGTTATTCTAAACTCTTAAGATCATGTCAGCACATCACTGTCTCTAGAGCTCTTGACATGTCCGGCAAAACATATTCTCACAAGTTGTATATATAGAGAGAATATATCATATATATTGTGATGAATAATAAATACCCAATACAAAACTGACTCATGTTATTTTCATTTTTGCAACATACAATGATCATCTCAAGTTATGCTTAAATATGTGTACAGTATTTAGATACTGGAAGAGAATTTAACCAACAGCAAATAAAACTGAAACAGTCTTTAATGTGCCAAATTCAGCAGCCTTTTTTACTCTGACAAACTCTCATGTGAGCAAAACTTTAATGATGAAATGTACCTCAAATATCAATCATTCTTGAGCCTTTTTTGCAAGAAATTGTGAAAACTAGTGACACAGTGTGGCAAGGATGCACAAATCTATCCTCCAAACTTTTAAAGCTGAAGAAAGGAATCTTTATCGGGCTGTGGTCAACTCATTTCTGACTTCAAAGGGCTTATAATAGAAATGAAATGATCAAAAGACGCCTTGGACTTCAGGGTTAATTGCACTTGTACTGGCTGATGTCACGCATCCAGTGAAGCAATTCAGAGTGTTAAGTATCAATAATATGTGGAAGTGAAGAGGCCTGCATGCGCACGTAGGAGGTAAGTCTCTGTTCAAAGCATGAAGGGCAGTAACATGACGCTGCTTGCCGTGACTGCGCCTCTGAAACAGGGGCGGCTGCCACCGTGCAGCGGGGAGAGTAATAGGTTTGCTTTTTTGACAGACTTAGTTGCGATAACAGATGGCAGGTTGAGTTCTCATGAATAACAAGGAGCACAGTAGACGCCGGCTTGTTTCTCTGAGAATCGTATTAAAATGAAATTACAAGGAGCAGTTTGGCATGAAAGGAGAGGGCGTCAGAGGAGAAAAGACGCACAGGCCCGATAGCTGTCTTTGTTTGATACTCATCCTTCTTCTCTTTCTCTTTTAGTTAAGCATCCAACTCTTGATGGAGTTTCACTTTTTTTTTTCAATTCATTCAAATTAGAATCACACTTCTGTAACAACTTTAATTGGACATCTCTGCAAAAATGATACTGTTTTTATCTGCCTTTTTCCATTTTTTTCTCTTTGTTTTGCCTTTTTCTCTGTCCCCGTGCATTCATTTGTTTGTTTATCCATTTTATTGGATTTTTTTGCTTGGTTTATCACACCTGGGGCATGCACCTGCTACAAAAACACTAACAACAGCACTGCTCCTGTTATTCTTATCACACCATGTTGAAATGTGTTAGCTTTCACTATCTTCTTGAGAGAGTTCACACTTGTTTAATTTGATTACCCATAGCATGGCGAATGATACACAAATAAGTGTAGATGAGTATAGTATTTTAACTCTCATTGCAGGGAGTGTCACACAAACAGATGCACTCTCAGAACAGGAGCGATTAGGCTCTGGTCATGCTGAAGGCAACAACAGCGTCATCAGTGAGTTATATAGTATCACTGAACTGATTTAGTACTCATGTTGTTCAATTAATTAGAGGGTCATCTTTTCCTCCACAACAGCTCTCCCCCGACGCATTTTGCACTGAATAATGACACATAAGAACAGGACACAGTGGCTCTGCTGCACCAATCAATCGTTCCTGGAAGCACTTCACTTTAATTTTCTTAATTTATGCCGCTCTCTTTCCTATTCTTCTCCTAATTCCTTTTGTCTTTTTCTCTTTGCTGGCTCTTAAAAACACCACAATCTCTTTTTATTGAGCTCAAGTAAGATTTTTTCCCCCTGATTTAAAGCAAAATATGCTTTTGGATAGACAAATAGGACAAAAAGACCAGTCAAACCCACATGGGTTTAGTTTCCAGAACTTCATCACATCCAGTTTAGGTTATATAGTTGGGTGTGGTATGGTATAGTAAAGTCCTGCACACCGTCACTGGTTTCTGTCTGACTAGATTTCTGCTTAGGTTAGCTACCAAACTCCATCAGAAAGATAATGGGACCGACAACAGAGTCAGGGTAAGCTTGTCTTTTCTGAAATTACGTTTAAATACCACAAAAGCACTGACCAAGGTTCAGGAAAGATGATGGTGGTTAAGTTAGTAAACATGTAAACATGTTGTGTTGAATGCTATGAGTGACTTTTGGCTTATTCAACATTTAATCTTAATTTTATCTTTAATTTGATCTTTCCCTAGTCTTAAGCAAGTGTTGTGTGTGCCTAAAGAAAGGTGAAAGAATACTTTATCTTTGGTTGATACAATCAGATATTGTATCGCAAGAGCAGATATCAACAGAAAAAAACACCGGGTACTCCAGCTTCCTTCCACAATCCAAAGACTGGCAACTCTAAATTACCTGTAAGTGTGAATGTGAGTGTGAGTGACTGTCTATATCTCTAAGTCCTGTGATTGACTGGCGACCAATGACAGCCAGGATAGGCTCCCTAAAAATATAAAAGTCATTTTTTGGGGAGGCCGTGTCTTCTAGAAATGATCTTTATATAGAACGTAAATGTAACTTTTCATACATAAATGCAGCACTTTACTCATTCAGAAAAATGCTGCCTTTGAACATAATGTAGGCAGTGATTTCATTTGTCATGTAATTCATAAATGTAATTTCTAGGAGATGGGGTTGCTAGGAGACAGGGCTGGTCAGGGGGATGTCAATCACACCCAAACACTCCTGAGAAAAGCGCTAATCAGGTAGATTAAATGAAAACACCTGTGTGGGTGGACCATGATGGTGTGGGTCCTTCAAAGGGATGAAATCATTCTAACTCAGCCAGAGACACTTAAGTCTAGGAACTGACCATTTATAGCAAATGGTTTTATTGTAAGATGTGGCAGAGCAGACACCCCATAACAAAACACTGTATATAGGGCAGAGATAGGGGAGGTAGGGAGTGCTAATATGGGCGTATCAGCTGAGGAAGAGTGAAAAATGTTAGGCGTGCACATGAATATGATTAGACAGTCAGTCGGTAGCCAAGCAACTAATGCATTAGCCAGTGATTGTGAAGCACAATATATACTTGGATTGTTTCCAAAATTTGTGATTCAATGTGGTGTCACATGTCATATGTGAAAAAAACCCAACATATATGTCCGGTTTCATGTGACAATAAGGGATTTCCCATTGTTGCTGTGTCTTAAATGTGTGGTTCTGACGCCTCCTTAACATGTTTACTGTATTTGAGACATATATGGATGTAACAAATCCCGCAGAGGCTACTGTAGTAGCAGCTGCGTGAAATGACCACGCAAGAACAGGCATGAAATGTGCACCAAATAGGAGGCTGTTTACTCAACAACAAAGTGCAGCCCTGAGTAAATCGATACATTTTCTTACTCAACAAGAAAGTACATCTCAGGGGTAAATCAATATGTTTTCCCCTGCCCTTGTTTAAAGAAAGAATTTTGGATCCACTCTAAAATCCCAATGATTTGTTTTGCTTTAGGTGTTTAAGAGATTGATCAATGACACGATTCTCATTCCAAGCAATTCTTGGCTAATCTGGGAGGCCACACTATCTGATAGAATTATAAACAGAGAAGATTAGGGAGCAGTTCAGCAGTTCACTGTGACAGTTTGTATGTGTGCATACAGTATGCTTGCACATATACAGTGAATGTAGCTTGTAAATAACAGCATGGCGCACTGAGAAAGTGTGTACTTAATGGCTGCCCCAACCCACACACGCACACACACACACACACATGCACACACACAAACATGCAGTGAGAGCATTTACACACATAAACCGGCACTCCGAAAGGCAGAGTGATTCCAGCTCTGATTCATTTTCTCTCTTCCCCTCTAAGACCAGTAATTCCAGAAGTAAAGATCCTCTGCAATCGCTATCCAAGAACTTGCATTAGAATAAGGCAAATGGATGACACTGTGACAGAGTTACAAATCAAATCAAACCACAGTAGGCCCCGAACAGACAAAAAGAGCTGCATGAATATTCCTATTCTTGTCACAGTTTAATATTTCATCACTGTGTGTCATTTTCAAAGGCAGAACTAATTGCTGACATTAATTACTAATTTCACTGATGGCATTAGCACTTGATAAGTGTGATGATGATCGGATTAGTCAAGCTGTATTATGCTTAAAGACCCGAAGCAAGATCATGACTGTACACAAATGGGGGGCAGTGATAGGAAAGAAACTTTTTTGCTAAATCCTCTGTTTTGCCCGATCCCAACATCCTATCTCTGCTGAATATACAGCTCCAGTACAAAACGCGCAACCATAAACATTTCCAGCTTCAGAACTGCAACTAAGCTGTAACTGCCTTTGTATCCATCCGGAGGCACTGAATTAGACACATAAAAATTCAGAGTGTTTTTAGATTATATAAAAAAATAGATTATAATATGTATTTCTGACTACACACGTGCTTTGACAAACGTGGGAACAACTACTGGCCTGCTATTCTGAATAAATGTCCATGCAGTCCCAGCAGCACTGACCCAGGGCCTGGTTCTGGGAAAAAAAACACTTTCCCTGTGTCCTCTGCATGCTGTCACCCTCCCCAGCTGCTAGAGGCAATTGATATGTTGTGCAGTGAAGATGGGAGGGTTGTTGTGGAAGTCTGCTGTTCTGTTTGAATCAAGCAATGCCAGACTGAAACCGTGGTATTATCAGGCTTATTCTGTTGATCTTATTGCCTTTAACAACATGGGACATATGTCATCTTGGTTTTTGTTACCAGGACAAATGCAGACTGATCAGTACTACCCAATAAAGAAGTTCTGATAGTGTATGGGACAATAAATGAATACAGTAGTTTTGCTGAAGTCACTGAAAAGGAATAAGGTTAAATAAGATTAAATGAAAAAGTGAATATAATATTTTTCAAATTTTTGCATCAACAAATTTTGGCAATCTTGATTTTCAATTTAAGATGCTCAGAAGAAACAAGACATATGCCATATCCTCAATTTGATAAGATTGCATAATTAACTACATATATTATACTCAGGTGGATGATAACTGATTTTTGTGTTTATACTACAGTTTTGTTTAGTCTATCCAGGCTACACAGAAAATGTGGTGATGGTAAAGTAGGTCAAATACACCCCTCATTGGCAATAGTATCTAGAAAACACCTCCACAATACAATGTCTTTTTCTCACTGACAGCTTACAACTAACAAATATGGCTCAGCATGCACTGAGCAGGAACCAATCAGACCACCATGGCCCGATAACTTGTCAAGACCTCTACAGTTATTTTATTTTGTCTTACTGCTGCCAATCAATTAACTTGAGTGTTGGACCCAGAGAAAAATCTGGCCATGGTTTGCTTCACAATTTATGAGAGCTTTTCTTGAATTCTGACAGCAGACACTTTAATCTCAACATGATCTGGTCCACTGAAGCTGTTTCTCATCTTAAATCAAACCACTTGGTCTCATTACAGGTTATCAAAGTTTTAAAAAAAAAGGAAAGAAAGGAGAGAAAATTATATTTTGGCAGAGCAGCTCACTGCTTTCATATTTACAGATGCCCTGTTCAGACACTGTATGCAAGTTAAGAGTAATATGTGTCAAAAAGCGAGATAAATTCCTGTTATTTGTGCGTTAAATATGATTAAGTTTGATTATCAGTGTCTCTACCATAAACAGCACATTACTTTACTGACCTTTTTATAACACCATGTCAACCAGGAGCAATAATTCACCTTTAAATTATAGTTCTGCCCCAACAAAACTGGAGGCAAACTTGGACCCAAGTTGTCGTGAAGCAATTCCAGTGAATGGTCTATTGATCTCCTCTCTCTCTCTTTGCTTTGGGTGTTTAAATTTTGACTCACAGGCAGTGATTAAAACAGAGCCCTGTTCCAAAATAAATGGTATTTAACATACACTATACTCTGGCTGAAATTAGTTGGTGCAGCTCTATATCTTTAGAACAACTTCAGTGGCTCAGCATTATTGCTTCAGGGCAGTGATTCCCAATCCTTCAAGTTGTGATCCCTTAATCTATGACTCCTCGTCACGGAAAGCACGATGGTGAGTTGTAAGCAGTTCATTGGACAGGCTCAGTATGTAGAAGCCTAAAAGAGTAAAAGTATTGTTAAGATGATTGTGTAGCAGCTAGACTTTACAACACAAGGCTGAAAGCTTTCCTTTCAGATTCATCTTGCCATCTGGTTGTGAAGCATGGAAAAAAGAGTTTGTGAAGCAAAAGATTTACATTTTCTGATATAGTTTAGCATTTAGCATGATGTCATTGGTGTAATTTGTAAAACTTACATAGCCTTGTTTTACCATTATTTCAAATTCAGTTGTTTGCCAACATTATTTACATTTAAATTCAGAATACATTTCATGTAAAATGTCCACATTATAGGCAGAGGGTGAACACTGAATGAAAATGAAGAGCGTATGTTAGGCCACGTAGGGCATAGGACTACTATTCATAAAGAATGGCTAAAATGTGTGCTAGACACTGGTGCAAATATGACTCATGTCTTTAAAACATTCGGAATATCCAACTTTTTGAGGTGAAAAAGCAAATATGTCAAATTCATGACGGATAGTTAACAAAAACTGGCCAAGTTTAACAGATGACGAATTCCTTTATTGGGAAATGTCACACTGTCGTTCATGGGGGATTCTGAGCGCTGAAATGTGCCTCTCTCCACTTTGGGGACGAGTTGAATCGACTGACACAGTTGGCAACTTAAGAAGTCAAGAAGTGATTCAAATTTTTAGGGACTAATTATAGGACTCCGAGAATAAAGCATAAAAATGGGTTGCTTTCCCCCTCACGCCACCCTTTACTGGAGTGAAAAATGTTCCACAACTTCATTTGGCATGTTTGAAACCCATCACTTTTGTTTTTTCAGGAGCACATCTTATTTATCCAGCGTTCAGCCAAGGAGTATCTTATCACATAGTAGCATTATACTACGGTATCAAACTTTACACCCCCCTTAGGTGTATCAGCATGTAAAAATGCTGCCCACACACTGATATAACTCTGCACATAAACCACGGATGAGGGATGTTTTACAATAAAACCTCGCCCAAAGTGTAACGAGGATCTATGTCCAATAAAGCCCAGAACCCAGGGAGCAGTGGACCAATCCCTGAGCAGCATGACAGCGCATTCACCCGTACCCATGGAGGTGATTAGAGGAGCGTTGTTACACTGCGTTCAGTTCTGATTTATTGAGGTTCGACCCATTTCGGAGTCTGCCATATGTCTAACCTTGCAGAGTAACCACAGCCTTGGGGAACGTGACTCATACTGTAGTCTACACTGCAGAGAGAGAAAAAAAAATAACTCAAGAGGTGCGTCAAGGAAATGGAAAATACATTTTAAAAAATATATTTATTTCAATTAGGCGAAATAAAAGAAGAGATGAAAAGGAAAGATGTGCCTTTTGATACAGCTTTCGCATCTTTGCTTTTCGACTACAAAGAGTAGGCCAGCGCGTTATTAACCGGAGAGAGCAAAGTACGATTTTTTTTTCCTGTCCTATAATTAAGTGTTTATGTAGTCCAGTGCTGGTGCTCGGGAAAGGTCTGAAAAAGCCTCCCTGACAAGAGTGAATCATCCGAATCGTGAGTGCCGCGATGCTGCGAGGTAAAACAATGTTGATAGCTCGTAATAAACATGCCACACTCTCTAAAAGCTGAAAAGTCTGATGGCTGCCTGAGAGCTTTGAAGTCGGAGCTCACCTCCTAACCTACCACCATTTCACGTCTCCTCTTGTTTTCTTTTGTTCTCATTAGCGAGCTGGCAAAGACTTCAGGCGCACCACCTAGATCTCTACTGTATGAAACAAAGGGATGGATCAAAAACATCCACTGTGTGCGTGTGTGTGTGCGTGGATATATTCATTTATCTTAGTCATATGGAGCTAACAGGACGCCTTGTTAACCAGCAAGAATGCATTTTTTTTTTTTTTTTTTAATTGCATCTGCAGAGTCAGTTTCCGGCTTGTCAAGCTCGACCTGACCTAGAAAGGCGGCAGAAAAGTTTTTTTGGGGGTCAGGGTCTTTTTCCACAATACTCTCCCTCTCACACACACACATTCATACATACGCACAAAGGCACATCTTGGACTGGCAGGTAATGCAGGAAGGCCAGTTTTAGAGAGCATCAAATATTCATGTGAGCCTATGAAGTGCTGGCCAGGTTTTCTTGCCCGCAGCCCGTGCTCCTTTATCACTGTCTGGCTGCAGAGGCCCTGGGGTGCTTGATTCTTCAGCGCTATGATTGGCGAGTATGGGCGAGAGCCAACAAAGAGCGGGGCTCCCCTGAGCTGGCCCTTTTTTTTTTTGCACGGCCGTGTGTTATCACGTGTTGGACTGAGCGCTGAATGCTGTTGGGACAGTGTTGGGGTCCCGGACGCCCGCCAGAATGAGCCTCCCGGAGTGGCCCTCGGCTTTGTTTGGGTCACACTTACTGAGAGTGCCTCCGTAATTTATGAGGAGGTGTTTGTTCAGGAGAAATGTCTCTCGGCCTCAGGCGAGACGAGGAGAAATTCATCTCACCCCAGTGTTGCATTTCTGGACGGGGGAGTGCCTGGCCTCCTGTGAAGTCCTGAGTGGTGTTCCAGAAACTTCTAGTCATCTGATCCTCCAAAGGGAAGCCAAGGGATGAGGGGAGAGAGAGAGAGAGAGAGAGAGAGAGAGAGACCCACTGTGACTACACACACACACACTTTTCCCTCTTTACTTTCCTCTCTCCCATCACTCTCTCCCCCTCAGCGTCTGACCCACACCTCTAACGTCTAATGCCCCCCCCTCCCCATCCACCTCCCCCCTCACGTGTTTGCTTGATGTCTCCCGCTCCCGAAACTCCAGCTCATCTGAAGTCACTGATGGAGTGGAGGAGGGAGACTTCCACTCGGTAGAGCAGCAGCAGCGGCGGACAACAGAAGCAAACCACCCGAGGGGAAGTGCGGCGGAGGAGCGGGAGGAGACAGCTTCAGGTGACCGAGCGGCGATGGAGGCGCGCGGCGTGCGTCTGTAGGGAGCCCCGCGCGTGTGGAGGCGCGGATTATAAAGTGCGAGACCCCCAGAACTGACAGAACGGAACCCCGTGGGAACCCCTTTTTGTTTGGTTGCTTTTTTTTTTTTTTTTTTTGTGTTTGTTTCTTATTTTTATTTTTGCTCGCTTGACGGATTTATCCCAGCATCATGAACGTGTCGCCCCCGGACCGCAGGAAAAACGTGCGGGAGCTGGCTCTGGAGATTGGCATCCGAGTTCTGCTGTTCGGAGTTTTTGTGTAAGTAGAGCCTCGACCTGCTGAGTTGCACCGTGTCTGTCTGCTGGGGGAAATAAAATAATAAAAGTTGCACCGTGTCTGTCTGCTGGGGGAAATAAAATAATAAAAACACAACAGTGTAGTCTGACATGTGCCCTGGTGCCACCCTGTTTCGTGTGGATGCGCCCGCTCATGCCTCAGCGTCTCTGCTGCGTTCACGGTCACTGTCCGCGGTCCCTCACTTCACGGACACATCGGTGCCAGACGACGAGGACAGCGTTAACAGGTTGCCCCCCCCCCCTCCAAAAAAAAACAGAAGAAGAAAAAAAAGCCCCAACATAAGTTAAACATCCGGCTGCATTTCACTTTGTGTCATGAATCAGCGTGCCTCCATCATTTCGCGACACTTGGGGAAATATAGTGGTGTATTTCTTATTGTCTGTCCTGCTGTAGAGAGACAGGCGGCTCAGTCCTCAGCACGCAGGCAGTGACAGCTGCCGCGGCTCACAGCCTCCAAAAACAGAAATGTGAATTATTAATTATTTGTCGAGCCCGGAGACGTTAAGCTCAGTTTGTATCATGGTTGTGTCATTTATTGATTTTCAGTCAGATATGATCAGAAGAATTGAAAAAAAAAAAAGCCCCTGGGTGCTGTTATCTGAAATGACTTTGCTGTGGCTTTTGTTGTCAAAAAGAAAAAAAAAATTAAAATTCAGCTTCTCCTGATTTGGAGCATTTAGCTACACTGCCTGCAAAGCCTGTGTACATTATCATTAATATCTGTCCTTGGGCTAAGTGGTCTAGCTGTTTGTGTGCTGCCACCCTAAAAGGATTACTCAGGCAGGAGTAGCCACCATGATGCACGCTCACACTGCTCGGTATGGGAAAAGTCAGCTGGAGGGATCAGATCAAAGAATGAGACATGTCAGGCAGGAGGCGCCAACTGTTATACTGATGTAGCCCTTTGTGTGTGTGTGTGTGTCTGCAGGACCTCACATTTGTGGCTGAACTGTTTATCAGACTGTGTATCAGTGTTCAAGGCCACATAAAAGCAAAAAGCAATTTCACACAATATCATCATCATCATCATCATCACAATCTGCTGTATTCTGTCAAAGAAACCCCAGTGACAAAGTCCTTGATCGCTGTAATGAACTGAGTTTTACTCCCCATATTCCCTCTTCGCTGCACAGAAAGCGAGCAGAGGCAAATAAACCGTGTTTGTAGTCGGGACCCCGTCAGTAAACTTGATCTGCTTTGCACTTACAGCAGTGCTCCTAAACTACGGTACAACACACATCAAATTAATTTGGTTTCTCAGCCAAGTTTATTTCTTGTGTGTGAATGATGAGTGAGTGAAATTGTCCTCATGCTCAGACACAGGTCATCTACATGCCTGTGCACTGCATTGGGAGGGTTGAGACATCATACATAAGCAGTTATGACTGGAGAGTGATAAGTACAAGCAAAGTCACACAAGCCTAATTCAATTAATTAGTGATTGTTTGGTGTATTTTCACTTAATTAAAGTTATGTAGATAGCTTTCATAAGAAAAAACTGTACTATGGGCTCTGTGCCTAAGATTGGGAGCCTTTGTTTTTGCATAAGACTGAGTTTCAGTCGCATATTTTGACAGAGCGAGTGTTTGGTCTAATACATTTCTCTCGCAGTAATTGTTGTATTGAACTAGGTTTTTGCCTGGCAGATCAGAGAGAGCTGCCCTCTGGCCAAGCGGAGCAGCAGTTCCCTGTTCTTGTTTCACCCCGAAGCCCGAGATAAAGGCAGGATAATTGGGGTCAACCAGACTCTATTGTTTTCCTCACTGGAGGTGCGAAGGACGTTTTTTAGCTGTCGCCCTGTGTGTCTGCTGTGGCACACTGTAGTTTTGTCTTGGAAAGAAAATGGCAGCAGTATCTGTGTGTGTTTACCAATGAGATTCAGCAGTTACGTATTTCCCCTCTTCACTGCTCAGTTAAAATTGTGCTTCTTCCATCAGATTTTCGTATTATCGCTCTCCACCTCTGCAGCTCAGTATTACATTTGACTGACTGGGATAAGAAACTGTGATATTCTCATTTGCTGTTCATATTCCTCCATAATTGTGAACATGCACCAAGGGATGCTTGGAAATGAATTAATGAGTCCTTTAGTTTTCATAAACAGATGTGAATGCATCAGAGAGGTGTCTTTAATCAGATATCAAACATGCAAGATCTGTCATTCTTTTTGTCTTTGAATAATGAATTCTGAGTGTAACACCAAAATACATAAAGCTTATTCTCTTTACTTAGGACAGGGGGTGAGGGGGGTTGATTTTTCACATCCAAATTCTGTCAAAGATGACCTACCTTTAAGGGAATATTACTTTTTATTTGCCCCTGCCAAGCTGCCTGTCTGTTCAAAGCCTCAGGAGGAGCGCTGACCTTCGCAACCGGCCAAGTGTGTGACGTTGGGTCGACCCCGTGCTGCAAACTGCTAATGCCGTGCAGCAGACATCATAGCTTGGTGGGCACCCCGGGAAGTCACACGTCTCCCAGGAGTAAAGCAAAAAGTTCAATCTAAATGGAAATGGATCTCTGACATTTAACAAAGTGGAAAAAAACCCCAAAAGCTGAAAACTGCTAAAAAAAAAAAAAAAAGATAAAGTTCTTTGTTTTTTTTCTGCTGTTAGCTATTCAACATAAAAAGAGAGGATAATGACATTGCCGCTATTTCACTTTTGTAATCCAGAGCAAAACAAGCAAGAGCTTAGACAAATATCGAGAAGTCATTTCTTCCTTGAGTGGGTGTGTGGCAGAGCTCAAGTCCTAGATCAATCAATACAAGCTCAGTGAAAGTTTCTCTGGGTTTGTCACTCGGCTCATGGGCGGACGCTCGAATAAGCCGATAAATTCGGGTGAATATCAGAATGCTGGCTCAAAGGAGAGCACTGAGCAGAGCAAGGAGGACGCAGAAGAAAAAAATAAAGAGACAGAGGTGGATGATAAGATGGAGGACACGGAGTTAGGGACATCTAGATTGTTTTGAGATTTTCCAGATTTAGACCCGGGGCCCGGCAAAGAGAAAGGTGCCAGAACCGCTCTGAGAACCTTTATCAGTCCAACCTAAAAGCTTTGTGATTGAGGGATTGGCTGGAGAAGAGGGCAGCTGTTTTATGGGCTAATGTACACAAAAATAAATAAATAAATAAATAATGGTTTGTGCCATGGGCAGCACTTTGGACTTAAGATGAATTGGTTTTTTTATTTAACTGAATTATAGTGACTGAGGAGGACTTTGACATGTATTTGCGTCGAAGCGTGCCAGAGACCAGCTAAATACCCTCTGACACTGATATGATCATGGAATTTACAGGATTATAATAGAGTTCTTTTCACATGAGGTTAGCGGCATGCGCTCTGTCATCCCTCAAACCCATGTTCGGCACTGCATATCATTCTCTCCTCTCAGTGGAGGGCTTTCCAGCAGCTCTGGGATACAGCCCGGAGCCTCAACAAGTCTCAGACAGCCTCATGAGATGTTTCTGGAGAGCAGAATGTCAGGCCGTAGACTGCTTAAAAATAAGCGGATTGTTTAGCTTGTATGTGTAAAGATGGGGCGCTCTGGTTTTGAGGAGAAAATCTCCTAGAGGATCAGTAAGTGTCATCAGAGCACATTGTCTGTGTGCAGCTGATATAAACAAAAATGCACTTCTAACAGGGAGACGCCACAGTTATTTCTGTCACGGTTATTAGATTAATGAGGAAACACTTGAAGTAGTAATCCTTAAGATTTCTGTCCCGGTCGAATTGGGGACACCCGTGGTTTCCGTGGTTTCCGTGGTAACAGCGAGTGCAGTTTAATAGCACAACAAAACCTCGTTGAGCAGCTACTTTGTCAGAAATACAGAGCAACTGGTGTATCTGTTTACAGTGCAGCCAAACAAACCCATGCTGTTTTAATAAAGAAGTCAGCCAAAAAATAATTGGAACTGCGACCTCATTTCATGCTGCACACGGCGCGAGTAGTTTTCCCACACAACAGTGCTCGCTGGACTCGGTTATTTTGCTGAGGAAGTTAGAGCTGTGCGGCCTGTCGCCTGCAGCTCCTCATCTAACACTTCATTGTGGCTGGTCATTTGTGTTTCATCAGCTCCACCCTTACAAAAATGAAAAAAATATCCAGACTCCTCCACTATCATTAAAAAAACCCAGCCATATAGTGAGAGGTAAATACAGAATGTAAATCCATTGAATGACTATTAGAACTTTAAAAGGACATTTTCTTGTGATAAAGTACTGTCACTCAAATATTTTTATATAATATGGAAAGTACATTCATTTTAACAGGGGATGTAAGGAAAGAAATTTCCTGATAGAAATAGTCCAGGAAAAGTGCCGTAAGTGCGTGTGCCACTTTAAAACTGTAGTAAGTGGTTTTCAGTATTAATCCCTGTAATATGAAAGGGTTGCTAATACCTCAGTCCCAAACAGCTCATCCCTTAGGCAAAATCTACAGGCAAACAAGCTCACTCGAGCTGATTTTACGACACCTGCGCTGTGGGTAATGGCAGAGAGCTTAAGCACAAGAGTTGCTGACTAAAAGGTAGTCCCAGCATCCAGCATTTAGAACCAGGCTTTGTTTGTCGGTGGCTGGTTGACTGATAAAGCCGTGTGAACACTGGAATTACATTCATCAGGCGGTGAGAAAAAAAGGACTCCAATTGAACTCCCATGTTGCTCTGTTTCTGACAAAACACTGAGGCAATTGCTTTCCGCCGTACACACCTTTGTGGCTTTTGAGTTTGTTTTGGACTCTTTCTATTCTGTCGTGGTCAGAAATCACATTTCAAAAAATGCGACTCCAGCTGGAGTAATCTGCCTGCGTGATTATTGAGCTCTTGCTGCATTTCTTAATTCTAGCTGCTGACATCTGAAGCACTGAATCACAGGTCATCCAATCTGTAACCCTCGTTATTTTTGAGATGAAGGCAAAATTGAGATTGCAGGCTTGACAACTCTCTGTGGCTGGAGGGTCGTGGAAACTCTTTCCGACTGGATGCTGTTGACACAAATTGACCAGGGACAGGGGTAACATAATGACAGAAAAGACTGTGACCTCTAGGAATGTTCATTTATTTATCTTTGTGGTACAGGGATAACACCCATTGTTGCACTTGATTATGTAAAACAGACCAGATTAATTACTTTGTTCTTGAAAGGAGTAGCTTGTGAAAAGTGGTAATCTATTCAGGGACATCCAATTAAACCAAACAAAGGAGAGAAACTGCAAAGTACAGGTGAAAGCGCAATTTAAAATACAAAGATGGGAAACAACGCCGGAGGTATGAGGCTCTTAAAAGGATTTGTACGCCATACCGTTTTACCGCCAAATTTGATTAGTGACCATGGTGAATTCAGAATCAGAGAGGACTATAAAAAAAAAAAAAGTCGGCGTAATGGAGGATAGATGGATGGAGAATGGACAAACAGAAAAGGCCAAGGCAGAAAGAAGAAGATTTATGTAAAAAAAAATGGACAGAATGAAACTGCTTAACAGAAAGATAGAGGAGGAGAGACAGGAAAAGGGGGGGAGCAGGTGCAGGTGCTGCAGCAGACACAACAGTGACTCCGATGAGCGCAGAGGCAGCTGACTATCACACCAAAACTAGGGATTCCCTGACAGCTCGGTCTGTCATCGCTCTAAGCTACTTTGGCATTTCATTCTCCGCAATCGTCTGATCAGCTCATTATGCTCGCTGTCCCTGCTGTCATCTATCCAGACCCATCTCTTCATCCCCCCCTGGGCATCACATCCCTCAGTTGCTCTCTGTGCGTGCTTCTGTTCGCCATTTCATCTCAAAGGAATACACCGAGATCTTGTAGCGATCTTCCTGTGGGACAACTTAACCTTCAGACAATGGAAATTTAGCCCAAAACTGGGCAAAAAATCCAAAGACATGCAGGTTAGGTTAATTGGCAACTCCCAATTGCCCCTAGGTAAGAAGTGGTGAGTGGTTGTCTATCTATGTTAACCCTGTGACTGACTGGTGTCCCAAGATCACCCAAGATAGCTGAGATAGGCTCCAACACCCCCTGTGAGCCTGTGTGTCAGGATAATCAGCATAAGGTATAGAAAATGGATGGATGGAATACTTTAGTTTAGCAGTGAATACCTGCATTACTCGTGATGTTTACCTCGGTCTCAGCCGTACTTTGTTATTTAGCCATATTTAATATTAAGCAATCTGAGGTGGCAAACATAGTAAACATTATTTTTTGCTAAACATCAGCATGGTGGCATCCTCTCTGTGACCATTTTAGCATGCTGAGAGGTTTCACTACAGACTCTATAGTTTGTTAGTGCTGATATGAATCAGTTGATACAGTTTGCAAACTTGAGGGTTTTTTCATTAAATTGGTTTCTGTTCATCTAGAGAAAAATCAGAGCCAACTGAAATGCATTACTGCAAACCACATGATAATGTTCGCTCTGCATGTTTGTCAGATGTGTCTGGGGTAGGAACAAGAAGGTAAACACTGGAAGAAGCTCCTGTGTTCTGGACTAGTGCATATCTCTGTGAGGGAAACACTGCTGTGCAATTTAACATGAAGCAGTGGCTAGCTGCTACACCTAGAAACTGTTTTCATGCTCTGCTGCATCCCAGAATGTAAACCAGGGCTGTTACCTTTTATTTGAAATACAAACGTTTGTTCCAGTGTGGGAGGGGAAAAAAAACACATAATCGAACTTTAATGACATGCTTGAAATCCACATCTACCTTCTATAAGTGCATCAGACCATCCTGAGTGCATTCAAATGAATTTAACACCGGAATTCTATAATTACTAGAATTACCATAGCGGCCATTTTGACCATTCATACATTATTTGCATATAATTTGGATAATTGATATAAAATCTAAGAATAAATTAGATTTAATGTTAGGATAGGTAATAATAAACATCAACAACAACAATCAACAAGCATAAACAATTAACAGATGGAATGACAGCAGATGGCAGAATTGGAGGTGTCCAGTCGGCTTCTTTTACGAGGGGGAGTTATCTCTGAATCGCTGTCAGAACCAGTATCAGCCAGTGTCTACTCTACTACTCTACTCTACTCTTTATTGTCTTCAAATCAACTAGAAAAAAAAATTGCTAGGCAACAGTGAAAGAAAGAGGGAGGGAAAAGTATCAAACACTGAAATTCTACACTGTCTACACTATAATGCCATATAAGGTCATAATATAAGGTATGGGTCAATATGAATGTTATGGCCATTGAAGGTAGAAATACTCAGAACTCTTTTGTGTTTTGTAATTTTAACCCTTGTATGGTATTCGGGTCAAATTGACCCGTTTCAAATTTTTACAAGAAAAAAAATGGTAGAATTATAATTTTTTTCTACCTGAAACTCAATGGCCTTAGCTTATTTTCTGTGATGTACAAACAAAAAAAATCATTTGAGCACACATGCTACTATACACCACACATTTACATCCTTCATATGGTCTTCAGGTCAGTTTGACTCGCATACACAGAGACACACAGAAACACATGCCCACACACACACACACAAACACACACAGAGACACAGAGACACACAACACACACACACACACACACACACACACACAAACACACACACACAGATAATGTTACACTATTATAATCTAAGCACAGAGAAGCTGTTTGCTCTCACTTTCCTGAAGTCTTTACCCTCTGTCAGGCCAGTCCATTCCTCCAACTTTATGTTCATGGCCAATATTGCCCTGGTATCTTACATACCAAAAAAAAGGGGAAAGTGCTCATTAGCACTCTACACAGGGATGGAACAATAAGCAGCCAGGGGGACAGTAAGCCAGAGGTCATACTTGACTTCAGCACCACCAAAGACAACCTTAGGACAAGCTGCTGGCCTGCCACAGCTGTCAAAGAAGAACACTACAGTCGCCACTTGTGATCTTTTACAACAAGCTCGATGGCTCAGCCCATAATGCTTTTACAATCTGGATGGCAATCAACCCAGACTAGAACCAAAGGAAGCTCCAAAGAAGACGACGAAGAAAAGAAGATAGGCACGGCACTAGTGACACTGCACATCTAAAGGAGACAACATAGTGCCCAGGACCCCAGCTTCTCTAGCCACAGTGAGGGAAGACACAAAAACAAATCACACTTCCATTGTTAATTGTCTTGTAGTAGAGAGGATTATTTCAATCACTCCACAACCAAATGTGCCCTGGGTCAATTTGACCCGAGGGATACCAGAAGGGTCCCAAAAGTGAAGACAATACAAGGGTTAAGAAAATAACAATGATAGAATACAATATACACACATTTAGGAAAAGTCAGGGTCCTATAGTTACATGGGTTTCATTTCAACAAAGTTATTACATTGCAAAACAAAAAAACAGTCCAAATGACTACCTTGGTAATTAGAGTGTTAAATGCTCAGACGTGTGGAGTCCAACTGGTAGTTGGATCGAATCAAGGTCGGATCATGTTTGGGACCAGACTAAGACCTCCTTCTCTAAAAGTTCGTTTCTGGTTGTTTTGGTCTGCACCCCAGTGTGATCACTATGTTCACCTGCCCAAATGACTCATATCAAGGACAAACCAGAGTCTAATTCGACCAGACCAACACATCAGCCTTGTAATGAGTCATAAAGTTAAGTTATAGTTATATATAATAAGAAAGTTATAATTTTGGTGTTCTTGTTGAAAAAGTAAATTTAATATATATATATATATATATATATATGACAAAATATCTTAAAACCAAGAATCACCTGTTTGCTTTTCTGGAGATTTCAGCCCCATATAACTAGATAAAATATTTCAACCCATAGTACAACCTCTAAAACGCCTGTAAAACTGAATCACTACAACAAATGTTCCAACAAAAACTTCACCTTCACAACATTATAGCTGTTGTAGTAGACTGCAACAATTTTTGTGGTGTGTACCTAATGAACGGGCAATGTAGAGAACCACAGAAAATGACGTGTTTGCTCTCGATTGAAGACAGATTCAGGTCATCATGAAATTAACAAGTGAACCCATTACAAGTGTTTTCTCCTCTGTCAAATCCTATCTGCATTTTTATCACTGAGAATTTGGGGAGAAATCATAACTAAATTTCCAAAATGAATGGTATAGTCATTAGAGACGTTTTTTTTTTTCAAATTAATAATTTCTCAGATTTTGCAGAGCTGCAGTCTTGCCAAATCTGACTTAATTCCCAGCCTGCCCCTATAGCTCTCATTACAAAGTGAAATGAAGAAAATGAATCACACACCATGTTTACAGGCGGCATTAAATCAAAAATCCTGTCATTAAGACTACAGTCACAGTCAGGATTGTGCTTCTGCTGGTGGGCACTGTCAGCTGGCAAATGATATGCTGGGATTTAACTGCTACAAACATACAATTAAATTTGACATTGCTGATCTTTAGGAAGAAGCTCTTACTGCAGTATGGCATTTGGTTAAAAAATTATTCAGTGCCTTTTATCCATCCATCCATCCATTTTCCTAACCCGCTTTATCCTGAGAACACAGGGTCACGGGGTGCTGGAGCCTGTCCCAGCTATCTTTTGGGCGATGAGGCAGGGTACACCCTGGATTGGACGCCAGTCAATCGCATGAGGGCTAACACAGATGACATATACAACCATTCACACTCACATACACACCTAGGGGCAATTTAGACTTATCAATTAACCTAACATGCATGTCTTTGGATTGTGGGAGGAAGCTGGAGTACCCAGAGAGAACCCACGCAGGCACAGGGAGAACATGCAAACTCCACACAGAAGGGCCTGCCTCAACCAGGGATTGAACCCAGAACCCTCTTGCTGTGAGGCAACAGTGCTAACCACCACACCACTGTGCTGCCCCAGTGCCTTTTAGTCAGGGCAATTTTTTCACCATTATCAAACTGAATCAAAATATCCCATTTCTTTTACCACTAAACAATTACAAAGTACAAGTACAAATTCTCTACCACTTGATTAGTTGCGGCACATAAACTTTGACTGCCAGTTAACCTCTCTGTGATCATGAAATTTCTCATTCTCAACTTGATTAAAACTGATAAAAAAAAGAAATGTATTACTCATCATACTTTGTAAGAAACAAAGATGCAAAGTTGAAATAAAACTTCACCAGTAATATTCAGACATCACTCAGACAACGCCAAGCCCAGGAGGTAAATGATGTGAATGATGATAATAATCTTATAAAGATTCAGTGTACTGTATGATATTATATGTATATCCTGCAATTATTCCATCTGTCCAGAAATGTTCTGTAAAAGTTCTGCTTTTCCGTTAGTCCAGTCGGTGAGGAGATATTTGAACCATGACTGGTGCTCAGTAGGTGGAGGCTGAGCTGTGGAGGAACACTGTCGACCTCGGAGGTGTGGACGGAGTGCGGAAGTGACAGTTCCTGTCGGAGCAGACAGAGCGATCCCTGCGTTGCTTTGCACTTCCCTCCTTTGTGATATTTCTATTCTTATTCCTTCTCTGTCTCTCTCACCTTCCCTCTCTGTCACTTCTTCCCTCCATCGCCCCTTTCTAGGGTATTTTCTCAGATCTGCTCCATTACTGTCATTTCCAGCTTCGTACTCTTATCTGTACAAAGACAGGTGAGGGGCTGAGGAGATGAAAGGGCCGGCCTTCAACACACATGCTCACACATGCAGCAGTCTCCTGGCCCAAATCTCAAAATTTATAACAAGCAAGCCCCTCTACTTCTGGAGAAGCCTTCATCACGCCTGTGTGTGTTGTGTGTGTGTGTGTCCCTCAGGCCCCTGGGTTTTGCTGTCAGTCCAGACTCTTTCCTTGATGACTCCTCCGTGGTGTCTTCTCAACAGTGTGGAGTGATAGCTCACTTTTTGCCACAGCAAGGTGAATCGTATATAGCATATATGTAACAGTCCAAGGGAGGAAAGAGGCAGACACATCTCAGACAGCTTCTAAACTTTGAAGGTGCACAAGCATTGTGTTGCAAAAAAATATCGACAAAGAAGAGAAAACTTTCTGTGACCAGCAGTAAATTTATGTGAGCTTTACATGTTTGCCGGGAGGAGACGTGAGTATTACTGAAAAAGACAGGAGCCTCCACACGCACCAACTCATTATATTTCCACCCACATGCGCAGATTTTTTATCTTGACAGCCAGAAAAAGCACTTATCAATAAAACAAATGAAAATATACCAAAATCTACTTAGTTTGCTCATTTATGCTGGAGGCTATGAGAGACACAAATGAAAAAGCCACATTTGGATGACATGTCGATGGAGAGACACAAACTTTAGAGTTCTCAGAGGCTGATTAGACTTGTCTCACAGCCATGTGGTGGAAGACTTTTTGATTTAATTGTCCTTCACCCCAGTTAGTTGCATTGCACGTGTAAGGGTGGAAAAACTTATTTCTTTAGTTTGTTGACAGACAACGCATTCCATATTAGCTTCGTTGGAGTTTGATAGCCTCATGTAACTCCACCATGGCTTCGCCCACCTTCAACTTGAGCAGAGGCATAGTCCTATAAGGACCTATAAGGACATTAAGGGCATTCAAAGTCTGACACTGTACTCCCAACCCAACTTGAATTTATTTAAATGTTGCCAAATTGGCACCATTTAAGTATGCTGAATTAGTTATTACAGAGTTCTTATTTGATTACCGATTACTTTGAAACTTTTATAATCTCTAAGCAGATTTTTGGTATGTTATGCACATGCATGGCACATTTTTATAATGGATATACTCAGAAAGTGTAAGTCATACGCTTTTTCTCAGATTTGAGGCAATCAGGCACCAAGAGTTTTTAAAGTACCTTAACTTCCTCTATGGGTTTTGTGTCACAGCCTCTGTTACAACTGCTGACCGTGTTGAAAAATGGGCCAAATAACATGGCTAAACTACAAAAACTAACTTCCTCTTGTTTTTAGTATACCAGCATGTAGTCTTTCTCACCTCAGGCAGTGTCTGTCTCTGCAGCTCAACCAAGCCGCTGACTGCTGGAAGCCCAGGATATATGGCCAATCCATTCTTTTTAGCCATGCCTTGCATGTTTGTTTGGGAGACAATATTGTGATTGATGCAAGAAGCAATAAAAACAGGTTACACCTAGGCCAGCTGAACAGATGAGCAGTCACACTTTATGACACTGTGCCAGCATGGCTCCTCCCTGCTTTCCTCTAAAACAGGTTAACAAGCCAGAATAAAAGAAAACACCAGTTTGAGTGTGCAGGATTTTAACTGGGATGTATCCTCACATCCCCACAGCTATATATGCATGTTCGTGAGAGTAGTCCTGTGTTCCTGCCATCCACAGGTATTGTACACGCAAATTGCGGAAACTGGAAAAAAGGGGAAGTGAATTAATTTTCTTGGAGAAATAAACAAATCCTTCAAGGCTTATAAAACCACATTGGCCTCCCTCAAGAAAATGTGAAAAAAATTAAGTTGACAAAGGATGATTTTCTGGAAGGAAAATCAGAATAATATCAAAGCTCATCCGAGACAACAGTGGAAAGCAGAAGGCAAAACAATAACCAGGAAGAGAAGTAAAATAAAATCAACCTATAGCCATGAAACGCAAATAGCCTGAGGCAAGGAAAGTGAGTGTCAGAGTAAAAAAACATTCACCAGATGTATACACACTATACAGATGAGCAGATGTAAGCGATTATAGATCCTCGAGTGTGGCATCGCTGTGTGTTTGTGTATTTTTTATGTTCCTAAGAAAAAATCGGTATTTATGTAAAATATCAAATCTGAAATCTTCAAGTTCTGTGCATGTACAGTAGGTATTTGTGAGTCTGTCAATGTGCGTCTCTGAAAGAATACATGGTGTGCACATATATGAGGGCATATATCACGGGAACAATGGCTTCTGATGCTGCTAATGAAAAGCTTTAACACTCCGTGGGTGTTGTTGGGGGGTGGGGGGGGGGGTGTGGATATTCACCCCTCTCTTTGAATTAACAAAGAGCACAACGAGAATCTGTTGCTCCTGCTGTTGTCGACTTTGACATTTGCTCAGATGAACAGTGAGCATGACAGCACTGATAAATGTCAGCCTCGTGTCCCAGTCCCATATCTGTGTCCATCATCACTCTGAGTGATCATGGTATCCACCTCCCTCCCTTTTTCTCCCCTCATGCCTAACTTAATAAACTCCACATGCAAGCAAAATCATTGTTGTTTATTAAATAGCAACGATGTGAAGGTGATGAAGGAGACTCCGCTGAGACTAGTCTTGCTTGTATATAAAGAGGTTTATTACAAAGAAGTTCGGCATCAAACCAAGGCATCTAGATTGCCTGTGAGAGGGATCGAAGCCAATATGAATCTCCTCTACATATCAACTCTAAGTATCTGCTTATATAGGTTAGCTGTTTTCGTGCACATATGACAAAACATATGGTTCATGTTTAGAAGGATCATACATTATGGGGTTATAGGTCCTCAAACAGAGAGACACCGAACATGAGGGCCCTAACATGACATTACATTGAGGTCAATCAACCTATGGAACTTCAGATACTACATCATCGTTTTTATATACCTCCTGCTAAGATCTGAAACTCTGGTCGCTTGCTTTGAGCTGAGCACAGATTGCTTAACCTTTGAGGTGACCATAGATGCCAGTTATTCTGCCTGCTCAATTTATTATCTGTGCCTGAGCAGGCCTGATTTTTTTTTTTTTGACAATCACCAGTTTCAAAGCAGAGGAATGTAGTGAAAGCAAGAAGTTTGATCTTTGTAGATTAAAACATTTCAAGGTTAACTGATAAATACAATACAATCCCTGGTTGCATTTACCCTTCAGTGACTGTGGTTTAACTAAAGGTCACAGAATAATTACAGAGCTCTATGGTGAGTGTAACTGGCATAAACTCCTAAATGTGCAGTCTGTACAAGTTTAATTGTTAACCATACTGGTTATTAAAGGAACAATACACTATTAACCAAACCAGCATTGTTAATAATCAGCTGTGATAACACCTAACATGGGCGGCAGTGGAGTTTGACTGCAGTGTCTGAAAGATCAGTGCAGTGTTGCTGCCAGTTACTCAGAGCTGGGCTTCTTTCTACAGCAGTCATTTTGCAGTCACTTATTGAACAGAAGGATATGCCAATTTCTTAATAAATATTTGCTTGCATAGAATGAAATGTGGCCAAAACACAAAGCATTTTAATTATGTGTGTGGAAATCGGTTACTGCTATTCAAAGTGGAAGCGATAGTTCTGCACAGTGGAAAGAGTCCTGGATGATAAGACACTCACATGTGGAATACAGAGCAGGAGCAGTCAGTGGTAGACAAAGATGCTTGAAATGATAAAACAAAGCATAGTGCTCATTGAAAAATTAATTACATTACTAATTACTCATTTGCAAATGTAATTAGTTACATTGCTCATTACATTACAGTACTTTCTTCATCAAGTCAAGCTCCACAAAAGATGTATAAATCGTCCTCTGTATTTAGGATGCTTAGAGACAGTAAAGGAAATAGAAAATTTTTTAAAAAAGAAGAAAAAAAAACTTAAGCAGGCCACCAACAACAAGCTTAGCATTAGCTTATTCCCAAATGTGAGTTTACCAGGGGCTAACATGAGCAAGTCACCTATGAAGACACAATATGTAAATTGAATTGATGTGTTCAGAACAAGCCACGTGTTATGCAGAGCATAGGTGTAAATAATATAACTCAGGTCAATGCTATTTGCAGGTGTCAGTAGCCAACAATGCCATTTGTACCAGGGCACACATTAGATACTTAAGATACTTAATTCCTAAACTTAACAAAATGCAACATAGAAATATAAAACATTAAGTCTAGAAACAAGCCCACATATGCAATATGTGATTCAAACTCATGTCTCCTCTGTGATATTTGTGTGATTGATCCATTCGACAACCAAGACTAAAGACTGAAACACACTAAGTGTTTACATGGGAGGGTGACATGATTGAGTGCAAAGAGCCGATTAGTTGCCATCAGACTATTCATACCTGGGTGCAAATGGACACTGTGTATAAGGATCAGGGTCATGTTCACACTTGCTGGCTAACTATCATCTCTTAAACGCACAGTTGCTACTTGAAAAAACAACAACATCATAATGTTATTTGAAACGCCTACAATTTTCATAATAAGACAAGTCCAAATGTCTTCTGTGGAAAAAGACTCATAAGATACTCTGTTTGCTTAAAGCAGAGAGAACAAACTGATGTCTCCATCAAACTCCTTGTCAGACAGCTACACAAAGAACATGAGTATCATTGTGCTTAGTAACTATAATTTTATTAGCAATTTCACATTGTAATCCTTTACAGTAATCATTACTGAAAAAGTAATCACAGCCTTGCCTAACACTGCAGGTGATTAGCCTAGTTAATTAATTAGAGCGACTGGTAGGCATACCATGTGTTGTTGGTTGAAACTGTACTGTGGTTTTAGAGAGTTGTGTGCTGTCAGTATTCCTTGAAATACAACAGCCTGGAGATGGACTGCATCGAAGTGCAAAGCAGAAAGATAAGGAAGAAATAGCCCTGAGCCCCGAGTGTTTTTCTGTTTGTATATGATCAAACAAGTGTGCAATGCATCGATTCATGAGGTGGTGTTAATAGGCATTATGTTGAACTTCTAACCTTCATGCTAAGCAGAGTTAGTTTCCTCCTAGCTCCAGTATCGATCTTCTCTTGTAACTCTTCAGAGTTCAACTCTGTTATTTTTTTTAAAAAAAATATTGCTTATTATCATATCGCAAAGTCAATATGCAGAATGTTTAAATGATTGTCTGAAGTTCATGTAGATGAGAAGATTGGTTGTGTGCACGTGAAAAGCGTACTACAACACTTCATCACAGAATAATCCCTATGCATTATACTACTATATAGGAGCATTCAAGGGTGACAGCTTCCTGTGCACAGTGCAAAAGAGAGAGGGAGGGCTCAGCAAATCTGATGAGCCGACTCCAATGGGCCGGTAAAGTCGATGCATTTACTCAGCAAGCTCAATGAATGTAAGCCTCGGACCTGTGGAGCATTTGCAGAGCCTGCTGGCAAATCATCTGCACGTAGCAGCCTGGCTCCTTTCATTCCTCGCCATGCCCACCCCCCACCCATCTGCCACCATGCTTCCTTGATTCCCCAATCCTTCTGTGTCCCTTTGGCCATGTCCTGCCAGCTTCAGACCACTGCATTTCCTAATGCCTGTCTCAAATACGGGCTTCTGACCTTTCTCAAAGTGTCCCAGGGGGGGTTTTAATCGTGGACAGACACCTGTAGTTTGACCGAGCCAGCCCTCGTTTTGTGCCTCATTATATTGCGGCTTCTTTAATGCGCCTTCGTGAATCAGCCAGTGTGAGTGGGTAATTAAAATGAAAAGAATGACCCTTAATTTTCCAACAAAACTCCGCCAGCGGGGCTTTGCATGACAAGCAAAGGATGGTGTTTTCCTTTTTTTTTTTTTTTCCCTTTATCCAACTTGAGGAAGGGTATCTCCAGGGAACCCAGAGCTAGCTGAGTGTCACTCAGCATCTATCCTCCTCCCCTCCTCTCTGCTCCGCCTGTGACAGGGCCGGTGCTGTGCATTCCCGACACGTTCGGTCAAGGCCCTGACTGTAACACAAACAGTGACAGTGAGAGCGGATGTGACATTTATTGTGCTCGCAGAATTGCGACTTGCATAGCAGAGTATAATATAAGAAGCCTCCAGGAAAGTACATAGTGTCTGTTTTGAATGCATCTCATAATACGCGGATAATTAAATATGATTATATTAGCTATGCAGTTTGCTGTATGGGAAATTCAGATGAGGTTATTAATACTGTGAGTGTAGTTTTCCCTAGAGCAGGTGAATGACTTCATTTGTTGGCTAACAACATAATTTACCCATCTGTTTCCGTTTTTTGAAACTCAGGCTGTGACTTGATGTGCATCTCCTCAGAGGCACAATGCCACCACGGCCCAAAGCTCCGGTCCCCGGGCCTCAGTTCTGTATCCAAACTTATGCCTTTAAACCCATTGCCATAACCAGCTACATAACCCTTCCTCCAGGCTTAATACCTACTGTTTTCACAAATTCCCCTGCTGTCTGGGAATGCAGCCTCAAATGTCATCGTTTTAGGTTTAGGACTTTTGCAGCCTGATTGGAGGGTTATGTTTCCAAAAAGGAGCAGTCGTCTCCCAGCCTTTCACAGTCAACGCCACACATAAGTGCACATTACTTGTCAAGGCAGCAGTGCTCTGCACTGGTCTTCAGGTCCAATAATGAATGAAATAAAGCGAGATAATTAACATCAAGAATGTATCATCAGTCTGTCAGCCGGCTCCCTTCTTTCTCCAGTGTGACCCACCCCTAATCGAATTGCAGTAGCAGTGCTTTATTTAATCACAGACACCCAGTTGTCTTTATTTTAATCCAGCTGTGCCAGAGGACTTAGATTTGATTTAGCTGGAATAGCAGGATTTTTTTAATTCTGTGTGAAGTAAGAAATGGCTACTTAAGCAAAATCTGCGCTGTACTTTTTCCTACAAGCAGTGTGAAATTTGTCAATTTGTGATAAACCGGGGCTCACCTGCTGTGACTCTTATCCACCTATCATTACAGATGTCTCTTTTCATGGTTAAAACATTGTGACAGTGCATTTCAAAGATGCACAACTTTAGAAAAAGCTGACGCGAACTGAAAATATCCATTTAGTGAATACCTAATTAAAAAAAAAAAGAGGTTTCTGACCTTCTTCACCAGGTTATCAGGTCCCCATGTACATTGTAGTAGAACCCAATACAGTAATCTGGCAATTCATATTGCCTTTGCTTGGTCATGGATTTACAAAATAGCACAACACAGTATGCAGCAGGAAGTGTGCATAAAGGAATAGTTCAGCATTTTTGGAAATATGTTTAATATTTATCTCGCCCATATTTATACAGATAACATTAAGCTACAGCCAGCAGCTGGTTTGTTTAGCTCATCACTCATATGGATTATATTGTATACATAGGGTGAGTTTTAGATGTTCTGGTGGGCAGCTTTTGTTACCTTTGGGCAGAGCTAGGCCAGCTGTTACCTCCTGCTTCCAGTCTTTATGCTAAACTGGCCAGCTGCTGCCTGAAGCTTCATGCTGAATGGACAGATAGGAGAGTGGTGTCGATTTTCTCGTCCAACTCTCGGCAAGAAAGCATGCAGGCATATTTATGAAAATGTCAAACTACTCCTTTTAATTTATGCCTGAAAAAAAATCAATATATGCACTGTCTCATCAGTTTCATAATAAAACATAACCCGCACCACTTCAAAAATAGAGGGTAACAAGAAACCAAACTCAACAGATTGAGATCAAGTACGTACGCATATTCTCCCAACGTCCAACATTATTTGGAGAGCTGAGCATGATGACCCTTTTAATTTGAAACTGGCCTTTGCAACAACCAGAGGCCTCGGCTCAGACAATCTAGAGAGCTTAGAGGTGTTGAGTGGCTGTCCAAGCAGTATGTTGCTGATTTGTCCACTCCAGAGCAGCCCATCTGTGTGCCAGCCACCACTGGGACAAAACTAAGCCAGGAATCAGAGAGCCGGCAAATAGTCAGCTCCACCATTCTTTCTCCTCATATCTCTCCTCCTCTCCTCTAATTTTTATCCTTGAATCTCTCCTCCTCCCTGTCATTACTACCAATATTCATTTTTTGAGGTATAAAACATATTGAGGCCCAGCTTTAAACATTCACCACCGACCATTTAGCTTTATTGAACAGCCAGTCAGATTAGATGGCTTGTAGGAGGAGGAATGGGAATTTACTAGTGGTAAATGAACCAGAAGATGCACTGAACGGAAAAAGGATGGGAATTTCCCTCAGGGCTCTACACAACCTCTGATCCTAATAGCTTGTAAATCTCATCAGTCACTTTTCAATAGCTCCCTGCAATATGATTAAAGGACCGGAGTCAAAGGTAGGGGGTGACATGTGAGGGCCATCAGATTGAGAAGGACAGCGATGATTGCCAACCTCTGATCAGGTGGGAAAGATCATTTGGAATTCTGGTCCAGATTTGACAGATGGTCAGCTCCAATTTTCCCTTCTCTCTCTCACACACACACACACACACACACACACACACTTGTAGCTCAGCTGATTACCAAACGTGTGCCTCACGAGAGTGCTAATGCAATCAAATGTGAACGGACACAATGCCCTGCATCCTTCTGAAGGAGTCTCTGCGTTGCATCAAGTATAGTCAAACCTGTGAGCAGCGCTGGTGCAAAGTGTGACGAAGTGAAGAAAACAGCTTAACCCTCACCACTTGGGAAGGACAGGACCTGCCCCAGGCTAATTGCAAGACATCCGAGCAGACCACTCGCTCTGTGTGGGGGCTTTCTGCCTCTGTGTCGTGGGCATTGTAAAACTCCCTGATATTTTCCATTTGTCTTGAGAGGTGAAGGTCAGGCACTCTGTCTGCTGGGCCAGCTCTGCAGCGTTAGAGTTGCTCCGTGTCCCCCTGCACCTGTAGATAAATGCTGCATGACTGTAGTTTAATAACGGCTCTCGCCGTTTGGGTCCCACTCGGCCAACCCCTGCTAGTAAGCATAATGCAATCAATATTGATGAAAACACTCAGCCTCTGTTTGGATGTGTATGTGAGGCTGATTCACAAAGCAGACACACATTCTGCCAAAAAAATGACTTTTAAACTTAGTTTTATGAAAATGGGTGCTTGCCTCAAGTTAATACAACTAAGCTATTCTACTCCTCCGTACGCCTCATTGCTTCACAGCGTATCTAACTAATTAAGGAGGAATTTCTTTTTTTTTTCTTCAACTCTCTGTCATGGTGGCACAGCAGAAGATATGTATTCCCGAGGCCATAGCGACAGATTCTGCCCACAGTGCATTGTAAATCAAGGGCTTTCAAATTAGCTGCTTGTATTGTTCTTGGTGCTGTTGTGTGCTAAATCTCTGCGGTGCTTCAGCAGGGGAAAGGAAGAGAGTGGAGATCTTGAGAAATAATTCAGTTTTATTTCCTTGGCTGTGGCTGTGTTCGTCAGATTTAGAATATGCATCAAGCAGAGATGGATAGGAATTGGTGATGATGAATTGGCCCAGTTGTGGGGCTTTAATGAAGAGGAACAGGGAAGACACGAAAAGGTAAAACCTTCCTCAGTTAGAAAAGGTCAGATGTGAAGATTTAAAGCCTTCTATAGACTATAGGGTAGTTACGGCCTGCTCTTTATAGACATTAATGTGGATGTATGGGGCATATCCTGTGTCTACTGAGCATGAATAACCAACGCAATTAAGCCATTTGCAGAATAGGGGAAGCTTCCTTCCATTATAAAGTTTTTCAAAAGTTTGACGCCAACATGGGATTATCTTAAGAACTTCTCAACTCCGCCGGTTGTCAGTTAATCTATAATATTTTGGCTCCTATAGAAGCCTTTATGCCTTTGCTCAGTAATGTCTCTACACAGTGCAAACACAAGCTGATAAAACAGAATCAGGTGCTCCCCAGGCAGCCAGCAGGCGGTGCTGAGTTCAGGGCCTTTTATGTGCCTCGTGTTTATAGGCACTTAGAGGGCTCATTTATTCTGGCCAGAGACGGTGTCAGAAAGTCTCGTTGGAGAGCTGATGAGAGTCTGCTTTTGTAGAGAAACAGTTTAGATTTCTTTAACGCTGCTGTTTGTGCACTTTGGGGAGACTACATGGTTGGTCTTTTGGACTAAATCTCTCTGCTTCCTTATCTTTGTCTCCTCTGACTCTGTGGCTGCTGCTCTTATGGTCATGGTTTAAAGCTTGGAAATCAGCAGAAAAGAGAAGCAGCTGTAACAGGGAAGAAGCCACAAACAAAAGCCATAAATGGAAAATCCTAAAAAAAAGGACTCTTGGCAGTTAACCAGACAATTTGCTTAATACATCCATTCTGAGTTTGCTTCTACTATAATGCAGCCCTCCATCACCTTCCTCCCCCTCTGTCTCTCTCTTTGAATCAGTGTGATTACAATTATTTCCCAGTAGGATAAATTGGGTTGCACGCTGTGTATGTCATTACCTCTCCAAGCTCTGACACTAGCTTCACTAATGTGACGGTAATCCACATTGTCCTTCCCTCCTCACACAGGCAAATGCATCCTCTGTCAGGGGCCCGCAAATGATGCACTTCCTACTGCTTTCATCTCAGCCTGTAAATTACAATAAAAGTAAAATTAATTTCCACAAAGGCCAGGCTCTTCCATCCGCAGAATCAAAGATGAGGCCTTGATTAATTCCAACTGTGTTTGACGTTCTGAGCCTGGAGCCATTAAAGTGTGCGCAAACCATATTGGAGTCTTTCTTTTAATAAAGTTTAGCATTAGAAACGGGAAGATGAGAAAAAAATCTCAATCCTTTGAGGCTGGTATTGATTTGTCGGAGAAGACTGGATACAAATTCTCCAAAAGAAGGAGGTGTATTATTACATGTCCAAAAGGCATTTTAATTTTGAGCTTATGAAAGTCATCATCCCCAGCGAACAAGGTGATGGTGAAAATATGTGATGATACAGTGCTGTTGTGAAATCTGAGGTCATTGCCATCTGTAGCTACAGAATTTTACATAATTTGTCATGTCTGTCCAAAATATTGTTTTTAAAGACATTTTTACCATGATGAGGACATGTAAATGATTTCATATTTGCACTTGTGTGAGTGGATATTGAACATTAAAGTTGTAAATGCCTCTAGCACAGGAATGGAAGACTCCCAATTAAAGCTATTGTTGGGATGCTTTTCTCTGTGGCAGTTCAAAATGAAGAGATGACACCAAGTTGCATTCGAGACTTTTCATGTATTCATGAGCTCGGGTCTTCCATAGCATGCTGTATGGCATAAGACAAAGGAGTTTGTACGTTCGTGTCATATATAGGACTGTTTCAGATAACTTCAGGTACATATCAAGGACATCTAGAAGAACAAAAAAACTAAAGACCTGAGATATCACTCATCTCCAATGTTATTCTGACTCAGGGACCTCACATTAGTCACTCCTAGGATAACATATTATAAAATACAGAACATCTGGCACCCATATTAGTCCCTATATCCACAAGTCCGCGATACACCAATGAGACAGTCAAAAACATACTAACAGCTATTGTATGCTCTAAAGAGATGTTTACATATACATTTACATGCAGTGAAAGACTCTTGCATAAAAATGCTGACCATACTGTATACCGGTGATATGAAAACCAGGCTTTCTAAATCATTCTTTTTTGATAATCACTGTGTTTCTTCTCCCTCTGCAGCAGGTTTGTGCATGCTTTGTGTATTCGAACGTGAACCCAAGGCAAATATTGTGAAGATGAGTTTTATCTATGTAGTTACCTTGGGGGAGCGTGTGCCTCAAACTCATTAAGACGTTGGGGGTTGGATGCAAGATAAGCCTTGCAGAATGACAGCTAGACCAATGCTGTATTTAATGACCTGAGAGCTCTGTGTGTGTTCATAAGAGAGGAGGTGGAGGAAGTATCTGTGTGTGTGTGTGTGTGTGTGTGTGTGTATAGGTGGGTTGTGGTGGGCGTCTACCTTCGCTCTATCTGTTTGCTCACTTTCTCTCTTCCTTAAGCCCATGGGAACGTTCCCTGTCACTGAGGTCTGAACAAGAGAACCTAAGAGAGGACAAGCTGGGAAAATGGAGTAATTCATGAAGCATATTGTGTGTCATTAGCACGGTGTAATTTATTGTGGGCCACACACCGTAAATGTAATGCAGCTGAAGTGACTCATGCACACGGGCTCAGCAAGGTGTAAAATGAGGTAGTACTGATTAGGTTGCTCTCCTGCAAAAACATCATGACGCTTAGTTATCAGCGGACCAACAAATAGACTATGTACGGTCAGTAATACCCTGTGTGTCTTTTAGAGAGATTAAAAACGTATAATTGATTTCCCTGTAGCTTAGAGAGGGGGAAAATAAGAAAATTTGTCATACAAGAATCCATTTATTATCTAGGAAATGCTTGCAGAAGATGCATGTGCCTTTTAGCCAACGTTTCAACAGTCTGATGCACACTGAGGAGCAGCACAGCATCCAGGATATCCTCACATTCCTGCCGCTGGACAGTGAGTGGCTCTACTGGAGCAGATGCGTGATAAATGCCTTGCTGAAGGGCATGTGGTTGTTTGGAGAGCATTGCTCAATATCCTTCTGGATTTAAGTAGGTTATCTGGAGATTGAACTGCCAGACCCAAGAAACCTTCCACAACTGTCAATATGTATTTTTTAGAAAAGATTAAGTCTGTTTGGTATAGTGCTATAAGAGCTGGTCGTCTCAGCCATTTGTTCTACAATTTTAGCTACTGTATGGATTTTAGCTATTTATCTGTTATTTTAATTTATCTATTTCAATCATTCATCCATTACCTTAACCTTTTGATATTGAACATTCCTTTTTGCAACCCATTTATACGGTTTATCCCATAGCTAAGCTTTTGAGGCTAGTTTTGAAAAGCCTCCATTAGTACTACAACCAGAAGTCCAAATGTGTCTGTGAAGATTCTCAGTCATCCACGTCATGTTAATTCCTAAGAGTGTTGGGATGCTTCTGTCTGTGGTTGTTCGAAATGAAGAGAGGACACCAAGTTACAGTCAAGACTCCTTATTTACCTAAATACCTAAATATTGTCGTAATGAATGTGCCACAGGGTGCTGAATGGAAGAAAAAGTTGATGATTCAGGTGACCCAGAACTACAGTACAGTGGCTCTGGAACATGCTAGTGATTTCACACATAGTGCACACAAACGCAGATTAGCTCTCACAGTTCTGCTTCATGACTAGCAAATGACTTCCACATTCAACAAGTCTCCAAATTTCCCCAAAGACAGGCTTTCTGTAATAGTTTTTGCATTTTATTTCTGGAGGACAATGCCTCAGCAACACAGTAATTTGAAAAAAAAAAAAGAAAATATTTTTGCTGTGCTTATTGTTTTAAATATTTTCAGCTCTCTGTGGCCCTAGCAGGTACAGGATTGTGTCTCACAACCCAACAGTGGTGCACAGCAGCCTATTGAATTGTTTCAGAGCGCAGTGACAAAAAGACTTTGTTGAGACGACAGAGAACAAGGTCGTGGCTGACAGATCACTGGGTGGCCAGGGAGGGCTGGAGGAAGCAGGAGCATGCTAATTTGTTCCCACTCGGCAAGAGTGTGAAACAGCAGAGCTCCTCAGTATAGGTGATCTCGGGTGAAGTCGCCCTGCTTGCAAGGCCTCAGTTATGCTTATACATACCAAGAACCCAAGGTCCAAGGTCCAAGGTCCTCTTCCCTTGTGCCCTGCAAATACAGAAATCCAAGAAAATGTAGTCCAACATTATGTTATATTTCATACATCACACACATTGCATGCTGCTCTGTGTAAAAGGTTTGGCCTAAAAATGAGTAATTGACCAGTGTACATTTGTTCTTTGCCACAGATTTACAGAGTTTCTGGAGCCCTTTGAGAGAGTGATTCAACCAGAGGAGCTCTGGCTCTACAAGAATCCTCTTGTTGAGTCAGACCACATTCCCAAGAGGGTCATGTTCGTAAGTACCTGCTTTCTAATTATGTGCTTCTCTTATTACAGATTTGATTGCCACTAAATACTCGCTCATTGTTGCTGTCTACATGAACTGCTGCGGTGCAGAAATCCTTCATTTAGGACGATGAGTTCTGCAAAGCCTCTTCTTTCCACTGTTGGCCTGAATTATGTTGATAGATATGAGAAGGGCTTTACAGAGCCGCGGCGATGTAAATATCGTCTCCTCTTGGACAGAAGTGGGCGGTGCAGGGTTAAGATGGATTTCTAACCAAAACATCATGGACTGAAATAGTGAAATCGAATTATTTTTGTTTTTCCCTCTGGCTCATGCTGAGAAACACTGAGAAAATAATCTAAAGGATCTCTTGGCAAACACTTGTATCCATCACAAACCGAAGCACCTGTGTTGATTTTGTTCTCAGCGACAATGACTGGCTTCAATGCACTTAAAATACAGCACACTGGGCATTACCGAGCCCATTCTAATGTTACTGTGAGTCATATGTTGCTTTCAAATTCAGATGGCAGACACTACAGTAGATGGTTCTGTTTTCGAAGACGGATTGAACCCCAAGGATGCCAAAACAAGCAAGCTGTTGTTAGACCTGAGAATACTGCACATCCACCACCAACCTCCACCACCTACCACCAACACAGACCATCTAATAACCTGACATACTTGACACATAACTTGACACCAACTATTAACTAATAGATAATGAAATAATTCATTTAGTTTGCAAAGAAATAATCCCACATTTTTGGACATATGCTTGTTGCTTTCTTGCCATGAGAGTAATTTGAACATTCGTACCACTCTAATGTTAGTGCAGTAAATATGACGCTAGAGACAGAGAGCAATTAGTTTAGCACAGCATAAAGACAGGAAGTGGGATAGAAGCTTACCTGTTTCTGTCCAAAGTTGAAAAATACACATGTAGTTGCACACCTGCATACACAAGTTTTGCTAACTCCATCTCCTTAGTTTAAAAAAATGTAAAAGGTAAAAGTCTGTGGGGGAGTTATGTGTTATAACTATTTCCAAGCAAACAGCACTGTGACTTTCTGCCTCTCTGCTGTCTTATCATTACCATGAGGTTGCCACGCAACTGGCAGAGGCTCTAGGAAGTCACAGCACTAGGTCAACAGAAATGTACCAATGTATATGTTCTGTAACTACAAACATAAATTGTGATCGCGTGAACCTTAACATCAGACTCTCCCTGTGCTTCATAAGGACCTGAGCTGTTTTTCTAAAGTTGCTATAATATGAATAGCTACTAAATGTGTTTTTCAATCCTGGCGCTCAAGGGCAGAAGTTGAGTCGCGGCGATGACTGCATTATGTTCCCTAGTCTCTCGTATAATAAATTCTTTTTCTACCTCATCAAACAATGATCTAGCCATCTTTCAAGGGTTCACTAGAGAGAGTTGCAATATGGCTGCTGCCCTGATGCACCAGGGTTTGCATGGTGTCACGTTTTGTGGTGTTTTTTTGTGACAAACGTGGCTTCATAATGGCATTGTAAAAACCTACAGAATATTACAAACTCATGATTATACAAGAAATATCTGTACCCTGTTTTCCGAATTAGCTGGAAGGGCCACAGTTTGAGTGAATCATTTCTCCGACAGGCTGATATGATATGTTGATATATGCTAATTCTGTGCAGCAGGACGTCTTTGTCTGCACACCAGCTTGACAGAAGACACTGTGGTAGGTACTTACTGTGTGATCAAAATATCAAACCAACTTAGCTGGCAAAGACTCGCCTGCCCATTGCTTGTTTAGCTCACCTCTCTGCAAACTGACAGAGTTTGACTGACTGGCGCTCCACTCCGTCCAATGCTCCTCCGCACACATCAATCATCTCATTATGTGCAGCAGAGCAGTAGGTGGTGAGCGCTATCTGTCAGCCATGTCAAGCTAGAAATAAAGGCAGCTCCTGTAAACTTTAGTAAATGCACCAGTCCCCCTCCTATCTAAAAAAAAAAAGTATACCAACAGTACATACTGTACTTTGGGGATTATCTTGGCTCTACTTAATGATGTTAAGAAGCCTTTGTTGCAGACCAATGATAATAACATAAAGGGGAGAACACATTAAGAGAAGACTGCTAACAAATGAAAAACTGAGCTTTAAATTGCTCATCAACAAACACTTTGAGTATTTGGTATTAGCGCTTAAATGTGTATTAGTCTTAGAAAGCCTAACTAATCAAGCAGAAAACACAGACATACATACACACAAACTTCCTCTGCCGTTCTGCAAAAAGCAATAGATAAATCCATGTGTTTATCTGCAGCTTATCTGCACTCTATTATTTCTATTTCCTATTTCAACATTGTTTATAAAAATGTTGACAGTTTATATTAACTTCAATGTCCATGATTCTTTGCTTATGGCAGTCCACTAAATAATACCCACCCCACCCCCAATCCCCACACATCCACATGCCTCTTAGGGAAAATGCTGAGTGCTGACATCCAACAGTCATTTTTTTTCAATGTCATTGCGCTGACAGTAGCCCTGAAGGTATGGAGAATTTATCTGACCATTAAAAATAGTCCATGGAAGGGATTTACATGAAGCTACATCATGACTCACTGCGACCTTCATTAAGATATACTGCACTGTATTAGCCTGCACGCAAGTTATTGGATTCTCTCATTATGGGACGGGCAGAAATGGTCTCTGTGCTTGTTATTTATTGTCGGGCCCAATGATCTTAAGAGTACAAATCTCCTGATCAGTGTAGCCAAAGGTCTTCCTGTAGAATGTGTAAACAGTTTAATAGTGTCGCATGCAGCCCTCAGATCAGTGCCTGAAAATCAAATCTTGAGTTCGAGGAAACTTTTTACTGCAAAGTTGATATAATCAACAAGGAAGACAAATAATGAGTTTTTCCATACAATACAGGATGTATCAAAATCACTGAACACTAATTTAGGATTATGTTTACTTAATACACAGGGAATGCCGTCTTTACTGCTGAAGCATGCTGCATTTCCATGTTGCAGCTGATGCCACTGCCTCAGGGCGCACGCTATAGCTGTCTTTATTGAGTCATTTGTTCTTTTTATCTCTCTCTGTTTGCATAGCCACACTCACTATGGTGTGATGTACATGGGAGGCATTGTACACTGTAAGGTCCTTGATGATTTGTTAATTTGTTAGTTATGGGCTGAAAATTGACTGAAGGAGCAGATGATGCGTAGCCTTGTGTCAAGTGAACATGCGAGAGCATTGGAACTGTGAAAAAGTGACGTTAATTTAAAGTTAATTAAAGGCAAGTGCCAAAATGCATCTCTTCCATAATGAAAATATGTGAATGCGCTTTTATAAATGTCTTTACTCAGAACCCCATAAGGACCACTCTTGGATTGCCATTGTATAATTTTAAGGTTATGAAGAGCTACTGTAAGTAAAATAATACTGTCAGGAGCTTTTAGTTAAAATGTCCAGTTAAGTCACCGAGCTACCAAACCAACCACCAGCCGGGCCAACTATTGTACAGGTGCTATTCACGATCGTTGTTTCACCCTGCATAACATCTGAGGAGATGTGAAAGTCGCAACCTAACAGAGGAATAGATGGATTTCTTTTTTTTTTTACACCAGATTCCCTCACAGCCTCAGTGATAAAGTGACGAGAGCTGCTGTGACAGAAAGGGCACTGATACTCAGGGTGCATTCTGGGCAAACTTGATGGATGCCTCTAGCTGCTGAGATGCCACAGCCCTGTTGCTTTAATCCAGTTTTGCCAGGAAACATTTCAGTATTTCAGTATTTTTTTATGGTTGTTTTTTGTGAACACTGTCCTCTTATTTAGCCAACATGACCAACTGTATATAATCTATTCATTCCACTCACTCTGCGCTATACAGCGAATGCCTTATTGGAGCAAAACATTGTTAAAAGGCCTACTTTTAGCTGCACATTGTCTATAGACACACTATGAATGCTAGGATGTCTGTAAGGCAGAAATAAATGGCGGCTGATTTCACCTCTAATTCAAGCAGCAAGTGTTAGTGTGGATCCAAGTGTGATTGCGAGTTTGAATCCAGCCTCCTTAGTAAAATTAGTTAGTAATTGGCAGAGTTACACATATACACACGGCTGAACCGATGAACAGCACTCAAGGGAAATGCAATATGTGTGTTATAATAATGGGATTGAAACTCTGCCTTTGTTTTTACTACCTCTGTTGCTTAAGGCAAAGAAAATATATTGAATTTGGCCGGAAAGCAGCGAATACATTCCGAGGTATGAATAATTACCGAGGTGCTGAGGAAGCCCAAATCTCTTATCAAGTGAGGGGCAAAATTCATCTTGGTGCGAGACAAGAAGCCCCAATGAACAATAAAGAAGCTTGTTTGGCCCCTCAGTTTGCCTTGTTAAAATTAACTCTGAATAATGGATAGGCCCGTGTCATTCCCCGAGGAAAAAGTCATTTTACGATTAACCCGCAAAACAGACCCCGCGGAGTGCTGCAGTGCATCGCTAATGTCACAATAACTGTACGTTTTTTTGTTTTTTTTGTCTTTATTTCCTCACAGGCAATTTCATTCCTCACCCCGCTGGCGGTGATATTTGTGGTGAAGATAATTCAGAGGACGGACAAGACGGAGATCAAAGAGGCATGTTTAGGTACGTGGAGCCACTTACTTGAAACGCCGTAAATCCCAATCTAGCCTGCAGTATGAGAGATCCTGACATCTATGAGAGCATATACATTATATTTGCCGCACATACTGCATTTGCCGGAGTCTTTTAATGAATATGAAAAAGGCTTTTTCTCCCATTAAACCTGGAAGCGCTGGCTAATTGGTCACCTGAAAGGACTACTTTGTGCTTAATGTTACAGATCTTTCATATCTGTGGCCTGCTCTTACAGTCAGTATGGCACCACACCAGTTAATCTTAATCACAGACGCCATGAGTATTTACTCCCATTTAAAATTCCATGCAATTTGCTTAATTCTCAAATAGCATCTGGGCATTTATCTCGCACTGATTTTTTTTTTCTCCACCCGTTCGCCATTTCCCCCTGGGTCGAGAGGCCTGCAGAGGCTTTGGCACATCAGAGAGCATTAGGAAAGTTTAACACAAATCCAATTAAGGAGACACACAGAGATGAATCGGGTGAAGAGAGTGTGGCTCAGTGCATCAGTGTACAGATTACGGTGCTGTGTAGAACTTAACAGGCCCATTACCGCTTGCTGAGAAGCACATCCACAAGAGTTTATAGCCGAACAGAAAAACAACATCATTCAGAAGAATAAAGAATGAAAGGGAGCCCATTATTCTGACACGTTTTCTACGTGATCATAGTTCTGAACGTGGCTTTGATCCAGCGCTACCTCTAGACCTAATGAGAAAGGAAGATCATAAAAGTGCTTCTCGGCTGGGCGAGTAGTCTAAAGGCGGCTTATTTTTTAACTACCTACAGATGTATTTATTTTTCATCCCCAGCTAAAATCATTGAAAAGCAGTTGTCCCTATATCCCTGCTAATTTCAAGTTTCAAGTTCAAAGTTGACCCTGAAGGTCCTCTAGCTCTGAAATCCTGAGTCAAAATTTCAAACCGATATAATTGAGGTGGGATAAATTAGGCTTGAGTTAGATTTTCACCCTTGTAACAGCAACAGGGCCCGGTTTTGCCAATATGGCACCTTCATTGTTTGATACGCTGCGCCTCTTCATTTTTACAATGTTCCCATTGTAAAGTTGTCTAATAGCCCTTTATCATCCCCAAACTCCCGCAGCGTAATTGTGTGATTATCTATCAGTCATAAGACATAATGAAGCCATTTTGGAAGCTTGATTATATTTTCCAAAAGGCTTCACTCTGAGAATGACACAGAGATGATTCCGCAGTGATTATTTTTCATTTTGGTTACAAAGCATGAAGGATATATTCATCATCTGAATGCGAGATTTCATTGCACGCAGAGTCATCATTGTTTGCAAGCATGTAGAGGGAGTAATCTTCCAGTTAGTGAGACAATGAGAGGGTTTTCAATATTAGAAGTTTGTCTGCTTCCTGCAAATCTGCTCTAATGAGTCAAAGCTTTGACCATCCGTGCATGATCAGTACTACACTGCGGGGCCATCCCGCTGGGCAACAGTTTCATTTTTCTCAAATCAGCCTCAACTACAACTCAGATTGGTCGTCTACAGGAGCCGAATGGGAGGGGCTTTGGGCAAAGTGATGGCAGCAACACTGTCTTAACACTCTAGGTCTCTAATTTCCTGAAACTTTATCCTAATGCCATCTATCATGCAAACTCTGGGGGAAGTGTCCAGTGTGTTCGATATTGGTGACCAGAGGCACAAGCGCAGTCCCAATGCAGCACAGACCAAGGACAAGCAAAGAGGCGTACACAAGTTGAATACACTGTTAGGAGGAGTGCAGTGTCAGCAGGTGCTTTAAGAAAGGCCAGTCACATTAGTTGCCTTCATACCCAATAAAAGTAGCAGATGCTAGGAAAGTCCAGGCTAAACTGGCGGCACAAAGTTCCAAGACATGAATATGCAGTTTGTCACATTACTAGATAAAACCCCAGATATGCTACAAGGTCAGATAATGTCTTTTATATGAGTTTGATCAGCTATGCTACTCCAGCTATCCAGCAAAAAAACTGCCAAACTGCCAAAGCTGTATCAGTGTTACTGTTAGCTGTTGGCCAGCAAAAATTAATTAGTACTTTAATGACTGTCAGCAAACTTTCCAGAGTCTAGACTGTGTGTGAGAGAATGCAGCTGGCAGAATAGTTTCATACACAGGTGGGCCTCCTCTTATCAAGAGGAATCTGACAAAGGGACCACGTTGCAATTTAATGTCCCATTTTTCAAGCAGTCAAACGGAACATGTCTCATTTTGAGGGCCCGTCTGATCCGCGCGGAGTTTGCCCAAATTAACAAGCTGTTAAATAACAGTGACGCCGCGCTCCCCTCAGCAGCTCGGGAAGATAATATATTTGAGCTCGGGCGACGTGGGGTGAATTCAATTGACCTGCAGACTACTGGGATTAACCTGTGAGGGCGAGAACTCTGGCTAATGATGAGCCCCAGAGGTTCGCTTCATCACTAATCAAATGAATGTACTGTTACAGTGAGATACCCACCAACTAACAGCAGTACTCCTGCTCCCCATTACCAAATCAGTCCATCACAGTCAGATAGACTCAAAGTAGGTGCAATCATTTTGGCAACGCTACTGTTTACTTCCTGGACTGCTGTTCTCCCAGTTGAATATCTGATAGATTGCAACAGATTGTAGACAGTGTGCGCAGCTTTTCAATTTTGGTAGCTATTTATTTGCTACTATGGCCCTATGGATGTCAGTGTATTTATCAGTTTGTCGGTCTGGCGCTGTGGTCCGGAGTTAAGTACTTCTACAACTATCACATGAACTCGCTTGACATTTATGGTACCCAGAGGGCAGACGCTAATGACTCTGGTGTTACCCTGACTTTTTCGAGTGACACCATGATGTTCACATTTGTGGCCTTGAGTGAAATGTTCGATGGTATTGTGTGTTTGACTCCTCCTCTGGGCCCTGTATGCCCACATTTCAATTTGTTAATTGTTAATTAATTAATATTTTGGTTGAAGACAAAATAACAGCCAAACTAAATTCCCATCCGATCAGCTTGAACTTTACTGAGGTTGATGGGATGGGATGCACTTTGCTCCGATAATGAACATGGAGAAAATATACCTGCTGAACATCAGCATGTTAATGTTTTTCTCCGTGAGCATGTTGCTTGCTGATGATAGTATTTAGCTCAAAACGCCACGGTGCCAAGTAACCTCACAGAGCTGCTATCATGGCTGTAATCTCCTAGCCTGGTCGAATCATTCACATTCAGTGGATCTATTACTGGGAGGGAATCGAGTTGAAAATGTGAAGCACCAGAGGGCCAGTAAGGCAAAATCAGAGCTTCACTTCATTTGGCTGCACAAAGGAAGTGATTCATCCGTAGATGAAAGGATATATGGGAAAACTCCCCATGCATTACTCTATTTGTCTGTCTATATCATTGTGTGTGTGTGTGTGTGTAAAGTGTGCAATGTGCAGTGCACGCATAAACTTGCACTATGTTTAAAACCTGCTTGATACTGTTGCTGCTAAGATATGATGAGAGACTTTGCACATAAATTCTGACAACCATCTGTCCAGCTACATGGGAAATCTCCATGAACCTAACTGTCTTTTTTTACTTGCACATGATGTCAGAAGAGCGGGCAACCTGCTAGAACCTGTATTGCACTGATAGTAAAATTCAATCAGTTTACTAGACTATCACTGTTTCTATGAACTTTACTTACATTGAAAATTCTGTGTCAGCCCCGTGTGTATCATCTCTTTCGACATAAAACCTCAGTAAGATGCTTATTTGACTCTGTGTGTGTCAATCTTCCTACTCCAGCTGTGTCCTTGGCCCTGGCCCTGAATGGAGTCTTCACAAATACTATCAAGTTGATTGTTGGCAGGTACGCTAAACAAACTGAAGCATTTTACAAGCTCTGTCAGTGATGCTAAATGCTAAGATAGAGACTTTGAAGAGCTGAAAAATGTCAGCTTAGACTTAGCAGTTTGACAAGAAAATGAAATTCTCCCTGCCGATGACACAGGATACATCTCTTGGGCTGTGTTTGATATTTCCAGACCCAGGCCCGATTACTTCCAGCGCTGCTTCCCTGACGGACAAGTGAATGCGAAGATGCTGTGCACCGGGGAGCCAGATCTGGTCTCCGAGGGACGCAAGAGCTTTCCTAGCAGCCATTCCTCCTGTGAGTACCGGCTTTCAGTCCAAGCGTATCACTGCCAGCACTCGCAACACAATGCTAGAAGATATCAGAACTCTCACACTGGCTCATTAAAACTGCATACAATGGTAGCTGTTCGCTCAGTTTGATCTTGATGCTCCGAGCAGCATTTCAGCAAGTTGAAAAAATGTCTGTGCCTCCTGATTGGGTGTTTATAAGGTGTTTATTTCACATTTCAAGGCGATGATCTTGTTGCTGCCTGTCTTCAAAGGTAATTACAACACGTAGCTGTGAGATATCATTCAATTTACACAGCCCGAGGCAGCTTGTCGAGATCCTCACGGGCTCGGTTGATGGAGTCGAGTGATATTCTGTCTCGCTCACCTGAGTGAGTGTTGAATGCACGCCCACTGTTTCAGCCTCATCCAACTTCCTGCTGCGTTCAGCTGTGCAGACCAACGAGGGACACTCGACATCTTTTCGACCATATTGCTTTCCAAGCTGTTTTCACTTCAGCAGCGTGTTAAATAATTCACATGTTTTTTTTCTGTTGTCCAGCAGATGAATTATAAGTGGTATGCATGGAGTGGTTGCTGTGGGCCACGCAGATGTTGAATAAAATCTCTGCATTATATGATGCATGAGGCATGTAAAGACAGCATTTAAGAAGACACATCTTCGAAAAACATCTTAATTGCCTTGCCACCACTGAACGTAACACAAACTTGGGTCTTGCGCGGCTTTGAAGTTTTCCTTCTCCCGTGCATATCCAAAAAGTCCACCAACAGTTAAATGCTTACATTAAAGTTACACCGAACCTCCTGCTATCTTTTATGCAGAATGAAAAATATGTCTTTAAATCTTCCTGTGGGCTATTCCCAGACTGGGGCATGTTTGATATTTACATACATACATACATATTCATATTTGCTTTTGTTCAAAATTCTGATTACATTTCCACTTTAGATAAACATACCCGCCTAACAGTGTAATTATACCAAATTCAAAGGTACTGCTGTTGTGTGTAAAAAAGCAAATGGCTTGCATCAAACTGAATCATTTAATTGTCACAGGTTAAAAAGAGGTGAAATCCTTGGCATTAAAATTACTGAGAACTCATTTTTTTATAATACTAATTGAACTGAAAATATTACATCTTCATTGAGAAAGAAGTATTCTTGGGAAATGGAGGGGCTATGCGTGTGCAAGACACACAATGCCTGTGAAATAGTTTGTGAATGTGCTTAATTGTCACCCTGCTGTGAGTTTGATTGCCCAGAACTGCTCGATAAAATCAAACATGGGACTAATTGGTCTTTGTGTGTTTCAGTAACATGGCAAGGTACCATGATGGGTCAGCTGGTGTAGATATTTAGAAACGGCTGCATTTTGTGGCTCAGTCTGACTTCAAATTGAGGTTTTTAGCATGATATTAAAGTTGCATACTTAGAGCTTCTCAGACACCTGCTTTAAGAGAGAAATGCTTTGAAGTGCCGGCCGTGTCCCATTAGGAATGGCAGAGAGGGACATTGCTCTGCAATTCACTGCAGCACCATGTATGGATTACATTCATCTGTGCGACAGCTCTAATAGCCTTATGTTGTAGCGCTGTGAGTGGGAAAGTGATTGAGAGAATTGTGCGACTGGGACACAGGGAGCACCCATATGCCAGCACATCTAGAGAGCAGAAGAAATCCAATTTCCTGTCTGTGTCCCTTTTCACCAGGACAACGCTTGTCGGACCACGCATAAGTTACAGAGCTTTTATCCAGACGAAAATGGCGATGGATAGGGAATAGGTCCAGACAGATGGTAAGAGTGAATGTAGCCATATTCAGAGTGGCATCTGGATGTTGCACAACATCACTTCTGGCTGGTGTGAGGCCTGAGACACAGACAAGAGATAAAAGAAAGAGTTTTACCTCTCCCAGGGGGATACTAGGTAATCTGCATGGTAAAAATAAAACCCAAACTAATCCATCAGAATCAGCCAGGACAAAAATATAAATACACACTAGGCTCCCGCGTTTGATGACAGCTATTTTTTTAAAGCATACAAACTATTATTGCATTTCAAAGTTTTTAAAGCCGCTCTAGTTCCCAGTGATTTGATTTAGTTTCTTCACCTCAAAGCCAAGTAACAGTGTAACAGAAATTGGAGGAGACGCTTCCCAGAAGGAGAAAAACAAACAGATAAATACAAACTCCCTAGAATCCATTTCACCAGTATATACAGCGGTAAAGCAAGCAGGCCCCAAAGCATTAGCTTTACATTGTCTCCTTCCTATTCATATTCATCACACCATCTCCCCTTGTGCACATTAAGCCATTAGATATGATCAATTATTACGCAAAAATAATGAATCCCCTGAGACGGACGTAATCGCATCTTTTAATCTCCACGTTGCTTTTTTCACGCAACTATCTATATTAAATTAACCATGGCTGGGAATGTCCATCACATTAGCTCAGTGTATGGGGAGGATTGCACTTCTGCAAAGTGTGTTCTCATATATTTACTATAACTTACTCAGGACCACTTATGCCTGTCTGGAGTGTCCAAAGAGGTTGTGGAGCAGCTTGTGTAGGAGTGCAGCGGCAATTATACTGCGCTAATAATGAGTTCCTGTTGGGCTTTTGTATGTTAATGGCTCAAACACAGTCAGCGCCTAAGTGGTCTGTTAATATGCATCGCTTCCGACGAGAGGCAGAGGGGTGTCACACTCGTCCAGGCAGGGGTCAGAGGTCAAAACAGAGAAGGGAGATGGGAGATGGCTTGGAGATAGAAAACAGAGCCGCTACTGTCAGTGAGTGTTAGACAGTGTGTGTAGTTTGATGATAGATATTTCAACAGAATTAAAGGGGAGAAAGGTAAAGAGACTGATATTATTAGACTTTGCAGAGGCTTTGACCAGAGCTCGACTCCACTTTTTGAATCTGAATTTGAACACTTATCTCCTTTAAAATGTGTCCTCCATGGGTCCACTTGTCAAAAACTATTCCCGGCTCAACGGAGCAGCTCCTAATTTACTGTGACTTGCTTTGGTCTGCTTCTCTTTCACCACCCATCCCTTCATGCTTCTCACCTCATCTCATTTAAAGCTTTGAATTAGGCCTGCCTAGTTGCTCAGGTAACCTCCGTCACCACTGATCCCTGCCACCCGCACCACACTCACACACAAAATGAAATCATACAGTGAAAAAAATGACTAAATGAAGTGTACTTATGCATTCAAAAATTCCTCTATGGTGTTAAAGGAAACTGTTTGCATGCAAAATGATGATTATTATGTAGCTACCGAGCCCTTCTAAAATAGTGGGGGGAAAACTATAGTTAAAAATGGTTCTGTTACAGTCTGCTTCAGAAAGCTAACATTTGATAATTAGCAGTAAACACAAAGTGAGACTAATTCTTGCTAGGATTTCTAAGTATGTGAAGTAGTGGACATTAAAATTTTCACCTTATGATGGCACTACATGAAAATTCAGAGGTTCACTAATTCACACAGTTGTCTGCATCAAAATGTCATGACAACCCATCCAACAGGGGCTGAAATGTTTCGCTCAAAACCCAAACTGAATTTGGGTAATGGGAATGTCTGTTGTGCATACGGATGAACTGTGCAAAACTTGTAAGTACTGTAAAACTTCTGATGACCAAGGTAGGTCCATTTCAATTTATCATGCCGCTCTACTACTAGCTCTAGCCAGCGTCTCCCAGGGGCTGGCAAAAAAAAAACTGTACCATGATGAAGATTGGATTACACAGACAAGTGGTGACAAGAAGTGGTAACAAGTTTTCATTCATGACACTCAATATGACAGCCTGTATTAGAAGGACTTAATACATTATTCGGGCCTCCTCTGTCAGATAGTCTGATATGAGAGGTCTGATGTGCCTTCATAATAAACCAACATATACACAGCATTACTGTGTTGATACTTCTGAAAGTACATCCATCTTCCATTTTTTTTTCTGCCACCTCTCCAAATGGTTTGTCACTGGTGCATCTCAATTCTGTTTACTGAAATCACCCCACATCTGCTTCTAAAAATCTGACTTTGTTCTTCTTTGCTTGCAACCTGTGAATAAACCTTGTGCTTATTTGAAGATAAAAAAAAAGCAAACGCACCCCGCTCATCACTCTCATTAGGCATCTTTGTTTTGTCTCGGGGGAATCGCTCTTCAAGGTTTTTTAAGCGCATAAAATGGATTCATTACCAAGATGTTTTTCCCTTTGACGGCCTCCTCCTCGTCCTCTGGCCTTTCGGGGACTTCTGCTGCCTCTTTGTGAGCATCTTTCGCGGGTTATTGCGTGCACCTTGTATCAACCTACTGCTGCACATATATTGGCTTAGTTAGTTATGCTAAATTTTACATGCAGAAATGTGTTTGTGTGTGTGTGTAGATGTGTGTGAGGGACACATACAGTACTGGCTGTCCCCCCTCATTAGTATTATTCATACCACCAAAGAATTTCTATCAGTGTAATCCTCAAGATGTTGACTCACTGTATTGTTTGTAGGCAGTAAGGAAATAAAGCACATTTACTGCTACAATGAGCCATTTTTTCCCTTATGACACCTTTCAAATGCAATTTTGTTTTGCTTAATAAACAGATCTCTTCATAAAAAATGTAGGCCTCCACAGGTTTAATGGACCATCATTTGTGTGTTTTATAACCAACAATGTCTAATAACCAAAGACAAACTACTTCTTAGCAGAAAATACAGTTGCTAATGTTTGGGAGATGTACAGTATAAACACCCATTTTCAAGTTTGAGTCTTTAATATTTCTGTGCTTTACTCCCAGCCATAGACATACAAATTAGGGGGATTGTACTGATTATTTTAAATTGTCTGCCATGAAACTGTAACTGCAGAATAAATGTGTTAATTCTCTGAGGGTTTAATGACCTGTCCAGGGTCTTTCCCTGTCCTCCTCTCAAAGCTTGGATAAGCTCCAGTTCTCATCGCACCGGATGAATAATCATAAAAAGTAATTGCGATAATTTGAGTCCCGGCAGGATCCTGAGCTTTTGTTTTGCGTACTGTCTTCACAAAGAAATGGAATTTGGGAGGGGAATTTGATTAACAGCGCAGAACAAGAGAAGCAGGAAACCACCAGAAGGGCTGTATTAATACTGAAATAATACAGATGACTTTGCACTTTGCGCTAAACAAATAAATGTCTCTATCTACGCGTTACAACATTGTAGTTAAATTGCTGCTCAGCTCTAGATAAACTGTAAAATGGAGACCAGGTGTTTTGGAAAGGTGTTATTTTTTTCATGTAACACTGCTGCAAGTTTTCCAAAGTTGAAATGTTCAGTCAGCAGACTGAGTCACTGGTTTGTGGATAATTTATTTCTGTCTATTCAAATGAGTAATGTAATCATCTTAGCCATGGTTAGAGCTATTAAAATGAATGGTGTGAGCTGCTGTGTGATTGGAAATGTGGAGAGGTCGCCCAGAAGTGAGATGGATGGGCATTGAGGGATGCTGAGGAACTCGGATAGCTTGTTCATGACCTCTGAACAGCAGGCCTGGACTGATGAACCGAGTCAGCCAAGTGATATTTTTTTTCTGTTGAACCCATGTGTTACACTTTGTGGGTGGTGATGATAATATGTGCTGGATTTTATATACCACATGGTGTCAATTAATCTTTTAGCATAGTTCATATTTTCCCATATGGATGGACTTAACTGGCTGAATGTTATAACTTGATAAATTTAGCCCTTGATGAATTCGGCTTCCAGAAGGCTTTGAACTATTGATTCACTTTAAAGCTTTTACTATTAAAAGGGACCATTGGACAAATGTAATCTCACCACTTAAACCACCATATGGTTTCTAGTAGATGAGATTATCTAGGCAACCCAAGGGTCCCATACAGTCAACAATATGAGTTCCATTTGATTAATGTCACATGAAGCCTGTTCTAGGCCACGTCAACTTTTCATGTGTCATTCAGAAATGTTTCATAACATGCATTCATAACCACTCTTACTATTTTGGTGCTGTGGCCATTCCATTGCCTAGGTTCAGAATTAAATAGTCTTAACAACTATTGGATGAGTTTTCTTGGCATTTGCTACAGATAAGGTCCCCAGAGGATGAATCCAAATAATTCCCTAACTTCTCATTGAGTGCTATCATTAGATCAAAATGTGCGCTAACATTTGGTTTGCATCCAAATACCTGACATACTAATGAAACCTATGTTGCACCTTTTATTGCTAATTTGCAAATGTTAGAGTATTAGCATGCTTAACCAAGATGGTGAATCTTAGTATTGCCATTCTGAGCATGTTAGCAGGCTGATAGCATGCATCTCTTAAAAGTCTCTGTCTTGTCCATTTAAGCTAGAGAGACACTGCATTTTTATTCACCTTGTGCATTGTGTTAACTCACACTACGCCCGTTAATTGGCCTCACTGCACGGCCAGAACCAGTGACTTCTATGCTCACACTGTACAGATCATTTGACTCTCCTCTGCGAGCCTCTACAACCTACTGTATAGTTACCAGAAACACATCTTTGTTCACACATATTGCCACACTTATGGGGCCCACACCATTTACCACAGCTTTCTTTACAAGCACAGCATGTTACCCACGTTGCTCACTTTTAACCTAAATGAGCTCACATGGCTTTGCTGGCTGTGTAGCCAACAAAAAAAACAGACAGTACACCATGCATACATTCAACCAGAATCCCACATTAGATTCAGTCCTGCTAAAGTATTCAATATAGGAGCCAATTTTAAAGCAGAAATCCAATCAAGTGAACTACACTATATCCAATATTTCCAAGGTGTGTGACACTGGATAACCATTTTTTAATAAAACCCCAATATCAGCCTACACCAGCCGTCCAATATATTGGTCTAAATTGTGTAATGGAAAATGCTGAGTTCTTAATGGAGCCAACTTCTCCCTGACAGCCACTGAGGCAGCCGGACTTTCTGCCTCTGCCCTCTCTTCCCATCATCCTTCCTCTCTCTCTACAGGCTACACACGTGTCTTGGCGCCCTTAGTATTCTTGGCCAGTTTGCGGGCTGAGTGACAAATGGGCAGCTGATGGGTGCTGATGGGTGCTGTTTGGCCCGCTGCAGCAGCAAACTAATGACCCTGTCTCAGCACCTCTGTTTATGGCTCCATCACACGACCTTTAATTCATACAATTAGGCCGCCGCCATTCCTCTTACACTAACCACCTTTAGAAAAAGACACAGGCCCTCTGCACCACAGCACGGTTTGCTTCACGTTTGTTTTGTCACCGTGACATCTGCAGAGGAGAGTAGCTGGACAAACAGAATATGTTTGCGTCAACTGTATATGAATGTATCTGCTCTATAATATACTTAGGACTGACAAATCTCTTTTATCTCAGTCAGGCAGTGTTTGCATGGAAACAAGTCATTAGGAAACCTAACTTTGTTCTGTGTGCAGGGATGCACCCTGATCCCACATAAACACTCTGCTTTGCAAGAGTATGCACATCGCTAAATAAGTCTCCTCCGGTGTGTGGGCTGTGCTTAGTATAGCCGTGTGGATGTAGTGGTCTGTTTGCCTTCGCCTGCTCTCAGACACCTGTCGCACACAGTGATTTAGCACAGAGGTATTTGCCTGACGGACTGAAGATTCATCCCTCGGTGAGCATATCTGCAAGTGGGTGGCAGAGGACAAGCTGCGAATCTCCCATCTGTATTATTATCGTCACGTTTTTTTTCCTAGCCTCGAATGCTTTGTTATCACATTTTAGTTGTCTGTTTCTTTGTTTCTTTTATCATTTCCCACTGTCACCTGTTGCACACTACGTACTGCAAGACTTTGCTGATGTTCAAGAGGAATCCACAGTCACAGAAAGGACAAGAGTTTATTCTCTGAATGCTGTGTACAGTGTTCAGTCTCAACCCCCTCATCTCTCTTCTCTTTGTCCTCCCACTCCTCTGCCTGCTAGTCGCGTTCTCCGGTCTCGGCTTCACCTCCTTCTACCTGGCGGGGAAGCTGCAGTGCTTCACGGATCAGGGCCGAGGGCGGAGCTGGCGTCTCTGTGCCATGGTGCTGCCTCTCTACAGCGCCATGATGATTGCTTTGTCCCGGACCTGCGACTACAAACACCACTGGCAAGGTGCGCCCTACCGCTCCCACCCAGGGACACGCGAATATGATTGTCCTGCATTAATCAAAATCACAGTGGAAAAAAATGCTGCGTCTTAACTTACATAGTGTTAAATCTGCTTGTGTCAGCCTGAGAAAGATTGCTGTTCCAATCGCTCGGCTCAGGGCTCTTTTATAATTATTATATAGATAATTTAAAAAGCAAACTTGGGTGATGCTCATTTCGAACAACTGTACTGCTGTAATCACATTTTTACCTTAATCAGCAGTGCTGACGATTCAAGGAAAGGCTAAAAAACGGAAAAAACGTAGCTTGCTTATTTGCCCAGTGGACTGAAAATTGTGTCTTACAGGGTCTGTTTTCTGTCATCTACAGCATAATGCCTCAGATGACAGCAAGGTAGCATTCAATTCAGCGGCCTGGAAAGAACATTATAATTACAAGCTTCAGTTTTTCATATCTGTTTTCCAAAAGAACTAGAGGGAGACTTGGAGGGACAGAGGGAAGGGAATGCATATGTGGGTGGGGTGTGGGAGAGAATACGTGGTAATATGATGACAGCTCTGTCATATGGTGTTAATTAGTTTTAGAGAGCCATATGTTCCTGGGGAGGAGGGCAGCTACAAAACAGACAAGTCTTTTAACAACCAGGATTTATTTACATTAAAAGCACAACACATGCAGTAGTCACAGGCACGCCGAACACTTTTCCAATCCTCCTCATATTTCTTAGCTCCGCACACACTTTCTCTCCGTCTCCCCAGCGGACTGTAAGTAAGCAGCAATGGTGTAGCCCATTAAACTTGAGGGGCCCCAATCTGCACTCAGTGTAAACACAAGCTGGGAGCCCCCATTAGCCTGGCTGCTGAGCCATGCTTGATGGATACTAATATTCTCAACAGCCCTTCGCGTTTTGGAGGTACGCTCTGTCCGTGATGGGGGGGGGGGGGCTGGGCTCCCAATCACACTGTCTCAATGAGACTAATATATTGCATCAAGTCACAGTCTATTAAATTCAGTTGACAGCAGTTGATGAAACATTCACAGAGCAAGCTCATGCACTGTATACTTTCTGAATGGTGGAAATCGATGTTATATCATATCTCATTTCATGTAGAAGGAGAAAATAAAGGGAGAAATATAATTTTGGTATTATGGAATCCTCCACTTCAGCTGCTCCAGCCACCAGCTGGCCATGTCATTTTGATCTATACCCAGCGATACAGGCTTAATATTTACTATGGCAGTGTGATATTATATGATGTATTATAGCTTAAAGGGGGCCAGGTATAATGCGAAACTGTTCAGCATAGATGACAAAGTGACACGGACAGGCTGTCCAGAGGCAAGTGAGTCCAGTGCTCAGTGCTCAGATTCATCGCTTTGCCTTTCAGTTTACTTTCATCACCCTCTAAAGTAGCCAGGCGTGATGAATGCTCGCTGGAACACCATCGGCACATACAGTAATGCCCAACTGATTGTGCCCATTCGAAGAGCAGGTGTTATTTTTCTTCCTCCACATGGGCTAAAATTAACTATAAATGCATGCCTTAAAATATATGTGTTTTTGCGACTTTGCAGACGCCTTCGTCGGAGGAGTAATCGGGTTGCTGTTTGCCTACATCTGCTACCGCCAGCACTACCCACCCTTCCTGCACATGGATTGCCACCTGCCTTATGCCAGCCTGGCCGCCACCGCCGCCCACGCACCCTCGCATCCGCAGGACGACCCGCAGCCCACCGACAACGCCACCACCCTTCCCCTGGAGGGATTGACTGAAGGGCCAGTATGACTAGTGGCCACCACCGAGACTCCCCCCAGCACCCTTACCAAGCCACCAAGCCCGCCCCCATATTCCCAGTAACTGGCTGGCTCTCGTATACATTCCAGTGGACAGAATTACACCTCATTCATCTCCATGCTGTTAGACCCCCGTTTCGGTGACACCCACATTCTTTTGTGTTTATTTTTTAAAAATCTGGTTCTTGCTCAGCAGCCATGAAAGTCTATATTTAGATGTGATGTATGAGAGGAACCTACGAATATGGGACATCACCGCTGAGAGGCAAGAGAGGAAAAACATGTTGAAAACCTGAGGAAACAAGTCTGGCTAATGGCTGCGAAGGAAGATGAAAATATTGCCAGTTTTTGGTGGAATCTTTTGCTTAATGAGAAATGTGTATGGCAGTATGTTTTATGGAGTATATTTAATCTTTGGCTATTAAAAGATTGGGACAGCAGGTTGGGGAGACCCAGAGAAATCCCATGAAATGTCACAGCAATCAAAGCGTGTAGTCTAACCAATCAAACTATTGGAATATTATAAGTTATATGTCACACAACTTGTGGGATTTGATTGCAGCGGGGACTTGGGGCACTGCTCTCGATCCATACCTCCTCTGCGTTTTAATTTGTGGTTGTCCATAGCAACATAATGACACATATAGAACTAATGCACTCTTGGAGAAAAGCAGTGGTCCATGTCAGGGACAATATTGAATGTTCACCCACCTTACTCTTCTACATTCACCCATTTTTTATCATCCGTCTTCTCCCCATTCTCCTGGGCTTGTTTAATTTTCCAGTGCAATCCTGCATATCCCCCCTTTCCCATCCCTCTTCCTCTCCATGACACCACCCAGTTTTACTTTTCACGAGCCCTAACACATGTTCCCAGAGGTTGCACGGGGACATGAACCCAAACTGTAGCTCAATGAGTGCAATCAATAACGGGCAGGTGGGAATGGCGTGGTGGAAGTGCGTCTGGACAGGCACAAACTCGAATCTGTTCCTGCATTAATCCTCATTAAGGGAGGTCAGCCACTGCTGCTTATGAGCACATTAGGACTATATGAGGTGCCCCACGGACTGCCCAAGCATCGCAAATGGCTTTCAGCCCACTGTAGCCCCACAAATAGACAATCTAGCATTCAGGAGATGACAGGAGCTTTCGATGTATTATTCATCCATTAACGTTCCAGTGTTTATTAATATTTTCAGCCTTAATTTAGGGACAGCATGTTGAAACACAGAAGACACCAAAGATTTGTAGCCTTTTTTGTCTGGGTTGTATACATCCTCTGATGCTTTATTAACAATGATGACACATAGGCAGATTACTGGTCCCTTATCATCAACACAGCAATTTGTAGCCTCTTACAAGTTTTGTTAGGATTGATGGATAGTTATGTTGCCTTGGTTACTGGGTCTTTTTTTTCACAATTGCTGTGACATTAATGGGACGGCGCAATCTCAGCTTACCTCTAACCCAACTGAGCTACAGAGAAAGGCGACGATTATATTATATATACGATTTTTGCACAGAGCAGCGAAGGGTGAAAAACAGAGATAGCACATCAAAACAAATTATATGAAATGAGCAGCAAGCCAAATGTAGAGGGTGATTTTGTAATTTTATGATCTTACCAAGATGTTAGTCAAGCCTGTTTGTACATTTGTCTGTCTCCACTGTCCAAAGACCACATGTTTTTTTTTTTTGGGGGGGTGGGGGGGGGGGTTAAAAATGATGTTTGGAACAGCCGCACTTTCAGCTGCTGTTCGCTTAATGGTGGAAGCTTCTCTCTAAAATTCTTTTAAACATCATTTATTCAAAGCAGCCACAATTAAGCCTCTATCACTAATGCAACCCATTGGCAGCTTCTTAAAACTGTGTGAGCGTGTGCAGGTGTTGATGAGGCCGATCCCGCGCTGATGCAATACACAATGAAACTTTACAAAGAACGAACATTTCTCCGGGGGGTGGGGGGGGACTCTGCTCCACTCTGCACAGACTCTGTGACGGGACTCAACGAGACTCCGAGAGTTGACTGAAGAGAAACTTGTAACCTCCTCGCTGGTTCCGCTGCATCTTTCAGGTCTTGGAGATCTGTGGCTGCGGGATGTTGACATGTTGTGGCAGATTTGGGGGCAGGACCTGCATTCGCCTGACTTGGCAGCCTGATGTTTGTACTTTGTCATTTAGTTTTCTCCTATCAGGGGATGCGGTGTATATTACAAAATGTTGTTCAGAAGTCACGTCTGTAAGAGTATCTTCACTTAATCGGCAAAGGATTTAAGTTCAACACGTTCCTTCAAATCATTCCATGATTTGTTTTTATTTGGTGCTATAGATAGTTTTGTAGCAGCAGTAGGTGTCACTTTTTTCAAGCGGTGGATGTGCCATTTTGAAATGGAAGTTCAATAATTTTCTACAGAGAAAAAAAAAACGGTTATACTGCATCTTTCTTTTTTTTTTTTTTCAAATCAGATGCACAAGGGCAACCAGTGCTTGATACTCTGTGAATTTTTATTTTTAATCATTTCACCTTTCCAAGGACTGATGGGATAAAAGTATACAAAAAAATATTTAAGGATAATGAAATTATTATGAATTATACTGAATAGATGTATGAAGATTTAAAAAAAAAAGAGTGTAAGACTTAAGAATCTTTCTTTCATGGCATGCCAGTTCCATTTGTGAGAAAAGACAGTTTTCTATGAATAAGCATGTCGGGCCTTGAGAACTCTTCGAGCTGTGTTTTGCTGTTTCTATACTTTACGTACAATAAAAGACTGCGGCTGTGTGAAATTTGTCCACAAAGAAAACAAAAGGAGCCTAATGTATCTTGTCAAAGTGTGATCGTTGGCGCGTACGTTTGTTGCTGCGATGGGAACTGTGATTCGCTTCACTTGGATTCGACGCATCATTGGAGACAAATTGAGGTTTGAGGATGTTCACATTGTAATCAGAACATAGGTATTACTACTCTATTCCTTGTTTTATGCAAAATGAACAGTCTTACATCTGGTGTGAAAGAGCAACATCCCGTGTTCAGTTCAATGAATTTATGCTTCAACGGACCTGCTGTCGGACTGCACAGTGCTGCTGAGGCAGTCGAATGTGTGTGTGTGTGTGTGAATGTAACTCTGTTCTAAGTGTGTGTTGTGCTTTTCTGCATCAGTTGTGTTGCACTCTTGCATAGGGAGTTTTCAATAAACGTGTGTATGCTCAAGACTGCCTGTCGCTTTTCATCTCCGCCAGATTTAATCGGGCCACTAACGAGAGCTGAGGAAATTCTGCTTTCCAAGAAGTTTGTCCCCATTAATGTTTTGTTTTTAAGTCAGCGTGTGCACTGCAATACCCTTCATGACGCTGCACGTTGTGTTAAGTTAGTCTGTAGGTATGTTAATGGCATTAGGCCTACCACCTGCAAAACTACTGACATTCCCATCAGCCTCAGTCGTGCTTTGTATTAAGTTCTAGCCAGCTACACAGGTTTTTAGATTTGTATTAGCACTATTTACATCAGCAGAGGGCCATAAGAATGCATGTTTTCATAAATCAGGTCAACCAGGTGAATTTGGTCATGAAAGTGCCCGTCACAACTGTATAATGACTTGATTTTGATTACTAAAGGAATGAGCAAGAAAGCATTATAATATTACAGCAAAGGAGGCTATTCTGGGAATGCAATTCAAGATTATTGCTTAACTGTCTCTAAATCTACATTACATCGAGCTTGAAATTGTTTTTTTATTTTAAGATGTCAATTGTTTTCTGCCTCTCAAGTTTAATCAGACTTAAATTACTAGGATATACCAGTTAGCATTAATTACTAGTCAGCACAAAAGTGCTTGTACTCCCAAATTGGTACTTTCAAAACTGTTACAATAGTTTCAAGCTGTTTTTCAGGAACAATTTGAAACTAATTCAGTAATTCAATTATACTGAAGGGCTGAAAATTGAATCTCTGAATGTTTTTGTGCAGTCTGTTAACCCCTGTGGCCTTGTTATTCATGAACATGATTCTTGCTGAATAAGACAAAGACACCGCAGATCAATAAGTTGCTCCCAGATATGTGGCTGCTTCGGCTGATAGAAAACTTTTGAGTGATGTGTGGTAGCAGCCCATCCAATCAGACCCAGAAGTGCTGCAGCAGCCACTTCTGTATCAAGTGGAGGAAGTTGCCCTGCTGAGAGAGCCTTGCACCTGAAAGATCCAAACATCTGATTCATTAAATGGCGTAATTTGTAAGTGGAAAGTATGCGACAGTTTTTTTTTTTTTTTGTTTTTTTTTAGAATTAACGTCTTGCAGTTTGGTCTTTGTTTCAAAATAATGGTCTGAAAGTATTCCAACAGCAGGCAAATCTCACTTTTACTTCATATGGCATTGACAGTAAATTGTGAAAATGGCATAGTATCTCCTGAGTCTCCACTCCTGCTAGATATTGTATATATTGTAGTTTCAAGGCACGCTGAGCACTCGCGCAACAGTAAAACACCCACGTAGCAGCAATTACACACAGACAACCATCGTTGCTCCTAAGCCAATCTCACATTAAAACCTCACAAGAAACCACGTGCTGTAAGATTATGTGTGTTATTGAGGTAAATTATGCACAAAATGCAATGCTTGTCTAGCGTTGCCTCTCAGTTACACAACTATTTGCCTCGGAAATAGAAGAGATGGTTTCTTTTCAGCATGTGAGTGATTATAGTGCTCAATGAAAGGCAAGTGTGTCATCCCTCAAAACATCCATATTGTTTTCCCGTCAAGGGCAGCTCCCCGCTTCTGGATGAGCGGTGCCATTATGGCAGTCAAATCAACCTGGATCTAATGCATCAATAGTCAGCCGGCATTTAATATCACTTAACATTGCAGTATCCTTCAAGATGCAGCACATAACACTCCATCACACTCACTGTTTTCAAAGGGGCATTTAAATTGAGATTTCATGAACCTGCGGTTACATTAGTTCACACCATGAGGAGCCAGCGTCGTTAACAAGGTAATTAGATATTGTGGATGCTGACAAAGTACTGGAACAGCGGTGCACATCAGACTGCTGACGTTTCACAACTGGGAAATTTTGTTATATCATGAAAACATTACACAGCACACCTTCTCTCATATACATTTTTCAGTGGAGTATGGCAAGAAACACAAGCTAGATTTCATTTTAAAAAATGTTATTTTAATGTAAAATAGGCCTAATTTAGAAGAATCTCACCGACTCTGATATTTAGATGATATTCATCAAGTGTCAGCTTCCAAATAAAACTCCTGCTGTTCATGCAGCCTATCAATTCCAGAGCTCAGTGCTGATGAGAGGATCTACTGGGCACTTAATCATGCAAAGCTTGATTCAGTCTTCACTACCTGGAAACACAAAGGTGCTCACTTACAGTAGAAGAGGTATCTGAATAACTGGGCTGAAGCGAACATGTAGCGAGAAGCAAACTGTGACCCGGTAAAACGGGTTTGGAATGAAAATTACAATTCAGAGATCGGGTAGGTAAAGTAATATGTTCAGCTCCTAGTCGGAAAACGAGCACAGATCAATACCCAGCAGACACAGAAGAGAAAGCAAACTTATCCAGCTGGGGAGCAGGCAAAGGCACAGAAATCCACAAGGCAAGCAGGAGTCCAAACAGGCAGGGATCAGAGAAAGTGTGGACTGCTAAGCAGCGCGCGCGTAAGATGATCTGATGAGGAGTGAATGGAAAATGGGCAGGTAGGTATATATATATATATGGCAGGTCTCCACAAGGAAGTAGGAAAAAAAGGGCGAACTAGCTCTGCAACTTCGTGGCGAACATGATGTATTTGTGAGAGCTTAACCAACCTTAAAGCGTTTTTGTTACTTTGTTGCAATGGCTCATTTGTTCTCACAGATGTTTTGCTGGTAAATGTTTTACTTACAAACATCCTGCATGCATAAAGAGATACTCCAACTATAAAGCATTGCATTTCCATAAAGCTGGGGGGACTCACAGTTCATGAGTGTATGAAATAGTAGTTTACTGCTCGCTATAGAGTAAACAGCTGAGTGTATATTATGAATGAGGGACATCACCGCTGAGAGGCAAGAGAGAGGCAAGAGAGAATGAATGAAAGAGGGCAAGATTTTGGACTCACCATCAGACTTTCATGGAAGACTTCCTATACAGCTATAGGGAGAGTAGTGCTCTGCCAGATGAATAAACCTTTCCTTTCTGAGGTCTCTGAGTAAGTAGATGAAATCTTATTTGCTCTGTCTATGCAGCTATAGTGTTTATTTCTTTAATGGATCTCTGACAATGCTTTTCTCACTTTACTTACATTACTTACAGCTAAACCAAGTTGACAGAGTTGTGCTTTAAATAAGTTTTTTTTGGGGGGGGGGGTAATAAAGTTTGTCAACCTGAGACTTAATTGCAGTTGGGGGGTGACAGGAGAGAGGGAGGGATTTTTGTGACAACGAAGCCACTGTGAGGAATTGTTTCATTACAGCATAAGCTTTAAATAATGAATACTTTCTTCTCCCCTACGCTTCTAATTTGGTATCGTTTTTATTTGACGAAATGCGACATTTCTGAATAATGAATGGATCTGGATCCTGAAGAAAGTTGCAAATAAAGGGGATCATCAGATTGGCTCATAATTAATGGATCAGCCCAAGAATGTTAGACTCATCTGTTAGAAGTCTCTTTTGTGGAGTCGTAACCGATATTGGAAAAAATAGAGGGAAATGTGTTTCTGCTGAGCTCGCCGGGTCCCTCCAGAAGTCAAAAGTCATAATTGTCATCAGAGGTTTAACTCTGCAATAAAATATCAGATTCAGATCTGATCTCCTTCCTACATGCTGAAGATGCGGATTTCCATCAGGAGGTTTGGAACAGGTCTGCATAAAATGACAGAAGAACAACACTGATTGTAGTCAGTATTATCTGGGTTGAAAAAGCTCCTGCTGTAATGTTTTACATCATCATCATCATCATAAAAACTGTATATATACGTAAGGTAGCGTGCACAATAAACTCCCGGCTCAGCATGAATCACAACCGAAGTGGAAACTGACATTCATAATACATCAATAGCAATGAGCAGACGGCTGTAGATGTACCTTTCATGCTCCTCTAAATTCCTTGGGGTACTGTGCTATATCGCACAACTCACTGATTTCTGTCATGTCTGCCTCATTAATACACAAACCACATTTCTGTCAAAGTGCAACATTCAGGATAAACCCTCAAGGAAGGGTCTGGGGAATTGCCGGCAAAGTGAGTGGCAGCCTCGCTCTGTTGTTTCTTAAATGTTACGCACCGACCGCACTCTGGTTTGGCTCGCTCAGAGGGAGAAATTGATCCACATCATTCACACTGCTGGCGTAGTCAAAGGCTAGCGGAGGACAAACACACCTGAGTGGGAGAACAGAGGCTCTCTTACAAGCGAATCGTGTCAAATAATCATGAGAAGGGGTTTATGAACTTCTCCTTCCTGGCACATTTTGACTTTGTGCGATACTGCAAAGGAGCCTTCTCATAATCTCATACATGTGTGGATAAGTTCCTTGACATCTGCTGGATGGTTTTGATCAGTCGATACGTCATCTGAGAAATAACTTGAGTCTTACAAATGTCAGTCAAGATCAATTTTTATGCCTAGAAGGTCAAAGTTGCTGTTCTTTCATTTTGAAGGCTGGTGAGTGAGATGACTGCACCTCCACCAAAATGGAAAACACGGACGATAATACACTGTTAAAATGGTTTTTCGTTACATCACGATCAAGGAACGTCTGAATGTGTGTATGAAGCGTGTTTTGCCATTCTGGTGTTTGTTTTATGCTACCTAACAAAAAGCCAAGGTGTGAGCAAAACAAAAGAAGCTTAATTACAATCGCAGTCCTTGCTCCCCCACGTTTCCCTTTGACACTGCTATTTGTTTGTCAGAAGAAACACACTTTTATTCTATTATTCTATTTCTTTCTATCACTTTCGCATCGCCTGTCTGTTTTGCTCCCTCATCCTTCTTCTTCTCTCTTGTTGACTTTACTCCCACACATTTCCTTCAGGGGCAACATCAACCTGGAAGTGTGTGTGTCTACAGTAAATGTTGAAATAACTTTTCATGTAAAATGAATAACTACACCATTAGGGGCACGCATGTTTTCCGAAGACAGTAATACAAGACGAGTTACATAAGTTGTTTTGTAATCTATTATGGTGAAGTGTTTGAAATCGCAGTATAAACAGTGCTGCTGAAGTTCAGAAGTTGGATTCTCAGCTTCGGCAGCTTTGCACAAAGCTGGTATTCCCCGTTGAGTTGGCAGGCTTAGGCTGACTCTGGAGGACACTGTTATTTCCTCTTCCTTGCTGCTGTTGCCGTTTCATGGGCGTTATTGATGGCTGAGGTGTGAGGAGAGCTAAGTGACACACTGAGAGAACAAACCCGGTCTGCACTGTCAGCACAGCTGAACTTTAATGTTTGGCACTTCTAAACTTTCACAAAACTTTCCAAAGTGTCAAACTTTCAATTTCAGGCAGCTTTAACAAGGTCTCACAAACTGGTGCCATTTAAGGCTTTTTTTGCCAAATGCTTTGATGTGGCCGGTAACCGGTAATATAATGGAAAGATAAGTCATTTTGACGGGCTCGAAAAATGTGTTTCTGTAAGCTGGTGTTTTTTAGAGTGGCTGTACACTGGCTCAAACAAAAGACAGGAAGACACAGATTCCTCTACAAAGATGTAAGTGTGCTGTTGCAGGGGGCTGTTCCAAAAGAGGAGATAGAGAGAGAGAGAGAGAGAGAGAGAGAGATAGATAGATAGAGATAGATAGATAGATAGATAGATAGATAGATAGATAGATAGATAGATAGATAGATAGATAGATAGGAATAGATAGATAGATAGATAGATAGATAGATAGATAGATAGATAGATAGATAGATAGATAGATAGATAGATAGATAGATAGATAGATAGATAGATAGACTTTATTAATCCCAAGCTGGGAAATTACAGTTAGTCATTAAGAAGAGTGAAAATCAATAAAAAGCGCCTCTGTGAAAACACTGTGATGCCCCTGCGCCGTCCTGCCCTCCCGAACCGACGTCTTCAACACCACTGACAGCGTTCTCTCCCACAGCTGAGGCAACTGGGAGCCTTCCTGGAGGGGAGCTAAAGGATCACCCAAATTATCTGCTCTGCACCAGGTACAGCAGCCACAGGTGAGCTGCATTATGCTAACAGCCTCTGACCTAGTTGGGAGCACTTTCACAAAGTGGAGGACCAGAAAAGTGGCTGAGCCTGCTGGGACTCTGAACAGAAAGCATGCACTGCTGTTCATCCAATATACTGCAAATATACAGTAAAGATTTCTTAGATCTACAGGAAGGAAGCTGGGAGCTGTTAGTGTCTTATTTAACATTTGGCTGTTTGGGTTCACCAGAACAAGAATCACACCGTGTCTTCTTTCCAGTATAGACAAACCTGAGCAGATATCTCTCTTTGCTGGAGAGGGAGAAAGCGTGAAACAAAGTGTGCTGCACAGAAAAAGAGGTGCACATTGTTTTTCACCTAGACTGACTTGTATGGACATTGCATGTGTAGCAGGTGGAGGTGTACTTGTGAGTCTAAGACAGAGGGAGAGTATTGAGTGTTTCTTTGTAATATGAGAATATTGATCTCAAAAGAATACAAACATGTGTTATACTGAGGTCATATTGACCTGATTTTTTTTTCATAGCAGCAGTAACAGAGTAATGCAACTAAAAATATGAGATTCAGAGATTTCTTTTTACATTTTTGTGGAATTGTAAGAAAAGTTGCCACAAACATTTCAGCCCATTTAACAGCATGTTTTGAGTTGTATGATTTCCTCCTTTCTTTAGCTTCATACGTGAATTCAAACAACAGTTTGCTGGGAAAATAATCTTATATTTTATAACTGTTCATTTTACCAGATGCATGATGATGATGATTTATTTTAGGAGCTGCATTTCAAAATGACATATCTGCCAGTGTGATACCAACTCAGCCGACAGCACAAAATTGTAAATTATGAGTCCTGGGGGGAGAAAATGATAACAGTTTCTATCTTCGGTTGACAGATGGATGGCACCTTTACAGGCTGGATCGCCTACTGTATATTTCTGAAATACTGAGTGATAGATCAGGTAAGGCATTTTCAGGATAGATGTAAGATGAGTCGCTTTTCTGGACACGATCGCTCCCAGATCAGTTTCTTGTAATCTGCGTCGAGGGTAAAAGTTTAATCGACACCAGTAAAATATTGACTTATCTGCTAACTGCAGGCCCGTGGGATGAAGGTGCCACAGAGAGGAGGACGGTTTTATCTCAGCTCCACCAACCTCCCCATTTAAACACCATGACTGATGACACTTGGCAGGAATTCTCTTTCTGATGACTTTGTTTGTGGTGTGTGTGTGTGCCTCTCACTTTCATGTAGAAACCCTACAGTAGATTTTCACAATCATGCCGTGTGGCGGATCCTTTGAAATCTCCAATGCGCTCCCACAGAATACATGTCTGTTTGTACAGCACATCTGTGTGCAAAAGAGAATTAAAAAAGAGCTGGAGTGAGGAGGAGAGAAGCCCAGAGTGGGATGAATAAATATTTCATGATAACCAAGTGCTATGGACCAACATGAAGCAGGCTGGTGGATCTGACTGTTAATGCCGAAGTGGAATCCTGCAGTCCATACAAACCCGCACAGGCTATCCCATCCTAAACACTTACAGGATGGGGATTGTGACGATATTGTATGTTAAATATAAATTCTAATCATCACAGAAGCAAAAGATAGTTTAATTGGTTGCCAGATGTATGTTTACAATCAATACACCAGCTGAGTGACCGATCCTCGTTTGCTACATGAAATTTGGAACAAAAGGGAGCTTTTGATGTCATCTCAAAGTAACAGATTTTCTCTGGGTGCCACAAGTTAATGTTTTAAATGCTTGCACTGAGATCCCTTCCTGACATGATTCAAAATCACAGATGGCAAATTCGTAACTTGCAAATCTTTTTTTTTATGTTATTATTATTAGCATTAATAACAGAACGAGGACTTCAGATTTTGTCCCCCATCTCTTAAACTGAATTTGTGTTAGGAAGGTCAGTATAAACTGGAGAAGCAATTACAGCAACCAGTGACTCGTTTAGTCCATACAGCACATGTGGTGAGTATAAAAAAATTGTGAATATAATGGCAACTTATCCTTAAAAGTTATCTCCAAGATTTTCATTTTGTTGTATTTTGCAGCAGCTATGGTGTTAATAATTGCCAATGTGTTTTGGGACCTCCCTTAAGTTTCAGGTTTCATCGTCTGCGGTCATCAATCTTTTCTTTGTTTGTTCAGCCATAGTAACTGTTTACTCAGAGGGATTGTAGACACCAAGAACGCAGTATGAATTGAAGAGTAAATCTGTTAACAATCTTGTTAAAGGCTTCTGATTTTTCATGGGAAGTCTGGCTTATAATGCTGAGAATGCTGCACCACTGTGTTACCTCATTCAGCAATAGATAGCGACTTAAAAGACATTTGTTAAAATGAAAACCTTTGGGATTGCATCTTTAAACTTGCTGAACATCACCACCAGCATTTCAACATCTGAAAAGTCCTGTGCTTATGTGGTACAGCATTACTGTAACTATTGTCACACATCAATGTATTTATTCATGGAACATTTCCAACCCAATGTATTAATCTATGACTATCGCAGGGCAAAGTAAAATTACACATCCCCTAAAATATACAGGTGCTTGTCCGCAGGAAACTGTGTGGCAAAAAGCCTGAAATTCAATCTGTTCCAGCTGACTGACTCCAGGAACATTAGAAACCACAGGATTACCTGTCAACGGATTTACAGATGCTCTAACTCTGGGGATATATGCTCACACATGTGCATATACTTGGGTGAGCGTGCACTCAAGCATGTCTGTGTGTCTTTCCGTTCACCTGCCAGGCAGGCAGGAGACAGCTAAAAGGAATGAGGAAATAAAGCCGTAAAGAATAATTTGTTTGTCAAGTAGCACCACCCACCTCTTAAAAGCAGGGACACATCAATAATTTAACAGGTACAATAGCTCATCGGTGGGTTACAAACCTGTGTGTCTGGTTATATCTCTGCTTTACAACATCACGCCTCTGTGTCCTCTACTATCACGCCAAGCTGCAGTCAAACAAACATCCAGCACTGAGATTTGACAAACAAGATACTTTTTTACCAAACACCTGTGCAGATCTGTTGCTGTATCACCACCTTAATCACAGTTTAGGTGATGGATGAGATCTTGCTTGTGGCTACAATGACAGGGTGTTTGATTTACACTGAAAACCACCAGTCAAGTTACAAGATTATGGCTGTTTTAGAATGAACTGTGCGTAAAAAAGCAGCAGGAGAAACAGAATCTAGCTTTTTGTTTTTACATGATCCGATTTCAGTCTTACTTCTCGAACACATCACTTCTTTGGAATCCTTTCCTGTTTAGCATTTCTCTGTCTCTCTGCTTGGCTGCCTCACTGTTGGTTTACAGAATTTATTACGAAGACCATCATTGCACTTTGACACCATGTTCATCTGTTACATGTATTTTGTATTTTGTATTGAAAAAAAAATACAGTGTTTCTTACCGAGGGAGACAAGAATATTGATATGCTGTTGTTACAGTGTGTTAAATATGAAGATACAGCAAGCGGTAGGTTGGCTTAGCTTATCATAAAGACAGGAAACAGAAAAACAGCTTGCTTGGCTCTGTCTAAAAGCACCTATTAAGATCTAATTAACACATTATATTGTTTAATCCATTCAAAAACCAAAGTTCATCTTACACGCGTGGTTTTATTATAACTATATCTGGCTTGGCAGAGGGACCTGTGGAGTCTCAACTGGGTTTCCTGGCAGCCTTGGGGATGTCACTGAGGCTCTAACCAGACCACTCCCACCTGCTCCCAGACCTTATGCTAAGCTGAGCTAACTATGTTCTATCTGAAGCTTAAACTCTAGCACACAGAGGGCTGTTGCTTTATCTTAGCATGAGGACTTTGGGGGGCACAGCTTGCAGGAGTTTTGTCACCACTGTGGGCTTACCAGCAGGGTCAGAATGGGAGTAAAATGGACATTTTCATCTGAATCCAGCCCCATTTTTCTCCAAAATAAGCACTTCAGTATCAGGCTCTTTCTGATACAGGCTAAGCAATAGATTTCAGGTAAGCAGCAGAGCAGATCTTTAAGCACTGATCAAACTGGGCCCGGTGCCACAAGGGGTCTTAAGGGGTCTCAGCTTAGATGCATGACTATCGCTTAGCTATTTCAGAACCGTGGACAGCGCTGTGGTCTGTCAGCCGCACTCAACGGGCCGCGACAGCTGCTCCCATGTGCATCTCCTTGCTGAATCTGACAGAGAATCGCTCACAAATTCAAAAGATATTTGGTGCTCTGCTCGAGCTCCTTTCTTACGTGAGTGCTCTGATTACAAATGTATTCTTTGATTTTGAAACGGTTGCCTTTTGTTGTTATGTAGCCTTGGACAGGGCATCAGGACATGTAGCTAAATATGGCTACACACAACAAACCTCTAGATAGATCCTCTTGAAAGGATGGGGGGAGGTGACGACTATAGCAATTCCTGCGCCTGCCTATATGTAGTGTATTTAAGACAACAAATCAGATGGGCTGTTTCAACATTAAGTAAAATTTCTTTATATATATATATATATATATATATATATATATATATAAAGAATTTTACTTTATGTTGAAATTTTTGAATTTTTTTTTTTTCTTTTCTTTTCCCACATTGGTGATGGACCCTCTGGCATTTGTCAGAGTTGCCAGATGGCCAGTCTGAGCCTGGTTCCCAGAAAACCGCATGTTGATGACACTAGCAGACAGAAGTGCACCGGTGAGGGGATTCAGATGAAGCTATTGTCACCAAGACGGTGGGCCAACAAAAAGGCTTTAAGGTTTTTTCAGGTCACTGAACACAATATGTCATGCACTTGTTTGCGCCACATTGCTTTGATGGGTAACATTTCTGTCTCTAAAGCTCCCAGAAACAAATACCTGGACAACTGATTTGTGCTTGAAGCTATAACGAGTCTGATCACAACCTTGAAATTACGATGACGGCTGCAACTGCTCACACCAAAGTCATCCTCAAGTAACTGTCACTATTTCCTCCTCATGGATTTCTCCAAGGATAAGATGCTGCTGGAGAAGGTGGTCATAAATTGGCTGGGAAACAGTTGAGCTGAGAGGCTTATAAAAAAAAACCAAAAAAAACCACCATGATGGAGGATCTACTGTGTGTTTAATGGTCCACTCTCACGAAGCATGACTGGAGAGCCTAATGAGAGATTTTCTTTTGATTTGTGCTGTATTTTAAAAAATCAAAAATTGTTTGCTTACTACAAAGCCTCATCTTGCCCGAGGTGCAGAAATTGTCTCAAAAATATCTGTCCCTGAAAGTACAATGCATCATTTCAACCCCCCAGCTCAACTGCCCAAGGGCACCCCGAAGCTCTCTCTCTCTTACTCGCTCTGCTCGGAAACATCAAACATCCCAGGTTAAGGTAAATATCACACCGAGGACTGCACCTACACATGTCATCAAGTATTTTAATAATGAATTCCAGATAAATGTTGTGTGTCTTTTTCTGCTCCTGCTGATGTGCACCTTTCAAAACAAAGCAGCAGCAGAGAAAAGCGAAGAAAGCATTCAGAAAGTGTATTTTAAGATCATCGATGGGAGTTGCACATCAGCTCTAAACAGAGATGTGTTGAGCAAAGGGACTCAACAGACAGGATAAATATTTAAACTGTCTCCCCTCTTTCCTTATTTATTCATTTTATCTATTTAATTGGCTTTCAGTCTCTTTGCCTGGTTCCAGTTGATGAATCACAAACGAAAGGCAGCATGTCTTTTTTTTCTTCTTCTGTAGAGCTTGTGAAGGTAAGTTTGTCAAGGGATTTACAGTATTTTCCTCTACTGAGAAAGGCAGGATTTCTTCAACTGTTTGTGAATATATTCAGAAACAGAGGATTTTCACATTCACATTTTGTGAAAGAATATTTGCCATGGTGATTTCCATCGTTAATTAACTGCTGTCCTTCTACAATAACATAACAAACACATAATACATACATACGCACAAAACTTAAATTCTTAAAAGTGACAGAAATAACATCTTGGAGACGTTTTCAGATTTGGCAAAGGTGACATCTAGCTCTGTGTGTTTTGTGTACAAACAGGAAGTGAACGTTTATGAGCCATCAGCAGTGCGAGCGGGAGTTCACAGATTAATTCTCACCTCATCAAAATGTGACTGCCTCTCCTCTGCATTATTCAGGTGGCCGAATCATGTGAGGTTTGTTTGTGTCGGGCCATTTTCCACGCAAAACAAAAATGATATTCATGAGACCTCTAATTGCCTCGGTTAGATAATTTTATGCACTCAGACACACACAGAAACTCGCGCGCACACAGGGAGACGTACGAGCAGTCGGCCAGCCCTCTGAAGTGGAGATGATGTGTGAATCTGGGGCATGCAGTGACTGATGTTCAGCACTGATGGGCATTGGCACCGCTGCTCTGCCAAACCCACGAGGCGCCCGGCAGAGGAGAGGGGCTACAGCTGGCCTGGATAAGATTCGCCATCAAGACCGACAGCAACCTGGCTTCAGTGGGAGCAGGAACACACGGGCCGTCCAGGGACACCTCGAGGATGCTGTTGTCTTCTTCTCTGTGAAACACTTTGTGAAAAATGATGGTAACATAGCTACCTGGAAATGTGGAAGGAACATGATGAAGAAAGCATAGAGTCAAGAATAAGACTAAAAATAATCAAATAGTCAGCAGAGATTATAGCTCGTTGTTGCAAGGATTTGCTAGTCAAAATCAACCTGCTCAGTATATTTGCAGACATGTGAGCCAATCTGATACTGTCTAATATTGATTCAGCATCTGAGAGCGTCTTAAGTAGGGTGTGGGGATCGCGGATTTATGCCAAGAGTGGAGAAATGCCAGCGAGAGATGAGTTCACAATGAGGTGAATCTGGCTGTTTGTCTCAGTTTGTTGTTGGATTTCAGCCACGGTGTAGGGATGACAGAAAATGAACCCAGCAGGATTTTCTTAGTTATAACATAAAAAGTCACTTTAAGTTACCTCCTCCTTTAGTGAGAACAGATGTATGCTTGATAGACAATTTTGTGAATGGTTATTGTGTGTGATGTGGTTCTTTTTGAAAGTCAATAAGTGTTTTGAATGTCCTGTCATCTGCCCCGGTATTTGGGATGTCGCATTTTCACTCATGCCCAACTCTTTGTACTGCCTCTATCCTCTCTGTTGAAGCAATATGCTGGCCACCACAATAGGATTCATCTCTTACGAGTTTCCTCTTTTCTCTCCTGTTCAGTGCTCTTATTCCTGCCCTGTTTACTGATGATGTACACTCACCTGCACAGCTGTTCTTTTATACTTTCACCTGGACAGTAACAAATGAAGGCTCTGGGACATTTGCAAATCTCCTCAATAGGTGATCACCTTTTTCAGTCTTCATCCTTTGCCTGGCGACTTCCCAGAGTTTATGATGTGGCAGTAGTCAGAAGCATGCAGCTTTTCATCCTAAACCTGCACTGACTTTTATCTTTTAAAATGTGTAAGCTGATATATTATCACCTCTTATATTATCACCTGTTTGTTGATACGGACAACAAACAGTGTTGCGATTCAATTCATGTGCTCACCCAGGAGACATGAAGAAACTTAAGCATTCATTTGGAGCTGTGCTTGTGTCCACCTGGCAAATGAAAGTCCAATATTCACTCTCCTCCTACTTCTGTTTTGCTCTCCAGAAGCTCCTGAGGGAAATATCTGCTAAATGCTCCGCTATGCTCATCTGCTAGTCGCTAACGTCCTGGTGGTGAGCCAGAACTGTAAAGTTTCAAGCTGTAAAACCAAAACAATGAGGTGAAAAACCCTAAAATGCTTCGTAGAGCTGAGGAGGAACTGCAGAGTTGGGTAATAACTATCAGTGGGTTCATCACTCTGAGCGACTTTAACACACAAATAGTGATGTGATCCACCGTTAATAGGAAAAGATCATTATTTAATAAACCGCAGATTATGGTGACTCACTCCTCTCTGCTTTATGATAACCAGCGAAATGATCTCCTTGGCTGTTTGGGTATGAAAATATTTATAATCTTAGGTTAATGGCAATGAGCATAAAGCGCTAACCCAGAGGATAAGAACAGAAAACCTGCGACCTCTGTGTACGATTGGGTAAGGGAAACACATTTCCAAAGTGCCACTAAGAGAGGGAGCGTGCTCATACCGGGTAGCTCTCAGGTATGAACGTGTGAAACAGAGAAGGTGATATTGCTGGAGTAAAGTTGGCAGACCGTGTTCACTGTGTTTTCCGTTAAAGGTTAGAAAGTTAGAAAATCTTTTTTTTTTCCATCCGCTTGACCCGCTTCTGTCTGCACCTCCCCTGGGGGAACAGGAGATATTGTTGTTGATTTATAAAAAGTCAGAGAACTTCAGCTCCCACAATCATACAGTAAGTCAAAATAAGAAATCTCAACAAGCTATGCCTCCCATGCTGCGAGGTCAATTGGCATGAAGCCTGCTGCTCATAATAAGCTACACTTGCTCAACAAACAGAGACCAGCGTTGTATACAGGACTGGATTCAATTCCAGTTCAAAAGAACTAATAGAAGACTTTTTCCAGCTTTTACACTATATTTACACACATATAGTAAATTCATACATGACATGTGGAGACAAATGTTATTATTACTGATTAAATGTGCATTAATTGTGGGGGACAATGTCCACTTGTTGCCTGGTTACTACTGTATCAGTTCCACTCCATCTGCCTCTGTGTTATTGCTCTGCCATAATAGTATTCTCTACAATAGTATTCAGGAAAAAGACCATTTCACTGTGCTTAACCTTTAAGAAGGTTACTGTAGAGTAATAGGCTATGAGACATCAAACCTGCTCTGAATGAATTTCTCTTAATTTGTTTGCCTCGGTCCATTTCCTAATGGAGAGGGCTTTGTTAGCTGTGGAGGAATCCGGGAGGATGCAAACGGGAAGAGAGGTTTGTTTATCCAGTCATTTCCATTTAGGCTGGCGTGTTTCTCATCCATCTGAAGGGCTTTGTGAAGAACGAGTGAAAGATGATGCCTACGGGCTGGTCGATGGGCTGCTGGCTGCTGAGAGCACCTATGTTCATTATCATATAAAGCAGAAGACACATTGGCTCCACACTCGGGCCCAGGGTTTTTACTGCTTATGAGGCTTCATTAAATATGCATGAATCATTACGGTGATTTACAGATGATTTCCTGTCTATGAATCTTTAATGCTTTGTACTGTGTCATCTGGCAAGTGATCCAACTCCTCTGGTAATCCATATGACAAAATATGAAAAACATGTTTCTTTTTATGGCACCCTGTGGCCTCACTGGTGCCTTTGTAACATCTCACACGCACACACACAGACGCACCTTCAAAGCTGCGTGTTTACTTTTGCTCAGATCTCAAATTAAGGTTTGCCTCATCTCGTTTTGGTCGTCATTCTTGATGACCGAGAGACCACGATGTATGAATGCCACGGCCACATTTATTTCATAATTAAAAGTGCAGTACAGCTACAGCAACTCCCCACTTTCATTATCACTAATTGAAGCCAATTATTTTTCAAGCTGTATGGGTGCATGGATATAAACACATCTTTGATGCACACAGGCACCAGTAAAAGGGGGGGCATGGCAAACACGGCTAATACAGTGTTGTAACAGTCAAGATGCCGCTGCAGAGACACTGTAATATGCATTTGCCTGAAGCACATTCGGCATAACAACAGCAAACAATGACAAGGAATTATCCAATAAGAGCACTGTGGTGTAAGAGGAAGAACACAAGGGTGTATTTTATCTATGCAAGCTTTTCAAATGTATCTTCATGACCCACTAAAACCATGTCAAGGTGAATAAGGAATTAGGAGGGCTCCGGCTGACACCTCTCCATCCTGCGATATTAAGCCTCCGATTAAGGAGCCAGTGCAGAACCTGTCCAGGTTAACACAGCTAAACTCGGCACAGACTTTCCTGTGAGTTCACACTCATCAGTGTGTATTGCTAATCTTCTTATTCCACTGCCAGTCGGATTACCTGACTGCTGATATGTTGAATAAAGCTCCGTGTGTTTCCCCCCGTTCCTTCCCCTGAGCTCTCTCATCCTGTGAGTGTGTCCGGGCAGAAGATGCAGTCAGTAATCATTTAGCTGCAGCTGGTAGAACAAATTGCACCATATCCAGGGATTCCATCTTATGCCCGCCATGAATACTATCTGAAGACATTCACAGACATGTTGTGCTCGTTCTCTCATCTGCTGGAGAAGCTTTGTTTTTAACTATTGAGAGAAACATCCCTGTAGAAACTGATAATGCATAACAATTATACACATTTAGCAGGACTGGATCATCTCCCCATCATAAACACAGCGCTGTGTTTGTGTATATTTTTTAAATTAAGCTTGCATGTATAATTTGGAATAGTTGCATAATTTCTGGTGACTGTAACCTTGTAGTGTTAATTATGGGAAAGGAAACATGGCCGCTTTCTGTAAGGCCTGTCTTTGTGTCTGCTTGGTGAACTGCCACTAGCTGATTGGACATTGGTCTCAGAGTGTTGTATACTGTGGTACATTGGCAAGCACACATTTAACCCTTCATCAGTAGCCACAGTCAGAGACCCTGGGATTCGTTTGTCACTGCCTTCCTCTCATTCTATCTTTCTTTCTGTCTTTCACACAAACACATACACACAAATCTCCATGCATCCACTTACGTGTATACGCATTACACACATTTCACAAACAGGCTGGCCATGCTCTTTCATCTCGCCCGGAAATGTAGAGATTTGGCAACACAGCAAGTGCAAAAGGAAATGTTTTTTTGTTAATTTTCTCCGTTCTGCTCTAGTTGGTGCAATGGTTAAATTGCTGCTCATTAGAAGAGATTCGGCCACACAGTGTCCTGGGTCCATCCTGTTCCCCTGTGTATGGCTAACATCTCCACTATTGAGGGGAAAAGCATTAAGAGTGGCCATTAGTGAGCGTACAGTGGAGACACATAAAAAGGAAAATAGCACCACACATTCTGGCAGAAAGAGACAGAGAGTCTCAGTATTGCATTATTCTCTCTAGCATCTGGATAATGGAATTAACATTTGTTTTTCACTGTTGGATGCCAGCTGTATTACAAACACAACGTTCTGGCACTGGTAGACAAAAAGTAAGAACTTCACCAGAAGCATGTGTGATGACAGAAAAATGTGACTTTGTTTTTAGTTGCAATTAGAGCAACACTTGAAAAAGAAACCTCATTAAATTTGAGGTGCTTTTCCCACTCCTTCCTAAGGTGGTAGCTTTTTAATTGTTACACCCCATGACATTGACATAGACCACTGTAAAGTGCAGTAATGATATGCATAGATGAAAAAAGGAAGATTTTAAGCTTGACACTGGTGAATCAACAAGACTGTATGCTAATGGAACTCTGCAGCTGTGAGCTTTGAGCTAAATTGGCAAAGAAAATATACTAAACACTTGATTTGTACATAGACATTGCATATTGTTGATCATCGTTGCTTTTTTATATTTATCTTTACACCTATTTTCTCATCCACTTTATGTACATTATAGTGATGTGTTTATTTTTACCTATCTTTGCTGATTTTTTTTTTGTTGTTTTTTGCTGTATGTTTTTTTCTATCTTGTAAATTCAGTCATATTCCCTGTATGTGTACACTTGGCCAATTAAGCTTACTCTTATCTTAAGCGGCTATGATGTTTATGCCATGTTCACCATATTTGTTTTGTGTGCTAGCATGCTAACCTTTGACAATTAGAAATAAGTACATACTATAGCTTTGGCTGATGGGAATGTCATTAGTTTTGCCTTTATTTGATCGTAAAAAGTAACTTGACAAGTCAGCCTGATGGTGGCACTCGATGAAAAGCCAAGAGGATCACTAAAGTTATTACAATTAATCTTGAATGTGGGGTTGAATGTTTGTAGAAAATTTCATGATAATCCATCCAACAGTTGTTGAGACATTTCACTCTGTGCTGAAATGTCTGGTGCTGGAGGAAAACTCAGTGCATCACCCAATTCTGGGCTCCATGAATGTCTGTACTCAATTTCAGAGCAATCCATCCAACCTTTTCAATATATGTCTGTGGACGCCCAAAATGTCAATGTGCTGGTAGCACTAGGCATAATTTGGGGGATCACTGACGCAAACTGGAATCATCACTCATGAATGTCTGTTCAAAATTTCATAGCAATCCATCTGATATTTGTTGAGACATTTCAGTCTGGGCCAAAGCAGACTGACACTCCCATCCTAAAGACCTTGCTGCTAATATGGCTAGAAACACACTATAGTGGAAACATTTTTCTACAAAATGTTGCTGTATAATCAGCTAACAATGTGTCCTTTTCACCGGCTGCAGTGAGGAGGTCCATGCCTTGTCTGAACTTTAACGACTCCTCCCCCACCCACTGAGTGGCTAAAAGGTCAGCGCTGCCTCTCCCATCAGCACCAGTAAAATGTCTGACTTGGCCGAGGTCAGGCTGGTAGCGCGCTGCTGTGAAACGTTTCCTGCTGCAACCTGCTTCGTAATATGTCCCAGAGTTTACTTTAATAAGCACTCTGCTGGGATCAAAGACAATAAACGCCTAGTTGCTGATGTATACAGTACGGGCCACAGAGGGGAAAAATGTTTTCTTTTCTTCAGCTTAAAAAGGTTATCATCAGTCCCGGTGTGCGTGCACATTTAAACAGCGCCGCTTCATGCCTGTCCATTTGAATGTTCAATTTATTCATCTCACTGTGACAGCTATTTAAAATTGCAAACTTTCTTGAATGACAGCGGTTGGGCAATAAATTATTCATATAAAAATGCAATTTTGCCATATTCTAGGCCATCATAATAGCTACTAACAGCAGCAAAGCATTCAGGGGAAAAATAAGGCCTGTTTGTGTTAATTCCTACTAACAGTGTCTGCCCACACCTTGTCATAATGTGTTCTCATACAATCACCATCTTTTGGGATGTTGTTATAAACCACTTATAAAAAACAACCCAAAATTAGTGTATGCAGAACAAACTATCAGATCACAATCTGCTGTGGTTGATATATTTCCTGATTTTTTTTTTCGACGGTCTCATTATTTATTCTCGTGATATCTTCTTCACAGTCGAATTCAGACGGTGATGACCTCTTGAGGTGCAAGCGAGTACATATTTGAATGTTTTTCAGCTACACTATACAGCAAGCTGTAAAGAAACTACACCAGCAACAACACAGCTGAGTTAAATGTCATGTTTTATTCAACACTCTTCTGAAAAGAAAAGACCTTGGAATAAAAACAGTTGGGATGGGGGAGAGACGGGGAAAGCAGGAGGGAGGAGGAGGAGTCAGCAGAAATTTGCTTTTTTTTGACAGCAAGAAATTTCAAGCTCAAGGTACTCAAACTGTACACCTTTGTTGTCCAATATCTTTCTTCATGGCAGATAATGTGGGTTAAACTGACAGTCCATTCCTTTTCTATTCCTTGAGGCCACAAGCTGACTTATTCCATATGTTGCTTAGACCTCCTTCAGAGGTTCTGCTCCAATATTTTGCATATTTTCCAGGTTTGAATATGTCATAATGGGCTGGTTTACTCAACAGAACTACACCCCAGAGCTGCCTTGCCACAGGTCTTTATAAGACTGTATACACTATCCATTTGTACATTTATTGCACATGAGCAGACTTCCATGAAAAACACCTCATCGACTATGCAATTAAAGGCTGTTTACAGTAAATACATACACCATAATTATGAATTGCATGCATTTGTCATTCTAACTCCCACCTGATTACAAAGTCATCAAGCCCCCGAAAACTGACAGGCGATGAATAGCTGCAGGGCACAAATCCCCCCTGAATGGCTGAAACTGATGTGAGCTATAATCAAAGTGTTTGCAAAGGACAATAAATCCATCACCTGTTCAGAGAACAACACACACAATCCCATTTCCTTCACTTCTAATGAAATTCTGATGAAAGTCTAAAAAATTGAATGAAAATTAAAATGGTCAGGTGTTATAACACTATATATATATATATATATATATATATATATATATATATATATATATATATACATACACACACACACACACACACACATTTTTATTATATATATCCATCCAACCATTTTCTATACCTGCTTTATCCTGACACACAGGGTCATAGGGGTGCTGGAGCCTATCTCAGCTATCTTGGGCGAGAGGCGGGGTACACCCTGGACTGGACGCTTTGACATAGAAAGACAGGCAACCACTCACACTCATACCTAAGGGGCAATTGGAGAGTTGCCAATTAACCTAACCTGCATGTATTTTGGATTGTGGGAGGAAGCTGGAGTACCCAGAGAGAACCCAAAACCAGGCACAGGGAGAACATGCAAACTCCACACATATATCCACATATTATTTATTTTATTTTATGTTAATATTTGAATATTTGTGTTCAGGTTTAAAGTTTGAGGTTGAAGTTCAAACCAAGATCTTCTGCACTACTAAGCTCCTTGCCCCCTCAGTGGTCCCTGTCTGTGTGGTTCAGGTCTCAGTTCTGTGCCTGGTAGGGACGTGATCAAACTTCGCTTTTGTCTTTTCCACTCTGTTGCACTTTGTCTCACTAACCTTCTCTTTCCTGGTGTCTCTTCCCCCCCCTCGCCCCATCACCGCCTCGGGATCACTGCAGTGGAACCTGCTCTCATCTCAGCAGTGAGGATGATTGATTACCCATCAGCACCCAGACTCATCTACTCTTACCATCACTGCCGCTCGTTTTTTTAAGGGCTCGCACTGGTCAGAACAGTTCGCCAGAGCCAAAAACAAGAGTGTGACAGAATTTGAGTTCATTCCAGTGTTATAAAAATCCTCTAATCTCGGTCGTTACTCCAACCAATTTCAAGAATTGAATGACCTTCCCGCTCCAGTTAGAAAGACCAAAGTCACTTCTCCTCCTCCATAACTGGCAGTAAAGTCATCACTTAGTCATGACTACATCACATTGTCTTACACCCCAGAAGTTTCACCTCTGTGCCGACGTCGTACAACAAAAGACCTACTCCTGCCATACTCCATCATCATAGCTTTAAGGGGGTTTCATGACAAATACTGATAAAAACATTGTGTCCAGGGTGTGAACACATTCAAACCGATTCTGTTGTTCTGCAGGTTATCAAGACAAAAGAACCATGAAAGAAAGGAACAAAATCACCTATAACAGATCAGCGTCAGACAAAGACGGGTACGTGTGTGTGTGACAGGTGGTACAAGATGAATGACTTCAGTCAGTGATTGCAAAACGTCCTTTAAGATGGAGTTGTTTATGCGTAATGCTGACGTGTGGGTAAAAATTAGCTACAATATGATACAGAGCTCCTTGAAAATCTGCAAGTGTTAAGTGCATGATGGATGGATCTTTTTTGTTGTGTTTTAAGAGGCTGTTTTGGAGCTGGATGCAAAGTTTGATGAGTGAATTGTTGGTGCAGCTATGGAGGATAAAGGCATCATGTTGTGGTGTTGTAATGCAGAGGTGGGCAGAGGGAGGGTGGCATCAATCTGGGAAGCTCAGTTGTTATTCTTTGCCATTGGTTCAGCTATTTACATGGCGACAAAAGCTGAATTGAGCAGGCTAAAGAAACTGTGATAATGTGAATGACAATTTCGCTAAACCTTGGATTATATAAGACATTTTTTTCTTCCAATGTCCAGGGAAGATGTTTTTAAAATTCTCACTTCTGAAAATATCTGCGCATATGGTTGGTATGGTACAGCTAGGATTTGGTCATGGATATGGCAAATGAGCTACATAAACATTGTTATTGTTATTGTTTGGCAACCAAAACATTTGTTAATGTAAGAGAAAAATCAGGGTTAGAGTGGAAAAGGCTGCTTTTAAAATGTTTGGCCCCAAACGATTGTTTTGATATTTTCCATTCAGGATTTCCACCACATCACAGTATAGAGACTGCTGTTGTTCAGGCTTTGACATTCATCTAACACACTCTTGGTTTAATAGATCTCAGTGTTGCATTTGACATAGTTGACCAGAATATATTACTGGACAGACTGGAGAGCTGGACTGGGTTTTCTGGCACAGTGATACACTTGTTTAAATCCTATGTGAAAGACGGGGACTTTGTGGCTATCAGTAATATACATATAGAAATGGTATGGCGTTCCCCAAATCTCCATTCTCTGGCCTCCTCTGTTCAGCATCTACTTGCTACCCACTAGTTCGGATTATAGAAAACAACAACATTTTATACCATAATTATGTAGATGACACATTGATTTATATGACTATAGTCCCATATAAGCAGTGCAGTATGTGCATTGAACAAATCAACAATTGGATGTCCCTAAAGTTTCTTTAATTAAAACAAAGTCAATTGTTTTAATTAAAGAAATAGTTGATTTAGAACAGTTCTGCAAGAGTCCTCGCTGTAACCAGGAAAGTCAACACTCCAGTTTTCACTTTTTTTAAGCTTAAGCAAATATGAGACAATATATGCATTTCTATGTTTTATATGTTTGTTTTTTTTAGTATTTTTAAAATTTTACTCTTTAATTTAAATGTAAATATTTTTCCATTGTTGCTTCATATTCCCTTGTATTTCTTTTCTTGATGGCTTTTATGACTTACATAATGCATTTTAAATTGCCATCTTGTTGAAAAGTTTTGTGGGGGGGTTGAAGCTCATTGATGCCTTGGCTTAACTTGTGTAGGTGAACCACTCACATGACAGCCAGGTGGGATAACAATTTGCATATGACCTTAACAAGTTATTTTAAAAAGAAAGCTCATATATTGTTGCCTTTTACAAAATACAAAAATCAACCTGAATTAAATCAAACAGTTATTAGCTGGCATTTAACATTTATTCATTTATTAAACCTAAACATATAAAAACATAACTTGGCTCACACAACACAATACAAATCAACTTGTGACAATAACAACATCAGTAGTTTCAGCAAGTGTCTCGACACAAACATCTAATTACTTTGAGGTGACAAAGCCCTCTTGTTGTTGTAAAAATTACTGGTTTGTTTTAATTATGACTGCAGTCATTCCCTGACAATGATCATGTGATTAATATTGTCACCATGATGACAGGGGTCTCCAACTCTTAATGTGCTTAATTTTATTGTTTAATGACAGGAAGGAGGACAGTTAATTGTTGAATGTCTTATGTAAATTTGAGTTAGTTACATAGGTGACAATCAAGATAAAAACCAATGTAATTTAATTGGACAGTTTAGCAAAAAGGTATCCAGTATAGACTTTTACATACTTTTCATTGCCAGTCACAAAGTATGGAGGTTCATAACATCAGCGTTTGAATGAGAGAAAGTTATTGGCTGTGACTGCAGTGCAGATGGGAGTGGCAGGATCTGGAAAGCGAGAAGAAAAGTCTGAGGGTATCGGGTAGACTGGTGAAGAATGGCAACTAACAGACCGGGGGTGGTGGGCATGTGGCCTGGAAGAAGGAACAGAGAGATGGATCGTGACAGATTGCTGGACTCCTGGAGTACTAAAGTCTGGTCAGGGATCAAATGCACAATAGTCCAAAAAGGTTTAAAACAGCCTCAGTTTTGTATCTGTAATGCATTCAGTTGGCCTTCCAGCTCTTTTGTCAGGATTTGACGAGGCAAAGGCAAGACTTTGACTCTGACAGGGGAGAGCACAAGACAAAGGAGTTGCATAAACAGCCTGAAGTGAAGATTTGCTTTTACTTTGGGGGACAGTAAACTTACTTACTAACTTACTTACTGCTTTTGTTTTCTCCATTTGCTGTATTTATTACTGGTGGCCTTTGCCAATCTTTGCCTCATATATTGCTCTTTCTTCTCACTCACTCACTCATTCACTGGCAGAGACTCACACTCACACACACCAATCACACTTGCAACAAGGCATTGGTCAATTAATATTGAGCTGTCATGCATCCTTGGTTTTGGAAAGTAATCTGGCTTTATTGGAACTGGGGTAATTAGAACATAACTCGTCTCTGGTCCAAGATGGAGTGCCTCTAATTCAGGCCCATGCATGCACCGGTGACCACACGAGGGCACGCAATGTGTGTGGTCACGCCTGGACGCAGATATACACACAACAAGTGAGTTCAGCTGTAATTCTTTATGGTCTATAGGTTGGGTAAATTTACATCAGAATAGGAGGAGAGTGGTGTGTAGAGAGAGTGCAGCAGAGTCTCGCCGTGCAGCTAACTTGTGATAATGAATGTCTGAGCATGCTGTGGATTTCTGGCTTTTTTTTTTCTTTGCAGGTTCAACCTTGAGCGTCCTTTATTCTCTGTCTGCTTCTTTTTGACTTCCTCCCTTCCACCTCCCATTATATTTATTATATCACATCTACTATATTGAATTCAATTTTGCATTAACTGGATATTCTTTTTTGTGAAGTCTGCAAGATCAGTGCTGCCAAAGAGTTGGAATGCAATGAGATGTCACTTCTGTGAGTCTTTCTCTTTCACTCTCTATGTCTCTCTATGTCTCTATGTCTCCATATCTGGCCATGATTAGAGGGTATCCCTGGCAACCGAGTCCTCATTGTTGCCTTTACCAACCGGGGATGAACTTATTCACTTCAACGGAGAAGAGTAACGAAAACCTGTAAAATATCACTTTACTCTAACTTAAGTCCACAGGGCCAAATAACACTGTTAGGAGGTCAGATGAACTCATATTACACTAAGTATATTAATCAAGAATGTGTGAGCACCCAAGGCAGTAAAATAATGTGTCACAGCTGTACTCTCTGCCTTAGGAAACCGAGGATGCAAGGACTGAATCACAGAAAAATATGCTACAGTAGTGATTAACAAAAATGACATCTATAGCTTATCATGTTGTTGAAGATTTATAGGCTTCATCATCAAATTAAGCTGGTGAAATACTTCTCTCATGGCCTTTATACCATCCCCACGCTAATCTTCCTTGGTGTAACTAATAGGCTGTGAAGCCTCATCTGCCCTGCATGTTGAATATAGTCTTACTGTTTTATTGAAACATCACACACCCAAGGTTTAATTCATTTTCTTCATGCTCCTCTCAGGGGAGACTCGTTTTCTTTAACAGCATTTCATGTTTGACCGTCCGTCACCTTGTCATTTATTAGACGACAATAAAACACCAGGACAGAGGCCACGGCAAGAATAAGTAATATGTTATGCCGACAGCTGCACCAGAATGTGGGGTTTGTGTTGATGAGGCATCAAGTGTGGCCAAGAGACAAAAAGCACCACTTATGGTTCTCACAGGGTCAGGTTTATGTGACACTGTGTTTCCACTCCATTAAATACTCTTTCTACAGCCTGAAAAATGAAGCTGACAAATGTTGGTGTTAGGTAAATGTAAGTGCAATACATGGTCGTTATCTCCCCGTTTTCTCTGTGTTTAGTTTATGTTTATTCATTTTCATCGCATAACTTCTCATTGCTGAGTGCTCAGTGGCGTATTGACTTGTTCCCTCTAATGTTTAAATTGTTTGAGTCTGTAGATAATGGCTCAGAGAGGGCTTAATGGCCGGTATCATGCATAGTTTAACTAAGCTCCATCCTACTCATATCTGCACTAATAGGAGAGACAATCCGTGCATACAGAAAAACTTGATAGCTTCTCAAATGCATACAGTATGAATGATAATCCTTAATTGCCATCAAGCACACATGTTGGAGATTTATTGGAGATAAAGAAAAATGAAATGGAGTGCTGTCTAACACATTGGCCCACACGTGTTTAGCTGGGCTGAGATCTACTGATTGCGAAAGCTATAGCATTTTATAATTTATGTCATATTCAGTGCACATCTGTGCCATGTATCAGCGTTTTTTATGTTCTCCCACTTGCTGCCTCAAGTTTTTTGTGTAATTTATTACCTGTTATATGGACAACACATAAGAGGTCCATTTAGAGTCTGAACTTTTGATGATATCATTCTATTTGCTCAGTTGTCATGGAAATGCAGATGCTCAGATGTTTGTTTCTTCTATGCACTTTACAGACTTCTCCTCCATTCTCCTCCTTCAGAGTTAAAAGTCTCATAAGTGCTTAGAAAAAAGCTGAACCTTTATAATAAAGTAAATGATAAAGCTCAAGAATGGCCCCTAAATGGACCTTTATGTGAAATTGTTTTGTCATTTGTTGCATTTTAAGGCCAAGAATGAACTTTGGAACTTAACATCATGTCTTTTTTTTTCCACAGTAAAAAAACAGAATAACATCTACTGACTCCAACCTACAGAAGCAGACTCATTTCCACCTCCTACCTTGCACTCAGATGTGGCTCAGACACTTTTATTGCTCTACAGAGATATTGTACAAATGCATGGCCCTCATCTGCACCCAGCTGATGAAAATTACCTTTCTGTATGGGTTGTTGGGAACAATTCTGAATAAATAAAGGGGGAGCATCCTCTCTTTGGGCTTTAATGAAATGATGATGCTCAACAATGAACTCATTATACATGTACAGTGTCAACAAAAGCAATGCTCGAGCCTCTTTCTCTGTAGTCAGGCTGAAATAGATGTTGACTATTCACATGTAATCAAGTGGAAATACCTGATGTTATGAATTTCCATCCCATCTATAGGTACAAAATCCTACTCTGAGTTCTAACCTCATTGTTTATCTCACTGTGCAATTCATGCCCACCCTGTCGGCTCTGATCCTACTGTATTTATGATAGATATATGATAGAAAATATGTCCATTATGTATCATTTTCCCAGCGTGAAGACATTATGCAGGCTGAGCATAAAACGATGACTCATTTGGTGTTACAAGCCAGCAATTTAGAATCAGTTTTATACCAGCAGAAGTCACGGAAATAATGCTGCCAATTACACACATGACAACGCCTTGACTCCACGGCTCATTCAGGCTTTCATTAATGTACATATGGCAGATGTTCAGTTGCCTGAGGATAAAAGTAAATCAGGGATATCTTGTGGGGATCTCTCCTCTCAGAGTGTGACATCATAACTCATTCTGACATCTAGCACTGTATCTGTTGAGCGAGACTGTTTGAAATATGGAAGAGAGCTGTTAACACATTCTGGCGGCATGATTCAACCACTTGGTCCTTTCATGTGGATCTGACACGCTTCATGAGCAACAGAAGGTCTAATCTTGTGATGAGAACTTTGAAAGAAAAACATTTAGGCTTTTTCACCACTAACTTTTCAAGTAAACTGAGACGTGACGCAGTAAAACATTCACTTGAGCCTCCCATATGGACTGCCATGGTTTTAGAGAAATCAATGAGAATTTTATGGCCCTGTTGCCTCTGTTTCATCTTCCCCGTGCCCACCATGCTCGCAGAGGGAATTCTGATGTGAAGATCAAGAGAATGGAGGGCAGGATGGCAGAAATGAGAGCATACAGACTCTAGGGGGTGGGGGAGAGCTTCAGCTTGTCATTAATTCTCTATTTTCTGAGAAACAAAAACACACATGACAGAGCCTGGATTTTGTAGTGTGTCAGTTAGAAGTTTGGAGAACAGATGATGATGGTAAGGGGAGCCACACGATAAGCCTTTTGGCTTTTGTGGCTCTGACAGCACATCTGTACTGTACGACTCTTTCACTGTGTTTTAGCACAGTTGTTTTGTTGTGTTTGCTGTAACTTTTTATGTTTGATTTTGCCTTTTTGATATGTTATGTATTCCATATCATACAGCGTACAGGTTTGAAAGTCCCAATTCACTGGGCTTTTATTGTGAAATGAAGTAATAGTTTGTAGCCTCTGAGCAAGATATGTGTTACCGTTCAGTGAAAAGGCATTCTGTAAATCTCCAAAATATGAATTCAGCAACATGTTAGAAAATCAGCCTTGTTTTCAACATAACAGCAAGGTACATTTGAGTTTGTCCATTTGATTTGATGGAATTTGAAGCAGTTACATATCGCTGTGGTTGGTTGAAACCTTTTAAAGGAAACCTGTGTTTTTTGCTAGACAGCAGCAAGTGACAGTGAGAGGTGATGGGGCAGTGAATGTGAATCAATAACACTACTGTCTGTCTGTCACAGGTTACTGACATGGTATGTGTGATATCCTGCTGTATATAATGTTGAATAATGTGTTATTCTAGTTTGCTTGGTGCTGTCCTTTTGCTGTTTGTATGTTTTAATTGTGACCTGCCAGGGGACTGCAGATGAAAGTTAGCTGACTCCTTACAAATGTATGCTTAACATTGCACATGATCCCTTAAAAAGTCCCTCACAAATTATGTAACTTAAAAAAAATAATCAATGATGCATGATTGCTCATAATCACCCTTTTAATGGAATATGTTATTTATTAAAACTATCTTATATTCACTATGAGCATATATTTGTTTTCTCTGTAAGGTACATCACAGAGCCAGGAGGTGTGAGTCAGTGTGAATAAATACACAATGCATTCGGTATGTCAATAAAACATTTCAGCATGCTCATAAACACAAGGGTATGCATGGATATTGAGGCTGGATATACAGATGGGTAGCAAAAATAATGTGGATATTTCACACGGCTGATGGCCAGCAGTCAAGTGCGCTCAGAGCACTCAGGCTCTAATTGAGTTTTTACGTGACCCAAAGTGTGATTATCCCTGCTCTCCATTTTCATTACAGAACCTTCATTATGCATTGCCACCCAAGTCCCTTGGCCAGCCACAGAAACGTAAAGGCTGTAGGAAGAAAAACAAGAGAGAGAAATAAAGGACTGATTTATTGCCTTTCACTCTGTCAAATAATGCCTGTCCTTAGAGAGTAACCTGACTAAACGCTGCCTTTCCAGCATGAAACAAGGGAGAGCTGAGGTGAACATGAGACTGGTGGAGAAAGTTATTCAACTGGCAAGACCCAGAAAATATATTTTTTTAGGAGTCACAAGAGACAAAAACAGAGCTACAAGGACAGTGAATATTACATCTGTTAAGCACCTAGAAGAGTTATTGTCTCACTAATGTTTTTCTACAGGCTTTTTTTTTTATCTCCAGGTACTCCAATCAGAAAATATTTGGGCCAATCTCCAATAACTGCAAATGATCCAACCACTGATCACAGGGTGTTTTTGAAATCTTCTGTTTGCTATGTAGGATTATTATGTGTTTGACTATTCTTAACACAACTTTATATTAACTATGAAAATTAAGAGATGAGAATGTATCTGTAATTCTGTTTCTTTCTGGGCAGTTAACATGTGCAACATATTCCAGTCTCTAACTTAAACCACAGCAGTCCATGTTTTGACATGACATAAGTTTACTGTGATAAAATTGTGTTTCGTTTCTATGGAGATGTAACCCCTAACTGTACTCAAAGCTTTGTTCTGAGTAGAAAATCCTTCTGATAGATATTTTGTGCAGTTCTTAATAATAATATTTGGTAATGGACTGGATAAGCACACATCCACTGTGGCCCTGGACATGTTTGTGCCCATTCTCATTATATCTGACCACACAGAAGTGAAGTGTGCACTTAAACTAAATCATCTTATTGAGACATTTCAATATGTATTATAATAACTCATAGTATTGTATGTATGTATGCCCCCCCTGCTCATCTGTGTGTGTGGGTGTGTGTGTCCTGCTCATCTGTGTGTGTCATGAAGAATTGTGGAGTCTTGATTCTAGAACGTTGGTTGCTGTGAGTCAACAATGAGATTCTCTCATACTTCTCCAGTCCTGGATGCCAAGAATGAAATCGAAGAGCCTATCAGACATCCAGACTCGATCGTGGTTTCAACTCCTCCACCACCTATGAGCCCTCCAGCTGAAGTCATACCCTCAGTCCTGGATACTGAGCATAGGGGTGAGGAGCCCACCAGAGATCCAGACTCTGTTGCTGTTCCATCTCCACCAACTCCTGTGGCCCCTCCAGCTGAAGTCATGTCTTCAGTCCTGGATGCCAAGAATGAAATCGAAGAGCCTATCAGAGATCCAGACTCTGTTGTGGTTTCAACTCCTCCACCACGTATGAGCCCTCCAAAAGTGGTCATACTGTCAGTCCTGGATCCTGAGCATAGGGGTGAGGAGCCCACCAGAGATCCAGACTCTCCTGTGGCTACAACTCCACCACCTCCTCTGACCCCTGCTGATGAACCTCCTGTTATCAGTGAAGTGCAGGATGAGCTGATCATCACAGAGCAGCCATTCAGGGTGGATGAATCCTTCTGCACCGTAACAGGTAGGACATTATATTCACCTGTTGACCTGTGTCTGAGCCACCAGGTCCATTCACACCTGTGGTTAGCTGTTACTTCTGCTGTGATAAGTTCACTGACTTTCCTCTTTTGCTTTTTCAGGAGTCAAAAAGACAAAAAGGAGTGGATTCAGACGCTTCTTCAGGTGGCTACAGAAAAACACCTGCTGCTGCTTCCGGCCTCAAAACGAAACAGAGATGGAATGAAATCCACTCTGTAAAAACATATTTCAATTTTTCCTTGTAAAACTGTGTTAACATTAAGACATTTCACATAAGTTATGTGTTGCATACTGCAAGTTGCAATTTTCAAAGAATTAAGCAGAGAAAAAACTAGTAAGTAAGTAACAAACAAAGCCTTTCAACAAACAGTGGGAGATGGTAAAACTGACCGGAGAGCAGCTGCCGACGCAAATGGTACAAACAATTCTTAAACCTTAGATTTAAAGATGATTTTTTAAATATATTCTGTGCATTTCAGACAGGTATTAATAGAATGACAAAGAAGACATGGTGACCTGGTACCTGAGAATCATTGGTTTGATGTGAACTACAGGCACAGGTACCAAGGAGGATGTTACTCTTTGGTCTGAAGTGAAAACTGTAGAAGTGCATCAAAGCCAACCATTAAACTTGGAACAGATTATCCCATTAGAGGGTCCAAAATGAGTTGCAGACCTCAAATCAGTTTACTTGTGAGGTGATGATGATCAATTTATTTAGGAATATCCAGGAGGTTTTATCAGTAGTGAAAAGTAACTAAATATGTTAACTCCACTACATGTTTTTTGACAGTTGTAGTTATTTGTTCTGTTTTGGACTATATACATATTATATATATATATATATATATATATTATATATATTATATTATATATATTATATACAAAACATATAACTTCCCAACAATATAAAAATGAGCCAAACAGCTACATTACATTACAATATGTTATGCTGCTCACAGTCATGCATCACCAATAATAATCGAATAATAAAACACTCTGACTGTGGCCATTCTGTGACATGATGAGCACTTTTACTTTTGACACTTTAAGAATATTTTGCTTCTACTTTTGTTTACTAAAGTAAAAGTCTGAATGCAGGACTTTTACATATATTGGAGTATTTTCCACACAGTGATTTTGCCACACACACTAATAAAAGATCTCATTATTGTGGCATCACATCAACTAAAACTACATATAACACAGAGAAACAAAAATATGATTGCAAGATAAGTTAAAAAAGCAGAGGCCACCTTCTCATTTCAACACTGCACATCAATTCATATGGTGTATAATGCCAAAGAAAATTGCAACTAATCACATTACTACAGAGAAGCTGCCACACAGTTAACTTGGTACAATTAGAGGTAGTCTGTAATCCAGAGGCAGCTGTCTACCTTTCCAAATTAGAATTCAGATTACAAATCCCATTTCAAATCATTAGAATAAAAGCTAAAAGATAGAAGCACTATAATCTTACAGAGTGAATAAATATTCTTTTAAATTTAAATGAAATTCTGTATAAGTTGGACGTGTGAAGGAAACTTGAATCGGTGCAGTGCTTTGACTAACATAACATAACCTTTCCCAGACAGTTTCTCGCCGGTGCTGCAGTTACAAAAATGGCTGCACCAGAGAGCTGCTCGAAGGAAGTGTGAGCCGCTCTGCTGCTGCTTTTACAAGTTTCTGGGAATATTATAATTCAGGCTTTTATTTGGTTAGTTTTCCCCAGCTTCCTGACTGCAGTCTCATATTACTGAGTATTCATGCATTAGAGGAGAATCAATCTTTTCATCCAAGTAGTTATTTAAATCCATGACCATAGTGTTTCCTCCAAGGCTTAACCAGACGTTTTTCTGCCTAAAAATGCTAAAAGCTAACCATAGTTGTTTCAGAAAACCTACTACTTTTGCAGCTATGTAATGTAATAGTTTTGAAGGGCACAGTGTCAAATACTGTCATTCTGGAGCGCCTGATCAGAAAAAAAAAAAAAAAGGCTGATTACAAAGAAAGTATTCTGTTGTTTACTTAGCAGACTTATTTAGGCCAGAACCACAACTCTGATTGGATGCTCCTCTTGATGTGTGTTAACATATTGGTCTTCACTATGTGATTACATAATGGTGCATCAGGTCTGTGTTTTTGTAGACTCTCTGCTGCTTATTGCCCAAGAATGACCCAATGCAGCAGAAATTTAATGTGACCACATGTAACAACATACAAATCAAATACATATACAGTATGTTGATGACGAATAATAGATAGTAAATCATGACAAAATCATGTGCTGACATTGGTCCCCGAACAGAACTGAAGCAGGGCTGTCATGCTTTAGCTGACCAGGACATCCCAGACCCATAGTTTTTAAAAGGGACACTTTGACATTTTGGGAGAAGTGCCTGGTAGTGGTCTCATGCATTCAGATGAGAAGATCAATATCGGTTTCATTTCTGTGCCTCCACTGGCTACTTTTCCTTCTCAATTTTCAAAGGAAGAAAGGCTTCATGTTCATCAAACAAGTACTGAAAAAAATTATTCCTACAGTGAGTACGAATTTTTTGTTTCAAGAAGAGGAAATGTAGTTAAAAGAGAAATGCTTAAATGAGATTAATTAGACACTGTTACCGTGTAGATATAGTCCCCCATTCTGCCACCATGGTAATGAAATATCTTGTTATGCAAAGTCGAGTTTTGCTATAATACGTCTAAATGTCCCCTCCTTGAACCGCCACCTTACTGTGGTGGAGGGGTTTGTGTGCCCATGAATGATCCTAGGAGCTATGTTGTCGGGGGCATTACGCCCCTGGTAGGGTCTCCCATGGCAAACAGGTCCTAGGTGACGGGCCAGACTAAGAGCGGTTCACAAGCCCATCATGAACAGAAGAACATCAAGGACCGTTACGTCGCCCGGATTGGCGTTACCGGGGCCCCACCCTGGAGCCAGGCCTGGGGTTGGGGCTCGCAGGCGAGCGCCTGGTGGCCGGGTCTTTGCCCACGGGACCCGGCCGGGCTCAGCCCGAAATGGCGACGTGGGCCCGCCTTCCAGTAGGCTCACCACCCGCAGGAAGGTCCATGAGGGGCCGGTGCAATGTGGTTTGGGTAGCAGTCGTGGCGGGGGGCCTCGACGACCCAATCCCTGGACCCAAAACTCTGGCAATAGGGACATGGAATGTCACCTCGCTGGGGGTGGAAGGAGCCTGAGCTCGTGCGGGAGGTTGAGAGGTACCGGCTAGAGATAGTCGGGCTCACCTCCACGCATAGCTTGGGCTCTGGAACCCAGCTCCTTGAGAGGGGCTGGACCCTCCACTACTCTGGAGTTGCCCAGGGTGAGCAGCGGCGAGCTGGTGTGGGCTTGCTTATAGCTCCCCAGCTCAGCCGCCATGTGTTGGAGTTCACCCTCCGGTGAACGAGAGGGTCGCTTCCCTGCGCCTTCCGGGTTGGGGATAGGTCTCTTGCTGTTGTTTGTGCCTACGGGCCGAACAGCAGTACAGAGTACCCGGCCTTCTTGGAGTCCCTGGGAGGGGTACTTGATAGTGCTCCGACTGGGGACTCCATTGTTCTACTGGGGGACTTCAACGCTCACGTGGGCAACAACAGTGATACCTGGAGGGGCGTGATCGGGAGGAACGGCCTCCCCGATCTGAACCCAAGCGGTGTTCTGTTATTGGACTTCTGTGCTAGTCACAGTTTGTCCATAACGAACACCATGTTCGAGCATAAGGGTGTCCATCAGTGCACGTGGCACCAGGACACCCTAGGCCGGAGGTCGATGATCGACTTTGTTGTCGTTTCATCTGATCTCCGGCCGTATGTCTTGGACACTCGGGTAAAGAGAGGGGCTGAGTTGTCAACCGATCACCACCTGGTGGTGAGTTGGATCCGCTGGCAGAGGAGGAAGTTGGACAGACCTGGCAGACCCAAACGTATTGTGAGGGTCTGTTGGGAACGTCTGGCCGAGCCCTCTGTCAGGGAGGTCTTCAACTCCCACCTCCGGAAGAGCTTCTCACAGATTCCGAGGGAGGCTGGGGACATTGAGTCCGAGTGGACCATGTTCTCTGCCTCCATTGTCGACGCAAGTGGCAGTTCGAAGTTGTGGACGCAAGGTCTCTGGTGCCTGTCGTGGCGGCAACCCCCGAACCCGGTGGTGGACACCGGAAGTAAGGGATGCCGTCAGGCTGAAGAAGGAGTCCTATTGGACCATGTTGGCCTGTGGGACTCCTGACTGACGCAGTTGACAGGTACCGGCAGGCCAAAGCAAGCCGCAGCCCGGACGGTCCTGGAGGCAAAAACTCGGGTCTGGGAGGAGTTCGGTGAGGCCATGGAGGAGGACTATCGGTCGGCCTCGAAGAGATTCTGGCAAACCGTCCGGCGCCTCAGAAGGGGGAAGCAGTACTCTGCCAACACTGTTTACAGTGCAGGTGGGGAGCTGTTGACCTCGACTGGGGATATTGTCGGACGGTGGAAGAAATACTTCGAGGATCTCCTCAATCCCACCGACTTGCCTTCCAATGAGGAAGCGGAGGCTGGGGTCTCTGAGGTGGACTCGTCCATCACCCAAGCCGAAGTCACTGAGGTAGTTCGTAAGCTCCTCGCAGTGGCAAGGCGCCCGGGGTGGATGAGATCCGCCCTGAGTACCTCAAATCTCTGGATGTTGTGGGGCTGTCTTGGCTGACACGCCTTCTGCAACATTGCATGGAGGTTGGGGACAGTGCCTCTGGTGTGGCAAACTGGGGTGGTGGTCCCTCTTTTTAAAAAGGGGGACCGGAGAGTGTGTTCCAACTACAGGGGGATCACACTTCTCAGCCTCCCCGGGAAGGTCTACGCCAGGGTACTGGAGAGGAGAATTCGGCCGATAGTCGACCCTCGGATTCAGGAGGAACAATGCAATGCGGTTTTCGTCCAGGTCGTGGAACACTGGACCAGCTCTATACCCTCCACAGGGTGCTTGAGGGTTTATGGGAGTTTGCCCAACCAGTCCACATGTGCTTTGTGGATCTGGAGAAGGCATTCGACCGTGTCCCTCGTGGTATTCTGTGGGGGGTGCTCCGCGAGTATGGGGTCCGGGAGCCTTTGCTAAGGGCTGTTCGGTCTCTGTACGACCGGAGCAGGAGCTTGGTTCGCATTGCCGGCAGTAAGTCAGACCTGTTCCCAGTGCATGTTGGACTCCGGCAGGGTTGCCCTTTGTCACCGGTCCTGTTCATAATCTTTATGGACAGGATTTCTAGGCGTAGCCAGGGGCCGGAGGGAGTCCGGTTTGGGAACCACAGGATTTCATCTCTGCTTTTTGCGGATGATGTTGTCCTGATGGCTTCATCAGGCCAGGACCTTCAGCATGTACTGGAGCGGTTTGCAGCCGAGTGTGAAGCGGCTGGGATGAGAATCAGCACCTCCAAATCCGAGGCCATGGTTCTCGACCGGAAAAGGGTGGCATGCCCTCTCCAGGTGGGTGGAGAGGTCCTGCCTCAAGTGGAGGAGTTCAAGTATCTCAGGGTCTTGTTCACGAGTGAGGGAAAGATCGAGCGTGAGATTGACAGGCGGATTGGTGCAGCGTCCGCAGTTATGCGGTCGGTGTACCGGACCGTCGTGGTGAAGAAGGAGCTGAGTCGAAAGGCGAAGCTCTCGATTTACCGGTCAATCTACGTTCCCACCTCTCACCTATGGTCATGAACTTTGGGTAATGACCGAGAGGACAAGATCATGCGGATACAAGCGGCAGAAATGAGTTTCCTCCGCAGGGTGGCTGGGCGCTCCCTTAGAGAGAGATAGGGTGAGAAGCTCGGTCACTCGGGAGGAGCTTCGGAGTAGAGCCGCTGCTCCTTCGCATCGAGAGGAGTCAGCTGAGGTGGCTTGGGCATCTGTTGTCTGATGCCCCCTGGACGCCTCCCTAGGGAGGTGTTCCAGGCATGTCCCACCGGGAGGAGGCCTCGGGGAAGACCCAGGACACGCTGGAGAGACTATGTCTCTCGGCTGGCCTGGGAACGCCTCGGGGTCCCCCCGGAAGAGCTGGAGGAAGTGTCTGGGGTGAGGGAAGTCTGGGCATCTCTGCTCAGACTGCTGCCTCCGCGACCCGGTCCTCGGACCAAGCGGATGAAGAAGATGAACATCTAAATGTATGAATTTTGATGGACAGACTGTTCTTCATTTTATATAACTGAAGTCAAAATGCAAGTTATGACTTCAGTGGCATATGAAATGAGAGGCTCCTTTCTCATGAACTGTCTAGAAATGAACTGCCTCTCCAGGTCACTGCAGAAATAGACTTTTAAATGATATGCTGTGTTTTGTAAAATGTGGATAGGGAATTAGTATGCTGCTGCTGAAGTTGCTCAGTGGATGATGACATTTATCGACAATGTATTTGAGTCATATCTGTCAAAATGATATTTATAACTTTAGTAATCTTGATATGGACTCCAGCTTTATGTCTGACTGAAGTTTAAAGATGTGTGCCTCAGGGAAGAATGAAAAATGCTGTAGCAATTCAGCTCAGCTGTGTTCCTAAAGACAGCAGTCCTGCAGTAATTACGACAAATGTGACAGATTCTGGGCATGTACATTTAATGTGCCACAAGATGATTTTGACAGATAGTCAAACATCCAGGATTTAAAGTGTGATGCGATCTTGAGTCAACCAATTGACAATTAATATGCAAATCAGAAAAGAGCAGCAGGGGATTTCTAACAAAATTCAATAAGCATGTGACAAAGACAGGTGTGAAACACATTCCTTTAGTCTGTCTGCGAGAATATAAGAAGATTGAAATCCCTTTTTCCAGTACCTGGATGTAAAGAATTGGAATTATTTAGAAAAGTTAGACATGTTAGAATTTACATTTACATTTATTTGTACCATGTAATACAGAGTTTACATGCAGCATTTAGTACAATCACAATGTAGATAGTGGATGTTTTAGACCACTCCCTAAATAAAAAAGCGTAAAATAACAAATTGCCTCTCTTATATTGTGATAAACAAACAGTTCTGCATTTGCAACCAAAGAACCATAAGTGAAGAAGCTGAAAAAATTTTATTAAGAAAAAGATAGAACATATTTTTTCACACCCCATGTCAGTGTCTCCACTACAATGTCTTTACAAATGAGAGAAAAATGCTCCATTTTTAATACTATGGGAACTTGTCTTGTTCACTTTGTCACAGTCAGTGGGAGAAAAAAAAGATTTATCTTTCTTAAAGGTCATCTCATTTCATGAGAATCAGTCAAATGCTGTCTTCTGTGAGTTCAGGGAAAATCTTTCTTGCGGTCACTAAACTATAACAGATAAAATGTCCATTATTGTTGCTTGTGGGAGTTACTCCTCTTATCTCCGAGCTGAGGACATTTTATATGCGATATAGGCTGTATAGGAGATGACAGAATTTGATTATGGTTGTCAGGACAGGCTCCTGATGTTCAATAAAAGGATGCAGAGATGGACCAAGGAACTGAAATCAAACTGAACTGGTCGTCAGTCAGACCTGTGATCTCAGGGTCCATCCCCCTCATAACAATCATGGAGGACAAGTGTTTTTTGTTTTTTTTCCTCCGCCATTCGCAGTGTGTTCAGCATCAAGCAGTGAGGTCACTACGGGAGTGAAATAAAAGGCAGAATATTTTTGATGGTATGAGCTGCCAACAGTTATGCAAGGTGCTTCAGTTTAAGTTGCACAGCCGTGGTTGCCCAAAGCCATTCATTGCTCTCCCCTGTGTATTGCTTCTAAGCCCATCACAGTAGCATATGATGCCACCACCTCCCTGCGAGACACTGCTCCAACCAGCACTCTGATCCGTGTGGCGTCGCTCTTATGAACCCGGTGGGCATAAAATCATCAGTGTCTGACAGCACATTATACAGGGGGCAAATTATAATGAAGCCCAAGCTGCTGGGACAGTTGTTTATCATGGGATGTTGCTGAACGTTTATTAAGCTATTATACAATTTAAATGATGGAATAAACTTATAAGTCATTTCTGGTGATAGAAATGGGTCCTTGGGGTTGTAAAATTGAGCAAATCCAACAGCACTTTACTTCCATGTAATCATATTTGGGATTTAATCAGTGACATTCTGTTTAAAGTCAAACGCATTCTGAGTTGCCAGAAGGGTGTGTTAAATATTTGATTTCATTGCAAAGTGCTGCCAGCTTGCCAATGTGATGATAATGTGATGATAATTACACATTTTTTTTACACATTTTCTCCCCACCAGTGCATTGGGATTTCCTTTAATCAAACAACAACATTTACTCACTTTGAGATAATAATGGCTGTGTAATACATTTACCCTAAGCACAGCAAAAAGATTTTTTTCACCTTTATTATGATTTGCAAATGGTGCAAAACCATGTGCAAATTGAAAAGTGAGTACAAAATATTATTGTTACAGATCACTTTGTCTAGTCAATAAATATATTTTTCATTTTGAGAAAACGTTTTAATTTCCGCGTTCACAAATGCGACGTCAGACGCGGAACCTTGTATCGCTGCGGTTTGTTCCCGCACGGCCTCCAATGCGCAAGCACCGTTTTGCTTCCTGAAATCTCAATACAGCCGAGCCACCGAAGCTAACCAGGTGTTGCAGCTTTCGGTCAACAAATGTGAACGCAGCATCAACACTTAGAGACAAATATGATTCCGTACACCGTCAACATCAAACTCGCGGCTCGGACTTTGACTGGCACTCTCAATATACAGAATAAAACCGCTGTAGATTGGTGAGTACTGCCCCTCTGCCGCTAGCATCGTATGGTAGCTGGTCTGTTTAGTAAAGATGCTGCTTATGAGCGGTTTATTACGTTGAATGTGTTTCAGTATAATGCTTCCTGTTACAGCTGCACAGCGAGACTGCGATGATAATAAATGCTGGTTATGTAGCTTGTTGTCAGCAGCACAGGGGGACATGTAGGGCATCCTGTGTCATGTGATGTGATGTGATGTGACATTCAGCTCGGCCCGATGAATGTCTGCAGCCTTCACTTCCTAAAGAAAACCAGCAGACACTGTGGCTGCAGTGTGACTTCATTTAAGCCGTCGCTGAAAGGGACCAGGGATATTTCCCTTTGTCAACACGGCTGTCACACACATGAAGCTGGGATTATATTTTGCAGTGATCACAGTTCAGGCTTTGCTTTAATCAGCTTTAACAAAAAAAAAAAAGCTCAGTGAAAATGTTCTTGGCGATATACAGCATATAAATTGCATGGTTTATAAGCATTATTATTTTATGATTTGTAGTAATTCTTTTACCTTCACCTGTCCTCATTGTTTTCTGGTGTTGTTCCCCTATTTTGATCTACATTATCTCACTGTGAGCCGGCTGTACCAGGATTATATCAAAAGTTTGTGTGTGTACAAAATGAAAAAAAAGTTTTTGCTTATAGTGGAATTGAGTTGGGAGTTTTGAGTGGTATGCATGTTGAAGACGACGATAGATAGCAACATGGAGTCAAAAAAGGAAATTACAATGCAGACGCAGCTTTAAAGTAATACCATGATCATGGTAATCACGCAAACCTGTGTTAGGACAAACAGGCACGTTTATTGACGTTGTCTCATCAGACAGAATTAAGTTCACATCTGGAGATTTGCTTAATGTGTTCTGATGCGTGACTTAGCTCAGCATCTAACTTTCAAACCACCTCCTGTCTTCTGTTGTCGAGAGAAGTTTTCGGTTCCCTTGCACTTGCCTTACCACTCACCGTCTGTGTCTGTTGCTCTCACCTTCCTATCATTCTTTCTGGCTTTCATTTACTGTAGGGGTTGGCAGGGGCTGATAGCTCAGGGATGTCACTCCAGTATTCTCATCATCGATCCAAAAACGGCCCAGACCATCCAGGTGCTGGAGAGGCACAAAGCTAATGTGGTCAAGGTGAGTTCCCTCAGTAAATGTCTTTTCACCTCTCTAATCGTTCATCTCTATGGCAGGGCTGCAACTAAACTTTAGTAGCTCTTTTGGTTATTGATAATTCGTTTAGTTTAGTTTAGTCTATAAAATGTGGAAATAAAGTGAAAAATGCCTGTCACAATTTCTTATCCAAAGCCCAAAGTAATTTTATTGACTATCAAAGAAAGGAGAAAAACCAAATCCACTTGCTGCTGAAAACAGCAAATGTTTGGCATTTTGCCTAACAAATGAGTGGAACAATTCATCAGTTATTAAAAAAAAATAGGTGCCAATTTATTTTCTGTCAATTAACTTTTAATTTTTTCAATTAAATTTAATTTATTGACTAATTACTGAAGGCTACAGAGTAGAATTTGATATCTGAAAATAAATTAAGCTTTTTGAGGAGAAAAAACAACATAAATAAGCCACAGAGAAACAACAACACCTTAGTGTGGAATATTTTCAGTTAAGGTTTAACAGTTCAGTTTGGTCTGACATGATGATGAAATTCAATTTTGGGACACTAGTTTCACTTCTTTTTTCCTAATTTTTTCTTGCTCAGTCGCACAAAGTGCTCATTGAATACCTGATATTCGAAACATTCAGTAAATCTTACCTCTTGCACTTTAGGTCAGAATTTATGTGCGCAGTAAGTATAATGTTAAAGTTTTACATGTCTCCAGAGCACATACTGTATGTCACCCTGTAAATTCCTTACATATATGTCCATTTCTTGCTGATTTTTTTGTGTTCCTGGTGAAAAACAAACACACACCTGCTGATGGAGTAGTATTTTCTCACCCAGTATTAATGTTAGCATTGTGCGACCTTGCACAAAGTTGTTTTCGTCCTCTCTGGACACATTCAGCTCTGCTTTACTGTGTAAGCCAACACTAGCAACACTGATAAAGGTTGTTTCCGTGTTGACGGAGAGTCTTATTCTTCGTATGTGTGTGCGCGTTTGTGTGTTTGTTTGTTTGTTTGTTTGTATGTGTGTATATGTGTTTGTGTGCTTTGTAGTAGGGTAAACAACGGGCAATAAATTCTACAGTGATTATCAGTGCCTGGGCTCAAGCCGAGGCTCTCATTCCTCACTCCGAAGCACACTTTAATCTTGTAAAGGACCGCAGCCAGAGCAGTGAGCCATTCCTCACCACCCAGTCTGACACAAGAAAGCTTGTGGAATAATAATAAAAAAAAACAAAAAAACAGAAAGAAGTAGCCACAGTAGAGCGTGCCTGTTCACAAACAAATGTGCAGACATAATCAATTATTTAAACACCAACTTGTTCATATAGTCTGTCTTTTTAAGTGTAGAGCTTTCTTTGGCTGTAATTCAGTGCCTTATTTCTTATTTTTCTCTAGTTCAAAATCTATAAAAGCACTAATATAGAACAAGACCTGTGCTGGATTGGTATGGATAGTTAATGAGAAGATCTTTGCACCCATCATGTAATCAGTGAAATTCTTCATCTTCACCAAATTCTGTGGCCATCAAGTACTACACAGATGGAACGTGTGCAGCTATGGCAGTGTTTCCATAGAGACTGCAAGATACTCAAGCATGTGTTTTGTGTTTGGTAGGTGAAATGGTCCAGGGAAAACTACTACCACAACTTGAGCTCTCCCTACTGTCTGCGGCTGGCTTCGGGAGATGCCTCGGGGAAGATCATAGTGTGGGATGTAGTTAGTGGCACTGCACATTGTGAGATCCAGGAGCACTCCAAGCCCATCCAGGGTAAGATATCTTCCAGAAAGCCCCCCTCCACATCAAGCAGGCTTGGATTTATATTGATTCTGTGTCCATCAGCCTTGTACAGGAAGGGGACATTTCCCTTGCAGCACTGCCAAGGAGAAACTTTGAACGGTTGCTCTGTTGTTGGCCATTTGTTTTCATTAAGATTCGCTACCCATCATTCTCTGTCTTTCCCTCCTGGCACACACTACGCCTCTATCCCTCTCATTCTCACATTCTCCTCTCTGTCTTGCTCTCTTTCTCTGCCAGACTTGGAGTGGTTGTGGAATCAGGATGCATCCCGCGATCTGCTGCTAGCCATCCACCCTCCCAACTACATCGTCCTGTGGAACGGAGACACGGGCACCAAGTTGTGGAAGAAGAGTTATGCCGAGAACATCCTCTCCTTTTCTTTTGACCCCTTTGATCCCTCCAACATGGCGTGTATGTGAGCAGTGCACTTCCAAAAATTGGACTCAGACATTTCACGTTTTGTACTTTCTCGCCCACATACACACGTCATTTCTCTATGATGGAGTTCAGAGTACAGTGAAATTCAGTAATATGTCTGAACATATCTTGACACATCAGTGACACTGTGCCACCTCTAGAGAGACGCATGCTATTCAATTATGCTGACTATTGAACTCGTGGTATCTCCTTTTTCTCAGGTAGAGGAAAACAGATGTTTTCTCAAATGACCATCTGTCCAGCTGCGAGAAGCATATGCATATAATGTTTTTTTTTAATTTCTCATTAGTGCTGACCAGTGAAGGAATAGTCTTTATCACAGACTTCACCCACTCGAAACCACCAGGCAGCGCTGGCAAAAAGGTCTACATCGCCAGCCCCCATGCAAGCCCCGCCCACACCAAGCCCGCGCCCGCTGCTGCACTGCACCGCAACCAACTGGCGCCAAGAAAGCCCTCAACAAGGTCAAAGTGCTCATCACCAATGAAAAACCCACGTAAGAAGCACTGAATGAGACTTAACTTGCACTGTAATTTACAATGTATAAACACCCTTTCTGCATATTTATTACCATTTTTAAAATCTGCCAGCCTCCCATACTCTGGTCTGAATGTCAAGTAAGGTCCCTTGCAGTTCTACTTCAGCATTTGGGACTGAAGGGCATTGCTCAGGGTCAACACAGAGGAGTTTCATTCATCAAAATTCTAAGAGATAATTTTATCAGACATTTTCTTTTTTAGACTCAGGGTATCTTCAGCCACGATGTGAATGCATGCGCCCTTGACCTGTAGTGAATTTGCACCTGTCAGCATGAGTTAATTATGTTTTGTCCTCTGCTGCTGGACAGCACACTCAGGCACTGATGTCTTGTTTGATTAATCAAGTTTCCATCCCATAGATATGAGTTTAAAATGCAAAGCAAAAGATGTTAGGGAGCACACAGTACCGTGGCATTTTTTTGAAAATGAGCTCCCAACAGGTTGTCCGTCTGTATCGAGGCTAGTTGAAATTGCTCTGCCCATTATTCTTTTTTTTTTCTCTTTCTCAAACATATGTTGCTCCTCCCCCTTTATTTTTTAGCAAGGTAACTGACCTGTAACTATTATTACACCTGAGGGATTTGCCAGAAATTATGTTTCTGTGACCAGATGATGTAACAGGCTTTTAAAAGTGAGAACTTTCATGGATTGTGATCTTGCATCATTGTGTGTTTGACTTGCAGGAAAGAGCTTGTTTGTTTTGTTCAAGTCAGTGTTAAGTTTTGCTTAGAGCTGACTCTTTTTTTTCCATCATGGTTCGACATTGATAGATTCGAGTTTGAAGTTTAAAATTTAAGCAGTTTTTGGAGAGGTCAGATCAATTAAGCTTGGATGTGGTGATAAATCAAGTCAAGTGTCAGGAACTTAAAGGCCTGCATTTCCCTGTAGAGCACCTGATCACTTGGCAGCTTTACCACATTGCTTTTAATACTGAAACACACAAGAAGCAGAGGATAACCTCATTTTGTGCCACAAAGTGACAAAGTTAAATTTAAATTGTGTAAGACATTACTTTACAAAAAGTTGCGACAGCTCAGGAAGCAAAGGCTCGTTTGATGTGCTGGCAGCTTCCTAGCTGAGCGGTTGTGACTGTCAAACAGGCTTATTTATAGCAGCAGCACCCCGGCCTCTCTGTCCACCCACCCAACCAGCTGTAATAACAAACACTCCATTAATCTTACTTGTCTTTATTCTTTTTCTCGCCTCCCTCCTCGTGTCCATTTCAGTCTTTGTCTCTGCTGTGTGACACCTTCTTCCCTCACCTTCCATGCGGTGTGTAATTGCTCCTGAAAATGCTGTACCTTCGATCTGCCTTTTGTCTGTGTGTCGTTTTTGGGTGTTTGTCATGTTCTTTGTTACAGTATCTCTCCTCTCTGGCTCTTTGTGCCTGCGGGTGATAGATGGGGGATTTAAACAAGACTCTGTTTTCCTGGACTGTTATCAGAAAGTCACTGAATACAGTACTATATCATGCACATTAGTGTCTCATCAGGCAGCCATTAATCTGGTTGTTAGCCAGCACAGATTTGGTCCCTCTATCAAGATGACAGAAATTGGCTTCACACTCACACTCGAGTGTGTCTGTTATTTTATATTTTGAAAGTTAATTCAAAAACTGCAATGACAGTGCATGATTCACCAAGACTTCAGAGTTGTAAGATTTCACACATGTGGTTACCGTAGTAGCAGCAGGTGACTCTGTTTACTGTCCAGACAATCTCAAACATGGGTCACTAACAACTGTGGCAAATACATTGTACCATCTGCATCAATAACTTAATACAGTTCTGATATAGTCTAAAGTGAGCCAACGGTAAACCGTCAGTGAGTAACAGTAACACTGAAAACATACATGCGTTGTTTCCTCTGAATTCCTTGTGGATGTATAGGCAATTTGAATCCAGTATGGGTAAGGTTGACCCTGCCTCTAGCAATGAAAACTCAATGAACAGAATGTAAATATCTTGAACGGCTATTGTAGAAAAAAATCCAACCATAGGTTGCATTAAAAATGGAGTCTGATTTCATAAAGGTCTTGGGGATTATAACTTCCTTAAGAGTTAGATATTTTTTAAGGCTGAAGTAGGAGTAGTGCAAGAACAAAGGAAAAGCCAAAAATCATTGTCTGAAGTGGGCAAGCTTTACTAAGTTTGATATTGTAGAACATTTGTTTTGGTCCCCTCTGCCATTTCCAGCTGCTGCTGGCTTTCTCTTAGCCAAGACTTGGGGAGCTCAGATATTAAACATAATTATGCACACATTTGGTGCTCATGAGCAAATCCAATCCAAAGTCATGATTTATGCACCATTGCCTGCCAGTATCAAGTTGTGCAAGTTTATTCTGTATTGTCTAGACAGAGGCTCAAGCTGAAGTGACTACATTATGTATAAACATTTGATTTGATTTGAATGTCTTTTGGGTCATTTATGTTTATTTAACATGATTAAATAAAACAAGCAAGGAGTTCTTCGAAACTTCAGTCCTCTGAGGTAACTCCCTGTGCTATGAAACACACCTTGCACATCTCCCACTCTGTTCTACATCTGTGCATGTGGCAGTGTACAACTGTATGATGCACTGAATGCATCATACTGACTGTAGTCCTCATGCCTAACTCACAGCAAAGGGAGAGAGATGTGAGGAGTGTGTGATGTTTTGGAAATTGGACAGCTGAATATTTTGGGAGGGGTTGCGGTTATAGGACTTTTTCTTTTCTTTTTTTCCTCTTTCTCTCTGAAGATCTGTTGCTTTCATTTTTGCATCTAAAACACAGAGGCTTCCTTTACTGTTTCACTCTGATGTTTTGCTTTTGGTGGCTCAGGCATTTCAGCCTCTGTGTGCCTGACTTCAGTGAGCTGGTAACAGTGTGATTTAGCTCAGCAACTCCTAAAGGTTCCCATAGTGAGCCCATTTTATCTGTTACGCTTTCCCCAAGATGATAATGATCTTATAAAGTTTCTGTCCTTTATTTGATCTCACTGTGACCTAAAGGAATGAAGCCGTAGGAGTGAGTTATGGCCATGGACCTGCTCATAGATTCTGTGAAAATCAGCCCTCTGCTCCTCCTTGACTGAAGTATTTTTGACTATTTTGTTGTCACTTGGAGAGATCGAACCTGGCCGCTGCCATGGATAACAATATTTGTAATTGATTTAAACTCACATGAAAAAATGTTACAGCAAACATTTTTAGGAAAATAATCAAAGAGATTATTGTCTGACATTGCCAGTACCTGCTTAATTCATCAGCCTCGCATCATTAGATCTAATTCCCTTTAAACTTTTTCCCCATTTGCCTGTAGCTCACAGAGACCACAGCAGTAATAACTAATTTATCCAGCCTTCTTTATGGGAAGACATGAATAAAGATCAAGTTAATCTTAGAAATGAGATGGTTTTCATTAAACTTGTTTGAAGACCTTATCCGTCATCACATTGGTCTCCATGATATTTGCACATTTCATATGCACGTGTTGTTACAGCACAGTCTCATTATGGTCTTTGGTGATGTGTCTGCAGAATAATACTGGCAATACATTGTGTTATCTCAACCTTCATTTCTAGTCATTAAAATATATCTCCTGCATCTTCAAACACGTCTTGTGGGCAGTACCAGAGTTTATAACAAGTCGAAGTAAGGTGATTTATCAATAAATTAATACATCTGTTTTGGGCTCTGAGCTTAGCTTTTTCCGAGCAGATCTCCAAACTTTTCCAGTTCAGAAAATTAACCTGACGCCGAAATTTATTTCTTCCAACTTTGTGTTCATCACCGTCCTCCTTCTGATTTGTGGCACCGTAGTGCGGAGGCGGTGACGTTGAACGACTGTCTCCAGCTGTCCTACCTGCCATCCAAGAGGAACCACATGCTGCTGCTGTACCCAAGAGAGATCCTCATCCTGGACCTGGAACTCAGTCAGACGGTGGGTGTGGTGGCCATCGAGCGCTCCGGGGTGCCCTTCATTCAGGTGAGCCATTTTGTGTGGTTTATTTGCCACATTGCGTTAATTTTTCAGGATCATAATGCAGTCTGTCAGCTCTCAGCCCTTTTTCTAATGTGTTGGAGATGCACTCCTGCTGTACATTTGGAAGTTATACCCAAAGACAACTTGTGAAAGGTTTGCGCTGACGTCTTAGTTGTTCTAGGT